>CM018048.1:12579454-14043033 GCA_008638375.1 Nyssa sinensis | reverse complement strand
AATTACTAAATTACCCTTAGTGTATCCTTACTATTTTAGATATTCTGAGAATAATGCTAAGGTCCGTTTTACGAGATGGGGTCCCGAAAAAGAAAGACACGTAAAGGGGTGAATGACCAAAATACCCCTTGTCAAAATTAACAAGTTATTAGTGTATTCTTACTATCTCGGACCTTCTGAGTCCAATGGTGAGGTCCACGACATGAGATGAGGTCCCAAAAAATTGGAGACCCGTAAAAATGCTAAAATGACCAAATTACCCCTGGTACCCCCTAAAGCCAAAATGAAACCAGAGAAGGTCTAAATTGACTTTCTTCGACCTTCCAGACTCAAAAATGGAGTCCAAATTACGAAACGAAGTATGAAAAAATATGACACGTAAAACGATAAATGACCATTTTACCCTTTTCATATGAAAGTCCGAATTAAATTCTTGGAAAGCCTAAACCGACTTTCTTCGACGCTCTGGACTCAATGGTAGAGTCTATTTGACCAAAAGAAATGTCTAAATAAAAAGACATAAAATTTGTTGAATAGCATCTGTCAGATGACTATAAATTAAAGTAATGCCAAAGTACTAATCTAAGGCGTATACGAGGAAATGAATTACGAAAAGACACAACACGTAAATATGTAAAGTAAATAAATTTAAATTAAAGATAATGGAGCTACCAGAAGAGTATAAATTCAAATGAATTTAATTCCTAACACATTAAATTATGTCATAGGTTAAGAGTATGAGTTAAGTTAAGTACATATGAATTATGAGATCATTTTAGGATCTAATACGATTTAAGAATAAGTTAACGAATATCAAAATGATATTACAATGAATGTGAAGTTAATGAAATGTTTATGAATTGTTCTTAGGAACTACAAGGGAAGTGGAAAAGTGCAATTTTAGCACTAACCCAAAAGAACCAAGGTGAGTAACCCTGTATTTGAAGTGGAGATTTAACTCCATGGATTTGAAAAGGTTTTAAGTTCAAAGATACGAAGCATTTAAATTTCAAATTCAGTATATACATGATCTCAGTTTTAAATTATTTCTGTTCTTACAAACCCTATTGTGACATGCTTAGTAAATGTTTCCTTACAGTTTTCTCAAAAATGTGTTTCCAGCATGTCTAAGTTAAAATACAAATCTTGTTAAATATTCTGAGTTTGCCTATTTCAAATATACGAATGTTTAATCACGAAGTTATGAATGTTATGTTTTAAAGTACTCACGAGAAATATCTATTTGACCTACTCATATGTTAAATGTATTTCAAATGCAAGATAAATAATAAGCACATAGGTAGTGTTGTGGGTTGTACGGAACTCAACGGACCTATCATGTGCAATAAGCACATAGGTAGTGTTGTGGGTTGTACGGAGCTCAACGGACCTAACATGTGCATCATCACATAGGTAGTGAGTAGGGTTGTACAGAACCCAACGGATCTATCATGTGAAATGCCCGGTAGCAGGATCTAATCCCCTAAGCAAATGAGATATCTCCACGTATATGTAAATGGGAGTCTGGTTCGAAACGGATTCCACTAATGAAAGAGATAAGACGACAAATGAGTTTGAAAGTGGAAGCAGGTTTTACCCTCATTTTCAACATGCATATGTTTTGAGTTTTATATACTCTATTTAAGAAATGCATGTTATGTCATATGTTTTGAAGTTTATATAATGACGTATATGTTTAGCTTGAATACCTTAATTGTTTCAAAGCTATCTGTTTTAAGAAATGCATATGTTCTGTGTTCAAGTATACGATCAATTGGCAATGAGTGTTTACAAAATCTTATGTACTAAAACCACTGCTAATTGAAAACCCCATGACAAATACTGGAATTGCTCATAAGCTTAGATTAGCTTACCCAGACTTTGTTCGGATCCCCCCTTTCAGGTGACTTACGACAGCATTGATTTTGAGGACGATGATGATGAAGTCTGCCATTTTTGGAAGATTGGATCAAGTAGTTATTTTGTCTAACACTACGAACATAAGTATGAAATCTTGTATTAGTAAAGTGGTACTTTGTTATGTATAAGCCCCACGGGGCAACTAAGCATGTATTGTTTATAAGTCCTTAAGTTTTTAGTTATGCTCTGAATGTATGATTATGTGTACCATCGTGAATAGCGGCAGTATCGGACGGATGTGCAAATTTTAAAATGAGAAAAGAAAAGAAAAAGTTTTTCACGCTTCCGTAACCACATGAAGCACATCTATTCGATACCGCTACATACGCGAGCCTTGTCTCGGGGCCTTTGGGTCCTGGGGCGGTGGTCGCGATCCGGTAATCCGCCTAGGGTGGGTTTCGGGTCGTGACATGAGATCTCCCAAAAGTAAGACTAGAATCTAGTTCAAAACGAATTCTCCTAATCAAAGTGAAAAGATGACAATGTTTTCAGAAATGGTAGCAGGTTTTAAACCCCTATTTATCTGAAACGGGTTTTTATATAACCCTTTGAAGTATTGAAGAAGAAGAAATTTGCATCCTCCTATTTTCATGGAAAGAATTTCAAATTATTTCCTTGGTCTTCAAATGGCCACTCTGCACATGTTTATAGAGTCTGTTGCGTATTAATGCTTTATTGAATGCTTTAAAAATGCATCATGCTATGTGATTTGAAGATTCCTTATATTCTGTGATCATTGAAGTACGTGCCTAGCTTGAATGCCTTGTATGCTTCATCCTATCTTTTGAAGAATTTTATTTTCTGTATCTGAAGTATATGTACAATTGGTAGTGTATGTTTATATGAAGTCTCTCTTGAAGTAACCCACTACCAGTTGAAACCCATGACAAAGTACTGGAATTACTCATTGGGCTTTTCGAAGCTCACCCCATTCCCTAACATTTTTCAGGTGATGATGATGGATGAGAGCCTTGCCCAATTTGAGGATTGGTGATTGGCAGCTCCATTTTGATCAGAAATTTTGGAAGTACTAGGACCCGTAATTGGTCAAATTTTGATGTAGTAAATTCTGTGCTAATATGTACTTAAGCTCGAGAGGCAACGAATATGTAATATGTATAACTTTAAATTTTTAGTGTGCTCTAAATGTAAATTATTTGTTTACTACTCTGAAGAAGAAGAAGAAGCGACGGTACTGAGCGGGCGCGTGAAAAGAAAAAGTTTTTCATGCTTCCACAATTTTCCAGTTCTGGCCCTATCGCACAGCCGTTCGGCGCCGTTGCGCAGGTAAAGCCTCACTCGACGGCCCACGGGGCCGAAGGGTGGCGGTCGCGATACGAGATCTACACAGGGTGGGTTTCAGGTCATGACAGCTAGTAGCTCCTGGTGGTAAGTTTTCGATTGCTTCAACTTGGCACACTTTTAGATCTAGACATGGGCAAGTGGAAAGGTAGAGGTTGATATGGCATGCTCAAAACATTCCATGATACAGTTTCATTCTTTGGCTTGCTATTCGACAAAGACTTGCTATATTGGATAAACTGATCCGGTTTGGAATCCAAGGGAGTGGGAGACGTGTGTTATGCAGAAGGGAAGAGGAAAGTCATGCGCGCCTATTTTTCCAGTGCAGTTTCATGAAAGATATGCCAACATCTCATGCATCAATATGGTATACAGTGGCCAAAAGGGATTGGCTGAACACTGTGGAATAGGCTCATAGTTGCTTGAAAGGTAAATCTCTAAAAACCAAGGTGGGCAAGTTTAGCTTGACAGCTTTGGTTTATGTTTTGTGGAAAGAATGCATGATGAGAACTCATGAGATCGAAATCCTTTGAACCCACAATCAAATTGAAACTTACCCAAGAAAGCCAAGAATCAAGTCAAGATGATCTAGACTCGTTGAAACTCTTGTTTCAAGAACCTAAATTTGATGAGAATGCCACAAAGGGTTTGCCTTTGATAAGTTCTTAGTTCAATCAAGAACAAGTAGAGAAAACTAAAAATTCTCTATGAAGAAAGGCAAACCCATTGTGGCGTTCTTCATAGAGAATTTTCAATTTTCTCTACTTATTTTTGATTGAACTAAGAACTTATCAAAGGCAAACCCTTTGTGGCGTTCTAATCAAATCTAGGTTCTTCAAATAAGATTTCAATGGGTCTAGATCATCTTGACTTGATTCTTAGCTTTCTTGGGTAAGTTTCAATTTGATTATGGGTTTAAGGGATTTCGATCTCACAGGTTCTCATCAATGTAATGGAAAAATTTTCAATAAAATGACCCGACCTTCTCGGATTATTTCTATGAAATTTTAGCTCATGGTGCGTAACAGACTTTTCGGGCTCAAATCTGTTCCAAGGACTCAGGAAAATGTTATTATTTATCAAAAGTGGGGTCTTAAAGAAGATACGTTTGTTAACTAGTTTTGGGTAGTTGGTGGTTCCTCCTTTTTGTTTGTAAAGAATGAGTTGGCTTTGGTGTGTTTTTTAGGGTATGCCCATTGAATTGTGTCTTTTTTTTATGGGTAAATAAATGCATTAAAAGGAAAAAATGTACAAGATCAAAGGGGCATACCCCTAAAGCAAGTTTAGGAGAAGGGAGGACTTCTACAAAGAAGGACACCTATCCCAAGGCTACAAAAGAAGAAACCTACTAGCAGATTGCTAGGGAATAAAACAGAGCCATACTAGGAGAAAATGCTACTAGGGAGCGACCAAATATAATGGAAATGCCAATTAGAGTCAAAAGGCTTAAATAGTGGACAGCTGCCCACGGATCAAATTTTGAATTTGGACAATAAGCACCTGATGGGACTTATTTTGGTTAGCAAAAATGCACGAGTTTCTTTCCCTCCAAATGGTGTAAACAGTGCAGGCAAGGATGAGCTTGCCAAGTAAAAAGAAGAGGCTTTTTCCCTTAAAGGTGACTGTCACGACCCGAAACCCACCCTATGCGGATCTCGTGTCGCGGGGCCGACCCGAAGGCCGTCCCTACTTTTTCCATTCCTGTATCATAGTACTAATATGCAATGTACTAAAAATCTTAAACAATGAACAGCGGAAGTCTTTATCAATTACAGTAATCCAGCGGAAGTCTTTTAAATAGTTTAAACAGTGGAAGTCTATTAAATACATGACATAGTTCTACATAAGACAAAATGAGAACTAAACGTAACCAGAACCCGGGGGTGGTGAATACATGGGAGAACTAACATAGACTGATACCGTACTTCAAAATGTCCCCCTACGCTCTCAGACTCCTATTGGGGTCTCGCAGCGTCATCACCTGAAATGGGGGGTAAGTGGGGTGGAATGAGCTACAAAGCTCAGTAAGTAAATGCAAATCTCCAACACTGGTATCGATGATCAATGAATCCATGAATAAGATTATGATAGCCAATCATAAGAATAAGATGCTGTGATAGCCAATGGAACAATTGCCACGAGGGCCAATGAATACAATTGCCACGAGGGCCAATGAACAGTAATCACAATACACATGTAATACCCCGACCCGAGAATGTCGGGTAATATGACACGTATTTCGAGGGTATGAAAAATGGAAGTGAATATTATGTTTTTAAAACAATAATAAATTAATTTAATAAAATTAATTTATTAATATGAGAAATTAAGTATTTATTATGATAAATATGAAATATGATGGTTAATTGGTAAAGTGTAATAAATTGAATAAACAATTTAATAATAAATTAAATATGACAAATTAAGTGAAAATATAAAAATATATATATACATATATATATATACCAGCCGTGTGTGTGAGTGTGGAGTAATATGTAAATTAAATATAATATATATATATATATGTATACATGAATAGATGAGAGGGAGACATGGGAATTAAAATGGGTAAGGTGGCATGTACTTTATGTGTATATTATATGGCCATTAGGTGAAGATGAATAGGGAGAAGTATGGCTATGGTCTGATGGAGTAAGGGAGTGAAATGAGGGGCAATTAAGTGAGGTGATAGCCATTTAATTTCTCACCTATACAAATGGTCATACATGGCTTACACACAAGATCTCCACCGATCAGCAATAGAGAAAGAGAGGGAGAGTTCTGAGCATTTAGAAGAAGAGAAGAGAGGTCTCAGAGGAAGGAGGAAAGAGAGAGAAAGCCATTGTTAGAGGTAAAACACCAAGAACCATTACTTTCTCTCTCTAGAAAATTTTGCATGCATAAACTGTTTTAGTTCTAGATTTTGTATATATGATGTTTTAAACATATTTAGGCATGATTAAACATGAAATTAAGACATAAAAACACCTAGAACTACGTGACCCAACAGTGAACCGCCATTGAAGACCATGCTATAGCAGGTCTGAAATGATGGAAGCCAAACTCTTTTTGATGCATAGGGACTTCAAGAAGAAGTCATGAGGGTCATGAAGACCTATACCCGCGACCAAAAATCACAAGAAACGACCCTCGACCATTGACTTGCAGGTTTCGGGTTTTCAACCCAAACCCTTAAACTTGCTTTTAAACCTACCCTTATGAACGAAAATTTAATCCCCATGAAGAGAGGATTAAAACAAGCAAAACCTCGTGAAAAACCATCGACAAACGAGCATGAACGACCCATGAACAGCTCGGATTATCGCGACTTAATTCGAGTCATTGAGCTACATTCGAACCTCCAAATCAATGTAGAAGTGTTCTATAATGTATTAGGAGGTGTTTGGAAAAGAAAGCAGAAGAAACGGAGTTGTAGAAATCCACGAAATAGGAAAAAAATGAAAACCTGCAACTAGGGCAACACTGGGAAGAAACGGGGAAGAAGATGAACAGTGGTGGTTCGGGTCAAATGGGTCAAATCGGGTTCGGGTCGGAACCCGACCCGTCGTATAAACGGTTAAGTGGGACGGCGTCGTTTATGCTTATGTTTAAATTTTAAACTATTAGGGCTGACGTCATCATGACGTCAGCATTACGCAATAAACCCAACCAGACCGGATTGGTTCAATTGAAATTGGACCGGTTCATTTGAGATAGGACTGAACCCACTGGTTCAGTCCGAAAGTTTTGAATATTTAATTTTGACCCCCCAACTGTTCTACGGATTTACACTGTGGCCCAAATTTTAGAAAAATTATGCAAATATACCCCTGGAAAAATAATAAAATAATAAAATAATTTATTTAATTATTTTATTGAATAAGTAAAATTACTAAATTACCCTTGGGTCATAAATAGGGCAAATGAAGTCCAAATTAAATAAACGAATAGTGTATCCTTACTATTTCGGATATTCTGAAGCCAATGGTAGGGTCCGTTTTACGAGATGGGGCCCAAAAATTTAGACACGTTAAGGTATAAATTACCAAAATACCCCTTGACCAAAAAATGACAAGTTATATATGTAACCTTACTATCTCGGACCCTCTGAGTCCATTTGTGAGGTCTGTGACATGAGATGAGGCCCCGAAAAATTTAAGACTCCTAAAAATGTCAAAATGACCAAATTGCCCTTCCCCCTAAACAAGTCAAACGAAGTCCGAATTAAACAAATAAATAGTGTACCCTTACTGTTTTGGATACTCTGAGACTGATGGTAGGGTCCATTTTAAGAGACGGGACCCGAAAAAATAAAGACACGTAACAGAGTAAAATGACCAAATTACCCCTAGTGCACCAAAAGCCAAATTAAGCCAAAGATGGTCTAAACTGACTTTCTTCGACGCTCCGGACTCAATGGTAGAGTCCATTTGACCAAAAGAGATGTCCAAAAAAAAATAAAAATACATAAAATTTGATGAATAGCATCTGTCAGATGACTATAAATTAAAGTGATGCCAAAGTACTAATCTACGGCATATACGAGGACATGACAACACATCAACCTTAGAATAAAAATTTCTAACTCATAAATTGATCTTAGGTAAATCATGGAAGAACAACGAACCAAATACACGATCATGACCAAGGCCCAAAGGGCCAAGGACCCAAAGCAACAGGCCTTCATGCAAGAGCTGTTGCGTCGACAGAGAGTAATCAACAGATTTGTCAAGATAGCCAAGGCGACAGAGGTCGTCTCGGTAAGCCCCTTCATGTTCAAATCACCCACCAAGGCCATGGTGGCGGAGGCTAAAAAGAAGAAGGAAGAAGAAAGGAAATTGGAAGAGGAGAGAGAGAACACAGAAACCTTAGCCGAATGGCGTCGCAGGTAATATTATTATCATTAAGAACATAAGTTACTAGCTCTGTATTTCAGTTATAAGACAGACAGGTATGACAAGTTAGGCCTCTCACAGTCTACACTTAGTGAGTTGTGGAGTTAATTAAGTACATATGAAAATTTATGAAATCTTCATGAATCTTGATAGGCTAAGGAAAGAGAGAGTAAAAGGGAAGGCGCCTCAGTAGAGCTAACCCTAAACGGACCAAGGTGAGTAACCCTGTATTTGAACTGGAGATTTAACTCCATATATTTGAAGAAGTTTTAAGCACGAGTCATTGCAGCCTTTGAATATCAAATTCAGTCTATATATGATTCCGTTCTTTTAAAATATTCTGTTACGGCATGCTTATTAAATGTTTTAAATTCAGCTCTTTTCTTGAAAATACATCAGCATGTCTAAATCAATTGCAAATCTCTTTAATATTCTGAATTTGATTATCACGTGTATTTGAAGCTTTATTGTAGAATTTGTACATTTCATGCTTTAAATGTTCATGAAAAATATCTATTGAAGAAGTCATGTGACAAATGTTTTATAAGATAAACGGTACTAAGTACCACCCTATATGATGGTTGAAATCCTTCGGGATTCAACAGTACATGCCCGGTAGAAGGATCTAATCCCCCAGGCAAATGAGATATCTCCATCGACAGTATTGGCAGTAAAATGGGAGTCTGGTTCGAAACAGATTCCGCCTAATAAAAGAGAAAAGACGACAAGTGATTTTAAAAATAGAAGTAGGCATTAACCCTATTCTATTTCACATGTTTATATGCTTTTAAATTGCATATGCTCTATTTGAAGAAAATGTGTGTTTAGCTTGAATACTTTAATTGTTCAAAGCTATTGTTTTAAGAATGCATATACTCTGTGTTCTAAAATGTACAAGCAATTGGTAGTGAGTATTTCATAAACCCTCATGTGCTAAAACCACTACCAGTTGAAAACCCCATGACGAATGCAGGAATTACTCACAAGCTTTGATTAGCTTACCCGGATTTTATCCGCCCCCCCCCTTTCAGGTGATTAATGGCAGATCGAATTTTTGAAGACATTAAGGATGAACCTAGCTTTTGGGAAGATTTGCTTAAGTAGTTCTTTTGGGAGAAATCACATGAACTTTGATTAGTATATTTTGTATTTCCAGATAGTCTAAGGATATGTATTAAGCCCCACGGGGCAGTTGAACTAAGATTGTAATTATAAAGTCTTTTAAGTTTTAGTTATGCTCTGTATGTATGATTATACATGTATACCGAAATGTGAAGAGCGGCAGTATCGGACGGATGTGCAAAATTTTAAAAAAAAAAAAAAAAAGAAAAAAAAGGATTTTCACGCTTCCGCAACCACATGAAGCACATCTATTCGATACCGCTACCTATGCGAGCCTTGTCTCGAGGCCTTCGGGCCTCGGGGCGGCAGTCGCGATCCGGTAATCCGCATAGGGTGGGTTTCGGGTCGTGACAACACAATCAGGAGTATTGGGTATAATATCAATATGAAGGAATTCAATGATAATATAACAACAATGAAGTACTGCCACAATGAACCGATCACAATCAAACCAATCAATGCAAGTCTTTCGAGACTTGAAGAGTCATAAGGAATAATATCATTCAACAATCAAGTTCTTTCAGCCATAAGAGATGCTTTTATTCTGTAACATGCCAGTGAATTTGCAAATGCAATGCCAGTGAAAATGCAATGAGATGCCAATGATCATGCCAGTCAATTGCCGGTGGAAAGCCTTCGAGGAATTCATTCCTGCCACCTGTCCATTCATGGACTTGACCCTTAGGTCTCCAATCAATACAGAAGCATCGGATGGATGTTGTGACTGAGCACAAATCCGGTATTCATAACATATCATGATCATTCGTGATTCCATAGAAGTATAAAATGGAATATCATAGATTCAGTGAAAACATAACAGTACGCCTTTCAAGGCATGGTTCAACATGATAACAATGATACAACAGTCAATCGATGTCCACAAGATAGAACAATATCACATTGTGGATAGCAATAACATGAGGTGCTTTCAAAGCACAGTGAAACATGATAACAATGATACATCAGTCAGTCAAATGTCCACAAGATAGGAAATATCGAATTGTGGAACACAAGGATATCAATACATTCAAGAGTACGAGTTTGGCAGTACAAGAATAAACTTGGCTTATGGAAACACCACATGTAAGAGAGAGTGATCCACTTACCTCTATCGTGATTTTAGAGCAGGAATCCGTGAGTAAACCCTTGCCTTTCGAGTTTCCTATATATCAGTGAATACGTTTCAGAATAAATGCTATTCATCAAATTTTATTCCTTTCTATCATAAGTATTTCAAATACTATTTTAGACTTTACCATTGAGTCCGGAACGCCGAAGAAAGTCGGTTTAGGCTTTCGCGGAATTCCATTTGGACTTTTGTACTAAAAAGGGCAAAATAGTCATTTTGCACTTTTGCAGTATTTTATCCTTCGGGGTTCCGTCTCGTAAAACGGACCCCACCATTGGACTTAGAACGTCCGAGATAATAGGTTTTGACTATTCATTTGTATCGTTTGGACTTCGTTTGACCAAATTTTGAAATAGGGGCATTATTGAAAAAAATTAATATTTAATTAATTTTTATACTTGGGCAACAGTGTAATTTTTCAAAACATTTGGGGACGGTTCACAATTACTAAAAGCTGCGGTCTGAACCAAACGGTTCAGTCCATTTAGAGAACCGGATTCCTATATCCTAGTTCTAACCCTTATCCATGGTTGGAATAAGCCCAAACCCAATTTCTATTTCCTATCCCCATAGCCAAACAAGCCCATTTCATTTAATTTTAAAACATAAAATGACATAGTATCATGCCCAGTTCATATCCGGTCGGGTACCGACCCGACCCAAACCCAGACCCGTTTCAGTTTCGACCCGACAGCCCCCACGACTTTCCGGTCGTCTTCCCCGAGAGTCCGGTAGGGTTCCGGTGGTGAGCAGTCACCTTCTCCGGCAACGGCCACCGGTTTCCGGTGGTTTTTCCCCCCATTTTGAATGCCATTTTACCCCCTTTTTCATGTAGGTTATTCTTCTAATTTTAGTTTTCCGTTTAACCCTTTAATTCTTCACGAAATAGAGCTTAAACATTTCCGGCCGAATCTCCGGCCAAGTGACAGTTTCTATTTCATGACGTTTTAAGCACGGTTTTGACCCCTAATTGCTTCTAACAACTTTCTGCATATCATAGGGTCATGCTAGGGTCGATTTAAACAAGGTTTAATGCATATAACATCACATGGCTGATTATTCTCTATAACCTGCAACTCCAGATTTCTCTATGGTTTCTCAACCTTTTAACCTGATTCTTTTTGCAAAATAATCTATATTTCATGCTTGTTTAGATCCTATGATCAAAATGAATCAAATCATGCTATAACACTTTGAAGCAGAAACAATGGCTCACCTTTAAATTCGGTTTCCCTTGGTGTTGAGCCCCTCTTCCTCGCGCCTCTACTCCAGATTTGTTCCCCTTCCTTCTCACTCCAAAACTCTCTTTTCCTTTTTGGTTTCCTTCTCCCGAGAGTGAGAGATCTCATGCATGAAATAAGCTTTTCATTTCTCTCTCTCTCTCTCTCTTTCTCTCTCTCTAGTCAGACCTCACCATGCCCTGTGACCTTCTTATACACTCCAACACCTAATTCTGTCACCACCATTCCCTATTGAGTGTTATACACTCAACTCCTCACACACACACATTGAACCGTGCACACACACACACACCTTTTGATACATATATATATATATATATACATATAATCACTCACTCACACACACTTGCACGGCTGATAGCAGTCTTTGCCCACTTTTTTTTTCCTTTTTATTTTAATTTAAAATACACACATATATATACATATATATATATATATATATTATAATACATTATATAATATATATATATATACATGTATAACCCATAATTATACATATTTTATACGTACCTATACGCCCATACATATACGCATATACTTAAACTCTGGGCATGTATGCATACACAAATTTTCAGTATACTACGTGTCTGTGAAACATGGGCATGCATGGAATACGTGCGTGCACGCTTTATGATGCAATGTCCTGGGGTGCTCGGGTGTTACCCAGCACCTGTTATACATTTCAATCATTTTCCATTTCCAGTCATTCATTTCCGTGAAATACCGTGATATACCTTTCTTACCGTTCAAGTTACATATTTCAACCGACCTACCTCGGTATACGTGATGTATCCCGAGTCGGGATATTACAGTGACCCTAGCCAATAGTGTGCTGCCAATTTCTAGTAGGCCATTAATGACCACTTTAGAGAGCAAGAGGTACCATATGTTGGCTGGTAAGGGCAAGAGAAGAAAAGATGGCAATGGAACTCATTGTCATGATTGCAAAAAAGGCATTGCTTTTTCCACAGACAGGTTGAAGATCCAGTCCTTGGTTCTAAGACAGTTGCGGATAGCCATCCATAAAATGAAACCAGTCCTTGGAATGGCCTTAGGGAACCAGATAAGCTTCCACTAACGAACTAGCGGCTTGCAACTTCTGATAGTCTTCCAAGCAGAATGGATTAAAAAAATTCCATTAAAGCACTGAATGCAGAATGCCTTATCTTCTCTATTGGGGATAGGAAAGAGATTAGGCAACATATTACTCTTGAGATCTAGAAGATGAGGAGAATTTGCAGTAGGCCAATTCCATTGACTATTGGAGATAATGGAACTACCTTTGGCATTCCTTCCTAAACCTGAATCATAGATGACTCTCTCCCCTAAATTATCCATGATAGTACCACTAGGCAACCAATAATCAAACCATAGGGAAGCAAACTGACCATTACCAATGATGTACTTGATGTGACAAATCTGGATACTAAAAAGCACAGATTTAATAAGTTGAATCCGCCCTGCGTAGGAGAGAAATTTATTTGTCCAGGACGAGATCTTAGAAATGATTCTATCAACAAAGGATTTACAGTCAAAGGCTTTGAGCTTGGTGAGGATGAGGGGAACTCCAAGGTAACAAATTGGGAGAGATCCTTTAGGAAAACTAACATGATGAAGAATATTCTACTTCAGGTCCTCTTCAATACCAGCAAGAAAAATGTTGCTTTTAGAAGCATTCGGCTAGAGGCTAAAAAATGAGGCGAACAAATCAATGCTTTCTTTAAGGATGAAAATTGAGGCAAGGTCACCGTGGCAAAAAAACATTATGTCATCCCTATTCGGTACCTTGGAGTTCCTTTGATCTCTACTAAATTGAAAGCCCAGGATTATAAAACCTTGGTTGACCGCATCATTAGGAAAATCACTCATTGGTCTAGCAAATCCTTATCCTACGCAGGTTGGCTTCAACTGATCAAATTAGTGCTTTTTAGCATTCAGGTCTTCTGGTCATCCTATTTTATTCTCCTTGAGAAGGTGATTAATCAAGTCGAACAAGCCATCAGATCTTTTCTTTGGAGCGGCAACCATTTCATCCATTAGAGATCCAAAGTTGCTTGGGATGATATTACCTGTCCTAGATCTGAATGAGGGCTTGGGATAAAGAAGCTCTTTGATTGGAATAAAGCAGCTCTAGGGAAGCTTATCTGGGCTATGTTCCAAAACCCTTCTAATTCTCCTTGGGTTCTTTGGATTCGCAGCAATATCCTCAAAAGTAAAAGCTTCTGAGAGGTCAAATGTCGTCAATCTTGCTCATGGGCTTGGAGGAAAATGCTCAAATTCAGACCCTTGTTTAAGCCGTACATCAGAATTTCTATTGGGAATGGCCTCTTTGATTCTCTATGGTTTGATTATTGGCTCCCCAATGGTTTCATTTATGATAACATGGGGGAAAGGGTTATCTATGATTTAGGTCTTGGAAGATATGCTAAAGTTGGTTATGTCATTCTCGATCATCATTAGAGTTGGCCTACTACTAACTCTCCTCATTTGCTTGAGCTTAAACGTGGTATGCTTACAAACCTTCTTCCTCTCCCCCACCAGGAAAATAAGGCGATTTGGATCCCCTCTTTTAATAGGGATTTCTCCATCAGTTCAGCCTGGGATGCCTTGAGGAGCCATAATCCCCAGGCCCATTGGTGGAAGCTTATTTGGCATCCAAAAGCTATTCTCCATGTCAGCTTTATTCTGTGGTTGGCTATTCGTCAGAGTCTAAGTACCAAGGATCGCCTTTTCTATGCAAAGCCTGGCCATGATCCTAGATGCCTTCTTTGTTTGAGGGAGAACGAGAGTCACATCCATCTTTTCTTCTCGTGTTCCTTTACCTCCAACATATGGTCCCATTTACTTTCCAAAAGTGGATTTCGAAGCCCTACTAGGGACTGGTAGTAGATTGTTCTTTGGGCTAGCAACACTTTCAAAGGCAAGAAGTTATCTTCAACTATCGGTAATGTCACGACCCGAAACCCACCCTATGCGAATCTCGTGTCGCGGGGCCGACCCGAAGGCCGTCTCTACTTTTTCCATTCCTGTATCATAGTACTAGTATGCAATGTACTAAAAATTTAAACAATGAACAGCGGAAGTCTTTATCAATTACAGTAATCCAGCGGAAGTCTTTTAAATAAATTAAACAGTGGAAGTCTATTAAATACATGACATAGTTCTACATAAGTCAAAATGAGAACTAAACGTAACCAGCACCCAGGGGTGGTGAATACATGGGAGAACTAACATAGACTGATACCGTACTTCAAAATGTCCCCCTACGCTCTCAGACTCCTACTGGGGTCTCGCAGCGTCATCACCTGAAATGGGGGTAAGTGGGGTGGAATGAGCTACAAAGCTCAGTAAGTAAATGCAGATCTCCAACACTGGTATCGATGATCAATGAATCCATGAATAAGATTATGATAGCCAATCATAAGAATAAGATACTGTGATAGCCAATGGAAACAATTGCCACGAGGGCCAATGGAAACAATTGCCACGAGGGCCAATGAACAGTAATCACAATACACAATCAGAAGTATTGGTGTAATAGCGATATGAAGAAATCCAATGATAATATAACAATAATAAAGTACTGCCACAATGAACCGATCACAATCAAATCAATCAATGCAAGTCTTTCGAGACTCGAAGAATCATAAGGAATAATACCATTCAACAATCAAGTTCTGTCAGTCATAAGAGATGTTTTTATTCTGTAACATGCCAGTGAATTTACAAATGCAATGCCAGTGAAAATGCAATGAGATGCCAATGATCATGCCAGTCAATTGCTGGTGGAAAGCCTTCGAGGAATTCATTCCTGCCACTTGTCCATTCATGGACTTGACCCTTAGGTCTCTAGTCAATACAGAAGCATCGAATGGATGTTGTGACTGAGCACAAATCTGGTATTCATAACGTATCATGATCATTCGTGATTCCATAGAAGTATAAAATGGAATATCATAGATTCAATGAAAACATAACAGTACGCCTTTCAAGGCATAGTTCAACATGATAACAATGATACAACAGTCAACCAATGTCCACAAGATAGAACAATATCACATTGTGGATAGCAATAACATGAGGTACTTTCAAGGCACAGTGAAACATGACAACAATGATACATCAGCCAATCAAATGTCCACAAGATAGGAAAATATCGAATTGTGGAACACAAGTATATCAATACATTCAAGAGTACGAGTTTGGCAGTAAAAGAATAAACTTGGCTTGTGGAAACACCACATGTAAGAGAGAGTGATCCACTTACCTCTATCGTGATCAGAAATCAGGAATCCGTGAGTGTACCCTTGCCTTTCGAGTTCCCTATATATCAGTGAATACGTTTTCGAATAAATGCTATTCATCCAATTTTATGCCTTTCTATGATAAGTATTTCAAATACTAATTTAGACTTTACCATTGTGTCCGGAATGCGGAAGAAAGTCGGTTTAGGCTTTCGCGGAATTCCATTTGGACTTTTGTACTAAAAAGGGCAAAATGGTCATTTTGCACTTTTACGGTATTTTATCCTTCGGGGTCCCGTCTCGTAAAACGGACCCCATCATTGGACTCAAAACGTCCGACATAATAAATTTTGACTATTCATTTACCCCGTTTGTGTAATATCCCGACCCGGGATATAGCATGTACACAGGGCTGGACCGGGTTATAAAATGTAATCCCGAATTATGAGCCGTTATATGACATAAATAAAAGTGGATGCGTAATAGACTGTATTGTTCAATTACGATGCATAGGTAAGAGGCAAACAGTCACGGGTGTCCGGGTGCCGTTGCACCGGAAGCCGAGTTTATTGAAAAACGTGCAAGTGAATATAGACGTATAAATAATTAAGGTAAATCTAAATGATTATGCATATTATATGTACATATATATATATATATATACGGTTGGATGATATATATATTTTATAATACAATATAATTAAATGAAAGGAAATAAAATGGAAAGAAAGGAACTGCATGTGGGTCATGTGTGGTGGCAACATGCGGTGCATGTGTGTGTTACGTGTGATGAGAAAAGAGAGAGAGAGAGAGAGAGAGAGAGAAGGCCATGTGTGCAGGTGTGCATGTGTGTGGTGTCACCACGGCTATAGGTGGCAAAAGCCACCGACTGAGGAATCGGTTGAAAGAATTAAAGGGAAAGAGGAAGGGAATAGAGAGATAAAACTGAATCGCAAGAGCAAGAGGGAGAAGAGGAGAATAGAGAAAGGAAGGACTGAAATTAAAGTTCAGGAAATCGGTTAAGGATAGGTACCCTATTTCATCTTAATCTCTTTAGTTTTACTCCCTGTTATCATAGAATTTATGACTGAATTGGTAGGACTCGAAATAGGAAAGAAAAACAAGAAAAACCAGAACTGGGTTTACGGTTGGAAATGGTGATTTAAAATAGGTGAACCTAAATAGAAATTTGAACCCTGATATGAATAATACACTGCCCCAGGATTCCAAAACGCTTTGAATCGGTTTAAATGGTCAAGAAATGGCCATTTTGTGGCCAGTTATTCCCTCACCGGTGCAACGCCGGAAACTGGGAATGGGTGCGTGAAACCGGTGATGTTGGAGGTTAAAACCAGTCCTAAAACGTTTCTTTAAATCCTAGATTTCATTTGGAACAAAAACAGTAAGAAATGGACGTAAAACCACGAAGATCCGTAGGGAATTTCACTGCTCCGGCGACTGTGGCCGGAAAACCCACCGGAGAAGACGACCGGACTATCGGGGGCTTCTTCGGGTCAGGATGAGACCGGGTCTGGGTCGGGTCGGGTTGAGATCCAACCGACTGCAATACAGGTACCAACACAGTGTCGTTTTGTTTCAAAATTTAAAATAATTTGGGCTTGTTTGGTCACGGATATAAGGGATTGGAATTGGGTTGGGGTTGTCCAAACCGTGGATAAGGTGAGAGAATTGGATATCTCAATCCGGTTCTCTAAAGTTAACTGAACCGGTTGGTTCACAGTGGAATGGAACCGGTTTAGGGTTTCTGGTTCTGAACCAACTGGTTCAGACCGTAACTCTAGCTATTTACATTTTTGACCCCGAAAGTTATAGATAATTCCACTAAGGCCCAACAGGAAAATGTTAATTTTACAAAAATACCCCTGACTCAAAAGTGGGTCAAACGAGGTCCAAATAGGGCAAATGAATAGTCAATTTTTATTATCTCGCATGCTCTGAGTCCAATGGTGAGGTCCGTTTCATGAGACGGAGTCCCAAAAAGTTACGACTTGTAAAAATGACCAAAATACCCCTGCTTCATAGGTGAGTCAAATGGACTCCGATTGAATTAAAGAACTAGTGAATTTTTATTATTCTGAACCTTCCGAATCTATTGGTAATGTCAAAATTATGAAAAGAGGTTCCGAGAACAACGGACATATAAAAGTCTAAATAAGTATTAGAAATACTGATCATAGCAAGGCATACAATTTGGTGAATAGAAATTATTCTGAAACGTACTTACTGATATATAGGGAACTCAACGGGAAAAAGGCAAACCTACAGGAGACTGATTTAGCAACACATTAGAGGTAAGTAGATACCCTTTGTAATATCCCGATCCGGGATATAGCATGTGAACCGGGCTGGACCGGGCTATAAAATATTTAATTACCCGAATAAACCGCCAATTGAATTATGTAATACGTGCATGCACAAAATTAAATGGAAATGTATACGAAATATCTATACATACATAATGTATCAAGGTAATATTATTTATCCGGTTGCATATATATATATATATAATAGGTATGTAAGTGTGTGTCATGTGGGCCTTGCATGATGAGGAGGTGGCAAAGCCACCGAGTGGGAAATCGGCAAGAGAGGGCTAGGGTGCAACGTGTGAGGAGGAGAGAGAGAGAGAAAGCTATGTGTGTGAGGTGTCTTGTGTGCATGGGTGTGCTGCCACCGCAGCTACAAGTGGCAAGGGCCACCGACTGGGGGATCGGTTAAAGGGAATGAAGAAAGAGATTGGAAGAGAGAGAGATAAGGTAGAGAGAGAAGAGGCGGTGAGTGTTTTGTATATATATATATATATATATATATGTAAATGGGTTTGAGAGATGAGAGGTTAGAAAAGGAAAGAAGGGTCAGGAACTCAAGGGGAGAAGAAGGGAGAGAGATTGGTTCAGAAACAGAAAGGTGGGAGAGTCACAGTGAGCTCAAAATCCGAAACCCAGGTAATTGATTTCAGTTCTGTTATTTCGATTTAAAGCATAAAGCTTAGATATAATTGTGGGGTCTGAACAAGCATGAAATATAGAAATTATTGCAAAAAGAATGAAGCTAAATGGTGTAGAAACCATAGAGAAAATTTGAATTGCAGGTTCGGGAGGATAATCGGGTTCCATGAACTTTATGTTTAAAAACTTGTTTTGAGTTATTAGAAATGACCTACACAAGTGTAGAAACACACTAGACACATTTTTTAGCCAAAACCGTGATTTAAACGCCATGAAATAGAAGAATCCACATGGCCGGAAAATCGACCGAAAATGTTAAACCCCTATTTCGTGATGATGGGGAGGGCTTTAGGGAAAGTCGAGGCTAGGGTCGAGATCCTTGGAGGGAAAGGAATGGAACGGCATTGAAAACGGCTTAAAAAATGATTAAAAATGAGTCACCGTCGCCAGAGAGGACGACAGTGTACGCCGGAAACCTACCGGAGACGTGGGGAAGACGATCGAAAAAGCGTGGGTCTATTCGGGGACGGATCCGGGTTGGATCGGGTCGGTACCCGACCGGAAATAAAAACGGAGCCAAACTGTGTCGTTTTGGGTTTTTGGTTTAAATGGATTTAGGGCTGTTTGGTAACTGGAATAATAAATAGAATTGGGTTTTGGGGTTAACCGAACCATGGATAGGGATAGGGATAGGGAATTGGGTTTATTGTATTCCGGTTCTTCAATGAAACTGAACCGTTTGGTTCAGGAGAAAGGCTGACCGGTTTAGGGTTTTGGGGTCTGAACCAACTGGTTCAGACCGCAGCTTATGGAATTTATGAACCGGCCCCAAATGTTTTGAAAAATTACACTAAGGCCCAAAAAGAAAAATTAATTAAATGTTAAATTTATAAAAATACCCCTAACTCAAAATTGGGTCAAACGAGGTCCAAATAGGGCCAATGAATAGTCAATTTTTATTATCTCGCATGCTCTGAGTCCAATGGTGAGGTCCGTTTCACGAGACAGAGTCCCGAAAAGTTACGACTTGTAAAAATGACCAAAATACCCCTGCTTCATAGGTGAGTCAAATGGACTCCAATTGAATTAAATAATTAGTGAATTTTTATTATTCTGAACCTTCCGAATCTATTGGTAATGTCAAAATTATGAAAAGAGGTTCCGAGAACAACGGACATATAAAAGTTTAAATAAGTATTAGAAATACTGATCATAGCAAGGCATAGTATTTGGTGAATAGAAATTATTCTGAAACGTACTTACTGATATATAGGGAACTCAACGGGAAAAGGCAAACCTACAGGAGACTGATTTAGCAACGCATTAGAGGTAAGTAGATACCCTTTCTCTTCCATGTGGTGTTATCAAGCCAAGTTCATTCTTTTACTGCCAAACTTGTACTCCTGAGCGTATCTGATGTTATTGTCTCCACAACGTGATATTGTTCTATCTGGTGGACATTGATTTATTGTTGTGCCATTGTTATCATGTTGAACCGTGCTTTGAAATGCCTATTGTTATGTTTCCATTGAATTTACGATATTCCATTTTTCTATACTCCTATGGAATCATTTATGATCATGAAATGTTTATGTATACTGGATTTGTGCTCAGTCACAATATCCATCCGATGCTTTTAAATACACTGAAGACCTTCGGGTCGAGTCCGTGAACGGACATATGGCCATACACTGGAATGCACTGAAGGGGGTAAACCGGGCCCCCAAGGACCGAGGGCATATCAAGCCCTGACACAGAACAAAAGCATCTCTTATACGATTGCTCAACTATAATTGTTGAATTACATTGTTCTTGTGATTATCTTGTATTGCGAGATATTCCTTTATTGATTTATTGTGATCAATTATAATGGCAGTACTTCTTGTTATTGTATTATCGTCGAGAATTCCAGGACATTGTTATGCCTTTCCTACTGATTACACATTGAGATTCCACTGTTCATTTGCCACTGTTCACATGTTAAGAGTTTCATGTTGATGTTATGTCCCTTACTCCTAATTGTACATTGTGTTCTATTGTTTATTGGCCCTTATGGCAACTGTTCCCATTGGCTATCATAGCATCTTATTTCTTATTATTGGCTATCATATTCTTATTCTTGGATTCATACTCTTTTATGATCCTCGATACCAGTGTCGGAGATCTGTATTTACTTGCTGGGCTCTTGTAGCTCATTCCACCCTCCTCACCCCCATTTCAGGTACTGATGCCGCGAGACCCCGGTAGGAGTCTAAAGACGTAGAAGGACATTTGAGGAAATGCATCAGTTTATGTTTTAGTTCTCCCATGTATTCACCACCCTCGGGTGCTGGTCATGTTTGGTTCTTATTTTGTTTATATAGAACCATATTATGTATTGTAAAGACTTCCGATGATGTATTATTACTGATAAGACTTCCGCTGTTATTGTTTTGAGGTTTTAGTTGTAACACCCCGACTCTGTATAATTAATAATTAAATAATTAATTATTAATTAGTACCGGCTTAGAGAATAATCAAGGGAATTAACCCTAATCTCCCGACGGTCAAGATAGACCAATAGAATGACAAAACATGTCCGAGAATAGGGTATAATACCCGAACCTAATTATCCATTAATTAGGTGAGATAATGTCAATTTAATACTGACGAAATTCGAATTAATTAGCCACGGAAATCCCGAATGACTAATAAATGACACGGAACCTCTGACATTGTAGATAACTAAAATATGAAACTCTCGGAACAAACCGCATCGAAAAAGGAGTTACGGAATGAAAGTTATGAGGCAAACATCAGAAACTGAATTAACGTGCAGCCAAACAGGGCCTTAGCCCAAAATGTAGAAAAATGGCCAAATTGGTGGTCAAGGGGAATTGAACCCTTGACCTATGGAGAGAATGAATTCCATCCAAAAACTTAACCAGGTGGCCATCCAGCACCTTTGTGCCTATATACACAACTTAATTGTATATATCTCTGAATTGCCCCAAGCCCCACCTCAAATTGGACCAATGAGGTTGCATGCAAACCCCACATGATTGCCCCCTCAGCCCACCTCAGCCCTAAGATCCCACTTTTCTGATGTATATACATCTATATACATATAAGAGATGTATATATATGGAATATGTAATAATATATATATATATATTATCATTTGTGGAAGGGAAAAAGGAAGGGGTCCAAAATCAGAAAGGGAGGGTAGGTGTTGTATGCTCGGATAAGAGAGTCCAGAGAGAGAGAGGGCTGTAGAGAAATTGAAGGCCTTGCATGTGCATGCAAAGTGTGTGTCCATGATGTGTCTTCATGAGATGCACAAGAAGGAAAGGGGACTGGGGCAACACACAGGCCACACCGAGCCATGAGAGGGAGGAACAGTGATCGTCCAAGAGGTATAACCCCAAACTGTCTGATTTTCTGTTTAGATTCCTGTCACTGTTTTTGATAGTTTTAAGCTCTATTAACTGCATGCTTGGGATTATTTGGACCCTAGTGGACATCAGGAACCGACTAGGAAGGCCAATAAGGCTTAAAACCCAAAACCGTGAGTAGGCAGCCATGGATAGAGCTTCCTTGTAGCAGGTCTGAAATGACCTATAAGAAACCTATTTTTGACATCTAAGACTTGACCTATATGATGTAAGGATCTCATCGCAACAAGAACCGAGTAAAATGGCTCAAAAATGAGCCTCAAAACTAAAGTTGCAGGTCTCGGGTTTGAAACCCAGACCTTGGAATAAACTCCTAAACTTGATTTTGATGATAGGGACATGAACCCCCTAATGCAAAGGTCACAAAGCAACTGATTTCAGAGAAAATGGACCAAAACCGAGAGCCCTAGGGCCAGTTGCAGACCGAATTATCGTTTTCAAAACAGACCTGCCTAGAGCTCGATTCGAAGCTCAAAAAGAATGCCAAATTGTTGGATTCATTTCTGGTAATCGATTGGGATCAAATCAGATGAAAAACTGTACCTGAAACTTCACGAATTGAAGAAATCGTAAAACTGTGGATTAGGGCAACACTGAGCTGTTCGTTGAAGAAGACAGAGTTGACTCGGTTGAGTGACCGAGTCATACCGAGTTAGCGAGTTGACACGGACATGTGTCTCTCCATGAGCGTGCCACCAAATTAATAGAACGGTGTCGTTTTGGCTAAACTGATTGTTTTAAATTAAAATCGGCCTGTTTGGTTACGGGCTTTAAAAATTAAAATTGAGATTAGGGGCAATTGAAACACGGATAGGGACTAAAATTGGGGTTATTAGGGATATGCTATCCCGGTTTTCTGAGGGACCCTGAACCGGTTGGCTTCTTTGAATTCTGGACCGGTTCAACTGATGAACCCTTGAACCCTTGGGTTTGAACCCCTAAATTATGAAATTATATTTTGAACCCCAAATACTTTATGGAAATTACGGATTTGCCCCAACAGTTCTGAATATTGCACAGTGGCCCAGATTTTGGGAAATTTCTTCATTTAAGCCCTCAATAAATTAATTAAATAATAAAATAATTATTTAATTATTTTATTAAATAGGTAAAATTATAATTTTACCCCTGGACATTAAATATGTCAAACGAAGTCCAAATTAAGTAAATAAATAGTGTATTTTCACTATTTCAAGTATTCTGGACTCAATGGTACAGTCCGATTTTGGAAATATAGTACCGAAAAATACAGACCTGTAAGTGATAAATTACTGTACTGCCCCTGATGGCACCAGACCCAAATAAAAATATCAGATAGCCTATTTTGACTATCTCGTGCATTCTGGACTCAACGGTGAGGTCCGTTTAATGAACCGAGGTCCCGAAAAATACAGACACGTAGGTGTAAACGACTGAATTGCCCTTAATGATACTCAGGGCCGATTAAACATAACAGATAGTCCAACTTAATTATGTCGGACACTCTGGACCCAATGGTGAGGTCCATTTTATGAACTGACGTGCCGAAAAATGCGACACATGAAATTACCAAATTACCCCTGATACCGTACGAGACCTAAACAAAGTCCGATTGGGACGAAACTGATACCGGTAGGAGCCCAGACACTGGTGAGACTGTATACTTGATTAGATGACGAATTGGGGTCAGAATTACACAAAACGTAAAATGACCAAAATACCCCTGAGCACTATAAGTGCAAAGTAGAGGTCAAACTGATCTGATAAATTATCATAGGGATAATTATGAACACTGAAGGGCTAAATAAGACTCCGAAACAGTCAACGCGTAAAATGAGAAATGACTGATATATCCCGACGATCTAAAACAAATACCAAATGAAGTCCAAGGGACTTACAAATTTATACATGAGATATATGGGACGTTCTGAGGACCATGATAGGGTCCGGGGCAAAAATGACAAAATTACCATTTTGCCCCTAAGACTAAATAAGTACCCAACTGATACCGATTAAAGTCTAAAAGACTTAAAACTTCATATATACGATATATGGGATAATCTGAGGACCAAAACAGGGTCCGGGATAAGAATGGCAAAATTACCATTTTGCCCCTATGGTTAAAATGAGAACCTAACTGATACCGATTGGAGTCCAAAGGACGTAGAACTTTGTACTTAAGATATAAAGACTATTCCGAAGACCACGACAGGGTCCGGGACAAGAATGATAAAATTACCATTTTGCCCCTAAGGTTGAATGAGTGCCTGACTGATAACAATTGAAGTCTAAATGACTTAGGATGTAATCCTAATAACTGCTAAGCCTAATTAAAGAATGAAATAGCCTCGAGTAAGACCCAATGGAAGGGCGATAGGCTACTAGGCTATCTTAGGTAATCCGATAGATACCTAAGATGACGAATGAGACCTGAATGGATGAGTTCTGATCTGTCTGTGATTGATGACTATTATTCAGGATATAAATGGAGATACCTGACGTACCTGGAGGTTATCAGATTATTTATGCAAGGAAATAAGCGTAAAGTTTGTGAGTAACTTCTGACACTGTTTTGATACTGTCCCTTGATTTACTGATCTGTTTTGAATGCAATTATTTAAGTGCAATTATTTAAATGCATGCTTTCCGTACTATATCACTTATGACATGGTTTTAGTCTTTTTAAATAATTGACTATATTCCTGATCCCTGTGCTAGCATCCCGTACTGTTTTGCCTGTTTTGAACTGTTGAGATAAAATGGATATATTGAACCATTATTTCTGAAACGATTAAATAAACCATGTGATATAGGCAAAGAACAACATTTTGTTGTATCGTACAGCTTTGTATAGTATACTGTCTGAATGCTATATTGTTTAAATGTATGTACTTAATGTACGCCCTTTGTACCACATTCCACGTGATGTGCTTGTGTCCTTCGAATTAGGAATTCCGTTCAGTTCGGTTATGATCTGTCCGTTAATGATATGTCTGCCTCGATTGATATGTTCCGTCCGGTTCTGACATGTTCCGTCCGTTAATGATGTTAAGTCCGCCTTGATTGATATATATGGTCCAGTTCCGTTATGATCTGTCCGTTGATGATATGTCTTTGCTTTGACTAATGCTTTGTTCTGTTCGATTCTGTTATGTTCCGTTCATTGATAATGTGTCTGCCTTGATTGATATATGGTCCAGTTCCGTTGTGTATTGTCCGTTGATGATACGTCTGTCTTGATTGAAACATTGTTCAGTCCAGTTATGATTAGTTCCGATAGTGATGTGTCCCTGACTTGATTGTTATATTGTTTCTACCCAGTTCCGTTATGTTATGTCCTGTTCATGATTTGCCTGTGTCCTGATTAGTGTATTGTTTCCGTTTAGTTCCGTTATAATTTTATCCGTTCGCGATATGCCTTTGCTTGACTGATGTATTGTTACCGTCCGATTCCGTTATATTCCGTCCGCTAATGTTATGTCTGCCTCGATTGATATGTTCCGTCCGGTTCCGACATGTTCCGTCCGTTGATGATCTGTCTGTCTTGATTGATATATGGTCCAGTTCCGTTATGATTCGTTCCGTTAATGAAGAGTCTGTGTCTTGACCGATATATTAGCAATAGTTATTGTTCTGACCGATTGGTTATGTCATGTTCCGATCCGTTTGTATTGTCTGTTCGATTCTGTTATATTGCACTAGACTGCTTATGAAATGGACTTATAAAAATAGTTATTTTTGTAATGACTAAATTATCCATGTGCCTTGGGAGCACAAAACTGGTTTTGAAACCCATGATAGGGAATCTGTGTTACTCACTGGGCTTATTTAAGCTCACCCCATTATTCTGACATTTTTCAGGAATTACCTCCATTGGATTAGAAGGTACTATGACATGACGTGAATAGGCCAAGTGGCATCGCAAGTAAGGATCTGACGGCACTGAATTGTAGAGACTGGTTTATTATGGATTGAACCTGGTTATTCCGGTGAGTGGTATGTTATGACTGACTTGACTGATATATATACTAGATAGACATGGCTCATGGAACTAATGGTACTCTAGAGATATTAGATCTGCTCTGTTGTTATATGCTTGATTTTAGATATGCTCTGAAATTAGAATTGTTGACTGACTGGATTTAGTCTTGCTCTGTGATACATATACTTATGATGGATAAGTGAGTTGCATTCCCGTGACACAAAGAAAAAGTTTTAAATTCCGCTGCATCTGACCCTATAGTTGGAGTGCAATTCGTCAGAAAGTTCAGAATTTGCCTTTGGTTGGTCGCGTCGCGACCAACTGGCAGTCACGTCCTCGACATCCGCGTAGGGTGGGGTTCGGGATGTGACATTAGTACTTTGCATATTAGTACTATGATACAGGAATGGAAAAAGTAGGGACGGCTTTCGGGTCAGCCCCGCGACACGAGATCCGCATAGGGTGGATTTCGGGTCGTGACAGCTTGGTATCAGAGCTATAGGTTCGATTGTGAGTCATGGGAGATAGGACTAGAAATAGAATGAATAGATGTAACTGACCTTCCTTATATAGAGTTTATACGATCCTTGATCATTCTCTTATTGATTGATTTGACAATTTACGGGTTATCTTTACTGGTTATCTTTATAGACATGGTTATCATAAGGAATACATCGATAGTTATGAAATATACAGATCACTTAGAGTTAGAATCAATAGATAGAATTGAAGTCTCTATGATATAGATTTCATGTGAACATTAATTGTTATTTTGAGCATTGATGGTTATCTTATAGACAAGGTTAACAAAAAGGAATATCTCAATAGATTATATTGACTCGATTAGACCATAGACGAGTAGACTTTTATGGACATACTTATCTAAAACTTATGGTTTAGAGCAATGGTGTATACTAGGAATATTGGGATAGGCAAGGATCAATTAGACTGAATTGAGCGCCTTATAGAAGAGATTCTCAAATCTCTGCCTCAAGCTCACCCCAACAGACAACTATGTACATCGAAATAGTGGCACCGTTAAGGATCACCCCACAGGGTGAACAAGGAATTGCCCTCGGAAAGCTAAGGCTACGACCAGTGCCACACCTACGTCATCAGTCTTGTTGGTGTCAAGGAAAGATTAAACTACTACCCAGATAGCCACAGGTACCCTTCCAGTTATTTATAATCTGTTTAGATCTTAAGAGATCTTTACACACTTGATTGTGTTTCCATGTAATTGCCGAACTGAACTTAGTAACTGAACATTTGGATGATTGATTTACTGATTCTATCACATCTGCAAGGTTAATATTAGAGAATGTTAGACAGAGAAACACGAGAACTTTGATGGTTACCTTGAAGATTATTGGTTAGAAATATTGAGCATAGAACACGAGATACGGAGCAAAATCACGAATATTATTAACAAGTGACCTATACTTGGAAGTTAGGTCTAGTGATGAAGAAGAAATCGAGACTGAAGATTAGGAGTGAATATAAATTATGAAAATGGATAACTGTGATTGTAAACGGTTAAAAGAGAAAATGTAGAAAATTAACAGTCACTGATGTGCTATCAGGACCTCTGTTACCGGTGAGGAACGGCCGCCTTATCATGTAACTAGGGTAACTGAGAAACACACAGTGCTACCTTACCCAATCTGGATACTACGAATCCTTTATGATACTGTTAGAACGACGTATACCCCAGAGGACTTGAGGATTAGAATGCTACAATATCACGACATCTATCCTATCAAACCTAATGATGCTAGGAAATGATTGGAGCATTAAGTCAAATTCTTAAGCTCAGTGGTATCAAAAAGATTTGGAGTTGAAACAGTTTTGTAATAATGGTTCATGGGAGATGAGATTGATGCACCGGTATTACTAATGCCAAATAGAGTAAATCCTGACATGATAGATAGACTTATATGTGAATTCTGACCATTGATCTTTTACAGCGAATTGGGAGATGATTAGGCTACTATACCAGTAGTCGCAGGTATTATTTATAGTTGTTTGCAAATGCTCAATATTGTTAAATATTACTCTACATACTGATTTATAATTTCAACATTTACTACTAGCTGAACATAGAGACAGAACTCTGAGGTTATATGTTAACTGTTCAAGGATGATGATTGATGATAGATGTTATGCATGAAATAAGTAGAGTATGTAACATAGATATACGAGTGTTAGATTGACATATTATTCACTTGTAAAATTAAAAGGCATTGATGAGCCAAGTGATTTCATAATTAATAAATTTCAGGGAACAATGATAGAATAAATATAAGATTTATAATCTTTAGAATGAGTTACATACTGTTATAGATAGGAATGATTACTCGATAGACAAGATTGAATAAATGTCAACTCTTGAAAGAGTCATTATCACTGAATACTATACACTGGGGAATCATTAGAAATGAACAATATACATAGAATTTGGGAGGTACAGATCATAAGTGTATAGTTTAACTGATCCAAGAAAGAACTTGGTGTTTTGAAACACATTAAATGAATTGGGGCTGTCCAAAGACAAAAGCAAGTTAAGATATTAAAAGTCAACTAGTCTTGGAAAACGACTACATATTAAAATGAAAATTGATGATTATTGATTAGTGACCCTTAAGGATAGTAGTGTACTTAAGGATAAGTGATGAGAATTCTTGAAATTTGACATTGACAATACTGAAGGAGGTTTCGATAAATGATATAGACAGATAAGAGAAACTTGAGTAGGAAATAGTAGTCATACTTAAAAGAAATTGGAAGGAATCATAGTAATATTGGATCTAGAAATCCTTAAGATTGTTTTATCTTATGGAAACATGTATTTGATATTTATTGAGTTATGGTTAATGATTGTTCTGTACTAAGGGAGCCTTAAGAATTAAATTACTATATCTAGTCTACAGACTTGATGTTTATGATCGAACGATCAATCTATATTACGAGAGTTATTGAGAATTGAAATTCTATTTACGGATTAGGAACTTGTTGATTTTCTATACAGTGAGAATATGTGAGAATTAAATTATGTTTCATAATAAACGAGGGAAACGATTAGTGCTCATTGAGGGATAGAATGTAATATAGAATTGGAAACATGATGCTTTGAAACATAGTGAATCTAATAGTAATATCTAAATGACAGGAAAATGCCTTGAAAAGGTAATAAATTAATGGTGATATCTAGATAGAGGAATGACACCTTGAAAGGTGATACAGGTGATGAGTAATAGTTAATCCAAATACATTATTGGAAAATGATACTTTTAGGGTTAATTATGATTGGTCTATCTTCTATGTTGTGTTATACATTCCATGTGTTCCCATGTGTTATTAACTGAATGTAGAAAATGAACGCCTGGACCATTGACTCATTGCTTACGTGACCGTCAGGCGAACTATCATTGAAACGTGTTAAATACAGGACATGTGACATATAGACTAGGGATACAAATACTCTTACATAGCTGACTTGAGGTCAAGGAACGATTAGTAGAATAACAGATTGGTTGTAGAGGAAATGACACATAGAAGCCGATGTGAACTCTATGAGTTCCACATAATATCATTTCAAATGATATATATATACCCTAGATATATTAGTAGACTGAATGGATAGAGTTTTGTCAAGCTACGTTTAGAAATTTTAAAATTTCCTTCATCAAAAGATATCTTAAATTACAGAAGCCGAAAAGAATCATACGAAGGAATTGTGTTTCATGGGAAGGTTTCGAAGCATACGTGGAATTATAAAGAGGATAGTACAGTTACAAATGTGACAGTAAGACTTGATCTGATGTGACTGTAAAACTTGATCTAACGTGACAGTAAAACTTGATTCTCAGCAGAAAATCTTTATCTAGTTAATGTAACAGCCTATTTAAGTTATACCGTGATGTTAGAAGAACCACGAAAACCATCGAGTTAGAACTGCTAAGTTTGCGGACAAACTTATTTTTAAGGGGGTAAGAATGTAATATCCCGATCTGGGATATAGCATGTGCACCGGGCTGGACCGGGCTATAAAATATTTAATTACCCGAATAAACCGCCAATTGAATTATGTAATACGTGCATGCACAAAATTAAATGGAAATGTATACGAAATATCTATACATACATAATGTATCAAGGTAATATTATTTATACGGTTGCATATATATATATATAATAGGTATGTAAGTGTGTGTCATGTGGGCCTTGCATGATGAGGAGGTGGCAAAGCCACCGAGTGGGAAATCGGCAAGAGAGGGCTAGAGTGCAACGTGTGAGGAGGAGAGAGAGAGAGAGAGAAAGCTATGTGTGTGAGGTGTCTTGTGTGCATGGGTGTGCTGCCACCGCAGCTACAAGTGGCAAGGGCCACCGACTGGGGGATCGGTTAAAGGGAATGAAGAAAGAGATTGGAAGAGAGAGAGATAAGGTAGAGAGAGAAGAGGCGGTGAGTGTTTTGTATATATATATATATATGTAAACGGGTTTGAGAGATGAGAGGTTAGAAAAGGAAAGAAGGGTCAGGAACTCAAGGGGAGAAGAAGGGAGAGAGATTGGTTCAGAAACAGAAAGGTGGGAGAGTCACAGTGAGCTCAAAATTCAAAACCCAGGTAATTGATTTCAGTTCTGTTATTTCGATTTAAAGCATAAAGCTTAGATATAATTGTGGGGTCTGAACAAGCATGAAATATAGAAATTATTGCAAAAAGAATGAAGCTAAATGGTGTAGAAACCATAGAGAAAATTTGAATTGCAGGTTCGGGAGGATAATCGGGTTCCATGAACTTTATGTTTAAAAACTTGTTTTGAGTTATTAGAAATGACCTACACAAGTGTAGAAACACACTAGAAACATTTTTTAGCCAAAACCGTGATTTAAACGCCATGAAATAGAAGAATCCACATGGCCGGAAAATCGGCCGAAAATGTTAAACCCCTATTTCGTGATGATGGGGAGGGCTTTAGGGAAAGTCGAGGCTAGGGTCGAGATCCTTGGAGGGAAAGGAATGGAACGGCATTGAAAACGGCTTAAAAAATGATTAAAAATGAGTCACCGTCGCCGGAGAGGACGACAGTGTACGCCGGAAACCTACCGGAGACGTGGGGAAGACGATCGGAAAAGCGTGGGTCTATTCGGGGACGGATCCGGGTTGGATCGGGTCGGTACCCGACCGGAAATAAAAACGGAGCCAAACTGTGTCGTTTTGGGTTTTTGGTTTAAATGGATTTAGGGCTGTTTGGTAACTGGAATAATAAATAGAATTGGGTTTTGGGGTTAACCGAACCATGGATAGGGATAGGGAATTGGGTTTATTGTATTCCGGTTCTTCAATGAAACTGAACCGTTTGGTTCAGGAGAAAGGCTGACCGGTTTAGGGTTTTGGGGTCTGAACCAACTGGTTCAGACCACAGCTTATGGAATTTATGAACCGGCCCCAAATGTTTTGAAAAATTACACTAAGGCCCAAAAAGAAAAATTAATTAAATGTTAAATTTATAAAAATACCCCTGACTCAAAATTGGGTCAAACGAGGTCCAAATAGGGCAAATGAATAGTCAATTTTTATTATCTCGCATGCTCTGAGTCCAATGGTGAGGTCCGTTTCACGAGACGGAGTCCCGAAAAGTTACGACTTGTAAAAATGACCAAAATACCCCTGCTTCATAGGTGAGTCAAATGGACTCCAATTGAATTAAATAATTAGTGAATTTTTATTATTCTGAACCTTCCGAATCTATTGGTAATGTCAAAATTATGAAAAGAGGTTCCGAGAACAACGGACATATAAAAGTTTAAATAAGTATTAGAAATACTGATCATAGCAAGGCATAGTATTTGGTGAATAGAAATTATTCTGAAACGTACTTACTGATATATAGGGAACTCAACGGGAAAAGGCAAACCTACAGGAGACTGATTTAGCAACGCATTAGAGGTAAGTAGATACCCTTTCTCTTCCATGTGGTGTTATCAAGCCAAGTTCATTCTTTTACTGCCAAACTTGTACTCCTGAGCGTATCTGATGTTATTGTCTCCACAACGTGATATTGTTCTATCTGGTGGACATTGATTTATTGTTGTGCCATTGTTATCATGTTGAACCGTGCTTTGAAATGCCTATTGTTATGTTTCCATTGAATTTACGATATTCCATTTTTCTATACTCCTATGGAATCATTTATGATCATGAAATGTTTATGTATACTGGATTTGTGCTCAGTCACAATATCCATCCGATGCTTTTAAATACACTGAAGACCTTCGGGTCGAGTCCGTGAACGGACATATGGCCATACACTGGAATGCACTGAAGGGGGTAAACCGGGCCCCCAAGGACCGAGGGCATATCAAGCCCTGACACAGAACAAAAGCATCTCTTATACGATTGCTCAACTATAATTGTTGAATTACATTGTTCTTGTGATTATCTTGTATTGCGAGATATTCCTTTATTGATTTATTGTGATCAATTATAATGGCAGTACTTCTTGTTATTGTATTATCGTCGAGAATTCCAGGACATTGTTATGCCTTTCCTACTGATTACACATTGAGATTCCACTGTTCATTTGCCACTGTTCACATGTTAAGAGTTTCATGTTGATGTTATGTCCCTTACTCCTAATTGTACATTGTGTTCTATTGTTTATTGGCCCTTATGGCAACTATTCCCATTGGCTATCATAGCATCTTATTTCTTATTATTGGCTATCATATTCTTATTCTTGGATTCATACTCTTTTATGATCCTCGATACCAGTGTCGGAGATCTGTATTTACTTGCTGGGCTCTTGTAGCTCATTCCACCCTCCTCACCCCCATTTCAGGTACTGATGCCGCGAGACCCCGGTAGGAGTCTAAAGACGTAGAAGAACATTTGAGGAAATGCATCAGTTTATGTTTTAGTTCTCCCATGTATTCACCACCCTCGGGTGCTGGTCATGTTTGGTTCTTATTTTGTTTATATAGAACCATATTATGTATTGTAAAGACTTCCGATGATGTATTATTACTGATAAGACTTCCGCTGTTATTGTTTTGAGGTTTTAGTACTTTGCATATTAGTACTATGATACAGGAATGGAAAAAGTAGGGACGGCTTTCGGGTCGGCCCCGCGACACGAGATCCGCATAGGGTGGATTTCGGGTCGTGACACCCTTTCTCTTCCATGTGGTGTTATCAAGCCAAGTTCATTCTTTTACTGCCAAACTTGTACTCCTGAGCGTATCTGATGTTATTGTCTCCACAATGTGATATTGTTCTATCTGGTGGACATTGATTTATTGTGTACCATTGTTATCATGTTGAACCGTGTTTTGAAATGCCTATTGTTATGTTTCCATTGAATTGATGATATTCCATTTTTATATACTCCTATGGAATCATTTATGATCATGAAATGTTTATGTATACTGGATTTGTGCTCAGTCATAATATCCATCCGATGCTTTTAAATTCACTGAAGACCTTCGGGTCGAGTCCGTGAACGGACATATGGCCATACACTGGAATGCACTGAAGGGGGTAAACCGGGCCCCCAAGGACCGAGGGCATATCAAGCCCTGACACAGAATAAAAGCATCTCTTATACGATTGCTCAACTATAATTGTTGAATTACATTGTTCTTGTGATTATCTAGTATTGTGAGATATTCCTTTATTGATTTATTGTGATCAATTATAATGGCAGTACTTCTTGTTATTGTATTATCGTCGAGAATTCCAGGACATTGTTATGCCATTCCTACTGATTACACATTGTGATCCCACTGTTCACATGTTAAGAGTTTCATGTTGATGTTATGCTCCTTACTCCTAATTGTACATTGTGTTCCATTGTTTATTGGCCCTCATGGCAACTGTTCTCATTGGCTATCATAGCATCTTATTTCTTATGATTGGCTATCATATTCTTGTTCTTGGATTCATATTCTTTTATGATCCTCGATACCAGTGTCGGAGATCTGTATTTACTTGCTGGGCTCTTGTAGCTCATTCCACCCTCCTCACCCCCATTTCAGGTACTGATGCCGCGAGACCCCGGTAGGAGTTTAAAGACATAGAAGGACATTTGAGGAAATGCATCAGTTTATGTCACGACCCGAAATCCACCCTATGCAGATCTCGTGTCGCGAGGCCGACCCGAGGGCCGTCCCTACTTTTTCCATTCCTGTATCATAGCACTAATATGCAAATGTACTAAAACTTTTAAACAATGAACAACGGAAGTCTTTATCAATTACAGTAATCCAGCGGAAGTCTTTTAAATAACATTAAACAGCGGAAGTCTATTAAATACATGACATAGTTCTACATAATTCAAAATGAGAACTAAAACATAACCAGCACCCGGGGGTGGTGAATACATGGGAGAACTAACATAGACTGAACAGTACTTCAAAATGTCCCCCTACGCTTTCAGACTCCTACTGGGGTCTCGCAGCGTCATCTCCTGAAATGGGGGTAAGTGGGGTGGAATGAGCTATGAAGCTCAGCAAGTAAACTAGATCTCCGACACTAGTATCGATGATTATAAAGAGCATGAATCCATGAATAAAATATGATAGCCAATCATAAGAAAGGAGATGCTGTGATAGCCAATGAGAACAGTTGCCACGATGGCCAATAAATAGTGGGTCACAATATACAATCAGAAGTAATGAATAAGCAGTGATAAGATTTCTTAACAATAACCTGTCACAATAAAAGTACTGCCACAATAAAACGATGTCAATCAAACCAATGAACAACGTAAGATAATCCATAAGAAACAGTAATCCATAAGGTACAGTAGCCATTCAACAATATATCCATAACAATAATCCAATGGAGATGCTTATAATCTGTAGTAGGGAATGGCAACCCCTCTGCGTAATTCGAGGCCCGGCATACCTCTTAGTTAAACTCACATCTTTTGCCACACGTCCGTTCACGGACTAGTTCGTCACAGAAGCATCGGATGGATATTGTGACTGAGCACAATTCCAGCATTTATAAACATAGCATGATCATTTGTGATTCCATAAGGAGTATGAAAATGGAATATCATATATACAGTAAAGCATAACAGTAAGCCTTTCAAGGCATGGTTCAATATGATAACAATAGCACAATAGTCAATCAATGTCCACAAGATAGATCAATATCGCATTGTGGATAACAATAACGTGAGGTACTTTCAAGAGTACAAGTTCGGCAGTAAAGAATAAACTTGGCTTTAGAAACACCACATGGAAGAGAAAGTGATCCACTTACCTCTATCGTGATTCTATCTTAGAAATCCGTGAGTATATACCCTTGCCTTTCGAGTTTCCTATATATCAGTGAATACGTTTCAGAATAAATGCTATTCATCAAATTTTATGCCTTTCTATCATAAGTATTTCAAATACTATTTTAGACTTTACCATTGAGTCCGGAATGCTGAAGAAAGTCGGTTTAGGCTTTCGCGGAATTCCATTTGGACCTTTGTACTAAAAAGGGCAAAATAGTCATTTTGCACTTTTACGGTATTTTATACTTCGGGGTCTCATCTCGTAAAACGGACCCCACCATTGGACTCAGAACGTCCGAGATAATAGGTTTTGACTATTTATTTGTATCGTTTGGACTTCGTTTGACCCAATTTTGAAATAGGGGCATTATTGTAAAATTAATATTTAATTAATTCTTTATGTTTGGGCAACAGTGTAATTTTTCAAAACATTTGGGGCCGGTTCACAATTTCTAAAAGCTGCGGTCTGAACTAGTTGGTTCAGACCTAAAACCCTAAACCGATCCATTCTTCCCTTGAACCAAACGGTTCAGTCCATTCAGAGAACCGGATTTCAATAAACCTGTTTCCCTATCCTTATCCTTGGTTTGGATAACCTCAAACCCATTTCCCATTTATTATCCGTGTAACCAAACGGCCCAAAACCCCTTTAAATAAAAAAACCAAACGACACAGTTTAACTTACCCAATCATAACCGGTTGGGTCCCGACCCGGATCCAACCCGAACCCGTTTCTTTTAACCCGAATAAACCCACGACTTAACAGTCATCTTCCCCGATATTTCGGTGAGAGGACATTAGGGTTCCGTCACCATCTCCAGTGACGGCAACCTAAATCCGATGGTTTTCTTCCCCCATTTGAATGCCATTTTCTTCCTTTCTTCCCCACGACCTCATCCCTATTCTCCATTTCCTTCATACCCTTTCTAATCTCTTCGAATATAGAGATTAATAGCTCCGGCCGGTTTTCCGGTGAGCTATTTTTTTCTTATTTTTCACTCGGTTCTCAACTGTTTTGACCCTATTTTCATTCTATTTAATTTTTGCATGTATAAGGATCATTCTTGGGTCATTTGAACAAGGTTTAATACATGAATTGACATATAGCCGATTATTCTATACCACCTGCAACTTAGTTTTTCTCTATGGTTTCTACACCATTTAACTTCATTCTTTTTGCAATAAATTCCATTTTCCATGCTTATTTAGACCCTACAATCATATCTAAGCTTCATGCTCTAAATTGTAAAAACAGAATTTAAAACTCTTACCTGGGTGTTCGGATTTAGCTCACTTTGATCCTCCAACCCTCTCTGTTTCTGCTTCAATCTTTCTCTCTTCTTCTCCCCTTCAGTTCCTGACCCTTCTTTTCTTTTCTAACTTCTCATCTCTCAAACCCGTATACATATATATGTATATACAAAACACCCACCGCCTCTTCTCTCTCTACCTTATCTCTCTTTCTCTCTCTCTTGCAGTCATCCTTGACTGCAGAAAATTGCCCCTTAAATCTCCTCCATCCACGTACCTCATATCCATACATATATATATACATGTATTACTTACACACACCCACCACCTTTATCAAGGTCGGTTGGTGGGTTTCCCAAACACACACAAACACACAGTGATGCACACACACACACAGTGATGCACACACTGATATTTTCCCCTTTTTGTTTTCTTTTCCTTTTTATTTATTACACATATACATAAATACATGTATATCCATGTTATATATATATACATATCAATTATATATACATACACTAATTTTAATCGAGCTATGTATCTATGTTCACGTATGCATGCATGGAAATACGTGCATGCACGCATTTCGATGCAATGCCCTGTGATGCTCGGTTGTCACCCTGTCTCGATCATTTATTCCTATCATTCCAGTCATTCATTTCCATGAGAATATTAAGATATACCTATCTTACCATTCAAGTTACATGTTTTAACCGACCTACCTCGGTATACGTGACGTATCCCAGGTCGGGATATTACAGTTTATGTTTTAGTTCTCCCATGTATTCACCACCCTCGGGTGCTGGTCATGTTTGGTTCTTATTTTGTTTATGTAGAACCATATTATGTATTGTAAAGACTTTCACTAACATTGTGTATTGATAAGACTTTCGCTGTTATTGTTTTGAGGTTTTAGTACTTTGCACATTAGTACTATGATACAGGAATGGAAAAAGTAGGGACGGCCTTCGGGTCGGCCCCGCGACACGAGATCCGCATAGGGTGGGTTTCGGGTCGTGACAGTTTGGACTTCGTTTGACCCACATTTGAAATAGGGGTATTTTTGTAAAATTAATATTTTATTAATTTCCTGTTTGGGCCTTAGTGGGATTTCTTAAAACATTTGGGGTCAAAGTGGAATTTCCTTAAGTTCCGGTCTGAACCAGTGGGCTCACGGCTAGGAACCCTAAACCAGTTTGGTTCTTCACTGAACCAAATGGTTCAGTCTATTTCAGAGAACCGGATTCCAATATCCTGGTTCTTACCTTATCCTTGGTTCGGTTAAACCCAAACCTAATTTCCATTTATTATCCTTGCAACCAAACAGCCCAAAATCCATTTAAATTCAAAAATCCAAACGACACAGTTTCATGCCCATTTCATATCCGATCGGGTACCGACCCGATCCGAACCCGGACCCGTTCAGTTTTAACCCGATAGCCCCCACGACTTTCCGGTCGTCTTCCCCACCACTCCGGTAGGGTTCCGGTGGTGAACAGTCGTCTTCTCCGGCGACTGTCACCAATTTTTGATCATTTTTCAACCCGTTTTAAATGCCATTTTATTCCCCTTTCCTCAAGGACCTCAACCATACCCTTTATTTCCATTAAACCTCTTCCAATCCCCACGAATAGGGGTCCAAATATCTCCGGCCGATTCTCCGGCCAAGTCATATTTCTCATTTTCGTGGCTGTTTCCTCTCGGTTTTAAACCTATTTTGATCCTAAAGTGTTTCTGCACTTTATAGCAACCTTTCTATAAACTAAATGCAAAGTTTAAAGCATAAAATATATGGAAACCAAGATTATCCACCGAACCTGCAACTCTGTTTTCCTACCTGGTTTCTTAACCATTTAACCTCATTCTTTTTGCAATAAATCCCATATTTCATGCTGATTTAGACCCTACATTCAAAATAATTCGAATCATGCTATAAAACTTTGAAACAGAAACAGTGGCTCACCTTGGTTTTCCTGTTTGCTCATGGTGACCCCCTTTAAGCCCTTCTGTTTCTGAATCAATCTTCCTCTCTTCTTCTCCCCTTCAGTTCCTGACTTTTCCTTTGATTTCTTTTTCTCCCGAGAGTGAGAGACCACATGCATGTAATAAGCTTTTCATTTCTCTCTCTCTCTCTCTCTCTCTCTCTCTCTCTCTCTCTCTCTCTCTAGTCAGACCTCACCATGCCCTGTGACCTTCTTACACACTCCATCACCAACTTTCTGTTTCCACCACTCCCTATTGAGTGTTATACACTCAACTCATTACACCCACACATATAACCGTACACACACACACCTTTTGATACATATATATATATATATATATATATATATATATATTCACCCACTCACACACCTTGCACGGCTGATCTTGGCAGCCCACTTGCCCATTTTCTTTCTTTCCTTTTTTCTTTTCCTTTTTTATTTCTTTTACATATACATATATACATAATATATGTATAATACATTATATTATACATGTATACGTATACACATAAAATACATGTATATATATTCATGTGTAGGGGTACAAATTCATTTTTAATCATATTTACATACATTCATTTTTATCGAGCTACTCATCTATGTTCATGTATGCATGCATGGGAATACGTGCATGCACGCATTACGATGCAATGCCCTGTGGTGCTCGGGTGTCACCCGGCACGGTTTATACATTCAATCATTTTCCATTTCCAGTCATTCATTTCCGTGAAATACCATGATATACATTTCTTACCGTTCAAGTTACATATTTTAAACTGACCTACCTCGGTATACATGACGTATCCCGTGTCGGGATATTACAGGTAAGCTTACCCTAGCTTGCACAGTCTATAACATTTGGCAAGAAAGGAATAGTAGACTATTCACCATGGTAAAGAAAAACCCTCAGGCCATCATAGCTCAAACCCAGGATATGATCCGTGGCAAGCTCACTTCCTCTAAAGGGATTGCGAACTCAAACTCCAATAGGCATCTTCAATGTATTTGGTATCTCCTAAGTAGCATTTTTAAAGTGTAACATTTTGCTTGTTTTAGTCTTTTGTAGCTTTAGGATGGGAGCTCTTCTACCTGTAAAAGGCCTTCCTTCCTACTAGCTTGTTCAAGGGTATGCCCTCTTGATCTTGTATTTTCTTTTCTTCTATATATTTCTTTTACCCACCAAAAAAATAAAAAAAATAAAAAACATAAGTGGGAAAACCTAGTTTTGTGACATCTCCAATGGAACTTGTAGGTGGGCATGTCCACTTTTTGCTGAAGGATCATGGAAAGAACATCCGTAGCAAGCACGAAGAGGTAAGAAGAGAGAGGGTTGCCTTGCTTGATGCCTTTAGCACCCGGGAAATAGCCTTCTAGTTCCCCATTGATAGCTATAGAGAACCGAGTGGAAGTGATACACGATTGGATCCACTCAATAAAGAGGCAAGGAAATCTCAGAATACACATGGAGTCCAAGATAAACTCCCACCGGATAGAATCGAAGGCTTTCTGAAGATCAACTTTCATAGTACACCGGGGGGAACCGGAGTCCCTATGGTAGTTGTGCATAAGCTCTTGAGTAAGAAGGATGTTGTTGCTGATTTTCCTCCCTTGGATAAAATCAGACTAGGACTCATCAATGATACTAGGCAGAACATTTTTGAGACGATTAGCGAGGATTTTGGAGATGGCTTTATATAAGTTATTACAACAAGAGAAAGGCCGATAATCTTGCACAATGGACAGATTAGAGACTTTAGGAATAAGAGCTATAGTTGTGGCATTAATCTCCTTAAGCATGAACTTCGAAGAGAAAAATTCTGAGATAGCAGCAATAACATCATTCTTGACAATGCTCCAAGCTTTCTTAAAGAAATGACCATTAAACCCATCAGGACCAGGAAATTTGTTGGGATGGAGGCTAAAGACGACATTTTTAAATTTCTTCCTCAGTGATAGGGCTGCAAAGACCAGCAATATAATCAAAGGGAAGGCGCTTACAGATAACATCTCTCAATGCATGCTTCCCTAGGTAGGGGGCAGAGTTAGCTGTGCCAAGGAGGTCTTTGTAGAAACTAAGAATTATATGTTTGACATCCTTAATATCAAAGAGTTTGTTGCTGGTAGAGTCATGGAGGCTGACTATTTTATTTCTATTCCTTTTGTTGTTAATAGACTTGTAGAAGAAGGAAGTATTTTGTTTACCTTCAGAGACCCATTGAATACGGGCCTTTTGCTTGGCAAGAATTTCTTCACTAGAAAAAAGTAAGTTGAAGGGTTTTAAGGCCTCATTTTCCTCAATAGCGAGATGACAAACCCCCGGGTTGACCGCTAATAAACGCTGAATGGCAAATAGATTGTTTCTTGTATCATGGACTCGGGCGGAGATATTAAGATATTTTCGTCGATTAAGATCCATAAGAGCAAACTTGACCCTCTTGAGCTTTTGACTGTAGATGAACATAGCGGTACCCTGAATATTTGTATGCCAAGCTTGAGCAACAGTAGGCAAAAAATCATCAAAATTAGCCCAAAAATTAAATAACTTGAAGGGTATTTTACTCTTTTGGGAAGGAAGACCTGTCCTGATGATAATAGGGCTATGATCAAAGATACTAGGAGGGAGAAATTTAGTCTCAGAGAGAGGGAGGGAGACAAGCTAGTCTTCATTAGCTATAGCCCTATCAAGATTTCTATGGATGTGATAGGAAGCATGCCGCCCATTTGTCCAAGTAAAAACTTTCCCCAAGTAATTAAGGTCCTCTAGCTCAGCTTGCATGAAACAATGGTTAGAATCATCCATACTAGGGGCCCAGTCGAGATTCCCTCATCTTCTTTCATGAGGATAACGAATAGCATTGAAGTCACCAATGACGAGCCAAGGGGTGGCATGGGCAACAAAAGAATGGTGAATGATATCCTGCCATAAGTGCTGCCGATGGTAGGGTGAATTCAAGCCATAGATAATTGAGATAACCAAAGGAGCGCTGGAATCACAAACTGTGATACTACAATAGGTGGCCTGATCCGTGGATATGGAAGAATTAACCTATAAAATAGAGTTGTTCCAACCGATCCAAATTCTCCTTGCAGGAGAATCAGAGTAATTATGTAAAAATGACCATCCAAGAATGAGGGAATTTGCCACTTTACCTTCATTTTCTTCCTTAATTTTTGTTTCCATAATACCAAAAAAGACGAGAGAAATCGTGGACAAAGGAATGGATTTCTCTCTGCTTGGAGGGGCTGTTAAGACCTTTAATGTTCTAGCATGCTAGATTCATTGAGAACAAGAGAGGAACTTTGACCCACTCTATCACGACCCGAAACCCACCTTGTGCAGATTCCTGAATCGCGACTGCCACCCTTAGGCCCGAGGACCTTAGGGCGAAGGCTCACATAAGCAGCGGTATCAAATGGCAGTGCGACCCATGTTTGCAGAAGCGTGAAAACTTTTTCTTTTCTTATTTTAAGATTTCGCACATCCGTCCGGTACTGCCGCTCTTCACATTGGTACATATGGTTATAAATTCAGAGTATAATAAAAACTAACAGACTTTATAATTATAATCTTATTCAGTTGCCCCGTGGGGCTTAATACATAACAGTGTACCATTTCTAATACAAAATATACTAGTAAAGTTCATAAGGTTTCCCAAAAGAAACTACTTACACATATCTTCCAAAACGGCCAGACTCATCACCATCAACATCATAATCAGATTTGTCGTGAATCACCTGAAAGGGGGTTCGGATAAAAATCCAGTCAGCTAATCTAAGCTTATAAGTAATTCCAGTATTTGTCATGGGGTTTCAATTGGCAGTGGTTTAGCACATGAGATTTTGTAAAAACAATCACTACCAATTGCTCGTATACTTTGAACACAGAATATATGCATTCCTTTAAAACATAAAACTCAAAACATTTAAAGTATTCAAGCTAAACATGTACTTCTTCAAAGAAAGTATAGAAACTTCAAAAAATGTACATATGCATAATGAAAATGAGGGTAAAACCTGCTTCCATTTTCAAACATAACATCTTATCACTTTCATTAATAGAATCCGTTTCGAACCAGATTCCCACTTTACTTTACGTGAAGATATCTTATAGTTGGGGGATTAGATCCTGCTACCTGGTATTTGACAGTCAATTGAGTGCCGTATAACCTAAAATCTTGTCATTTTTCGGATAATTTTAATTCTGAAGAAACGCATAAAATACGTGGCGCTTATGCACAGCTTATCTTGCATTTAAATACTTTTATCACATAACTTTTCATAAGTACTTTCATGAACACTTATTAAAAGATGCTCATGTCTTCATAATAAAATCTTCAAAACCTTGGGAGATGCAAATTCAGAACACTTTACATAATTTGGGTATTTTAAACTTTAGACATGCTGAAATATATTTTAAGAAAACCGTGGTAGAAACCGTTGACTGAGCATGTCATAATAGAGTTTATAAGAATAGAACAATTTAAAGCTGAATCATGTAAATACTGAATTTGGAATCAACACTTCATATCTTTTGAACTTTAAACCATTTCATATCCATAGAGTTAAATCTCCACTTCAATTACAGGGTTACTCACCTCGGTCCTTAGGGTCAGTGCTAATAATGCGCTTTCCCACTTCCTCTGTAGTTCCTAAGAATAATTCATAAATAGTCTCATTAACTTCACATTCACTGTACTATCACCTATTGATGCTTCTTAACTTATGCTTAGGTCGTATCAATTCTAAAACGATTTTAAAATTTCATATGTACTTAATTTAACTCGTACTCTTAACCTACGACACAATTTAATGTGTTAGGAATTTAAACTTATTTCAATTTATACTCTTCTGGTAGTTCCACAAATTTTAAGTTTAATTTATTTACTTCACATATTTACGCGTCGTGTCTTTCCGTATTTTATTTCAAAATAAGTACCTTACTACTTAATTTAGTACATCGAAAATGTTCTAGTTTATCATCACCTAACTTATGATATTCGTCAAGTTTTACGTCTCTTAATTGTAGACACTTCTTTTGGTTAAATAGATTCTACCATTGAGTCCGGAACGTCGAAGAAAGTCAATTTAGGCTTTCGCGGAACTCTGTTTGGGTTTGGTAGCAGTAGGGGTATTGTGGTCATTTATTTTTTTAAGGGTCTTTAATTTTTTGGGACCTCGTCTCGTGACGCGGATCTCACCATTGGATTCAGGAGGTCCGAGATAGTAAGAATACACTAATAACTTGTTAATTTTGGACAATGGGCCTTTTTGTCCTTATTTAATTTAATTAATTAATTAAATTTATTTAATTAAATTTGTTATATATTATATAGATTTTTGTGGGATAAAAATCCCATGGGATTGTCCTGTTTCAGTGGATAGCACGTGTCACCCCCTCATTCCGATTTAGGGGCAAATAACGCCCTTAAATTGGAATGAGTTGTCCTTGTCCGTGTACAGTTTATTAAATTGGGCCATAAACGCGTAACCAAATAGGTCGGTTTTGGGTTTTATAACCCTTAAACCAAAACAACAGCGCTTCAATAATGTGGTGGTAGCCCTCAAGGCCACCACGTGTCCCGAGTCACCCCCACCCGTTTTAAACTAGTTGCGAGTCAACTCATTATCTTCCTCTTCAACCCCCACGACTGTTGCCCTAATTCTAGTTTTCTTTTCCTTCCATTCGTGAAGTTTGGCTCCATGAACTCTTGCTATTTTTTAATCTAAAATGCTTTTGAGACATCATGGAGGGTTTTGGCATTTGTTTAAGAGTTCAAACTGAGCTCAAATGTTTGGTTGAAGGTTTGATAATCAAACCTGAAACTCGACTGTTTGTGCTTATTTCTCGACCTTTCTTCTTGGGATTTCTTTTGTTTTAGTCCCCTTTTAATGGGGTTTCATCTTTCATTCTTAAAAGGGGTTTTTTAGAGCGAGTTGGTGAGTTTGGGTTTTAGAGACCGAACCTGTAACTCTAGATTTTTAGGGTTTTCTTGGGTCTTTTTGATCGCGGACTTGTGTTTTTAACACCCTTAGAGAGTCTAGTTGAGGTTTCAATTAACCAAATATGGTTTGGTTAACATGTTTTCAGACCTGCTTCAAGCAAAGTCTATTCATGGCTGTCCCTTCGTGGGTTTGATGTTTTAAACTGTTTTCATGGTCAAATTTCATGCTTGTTCTAGTTTAAACATATTCTAAACATCAAATATGCATAAACAAGGTTTAGATAGTATGTATATAAGCATATTTTCTAGAGAGAGAATTTAAGGTGGTTTTATGGGTTTACATTTTTAACACTTATTTCTCCTTCTTCTACATCTGATTTTCTTCCTTAGCTTCTTGGCTCCCTTTTTCTTTTGAACTCTTTTCTTACGAAGCAAGCATGCATTGCATGTGTTGCTTTTAAGCCAACCCACCACCATCTCTCTCTCTCTATGACTCACAACCCTAATCTAGCCTCCTTGATCAGCTTCCTTTCCCATCTCATTAATTCTTCTTTTTCTCTTTTCAGATTGCATTAATTGGATGGTGGATATTTGTAAGTTATATGTATATTATATATATTCACACACCATCACACATGTAACCACACACATATTCTGCCGACTCTAAACACACATTGGCTGCACACACACACACAAACCATTTTAGATATTTAGTATTTCCATTTGATTATACATATATATATATATATAATTATTCTTATGTATATACATGTATATATATATATACATACTTGGCTATATACACACAATACACCCTAAATGTGTGTATTGCATGTGTTGACATATGAATAATTAATTATATGAAATCAATTAATCTTCTTATAGTAAATTTATTAATTATATTTAATTAATTAATCTTACCCGTATGTTTATTAATATATTTTGCGACACCCTTCATTATGTAGTTTGGAAATTTTTACACCCTTGTTCATAACCTCATAACGGGTGCCATATGACTCGATATTTGGGTCAGGGTATTACATTCTCCTCTTCTTATTAGAGTTTTGTCCTCAAAACTCGAGCGTTCTTATTTTAAGAGTTCTAGTCTCTTTTCTTTCTATGTTACTTCATTTATGACATTCATGTGTCTAGTATTCAAATTTAAACGACAAGCATATATTTAAGACAAAATCAAATATTTTGATGAGATACCTAGCTGGCCCTTAGATGGGTCCCTTGTTGGCCTGATTCCATTTTGGGCAATCCTTTATGAGATGCCCCTTTTTTCCACACTTAAAACAAGTTCCAGTACCTAGCCGACAGGGTGCATAATGCTTCTTTCGATAGATAGGGCATAGTGGAATTGTCTTTTTACTAATGCCTCCTCCTATCCTCCTATCCTTGCTTACAATAGGACGTTCTTGTGGTTGGTTTTGGGGCATCGTACACATTTTGAGCTAATTCTTCTAGGATCAGTTTAATTCTCTCTACTCGTTCTCCTATATTACTCGTGTCTCCCTATATATCAGCCATTTTTGCTGTAAAACAAGTAGTGTTAGTTTTTATCATATGTCATAATCACATACGGTTATTTTCACCTACATGTAATTTAAAGTTTAAAGCTTATCATTTGTGATTTTTCGTAGTGAGTTTATAGTCCATATTTACTTTTCATTTTCATCTTACTACTTCTATTTAACTACGGGTCCTATACCCCGCCTTTACATCATGTCATATATTTCACATAATTACTTCACGTACTGCAAGTCCCATACCTCGCCTTTACATCATGTCATATATTTCACATAACTACTTCACGTACTGTGGGTCCCATACCCCGCCTTCTTATTGAACACGTACTTCTAATTACTTAACTTACTATAACGCAGGTCCCATACCTTGCCTTCACATCACGTAACATACTTTACATAATGCGGGTCCCATACCCCAACTTCTTATAAATCATATACTTCACATAATCATTTTCATGTAATGCGGGTCCCATACCCCGCCCTAACTTATAGTCCTATTTCAAATCTTCTAGTGTCACTAAGTTGGTTCAAGTCAACCTAGAGCAAATCTTAGTTATTTCTTAACCTGAATCATGACTTGGTCTTTCCCAAAGACCCTTAACCTAAGCTCTGATACCATGTTGTCACAACCCAAAACCCACCCTGTGCTGATTCCTGAATCATGACCGCCACCCTTAGGCCTGGGGACCTTAGGGCGAAGGCTCACATAAGTAGCGGTATTGGATGGCAGTGCAACCCGTGTTTGCGAAAGCATGAAAACTTTTTCTTTTCTTTTCTTTTCTTATTTTAAGATTTCGCACATCCGTCCAGTATTGCCGCTTTTCACATTGGTACACATGGTTATACATTCAGAGCATAATAAAAACTTAAAGACTTTATAATTATAATTGTATTCAGTTGCCCCGTGGTGTTTAATACATAACAATGTACCATTTCTAATACAAAATATCCTAGTAAAGTTCATAGGGTTTGTCACATCCCGAACCCCACCCTACGCGGATGTCGAGGACGTGATGCCAGTTAGTCGCCTTGCCGATTTGCTGACCAACAATGCGACCAACCAAAGGTAAATTTCTGAACTTACCGATGAATTGTATTCCCAATGTAGGGTCAGATAGCGGAATTTAAAACTTTTTATCTTGGGAATGCAACTCAGTTATCTACCGCAAAGGTACGTACCACAGAACAAGTCTAAAACCAGACAGCTAATAACTCTAACCACAGAGCACATTTAGCATCAGACATATAACACAGAGCATATCTAATCTCTCTAGAGTACCATTACCATGAGCCATGTCCCAATACATCTAATGCATATCAATGAAGTCAATCGAATCATGTCACTTACCTGAATAACCAGATTCAATCCACAAGAATCCAGGTCTCCATAAATCAGTGCCATCAGATCCTTTACTTAGAATGCCACTTGGCCTATCTATGTCATATCATAGTGCCTTCTAATCTAATGGAGATAAGTCCTAAAAAATGTTAGGATAATGGGGTGAGCTTAAATAAGCCCAGTGAGTAACACAGGTTCCCTGTCATGGGTTTCAAAAACCAGCTCTTGCTTACAAAGCACATGAAGACTTTAGTTATTTCAGAAATAGCAGTTTAATAAATCAACTTAATGCAGTTAAGTAGAATAAAACAGAACCGAACCAAACAGTACAAATAGATCAGAACAAAACAAAACATAACATAACAAATCAAATCAAATCAAAACAGTAAACGATGTCAATATATCAATCAGAGACACATGCATATCATCAACGGAACGGAACATAATGGAATTGAGGGAAAATAATATATCAATCAGAGACACAAGCATATCATCAACGGAACAGAACAAGACAAAATTGAGCGAAACAATACATCAATCAGTGATACAGGCATATCATCAACGGAATGGAACAAGACAGAATTGAGCGGAAACAATATATCAATTAGAGATAAAGGCATATCATTAACGGAATGTAGGAAAATAAATCAATTAATAGAACAGGTCAGTATTGAGCGGAACAGGACAGAACAAAACAAAACAAAACAAAACCAGAGAAGGCCATATAACAAAACAGAGTAGACCCGAACAGAATAGGAGAGCAGGAGAGGAAAAAATCATGCCATTTGTAATGCAGTACAAAGAGTATGCATTTAAACAATACAGCATATAAACGGTACAGTGTATGAAGATACAAAATCTAAATAGTGTAACTTATACACCAAGTCAGAAGTTCCAAGTTACTCACAACATAACGGGACGGAATCGGAACAAACTACATATATAACAGAACAAAACAAAAGAGCCAGAGAACCAGACAGAACATAACAAAATAAGATAAGTAAGACACAACATAACGAAACAGACAAAAGAGCAGGACAGAACAAAATCATACCACGTATAATGCAGTACAAAAAGTATGCTTTCAAATATATGCATTTAAACAGTATAGTATTGATTACGCCCAAAAAATAATGCGGTAGTTGTAGTGTAGCTCTGGGGTGTCAATTCCACAAGGAGACTAAATTAAAAGAATATTAGACAGAATTTCTGAAACTAAAGAAATATTAAACGATTAATGAGAAAATAAAAAGAGCAAAAGTGATTTCAAATGCAAATTAAAATTAAATAGACTGATTAACGGAAAAAGTATTCAAATTTAATGAACAGTGGAGTGTCGGGAATCCCTTGCACATATCTGGTATTTTAATTATTTTTAATTCACTGATAACTCAATTGAGAAATTAAATTCCAAAAATCTCAATCGGAAGACATAAAATTATGAACCAAAATTAGACTGAAAACAACCCTTTGAAAAATTATTCAACACTTGTAAATCACACAAATTATTATTCACATTGAGAAAACCCAACGACGACAATATACCTAACGAGCAATATTGCAACAGAGAATTGAATCAATATAAATATTTAATCTTTCCAAAAATAATCAAAACATTAATCCATTCGATAGAAAAAGCATGACTGAATCTATAAACGGACTAAACCCTTTAATTATTCAGAGAATAAAATCTAACAACAAATTATGAATGATCATCAAAGAATTTAATAAATAAACATCACATACAGGAATCAAAAATAAATTAAAATAACCATCAAATGTGCAAGTTAATCCCTAACCCCACTTGAGAATTTAGTTACCCATGTACAGGACGGATAACATAAACCCCAAGAAGATACACTGAGCCATGGAGAAGCTGGCAGTCATCTCTGTTCTGCCGCAGGCTTCCTCTGTTACGTAGCAGCCGCAAGAGCTCCCCTCCAAAGAGCCGTAGGCTTCCTGTTTTTAGGCTTTTTTCCTTTTTTATATTCAGCCATTACGCATGGCACTCTCTCCACAGCGCCTCACGCAAAACAGCTCCTCACGCCCTAGTCGGCCGTAACAGGCCCCCACAACAGCCCATTACGCGCCTGGCCCACCTCGCAAGTCTGCGCACAACACCCAGGCCCAAACTTTTGTTTATCCCTTTCAAAATTTGATTTTGCACCGCATGGACCCCACATCAAGCCTTAGGTTGAGTCAGCGCCTCATGCTCAGGTACCCCGTACGCTACAAACCCAGTACGTCAGGCCATCTTGCGCCTCGCACAACCGCACCAGCCTATCCAGCCACACCAGCGAGCCCAAGGTCTCTATTTTCCTCATGCACTGGGCCCCACGAATTCTTTTTGCTTGGCCTTGCATGGGCCCCACTGCTTCTTTTCTATTTCACAGCCAGCCGCACATCAGCACCTCACCTCTCAATTAATCCAGCCCCTTTGACTTTTCAAACCAGCCCTCACTTTTTGCTTTCTTTCTTTCTCTTTGTTTCCAACGCAGGGTGCACTTGTTGACTTTTCTTCAACCGTTCTGTCCTGCAACCCAATAAATAATAAATTTTTGTAACTGTTCAAAAGTAAAATTTTCAAGGACTATTTAATGCATTCATTTGAGATTTAAAATATTAAATAATGCTCAAACACCTCTCACTGTGAATAAAAATTAAATTAAATAATATCAATTAAAACCCAACATTTCTATTCATTTTCTAGCAACTTAATCCAATAATAGGGTATTAAGAGTGCACTTTTGTGCACTCATCAAGTATACGAAATGGTACAGTGCATCAAAATACAATATCCAGACAGTGTAACTTCTACACCAAGTTAGAAGTTCCAAGTTACTCACAAATGGTTCGCTTATCTCCATTCACAGAAAATTTGATAATTTCCAGGTACGTCAGGCACCTCCTTGCATATCCTAAATAATCATCATCAATCATAGACATATCAGAATTTAACCATTCATGACTTATTCATCATCTTAGGCGTCTATCGGATTACCTAAGATAGCCTAATAGCTTATTGCCCTTTCATTGGGTTTCATCCTAGGCTATTTCATTCTTTAATTGGGCTCAGTAGTTATCAAGATTATGATCTAAGTCATTTAGACTTCAATCGTTATCAATTAAGTACTTATTCAACCTTAGGGGCAAAATGGTAATTTTTCCATTCTTGTCCCAGACCCTATCGTGCTCCTCAGAATATTCCACATATCTTAAATATAAGGTTCTAAGTCCTTTGGACTCCAATTGTTATCAGTTAAATACTTATTCAATCTTAGGGGCAAAATGATAATTTTCTCATTCTTGTCTCAGACCCTGTCGTGGTCCTTAGAATAGTCCACATATCTTAAATATAAGGTTCTAAGTCCTTTGGACTCCAATTTTTATTAGTTAAGTACTTATTCAATCTTAGGGGCAAAATGGTAATTTTACCATTCTTGTCCCGAACCCTGTCGTGGTCCTCAGAATAATCCCCATATCTTATATATAATTTTTTAAGTCTTTTAAACTTAATTTGGTATCTGTTTTTGATCATCGAGACACATCAGTCATTTCTCATTTTATGCGTTGACTGTTTTAGAGTCTTATTTAGCCCTTCGATTTGCCATAATTATGCTTATGACAATTTATTAGATCAGATTGGCCTTTATTCGGCCTCTACTTTGTATTTACCATACTAAGGGGTATTTTAGTCATTTTATATTTTGGGAAATTCTGATCCCGATTCATCATTTAATCATGTGTACAGTTTCACGAGTGTTTGGGCCTCTATCGGTATTAATTTTGTCCTAATCAGACTTCTTTTGGACCTCGAATAGCATCAGGGGCATTTTAGTAATTTCACATGTTGTATGGCTAAACTTTTCGGACCTCAGTTCATAAAATGGACCTCACTATTGGGTCCAGAGTGTCCGACATAATTAAATGGGACTATCTTTCATGTTTATTTGGCCCTGTGTATCATTAGAGGCAGTACAATCATTTATTATTTACGTGTCTTTATTTTTCGGGACTTAATTTCCCAAATCGGACTCCACCATTGAGTCCGGAATACTCGAATTAGTAGAAATACACTATTCATTTATTTAATTTGGACTTCGTTTGAGTTATTTAGTGTCCAAGGGTAAAATAGTAATTTTAACCAATTAATAAAATAATTAAAATAATTATTTTATTATTTATTTATTTTTCAGGGGCTTATATGCATAAATTTTTCAGAAGCTGGTCAGAACACAATTATTCAAAACAGTTGGGGCCTAATTGTAATTCATAAAAACACTGGTTTAATTCTTTTTAATTTAGCCTTTGGACCATTGGGTTCACTAGGTCAAACCCTAGACCGGTCAAAAACCTTGGTGAACTAGCCAGTTCACTAGACCATGCAGAACCAGAATAACATAACTTGTTATATCCCAATTTGGCCCCTTATCCGCGTTTTAGTTATCCCTAATTCCCATTTTAGATTTATTAACTATGTTAGCAAATAGGGGGAAATCAATTTAAAATTAAACCTTAAACGGCGTCGTGCCATTTAAGCCCATTTATGCGATGGGCGGGTTCCAACCCGAACCCAGATCTGATCTGACCCGTGTCCGGCACTATTCATCGTCTTCCTCATGACGATGAACAATAACCCTAATTTCCAGTTTTCAATTTTTTCAATTTCGTGGATTTTTAGGTGTTTATTCCTCTGCTTTCCATCCCATATTGTTTCTAGAGGTCAGGAGAACAACTTGGCATTCATTTTGTGCCTAAATGTAAGCTCAAACGTTTGGTCTAAAGTTGTATAACTGAACCTGCAACTCTAACCTACTAGTCCATTTTTGGACCTTGTGGCCTATAGTTTGGTCCGTTGTGATCCTAAGCTTGTATAGATTCATCCCCCAACCTTAGAATTGGTTTTTGTGTTCGATCTGTGAAATTCCCTCATGGAACTGTAAACTGCATGTGGTGTTTTGAGGGTCTTAGCCTAGGCTTCTAAGTCTCGGGTTAGGGATTTTGTAACCCTTATGAGTCCTAGGTCAGATTTAAAACATTAAAAATCAGTTTGGTGAGGGTCGTTTCAGACCTGCTTTGTTGGAGGTCCAACAATGGCAGTCGACCATGGCTGTGGTCCTTCCAACCCTTTTTTACCCTCTCAATTCATTCATAATAGTTTCTCAATGTCACAGTAACTCATGCATGCAGTTTAGGCTCCTAAAATTACTTAAACTGTGCCTAAATCAAAATTTAAGAGAAAAGGTATAACTAATGTTTTACCTCCTTGACAATGGTTGCCTCTCTTCTTATGGCCTGATTCTGATTCGTCTCAAGCTCCTTCAAAGCAGTTCAATCTCATCTCATCATCCTTTAGTCATAGGCCTTCTAATAGGTACCCATGTGCATATACTCATACACTTGCACTTACACACCATCTCTTATGTACTCTCTCTACTCAGCCTTCATGATCACACACACACATAGAAAACCACTCACTCACACGTCTGAGTGCAGCCCCTATTTTGGAGGGTCCCAAGGTGTGTATATATATATATATATATATATTATTATTATTACATACCTATACATATACATTTATATATCTAGATGCATGCATATCAAAAATTCGGTGGGATCATATGGCTGATGTAGGAGTTGAGGTGGGATGATGTGAGCTAATGATGTGGGGTTTGCATGTATGGCCATTGGCCAATTTGGGAGGCAGACTTGGATAATTTAGTGTTATATACAATTATGTTGCAGTTTAAGGCATGAAGTTGTTGGCAGCCTGCTTGGTAATTTTTTGGGTACTTAAAATCTTGCCCCACTTGGTCAAGGGTTCAAATCCCCTTGGCCTCACCTTTGCCCCTTTTTCCATATTTTGCGCTTATGCCTTGTTTGGTTGGCGCAGAATTCCGTTTTGGCTATTTCCGTTATATTTTATTTTCCAGTGCTCTTTTTATGAAACGGTTTCTTCTGGGGGTTTCGTATTTCAATTAGCTTCGATGTCAAAGGCCTCGTGTCAATTATTATTTATTTATGGCCGTCATAGTCCGCTAATTTGAGTTTTCACAGTGTTAAAATGACATCGTTTCACCTAATTAATTAGTAACTAGGTCCGGGTATTACACCCTCATTTCTAACATGTTTAATTATTTTGTCGGTCTATTGTGACCACCGAGAGATTCCCGATTAACATTCTTAATTATTCTTTACGTCGGTTCTAATTAATAATTAGAAACTAATTATTAATTAAGCAAGGTCGGGGTGTTACGGGGTTTCCCAAAAGAAACTACCTAAACATATCTTCTAAAACAGCCAGACTTATCACCATCAACATCATAATCAGATTTGCCGTGAATCACCTGAAAGGGGGGTCGGATAAAAATTCGGTAAGCTAATCTAAGCTTGTGAGTAATTCAAGTATTTGTCATGGGGTTTCAATTGGCAGTGATTTAGCACATGAGAGTTTGTAAAAACAATCACTGCCAATTGCTCGTATACTTTGAACACAGAATATATGCATTCCTTTAACACATAAAACTCGAAATATTTAAAGTATTCAAGCTAAACATGTACTTCTTCAAAGAAAGTATAAAAACTTCAACACATGTACATATGCATAATGAAAATGAGGGTAAAACCTGCTTCCATTTTCAAACATAACATCTTATAACTTTTATTAATAGAATCCGTTTCGAACCAGTTTCCTACTTTACTTTACGTGAAGATAGCTTATGTCTGGGGGATTAGATCCTGCTACCTGGCATTTGACAGTCAATTGAGTCCCGTACAACCTCAAATCTTGTCATTTTTCGAATAATTTTAATTCCAAAGAAACGCATAAAATCCGTGGCGCTTATGCACAACTTATCTTGCATTTAAATACTTTTATCACATAACATTTCATAAGTACTTTCGTGAACACTTATTAAAAGATGCTCATGTCTTCATGATAAAATCTTCAAAACCTTGGGAGATGCAAATTCAGAACACTTTACATAATTTGGGCATTTTAAACTTTAGACATGTTGAAATATATTTTAAGAAAACTGTGGTAGAAACCGTTGACTGAGCATGTCATAATAGAGTTTATAAGAACAGAACAATTTAAAACTGAATCATGTAAATTCTGAATTTGGAATTCAAACACTTCATATCTTTTGAACTTTAAACCATTTCATATCGATGGAGTTAAATCTCCACTTCAATTACAGGGTTACTCACCTCGGTCCTTTGAGCCAGTGCTAATAATGCACCTTCCCACCTCCTCTGTAGTTCCTAAGAAAAATTCATAAATAGTCTCATTAACTTCACATTCACTGTAATATCACTTATTGATGCTTCTCAACTTATGCTTAGGTCGCATCAATCCTAAAACGATTTCATAATTTCATATGTACTTAATTTAACTCATACTCTTAACCTACGACACAATTTAATGTGTTAGGAATTTAAATTTATTTCAAGTTATACTCTCCTGGTAGTTCCATAAATTTTAAGTTTAATTTATTTACTTCACATGTTTATGCGTCGTGTCTTTCCGTATTTTATTTCAAAATACGTACCTTACTACTTAATTTAGTACATCAGAAATGTTCTAGTTTATCATCACTTGACTTATGCTATTCATCAAATTTTATGTTTCTTAATTATAGACACTTCTTTTGGTCAAATAGATTCTACCATTGAGTCTGGAACGTCGAAGAAAGTCAATTTAAGCTTTCGCAGAACTTTGTTTGGGTTTGGTAGCAATAGGGGTATTTTGGTCATTTAGCATTTTTAAGGGTCTTTAATTTTTTGGGACCTCATCTCGTGACGCGGACCTCTCCATTGGACTCAGAAGGTCCGAGATAGTAAGAATACACTAATAACTTGTTAATTTTGGACAATGGGCCTTTTTGTCCTTATTTAATTTAATTAATCAATTAAATTAAATTTATTTAATTTATTATATATTATATATATTTTTGTGGGATAAAAATCTCACGGGATTGTCCTGTCTCAGTGGATAGCACGTGTCATCCCCTCTTTTAGGTCTCTGGTTCGAATCCCTCCCCAGGGTGCTGCGCACCTTTTTTATTTTCTATATTTAATATATATATATATTATATATATATAGATTTTCTGCCCCTTTTTCATAACACGCTCATGCGTGTCCACATGGTAAAGTCTTGGGTTTCATGTGGAAGGTCGAGGTTTCAAACCCTAGGGGCTACGGCTCTTTCATTTTTCTGATTTTTTTGAAACCAAACGGTGAATAACGCCCCTAAATCGGAATGAGTTATCCCTGTCCGTGTACAGTTTATTAAATTGGGCCATAAACGCGTAACCAAACAGGTTGGTTTAGGGTATTATAACCCTTAAACCAAAACAACAGCATTTCAATAATGCAGTGGCAGCCCTCAAGGCCACCACGTGTCCCGAGTCACCCCCACTTGTTTCAAACGAGTTGCGAGTCAACTCATTGTCTTCCTCTTCAACCCCCACAACTGTTGCCCTAATTCTAGTTTTCTTTTCCTTCCATTCGTGAAGTTTGGCTCCATGAACTCTTACTATTTTTAATCTAAAATGTTTCTGGGACATCATGGAGGGTTTTGGCATTTGTTTAAGAGTTCAAACTGAGCTCAAATGTTTGGTTGAAGGTTTGATAATCAAACCTGCAACTCGACTGTTTGTGCTTATTTCTTGACCTTTCTTCTTGGGATTTCTTTTGTTTTGGTCCCCTCTTCATGGGGTTTCATCTTTCATTCTTAAAAGGGGTTTTTTTATAGCGAGTTGGTGTGGTTGGGTTTTAGAGACCGAACCTGCAACTCTAAATTTTTAGGGTTTTCTTAGGTCTATTTGATCGTGGACTTGTGTTTTTAACACCCTTAGAGAGTCTAGTTGAGGTTCCAATAAGCCAAATATGGTTTGGTTAACATGTTTTCAGACCTGCTTCAAGCAAGGTCTATTCATGGCTGTCCCTTCGTGGGTTTGATGTTTTAAACTGTTTTCATGGTCAAATTTCATGCTTGTTCTAATTTAAACATATTCTAAACATCAAATATGCATAAACAAGGTTTAGATAGTATGTATATAAACATATTTTCTAGAGAGAGAATTTAAAGTGATTTTGTGGGTTTACCTTTTTAACACTAATTTCTCCTTCTTCTACCTCTGATTTTCTTCCTTAGATTCTTGGTTCCCTTTTTCTTTTGAACTCTTTTCTTACGAAGCAAGCATCCATTGCATGTATTGATTTTAAGCCAACCCACTGCCATCTCTCTCTCTCTTTCTTCTAATATCTCTTTTTCTCTCTATGACTCACAACCCTAATCTAGCCTCCCTTATCAGCTTCCTTTCCTATCTCATTAATTTTTATTTTTCTCTTTTCAGCTTGCATTAATTGGATGGTGAATATTTGTAAGTTATATGTATATTATATATATTCACACACCATCACACATGTAACCACACACATATTCTACCGACTCCAAACACACACTAGCTGCACACACACACACACCATTCTAGATATTTAGTATTTCCATTTGATTATATATATATAATTATTCTTATGTATATACATGTATATATATATATACATACTTGGCTATAAACACACAATACACCCTAAATGTGTGTATTGCATGTGTTGACATATGAATAATTAATTATATGATATCAATTAATCTTCTTATATTAAATTAATTAATTAATCTTACCCCTATGTTCATTTATATATTTTGCGACACCCTTCATTATATAGTTTGGAAATTTAAACACCTTTGTTCATAACCTCGTAACGGGTGCCATATGACTCGATATTTGGGTCAGGGTATTACACACTCGATCATGATTCCCTTGCTACATCTTTTGGTTCCTTCTAAGCTTTCTTAGCTGGTTCTTAGTGAGCTTGCTACCAGTATCAACCTCATCTACTTTGGCCACTTTATCAATCAAAGGATTTGAATCCAGTGTAGCAGTAGATTGAGAGATGCTACTATCATTGAGAGGGCTATTTACTTGATTCATGTTGCCAGTTCTGGATTTTTTAGGAGAAATGAAGGAGTCCACCTCAAGAGGAATAATCCCAATAGCATCAGTGGTTTCACTTAAAGGTTCTGGTATCTTAGACTCATCAGCATGCTGCGTAGAAATGGATGAACTGTCCGAATCTAGGGCTGCTTGAACTGTTTTGCCTTTACCAAAGACAACTCTCTATTTCTCCACTAGACTGTTTTAGAAGGGCCTTAGGGGCGGGTTCAGCCTTCTGATTGGTTAGGCATTTAGATAGTCTGTGGCCAAAAGTATGGCAAAGGGAGCACATTGGGGGCAACCATTGATATTCCATGGAAATTTCAACTTTGGTATGATCATTTATCTTAATATCAAAGAAATCAAGGAGCTCATTTTTGGCATCAATTTCCACACAAACACGGGCGTAGTTGATCTTAGATTGATTTTCAGTATGAGAATCAGCATATAAGGGTCGTCCTCTAGTGCTTGCAACATAGCTGAGCCTTAGGACAGGCCAAAGCTCATACAACACATTGAATAGCTTGACCCATATAGGAATTTTCGCCACCTCCTTCTTAGACAGAGTCATACCTGATTGCTATTTCTGTAAAATTATATGGCGGCCTGAAAAATGCCAGTGGCCACCTTTAAAAATTTTCGCTGAAGATTCAAAGGAATCAAATTTGAAGAAGAAGAAACCATTGCCATTGGTGAGCACTTCATCTATGTCGTCCTTGCCCCACGAATTTTTAGCCACTTTTTTAACCCAAAAGAAAGGCATCTTTTTATCAAGAAAGTAACCAACGAGGGTATTTTCCCATGAAGAGATGCCAACCTGAATGACGTTTTGGGGAGGATGCAGAGTGATACGTTAGCCATCCAAGATAGGTTGTTTATATTCAAGTTTGAATTTTTGAAGAGAAGAGGGGTGCTGGAAAAGAGAGGACCATGAAGGGGTGGGCAGTTTGCTAACAAGAGGGAATGAAGGCCTAGGCGTAGGCCGGTCGACATCAGCAAGAACAGATCCATGCATGTGCTGGTGATGAAGCTGAGGAGGACACGTGGATTTGGCATGTTGTTGATTGAGTTGAGAAAGAGTCGTGGTGGTGGCCATTTGATGGTGATTAAGCTCGGGAGGACACATGGTTTGGGCATGATGTTGATTGAGCTTAGAAGGAGATGTGGAGGTAGTGTGCTGCAATTGTTGATTTGAGGGCGTGGTAGCTGTGCACACAGTAGGAAGCTGTGGGCTAGGGGAGTCGACAGCTATGCACCTAAACGGTGTCACGACCCGAAACCCACCCTATGCGGATCTCGTGTCGCGGGGCCGACCCGAAGGCCGTCCCTACTTTTTCCATTCCTGTATCATAGTACTAATGTGCAAAGTACTAAAACCTCAAAACAATAATAGCGGAAGTCTTTTCAATACACAATGTTAGTGAAAGTCTTTACAATACATAATATGGTTCTACATAAACAACATAAGAACCAAACATGACCAGCACCCGAGGGTGGTGAATACATGGGAGAACTAAAACATAAACTGATGCATTTCCTCAAATGTCCTTCTACGTCTTTAGACTCCTACCGGGGTCTCGCGACATCAGTACCTGAAATGGAGGTGAGGAGGGTGGAATGAGCTACAAGAGCCCAGCAAGTAAATACAGATCTCCGACACTGGTATCGAGGATCATAAAAGAATATGAATCCAAGAACAAGAATATGATAGCCAATCATAAGAAATAAGATGCTATGATAGCCAATGGGAACAGTTGCCATAAGGGCCAATAAACAATAGAACACCATGTACAATTAGGAGTAAGGGACATAACATCAACATGAAACTCTTACCATGTGAACAGTGGCAAATGAACAGTGGAATCACAATGTGTAATCAGTAGGAATGGCATAACAATGTCCTGGAATTCTCGACGATAATACAATAACAAGAAAGTACTGCCATTATAATTGATCACAATAGATCAATAAAGGAATATCTCGCAATACAAGATAATCACAAGAACAATGTAATTCAACAATTATAGTTGAGCAATCGTATAAGAGATGCTTTTGTTTTGTGTCAGGGCTTGATATGCCCTCGGTCCTTGGGGGCCCGGTTTACCCCCCTTCAGTGCATTCCAGTGTATGGCCATATGTCCGTTCACGGACTTGACCCTAAGGTCTTCAGTGAATTTAAAAGCATCGGATGGATATTGTGACTGAGCACAAATCCAGTATACATAAACATTTCATGATCATAAATGATTCCATAGGAGTATATAAAAATGGAATATCATCATTTCAATGGAAATATAACAATAGGCATTTCAAAGCACGGTTCAACATGATAACAGTAGTACAACAATAAATCAATGTCCACCAGATAGAACAATATCACATTGTGGAGAGAATAACATCAGATACGCTCAGGAGTACAAGTTTGGCAGTAAAAGAATGAACTTGGCTTGATAACACCACATGGAAGAGAAAGGGTATCTACTTACCTCTAATGCATTGCTAAATCAGACTCCTGTAGGTTTTCCTTTTCCCGTTGAGTTCCCTATATATCAGTAAATACGTTTCAGAATAATTTCTATTCACCAAATTCTATGCCTTGCTATGATCAGTATTTCTAATACTTATTTAGACTTTTATATGTCCGTTGTTCTCAGAACCTCTTTTCATAATTTTGACATTACCAATAGATTCGGAAGGTTCAGAATAATAAAAATTCACTATTTATTTAATTCAATCGGAGTCCATTTGACTCACCTATGAAGCAGGGGTATTTTGGTCATTTTTACAAGTCGTAACTTTTCGGGACTCCGTCTCGTGAAACAGACCTCACCATTGGACTCAGAGCATCCGAGATAATAAAAATTGACTATTCATTTGCCCTATTTGGACCTCGTTTGACCCACTTTTGAGTCAGGGGTACTTTTGTAAAATTAACATTTCTCTGTTGGGCCTTAGTGGAATTATCTATAACTTTTGGGGTTAAAATGTAAATAGCCAGAGTGGCGGTCTGAACCATTGGGTTCACTGACTAGAAACCCTAACCGGTTCGGTTCTTCACTGAACCAAACGGTTCAGTTAAATTTAGAGAACCAGATTAACATATCCACCCTAACCACCTTATCCATGGTTTGGATAACCCCCAAACCCCATCTCTATTTATTGTCCCTGCAACCAAACAGCCCAAAACCCATTTGATTTCAAAACCCAAAATGACACAGTATCATGCCCCATTCATATCCGGTCGGGTACCGACCCGATCCGAACCCGGATCCGTCTAGACTTAACCCGATAACCCCCCACGCTTTTCCGGTCATCTCCCCCAAAGCTTCGGTGAGCAAACAGTAGGGTTTCGTCACCTTCTCCGGTGACGGCAACCACTTTCCGATGGTTTTAAAACCCATTTTCAATGCAGTTTTATTCCCTTCACTTCAAGGATCTCGAATTCACCCTCGGTTTCCATTGAAGCCCTCCCCATCATCACGAAATAGGGGTTTAACATTTCCGGCCGATTTTTCGGCCATGTGGATTCTTCTATTTCATGGCGTTTAAATCACGGTTTTAGCTCAAAAATGTTTCTAGTGTGTTTCTACAATTGTGTAGGTCATTTCTAACAACTCAAAACAAGTTTTTAAACATAAAGTTCATGGAACCCGATTATCCTCCCGAACCTGCAACTCAAATTTTCTCTATGGTTTCTACACCATTTAACTTCATTCTTTTTGCAATAATTTCTATATTTCATGCTTGTTCAGACCCCACAATTATATCTAAGCTTTATGCTTTAAATCGAAATAACAGAACTGAAATCAATTACTTGGGTTTCGGATTTTGAGCTCACTGTGACTCTCCCACCTTTCTGTTTCTGAACCAATCTCTCTCCCTTCTTCTCCCCTTCAGTTCCTGACCCTTCTTTCCTTTTCTAACCTCTCATCTCTCAAACCCGTATACATATATATATATATCTACAAAACACTCACCGCCTCTTCTCTCTCTACCTTATCTCTCTCTCTTCCAATCTCTTTCTTCATTCCCTTTAACCGATCCCCCAGTCGGTGGCCCTTGCCACTTGTAGCCGCGGTGGCAGCACACTCATGCACACAAGACACCTCACACATAGCTTTCTCTTGGCTGATTTTCAGTCGGTGGCCTTGCCACCTAACACACACCTCACTTACATCACAGCTGTATGCTGCCCAAGGGCAGTTCCCCTTTTTCCTTTTTCCTTTCTTTTTGTTTCTTATGTAGATATACATATATACATAAATACATCATACATGTATAATACATTATATCTTATACATATACATATAAAATACACCTCTTTTATACATGTATATACATGTATATGTAGGGGTCTAATTCCATTTTAAACCATATTTACATACCTTGATTTTTATTAAGCTACACATCTATGTTTACGTATGCATGCATGGAAATACGTGCATGCACGCATTTCGATGCAATGCCATGTGATGCTCGGGTGTCACCCAGCCTTGGTCATTCATTTCTATGATTCACAGTTCCAGTCATTCATTTCCATGAAAATACTATGATATACATATCTTACCGTTCAAGTTACATGTGTTAACCGACCTACCTCGATATATGTGACGTATCCCGGGTCGGGATATTACATTCTTACCTCCTTAAAAATAAGTTTGTCCGCAAACTTAACGGTTCTAACTCGGTGGTTTTCGTGGTTCCTTTAACATCACGATATAACTTAAATAGGCTGTTACATTAACTAGATAAAGATTTTCTACTGAGAATCAAGTTTTACTATCACGTTAGATCAAGTTTTATAATCACATCAGATCAAGTCTTACTGTCACATTTGTAACTGTACTATCCTCTTTATAATTCCACGTATGCTTCGAAACCTTCCCATGAAACACAATTCCTTCCTATGGTTCTTTTCGGCTTCTGTAATTTAAGATATCTTTTGATAAAGGAAATTTTAAAATTTCTAAACGTAGCTTGACAAAACTCTATCCATTCAGTCTACTAGTATATCTAGGGTATATATATCATTTGAAATGATATTATGTGGAACTCATAGAGTTCACATCGGCTTCTATGTGTCATTTCCTTTACAATAAATCTGTTATTCTACTAATCGTTCCTTGACCTCAAGTCAGCTATGTACGAGTATTTGTATCCCTAGTCTATATTTCACATGTTCTGTATCTAACACGTTTCAATGATAGTCCTCTTGACGGTCACGTAAGCAATGAGTCAATGGTCCAGGCGTTCAGTTTCTACATTCAGTTAGTAACATATGGGAACACATTAAATGTGTAACATAACATAGAAGATAGACCAATCATAAGTAACCCTAAAAGTATCATTTTCCAATAATGTATTTTGATTAACTGTTACTCATCACCTGTATCACCTTTCAAGGCGTCATTCCTTTATCTAAATATCACCATTAATTTTGCTACCTTTCCAAGGCGTTTTCCTGTCATTTAGATATTACTATTAGATTCACTACGTTTCAAAGTGTCATGTTTCCAATCCTATATTACATTCTATCCCTCAATGAGCACTAATCATTTCCCTCGTTTATTATGAAACATAATTTAATTCTCACATATTCTCACTGTATAGAAAATCAACAAGTTCCTAATCCGTAAATAGAATTTCAATTCTCAATAACTCTCGTAATATAGATTGATCGTTCAATCATAAACATCAAGTCTGTAGACTAGATATAGTAATTTAATTCTTAAGGCTCCCTCAGTACAGAACAATCATTAACCATAACTCAATAAATATCAAGTACATGTTTCCATAAGATAAAACAATCTTAAGGATTTCTAGATCCAATATTACTATGATTCCTTCCAAGCTTAACTACTATCTCCCATTGAAACCTCGTTGATTTATCTATATTTTACTCAAGACTCTTCATATTTCCCGGTACATCATCAATTTATTTAGAATATCAACTCCCCGATACTTACCCCCTTAAGTTCCCTTATATATATAACAATCATCAAATTGTAACCCAATGTATATTCATTATGTACCTTCATAAGACAAATAATCATTAAGAATTATTTATTTCATTATTGCTATGATTCCCTCCAATTTCTCTTAAGTATGACTACTATTTCCTACTCAAGTTTCACTTATCTGTCTATATCCGTTATTGAAACCTCCTTCAGTATTGTCAATGTCAAATCTCAAGAATTCTCATCACTTATCCTTAGGTACACTGCTATCCTTAAGGGTCACTAATCAATAATCATCCATTTTCATTTTAATATGTAGTCGTTTTCCAAGACTAGTTGACTTTTACTATCTTAACTTGCTTTTGTCTTTCGACAGCCCCAATTCATTTAATGTGTTTCAATACACCAAGTTCTTTCTTGGATCAGTTAAACTATACACTTATGATCTGTACCTCCTATATTCTATGTATATTGTTCATTTCTAATGATTCCCCAGTGTATAGTATTCAGTGATAATGACTCTTTCAAGAGTTGACATTTATTCAATCTTGTCTATCCAGTAATCATTCCTATCTATAACAGTGTGTAATTCATTTTAAAGATTATAAATCTTATATTTATTCTATCATTATTCCCTGAAATTTATTAATTATGAAATCACTTGGCTCATCAATGTCTTTTAATTTTACAAGTGAATAATATGTCAATCGAACACTCATATATCCATGTTACGTACTCTACTTGTTTCATGCATAACATCTATCATCAATCATCATTCCTGAACAGTTAACATATAACCTCAGAGTTCTGTCTCTATGTTCAGCTAGCAGTAAATGTTGAAATTATAAATCAGTATGTAGAGAAATATTTAACAATATTGAGCATTTGGAAACAACTATAAATAATACCTGCGACTACTGGTACAGTAGCCTAATCATCTCTCAATTCACTGTAAAAGATCAATGGTCAGAATTCACGTACAAGTCTATTTATCATGTCAGGATTTACTCTATTTGGCATTAGTAATACCGGTGTATCAATCTCATCTCCTATGAACCACTATTACAAAACTGTTTCAACACCAAATCTTTTTGATACCAGTGAGCTTAAGAATTTGACTTAATGCTCCAATCATTTCCTAGCATCACTAGGTTTGGTAGGATAGATGTAGTGATATTGCAGCATTCTAATCCTCAAGTCCTCTGGGGTATACGTCGTTCTAACAGTATCATAAAGGATTCGTAGTATCCAGATTGGGTAAGGTAGCACTGTGTGTTTCTCAGTTACCCTAGTTACATGATAAGGCGGTCGTTCCTCACCGGTAACAGAGGTCCTGATAGCACATCAGTGACTGTAAATTTTCCACATTTTCTCTTTTACCGTTCACAATCACCATTATTCATTTTCATAATTTATATTCACTCCTGATCTTCAGTCTCAATTTCTTCTACATCACTAGAACTAACTTCCAAGTATAGGTCACTTGTTGATAATATTCGTGATTTTGCTCCGTATCTCATGTTCTATGCTCCATATTTCTAAACAATGATCCTCAAGGTAACCATTAAAGTTCTCGTGTTTCTCTGTCTAACATTTTCCAATATTAACCTTGCAGATGTAATAGAATCAGTAAATCAATAATCCAAATGTTCAGTTACTAAGTTCAGTTCGGCAATTACCTAGAAACACAATCAAGTGCATAAGGATCTCTTAAGATCTAAACAGGTTATAAATAATTGGAAGGGTACCTGTGGCTATCTGGGTAGTAGTTTAATCTTTCCTTGACACCAACAAGGCTGGTGATATAGGTGTGGCACTGGTCGTAGCCTTAGCTTTCCGAGGGCAATTCCTTGTTTACCCTATGGGGTGATCCTTAACGGTGCCACTATTTTGACGTATATAGTTGTCTGTTGGGGTGAGCTTGAGGCAGAGATTTGAGAATCTCTTCTATAAGGCGCTCAATTCAGTCTAATTGATCCTTGCCTATCCCAATATTCCTAGTATACACCATTGCTCTAAACCATAAGTGTTAGATAAGTATGTCCATAAAAGTCTACTCGTCTATGGTCTAATCGAGTCAATATAATCTATTGAGATATTCCTTTTTGTTAACCTTGTCTATAAAATAACCATCAATGCTCAAAATAACAATCAATGTTCACATGAAATCTATATCATAGAGACTTCAATTCTATCTATTGATTCTAACTCTAAGTGATCTATGTGATTCATAATTGTCGATGTATTCCTTGTGATAACCATGTCTATAAAGATAACTAGTAAGGATAACCCATAAGATGTCCAGTCAATCAAGAAGAGAAAAATCAAGGATCGTATGAACTCTATATAAGGAAGGTCAGTTATATCTATTCATTCTATTTCTAGTCCTATCTCCCATGACTCACAATCGAACCTATAGCTCTGATACCAAGCTGTCACGACCCGAAACCCACCCTATGCGGATCTCGTGTCGCGGGGCCGACCCGAAGGCCGTCCCTACTTTTTCCATTCCTGTATCATAGTACTAATGTGCAAAGTACTAAAACCTCAAAACAATAATAGCGGAAGTCTTTTCAATACACAATGTTAGTGAAAGTCTTTACAATACATAATATGGTTCTACATAAACAACATAAGAACCAAACATGACCAGCACCCGAGGGTGGTGAATACATGGGAGAACTAAAACATAAACTGATGCATTTCCTCAAATGTCCTTCTACGTCTTTAGACTCCTACCGGGGTCTCGCGGCATCAGTAGCTGAAATGGGGGTGAGGAGGGTGGAATGAGCTATAAGAGCCCAGCAAGTAAATACAGATCTCCGACACTGGTATCGAGGATCATAAAAGAATATGAATCCAAGAACAAGAATATGATAGCCAATCATAAGAAATAAGATGCTATGATAGCCAATGGGAACAGTTGCCATAAGGGCCAATAAACAATAGAACACCATGTACAATTAGGAGTAAGGGACATAACATCAACATGAAACTCTTAACATGTGAACAGTGGCAAATGAACAGTGGAATCACAATGTGTAATTAGTAGGAATGGCATAACAATGTCCTGGAATTCTCGACGATAATACAATAACAAGAAAGTACTGCCATTATAATTGATCACAATAGATCAATAAAGGAATATCTCGCAATACAAGATAATCACAAGAACAATGTAATTCAACAATTATAGTTGAGCAATCGTATAAGAGATGCTTTTGTTTTGTGTCAGGGCTTGATATGCCCTCGGTCCTTGGGGGCCCGGTTTACCCCCCTTCAGTGCATTCCAGTGTATGGCCATATGTCCGTTCACGGACTTGACCCTAAGGTCTTCAGTGAATTTAAAAGCATCGGATGGATATTGTGACTGAGCACAAATCCAGTATACATAAACATTTCATGATCATAAATGATTCCATAAGAGTATATAAAAATGGAATATCATCATTTCAATGGAAATATAACAATAGGCATTTCAAAGCACGGTTCAACATGATAACAGTAGTACAACAATAAATCAATGTCCACCAGATAGAACAATATCACATTGTGGAGAGAATAACATCAGATACGCTCAGGAGTACAAGTTTGGCAGTAAAAGAATGAACTTGGCTTGATAACACCACATGGAAGAGAAAGGGTATCTACTTACCTCTAATGCATTGCTAAATCAGTCTCCTGTAGGTTTTCCTTTTCCCGTTGAGTTCCCTATATATCAGTAAATACGTTTCAGAATAATTTCTATTCACCAAATTCTATGCCTTGCTATGATCAGTATTTCTAATACTTATTTAGACTTTTATATGTCTGTTGTTCTCGGAACCTCTTTTCATAATTTTGACATTACCAATAGATTCGGAAGGTTCAGAATAATAAAAATTCACTATTTATTTAATTCAATCGGAGTCCATTTGACTCACCTATGAAGCAGGGGTATTTTGGTCATTTTTACAAGTCGTAACTTTTCGGGACTCCGTCTCGTGAAACGGACCTCACCATTGGACTCAGAGCATCCGAGATAATAAAAATTGACTATTCATTTGCCCTATTTGGACCTCGTTTGACCCACTTTTGAGTCAGGGGTATTTTTGTAAAATTAACATTTCTTTGTTGGGCCTTAGTGGAATTATCTATAACTTTTGGGGTTAAAATGTAAATAGCCAGAGTGGCGGTCTGAACCATTGGGTTCACTGACTAGAAACCCTAACCGGTTCGGTTCTTCACTGAACCAAACGGTTCAGTTAAATTTAGAGAACCGGATTAACATATCCACCCTAACCACCTTATCCATGGTTTGGATAACCCCCAAACCCCATCTCTATTTATTGTCCCTGCAACCAAACAGCCCAAAACCCATTTAATTTCAAAACCCAAAACGACACAGTATCATGCCCCATTCATATCCGGTCGGGTACCGACCCGATCCGAACCCGGATCCGTCTAGACTTAACCCGATAACCCCCCACGCTTTTCCGGTCATCTCCCCCAAAGCTCCGGTGAGCAAACAGTAGGGTTCCGTCACCTTCTCCGGTGACGGCAACCACTTTCCGATGGTTTTAAAACCCATTTTCAATGCAGTTTTATTCCCTTCACTTCAAGGATCTCGAATTCACCCTCGGTTTCCATTGAAGCCCTCCCCATCATCACGAAATAGGGGTTTAACATTTCCGGCCGATTTTTCGGCCATGTGGATTCTTCTATTTCATGGCGTTTAAATCACGGTTTTAGCTCAAAAATGTTTCTAGTGTGTTTCTACACTTGTGTAGGTCATTTCTAACAACTCAAAACAAGTTTTTAAACATAAAGTTCATGGAACCCGATTATCCTCCCGAACCTGCAACTCAAATTTTCTCTATGGTTTCTACACCATTTAACTTCATTCTTTTTGCAATAATTTCTATATTTCATGCTTGTTCAGACCCCACAATTATATCTAAGCTTTATGCTTTAAATCGAAATAACAGAACTGAAATCAATTACCTGGGTTTCGGATTTTGAGCTCACTGTGACTCTCCCACCTTTCTGTTTCTGAACCAATCTCTCTCCCTTCTTCTCCCCTTCAGTTCCTGACCCTTCTTTCCTTTTCTAACCTCTCATCTCTCAAACCCGTATACATATATATATATATCTACAAAACACTCACCGCCTCTTCTCTCTCTACCTTATCTCTCTCTCTTCCAATCTCTTTCTTCATTCCCTTTAACCGATCCCCCAGTCGGTGGCCCTTGCCACTTGTAGCCGCGGTGGCAGCACACTCATGCACACAAGACACCTCACACATAGCTTTCTCTTGGCTGATTTTCAGTCGGTGGCCTTGCCACCTAACACACACCTCACTTACATCACAGCTGTATGCTGCCCAAGGGCAGTTCCCCTTTTTCCTTTTTCCTTTCTTTTTGTTTCTTATATAGATATACATATATACATAAATACATCATACATGTATAATACATTATATCTTATACATATACACATAAAATACACCTCTTTTATACATGTATATACATGTATATGTAGGGGTCTAATTCCATTTTAAACCATATTTACATACCCTGATTTTTATTAAGCTACACATCTATGTTTACGTATGCATGCATGGAAATACGTGCATGCACGCATTTCGATGCAATGCCATGTGATGCTCGGGTGTCACCCAGCCTTGGTCATTCATTTCTATGATTCACAGTTCCAGTCATTCATTTTCATGAAAATACTATGATATACATATCTTACCGTTCAAGTTACATGTGTTAACCGACCTACCTCGGTATACGTGACGTATCCCGGGTCGGGATATTACAAACGGGGCAGCTAGTGTGGGGAGAGAAAGAGCTTAATTGTCAGCTTGGATTTGGTGGATAGAAGTTGACTGCGTATGGAAGCTGCAACATGTCTCCATCAGACGTGTTACACACGTTTTGGGGGACAGCTGGTGGAATAATCTTTGGAAGAGCTTTTCTAGCATTATTTTAGGGAATAAAGGCTGGCTGCATATGGGAAGAAGCTGACCAAACAGTGGTCTGCTGAGCAGCAGGTGCGCCAGCAACCATGCAACTATGGGAAACTAGTTGTTTAGGCTGATCATCAACTTTTGGAAGATGCAGCACGACACTATCAGACTTGTCACACACGTTTTGGAATGTTGAGGACTGATTTGCACCTAGGTGACGTGCATTCCAGTCCAACCATGCAGCTATTCTCCCTTCCGCCATTAGGGGATCTTCTTCTTGGAGTAGCACATTGATTTATAAGAAAATTAGAGTTAAGGGTAAAATCCCCATAATCCTTTTCAAGTTCAAGAGCTTCTTTGGGAATATATTCCCCACTATCTACAAGATTAGCCCAGGACAACAGTGAGGGAGAACCTGCAAATGGACAGGCAACAATACCTTCATGGGAAGCCATAGGCATTCTTGCCACCATGAAATCCGATGGTTCTTGATTATGACAAAAGAATAACACGGTAGTTGTAGTGCAGCTTTGGGGTGTCGATTACACAGGGAGACAAATTAAAAGAATAACAGAAAGAATTTGCAAAACTAAAGAAAATATTAAATGATTAACAAGAAAATAAAAAAAGTGATTTTAAATGCAAATTAAAATTAAACAAAGTGATTAACGGAAAAAAGTACTCAAGTTAACGAACAGTAAAGCGTCAGGAATCCTTTGCACGTATCCGGTATTTTAATTATTTTTAATTCACTGATAACTCAATTGAGAATTTAATTCCAAAAATCCCAATCGGAAGATATAGAATTATAAACCAAAATTAAACCAAATGTAATCTTTTGAAAAATCATTCATCACTTTTAAAACACGCAAATTGTTATCCACATTGAGAGAACCCAACGATGACAGTATACCCAGGGAGCAATATTGTAGCAAAGAATTAAATCAATATAAATAATCAATTGATCCAAACATAATCAAAGAACTAATCCATTCAATAGAAGACTGAATCTATAAACGGAATAAATTCTGTAATTATTCGGAGAAGAAATTACCAACAATAAATTGAGAATAATAAAACAAAGAATTTTAATAAATGAAAATCCAGTACATGAATAAAAAATAAGTTAAAAATACCATCTAATGTGTAAGTTCATCCCTAGACCTACTTAGAAATTTAGTTACTCATATAGACGATGGACAACATAAACCCCAAGAAAAAATATTGTGCCATGAAGTAGCTGCGGTTGTTTCTCCTTGCCATTCAGCACCTGCACAGCCCTCTATTTTTGTCCTTTCAGCCGCGCCTTAATAGGCTTCCTACGCCGCAACACTTCGATTTTTTTTTTCCCTTTCAGCCACGCGGACCACACTTAAAAACAGTGCCCTACCAGTTTTCTTCAACGCCTGGCCCCACATCCAAGCCCATTGCGCGCCGCACCTGTTCTCCAGCCCAGGCCCACTCTAGCTTCTTCCGCCCCGCCCCCCTCTGTTTAGCGTCCTCACATTGCTTCTTCTCCTTTCTTTTTTTTTTTTTTTTTTCCTTTTGTTTTTCTCTTGGCTTTTGTCTTCTCTCACCATGTAGCCGTACTGCCCCTCCCTTTTGACTTTTTTTGTTTTTTTTTTTTTCTTTTTTTCTTTAGTTTTCCTGTGCAGCCCACCTTGACCCCTTTGTTGACTTTTCTTTAGCCAAACCATTGAATTTCATGCTTACCAGTATAAAACCACATATCCTGTACACAAGTAAAATAGTAATTTCAAATTAGAGGACCGACAATGAGAAGCAAACCCGAAAGGAACTTGTTAACATCATACACAAAGAATTAAATTGAAAATATGCTTTATCTCTCACCAACAAATAATGCAATATTTGAGATTTAAAACATTATAAAATAATGCTTAAACATATCTCACTGTGAATAAAAATTAAATTAAATAATATCAATTATATCCCAATATTTCTATTTACATTTTAGCATTTTAATCTAATAATAAACTATTTAGAGTGCACTTTTGCGCACTCATCACACCTCCGAACTTGCTTATTGCTAGCCCCTAGTAATTTCCATGCAAAAAATGGAAAAAGAGACCAAAGAAGACCACACACAAAAGGCATCTAATCACACTTTTCAGATTCGCATATCAAAGCAATTTCAAGAATTCAATAACCTTATAACAATCAATCCACTTATAGCAATTCGCAGAGTGTGTGTGTGTGTGTGTGCTCCAAACCATATCCATCTAACCACAAACCATGACACATAAAACATCAAGAACATCTCAACGAAAAAGGTTCAACTCCATATCTCACGGGTATAAAAGTGTTTAATGTGGGGGTTCTCTCTATGGAGTTGACAAGGGGTGTACACACTCAATGGAAAATTAGGCAATTATGTACAAGCAACAAGCAAACATTGATTTTATGATAGGAGCAGTAACAAATAAGACTTCCATCACTCTTTCCAAAGGCTTGCTTAGGATCAGAATGATCAACATAAAAAGGGTTGTAACGTGGCTCGGGTTAGGGGCTATATGAAGAAAAGGATAAAAAGGATTCAAAAACTTCCAAGTACATACTAAGAGAATTTTATTAAGAATAATAACAAAACAAATTTCTCACTTGATGTACTCTTCAACTTTTCAGATCACTGAATAACAATACTCTCCTTCTTCTTTCTCTACACTTTTTTTTTTTTTTTTTTTTTTGAGACTCACTCAATTGTTCACTTTGCACTTGTACTCTTTCCTTTTTTTTTTTTTTCCAATTCAACACAAAAGACAAGAAATACAAATTCCACACCTAGTACACACTTAGAAGCAAAAAGGGTAGAAAAATCAGGGTACAGGCTATACTCCAATGTAGAGCGGTATAGATGATGTGAGCACATGAAAAAAGAATCTATATATGTTTGTTGGCTCAAAGTTGGCTACTAAGGGTCTATGATGAGAAGGGCTAGCTTGAAAGGCTCAAACGTTAATCCTAAATTGACCTTCATCATATCCCAAGTATATCCACCATCATACCACCAATCATGTAATGATATTCTCAAAAGAAGTGCCCAATTCAACAGATCAATGAATGCTTATCACAATTTCCTGCATTTGTAGGCTCTTAATTCTCTCCAAAACTCACATGAATACTTAAACAAAAGAGTTCTCTAGTTACATGTGTCAAACCACCATCTTACTACAAAGTTTGGATAAGTGCATTAAAAGTTCTGTGAATGCCTCAGCAGAATGATTACGGTGGATTCGATGAATTCACGAAAATGGCTATGAATGAGAATGAGTACTCATGTGAAAAAAATGCACGTGTGATGTAAAATTTTTTAAAAAAAATTGACACATGAAAATATGCCATAGCATTTTAAATGTTGAATTTGCACCACCCCCCCCCCCCCAACTTAAATGAAATATTGTCCTCAATGTTTAACAATCAAAATTGAATGGAGGGTACTGAAAAGAAGAGAATACACCTGAAGTGTGAGGTGTGTAGCTCGTTAAGCACCAAAGATGGAAACCTAAACTGATAAAATGAAATTAACCTGCCAATAAAAACAAAGAAAAATAGCAGCAAACAAAAAGAAAAATAACGAAAATAAAAGAAAACAAAAACAAAATAAAACAAATAAAATAAAAAATAAAAAAAGAAAACATACCTGCATGGTGCGATCAAGGTTGATAGACCAGGTCCATAAGTGGAATGTCTTCCACTTCCGAAACTTGCCTATCAATTAAAATTTTAAGGCACTGACCATTTACAATATGAGCAAATCATGGCAGAGAAGTAATAGAAAGTAAATACTCGTTGGGAAAATCATCCTAATTAGCAGGTGGTCAGAGGTGTCCTCAAATGTGAGCCTCAAGAGATGGTCAGCCATTACGTTCTCCACTGCTTTCTTATCTTTGATGGTGATTTCAAATTCCTACAAAAATAAAATCCACCGTATTAGTCGCGCCTTAGCATCCTTTTTTGTGAGAAGGTACTTAAGGGCTGCATGATCTGTGAAAATAAGAATAGGAGAACTAATTAAATAAGCCCAAAACTTATCCAAAGCAAATACTACAGCTAGCAACTCTTTTTCAGTAGTAGAGTAATTCATCTGAGCATTATTTAAAGTTCTACTAGCATAGTAAATGACAAAGGGCTTCCCCTCCCTTCGCTGTCCAAGAACAGCACCTAAAGCTTAATCACTGGCATCACACATAATCTCAAAAGGCAAAGTCCAATCAGGTGGCTGCATTATGGGTGTTGAAGTAAGCTTGCCAATTAGCATTTTAAAGGCCTCTTAACAAGCTTGTGTCCACTCAAATGGGGCATCTTTAGCTAGGAGGTCACATAATGGTCTAGATATGGTGGAAAAATTTTGTATGAACCTCCTATAAAAGCCCGCATGACCAAGAAAAAATCTCACGTCCTTTACTGTCCTAGGTGTAGGAAATTTAGAGATTAATTCAATCTTAGATTGATCAACCTCTATTCCTCTAGAAGAAATAATATGCCTTACGACAATACTTGAAGGTACCATAAAGTGGCATTTTTTCCAATTCAAAACCAAATATTTCTCCTCACAACAAGTCAACACTCTCTAAATTCAATAGGCATGCATCAAAAGAAGATCCAAAAATAGTCACATCATCCATAAAAACTTCCAAGCAATTTTCAACCATATCACTAAAAATACTCATCATGCAACGTTAAAAAGTAGTAGGTGCATTACGCAATCCAAATGGCATTCTACGAAAAGCATAAGTACCAAAAGGACAAGTGAAAGTGGTTTTTTCCTGGTCTTCTAATGCAATTTTAATTTGATAATAACCAGAATAACCATTCAAGAAACAATAAAAAGGATGACTAGCCACACGCTCAAGAATTTGATCAATAAAAGGGAGAGGAAAATGGTCTTTCTGGGTGGCAGCATTCATTTTTCTATAATCAATGCACATCCGCCATCCAATCACAAGTTTTGTAGGGACTAACTCTCCTAGGTCATTTTTACCACAGTAACACCTGACGTTTTAGGGACAACCTGTGTAGGACTAACCCAGTTACTATCAGTAATAGGATATATGATTGCTACATCTAATAGTTTCAACACTTCATTTTGCACCATTTCTTTCATAGTGGGATTAAGCCTACGCTGGGGGTCTCTACGAGGGCTAGTTCCTTCCTCCAAATTGATTTTATGAGAACATACCAGTGGACTAACACCTTTTATATCAGTAATGCTCCAACCTGTGGTTGACCTATGCTTACTTAGGGTTTGAATTAATTTTTCACCTTGAGACTCAGACAATTCAGATGAGATAATAACAGAAAAAATATCACTTGGACCAAGGAAGGCATGCTTTAAACCCTTGGACGAAGGCTTCAATTCAACTTTGGGTGCTTCCACACTTGAAGGAATCTGCTTTTCACTTTTTTTAGTCAACTCCTCAAACTTCGGTTGCCATGCCTGTGCTCCATAATCCTGAGTTCTATCAAAAATAGCACAAATATCAACCATATCAGATGGATCAGTAATATAATCAAACTCAGAATTAACAAGAAAATGCTTAAGGGGATCAAAATCATGAGTTGGAGGAACTCCCCTATCAATGATTGAATCAATCATGTACGTCTGGTGGCAGTCGTCCTCCTCTTCTGGCTGTTTTGCAACATGGAATATATTCACCTCGAGAGCCATGTTTCCAAAAGACAGCTTCATGAGCCCATTCATGCAATTAATAAGAGCATTAGCAGTGGCAAGGAAAGGCCTACCTAAAATCAAAGGAATTTTCGAAGTAGAGTCAACAACAGAGCTAATGTCAAGGATTATGAAATCAACAGGATAATAAAATTTATCAATTTGAATTAGAACATCATCTACCACACCCCTTGGCGCTCTAACTAAACGGTTAGCCAATTGCAATAACACAGAAGTTGGTTTGATTTCTCCCAACCCCATTTGTAAATAAATAAATAAGGCATTAAATTCACACTAGCTTCTAAATCAAGCAAAGCTTGCCTAAACTCATGATTTCCAATGCTGCATGCAATGGTTGGACAACTAGTATCCTTGTACTTGGGAGGAATCATCTGCTCAATTAGAGCACTAACTTACTCTATCAGGAACGTTATCTTCTTCACATTGTGCTTCTTCTTAACTATACACAAATCTTTAAGAATTTTTGCATAAGCAGGAACTTGTTTAATCACATGTAAAAGAGGAAGATTGAATTTTACCTGCCTAAGATTCTCTAGGATTTCAATGTTAGGATTTAAAGTTTGCTTGGCTAATTTTAAAGCTTATGGGAATGGTACCTTAACAGGGCTCTTTGTCACCTCTGGTTCCTTGGGCAGCTCGACATTACTACTATCTTGATCCTTTTTCACATCCTCCGATTTGTCCATTATTGGGATGTGTAAAGACTTACCACTTCGAGTCACATTGGCGTTCGCATCCTTCAAATTTCCTTACGTCATGTGTTGACCATAGAGTGTGAACTGAGCTTGGGAAGGGAATCTGCCTCCCTTATTCACACTCAAAGAGCTTATCAATTTGGACATTTGGCTCTTTAACTCCTTCTTTTCTTCCATAACCTGCATAATCAAAGATTCAAACTTTTGGTTAGTCTTACCCTGTGCTTCAATAAAAGCATGCAAAGTGTCTTCTAAAGAATTCCTAGAAGATGAAGGTGCATGATATGGTGTATGATATGGTCTAAGGGGTTGTGCAGGTGGTGGTTCAGGTGGCTGGTTTTCAAACTTCCAGCTAAAATTGGAGTGATTACACCACCCCGGATTGTAGGACTCAAAGGAGGGTGTTAAAGGCTTCTTGTACATAACTAAGGCATTACCTTGTTCCTCATACATCCCTCTCATCTCAACAAATGTGGGACACTCTTGGGCGAGGTGATCTACCCCGCCACACACCGAGCACGGTCTAGAAGACTCTGTATGATTAGCCAAGTGTGTTGGCTTTAAGTCCCTAGCCTTTAACACCTCTAACTCCCTAGTGAGTATCTTAACCTTAGCCTTCAAGTTATCCTCCTCCCTGAGATGGTAAATTCCACCACTATTTTGGTTCCCTGTAGGTCGTGACCTATTTGTGCTCTCAAGAGTACTAGGTCCTGTCCAAGTGTGAGCTTTTTCAGCAAGCTCATTTAGGTACTCTATGGCCTCATCAGGATCTTTCTGTAAAAACTCACCATTACACATCATCTCTAAAAATTGGTGCTCTCTAGGTGTAAGTTCTTCATAGAAGTAACTCACTAGACACCAACTCTCATACCCATGGTGAGGGCACATACCCAACAATTCCTTAAATCTCTCCCAAGACTGATACAAAGTCTTACTGTCCTTTTGTGCAAAGGTAGAAATCTGTCTTTTTAAAGCATTGGTCTTATGTTGGGGAAACTATTTAGTAAAGAAAACCTAAGTCATCTCATTCCACGATCCAATCGACCGTGGTCTCAGTGAGAATAGCTAACTCTTAGCTCTATCCTTCAAAGAGAAAGGAAAGAACTTAAGTCTTATAATGTCTTGTGTTACATTTTGACTATGGAAAGTTGCAACTATCTCTTTAAACTCCCTAATGTGCACATATGGATTTTCATTTTCCAAACCATAAAATGTAGGGAGTAACTGTATGACCCTCGTTTTAACATCAATTTGACGAATATTAGGTGGAAACTTGATGCATGATGGTGTGGATGTGCGTGTAGGGTGGACGTAATCATGAAGGGTCCTAGTGGGTCGATCCTCATGCTCATTCATATTTTCAGAATTAGAAGAATTATCAAACAAAAAATTAGAAAAAATAAAAAAAATTAGACTCTAAATCTGACTCTAACACAGGCCTACAAGCAAATCGACCTAATGCATCCCTATACCTATTATGCATGTAAGATAACAATAATAAATAATAATAATAATAAATAAAATAAAATATAATAATAATGTAGCAAGTAAAAAGAAAAGGGAATGAAGTTACCGCCTTTACAAATTGCTAAAAAGAAAAACTACCTACTGATTCTTCTACCGCCTCCCCGGCAACAGCGCCAAAATTTGATTACGCCCAAAGAATAACACGGTAGTTGTAGTGCAGCTTTGGGGGGTCGATTCCACAGAGAGACAAATTAAAAGAATAATAGAAAGAATTTCCAAAACTAAAGAAAATATTAAATGATTAACAAGAAAATAAAAAAGTGATTTTAAATGCAAATTAAAATTAAACAAAGTGATTAACAGGAAAAAGTACTCAAGTTAACGAACAGTATAGCATTGGAAATCTCTTGCACGTATCCAGTATTTTAATTATTTTTAATTCACTGATAACTCAATTGAGAATTTAATTCCAAAAATCCCAATCGGAAGATATAGAGTTATAAACCAAAATTAAACCAAATGTAACCCTTTGAAAAATCATTCATCACTTTTAAAACACGCAAATTGTTATCCACATTGAGAGAACCCAACGACGACAATATACCCAGGGAGCAATATTGCAGCAAAGAATTAAATCAATATAAATAATCAATTGATCCAAACGTAATCAAAGAACTAATCCATTCAATAGAAAAAAGCTTGACTAAATCTATAAACGGAATAAATTCTGTAATTATTTGCAGAACAAAATACCAACAATAAATTGAGAATAATAAAACAAAGAATTTTAATAAATGAAAATCCTAGTACATGAATCAAAAATAAATTAAAAATACCATCTAGTGTGTAAGTTCATCCCTAACCCTACTTAGAAATTTAGTTACCCATATATACGAAGGACAACATAAACCTCAAGAAAAAATATTGTGCCATTAAGTAGCTGTGGATGTTTCTCCTTGTCATTCAGCGCCTGCGCAGCCTTCTGTTTTTCTCCTCGTTTTTTTTTCTTTTTAGCCGCGCCCTACCAGGCTTCCTACAATGCTGCAATAGAGATATCCCGTACCAGGGGGATCAGATCCTGCTACCTGGAATTTAGTGTTGAATCCCGAAGGATTTCAACCATCATAGAGGGTGCTTTAAACACCATTATCTTGTAAAACATTTATCACATGGTTTCTTCAATTGATATTTTTCATGAATATTTAAAACATGAAATATATATAACTTATCACATGGCTTCTTCAATAGATATTTTTCATGAATATTTAAAACATGAAATATATAACTTCTGCAATAGAACTTCAATATTTGGAATAATCAAATTCAGAACATTTATGAAAATTTAGCATTTTAAACCCAAACATGCTGAAACATAATTAAAAAGCAAAACCGTGATTCAAACCAATCACCAAGCATGTCACAATACAGTTTATGAAAGCAGAAAACATTTTAAAACTGGAATCATATGATACTGAATTTGATATTCGAGGCTTCAAATAAATTGAACTTAAAACTTCTTCAAATTCATGGAATTAAATCTCCACTTCAAAGGCAGGGTTACTCACCTTGGTCCTTAGGTCAGTGCTAATAATGCGCTTTCCCCACTTCTTCTGTAGTTCCTAAGAACAATTCATATATAATCTCATTAACTTCACATCACTTCAATATCACCTACTGATGCTTCTTATCTTATGCTTAGATCGTATTAATCCTAACCGACTTCATAAATTTCTTATGTACTTAATTCAACTTGTACTTTTAACCTATGACACAATTTAATGTGTTAGGAATTTAATTTATTTTAACTTTTAAGGCTATACTCTTCTGGCAGCTCCATTAACTTTAATTTGCATTTAATTACTTCACATGTTAACGCGTCATGTCTTCTCGCACCTCATTTCCTTGTACTTGCCTTAGTTTAGTACTTCGGCAATATTTCAGTTTATAGTCATCTGACAGATACTATTCATCAAATTTTATGTCTTTTTATTTTAGACATCTCTTTTAGTTGAATGGACTCTATCATTGAGTTCGGAACGTTGAATAAAGTCAATTTAGGCTTTCTTAGAATTTAATTCGGCTTAGGACATGTTAGGGGCAATTTGGTAATTTATACTTTAACGTGTCTAAATTTTTTGGAGTCCCGTCTCATGAAACGGTCCCCACCATTATATTCAAAATGTTTAAAATAGTCAAAATCCACTATTTATTTATTTAATTTGGACCTCGTTTGACTCTTTTATGGGGTAAGGGCATTTTGGTCATTTTGACATTTTTACGGGTCTTAAATTTTTTCGGGACCTCATCTCATGTTGTGTACCTCACCAATGGACTCAGGAGGTCTGAGATAGTAAGAATACATATATAACTCATCTCATTTGGACACCGGGCATTTTCGACTATTTAATTTAATTAATTAACTTAATTAAATTAATTGTGTCAAGTATTATGTATATATATACTATATATATTTAGTTTGCATAAGATGACCGGATGAAATGGGTGGCACGCTGGCCAGCGTGTCACCTCCCTCCCAAAAGATACCACGTTCGATTCCAATTAGGTGCAAAGTGCACCTTTTTATTTTTTGATTTTATTATATATATTATTTATATATAATTTGCCACATATGTGACACACGCGCACGCGTGGCCGAGTGGTAAGAGAGGGCAGTTGCGCGTGAGGTCAGGGGTTCGAACCCCACCGACCGAAATTTTCCTCTTTTCTTCAAAACTTCATACGGTTTTATATATATAAGTATCAGGCCCCAAAACGACGTCGTCGTTCTTAATGCGATGGCAATCCTAAGGACCACCACGTGTCCGAGTCGAATCGGTGACTCGATTCAAACAGTGGGTCGACTCGGTCGTCTTCCCCACGACCACCCCAGGTTGCCCTAATTTTTTGGTTTTCTTTTTCTTCATTTTCGTGAGTTTTGGAGGGATATTTCTCTCTGTTTTTGAGTGTCCCGTGATCCTAGAGGTTTTTCCAACCTTTTCTCATTCATTTGGAACATTAAAACTGGTTAGAACACTCGATCCAACCACGGATAACCGAATCTGTGACTTGATCGTGAACCCTCATTTTACCACCATTTTTGGTGGAATTTGGTTCTGTGTGATCCTTATGACATGGGGATTCAACCCTCGTTCTCAAAATCGAGTTTAGGAGTCTAAAACCAAGAACTGGGTTTTCGGCCGTGACCTGCAACTCATGTTTTTCGGTTCATTTCGTGAGCTTCAGGGTCGCGGTCTACTGTTTTTAGGACCTTGGAATGGTTTAGTTTCAGTCCTTACAGACCAAAATTGGATTAACCAAGGTGGTTTCAGACCTGCTGTCAAGGGGTCGACCATGGTGGCTGTGTCCCATTCTTGGTGTTCTAGGGCTGTTTTGTGGCCAATTTTCATGCTTTGCTCATGTACTAACACCCTAAACATCATTCATGTATAAATAAAACTCCAACAGATCATATATATGCACATATCCTAGAGAGAGAAATTTTAGTGTATTGTGGGTTTACCTCAAAAGTCGTATCCCTTCCTTCCCCCTTCTGATTTTTCTCTCTTCCTTGAGCTTCTTAGTCCCTTTTCTTTTAGTTCTCTCTCTCTCTCTCTCTCTCTCTATCTCTCTCTGTATGTAATTAGCCGTGTGTATCCCACCATGGATATTTGTATATGGGTGTATGCATGATTATTACAAAATCTGATTTGCCCCAACAACTTGGTTAACTTGTGGCAGTATCCATGCTCAGGTTTTTTCTGTTTTGGGGTAGGCTTTCAATCAGCCGGTTGTGTGTTTTGTTTGCCTTGCATGTGTATATATATATATATATATATATATATAATGTAATTTACACTCTTACACACTTGGACACATACACACACCTCTCACCGACACACACACCTTTATTACACCTTGGACAATAGTATGCTTCCATATAATACACATGTAATATCCCGACCCGGGATACCGGGTCATATGGCACGTATTACGAGATTTACAAAAAAATATAATAATAATAATAATTAATTAATTTAATTATTAATTAATTAAGTTATGAGAAATATTATATTAATTAAATATTATATGTATATGTATAAAGTGAAGTATGCATGTGTGTAAAGTGAAAGCATGTATGTATGCAAGTATGTATATGAAAAAGTGTGCAAGTGGGTGTGTGTGTCGGCAAAGAGAGAATGTGTGTGTTCTCATATGCATGTGTGTGTTGTGTAATATATAATATATATATATATATATATATATTACATGCAAAATATCAAGCATAGATTGAAGGAAAAGCTGAGAAATTGTAAAGTTAAATTGATTAGGTGTAAGAGAAATTTATGAGAAGTCAAGAATAGGGGCTGGGACGTGTAGAGAGAGAGAGAGAGAGAGAGAGAGAGAGAAGGGTTGGTTGCCTTCTTTAAAAAGCCAAAGCATGCCTTTCATGCTTACACCTTAAGGAAGCAGAGAAGGGGAATAGAGGAAGAACCAGAGAGGAGAAAGAGGAGTGAACAGCAACCTAAAAGGTGAGAATTTTGGAAAATTTCCATGTTTCTCTCTCTAGAATTATGATGTATTAGAAATTGTTTTTGAGTAATATATGATCACATAATGCTAGATATGTATTTACAAGACTGTCAAGCATGATTTAGGCCATGAAAACGACTCAAAACATGAAACCCATGAAGAACCGCCATGGGAGGACCTTGCTTGAAGCAGGTCTGAACCCATGGCAACTAAACCAAAAATGGTGTGTCAAGGCTTCACGAAGAGGTCATGAGGGTCATGAAAAACCCTAGCCGTGATAAAAAATCCCAACAAAAGCCCTTCGAATATTGAGTTGCAGATGCGGGTTCAAAATCCCAACCTCACAAAATTACGTTTAAACCCATTTTTTTTGAATGGGAAATGAAACTCCATGAGAAATGGATCACAAAGAATCAAACCCGAAGGGTTTTAGCTCAGAAATGAGCATTTACGAGCAGCTTACAGGTTTGGATTATCAAACCTTTAAACCGAGCACACGAGCTAGTTTTAACTCCCAAATGAATGCCAACCTAGTCGTTATTATATTAGGAATATTTTGCAATCAAAACAGTGAGGATCCATGGATCCCAACTGCACGAAATAGGAAGAAAAGATAATCGGAATTAGGGTTTCAGTAGGGATGATCGTGGGGAAGAAGAAGACGAGTCAACTCGGTGTTAAATAAAGGCTGAGTCGACTCGGACAGGTGGCAGCCTCTAGGCTTGCCACCGAATTACTTGAACGATGACGTTTTGGTCGTGGTTAATTTAAATGAGACCTAGGGCTGACGTCATGATGACGTCAGCCACATGTAAATAAACCGGATAGACCAGTTGGTTTATGACTAGACCGGACCGGTTCACTTCCAATTTAACTGAACCCTTTGGTTTTCTGTTTTATTCAAAATAAAATAAACCAATACTTTCCTTATTTGCGGATTGACCCCAGAACTTCTGGACAATCCTACTGTTGCCCAATTGATGGAAGTTTTATGCATTTAGACCCCTGGAAAAATAATTAAATAATTAAATAATTAATTTAATTATTTAATAAATAAAGTTAAATTACTATTTTGCCCTTGTGGCATAAATAGAGCAAATGAAGTCCAAATTAAACATATGAATAGTGTATCCTTACTATTTTGGATATTCTGAGACTAATAGTAGGGTCCGTTTTACAAGACGGGCCCGAAAAATAAAAACACGTAAGGGGTAAATGACCAGAATACCCCTTGATCAAAATTAACAAGTTATTATTGTATTCTTACTATCTTGGACCTTCTGAGTCCAATGGTGAGGTCCACAACACGAAATGGGGTCCCGAAAAATAAGACACGTAAAAGGGTAAAATGACCAAAATACCCCTGGTACCCCTAAGGCCAAAATGAAATCAGAGAATGTCTAAATTGACTTTCTTTGACATCCCGGACTCAATAATGGAGTCCGAATTATGAAACGAAGTACAGAAAAATATGACACGTAAAATAGTAAATGACCATTTTGTCCTTTTACATGTAATTGTCCGAATTAAATGTTAGGAAAGCCTAAACCGACTTTCTTCGACACTCCGGACTCAATGGTAGAGTCTATTTGACCAAAAGAAATGTCTAAAATAAAAAGACATAAAATTTGATGAATAGCATCTGTTAGATGACTATGAACTGAAATATTGCCAAAGAAATAAACTGAGGCAAGTACGAGAAACGAAATACGAAAAGACACGACACGTAAACATGTCAAATAAATAACTTTAAATTAAAGTTAATGGAGCTCCCAGAAGAGTATAAATTGAAATAAATTCAATTCCTAACACATTAAATTGTGTCATAGGTTAAGAATACGAGTTACGTTAAGTACATATGAAATTATGAAATCATTGTAGAATCTAATACGATTTAAGCATAAGTTAAGGAATATTGAGATGATATTACAATGAATGTGAAGTTAATGAGATGTTTATGAATTGTTCTTAGGAACTACAAGGAAAGTGGGAAAGCGCATTTTTAGCACTAACCCTAAAGAATCAAGGTGAGTAACCCTGTGTTTGAAGTGGAGATTTAACTCCATGGATTTAAAAAGGTTTTAAATGCAAAGATATGAAATGTTTGAAATTTCAAATTCAGTGTTTACATGATTCAGTTTTTAATTGTTCTATTTTTATAACCCCATTGTGACATGCTCAGTGATTGGTTTCTGCAACAGTTTTCCTTCAAATACTTTTCAGCATGTCTAGTTAAAATGCAATTATTGTTAAATATTCTGAATTTGCTTATTTCAAGTATACGAATGTTTATCACGAAGTTATGAATGTTATGTTTTAAAGTACTCACAAGAAATATCTATTTGATATACTCATATGTTAAATGTATTTTTAATGCAAGATGAATGGTGCATAAGCACTTAGACAGGATTCTGAGTTTCAGTTGCCCTGTAAAATAGGCAGGATTTTGGGTTGTACAGAACTCAATTGCCCTGTAAAATGCCCAGTAGCAGGATCTAATCCCCCAGGCAAATGAGATATCTCCATTTATAAGTAAGATGGGAGTCCGGTTCAAAACGGATTCCACTAATGGAAGTGATAAGATGACAAATGATTTGAAAATGGAAGCAGGTTTTACCCTCATTTTCAATATGCATATGTTTTGAGTTTTTATACTCTATTTAAGAAATACATGTTATGTTATATGTTTTGAAGTTCACGAGTATAAGTATAGCTTGAATACTTTAACTGTTTCAAAGCTATTGTTTTATGAAATGCATACGTTTTGAGTTATATACTCTATTTGATGAAGTATAAGTATAGCTTGAATACTTCAAATGTTTCAAAGCTATTCGTTTTATGAAATGCATATGTTTTGAGTTATATACTCTATTTGATGAAGTATAAGTATAGCTTGAATACTTCAAATGTTTCAAAGCTATTCGTTTTATGAAATGCATATGTTTTGAGTTATATACTCTATTTAACGAAGTATGAGTTAGCTTGAATACTTTAAATGTTTCAAAGCTACATGTTTTAAGGAATGCATATATTCTGTATTCAAAGTATACGAACAATTGGCGGTGATTATTTTACAAACTCTTATGTACTAAACCACTGTTAATTGAAAACCCCATGACGAATACTGGAATTGCTCACAAGCTTAGATTAGCTTACCCGGACTTTGTTCGGACCCCCCTTTCAGGTGATTCAGCAGACAGGGTCTTACAGACGATGGCGATGAGTCTAGCTGTTTTGGAAGGATATGTTTAAGTAGTTCTTCTGAAGAACCGATGAACTCTAGTAGTACCTTTGTATTAGTAGACAATGTAAGAATATGTATTAAGCCCTCAGGGCAACTGAACATGTATTGTATTAATGTTATAAGTCCTTAAGTTTTAGTTATACTCATGAATGTGTAACCATGTATGCTATGAAAAGAGCGGCAGTATCGGACGGATGTGCGTAAATTTAAATAAGAAAAGAAAAGAAAAGAAAAAGTTTTTCACGCTTCCGCAAAACATGTGTTGCACTTCTATTCGATACCGCTGCATATGCGAGCCTTGTCTCGAGGCCTTCGGGTCTCGGGGCGGCGGATCGCGATCCGGTAATCCGCACAGGGTGGGTTTCAGGTCGTGACAACACATATGTATCTTTATGTATATATATATATATATATATATACAAAGTAATTTAAAATTATTTACATAGCACATTCATTAATATTTAATTATTCATACATGCTATCATTAATTTCTTATATTAAAATAATTAATTACTTTAAAAATTAATCATTCTGTTAAATGTATAATATTTACACTAATCCTTCGTAACCTCAAAATGCGTGCCCAAATCTTGTACTCGTATTGATGACCGGCGGTTGACGTGACAATATACTTATCACGGAACCGACAAGTTGGTGATTACAACGAAAGTGATGTACAGTCGTCCTGAGTTTTCAGGACTACTACTTAAAAGTCCGTGCGTCGGGGTTGAAACCGACTTCGTTACTTAAGGTCTCGATAACCAATTTATAACCCATGACTCGATGATCCCATATTCAGGTCGGGGTGTTACAGGAACCATCAAGGAGCGAATAGTCAAACCAAAGGGAAGCAAACCGGCCATGTAACACCCCGACCCGAGTTAGGGACTATTTAACCGTCACATCAAATTAGTAATCGACGCCTTAAATAACAAGGTCGGTTTCAAACCCGACGCACAGACTTTTAAGTAATAGTCCTGAAAAGTCAGGACGACTGTACATCACTTTCGTTGCAATCACCAACATGTCGATTCTGTGATAATTATATTTCCACGTCGACTACCGATTGTTGATACGAGTATAAGAATTGGGCACATATTTCAAGGATACGAAGATTAGTACAAGATAATACATTTAAGAAAATAATTAATTTTTAAAGTAATTAATTATTTTAAGTATAAGAAATAAATTGTAACAATTAATATACATAATTAAATACAAAAATATATACTGTATAAATAATTATAACCTTAAATATATATATAATTATACATGAATATATATATATATGAGTATGTGTATGCATGCATGCATGTATGTTGAAATATGAAATGTATGTATATTATATATGGGATAAGAGGGCATACTATTGTCCAATGTGTATAAAAGTGAGTGTGTGTCAAGAGAGGTGTGTGTATTATCCAAGGTGTATTAGGTTAGACCATGTATACATACATATATATATGTAAGTCAAACACCACACACACACACACAACCGGCCACTCATGGCCTGCCCAACAATACCAATTCAGACCACTCATGAAGAAGCCTGAAATTGGTTAACCCAAAGAGAGGGGCAATCAGATTTGCCATGATTCACTCTCCTTATACAATGTGCATGGTGCTTGTACACACACAAACACAACCATCCGAGAGTGAAGGAGAGTTTGAAGGAGATTCTAGGACAATCAGGAGTGGGAACCAAGAAGCAAAGGGGGGAGAAACAGTTGGAACAAGGTAAACCCACAAAACACTTGAATTTCTCTCTCTAGAATTTTTATACGTATGAATCTGTTTTAGCCTTTGATTTAGTATATATGATGCTTAGGATGAATATACATGAATTTGGTATGAAAATCTCGACCTAAAACACCTTAGAAACATCAGCCGTACACAAGGCAGCCATGGATGGACCTTGCTTGAAGCAGGTCTGAATCGACCTCCTCTAAACCCTGTTTGGTGTATAGGAGCTTCAAGTAGAGCTCACCAGCACCCCAAAAATCCATGACCACGATCAAAAATCAAGAGAAAAGGGCCCCAAAAATCAAGTTACAGGTACGGGTTTTAAAACCCAAACCCAAACACTCGCTGTTAAACCTATTTTTGGAAACGGGGGTTGAACCCCCATGCCTCGAGGGTCACACAGAACCAAACCACGCTAAAAATGGTGAAGAAATGAGCATGAACCTGCGACTTGCAGGTCTGATTATCGCGACTGGGACCAAGCCAATGAACCAGTCTTGGTCCCTCAAACGAATGCCAAACCAGTCCTTAATGATTTGGGAAGGGTCTGGATTAAAAACAGAGAGAAATGGTTAAGAAAAATGGCACGAAATAGAAGCTTTTAAGCTTCAGGATTAGGGCAATAGTGATGGAGACGATGGAGAAGAACATAGAGTCGACTCGCGACTCGTTTGAAACGGGTAGGGGCGACTCGGACACGTGGTAACCTTCGGAGGTTGGCCACCGCATTATTTAAACGCTTCCGTTTTGGGCTAAAGGGTTTGAAACCCTGATTGACCTTGGTTGGTGACGGATATATGGCCTAATTTAATATACGACACTCGAATGGGGATAACCTATCCGTGTTCTAGAGGCTGTTCGCCGTTTGGCTTCCAAAAATCAAAAGAAAAACACGGAGCCGAAGCCCCTGAGGTTCGAACCCCTGACCCCACGCGCGCACACACGCCCCTTTCCACTCGGCCACGCATGCGCGTGTGCCATATATGCGAACCAATAAATATATATTATATATCTAGTAAAAACCGAAAATAAAAAAGGGTGCATTTGCACCTTACAGGACTCGAAACTCGGACGTATGGGGAGGGAGGTGACACGCTGGCCAGTGTGCCACCCTATTCAACCTGTCCCATATTCCCCCTAAAATATATATACTATACCTATTAAATTAATTTAATTAAATGAAATTAATTAAATTAAATACTCCGAAATGGCCCGTTGTCCAAAAATTACAAGTCATATATGTAACCATTACTATTTCGGACCTACTGAGTCCATTGGTGAGGTCCGTGACATGAGATGAGGCCCCAAAAAATTTAAGACCCTTAAAAATGTTAAAATGACCAAATTGCCCTTCCCCCTAAACAAGTCAAACGAAGTCCAAATTAGACAAATGAATAGTGTATCCTTACTATTTTGGATACTCTGAGACTGATGGTAGGATCCATTTTACGAGACGGGACCCGAAAAAAAAAAATAAAGACACGTAAAGGGGTAAAATGACCTAAATTACCCCTAGTACACCAAAAGCCAAATTAAACCAAGGAAGGTCTAAATTGACTTTCTTTGACATCCCGGACTCAATAATGGAGTCCAAATTTTGAAATGAAGTACGGAAAAATATGACACGTAAAACGATAAATGACCATTTTACCCTTTTACATATAAGAGTCCGAATTAAATTCTAAGAAAGCCTAAACCGACTTTCTTCGACGCTCTGGACTCAATGATATAGTCTATTCGACCAAAAGAAATGTCTAAATAAAAAGACATAAAATTTGATGAATAGCATCTGTCAGATAACTATAAACTGAGATATTGCCGAAGTATTAAACTAAGGCAAGTACGGGAAATAAAGTACGAGAAGACACGACGCGTTAACTTGACAAGTAAATAAATTTAATTTAAAGTTAATGGAACTACTAGAAGAGTATAAGTTGAAATAAATTAAGTTTCTAACATAATAAAATGTGTCATAGGTTAAAAGTACGAGCTGAATTAAGTACATAAGAAATTTATGAAGTCGCTTAGGATTAATACGAACTAAGCACAAAATAAGAAGCATCAGTAGGTGATATTGTGATGAATGTGATGTTGATGAGATTGTTATGAATTGTTCTTAGGAATTACGGAGGAAGTGGGCAAGCACATTTTAGCACTAACCTTAAAGGACCGAGGTAGTAACCCTGTGTTTGAAATGGAGATTTAACTCCAAATATTTGAAGAAGTTTTAAGTTCAAGCCATGTGAAGCATTTGAATATCAAATTCAGTTTTTGATTCCTGTTTTTAAATTGCTCTGATATGACATACTGGTTAAATGTTTTATATTCAATTCTTTTCTTGGAAATATTTAGCATGTCCGATTGAAAATGCAAATTTCCTTTAAATGTTCTGAATTTGATTATTTCAAGTATTGAAGCTCTATCACAGAAATTGTATATTTCATGTTTTCAATATTCATGAAAAGCCTCTATTGAAGTAGCCATGTGATAAACGTTTTATAAGATAAACGGTACTAAGTACCACCCCCCTATGATGGTTGAAATCCTTCGGGATTCAACAGTACATGCCCAGTAGAAGGATCTAATCCCCCAGGCAAATATCATTGACAGCATTGACAGTAAAATGGGAGTCTGGTTCGAAACAGATTCCACCTAATCGAAGAGAAAAGATGACAAATGTTTTTGGAAATGGAAGCAGGTTTCCACCCCCATTTTATCATACGTGTTTATATGTTTTTAAATTGCATATGCTCTAATTTGAAGAAATATGTATTTGGCTTGAATACTTTAAATGTTTCAAAGCTATCTGTTTTAAGAATGCATACACTTTGTGTTCTAAAATGTACGAGCAATTGGTAGTGAGTAATTTATAAACTTTCATGTGCTAAACCACTACCAGTTGAAAACCCCATGACGAATTCAGGAATTACTCACAAGCTTAGATTAGCTTCCCCGGATTTTTATCCGCCCCCTTTCAGGTGACTAAGGGCAGATTGATTTTTGAAGACGATGAGGACAAGTCTAGCTTTTTGGGAAGACTTGCTTAAGTAGTTCTTTTGGGGAAATCGTGTGAACTCTAATTAGTATGTTTTGTATTAGCAGACAATTTGAGGATATGTATTAAGCCCCACGGGGCAGCTGAATTAAGATTGTAAATATGAAGTCTTTTAAGTGTTTAGTTATGCTCTGAATGTATGATTATACATGTATACCGAAATGTGAAGAGCGGCAGTACCGGAACGGATGTGCAAATTTTAAATAAGAAAGAAAAGAAAAAAGTTTTTCACGCTTCCGCAACCACTTGAAACACATCTATCCGATACCGCTGCAGATGCGAGCCTTGTCTCGAGGCCTTCGGGTCTTGGGGCGGCGGTCGCAACCCTGAGATCCGCACAGGGTGGGTTTCGGGTCGTGACAGGCCATTTCCAATAGAAATTTTGATGTATGGCTTGAACAAGGGCCTGAATTTGAGCATTTTTCACCAAGTCCATGAGCAAGAATGGGGACATTTGACCTCCTAGAAGCTCTTTCCTTTGAGAATATTGTCGTGAATCCAAAGAACCCAAGGGTGTAATATCCCGACCCTGGGATACGTCATGTATACCGAGGTAAGTCGGTTATATAGTGTAACCTTGAACTGTAAGAAATGTATATCATGGTATTTCATGGAAACGAATGACTGGAAATAGAAAATGATTTAACTGAATGACCAAGGCTGGGTAACACCCGAGCACCACAGGGCATTGCATCGTAATGCGTGCATGCACATATTCTCATACATGCATACGTGAACATAGATGAATAACTCGATTAAAATGAATATATGTAAATATGATTAAAAATGGATTTGTATCCCTACACATGAATATATATACATGTATAAGGCATGTATTTTATGTGTATATGTATACATGTATAATATAATATATTATACATATATTATGTATATATGTATATGTAAAAGAAATAAAAAGGGAAAAGAAAAAGGGAAAGAAAGAAATGGGCAAGTGGGCTGCCAAGGACAGCCGTGCAAGTGTGTGTGAGTGGGTGAAGACCTATATATGTATATATATATATATATATGTATCAAAAAAAAATGTGTGTGTGTAATAAGTTGAGTGTATAACACTCAATAAGGAGTGGTGGTGACAGAAGTAGGTGTTGGAGTGTGTAAGAAGGTCACAGGGCATGGTGAGGTCTGACTAAAGAGAGAGAGAGAGAGAGAGAGAGAGAGAGAGAGAGAGAGAGGGAGAGAGAAAGGAAAAAGCTTATCATATACAAGTGATCTCTCACTCTCGGGAAAAAAGGAAAACAAAGGAAAGGTCAAGAACTGAAGGGGAGAAGAAGAGAGAAAGATTGATTCAGAAATAGAAGGGCTTGAAGGGGTCAGAGTGAGCTAAAAATTCGAAACCCAGGTAAGTGATTTTAGTTCTGTTTTTACGATTTAGAACATGAAGCTTATATATAATTGTAGGGTCTAAACAAGCATGAAATATGGAATTTATTGCAAAAAGAATGAGGTTAAATGGCCAAGAAACCATAGAGAAAATCCGAGTTGCAGGTTCGGGAGGATAATCGGGGTTTCACTGATTTTATGTTTAAAACCTTGCTTTTAGTTTGTAAAAATGTTGCTATAAAGTGCAGAAACACTTTAGGATCGAAATGGGTTTAAAACCGAGAAGAAACAGTCACGGAAATGAAAAGAAACCAGTTGGCCGGAAAAACGGCCGGAGACGTTGACCCCTTATTCGTGAAAATTTAGGAAGTTTTAATTGAAACGGAGAGTGGATTTGGAATCCTTGAGAGAAGGGTGAAAGAACGGCATTTAATTTGGGGCAAACCGAGATTGGAATCCAGTCACCGTCGCCGGAGAAGGTGACAGAAACCTACTAGTGCTCCACCGAAAAAACGGGAAAGACAACACTGATGTCTCGGGTCAAAACAGAAACGGGTCCGGGTTCGGATCAGGTCGGGACCCAACCGAAAATAAAACCGGATCGAAACTGTGTCGTTTTATTTTAAATTTAAAATGAATTGGGTCGTTTGGTTACACGTACAGGGGCCCTATTTGATATCCTATATGCGGATAAGATGGTTTATTCCGGTTTAATGCCCTTGTACGCCGTTTGGTTTAAGAAAACAAAGAAAAATAAAGGAAAAGGGAAGGGTTGCTGCTACGGGGTTTCGAACCCCAAACCCCACGCGCATAAACCCAATTCTTTCCACTCGGCCACACGCACGCGTGTGGTGGATATGCGACCGAATATATATATATATATATATATATATATATATTATATAATAACTTAAATTAGAAAAATTAAAAAGGTGAGGAGCACCTGGAGGGACTCGAACGTGGTATCTTTTGGGAGGGAAGTGGTACGCTGGCCAGCGTGCCACCCATTTCATCCGTTTATATAATGGAAACTAAATATATATATATATATATAATGCTTGATGGAATTTAATTTAATTAAAATTAGTTAATTAAATTAAATAGACCCGAAATGCCCGGTATCCAATTAAGATAAGTTATATATGTATTCCTACTATCTCAGACCTCCTGAGTCCAATGATGAGGTCCCCGTCATGAGACGAGGTCCCGAAAAATAAAGACCTGTAAAAATGACCAAATTGCCCCTGCCTCAAAGGTGAGTCAAATAGACTCCAATTGAGTTAAGTAAATAGTAAATTTTTATTATCTCGAACCTCCCGGACTCAATGGTAAAGTCTAAATTAGTATTTGAGATACTTATGATAGAAAGGCATAAAATTTGATGAATAGAATTTATTCTGAAACGTAATTACTGATATATAGGGAACTCGAAAGGCAAGGGTACACTCACGGATTTCTGATCTAGAATCACGATAGAGGTAAGTAAATTCACCTTCTCTTCCATGTGGTGTTTCTAAAGCCAAGTTTATTCTTTACTGCCAAACTTGTACTCTTGAAAGTACCTCATGCTATTGCCATCCACAATGTGATATTGTTCTATCTTGTGGACCTTGATTGACTACTGTATCATTACTTCATGTTAAACCATGCCTTGAAAGGCTTACTGTTATGCTTTCATTGAATCTATGATATTCCATTTTATACTTCTATGGAATTATGAATAATCAAGTACCTCACGTTATTACTATCCACAATGCGATATTGTTCTATCTTGTGGACATTGATTGACTGCTATATCGTTGTTATCATGTCGAATCATGCCTCGAAAGGCTTACTGCTATGTCTTTATTGCAAACCATGCCTTGAAAGGCTTATTGCTATGTCTTTATTGGATATATGATATTCCATTTTATACTCCTATGGAATTATGAATAATCATGATATGTTATGAATACGGGATTTGTGCTCAGTCACAACATCCATCTGATGCTTTCTGATTGACTGGAGACCTAAGGGTCAAGTACATGAATGGACAGGTGGCAGGAATGAATTCCTCGAAGGCTTTCCACCGGCAATTGACTGGCATGAACATTGGCATTTTCATTGCATATCCATTGGCATTTCATTTACATTTGTATTGGCATTTTACCTGAGAACAGAGTAAATGCATCTCTTAAGAATCGTTATGATTTCGTTATTGAATGGCACTATTCCTTATGACTTATCTTAAACTGAGAAGACACTCTTCATTGAATTGATTGTGATCAGTTTATTGTGGCAGTACTTCTTGTTGTTGTATTGTTGTTGAGAGATTCATGTTGATAGTGTATCTATTACTCCTAATTGAACTTCGTGACTTATTATTCATTGGCCTTCATGGCAACTGTTCTCATTGGCTATCACAGCATCTCCTTCCTTATGATTGGCTATCATAATCTTATTCATGGAATTGTATCTTATCGATACCAGTGTCGGAGATCTGTTTTTACTTGCTGAGCTCTCATAGCTCATTCCACCCATTTACCCCCATTTCAGGTGATGACGCTGGAAGACCCCAGTAGGAGTCTGAGAGCATAGGAGGACATTTTGAGGAAACGTATCAGTCTATGTTTTAGTTCTCCCATGTATTCACCACCCTCGGGTGCTGGTTACGTTTGGTTCTTATTTTGTTTATGTAGAACCATATTGTGTATTGTAAAGACTTCCGCTAACATTGTGTATTGAAAGACTTCCGCTGATGTACTATTACTGATAAGACTTCCGCTGTTATTGTTTTGAGGTTTTAGTACGTTGCATATTAGTACTATGATACAGGAATGGAAAAAGTAGGGACGACCTTCGGGTCGGCCCCGCGACACGAGATCCGCATAGGGTGGGTTTCGGGTCGTGACAAAGGGGAGTGAGAGGGGTTTTGAAACATAACCCAAATAAGCGTCCCCAAAGTAGCTTGATTCCAATCATTAATCTTCTTTATCCCAAGCCCTCCTTCATTTCTAGGACAAACAATATCCTCCCAAGCAACTTTGGATCCTGAGGAGATAAGATGATTTCCACACCAAAGAAAAAACCTTATTGCTTGCTCAATTTGATACACCACCTTTTTAGAAAGAATGAAATGGGAAGACCAAAAAACCAGAATGCTAAAAAGCATAGAGTTGATTAGCTAAACCCGACTTGCATAGGATAAGGATTTATTAGCCCAATGGGTGATGTTGCCAATGATGCGATCAACCAAGGTTGTACAATCCTAGGCTTTTAGCTTGGTAGAGATCAATGGAACACCAAGGTAGCAGATTGGGAGGGCGCCTTCTAGGAAGCTAATATGACTAATAATATGTTGCTTAATGGTGCAATCCACTCCAGATAGGAAGATGTTACTTTTGGAGGCATTTGGAAGAAGACTAGAAAATGAGGCAAAAGTGTTAAGCCCTTCCTTGAGAATAAAAGCAGAGAAAAGGTCCCCATGGCAGAAAAGCATGATATCATCAACAAAGCAAAGATGAGTCAACTTAGTTTTGTGGCATCTCCAATGATGTTTAAATTGAGAGACATCTGATTTCTGGTGAAGAATCAAAGATAACACATCTATAGCAAGCACAAAAAGATTGAGGGAAAGTGGGTCACCTTGCCTTATCCCTTTAGCGCCAGGAAAATAACCTTCAAGCTCACCATTAATAACAACTGAAAATCGGGGAAAAGAGATGCAGTAGTAAATCCAATCAATAAATAGCTGAGGAAAACCCATAATGCTCAGAGTGTCAATAATAAACTCCCATCGCACCGAATCAAAGGTTTTCTTAAGATCAACTTTCATAGTGCACCGTGGAGAGCTTGAGTTCTTGTGGTAGTTATGCATGAGCTCTGGGGAAGAAGGATGTTATCACTGATTTTCCTTCCTTGAATAAAGGCAGATTGAGACGAGTCTATGAGGCTAGGCAGGACTTTCTTAAGACAGTTGGCAAGGATTTTGGATATGGTTTTATAAATAGTGTTACAGTAGGAAATAGGGCGATAATCATGAACAAATGAGGGGTTAGGGTGTAATACCCCTAAATCCGACAAAATCCAGACTATATTCTGACTTAAGGAAAATAGACTATTTGACGTTAATAATTTAAAATAGCCAAAATACGGTAAGCCATAACAGGATTTAATACCGTAGTTATAAAAATAATACATACTCGGTATAAAAGTAATAATACCGTAGTTATGTAGCCCAAAATTGCATAGACGATCTTTAGGTCACAAATGAACACTTGAGCAAGTATACTTTGCATTTTTTGTTCATTGACCTTAAAGCCCAAAACTTGATCCACAAAGAATCATCGTCTAATTCTTTTTTTTTTTTTGAAAGGTAAATGTTATTAAGAAAAAAAAAAAGGGAAACAACAAATCAGAAGACAAACCTCAACTGTAACACCCCAGACTTAATTATTGAATTATGTAATGAAAACTCTTTTTGAAATCTGATCTGGCATTTAACTGTTTAAATTCAACTGTTTAATACTGATCAAACCCATGTTAGCAAATGTTAAAAAATTCTGAGAAACTGATTACTGTCACTGAACCCTTAGACACTGAAGCTAACCTAACTAGGAGTTGACTGAAAGAAACCGCGTCGAAAATTAAGTTACAGATTGAAAGTTAGGAAGAAAACAGTGAAACTGCATTTATGCGCAGCCAAACAGGGCCTAAGCCCGAAATAGGGGAAAAAGACCAAAAATGTGGCCAAGGGGATTTGATCCCTTGACCAACTTAGGCAAAATTTGGTTTACTAAAAAATTACCACCTAGGCTAGGAACACTTTTGTGTATATATGTACAAAGATATGTATATAAGTATAAATCAGATTTGGCCTCTCCCCAAAGTGACCAATAGCCATGCATGCAACACATCAGCATGCATCACCCTATGCTATAGCCATCATGCCTATTCCACCATGATTACATCTCCTCCCAACCAAATTGCATGCAAACCCATCATGCACTTGGGGGAGATGAAACATCAAGAAAAGAAATCTGATTATTGATATACAATCTCCATGAGACCAGATCTGTATTGAGGGTAGTCTACTGTTTTAGAGAGAGTGTGGGTTAGAGAGAAAGGGAGAGAATCTAGAGAGAGAAAGTGAGACCTTGTGTGTGAGTTTGGCCATTGAAGAAGCAATAGAAGGGAGCTAAGGTCTGGGGGTGCACGAAGGGATCAAAGCCAACTTGTTGGAGTTTCTGTTTGAACACAAACTAGCGAGGAGACCACTGTTTGAAGGTAAGCCATCCAAAAACTTTGAACTTCTCTTTGGAAATTTCGGCTACTGTTTTGATGTTTTTAGGATTGTTAACGCATGTATCATGTTTAAACCATAAAATCTGGATTGAATGCTCACATTTGGACCATCAGAACTGCCCCAAACCATGGAAACAGTGAAATCCGCCATTAGAGGACCTTGACTGAATGGGTCTAGATCAACCTGCTCCGAACTTGTTTTAGTTACTTGGGACTTAAAATAGACCCTCCTAGGATCACAAAAACCCTAGACCGCGACCTCAATACCTAGGTTTTGACCCTCGAATGCTCGGTTGCAGGTACGGGTTCAAAGTTGTAACTCATGAAAACCTATATTAAAATGGGATTTTAGGGTAGGAACTGAAACCCCATAACCTGTAGCTCACAACGCAAGAAACCCCAAGCGATTTGGACCAAAAATGAACCATCACGAGTCAGTTGCAGGTTTCGGAGTATCACCTTGAAACAGAGCCATTAGAGCTCGATTCGATGCTCTAAATTGATGTTAGAATGTTAATATGACCACCAGAAATCGATTAAGATGGAAAGCAGTGAAAATGGATGCATAAAACTCTACGAAATCGAAGAAGAAAATTTTGAAATTCTAGGGCAACAGTAGCCCTAGACTGTTGGGGACGATGAACAGTACGGGTCGGGCCCCGACCCGACCGAAAAACGGATAACCCGTTAAAACCAAACTGCGTCGTTTTGTTACTGTTAAATTTAAATTTTAAATTTTAGGGCTGATGTTAGCCTGACGTCAGCACATTACCTTGAACCGATCAGAACCGGATTGGACCGGTCCGGTTCACTTGCTTAAGGACTGAACCCTTTGGTTCAGTTCAAACCTTTTGGAAAATTGCAAACCAACCCCCAACAGTTCTGAATATTACACTGTGGCCCAATTTCTGATGTTTTAATTCATTTATACCCCTGATAATTTAATAAATAATAAAATAAATTATTTAATTAATTTATTAATTAAATAAAAATGACCAAATTACCCCTAGGTCATAAATAGGTCAAATGAAGTCCAAATAAGTCAAATGAATAGTGTATTTTCACTATTTCAATCATTCCGGACTCAATGGTGGAGTCCGATTTGGGAAATTAAGTCCCGAAAAATACAAACACGTAGGAGTAAATGACCATACTACCCCTGATGATACTCGAACCCAAATACAACTAAAAGATAGTCTATTTTGACTATGTCAGACATTCCGGACTCAACGGTGAGGTCCGTATTAGCAGATAAAGTACCGAAAAATATAACACACGAAATTACCAAATTGCCCCTGACACTGTTTAGAACCCAAACAACGTCCGATTGAGACGAAACTGAAAACAATAGAAACCCTGACACGTAGGGGACTGTACACGTGATTGGATGACGAATCGGAGTCGAAACTTCACAACTATGAAATGACCAAAATACCCCTAACCCTGTATCAAGCTAGATAACATCCGAATGAACTAAGAACTAACCCAATGAAAGCTTAAATAATTTCATGACCGGACTGCCTAGAAGTAGTACACATCCTGACTTCTTGGATCATGCTATAGGGTAAAAACTCAAACCGGTCATGGAAGGGAAAAATAAGAAATTTACCATTATGTCTAAAGCCGAAAGACTAGCTGACAAGAAGCAACAGGAGTTCATGCAACAACTCTTATGGCAACAAAAGATTATCGAATGGAACATAAGGATAGCCAAAACGACTGAGGTAGTCTCCGTTCGACCGTTTATATACAAGATGCGTACCAAGGCAATGGTCGCGGAGGCTAAACTAAAGAAACAGGAAGACACGGAAACCCTGAAAGAGTGGGTGCAAAGGTGAATTTCAATTATCATAAAAACACATAGACAGCGAGATAGTCTAACTCAGGTTGAAATTTAAATAAACCAAGTTAAAGATTCATGTGAGATTTACGAAATGTTCCTAAATTTTCTAGGATAAAGAAGGATAAGAAGAAGAGAAAGGCTTCTCAGTTAAGTCCCGTTACCGCACAAGGTGAGTAACCTAGACTCTTGAATTGGTGTATAAGTACACCGTCTAGTTATTGTATTTTTTTTATACTGTACTGTACCGTTCCTACTGATATACTGTCTTCCATGCTTTTACTCAATGCATGACTATATTTTTACCCTGTCCGATTTCACTGTTTCGTATTGGAATGAAATTATCCTTGTTTTTACTAAAAGAACTACTGACTCATGACACCAAATTCAGTCTTGAACACTGTATGAGCATATTGCACTATTTAAAGTGTGCATACTGTACTGTTATCCTGTTATACTGTTCTGCTCTGCTCATTATTGAACTGTTCTGTTGCTATGATGTTTTGACTGTATTCTTGTTTTAAATATTGTTCAAATATACGGATTTAACTACATCCTCTAAAATGTCTGATCCGACCACCTGTTTTATAGACAACAATGGTTTGAAACCCATGACAGGGGACCCGTGTTACTCACTGGGCTTTTTAAAGCTCACCCCTTCCCTAACATTTTTCAGGTGAGGGACCCAGCGACCGGGATTAGCGGGTTGGAGACCCGAAGCACTATTTTGAAGAATCCATGAATTAACCATTTTTGTACCTAACTCCATTTTTGAATATGATGTACTGAAACCTAAGACTAGTATCTTTTGTAGGACAATGATGTAATAGTTAACCATGGATGTATTAATGGCTCTGCCAAGGTGTTATGCATTCCCTTAGTTCCGCTGCAACTTATGTTAATTGAATGCATTGTACTTGGATGTTACTGATGAATGGCCTGTGGTTAGGATTACCGTCGGCATTTTGATTTCAAAAAAAAAAAAAAAATCGATGGGTGCCTAACTGGCCGGTTGCATGCCCCTAATCCGCACAGGGTGGGTAAGGGGGATGTGACATCAACAGAGCCAAGGGAGGGAATAACTTCTACAGGCAGAAGGAACCCATCCCAAGGCTAAGAGCTAAAGAAACAGAAAAAAAAAAAAAAAAAAAAAACAACAACAACAACAAAACAATAACTAGAAGATACTACTTGGCAGTCCTCAAACATGTTGTAGGAGCTGGTTGGAACTAGAAGGAGTGATTCTTTTAATGGTGCAAAGCCTTTCACGGATCATATTCTGAATTTGAGTAATGATGCCTTAAGGGGATTGGTTCTGGTTAGAGAAGAGCCTAGAGTTTCTTTCCCTCTACAAAATATAAACTGTACATGCTATGGTGAGCTTTCCAATGGAACTAGTCAATGAAGCCACGCAAAGGTAATATAAGCCCAATTGATGATACGGGGAGAGCTACCCATAGGACAATAGAGGCCACTTTTACCAAGCAAATGCTGCCATACTTTGCAGAAAAGGAATAGGAAAAGAACATGTGATCATGACTTTCATTGCTCCTCGTGCAAAGAAGGGACTTATGATCAGTGGCCCGAGTGTGATTGAACATTCTATCTTCAGTACGTAAAGCATGACGAATGGCCAACCAAAGAACAAAGCTTGACGAGGAATAGACATAGGGAACCAAACTAACTTCCACCATGGAACAAAAGAGCAACTATTACGGATTAAATTCTAATATGAGCGGATGGAGAAAGTCCCTTTAGCAGTAGGAGTCTAGATAATTTGATCTTCCCTAGAGGAAGGATGAAGATTAAGAGGCATGTTGTTCTTCAGCTCGATGAGATGAGGTGAGCTAGCTGCAGGCCAGCACCATTGATGATTATGAATAAAAGCACTCACCCTAGCATCTCTTCCTAAGCCAAAATCAAATATAACTGTTTCACCCATGTTATCAAATATAGAACCATTCGGCAACCAATATCAAACCAAAGGGAGGAAAACTGCCCATTACCAATAACAGTTTTAATGTAAGGCTTGAAAGTAGGACGAAACTTAAGAATTTTCCTCCAAGACCACTAATAGGACGAAGGACATGTAACTTCCCAGATGTTGTTCCTTTTGAGGACGTTGGTGTTAATTCAGAGAACCCAAGGGGAGGAGGAAGAGTATTGGCAAACCATCCAAATCAATTTCCCAAAATCAGCCTTGTTCCAATCCTCAAGCTTTTTAAGGCCAAGACCTCCTTCATTTTTTTGACAAGTAACATCCTTTCATGCAACTTTAGAACCAGAAGTCTAAAGATGCTTTCCAGTCCAAAGAAAAGATCTCATAGCCTGCTTAATTTGGAAAATAAATTTTTTAGGAAGAATAAATAGGGAGGACCAGTAAACCTGAATATTAAACAAGACCGACTTGATGAGCTGCACCCTCTCAACATAAGATAGAAATTTATTAGTCCAAGTGCAAATTCGAGCAATGATTCTGTCAACTAAAGCTTTGCAATCAATGGCCTTAAGCTTAGTAGGGATAAGTGAAACTCCCAGGTAGCGGACCAGAAGGGAATTTTCTTGAAAGCCAGTAAAGAGATGATAGCACGTTTAGCAGCATTGTTCATACCAGAAAGATAAAGATTGATTTTGGAGGCATTAGGACTAAGGCCTGAGAATGAGGAAAATAAGGCAAGGTAGTCCTTAAGAATGGAGGCTGAAATAGGATCACCATGGCAGAACAACATAATGTCATCAGCGAAACAAAGATGAGTTAACTTAGTTTTGTGGCATCTCCAATGGAACTTAAAGTCGAAGCCACTCATATTTCTATTAAGAATCATGAAGAGAACGTCCATGGCAATAACAAAAAGATAAGGGAAGAGAGAATCGCCTTGCCTAAGACCTTTAACTCAGGGAAAGAAGCAGTCCAGCTCCCCATTAATCACTATGGAGAATCTAGGGGTAGAAATACAGGCTTGGATCCAGTTGATAAAGATAGTGGGGAAGCCAAGAATGCTTAGAGTGTCCAGGATAAACTCCCACCTAACAGAGTCGAAGGCTTTCTTGAGGTCAATTTTTATACCACACCGAGGGGCACCTAAATTCTTGTGGTAGTTGTGCATAAGCTCTTGAGACAAAAGGGTGTTATCACTGATATTCCTCCCTTAGATGAAGGTAGATTGGGCTTTGTCAATAAGGTTAGGGAGCACTTTTTTGTTACGGTTGGCCAGGATCTTAGAAATTGCTTTATACATAGCGTTGCAATAAGACATGGGGCAAAAATCCTAGATGCAAGAGGGGTTGGGGACTTTGGCCATTAAAGCAATGGCTGTGTTATTAAACTCTCTAAGAATGGTGAAGGAAGAGAAGAATTCTATGACAATAGCAACCACATCATGCTTGATAATGCTCCAAGTCTTCTTAAAGAAGTAGCCATTAAAACCATCAGGGCCAAGGGCCTTGTTAGGATGAAGGTGAAGAAAGACATCTTAGATTTCATCCACACTCACCGAGGATTAAAGGCATTGAATTTGGTCATCCGGGAGCTGCTTGCAAATAATCTCACTAAGGGACTGTTTCCTAGGGTAAGAGATAGAACTCTCAGAGCCAAGTGAATCCTCAAAAAAGCCCATAATAAAGGATTTGAGATCCTTATTGTCATCAATTTTGCCACCGTTGGAGTCAAGGAGGCTAATAATCTTGTTCATGTTCCTTCGCTGGAGAATAGATTTGAAGAAGAAAGTAGAATTTTGGTCCCCTTCCTTAAGCCATTGGATGCGGGACTTTTGTTGTTATCAGGATTTCTATCCAACTGAGATTGAAGGTTGAAGAGAGTGGTTCTAGTCTCATGAACCCGAGAAAAGGGCTTATAGTGACTCTTTTGAGCTAAGGCCTTAAGAGCAGCCTTAACCTTCTTAAGCTTTTGACAGCAAATAAACATGGTAAAACCTCTGATATTAGAGTTCTAAGCTTGCTCAATTGTAGGAAGAAAGTCATTATAGTCAGCCCAATAGCTAAAGAATTTGAAAAGAATACTGCCTCTCTTCATAGATAAACCAGTTCTGACAAGAATAGGGGAATGATCATACAGGCCAAGGGGAAGAAACTCAGCTTCAGAATTAGGGAAGGAGAGCAACTAGTCCTCATTGACCATGGCTTTGTCTAACTTCCCGAGGATAGTGCCCGGGGATCTTGTCGATTAGACCAGGTAAAGAAGATGCCTGAGTATCTAAGATCTAAAAGTTCTGATTGAAGAAATCATTCATTGCATTAGTTCAAAGAAGAATTCTAGTATTGACTACCTCCTCTTCGATTAGAAGGAAACCGAGGAGCATTAAAGTCACCAAAAACCAGCCACGGAGTACCCTTAGATAGCGACGTTTGGAGGGATAAGTCTCTCTACAAGTTTTGTCTTAACTGAAGGGAATTGGAACCATAGATAACTAAGATAATAAGTGGAGTATTGGATGCCTGAATGCTGACGTTACAGTGGATAGCTTGATCAGTAGCATTTGAGGAAGTAACCTGCACAATAGAATTGTTCCACCCCACCCAAATTCTCCCTTTGGGAGTTTGAGAGTAGTTGTGCAAAAAGGACCAGCCTGGAATAAGAGAGTTAGCAGCAGGGATTTTATTTTGATCCAAAATTCTAGTTTCAACAATGCCAAAAAAAATAAGAGAGAAATCTTGAACAAAGGATCTAATTTCTCTTTGCTTGGAGGGATTATTTAATCCCCTTACATTCCAGCAAGCTAGGTTCATTGAATAAAGGATAGGAGGCTGGTTGGCTAGGCCCATCATCCCTTTGGAGTTTGGGTTTTCTCCTAAGCTTCTTGAGTTAATTTTTGGTTAGCTTCCAATATCAATCTCATCCACCTTAGCTATTTTGTTTAGCAAAGGGTTGGAATCAGGGGAAGCTGTAGAGATTGAAAGGCTAGCTTCCCCAAGGGCTACGTTTGCATGGGAGCCACTACTGTCTTTAAAAACCTTTGGGGAGTTAAAGATATTGATACCAGTCAAGTGGGTGGACGAGGGGGTGGTTTGAGATTCAACGACCTCAGTAGTTCCAACTTGATTTGTGGCCTCAATATGAACTTGTAAATCTCTTGAAGGTTCTACTTGCATAGTATCAGTACAAGGAATTCTCATGACTTGAACGGCTTTGCCTTGTTAAAGACAACTCTCCTTCACCCTTAGAAACTTTGGCGGGTATGGGAGCTTGAGTAGTGGGTGGAGTAGATTTATTTTGAGAGCATGTACTCATACTGTATGCAGATGGTGCACATAGGAGGCAGCCATTGATATTCTACCAGGATTTCCACTGAATAGTTGTCATTAAGTTGAATGTCAAAGGAATCCGAGAGATCACGCTTGGCTTCTATTTCAACACAAATTCGAGCATAACTGATCCTTGTGTGCTCCTCTGTATGGGTATTAGAAAATAAAGGTTTCCTAACAGCACTAACAACATAGCTAAGCCCTTTAGCAATCTACAGTTCATACGGAACATTGAACAACTTGATCCAAATAGGGATTTTCTCTACATCTTTTTTGGATAGCACCATACCTAGTCTCCATTGCTGTAGAATAATGTGTCTGCCAGAAAAATGCCAATGACCCACTTCAAGAATTTTGGTGATAGAGGAGAGGGAAGCAAACTTGAAGAAAAAAAAACCATTGCCATTTCTGAGGGTCTCTTCAAGACCTTAATTTCCCCAAGAAGAACGAAATTTTCTTGTCCAACAAATACCCCACCAATGTATTTTACCAGGTTGGAATACCTGCTTGAATAACATCTGGGGAAGGGTGAACAGAGATCCTTTCCCCTTTGAGACTAGGAAGGATAAAGTCAAGTTTGAATTTCTGACGAGAAGGAAACTCGTGGCGCAGGTTGACACGCACCACTGACACTGAAAATGGTTGAAACTGTTTCCTTTTGTTGCTGAATAGCAACGTATGGTTGCTAAGCAGCAACTTGCGTGTACAGCTGAATAGCAATAGAAGGAACAGTGGGCTGTAAAGCAACCACAAGCATAGAGGTATAGGCTCTAGTAGAAAACCTGAACTGCTGTGACTGAGAAGACATGTCAATAGTGCTAGAAATGTTACCTTGCGTGTGCGGCTGAATAGCAACAGAAGGAGCAGTGGGTTGTATATTAACTACAGGCGTAGAGGTATAGGCTCTAGAAGAAAACCCAGATTATTGCGGCTGAGCGAACATGTCAACAATGCTAGAAATGTTACCTTGCGTGTGCGACTGAATAGTAACAGTAGGAGCAGTGGGTTGTAAAGCAGCCAAAGGCATAGAGGTATAGGCTCTAGTAGAAACCCCAGACTGCACCTAAACCATCCTACTTTCTGCACCAGGATTTGGACGTGATGGGTAAGATTTTTGGGCACTTGCAAGCTTGGAGTGTGTGTGACATTCACCCTTTCCAGGACCCCTATTTTTGCTACCTCCATTGATGAAATCTCCATGGAAATGGTTGTCTGTACAAAGGAGGAAATCTGGGTTAACCGAAATCCACCATATTTTTCTTCCAAATCAAGTGCTTCCTTTGGGATGAATTCACCACTACTAGCCTGGTCAACCCAGGTCAATCTTAGTAGAGAGTCACATACGTCACTACAAGGGTGCTGGCATACACCTCGCCATTGTCAAAGTTACTAATAGCAGTAGGGGCTTGAGAATAAGAAGCAACCCTTTGAGATTGATCATTTTGGGACAACACCACCTCTGTTGAGAGATAGTTGGATTCATGGCATTACAGAGGTTGGGAAACCTCATCACTGAAGCAAAAGCACGGTTGCTTAGCGTGCAGTGAACGAGATGACTCCTTGGCAACTTGCAAGCCATTAATCGGGGCATGTAATGATTAAAAGAATCTATAGAGAATGTAACACCCTAGACTTAATTATTAAATTATGTAATGGAAAACTCTTTCTGAAATCTGATCTGGCATTTAACTGTTTAAACTCAACTGTTTAACACTGACAAAACCCATGTTAGCTGATTTCAAAATTCTGAGAAACTGATTACTGTCACTGAACCCTTAGACACTGAAGCTAACCTAACTAGGAGATGACCGGAAGAAACCGCGTCGAAAAATAAGCTACAGAATGAAAGTTAGGTAGGAAACAGTGAAACTGCATTAATGCGCAACCAAACAGGGCCTAAGCCCGAAGTATGGAAAATAACCAAAAATGTGGCCAAGAGGATTTGATCCCTTGACCAATCTAGGCAGAATTTGGTTTACCAAAAATTTACCAACTAAGCTAAGAGCACCTTTGTGCATATATATGCAAAGATATATATATTTAAATAGCATTTAGGTTTGGCCTTTCCCCAAAGTGACCAATGGACAAGCATGCAACACCTCAGCCTTACATCATGCTATGCCATAGCCATCATGCCTATAGTTCATGATTAAGCCTCTCTTCCAACCAGATTTCATGCAAGATAATCATGCATTTGGGGAGATGAAGGGTCAAGACAAATCTGATTTTTAGATAATCTCCATATATGCATGGAGGGAGATAAGAACTGTAGAGGCTTTGTATACTGAATCTTAGAGAGAGAGAGAGAGAGAGAGAATCCTAGAGAGAGAGAGTGGGAGAATACAAGTGTGTATGCATTTGGAATCCATTGGACAACCTTAGAAGGAAGCTAAGGACTGAGAACTGAAGGGCTGGACTGGACCTGCTCCATTGGGAGGCTTCTGCTTGAATACGAACCCTAGGAGAGACCACTGTTCGAAGGTAAGCAAGCCAAAATTTTAAATTTTCTCTTTGAATTTCTTGGCTACTGTTTTATTTCCTTTGGGACTATAAATGCACGTATAATGGTTAGACATTGAAACCTGGAGTGTTTGTGCATACTTGGACCTATAGAACTGCCCCAAAAACCCAAACCCGCAGCAAACCGCCATTGATGGACCTCGGGTTACAGGTCTAAATCGACCTTAACCAAATGACCCTCTGCTTATCAATAATGAAATGGACCATCCTAGGACCCCGAAAAACCCCAACCGCGACCTAGAAACCTAGGTTTAAACCCTAAAAAATAACATTATTCTTTTCGGCCCAAAAATGAATTCTTCGAATTTGGCCCCTAAACTGAGATTGGTGAATTGGGAAAGGAAGTACACGTTGTAAGGGTTGCAGAGGACCAAACCTCATGCAAAATGGTGGAGAAATAAGGCTGTATGACCCGACTGAAACTCTCCACGATAATCCGTTAGAACAGGCCCCCATTGTTGAGTTTGAAGCTTGAAATTTATGCCAAATGAACGACATTACTCCCAGAAATCTTTTGGAACAAAAACTAGTGAGAATCGTTGCTTAAAACCCCACGAATTTGAGAAAGAAATTCTGAAATTTCTAGGGCAACAGTGGCCCTATACGGGTAGGGACGATGAACAGTAAACCGGGTTGTGGATCGGGTCTTCGGGTCGAGCCTCGACCCGGATAAAAACGGATATGAACCATAACCTAAACTGTGTCGTTTTGGTACTGTTAGATTAAAAATTTAAATGTGTAGGGCTGACGTCAGCCTGACGTCAGCACATTACTTTGAACCTGGCTAGAACCGGACTGGACCGGTCTGGTTCAGTTGAATGTGGACTGAACCCCTTGGTTCAGTTTGAACTTTTTGGAAATTACGAAATGGCCCCAACAGTTTTAAAAATTTAACTCTGGCCCAGTTTCTGATATTTTACTTCATTTATACCCCTGATAATTTAATAAATAATAAATTAAATTATTTAGTTAATTTATTAATTAAATAAAAATGATCCAAATTACCCCTAGGTCATTAAGAGGTCAAATGAGGTCCAAATAAGTCAAATGAATAGTGTATTTTCACTATTTCAACCATTCCAGACTCAATGGAGGAGTCCGATTTGGGAAATTAAGTTCCCAAAAAATACAAACACGTAGGAGTAAATGACCATACTGCCCCTGATGATACCCGAACCCAAATACAACTAAAAGATAGTCTATTCTGACTATGTTGGACGCTTCTGGACTCAACGGTGAGGTCCGCATTAGTAGATAAAGTACCGAAAAGTACAACACATGAAATTACCAAATTGCCCCTGACTACTGTTTAGAACCCAAACGAAGTCCGATTGAGACGAAACTGAAAACAATAGAAACCCTGACACGTATGGGACTATACACGTGATCGGATGACAAATCGGAGTCGAAACTTCACAATTGTGAAATGACCGAAATACCCCTAGCCCTGTATCAAGTTAGATAACATCCGAATGAACTAAGAACTAACCCAATGAAAGCTTAAATAATTTCATGACCGGACTGCCTAGAGGTAGTACACATCCTGACATCTTGGGATTATGCTATAGGATAAAACTCAAGCCATTCATGGAAGGGAAAAACAAGAAATTTATCATTATATCTAAAGCCGAAAGACTAGCTGACAAGAAGCAACAGGAGTTCATGCGAGAACTATTATGGCAACAAAAGATTATCGAACGGCACATAAGGATAGCCAAGACAACCGAGGTAGTCTCCGTTCAACCGTTTATATACAAAATGCCTACCAAGGCAATGATCGCAGAGGCTAAATTAAAGAAACAAGAAGACACTGAAACCCTGAAAGAGTGGATACAAAGGTGATTTTCAATTATCATAAAAACACATAGACAGCGAGATAGTCTAACTCAGGTTGAATTTTGAATTAAAATAAACCAAGTTAAGTTTCATGTGAGATTTACGAAATGTTCATAAATTTTCTAGGATAAAGAAGGATAAGAAGAAGAGAAAGGCTTCTCAGTTAAGTCCCGTTACCGCACAAGGTGAGTAACCTAGACTCCTGAATTGGTGTATAAGTACACCGTCTAGTTATCGTACTTTTAAATACTGTACTGTACCGTTCCTACTGATACACTGTCTTTCATGCTTCTACTCAATGCATGACTATATTTTACTCTGTCTGATTTCACAGTTCCGTATTAAAATGAAACTATCCCTGTTTTTACTGAAAGAACAACTGATTCATGGTACCAAATTCAGTCTTGAACACTACATGAGCATATTGCACTGTTTGAATTGTGTATACTGTACTGTTATCCTGTTATACTGTTTTGCCCTGCTCGTTACTGAACTGTTCTGTCGCTCTGATGTTTTAACTGTATCCTTGTTTTAAATATTGTTTCAAAGAAACGGATTTAACTATATCTTCTGAAATGCCTGATTCAACCACCTGTTTATAAACAACAATGGTTTGAAACCCATGACAGGGGACCCGTGTTACTCACTGGGCTTTTTAAAGCTCACCCATTCCTTAACATTTTTCAGGTGAGGGACCCAGCAATCAGGATTAGCGGGTTGGAGACCCGGAGAACTATTTTGAAGAACTCATGAATTAACCATTTTTGTACCTCACTCCATTTCTGAATATGATGTACTGAAACTTAAGACTTGTATCTTTTGTAGGACAATGATGTAATAGATAATCATGGATGTATTAATGGCTCTGCCAAGGTGTTATGCATTCCCTTAGTTCCGCTGTAACTTATATTAATTGAATGCATTGTACTTGGATGTTACTGATGAATGGCCTGTGGTTAGGATTACCGTCAGCATTTTGATTTCAAAAAAAAAAAATCGATGGGTGCCTAACTGGCCGGTCGCATGCCCCTAATCCGCACAGGGTGGGTAAGGGGGATGTGACAGAGAAGATCATTTCTAAGTCCATCTAGAGAGTTTCTAAGATCTAACAAGTGCGACAATCACTGGAATAAAGTGAATGGAGACAATTTTTACCACTAGGGAGAATTTCTCTACATAGTCAATATCTCCTTTAGGATAAGTCATTTTTTTAAAAAAATGGCATAATTACTAGTTAATCAATCCTACAAAAAAGGAGATCAACCATTCTCAATGTTTGATTCATTGCTAATTTAGCTCATCTTATCACTTAAAGCAGTCATCCATACACTATTAGCATAGAAAATGTTTGCCTCTACATAAGAAGCAATATTTACTTCAACATGTGAACCAATAGTTAAAATTTATCGCTTCAATCCCACAAAGATGATGATAAAAGATTTTACATTTGCTTCTACACAGCTAAAGATCTTAAGAATCTTCATCCAGTAATACAATCCCAACTAATGGTACACTTCCGTTAGTTGGCAAGTCACTCCCACTATCCAAAACATCATCGGCGATTATAAAATGAGATAACAATTTCCCACCCTTGCCGAGAGATAGTGTGACTTCTATAGATTCCACAAAGTTAAAGATCCTTAAAATTTTCTCATTGCGCAACTCAATTTAGTCATTCCTTAATTTGGGATGTTCATTAAAAATCCAATTGCCTTTTAAACTTTCAAAAAGAATATTTTAAAAGCAACAGTCTTTAAAAATCAGGGCCAAGTTTTCTAAAAAATATTAAATAATGTGAACAAACCACATAAACCCCCGAAGGTGATAAGCCCTTCAAATTAGGCTTTTCACTATTCTTAAGCTTAAAGGAACTGACTTTTAAGGCACTCGGTTAAGAATATAAGCCGCACAAAACATATTTGCTCCATCATCGACTTAACCATTTTTAATAAAATTTAATTTTCTCATTTTTCTCATATAATTGTCTTGAACTAATCAAAAAAGTACTCTCACTTACAATTAGTTTCAATAATTTTTGAATTCTTCATTTTCGATACTTAAGCTCTTAACAAATGCTTAAAGCAACTAATGCTTGAGTTAGGTGAGCAATCATAGCACGAGTAACAAAGTAAGAAAACAATAGGTTTTACTACGTGCCCAATTTCCAAATCATCATGAATTCGCATATGCTATTAGAATTGACTCTGGTCGATAAGGAGTCAGTCGACCTTATAAAGCAGGTTTCTTACAGGTATTTTCAATCAAATAGGGTTTACACACTGATTGGCTAATTTTTGCGAGTAACCCCAACAGGTTTTTTAAAGCTAATCTAGCCATCCAATTTAGTTCAATGTGTCCATGTTATTGCTCCAAAAATAACATCGTGGAAGGCTTTAATGAGATAAGTCCAAAATTATCAAATAATCCAATGAGATAGAGCCATTATCATACTTATATAACGAAGCTGCTTCTAACATGGGGTAGATCAAACTAATCAATCTACAATGAACTATTATTTTACAAAGAATATATAGTTCCATTTAGTCCTAAAGATTAAAGTTTAAAGATAAGAAAAGTACAAAAACCATTTGGGCAAGAGGTGGACCAAACGACTAGTCAAACACCAATATCCAATTAATTTATAGAAGGACATATGTTGCTCAAAATAAGTAATCATCTCACTCTTGTGGCAATTAATTCTTATGCTACCACTTGTGAATAATGTACAAAACATTATGAGCATTGTAAAGTCACGCTTTTTATGTGCCATTTTATGTCTTTTTCTCTATTTTGAATAAAATGGTCAACTTTGACTCAGTACAACTACTAGCAAAATGATCCCTTTTATTCTCAAATAACAGCTCATTTTATAATATATCTCATTATCTATCATGCATGCCCCTATGGCACTTGACTTTCTTGCCTATTTTTGGCACAAGTTTCTCAGCCCCACCCTAGTTAGCAACTCTTCCTTGTCTATAAGCATAGGCCTAAAAGCCTTGTTAGGCCCACCTTAAGGGAGAAAGTTAATTTAGAAGTTCGCCCTTTGGCGCTCTACCTTTTGTCTCAAGATGATACACTATTTTGAGAAATATTTTTATTTAAATGAGTAGCATCGTGCAGGTTTTTTTTAAAAAAAAAAAAAATTTAAATACGAGTCAAGTTACTATATGGCAAGAATTTGCTGCTCATCAAAGGTAAGTCTATAATTTTCGTGAAACTAATCCAAATAAATTTTCAATGAGAATAATTTGTATGACGTTCTACATAATCAAGTGCATTTAATAACTTAATTAATTATGACAGGCTTCCATGTCTCAAGGTGTTGGACTATGTTTCCTATTGGTTAATGTTTACACATATGTTATATGTGTGATATGGTCATTCTAAGCATTTATGTTGGTCAAGTCAGCATTCACATTCATTAATGCTATTTTTACTACTACCATAATGCGCAGGATGACATTTAAGCATACATTTATCATATTATTTTGCTACGAGAAATTTGATTAAAAATATTATTCTATTTTACATTATAAGTTTGAAAATTTCGCTAAGCTCATAATCATCTCCCATTTATGTAGAGCAAAATTTTTTTGAATTAAAACAAATTTAATTCATCCACACAATGATTTTGAATAAAAATAAATTTAATTTATCCACATAATAATAATAGTCAATGCCCATGTTCTAAAGCGCATGAACTCTACTCGAGCCCAATTGGCATTCTAGTACATCATGCCAAGGTAATTTGTACACATATGAGTTTGCAGTGAAAACACATCCCCTTACAAATGATGTGAACCCCGTGAGATTGAAATCCCTCGAACCCACAATCAAATTGAAACTTACCCAAGAAAGCCAAGAATCAAGTCAAGATGATCTAGACCCGTTGAAATCTTGTTTCAAGAACCTAGATTTGATGAGAACGCCACAAAGGGTTTGCCTTTGATAAGTTCTTAGTTCAAGTAGAGAAAACTAAAAACTCTCTATGAAGAAAGCTTCATTCACGTCCAACCCCCCAACAAAATACGGCTACTAGTCTTTTAAAATCCCTCAATGAAACTCTAGGGCTGAATAAGGCCTACACCAATTAAAAGACATGGGCTGAACATCTTCAGGCCCAAAACATCCTAAACTACATGCCTAAAGCTAATAAAAGAAATCCACTTAATGAATGAAATAGGTCCAAATGCCTACAACCATGGAAATATAAAATAGGCCCACACGCCTATACTTAATAAACTAAAAAGTCTACACAAAACCACTAGGCTATGCTACCTGCCTCTATAGCTTGTATCACACGCATTAAAGTAGGCTCTTCTTCTTTCAAGCCCATCTTGAATGTTGGGGTCTTGCTCGATGAATTTGCAAACTCAGCCCAAGTGGATTGCACCAATCCTTGCATTGCTTCCTTGACCTTCTTAGCTCTTGACCTTGTGATTAGCCCATCTCGAACTTGTAAGGGATCTTTAAGACTCGGTCCACCATGGTGCACATCATTCCCCTTCTTCTCAAAAGGATTCGACCTCGAATCGTCACCTGCATCAAATGGAGAAAGATTAGAAACATTGAAAGTAGCAGAGACATTATACTCACCTAAAAGATCCACTTTATAAGCATTATCATTAATTTTCTCAAGGATTTGAAAAGGTCCATCTCCTCGAGGATGCAATTTAGTTCGTCTATGGGCTAGGAATCTTTCTTTCTGCATGTGAACCCAAACCCAATCTCTTGGTTCAAAAATGACACGCATTCATCCTTTATTGGCTTGGGAAGCAAACTTTTCATTCTTCTGCGCAATTTGAAGCTGTACCCTTTCATGAATCGACTTCACCAATTTGGCCTTCCTATGTCCATCCAAACTACACCTGTCATCAGTAGGTAAAGGCATCAAATCAAAAGGAGTAAGTGGATTAAAAGCATAAAGAATTTCAAAGTGAGAATAAGAAGTAATAGTAATCATAGTCCTATTATATGCAAACTCTATAAATGGCAAACAATCCTCCCAAGTTTTTAAATTCTTTTGAATGACAGTGCGTAAGAGTTGAGTTAGAGTTCTGTTGACTACTTCAGTCTGTCCGTCAGTTTGTGGATGACAAGAAATGAAAAATAAAAGTTTTGTACCTAATTTTTTCACAAAATCTTCCAAAAGTAGCTAAGGAATTTAACATCCCTATCAAAAACAATACTCCTAGGTACACCACAGAGTCACATTATTTCCTTGAAAATAAATCAGCTATGTTTGTGGCAGTCATCTATTTTATAGCATCGAATGAAATGTGCCATTTTACTAAATCTGTCCACTACCACAAAAATAGAATCTCTACCTTTTTTTATCCTAGGCAGCCCCAAAACAAAGTCCATAGATATGTCAACCCATGGCTTACTAGGAATGGGTAAGGGTTTATACAACCCATATGGTAAAACCTTAGATTTGGCTTTTCTACATGTAATGCACCTACCACATATTTGAGCGAAGTCTCTTCTCATCCTAGGCTAAAAGAAATGTTCATATAAAACTTCTAAGGTTTTCTTGACACCAAAGTGCCCTATTAATCCCCCACCATGTGCCTCACGCACCAATAATTCATGCATTGAACAATTTAGCACACACAATTTGCTTTCTTTAAACGAATAACCATCATGCTTATAAAACTTACCAAATATCGCTTTATCACATGTCACATCCCGAACCCCACCCTACGCGGATGTCGAGGACGTGACTGCCAGTTGGTCGCGACGCGACCAACCAAAGGCAAATTCTGAACTTTCCGACGAATTGCACTCCAACTGTAGGGTCAGATGCAGCGGAATTTAAAACTTTTTCTTTGTGTCACGGGAATGCAACTCACTTATCCATCATAAGTATATGTATCACAGAGCAAGACTAAATCTAGTCAGTCAACAATTCTAATCTCAGAGCATATCTAAAATCAAGCATATAACAACAGAGCAGATCTAATATCTCTAGAGTACCATTAGTTCCATGAGCCATGTCTATCTAGTATATATCAGTCAAGTCAGTCATAACATACCACTCACCGGAATAACCAGGTTCAATCCACAATAAACCAGTCTCTACAATTCAGTGCCGTCAGATCCTTACTTGCGATGCCACTTGGCCTATTCACGTCATGTCATAGTACCTTCTAATCCAATGGAGGTAATTCCTGAAAAATGTCAGAATAATGGGGTGAGCTTAAATAAGCCCAGTGAGTAACACAGATTCCCTATCATGGGTTTCAAAACCAGTTTTGTGCTCCCAAGGCACATGGATAATTTAGTCATTACAAAAATAACTATTTTTATAAATCCATTTCATAAGCAGTCTAGTACAATAAAACAGAATCGAACAGACAATACAAACGGATCGGAACATGACATAACCAATCGGTCAAAACAATAACTATTGCTAATATATCAGTCAAGACACAGACTTTTCATTAACGGAACGAATCACAATCGGGACTGAGTGGGAACAATAAGTCAGTCAAGACAGGGGCATATTAATAACAGGACGGAAACATAACAGAACTAGACCATCTATCAATCAGGCTGGACATATCATCAACGGACGGAATATGTCAGAACCGGACGGAACATATCAATCGAGGCAGACATAACATTAACGGACAGAATATAACGGAATCGAACGGTAACAATACATCAGTCAAGCAAAGGCATATCGCGAACGGATAAAATTATAACGGAACTAAACAGAAACAATACACTAATCAAGACACAGGCAATCATGAACAGGACACAACATAACAGAACTGGGTAGAAACAATATAACAATCAAGTTAGGGACACATCACTGTCGGAACTAATCATAACTGGACTGAACAATGTTTCAATCAAGACAGACGTATCATCAACGGACAGTACACAACGGAACTGGACCATATATCAATCAAGGCAGACACATCATCAATGAACGGAATATAGCAGAATCGAACGGAACAAAACATTAGTCAAAGCAAAGACATATCATCAACGGACAAATCATAACGGAACTGGACCATATATCAATCAAGACAGACAGATCATCAACGGACGGAACATGTCAGAACCGGACGGAACATAACAACCGAGGCAGACATATCATTAACGGACAGCACATAACAGGACTGAACGGAATTCCTAATTTGAAGGACACAAGCACATCACGTGGAATGTGGTACGAAGGGTGTACAATAAGTGCATACATTTGAACAATATAGCATTCAGACAGTATACTATACAAAACGGTACGATACAACAAAATGTTGTTCTTGCCTATATCACATGGTTTATTTAATCGTTTCAGAAATAATGGTTCAATATATCCATTTTATCTCAACAGTTCAAAACGGGCAAAACAGTACGGGATGCTAGCACAGGGATCAGGAATATAGTCAATTATTTAAAAAGACTAAAACCATGTCATAAGTGATATAGTACAGAAAGCATGCATTTAAATAATTGCACTTAAATAATTGCATTCAAAACAGATCAGTAAATCAAGGGACAGTATCAAAACAGTGTCAGAAGTTACTCACAAACTTTACGCTTATTTCCTTGCATAAATAATCCGATAACCTCCAGGTACGTCAGGCATCTCCATGTATATCCTGAATAATAATCATCAATCACAGACAGATCAGAACTCATCCATTCAGGTCTCATTCGTCATCTTAGGTATCTATCGGATTACCTAAGGTAGCCTAGTAGCCTATCGCCCTTCCATTGGGTCTCACTCGAGGCTATTTCTTTCTTTAATTAGGCTTAGCAGTTATTAGGATTATATCCTAAGTCATTTAGACTTCAATTGTTATCAGTCAGGCACTCATTCAACCTTAGGGGCAAAATGGTAATTTTACCATTCTTGTCCCGGACCCTATCGTGGTCTTCGGAATAGTCTTTATATCTTAAGTACAAAGTTCTATGTCCTTTGGACTCTAATCAGTATCAGTTAGGTTCTCATTTTAACCATAGGGGCAAAATGGTAATTTTGCCATTCTTATCCCGGACCCTGTTCTGGTCCTCAGAATATCCCATATATCGTATATATGAAGTTTTAAGTCTTTTAGACTTTAATCGGTATCAGTTGGGTACTTATTTAGTCTTAGGGGCAAAATGGTAATTTTATCATTTTTGCCCAGGACCCTATCATGGTCCTCAGAACGTCCCATATATCTCATGTATAAATTTGTAAGTCCCTTGGACTTCATTTGGTATCTGCTTTAGATCGTCGGGACACATCGGTCATTTCTCGTTTTACGCGTTGACTGTCTCGGAGTCTTATTTAGCCCTTCAGTGTTCATAATTATCCCTATGATAATTTATCAGATCAGTTTGACCTCTACTTTGCACTTACAGTGCTCAGGGGTATTTTGGTCATTTTACGTTTTGTGTAATTCTGACCCCAATTCGTCATCTAATCAAGTATACAGTCTCACCAGTGTCTGGGCTCCTACCGGTATCAGTTTCGTCCCAATCGGACTTTGTTTAGGTCTCGTACGGTATCAGGGGTAATTTGGTAATTTTATGTGTCGTATTTTTCGGCACGTCAGTTCATAAAATGGACCTCACCATTGGGTCCAGAGCGTCCAACATAGTGAAATTGGACTGTCTGTTATGTTTAATCGGCCCTGAGTATCATTAAGGGCAATTCAGTCATTTACACCTACGTGTCTGTATTTTTCGGGACCTCAGTTCATTAAACGGACCTCACCGTTGAGTTCAGAATGCCCGAGATAGTCAAAATAGGCTATCTGATATTTTTATTTGGGTCTGGGTACCATCAGGGGTTGTTCGGTCATTTATCACTTACGGGTCTGTATTTTTCGGGACTGTATTTCCAAAATCGGACTGTACCATTGAGTCCAGAATATTTGAAATAGTGAAAATATACTATTTATTTAATTTATTTGGACTCCGTTTGACATATTTAATGTCCAGGGGTAAAATTATAATTTTACCTATTTAATAAAATAATAAAATAATTATTTTATTATTTAATTAATTATCAGGGGCTTAAATGAAGAAATTTTCCAAAAGTCTGGGCCACTGTGCATTATTCAGAACTGTTGGGGCAAATCCGTAATTTTTAGAAATCATTTGGGGTTAAAACATAATTTCATAATTTAGGGGTTCAAACCCAAGGGTTCAAGGGTTCATCAGTTGAACCGGTCCAAAACCATCAAGAACCAACCGGTTCAGTTCCTTCAGAAAACCGGAATTAAATATTCCAATTAACCTCAATTGGCCCCCTATCCGTGTTCAGGATTAGCCCAATTCAATTTCAATTTGTTATCACCGTAACCAAACAGGTAGAATTTGATTTAAATTTAAAACATCAAACATCAAAACGGTGCAGTTTTATTAAAACAGTGGCACGGTCTTGAGGCGACACGTGTCCGAGTCAGCTCGGCTTGGCTCGGTCAACTCGGCCGAGTCAACTCCGTCTTCCCCATCGTTCGACTCAGTGTTGCCCTAATTTACAGAGAATTTCTCTTTCAATTTCGTGGCAATTTAGACACGATTTCTTGCTGATTTCAATCCCGATGGGTTTCTGTACTTCATATCCATCCTTTAACATCCATTTTGAGCTTCGAATCGAGCTCTAGGCAGGTCTGTTTTGAAAACGATAATTTGGTCTGCAACTGGCCCTAGGGCTCTCAGGTTTTGGTCCATTTTCTCTGAAATCAGTTGCTTTGTGACCCTTGCATTAGGGGCTTCAATTCCCCATTTACAAATTTCGGTTTAAGTGTTCGTTTCAGGTTTTGGGTTCCATGGCCGAGACTCACAGGTTCGGTTTTGAGGGTCTAAACTCAAGCAATGGAGTCGCGGGTCAGTGGTTTTTGAACCCTCTCAGTGTCTAGATTTGGTCTTGACCAACCAAATTTGTTTTAGCTTGGGTCAAATCAGACCCAGTTATCCGAGGTACATCTATGGCCATTTTGCTACAGGTTTGGGGTTTCAGTCCTATTCGACTCTCCCAATTGATTCATAATAATGCTAAGGTCTCACAGTAACTGATTTACGCAGTCCATATGATTTAAAAACCATCAGAGAAATACCAATAACCCAAATAGAAAAATTTAGCAATTTAGCAGTTTTGAGGTATTTACCTCTCAAGCAGTGGCCTTCCTCATGGCTTGGTTCAGGCACCTTGGTGGTGCCTCAGTCAGTCACACGGTGCTGCTCGGCTCCTCAGTCCCCTTTGGTGCATCCCCATGAATGTACACACCATGGACACACACTTTGCATGCACATGCAAGGCCTCACCTCTTCCTAACCCACTCTCTCTTTTGGTGCAGGTCTGTCCGTACACTATCACACACATTCAGGCAGTTTTCTGGCTAGCCCCCAAGCAACATGTAACATATATATACATATATTATTACATATTCTATATATATACCTCTCTTATATGTATATAGATGTATATACATCAGAGAACAGTGGGATCTTAGGGCTGAGGTGGGCTGAGGGGGCAATCATGTAGGGTTTGCATGCAACCTCATTGGTCCAATTTGAGGTGGGCTTGGGGCAATTCAGAGATATATACAATTAAGTTGTGTATATAGGCACAAAGGTCTGGGTAGCCCAACTGATAAGTTTTTTGGATAAAATTCTTTCCCTCCATAGGTCAAGGGTTCAATTCCCCTTGACCACCAATTTAGCCATTTTTCCACATTTTGGGCTAAGGCCCTGTTTGGCTGTGCATTAATTCAGTTTCTGATGTTTGCCTCATAACTTTCATTCCGTAACTCCTTTTTCGATGCGGTTTGTTCCGAGAGTTTCATATTTCAGTTATCTACAGTGTCAGAGGTTCCGTGTCATTTGTTAGTCATTCAAGATTTCCGTGGCTAATTAATTCGAATTCCGTCAGTGTTAAATTGACATTATTTCACCTAATTAATTAGGTAACTAGGTTCGGTATTATACCCTATTCTCGGACATGTTTTAATTGTTTTATCGGTCTAGTGTGACCACCGGGAGATTAAGGTTAATTTCCTTAATTATTCCCTGAGCCGGTATTAATTAATAATTAATATTTAATTATTAATTATACAGGATCGGGGTGTTACATCACACGCCGTATACACATCATAAAAATCAGCATTATTGGCATAAACGTCTTTTACATATTCAGACCCAAGCATTTGAGCACTCATAAAAGTAAGAAGTACATACCTCCATGATAAAGCATCAGCAACAATGTTCTCCTACCTTGCTTGTAATGGATGACACAAAGAAAGGTCTTGATGTATTCCATCCAACTAGTAAGGCTCATATTTAATTTACCTTGACCTTTGAGATGTTTCAATGATTCATGATTGGTTTGGATCACAAACTCTTTAGGCCAAAGGTAGTGCTGCCACGTCTCTAGAGCGCGAACAAAAGCATAAAGTTCTTTATCATAAGTGGGGTAATGCAAGGCCGCCCCACTTAACTTCTCACTGAAGAAGGCTATGGGTCACCTATCCTGCATCAAAACGGCTCCAATTCCTATTCTTGAGACATCACATTCAATCACAAAAGTTTTGTTAAATTCAAGTAATGTTAACATAGGTGCAAAACATAATCTTTCTTTAATATTAGCAAATGCATTCGCTTGATCAATCCCCCAATGAAATCCAACATTCTTTTTAATTATTTCAATGAGTGGTATAGCAATCGGTGCTAAAATCGTTAATAAAACGCCTATAAAAACTAGCTAAACCATAAAAGCTTTTTACCTTAGTGATGCCTTTAGGCGTTGGCCACTCCTCGATGGCCTTGACTTTCTCTTCATCAATCTCAAGTCCTTTTGTACTAATAACATAACCAAGAAAAATAATTTTTTCCATACAAAGGTACATTTATTAAAATTAGCATACAACTTTTCACATTTCAACACATCGAACACACATCTCAAATGCTCAATATGTTCATTTAAGTTCTTGCTGCACACATCTCAAAGTACATGACTACAAATTTGCCTAGGAACGCACGTAATACATGGTTCATTAATCTCATGAAGGTACTAAGCGCATTTGTAAGTCCAAATGGCATAATCAATCATTCATAAAGTCCATATTTAGTCTTAAAAGCAGTTTTTAATTCATCTCCCTCTTTCATTCTAATTTGATGGTATCCACTTTTAAGATCTATTTTACAAAAAATACATGAGCCATGCAATTCATCAAGTATATCATCTAATCTAGGAATGGGATGATGATACTTTACCATAATATTGTTGACGACTCTACAATCAACGCACATCCTCCAAATCCCATCCTTCTTTGGCACTAGTAGCACTGGTACTGTACATGGGCTCATGCTCTCTCTCATGGACCCATTGCTCATCAAATCTTCAACTTGCCTTTGAAGCTATTTTGTCTCCTCCGAATTACTCCTATAGGGTGGTCGGTTTGGAATAAAAGCTCCAGGTACGAAATCAATTTGATGTTCAATGCCTCTAATAGGCGGCAACCCGCTCGGCATCTCATTTGAAAATACATCCTTGAACTCTTGCAATAAAGAAACAGCCAAACTTGGAAGAGATTGGTTAGAGATTGGTTAGTTTCATCAAGATTAAGATAAGATTCTTTGTAAACAAGAAAAATCATAGGCTGATCTGCTAAGAAGCCCCTCTTAACCTCACTCTCCTTTGCATAAAAACTCATCTTTGTCTTTCTTTATCCCTCTAGTAGGTTTTTTTTTTCTCTCATGGCTCCACTCTCTTTTTTCGTTATTCTCAGCCACCTCTCTATTTTCTTTTTCATTCTTTTTTTTTTTGAGGTTTTCGCAAAGAAAGGCCCTCATAATCTTCTCGATTTCCTAGATAATTTTCTCCGGGAGCACAAAATGCGAAGTCCAATAAACCTACATGTTGAAAATGACTGACTTGATGAGATGTAAATGACCCATAAAGGAAAGATACTTGAAAGTCCAGGTTTTAACTTTGGACATAATCCGATCAACCAGCACCTTACAATCCCATTGCCTTCAACTTGGAAGAGATTAGAGGCAACCCTAGGTAACACATAGGTAACTTCCCTTCCTAAAAACCCACTACTTCCATAATATCATGTTTGCCTTAAGTGGAAACTCTAGAAAATAAGATGTTACTCTTAGCCTCATTCAAATTTAACCCCAAGAATTTCGCATACTCTTCAATGATATCCTTCAAGATTGAAGTAAAGTTGAGGTCGTCATGGCAGAATAATATAAGATCATCGACAAAGCACAAGTGGGTGATTTTGGGCTTCTTGCATCTCCAGTGGTACTTAAAATTCTCCTTTCGATAAACTTTCTGCCTCAACATCATAGAGAAGACCTCTATAGCAAGAGCAAATAGGTAGGGAGAGAGGAGATCACCCTGGAGTAAGCCACAGGCACCTCTGAAATAACCTTCAAGGGCACCATTAATGGAAATAAAAAAACTCAGAGTGGTAATACAAGCCTTGATCCACTGAACATAAGTGGCAGGAAACTTCATCAAATCAAGAACATCCAAGAGAAATTCCCTATCTAACTGAGTCATAAGCCTTCCTAATGTCCACTTTCATTGTGCATCATGGGGAGCCTCTCTCCTTGTCATAATTATGCATGAGCTTTTGGGCAAGAAATATATTATCACTAATGCTCCTTCCCGACACAAAGGCAAATTGCACCTCATCAACCAAATCACCAAGGATAGGTTTGAGATGATTAGCAAAGATCTTGGTAATGCACTTTTAAATGGTATTACAGCACGAAATGGGGTGGTAGTCATTTAACTTGAAGGGGTTGGGAACTTTAGGCACAAGGGAAATGGCAGTAGCATTGAGCTCACGAAGTAAAGAGCTTTTTTGAAAGAACTCTTGGATGAAAGCAAAACATCTTCACCCATAATATCCCAAGTAGCCCAAAAGAAATGCCCATTAAAACCATCCGAGCCTGGCGCTTTATTAGGGTGCAAGCTAAACAAAGTCTCCTTAATCTCATCTCCACCGACGGGCTTACTTAACTGCTGAGCTTGAGCATAAGAAATACCTTTGCTGATGAAAGCTGTGAGTTGGTCTTTCTGAGGATAAGGATTGTAGGGGACCTTCCCCCACAGATCATGGTAGTAGTGCACAATGGCAGCGGAGACTTCCTTGCTATCTTCAATCCTGTTACCAACTTCATCAAGTAAACTTCTGATTTTGTTGCGGTTTCTCCTCTAAGTGATGCTCTTGAAAAAGAAACTCGTGTTTTGATCTCCTTCATTGAGCCATTGAATCCTCAACTTTTGCTTTCTCAAGCTTTCCTCCCACTTGCTCAATTGAGTAAAGTGCTGCAAAGCTAGCTTCTCTTTGCTCTTCAAGTCAATATCAAGAGGGTTACAGTTCAAAGAATGTTGGATTGCAAAGAGATGCTACTGGGCTTCCTCAATAGAGTTGGTAGAAATCCGCCCTCTAGCTTGGTTTAAAAGCTTCAATTCTTTTTTCACTGCTTTAAGTTTCATATTCAAAATGAAAATAGCAGATCCTTCAACATCCCGACTCCAAGCTTTGCAGACAGCCGACTCAAAGGCTTCACATTCCAACCAGAAGTTAAATAACTTAAACGGTCACCCTTTGCATTTAACATCAACTCCAGTCCAAACAATCATTGGACTATGATCTAACACACCAGTAGGCAAGAACTTCACCTCTGAATTACTGAAATCCACCATCCATCTATCATTAGCCAAACACTATCCAGCTTCCTTAAGATAGTATCATTGCCATACTGACGATTGGTCCAAGTTAAATAGCATCTAGTGTACCTGAGGTCCTCCAATTCTGCATCGATAAGACAATTATTACATTCCTCTCTCTCTCTCTCTCTCTCTCTCTCTCTCTCTCTCTCGCTGCACACACACATGCACACACACACAAGTCTATTTGTTTTTCTTTCACACACATAGCACACACATGATATATATACATATAGCCTATATATATATATATACAACACACACACACACACACAGACACACATATATATATATATATATATATTTTCTTCATGAATTGTGATTGGCTCATGTGAGGGCCTAATGAGGTGTTGACACCTCAACTCTTGAGCATGCAAACATGGAGTTTAATATGAGTTATATATATATACATACATATATATATATATATCTTGTGGGATATATAGCAAAAAGTTCTGTAAGCAAGTTGCCTATTCTTTTTGGATATAAATTTCTCCTTCTTTTTGGTCTTGAGTTTAAGACTTTGGGCCAACACTTTTTTCCTCCTTTTCTTCATTTTTCTCTTCATATGCCTTGTTTGGCATTTTGGGTGTGTTTCTTAAATTTTCTAAGTTGTGTTTCAATTGTCGTAAAATCTCTTGGTATTCTCACAATACCTTTGATTTTTGCATGCTTCATTCCATGCATTACAGGTCTTGTGTAATGCCCCAAAAAATCTGATATGATTAAAATAGTAACCGATCCAATATAAATGGGATTAATTAGCCCAAGATATAAAATTAATCCAAAACACCAAAGATGGTGCATGCTCGAAAAATTGACAACCTGGTCAACTAAGTGCCGAGATGGACAAGTGGGACCGATACAGAGAATTAATTATGAAAATAATATGGACAAAATATAAGGCACGAACGGGGACCTAAAATCGGTAAAATAAGTAATGATGATACCGAGCTCCGACTTTATGGCTAAATTTACCAGCATTTCATAAATTAATATTTGATGAAATAAAAATATTAAATATGGTAAGATATATCAAAAAATATGCTTAGACGTATATACATGTGTCACGACCCGAAATCCACCTTGTGCGAATCTCGTATCGCGATCATATAAGCAACAGTATCGGACAGCGGTGTAGTTTGTAGGAGCGAAAGCGTGAAAACCTCTTTCTTTCTTTCTTTTTTCTTTTCTTATTTAAATCCATCGCACATCGGCCCGGTACTGCCACTCTTCATAGCGGTACACATGAATATACATTCAGAGCATAAATCAAGTTCTAAAGTTTTATACACAACTACATATTCATTTGTCCTTCGAGACTTAATTACATAACATTTACATATTGTTTATACCCAAAAACGACTAACTATTAGTCTTGGTGCTTCCCAAAATCTGCTAATCCTGCAATAGAAAAAGAGCTTGGGTCTCACAATTAATCGGGATCAATATTATGCAACAATAATGCACTAAATAATTATCCACATGATAATTAAAACAAAAATAATCCACACATGACCAAAACAAAAATGATCCACGCATAGTATAATTGTTCCTAATTTTCAGAGTCTTTCTAAGAATTTTTCACATTTAAAATAAATTTTATGAAATTTTTAACCAATTTTTGCGATAAAAAACTAATTTTTAAAACCCCAAAAATATCAAACATAGGTAAAAAATTCACCAAAAAATAATTTGAACACCAAATAGTGTACTAAATGTTGATAGGTAATTTTAATATCAAATATGGCATTCTGAAATTTTTATAAAATTATGTAATCAAAATTTTAATACTTTTTACTCAATAAAAAAATAATCTTTATAATTTCCAAAAGCTCAAAATTTGGAGTCTCAAATTCAATGAGTGAGGCACACTATCTACATGTGTTAAAAAAGGGTCCAGAACCGCATTCACGCCTTTACACGCACAACCCCAAGAATGGGCTTTGCAAAAACCCATTAAAAAGCAATTTATGCTCTTCTAACTTTTTCATGCGTTGGAAGTGTCCCAAAATAACCACTTCATATGTGGCATGCTCTTCCACGCACAAGTGGGGTTTCCAATTTACCAAAAAAAATGGCTTTCTATATCAATTCCCACCCCCACGCACTTAGGACTGCACGAATTTACATGCGCCTTGTCTTCCTTCTTTAATTCATTTGGTGACCTCACATTCACAATTATTTTACGTAGGGTCTGTTAGTCAAAGTTGCAGATTAGTTAGATTCTAATGCACGCGCTAAGCACGAATGGGGTTCTTGTTAACCTACATTTCATCTTCCTTATCAAATAATGATTTCTATAGCGCGACCAAAACTTTAGGTGACGCAACCTAAAACCCATTCTGCACGGATTAGGGACAATGACCGATACTACCACTCAGACAGGCCGTATATAATTAAATGAATTGCTACAAGAGTGACAAAAAAAATTTCTTTTTTTAATAAATCATAAATCATTGAATCATTTAAATGCGGAAGCTACACCAATGCAATTCATCTAATCACAAATCGAACTCCAACAATCATCAATAAAAATATCTCCAAGTACAATTTCTATCATTATAAATTCACCATTAAAGTCCAACATTATCTCTAGTGTCACCATGTCACAATAACTGATATTAACATTAATCTTACATAATACCTATTCATATTATGACTTGGAGTTATACATCATCAAGATTACTTACAAGCTCATCATTAGCTCTACTAGTTGCATCATTACATTTCCTCTCGTATGGTGCTACCTGAAAAATTGTTATAAATATAGAGAGAACTAACTTAACTCAATAAGTAAATCCCCTCGCTCTACCATGGGACAAGATTAATTTAGGTAACAAAATGCAACCAAATGGCAAGCAAAATGATATGGAACAATAGCCAGTCACAAAGAAAAATAGATCACCAAAGATGACTTGTGAGTCTAAAAGGCATATCCCAAAGCAGTTTGAAAAAGGCGATGTAAGCAATTTAACAAGTCAACAATTGGGATTTATTACATACAATAATCGACTACCAAAAATCACAAGATATCACATCGAATCCAATGGTAGGCTTGAAAAGCATATCCAAAATAAAAAAGTGCATCATCAGATTATGATCAAAATAAAAGATATATGATACTAACAAAATAAATGCTATCAAAGCACTCATTCAGGTTTACCCCTCATTCGGGTTCCTGAATAGCACTAAGAGCTCTTATCAAATATCATGTCCTCCATGGACTAAGTGTTGGGTATCATTCCTAATCACCGACCCGTAGGTCTAAAGCAGTATCTATAGAATCAGGATGGGCGTTATGGCAGACACAATTCCCAAAACTTATAACAATATCATAATTAGAAGAATTCCACAAGAAATATACATATACATGGAATATCAAATTCTCAATAATGAGAAACATAGCAGTTTTTCAATATCCAAATCAAGGGTTATCGAAATATACAAGCAATCACATCAAGATATTGGCAAATGGAATCTCAACATATCCACAAGGAAGTACAAGTATCAAATTGTGGAATCAAATAATTGTCAAGTGTGTATAAAGAGTACAAATTGGCAGCATTGAGAAAACATAAATGTGACATGGCTAAGGAATACCACATATTAGAATTTGAGTTTACTTACTTTGGATTCTTAGCATCGCATTCCTATGTGGGTACCATAATAACTATCCCATAACTTTCTTTCCATTTTCCATCTTTTGGGTGATCCTATAATCATGGATCAAAAATACATTGTATAATGAATTAGTATTCATTCTAATTTCAAACATTGTTATTTAGGGTTTTAAGCTCTTTTAAACTTAGTCTATTCGATTAAGGGTCTTCAAATCCCAATTCAGGATTCCCTGATGCTTTCTAACTTATTTGGCCCTCAAGGGTATAATGATAATTTACCCTTTTAATACCCTATACTTCTTCGTATGATTTTATGTATTCAGACTCCATTTTGAGTGTAGTCGGTCCTTATTACATTTATGTGGACTTATTAATTTCATTTTTATACTTCTTGTAACACGCAGACCTCGATTAATTAATAATTAGTTTGTTAATTATTAATTAGAGACAACATAAAGAATAATTAAGAAAATAAATCAGGGATTTTCTTGACGGTCACGATCGACTAATAAAATAATTTAATACGTTAAGAGGGGAGGGCTTAATTTAACCATTTTAGCCTCATTTTAACATTATTAAAACTTGAATTAGCTAACTACGAAAAACACAAAGGAATAATAACCGACACAAGGCTTTGGACATCGAAGCTAACCGAAGTAGGAAATGACCAAAAGAAACCGTTTCTTAAAAAGAGCAATAGAAAAGAAAATATAAAGGAAATAGCTAAAATGGAAGTCTACACCAACCAAATAGTGACAAACATACACACACATAGTGACACACACTGCCACCCTGATCACATGCATTGCATGCTTCCTTCCTTTTTCCTTTAAAATTTCCTTTCCATTTAATACACATGCATATACACCACACAACACTTTATATATTATATATATACATATAATTATATATTATTTATGCGCCAATATATATCCGCATATATACATGTATATCTATTTCTAATAGTGTATACATACACTCATTTTTAATGGACTAAACGTCCATGCAAACATACACGTGCATGGGAATGCGTGCATGCACGCATCACAAGACTCGATCTTGGGTTGATCGGGTATTGCCCGACACTGGCTAGATAACCAACACTATTTATTTTCCCAAAATCATATAGTACATATGATATCAAAATATTGAGTTTAAACAGCTCGGGTTACAACTAATAGTACACTATCCGACCCGGTCTACGTCGGTATTACATCGCCCCTGGCAAGACACAATTCAATTGGCCACTCAAACTTTTAAAGGGAAGTCAGCACAAGGTTATATCAGTAAGTTGGTGCTTTCTACTCTGGTCCATTCTATTTCGCTTAAGCGGAATTGGCGATGTTTCAACAATGAGTTAAGAACTAAAGATCAGCTTATTGAAGGTATTAATCTATTGGTGCGGAGCAAGTTGATTGGGGACCATAGCTTTAGACGTTTTCTATTGGATAAAGAGTTGTTATTCCGGTGGGATTTTAATTTGGACAATTAGTTGTTGGTTTAGTCTGTTGTCTGGTGGGTTAGGATGGCGAGCAATCTTGTTGAAGGCCTTCCCTCCTTTTCCCCCATGTTCTAGTCTTGTTATTTTGGTTGTTATGTAGCTCCTTGTTTTCGAGCTTTGTTTTTCTCCACTTGTATTTCTCTCTTTTTTGGTTATAAATTTTTACTTACCAAAAAAAAAAAAGAGTTGTAGAGAGAGAAAATAGAGAAAAAGAAGGCTTGCAACTCTTGCATGTTGCATGGAAGGTTTGGAGCAAGAAGAGGGAGGGCCACTGAAGTTGCTAAAGCTCAGATGAGCCATGCAAGCCTAGAGAGAAAGAGAGAAGGAGAAAATGGCCATTGAAGTCAATTTCTCTCTAAAATATTTCTTACAAGAAGGTTGTTATGGTGGTTTAAATTTACGTGCATGTATTTAGAATTGGAAAAGAATGAAAATGGAGAAGAAATGGAACAAATTGAGCTTGAAAACCCTAAGAAACCCTAGAACCCGAAATATGAAAAATGAGCTTTTAAGCCAACTTGATTAAAGCTTAAAACAAATGGCATGGCTTGATAGAGCATTAAAATTGGAGTGTTCTGCAATTTGAATCGCAAAAAATAGTTAAGAAACCATTGACAAACAGTGAGTTGTAGTTAAGGAAAGAAAATTTGAAAACATGGGTTTAAACTTGTTTTGATTGGTTTTAAGAATGTAAAAATGTTCCCCACACTCATTAGGAACCAATAGGAAGAATAATGGAGGAAAAACAGTCGCTGGAATGCCTTGAAATAGGAAAACAAAGGCTCGTTGGAAAAACATGGCTCACCGGAGCAGCCATTGTGTTTCCCTATTTCGACGGCAACGGTGTAGTGAAACCAAAATCCCATACTAGATATGGAACCCTCACACAAAATAGAATCAAACGCCGTCGAATTTTTCATCAAAAGCGATTGGCAACGGTCCTCGGCGCCGGAGAAGACCACCGGAACCCTCGCCAGACAGTTAGGGAAGAAAAACAGTAACCGAGCCGGGTCCTGACCCATTGTTTAAATTAAATTTGGGTTAAATTAAAACGTCGTCATTTTACTAACGGATTAAAAAAAAAAAAAAAAGTAGGGTTGACGTCATGATGACTCCAACATGACGTAATAGACCGGACTGAACCGTTGGGTTCTTAACTATTTTGGACCAGTTCACTTGGAACCCAACTGAACCAATTGGTTTAGGGCTCTATAGTTTTTGAAAATATAATTGGACCCCCAAAACTTTCAGTTAATTACAAAATGGCCCCAACAGTTTCAGTTAATTTCGGATTGGCCTAGAAAATTAATTAAAGATTAATTTTAAATTCTTTTAATTATGGATAAATTACCAAAAGGCCCTTAGGCCAAAAATAGGCCAAATGAAGGCCAATTGAAATAAAAGAATAGTACAACCCAATATTTTTGGGCATTCCAGACTCAATGGTGGAGTCCTGATTTGTAAAATTAAACTTAAAAAATATGAAGGAAAAATTGGAATCATTTTAAATATGTCATAATGATTAATTAAGTCACCAATCGAATTTCAATAAAAATGCATAATTTAATATTTTGAGATATTCTGAACTCAATGACGGGATCCATTTTATGAAACGAAGTCCCGAAAATATAAACACATGAAATGTCAAAATTATCATTTTACCCTTAGTAATCCAAAAGCTAGTTAAATGTCAAAGGTGACATATTCTGACTTTATTTGACATTCCGAACTCGAGGGTGAAGTCCATTTTAGCAAACAAAGTACCAAAAAATATGATGCACGAAAGTGTAAAATTATAAAAATTCCCCTAGGCTCAATATAAGTCACAAATAAGCTAATTAAGATCCAGAAAAGCCTAAATTAATTATATTCAATATTCTTGACTTGACGATGACATTCCTTTGAGGAAAATAAGACTCGGTAAGAAACTAAAAATAACGAATACGTCCTTAAGACTTAATGTAATTACAAGAAGTGTCACGACCCAGCACCCACCCTACGCGGATGCCAAGGACGTGATGCCAGTTAGCCACCTTGCCGATTCTCTTTACCAACAATGCGACCAACCAAAGGCGACTTCTAAACCTTACAATGAATTGCATTCTAAATGTAGGGTCAAAGCAGGAAAAATTAAAACATTTTTAAATCAGAAATGCAACTCATCCAAACAAATCAGAGCACGTCTAGAATCAGTTACTAAGTATCTCTAGAGTATTAATATACATTACCCAATGCATTTATTCTATATCAATGCATTACTTAAAGTGGAAGTTACACCAATACAAATCTCCTGATCAAAAACTTATTTCCTAATGACCAACACTCAGAATATCTCCAAATACAATTTAATCATGGTGATCCAACATACTAGGCTAACCTCATCACTAATGATGTAACATTATAATACAAATTATGAACTTAACCTAACAGAGTACGTAGTCAACTTTGAATTGGAGTGCATATCGTCAGTGTAAATTATTTGTGTTGCACTAGTTCCACTAGTTATCTCACTGCATAGCATCCGTCATAGGCCATCTGAAAAATGGTCATAAGGGAGGGGTGAGCTAACTTAGCTCAGTAAGTAAATTCCTAGCTTCGCCATGGGTCAGGATTAGTCCACAAAAATAATAGAATAAAAAGATATTATGTATAAATATAGCCAGTCACTGAGATATAACAACAACGACCTGAGGGTCCCACAAGGCTTATTCCACAAGGAATAATACAAGAAAGAATCAGTCAAAAGATATCCAACTCAACAGCAATAAGTTGCTGCCACCAATAATACGTTAGCCGATCAAAAGTATTTCATGCTTGCGAATAATATGATCATTCACAGGGTATAAAATATGATCATCCAACAATGCAAAAATGTCATTAGCGAGTTCTAACTAAACAGATACGTAACAACTAGGGCTCGGCATACCCCCAAAAATGTACATTCAAGTTTGCTTCTTCATCCCGGGATTACTGAATAGCGTTAGAGCTCTTTTATCTCAAGTCCCCGAAGGACACACAAGACCCCAAAGGGTCCACCCCGCATCTGAGAATAGATGGGTCATTGTGACTGAGCAATTCCTGCATTTGTCATGGGGTTTCAATTGGCAGTGGTTTAGCACATAAGAGTTTATAAAATACTCACTATTAATGCTCGTACATTTAGAACACATAATATATGCATTCTTAAAAGAGATCGCTTTGAAACATTTAAAGTATTCAAGCTAAACATGTACTTCTTCAAATAAAACATATGAACTTCAAAACACGTAGAAATGTATAGAAAAATGAGGGTAAAAACCAGCTTCCATTTTTCACACGTATCATCTTATCACTTTCATTAGTAGAATCTGTTTCGAACCGGACTCCCGTCTTACTACAATAGAGATATCTCATGCCTAGGGGATTAGATCTTGCTACCGGGCATTTACGTGTCATAGTTGAATTTCAAGGAACTCAACGTCACATGTGGTGTTTATGCACAATTTATCTTGCTTTATCTGTGGCAACAGGAGGTATAAAAGACTTACAAATAGATGCTATTTAAAAGCATTAAAACATGGCCTCCCTGTAGTTGAATTTAAAACATATAACATATAACTTCTTCAATAAAACTTCAAATACTTGGAATAATTAAATTCAGGATATTTAAAGGAACGGGTATTTACTCTGACATGCTAAATATCTCTGAAGAAGACTGTAAATAAAACATTTACTGAGCATGTCACAATATAATTTATAAGAGCAGAATATTTTAAAACAGGAATCATGTAACACTGAATTTGATATTCAAGGCTTCAGATATTTTGAACTTAAAACTTTTTCAAATTCATGGAGTTAAATCTCCACTTCAAATGCAGGGTTACTCACCTTATACGTTTAGGTTGAAGCTACTGTTGTGCTTTCCCACTTCCTCTGTAGTTCCTAAGAACAATTCATAAATACGCTCATTAACTTCATAGTCACTACAGTACCACCTATTGGTGATCTTAACTTATGCTTAGATCGTAATTAAATTCTAATTTCTATATTAGGCGTATACTTTTTATATATACTCTTCTGGTAGCTTCATTAAATCATAAGGTTTGATTTTATTACTTTACATACTTACGTGTCATATGTTATTCATACATCATTTCATAATAGGGACCTCACCATTGGGTCCAGGAATGTCGGAGAAAGTCAATATAGACCTTCTTGGGTTTCTATTTGGCTTTAGGGGTACTAGGGGCAAAATGGTAATTTATACTTTAACGTGTCTTATGTTTTTGAAGTCCCATCTCGTAAAATGGACCCCACCATTGGGTTCAGAAAGTCCAAAATAGTCAAAATACACTATTTATTTATTTGATTTGGACTTTGTTTGACCGATTTTCAACTTAGGGGTACTTTTGAAATATATCTCATTTAAATATATTAATTTAATCTTAATTTAATTTCAGTTGGGCCATAGTGAAATTTTTCAGAAGTTCTGGGGGTCAAACTCTATTTTCTTAAATTTTTTGTCTGAACCAGTAGGGTTTCCTTCATTTTTAAGTGAACCGGTCCAGGGTTTCATTAAACAAATTGGTTTGATTCGGTTCAACACGTAATGCTGACGAAAATCTATTTTCTTAAATTTTTGGTTTGAACCAGTAGGTTTCCTTCATTTTTAAGTGAACCGGTCGAGGGTTTCATTGAACCATCGGTTTGATCGGTTCAACACGTAATGCTGACGTCAGCCCTAACATTTTAAATTTAAAAACTTAACCAAACGTTGTAGTTTCGAATGACCCAAACCCTAATAAAAAACATGGGGTCAAGACCCGACCCGAGGTCTGACCCATAACCCGCTACTATTCATCATCCTCATCGTCTTCCCCTGACTCACCCTTACTGTAGCCCTAATTCTGGGTTTCATTTTTTTCCTAATGTCGTGCTTTTTTAATCACTGGTTCTCTCTGCCCTTGAGTCACATAAGTTCTTAAGGGTTTGACCTATCCTTTGGCATTCATTTGAAACCTTAAAACTAACCAAATTGCTCGGTCTAATACATGATAGCCGAACTTGTAACTCCATGATAAACCCTTATTTCATCACCATTTCTAATGGGGTTTGATTCTGATGCGAACCCCGCCAAGAAATAATGAGACCTGGCAACGAATAAAAATTCAAGATCGTTCTGCAATCAGATCTGAATGGAAGACCTCGACCCATTATTTATGACAAACAAGAACCTTGGTATATATAACCTGAACTGTACGAATCTTTAGGGATAATAATCTAACACAAGAATTAAAAGGATAAATAGACCAGATTTGTAGTCTGAGCTCTGATACCAAATGATGCGAACCTCGCCAAGAAATAACGAGACCTGACAAAGAATAAGAATCTAAGATCGTTCTACAATCAGATCTGAATGGAAGACCTCGACCCGTTGTTTACGACAAACAAGAACCTCGGTATAAGGAAGACGCCACAAACGGTTGTGAAAATCCATTCGATAAGTCATTGGGGAGTGCCATGGGAAATCCCAATAAGTTCAGATTGTTCTTCAAAGAACCGTAGAGAAAATACTCTCTCAATTTACTCAAAAATTCATCATCTGCCTCCATATGCGGCTACAAGTTCTTTTTAAAACACTCTATGAAACCCTAGGGCCGAATAAGGCCTACGTTAAATAAAAGATATGGGCTGAACATTTTTAGGCCCAAAACATCCTAAACTATCGACTAAAACTAATAACAAAAATCCACTAAGTAAATAAAATTTCGTGTAGCCAAAACGTTATCAATGCAAGTGCAGCAACTTCAAACCCAATTTCAACCTTGATTCATTCCGAATCGTGGAAAACGCAAAACATAAAAGTTGTAGATCTATTTCTTGGCTTTTCCATAGAATCTTGAATCATCTCAATCGGAGCTCGAATGAGAGCATTATGCCCAGATTAGGAAGCGATGTCGAAACTGTATGAAAATCACCCAACTAGCGTTTTGTACACTTAACTTGTTAGCTTCAACTTTGTGATTGACCTATCTAGAACTTGTAAAGGATCTTTAAGACTCGGTCCACCATGGTACCCATCATTCCCCCTCTCTTCAGAAGGATTCAACCTCGAATCTTTAAGACCCGGTCCACCATGGTGCCCATCATTCCCCCTCTCTTCAAAAGGCTTCAACCTCGAATCTTTAAAACTCGGTCCGCCATGGTGCCCATCATTCCCCCTCTCTTAAAAGGATTTGACCTCGAATCTTTAAGACCCGGTCCACCATAGTGTCCATCATTCCCCCTCTCTTCAAAAAGGCTTCGACCTCGAATCTTTAAAACTCGGTCCGCCATGGTGCCCATCATCCCCCCTCTCCTCAAAAAGATTCGACCACGAATCGTCACCTGTATCAAAGGAAGAAAGATATATACATATATATATATATATTTTTTTTTTTTGTAGAAACCCTTTCTCTTTTTTTTTTTTTTTGAACTCCTTTCTGTCTTTTTTTTTTTTTGAACCTTTTTTTTTTTTTGAACAGCAACCCTTGAATATGCTTTCTTTTTTTTTAGGGATAATAATCTAACGCAAGAATTAAAAAGATAGATAGACTTGATTTGTAGTCTGAGCTCTGATACCGAATGATGCGAACCCCGCCCAAAAATAATGAGACCCAACAACGAATAAGAATCTAAGATCAGTTCTACAATCAGACCTGAATAGAAGACCTCGACCCATTTTTTATGATAAACAAGAACCTTAGGTATATATAACCTGAACTGTATGAATCTTTAGGGATAATAATCTAACACAAGAATTAAAAGGATAAATAGACCTGATTTGTATTCTGAGCTCTGATAGGCAAATGATGCGTACCTCACTAAGAAATAACGAGACCCGACAAAGAATAAGAATCTAAGATCGTTGTACAATCAGATCTGAATGTAAGACCTCGACCCGTTGTTTACGACAAACAAGAACCTTGGTATAAGGAAGACGCCACAAACGGTGGTGGAAATCCGTTTGATAAGTCATTAGTGAGCACCATAGGAAATCCCGATAAGTTCAGATCGTTCTTCAAAGAACCGTAGAGAAAATACTCTCTCAATTTACTCAAAAATTCATCGTCTGCCTCCAAATGCGGCTACAAGTTCTTTTTAAAACACTCTATGAAACCCTAGGGCTGAATAAGGCCTACGTTAAATAAAAGATATGGGCTGAACATTTTCAGGCCCAAAACATCCTAAACTATCGACTAAAACTAATAACAAAAATCCACTAAGTAAATAAAATTTCACGTAGCCAAAACGTTTTCAGTGTAGGTGCAGCAACTTCAAGCCCAATTTCGACCATGATTCATTCCGAATCGGGGAAAATGCAAAACATGAAATGTGTAGAATTATTTATTGGCTTTCCATAGAATCTTGAATCATCTCAGTCGGAGCCCGGATGAGAGCATTATGCCCAGATTAGGAAGTGATGTCGAAACTGTACGAAAATCACCCAACTAGCGTTTTGTGCACTTAACTTGTTAGCTTCAACTTTGTGATTGACCCATCTAGAACTTGTAAAGGATCTTTAAGACTCAGGTCCACCATGGTGCCCATCATTCCCCCTCTCTTCAGAAGTATTCGACCTCGAATCTTTAAGACACGGTCCACCATGGTGCCCATCATTCCCCCTCTCTTCAAAAGGCTTCGACCTCGAATCATTAAAACTCGGTCTGCCATGGTGCCCATCATTCCCCCTCTCCTCAGAAGGATTCAACCTCAAATCTTTAAGACCCGGTCCACCATGGTGCCCATCATTCCCCTTCTCTTCAAAAGGCTTCGACCTCGAATCTTTAAAACTCGGTCCGCCATGGTGCCCATCATTCCCCCTCTCCTAAAAAAGATTCGACCACAAATCGTCACCTGTATCAAAGGAAGAAAGATATATATATATATATATTTTTTTTTTTTTTTTTGTAGAACACCTTTCCCTTTTTTTTTTTTTGAACTCCTTTCTGTCTTTTTTTTTTTTTGAACCTTTTTTTTTTTTTTTTTGAACAACAGCCCTTGAATATGCTTTCTTTTTTTTAGGGATAATAATCTAACGCAAGAATTAAAAGGATAAATAGACTTGATTTGTAGTCTGAGCTCTGATACCGAATGATGCGAACCCCGCCCAAAAATAATGAGACCCAACAACGAATAAGAATCTAAGATCGTTCTACAATCAAATCTGAATGGAAGACCTCGACCCGTTTTTTACGATAAACAAGAACCTTGGTAAATATAACCTGAACTGTATGAATCTTTAGGGATAATAATCTAACACAATAATTAAAAGGATAAATAGACCTGATTTGTAGTCTGAGCTCGGATACCAAATGATGCGAACCTCACCAAGAAATAACGAGACCCGACAAAGAATACGAATCTAAGATCGTTGTAGAATCAGATCTGAATGTAAGACCTCGACCCGTTGTTTATGACAAACAAGAACCTCGGTATAAGGAAGACGCCACAAACGGTGGTGGAAATCCGTTTGATAAGTCATTGGTGAGCGTCATGGGAAATCCTGAAAAGTTCAGATCGTTCTTCAAAGAACCGTAGAGAAAATACTCTCTCAATTTACTCAAAAATTCATCATCTGCCTCCAAATGCGGCTACAAGTTCTTTTTAAAACACTCTATGAAACCCTAGGCCCAAATAAGGCGTACGTTAAATAAATGATATGGGCTGAACATTTTTAGGCCCAAAACATCCTAAACTATCGACTAAAACTAATAACAAAAATCCACTAAGTAAATAAAATTTTGTGTAGCCAAAACGTTATCAGCGTAGGTGCAGCAAATTCAAGCCCAATTTCGACCTTGATTCAGTCCGAATCGGGGAAAACGCAAAACATGAAATGTGTAGAACTATTTCTTGGCTTTCCATAGAATCTTGAATGATCAAAATCGGAGCTCGGATGAGAGCATTATGCCTGGATTAGGAAGCGATGTCGAAACTGTACAAAAATCACCCAACTAGCGTTTTGTGCACTTAACTTGCTAGCTTCAACTTTGTGATTGACCCATCTGGAACTTGTAAAGGATCTTTAAGACTTGGTCCACCATGGTGTCCATCATTCCCCCTCTCTTCAAAAGGATGCGACCTCGAATCTTTAAAACCTGGTCCACCATGGTGCCCATCATTCCCCCTCTCTTCAAAAGGCTTCGCCCTCAAATCTTTAAAACTTGGTTTGCCATGGTGCCCATCATTCCCCCTCTCCTCAAAAAGATTTGACCACGAATCGTCACCTGTATCAAAGGAAGAAAGATAAATATATATATATATATATTTTTTTTTGTAGAACTCCTTTCTCTTTCTTTTTTTTTTGAACTCCTTTCTGTCTTTTTTTTTTTTGAACCTTTTTTTTTTTTTTAACAGCAACCCTTGAATATGCTTTCTTTTTTTTAGGGATAATAATCTAATGTAAGAATTAAAAGGATAAGTAGGCTTGATTTGTAGTCTGCGCTCCGATACTGAATGATGCGAACCCCGCCCAAAAATAATGAGACCTAACAACGAATAAGAATCTAAGATCGTTCTACAATCAAATCTGAATGGAAGACCTCGGCCCATTTTTTACGATAAACAAGAACCTTGGAATATAAAACTTGAATTGTACGAATCTTTAGGGATAATAAACTAACACAAGAATTAGAAGGATAAATACACCTGATTTGTAGTCGGAGCTCTGATACCAAATGATGCGAACCTTTCCAAGAAATAACGAGACCCGACAAAGAATAAGAATCTAAGATCGTTGTACAATCAGATCTGAATGGAAGACCTCGACCCGTTGTTTACGACAAACAAGAACCTCGGTATAAGGAAGACGCCACAAACGGTGGTGGAAATCCGTTTGATAAGTCATTGGTGAGCGACATGGGAAATCCCGATAAGTTCAGATCGTTCTTCAAAGAACCGTAGAGAAAATACTCTCTCAATTTACTCAAAAATTCATCATCTGCCTCCAAATACGGCTACAAGTTCTTTTTAAAACACGCTATGAAACCCTAGGGCCGAATAAGGCCTACGTTAAATAAAAGATATGGGTTGAACATTTTTAGGCCCAAAACATCCTAAACTATCGACTAAAACTAATAACAAAAATCCACTAAGTAAATAAAATTTCCCATAGCCAAAACGTTGTCAGTGCAGGTGCAGCAAATTCAAGCCCAATTTCGACCTTGATTCATTCCGAATCATGGAAAATGAAAAACATGAAAGTTGTAGAACTATTTCTTGGCTTTCAATATAATCTTGAATCATCTCAATCGGAGCTCAGATGAGAGCATTATGCCTAGATTACGAAGCGATGTCAAAATTGTATGAAAATCACCCACTAGCGTTTTGTACACTTAACTTATTAGCTCTCAACTTTGTGATTGGCCCATCTAGAACTTGTAAAGGATCTTTAAGACTCGGTCCACCATGGTGCCCATCATTCCCCCTCTCTTCAGAAGGATTCGACCTCGAATCTTTAAGACCTGGTCTACTATGGTGCCCATCATTCCCCCTCTCTTCAAAAGGCTTCGACCTCGAATCTTTAAAACTCGGTCCGCCATGGTGCCCACCATTTCCCCTCTCCTCAAAAAGATTCGACCACAAATAGTCCCCTGTATCAAAGGAAGAAAGATATATATATATATATATATATATTTTGTAGAACTCTTTTCTCTTTTTTTTTTTTTTGAACTCCTTTTTGTATTTTTTTTTTTTAACTTTTTTTTTTTTTTGAACAGCAACCCTTGAATATGCTTTTTTTTTTTTAAGGGATAATAATCTAATGCAAGAATTAAAAGGATAAATAGACATGATTTGTAGTTTGAGCTCCGATACCGAATGATGCGAACCCTGCCCAAAAATAATGAGACCCAACAACGAATAAGAATCTAAGATCGTTCTACAATCAGATCTGAATGGAAGACCTCGACCCATTTTTTCCGATAAATAAGAACCTTGGTATATATAACTTGAATTGTACGAATCTTTAGGGATAATAATTTAACACAATAATTAAAAGGATAAATAGACCTGATTTGTAGTCTGAGCTCTGATAACAAATGATGCGAACCTCGCCAAGAAATAACGAGACCCGACAAAGAATAACAATCTAAGATTGTTCTACAATCAGATCTGAATGGAAGACCTCGACCCGTTGTTTACGACAAACAAGAACCTCGGTATAAGGAAGACGCCACAAACGGTGGTGGAAATCCATTTGATAAGTCATTGGTGAAAGCCATGGGAAATCCCGATAAGTTCAGATCGTTCTTCGAAGAACCGTAGAGAAAATACTTTCTCAATTTACTCAAAAATTCATCATCTGCCTTCAAATGCGGCTACAAGTTCTTTTTAAAACACTCTATGAAACCCTAGGGCCGAATAAGTCCTACATTAAATAAAAGATATGGGTTGAACATTTTCAGGCCCAAAACATCCTAAACTACCGACTAAAACTAATTAACAAAAATCCACTAAGTAAATAAAATTTCGCAGTAGCCAAAACGTTATCAGTGTAGGTGCAGCAACTTCAAGCCCAATTTTGACCATGATTGAATCCGAATCATGGAATACAAAAAACATGAAAGTTATAGACCTATTTCTTGGCTTTCCATAAAATCTAGAATCATCTCAATCGGAGCTCGGATCAGAGCATTATGCCCAGATTACGAAACGATGTCGAAATTATACAAAATCACCCAACTAGCGTTTTGTGCACTTAACTTGATAGCTCTCGACTTTGTGATGGACCCATCTGGAACTTGTAAAGGAACTTTAAGACTTGGTCCACCATGGTGCCCATCATTCCCCCTCTCTTCAGAAGGATTCGACCTTGAATCTTTAAGACCCGGTCCACTATGGTGCCCATCATTCCCCCTCTCTTCAAAAGGCTTCGAGCTTGAATCTTTAAAACTCGGTCCGCCATGGTGCCCATCATCCCCCCTCTCCTCAAAAAGATTCGACCATGAATCGTCACCTGTATCAAAGGAAGAAAGATATATATATATATATTTTTTTTGAACTCCTTTCTTTTTTTTTTGAACTCCTTTATGTCTTTTTTTTTTTTTTGAAACTTTTTTTTTTTTTTTTTTGAACAGCAACCCTTGAATATGCTTTCTTTTTTTTAGGGATAATAATCTAACGCAAGAATTAAAAGGATAAATAGACTTGATTTGTAGTCTGAGCTCCGATACCGAATGATGTGAACCCCACCTAAAAATAATGAGACCCAACAATGAATAAGAATCTAAGATCGTTCTACAATCAGACCTGAATGGAAGACCACGACCCATTTTTTATGATAAACAAGAACCTTGGTATATATAACTTGAATTGTACGAATCTTTAGGGATAATAATCTAACACAAGAATTAAAAGGATAAATAGACCAGATTTGTAGTCTGAGCTCGGATACCAAATGATGCGAACCTCACCAAGAAATAACGAGACCCGACAAAGAATAAGAATCTAAGATCGTTGTACAATCAGATCTGAATGTAAGACCTCGACCCGTTGTTTACGACAAACAAGAACCTCGGTATAAGGAAGACGCCACAAACGGTGGTGGAAATCCGTTTGATAAGTTATTGGTGAGCGCCATGGGAAATCCCGAAAAGTTCAGATCGTTCTTCAAAGAATCGTAGAGAAAATACTCTCTCAATTTACTCAAAAATTCATCATCTGCCTCCAAATGCGGCTACAAGTTCTTTTTAAAACACTCTATGAAAGCCTAAGGCCGAATAAGGCCTACGTTAAATAAAAGATATGGGTTGAACATTTTCAGGCCCAAAACATCCTAAACTATCGACTAAAACTAATAACAAAAATCCACTAAGTAAATAAAATCTCGCGTAGCCAAAACGTTATCAATGTAGGTGCAGCAACTTCAAGCGTAATTTCGACCTTGATTCAGTCCGAATCGTGGAAAATGCAAACCATAAAAGCTGTAGAACTATTTTTTGGATTTTCATAGAATCTTGAATCATCTCAATCGGAGTTCGGATGAGAGCATTATGCCCAGATTAGGAAGCGATGTCGAAACTGTACGAAAATCACCCAACTAGCATTTTGTGCACTTAACTGGTTAGCTCTCAACTTTTTGATTGACCCATCTGGAACTTGTAAAGGATCTTTAAGACTCGGTCCACCATGGTGCCCATCATTCCCCCTCTCTTCAGAAGGCTTCGACCTCGAATCTTTAAGACCTGGTCCACCATGGTGCCCATCATTCCCCCTCTCTTCAAAAGGCTTCGACCTCGAATCTTTAAAACTCGGTCCGCCATGGTGCCCATCATTCCCCCTCTCCTCAAAAAGATTCGACCACAAATCGTCACTGGTATCAAAGGGAGAAAGATATATATATATATATATATACATTTTTTGTTTTTGTAGAACTCCTTTCTCTTTTTTTTTTTTTTTTTGAACTCCTTTCTTTCTTTCTTTTTTTTGAACCTTTTTTTTTTTTTTTTTGAACAGCAACCCTTGAATATGCTTTCTTTTTTTTAGGGATAATAATCTAACGTAAGAATTAAAAGGATAAATAGACTTGATTTGTAGTCTGAGCTCCAATAACGAATGATGCGAACCCCGCCCAAAAATAATGAGACCCAACAACGAATAAGAATCTAAGATCGTTCTACAATCAGATCTGAATGGAAGACCTCGACCCGTTTTTACGATAAACAAGAACCTTGGTATATATAACTTGAATTGTACGAATCTTTAGGGATAATAATCTAACACAAGAATTAAAAGGATAAATAGACCTGATTTGTAGTCGGAGCTCTGATACAAAATCATGCGAACCTCGCCAAGAAATATTGAGACCCGATAAAGAATAAGAATCTAAGATCGTTCTACAATCAGATCTGAATGGAAGACCTCGACCTGTTGTTTACGACAAACAAGAACCTCGGTGTAAGGAAGACGCCACAAACGGTGGTGGAAATCCATTTGATAAGTCATTGGTGAGCGCCAAGGGAAATCTCGATAAGTTCAGATCGTTCTTCAAATAACCGTAGAGAAAATACTCTCTCAATTTACTCAAAAATTCATCATCTGCCTCCAAATGTGGCTCCAAGTTCTTTTTAAAACACTCTATGAAACCCCTAGGGCCGAATAAGGCCCACATTAAATAAAAGATATGGGCTGAACAATTTCATGCCCAAAACATCCAAAACTACCGACTAAAACTAATTAACAAAAATCCACTAAGTAAATAAAATTTCGCGTAGCCAAAACGTTATCAGTACAGGTGCTGCAACTTCAAGCCCAATTTTGACCTTGATTCAATCCGAATCGTGGAAAACGCAAAACATGAAGTTGTAGAACTATTGCTTGGCATTCCAGAGAATCTTGAATCATCTTAATTGGAGCTCGGATGAGAGCATTATGCCCAGATTACGAAACGATGTCGAAACTGTACGAAAATCACCCAACTAGCGTTTTGTGCACTTAACTTGTTAACTCTCGACTTTGGGATTGACCCATCTGGAACTTGTAAAGGATCTTTAAGACTCGGTCCACCATGGTGCCCATCATTCCCCCTCTCTTCAGAAGGATTCGACCTCGAATCTTTAAGACCCGGTCCACCATGGTGCCCATCATTCCCCCTCTCTTCAAAAGGCTTCGACCTCGAGTCTTTAAAACTCGGACCGCTATGGTGCCAATCATTCCCCCTCTCCTCAAAAAGATTCGACCACGAATCGTCACCTGTATCAAAGGGAGAAAGATATATATATATATATATATATTTTGTAGAACTCATTTCTCCTTTTTTTTTTTTTTTTTTGAACTCCTTTCTTTATTTTTTTTTTTGAACTTTTTTTTTTTGAACAGTAACCCTTGAATATGCTTTTTTTTTTTTAAGGATAATAATCTAACGCAAGAATTCAAAGGATAAATAGACTTGATTTGTAGTCTGAGCTCCGATACCGAATGATGCGAACCCGCCCAAAAATAATGAGACCCAACAACGAATAAACATCTAAGATCGTTCTACAATCAGATCTGAATGGAAGACCTCGACCCGTTGTTTACGACAAACAAGAACCTTGGTAAATATAACCTGAACTGTACGAATCTTTAGGGATAATAATCTAACACAAGAATTAAAAGGATAAATAGACCTGATTTGTAGTCTGAGCTCTTATACCAAATGATGTGAACCTCGCTAAGAAATAACGAGACCAGACAAATAATAAGAATCTAAGATCGTTCTACAATTAGATCTAAATAGAAGACCTCGACCCGTTGTTTACGACAAATAAGAGACTCGGCATAAGGAAGATGCCACAAACAGTGGTGGAAATCCGTTTGATAAGTCATTGGTAAGCGCCATGGGAAATCCCGATAAGTTCAGATCATTCTTCAAAGAACCGTAGAGAAAATACTCTCCCAATTTACTCAAAAATTCATCATCTGCCTCCAAATGCGGCTACAAGTTCTTTTTAAAACACTCTATGAAACCCTAGGGCCAAATAAGGCCTATATTAAATAAATGATATGGGCTGAACATTTTCAGGCCCAAAACATCCTAAACTACCGAGTAAAACTAATTAACAAAAATCCACTAAGTAAATAAAATTTTGCGTAGCCAAAACGTTATCAGTGTAGGTGCAGCAACTTCAAACCCAATTTCGACCTTGATTTAGTCCGAATCGTGGAAAACACAAAACATGAAAGTTGTAGAACTATTTCTTGGCTTTCCATAGAATCTTGAATCATCTCAGTCGGAGCTAGGATGAGAGCATTATGCCCAGATTACGAAGTGATATCAAAACAGTACGAAAATCACCCAACTAGCGTTTTGTGCACTTAACTTGTTAGCTCTCGACTTTGTGTTTGACCCATCTAGAACTTGTAAAGGATCTTTAAGACTCGGTCCACCATGGTGCCCATCTTTCCCCCTCTCTTCAGAAGGATTCAACCTCGAATCTTTAAGACCCGGTCCACCATGGTGCCTATCATTCCCCCTCTCTTCAAAAGGCTTCGACCTCGAATCTTTAAAACTCGGTCCGCCATGGTGCCCATCATTCCCCCTATCCTCAAAATGATTCGACTAAGAATCGTCACCTGTATCAAAGGGAGAAAGATATATATATATATATATATATATTTTGTAGGACTCCTTTCTCTTTTTTTTTTTTTTTTAACTCCTTTCTGTCTTTTGTTTTTTTGAACCCTTTTTTTTTTTGAACAGCAACGCTTGAATATGCTTTCTTTTTTTTTAGGGATAATAATCTAACGCAAGAATTAAAAGGATAAATAGACTTGATTTGTAGTCTGAGCTCCGGTACCGAATGATGCGAACCCCGCCCAAAAATAATGAAACCCAACAACGAATAAGAATTTAAGATCGTTCTACAATCAGATCTGAATGGAAGACCTCGACCCGTTGTTTACTACAAACAAGAACCTCGGTATATATGACCTTAACCCGTTGTTTACTGTGAAATAAAAACCTCGGTATAAGGAAGACGCCACAAACGGTGGTGGAAATCCGTTTGATAAGTCTGGTGAACGCCATGGGAAATCCCGATAAGTTCAGATCGTTCTTCAAAGAACCGCAGAGAAAATACTCACTCAATTTACTCAAAAATTCATCATCTGCCTCCAAATGCGGCTACAAGTTCTTTTTAAAACACTCTATGAAACCCTAGGGCCGAATAAGGCCTACATTAAATTAATGATATGAGTTGAACATCTTCCAGCCCAAAACATCCTAAACTACCGACTTAAAACTAATTAACAGAAATCCACTAAGTAAATAAAATTTCGCAGCAGCCAAAACGTCATCAATGCAGGTGCAGCAACTTCAAGCCCAATTTCAACCTTGATTCACTCCGAATCATAGACAACTCAAAACATAAACGTTGTAGAACTATTGCTTTTCTTTCCATAGCATCTTGAATCATCTCAATCGGAGCTCAGATGAGAGATTTATGCCCAGATTACGAAGCGATGTCGAAACTGTACGAAAATCACCCAAACTAGCATTTTTGTGCACTTAACTTCTTAGCTCTCGACCTTTTCACTACAACAAAATAGGGCCTTAGCGACGAAAATTTTGTGGCAGCTTTTAAACAAATGTCGTAAATTAGTGACATTTCACATAAAATGCCACACATTTACGACGTTTTCTTAAAAACGCCACTACGTAAATGTTAGTTCCTTTAAACGCCATTTAATTTATAAAAATGATGTCATTTTAATTAATAAAAAATGACACTTTTAATTAACTGCCACTAATTAGTGGCAGTTTTTTTCTAATGCCGTTAATTAATGGCAGGTTGTGCTGAAATGCCGCTTATTAGTTGTAGTTTTTATTAGAATGCCTTCGATCAACGACGGTTTTATAAACGCCGCACTTTTTTATTTCTTAAAAAGTTGCCAATTTTATATTTGGTAAAATAAAACTTCCTTCCCACATTAGCTTAAACTAATTTGTGGTAGTTATTTTAATTGTAGCTAAATATTTAATTATTTTTTACTAAAATTTGTAGAAGGAAACGAAAAGTCATGAAGGGTTTCTAGCCTCCTAGATTTTTGCCGTGAACTTCCCTCCACAAGACAATACCCTAACACTAACATATATCCCTACAGTCAGCTGCACCCCTCTCATCAACGCCAACTCCCCTTTCTAAGGTTTCAAAGTCACGAGGGTTTCAAAGTAATTGATCACACCGTTTGCTAGAGTTGGTATATAGAGAAGAAACCTATAAATCACTTTATCTTTATCTCTTTCATCTCATTGTTTCTCCTACTCTGTTTGTACATGTTCTTATTTCTTAGTTGGTGTTAGGTATCTTTTCTGCTAGGGTAATGGTTTAGTTCTTATCTCTTTCATCTCATTCATGTCAAGACCAGAGCTTCTGATGCTGTGAGTAGACTTGCGTGCCATTGCTAGTTTTGGTGTAGGAACTGGTTGGATACCATAATAGTTTCTGCACTATAACTATTCTGCTACTGATAGGATCCACTTCTGGATTTTGTCATCTGGATTCTTTCATTCTCGAACTGACCTAAACAAAGAGAATAGTGCGTTGCATTTTATTTTTTTCTTTCTTTTGATGAATTCATATGTTGATCCTATTCTCTATGTTGAACCGTAACATTTTCTAATAATTGATGGGATTGTTTGCTGAATATTTTTTTCTTTCTTTATACTGGTTTGCAATCTCATTGTAGTTATGCTTCTTTCTTTTCTTTGTTAAGGTTATCACTTTAGGATTTAGGACACCTGTTTCGCACATTTTTTTGGGTCATCATCGCTTCACAACTACATGCAGCTTTATGTTTACTTGGTATCTTTTGATGCTGCATTTGTCATAGACACTTGGATGTTTGTCCCTTCTTTTAAATGGAATGGAAACAGTTATTTATTCGTTTTAAGCATTAAGAAAAATTTTAATTTATTAAAAAATATAACAAAAATAAGAATGTAATCATACAGGCTTTGAGAGTAAATGGCTATTTTTCTTAGAAGTCCCTAATTTGAATTCTTTTGGAGTATCTAAAAGAGGCTCCCCAAATTCACTGTATCATCAAAAATAGGTGTCAAAACTCAATTTTGTAACTCCAATAGGTTTCTTATCCTGCATGCTTCCTATTTTGGAGATGCCATTTTGACTCCCTAGATTTGGTGTGTGAGAGAAAAGAGAGAAACTCTCATTTTAAAAATATATAACTTGTTTCAAGAAATTTTTGAGATGCAAAGTCTACTCACGTGATCAAAAAATTAATAATAAACTTGGCTTAATTAAAATATGGAATATATTTGGAATAACTACTTCAAAAATAATTAGTTAAAATAATTTTTTAATTATACTAATAAAAATGAAGAAAAAAATTGAGAAGCATGATTGAACAATAATACTAATAATCCTACCAATTATACATATATATATATATATATATGTAGATTGATAGATAAAATACATACTTTAAGACTCGATCCACCATGGTGCCCATCATTCCCCCTCTCTTCAAAAGGCTTCGACCTCGAATCTTTAAGACTCGGTTGCACAGCCAAAACTGTCATCAGTGCAGGTGCAGCAACTTCAAGCCCGATTTCGACCTTGATTCATTCCGAATCGTGGAAAACTCAAAACATGAAAGTTTTAGAAATATTTCTTGGCTTTCGACAGAATCTTGAATCATCTCAATGGGAGCTTGGATGAGAGAGTTATGCCCAGATTATGAAGCAACATTGAAATTGTACGAAAATCATCCGACTAGCGTTTTGTGCACTTAACTTCTTAGCTCTCAACCTTGTGATTGACCCATATGGAACTTGTAAAGGATCTTTAAGACTCGGTCCACCATGGTGCCCATCAGATTCAACATGACCCTTACGACATGGGTGTTCGATCCTTATTCTCAAAAGCAGGTTTAGGAGTCTAAAATAAGAGTTGGGTTTTATGACCGAAACCTACAATTCAGGTTTTAGGGTTCGTTCCTTGAGATTTAGGGTCACGGTCTAGTGTTTTGTAAACACTAATAAGGTCTTATTGAGGTCTCAATATACAAATTTAGGTTTAGTTAATACTAAATCAGACCTACACTAACATTTTTGAATTTTTTATCCAATCGGTAATTCTAAATTTCTCCCTCGATTTTGAATAATTTTCATCCATTATTTTTGCAAATGAAAGCTTGAAACATGTATTCTAAGACCCTGCTATTGCATGCTTTAAATCTAAACATAATTAAACAAAATTCAAACGAAATTATAAATGTTTTAAGTTGATTGTTTTTTAGATTTTCCTTCTTCAGTTCCTAGCCTTCATCAGTTTCTTGCCTCTACTTCTACCGTTGTCTCATGTTTCTTCCTCTATTTCAAGCTTTCACTACTCTCTTATTTCCCTTCTCCACTAACCTTAAGGTCGGTGGCTCTTGCCACTTGTCGTTTCGATTTTTTGCATGAAGAACACATCACATGGTTGCTGCTCTCTCTTCATCATTCCTTTTCTTTACATGGAGACAGTTGCATCTATGCATGCTGTCCACTCTTTCTCCCTCCTCTCTTCTATATATTTCTATTGATTTCTAATCTTCTCTAATTATTTAATCTACTTATGTATATATACATATCTATATATAGTTTGAGGACAGCCGTACACACACAATATATTTTTAAGGTGTATACTTCACATGTGTTCTCATTTATTGTATATATGCATATATATATATATATACATATATTATTTGCTATGTATTTACATTTTATATTTTCTTTTATTTATTTTTCTTCTCATAATATTATTATTAATATTGATTTGTTTATTTACGTAATGTTCATGCCCATATTTTTATAATCGTAACCAAATATTGACAGTTGACGTGAAAGTATATAATTTCACCGGAATTAATAGAACAAGTTGGTGATTGCAATGAAAGTGATGTACAGTTGTCCTGGGTTTCCGGGGCTCTTACTGAAAGTTCATGTGTTGGGGCTTTGAAACCAACCTCGTTACTTAAGGTTTTGATCACTAACTAATATTTAGTGATTTAATAATTTTTAGTCGGGTCGGGTGTTACAACATGTATATATGGTCCTATATATCTAAAGGAAGAAAAAATACATCAAGACTCAAAATATATATATATATATTCTATATAATATTGTATATAAGCTAGAAGCTTCCAATGGAAGCTACTGGAAGATGGGAGGTCAAAAATATAATATATAATATATCTATATAAGCAAAAGTACTTAGGGTGGTGCAAGAAGCTTAAAGAAGCTTTTAGGAGGCAACCGAAAGAATGAAGTATAAGGATATATATATATATATATATATATCTACAGAGTTGTAGAGATGAAGAGAAAAGTCCTGAAGGTTCTAGCTCAGCCGCAATAGTTGACAAACAGCAACACAGCTATAAAAATATATATATATCTATCTATGAGTATGCAGCTACAGCAAACAAGCAAACAAATAAAGAGCATCTTCTAGAGCATTGGGATTTATGGATTTACATTTATATATAGATATAAACTTAAATAAAGTAAGAAAAGAGAGAGAAAGAAAACCTGTAGTAGCTGCTACAGCTGTATAATTTCCACCATGGATGAAGGAAGGAGAAAACTTCAGAAAGCTGGGCCTGAGACTGAGGTATGTGCTAAATCTCTCCTCTTGTGTTCTGTAGATAATTACGAACCAAAACAGTAGGGAAAATTTGGAAGAAATCCAAGAAAAAAAGGTAACCTGCAACTCACTGTCAAAAAGGGGGAAAATTAAAGGTGAACTAAACTTGGTTTTATGAATAGAACCGAGTAGGATACCCCTCCAAGAATCCAAAACAGTTGGAATTATACAAAATGGTCAAGAACTGATCATGTTAGGGCTAAGAATACCTTGGCCAAAAAAGATAATGGGTGTCAGAAAATTATAACTTTTGAGGTGTAAAATAGCCCCATATGAGTTGTTGAAGTCCTTAGGATTGATTTGAGATAAAAACCATTAAAAATGGATGTAAAATAAGAGGAAACAGTAGGAAAATTATTTGTATTTCTGGCCCCGGCGCCAGAGACAATGCCAGAATAGTAGCCGGAAAATCGTGAACAAGTTGGGTTTGTTTTAGTGATGGATCGAACCTTGGGTCAGGTCGGGTCAGGACCTGATGAAACACAGACACACAACGATGCCGTTTAGAGTTTTATTTTAAGTTGAATTATGTAGAGATCTGAAAAATGATAATAAATTTTTCATTTTTGCCGGTAGGGCACTATTCATGCACCATTTGTAGGTTAGAAGCATATTTTGAGTATGTTATAGAAGATAAATATGCTTATAATGTTAAAATACACCTCCTGTAAAAATTTGAGCCTATTCGGAGACAGTTTCAAAAATTGGACCAAAAGGGAATCCGGGTGGCCCCGTGGATCTGTCAAAACCCGATCACAGGCGAAAATTTATTTTTTTGAAAAAATTCATTTAAAATAATTTTAAGAACTTTGGATAAAACAAATATCGAATTAAGGCGTTTCGGGACGGATTATAGGGTAATGGGGCCTTGGATTCATTAAGGGCAAAAGGGTCATTTTGTACCTTTGCCCCTCTACAATAAATACAACCCCCTTAGTGTAAAAATATCATTCTTTGGTCTGAAGAAAGAGCAGAACACGTTCATGGAGAGAAAGTGAAGAAAAACCCTAGGTTCTCCAAGCTTCAAGCCACCAAAACACACTCTTAGGCCAAGATTCTTGCAAGACTTCCTTCGAGGAAGTTGTTCCTCTCATCAAGGGTTATATTCTCATTGATCGATTCAGCTACACGGCGAACACAACTCCCTCGGTTTGAGAAAAACCATTTTAGTTATGATATCTTGCTAAGTTAGGAATAGATTTAAGTTTCCTTGCCTTTCTATGTGTTGATTGAATGATTTAGGTGTTCATTTGATGTTAGAAAATCACTTAGGTGGTAGTTGCTTTGAAAACTTAGAGTTGGTAGTTTACGTACTTCTGTGTTCTTTGAGTTTCTTTACATTTTGTCACTATGATGAAGGTATGTCTTGCATATGTGTTGGATTATTATATTCTAGCTTATGTTCATGTGGAAAAACTCTTATGGTTTGAGAGTTATGATTTATTCCATGAGTTGGTAGTTTGTATATTTGTATTTTCTTTGAGAAATTGTTAAAGTAATGAACATGAAACTTGATCATATGTTTAATTCATTGAATTGTGATTTACATTCATGTAAACAAAGTATTGTGAAATTGAAGTTATGCTTTACTTTATGAATGAGGCATTTTTTAAGTCATGCTCCATGTTTTGATGAAATGTTTCATTGAATTGCATAAGAACAAAAATCAAAACATGTTGGCATAGTGTGAATCCTTTGAGGCATGGCGTGAGTTGAGCACTTTGGTACTATGCATTATGAGGGTGTAGATCCTGTGGTGAAAAACCCAAAATTGGCTATTGGTACTCATGCCAACGGGGACGGACTGTGAAGCGAGACATACGATTGGTACTCATTCCAACGGGGAAGGGCCGTGAAGCGAGACATGGGTGTGGCATAGAGTTTGCATGTGTGTGTCATGCATATCACCTTTGCATTGCATTGATGAATGGAGGGGGGTATGCATAGCTTGAAAATGTACACTCGCACATGTCACGCCTTAAATTTGTTCCTAGCATTAGCATCATATCATACCAGTAGTTGAGTTGACCCATTCGTGGGATATCGTATTTCAGATGAGGCTCCCGGTATTTGAGACTTGATGAAGTCTTGAAGAACAGAGGAGACATGGACTACGGAGGATTATTGGCCCTTTGGGCATAGTTTGAGTTGTATGAGGGTATAAGCCCTAAGATTTATGTAATGAATTTGTGATAGTATTGTGAAGTGCGAACAAAGTGGGCAAGGCCATATAATAGTAATGAAAATGAGAATGTGATGTTTTAAATTCCAAAGTATATGTGTATGTGTGGAGAATTGTATAATTAGATGATGTATATTTAATTTGTGTGAGATTGTGGCCACCGAGTGAGGGTGGGTTGTGACATGTTTATACATATGAAGTATCATGAATATTAGGTAGGAAAAAGGCTTAGAAAACAAAGGAAGTTATGTCAAAATTTTAGTGAAATTAAAAGAAAAAAATTAAGTGTGTAAAAAACCATTTAAATAAGTGAGAAAAATGCTCAAAACGGAGGGTTAGAAACCTTGAAGAAATAAGCTAAAAATGAGGAAAAAGAAGCCTTTAAAACTTAGGAAAAAAAGTTACAAATCAAAGAAAATTAGTGCAGCAGAAAGAGAAATTCACTTGCAGTAATTACACTGTTGCTACAGTGTTTTTGCAGAAAATCAGAAACTACCTCTCTGTCGCTACAATAGCTGCCCGCAGCCTGCCGCACACCCAGCGCCGCGCTCGCCCAGTCTGCCTGCTGCTGCCCCCCTTATGTGCCCATGGCCTGCACCTGTCTGCTTGTTGCTTAGTAGCTATGACACCAGCCCTGACAGCCCCCTTTTAAGCCATGTTTTGGTACCCTTTTTAGGCCATTTTTGGCCACTCTTTAGGGCTATGTTTAGCCACTTTTTACGCCATGTTTGGCCACTCTTATAGGCCATGTTTGGCTACTTACTTGGACCACTTTGGTAAACTTTTTAACCTATTCTAGGCCCATACCGTAGGGCATTTTGGGGCCCATTTGGGGTCACTATTCCAAGGCATATTTAAAGACATTTTAGGGCCATCATGGAGACTACACTTGAACATAACTTAGATTAGTTTTAGCCAGTAGTTGAGGCAGTTTTTGACTACCATTGGTAACCCATCTTGGGGTAAACCTTGTATCCGATTTTTTTTTATTTTCATTTTGGGAAAACTTTGGGAAATAAAAAGGGGAATTCAGCCAAATATATTTAATTATCATTTATTAATCATTTTTAATTTCAATTTCACTCACTCATCGGGTTTGTGAAAATTCAGGACGTGACAAATTCTCCCTGTTTGGCTACCAAAATAACAAATTGAAATCACAATAGCAGTATACCTAAAACGTGAATAAGACCAATAACAAGAATATGTTGTACCGGTTCTCTTAAGGAGCCTGAACCGGTTGGTTCAAAGGCTTATTAGGCCGATTTAGGGCTACAACCCAAAAACCCTTTGGTTCATTGATTAAATTAAAATAAGAAAACCATAACTTTGTGAAATAACAGTTTGACCCCAATAGTTCTGAATATTCTGTTTTGGCCCAAATCTTGGGATTTTCATGCAAATATACTCCTGGTAAAATAATTTATTAATAATTAATTAATTAAATTATGGTATAAATAGGGTAAAATGATGATTTTACCCTTGACCAATAAATAAAGCAAATGAAGTCCAAAACTAAGATCCGAAAAATTTTATCCTAATAGTTTCGGGCATTCTGGACACAATGAAAATGTCAGATTGTACATCCAGGGACTCTGGGGTGGTCCCACCATAATAGGTAAAATTACTAAAATAACACTAATACAGTACGAAGCCCAAATAAAGTCCAAATTAGATGAAATTGATACCAATGGAAGCCCAAATAATTGTGAGCTCGTATATATGACTAAATCATGATTCGGTGTCAGAATATCATAAAATTTGAAATGACCAAAATATCCCTAAGCGTAGAAAGTACAAAGTAAAGGCCAAATAAATTCTAAAAGACGGCCAATCTGATATAATTAATTGTCATAAGCATAAGTACGAAAATTGAGGGGGCTAAATAACACTCTGGAACAGTTAAAGTATAAAATAAAAAATGACCAATGTGTACCGATGATCAAAAGCAGATACTAAATGAAGTCCAAAAGACTTAGAAATTTATATATAAGACATGTGGAATATTTTGAGGGCCACAATAGGGTCCAGGGCAAGAATGAAAAAATTAACACTTTGCCCCTAAGATTAAATACGTGATTAATTGATAACGAATGAAATCCAAATGAATTAAATTATAAGTCTGAACGCTACTAAGCCTACTTAGAAATGTAATAGCCTCAGTTGAAACCCAATGAGTGGGTAATAGGCCAATGGACTTAATTAGGCCATCTGATAAACTTCTAAGATGATGAATAAGTTATGACTGGATGAATCCTTATACTTTTGTGATTGATGATGATTATTCAGGATATGCAAGGATGTGTCTGATGTATCTGGAGATTATCACAGTATTTGTAAATGGAGATAAGCATAAAGTTTGTGAGTAACTCGGAACCCCTGACTTGGTGTATATGTGCTGTATTATCTAGATTCATATACTGTACTATTTAAATGCATATGCTTTCATGCATACTCTTTGTACTACATTACACATGGTATGATCCTATTCTGCCCTTCTGATATGTTCTGTTCTAATTCTATTCAGGTCTATTCTCTTTTGTTATATACCATTTGGAGTCTATTCTGATTTTGTTTTGATATGTTGTGTTTTACTCCTTGGCCCACTATAGGATTGAACGGTTTGGCTTATGCCAGAGCATGACCTAGAGCGTAGAGGCCCCAAGAGTTTCTGCTTATGGGCAGCTGGGAAAGGCTCATATGCCTAATTGGCATCCTGTTCTATTTCTATTCCACTCAATTCTGTCATGTTCCTGTTCTGATCTGACCTAGAGGGTAGTGGCCTCACGAGTGTCCGCTAATAGATAGCTAGGGAGAGGTTTAGACACACTTGATGATATGTCTTTGATTGACTAGTACTTAGTTTAGTTTTGTTTTATTCTGATCTGATCTATTCTATTTTGGCTCTGTTCTGATCTGTTCTGTTGTGTTCTAATCTGATTTGTTCTGTTCTGATCTAATCGGTTTTGTTCTACTTGAGCTGCATTTGATCATGCATTTTATATGGATACTACGTATATAAGAACTGGTTTTGAAACGCATGGCAAGGAACCTATGTTACTCACTCAGCTTATTTAAGCTCATTCTATTTGTCTAACATTTTTCAAGATTTATCTCCAATGGATTAGAAGGCACAATGAGATGACATCAGTAGGCTGGGAGACATCCCAAATAAGGATTTGATTGGCATTGATTTGTGGAGACTTGGATTCTTATGGACTAGCTCAGGCTATTCAAGTGAGTGAAATGATATGATTGAATCCATTGATGTGCAATAGATGTATTGGGACATGGCTCATGAGTAATGGTACTCTAGAGATATTAGACGTCTGGTTATAGACGTACCTCTGTGATCTATAGCTCTGTGGGATATAGATGAGTTGTATTCCCGATTGAGAAAAGAATTTTAATTTTCACTGCTCTGACCCTACATTTGGAATGTAATTCATTGTAAAGTTCAGAAGTTTTCCTTTGGTTGGTCGCATTGTTGGTAGGGAGACTGGTAAGGTGGCTAACTGGCATCACATCTTCGGCATTCGCGTAGGGTGGGGTGTAGGATGTGGCAGAGTGGTATCAGAGCTAAGGTTGGTAATATTTAAAATCCACTGATACCATAAAGTGGTATCAGAGTAAAGGTTGTAAATATTTAAGAAGGTTACCTGTGTCAGACTCAGAGGAGATGGGAACTTCAGCCAATAAATTATGAAATGGTTTGGGAGCCAGTGTCCACATCAGAGCATTAAGTCATGGATTAAAAACCATAGAGTACTTGAGCCATTGATACTAATAGTGATAGTATCAAAGTGATAAGTCCCAATTTTAGAAATTAGAAATAGAATTGTGGAGGTCTTCGTAATAGATGATAAATCTGTGATTTTAAGGCTTCTAAAGACTAGGTATCAACATTCTCATTGGAGCCACAGTGACATTGAATGATAAGTGACACTAGGATATGTCGCTAATGACACGAATGATTGTGGATATATTGATTGGGAGGAAAATGACTATAGGCAAGCTAACTCTGGCATTGATAATTATGATTGTGGAGATAAAAATGAATAACTTTATGGATTCAAATGTGATTTCTAATCATTTGAGGATGATTACCAAATTTGATTTAATGAGAATGGATCTAATATCGGATCTTGAGGAGATCATATATTTTATGGATGGTAAATCAGACTTATTGTGGATTTTCTAGATCTGATCTAAAATTTGTACGATTGGAGATTATAGACTAGTGACAATTGGTAACATGTTAATTGAAGTAATAAAGGTTAAGATTTTATTATGTCTCAAAATAAGGGTTATGACATTTTAATACATCACAAGGCAATATATTCCCTAAGAGATAAACTTGACTGATAAATAAGTAATTCCCCTATAAGGTAAGTTGAGTTTTGGGGACAAAACTCTTTTGAAGGAGGGGAGTGTGTAATACCTCAAAAAATCCGATATAATTAAAACAGTAACCGATCCCATATAAATGAGATTAATTAGTCCAAGATATGAAATTAATCCAAAACACCAAAGATGGTGCATGCTCGAAAAATTGACAACCTGGTCAACTGAGTGCCGAGATGGACAAATGGGACCGATATGGAGAATTAATTATGAAAATAATATGGATATAGTATAAGGCACGAACAGGGACCCAAAATCAGTAAAATAAGTAATGATGATACCGAGCTCTGGCTTTATGCTAAATTTATCGGCATTTCATAAATTAATATTTGATGAAATAAAATTGTTAAATACCGTAAGATATATCGAAAAATATGCTTAGACGCATATACATATATATATATATAGTCCTATATATCTAAAGGAAGAAAAAATACATCAAGACTCAAAATATATATATAAGATTATATATATATATAATATTGTATATAAGCTGGAAGCTTCCAATGGAAGCTGTTGGAAGAGGTGACGTGAACCTGTAAGATCGAAATCCTTTGAACCCATGATCAAATTGAAACTTACCCAAAAAAGCCAAAAATCAAGTCAAGATGATCTAGACCTGTTGAAAACTTGTTTCAGGAACCTAGATTTGATGAGAACGCCATAAAGGGTATGCCTTTGATAAGTTCATAGTTCACTCAAGAACAAGTAGAGAAAATTGAAAAATTCTTTATGCAGGAAAGCTTCATTCATGTTGCTAGCCTCCAAATTGCAGCTATAAGTTCTTTTAAAACCCTCTATGAAACCCTAGGGCCAAATAAGGCCTACATCAATTAAAAGACACGAGCTGAATCTCGTCAGGCCCAAAACCTACTAAACTACCAACTAAAGCTAATAAAAGAAATCCACTAAATGAGTTAAATAGGCCCAAACACCTATAATCATAAAATATAAAATAGGCTCACACGCCTATACTTAACGAAGTAAAAAGTCTACATGAAGCCACTATGCTATGCCGCCCCCCTCTGTAGTATGTATCACATGGATTAAAGTTGGTTCTTATTCTTTCAAGCCCATCTTGAATGTTGGGGCCTTGCTTGATGAATTTGCAAACTCAGCCCAAGTGAATTGCACCAATCCTTGCATTGCTTCCTTGATCTTCTTAGCTGTCGACTTTGTGATTGGCCTATTTGGAACTTGTAAAGGATCTTTAAGACTCGGTCCATCATGGTGCCCATCATTCCCCCTCTCCTCAAAGGGATTCGACCTCAAATCATCACCTGCATCAAAGGGAGAAAGATCAGAAACATTGAAAGTAGTAGAGACATTATACTCATCTGGAAAATCCATTTTATAAGCATTATCATTAATTTTCTCAAGGATTTGGAAAGGTCCATCTCCTCGAGGATGCAATTTCATTCTTCGATAGACTGGGAATCTTTCTTTGCACATATGAACGCAAACCTAATCTCCAGGTTCGAAGATGACACGTCTTCACCCTTTATTTGCTTGGGAAGCAAAATTTTCATTCTTCTGTGCAATTTAAGTACCCTCTCATGAATTGACTTCACCAATTCGGCCTTTTTGTGTCCATCCAAACTACTCCTGTCAGCAATAGCTAAAGGCATCAAATTTAAAGGAGTAAGTGGATTAAAACGATAAATAATTTCAAAGGGAGAATAAAAAGTAGTAGCATGCATATTCCTATTATATGCAAACTCTATAAATGGCAAACAGTCCTCCCAAGTTTTTAAATTTTTTTGAATAACAGTGTGTAAGAGTTGAGTTAGAGTCCTGTAGACTACTTCAGTCTGTCTGTCAGTCTGTGGATGACAAGTAGTGGAAAATAAAAGCTTGATACCTAATTTTTCTCACAAAACCTTCCAAAAGTAGCTAAGGAACTTAACATCCCTATTAGAAACAATACTCCTAGGTACACCATGAAGTCGTACTAATTTCTTGAAAAATAAATCAGCTATGTTTGTGGCATCATCTGTTTTATGGCATGGAATGAAATATGTCCATTTTACTAAATCTGTCCACTACCACAAAAATAGAATCTCTACCCTTTTTTCTCCTAGGCAGCCCCAAAATAAAGTCCATAGATATGTCTACCCATGGTTCACTAGGAACGGGTAAGGGTGTATACAACCCATGTGGTAAAACCTTAGATTTGGCTTTTCTACATGTAATGCACCTATCACATATTCGAGTGACGTCTCTTCTCATCATAGACCAAAAGAAATGTTCATGTAAAATTTCTAAGGTTTTTCTAAAACCAAAGTGCCCTATTAATCCCCCACCATGTGCCTCACGCACCAATAATTCACAGCATTGAACAATTTGGCACACATAATTTTCTTTATTTAAACAAATAGCCATCATGCTTGTAAAACTTACCAAATGCCGCTTTATCACATGCCATATACACATTAGAAAAATTAGCGTCATTGGCATACACGTCTTTCACATATTCAAACCCAAGCATTTTCGTACTCATAGAAGTAAGAAGTACATACCTCTGTGATAAAGCATCAATAATAATGTTCTCCTTACCTGGCTTGTAACTGATGACATAAGGAAAGGTCTCGATATATTCCATCCATCTAGCATGTCTCTTATTGAATTTACCTTGACCCTTGAGATGCTTCAATGATTCATGATCGGTGTGGATCACAAACTCCTTAAGTCAAAGGTAGTGCTGCCACGTCTCTAGAGAGTGAACAAAAGCATAAAGTTCTTTGTCATAAGTGGGGTAATTCAAGGCCACCCCACTTAGCTTCTCACTGAAGAAGGCTATGGGCCTCCTATCCTGCATCAAAACAGCTCCAATTCCTATTCCTGAGGCATCACATTCAATCACAAACGTTTTGTTAAAATCAGGTAATGCTAACACAAGTGCAGAACATAATCTTTCTTTAATATTAGCAAATGCATTCGCTTGATCAATCCTCTAAGCTCATAGCCTAGCTGGTAATCTTTCTAAGCTTAGAGTCCTTCCTCTTTGCTACAACTCGATGTTGTTATCCCATTTTGGTCTCTAGGGAGTGCCAAAAATTGAAGTATACCTTGTTGCCCCTTTTCTCTTTAACTGCATTTCCACCTTCATAGCCATGTGAACCATGTCTTCTACCTCCATATAATGCTACAACTCAACTACATTGGCTATGTCTCTATTCAGACCACTTAAAAATCTGGCCATTGTGGCCTCTCGATCCTCCTCTGCATTAGCCCGAATTATAGCCACATCCATCTCCTTATGGTAATCCTCTACACTCCTACTCCCTTGTGTAAGGTTTTGTAATTTTTGGTAGAGGTCTCTATAGTAGTGGCCAGGTACAAATCTCTACCTTATGAGAGCTTTCAACTCACCCCATGTTTTTATAGGTCTCTCATAATTCCTCCTCCTATTGGTCACCAATTGATCCCACCAAATAATTGCATAATAAGTGAACTCAATTACCGTCAGCTTCACCTTCTTCTCCTCTGAATAGTTGTGACAATAAAAAATTAACTTTATTTTCTTCTCCCACTCTAAATAAGCTTCAGGATCATTCCTACCTTGGAAAGATGGTATTTTCACTTTAATGCTCCCAAGGTTCCTATCCACCCCATCTCGCCCCCTTAGGTTTCTCCTATGTCCATGCCTACCTCCTCTAGGTATGCCCATTTCACCCATTCCAACTTTCGATGCTATGCCTTCCTCAGCCTCATCATCTTTTTCATTTTCATACTCATTTTTATTGATAGGCTCACGTCTCTTCCTATCTTGCCCACCTGGCAGATTTCTAAACACGACTTTTTGTTGATCCATCTTATCCCATATATATATATATATATATATATCTACAGAATTGTAGAGATGAAAAGAAAAGTCTTGAAGGTTCTAGCTCAGCCGCAATAGTTGACAAACAACAACACAACTATATAAATATATATATTTATTTATAAGCATGCAGCTATAGCAAATAAGCAAACAAATAAAGAGCAATTCTAGAGCATTTGGATTTATGGATTTACATCTATATATAGATATAAACAGCTCAATAAACAAAGAATTATAACTTAAATAAAGTAAGAAAAGAGAAAGAAAGAAAACTTGCAATAGCTGTTGTAGTTGTACAATTTCAACCATGGATGAAGGAAGGAGAAAGCTTCAGAAAGCTGGGCCTAAGACCAAGGTATGTGCTAAATCCCTCCTCTTGTGTTCTGTAGATAATTACGAACCAAGATAGTAGGGAAAAATTGGAAGAAATCCAAGAAATAAAGGTAACTTGTAACTCACTGTCAAAAAGGGAGAAAAATTAAGGTGAACTAACCTTGGTTTTATGAATAGAAACAAGTAGGATACCCCTCTAGGAATCCAAAACAGTTGGAATTAAGCAAAATGGTCAAGAAATGACCATGTTAGGGCTAAGAATACCTTGACCAGAAAAGATAATGGGTGTTAGAAAATTGTAACTTTTGAGGTGTAAAATAGTCCCATATGAGTTGTTGAAGTCCCTAGGATTGATTTGAGATAAAAACCATTAAAAACGGACGTAAAATAAGAGAAAATAGTAGGAAAATTATTTGTAGTTCCGGCACCAGCGTCGGAGACGACGCCGGAATAGTAGCCGAAAAATCGTGAACAAGATGGGTTTGTTTTAGTGATGGATCGGACCTTGGGTCGGGTCGAGTCAGGACCCAACGAAACACAAACACACAGCAACGCCGTTTAGAGTTTAATTTTAAGTTGAATTCTCCTTGTTTGGCTATCAAAATAACAAACTGAAATCAGAATAGTAGTATACTTAATACGTGAATAAGACCAATAACCAGAATCTATTGTACCTATTCTCTTAAAGAGCCTAAACCGGTTGGTTCAAAGGCTCATTAGGCCGGTTTAGGGTTACAACCCAAAAACCCTTTGGTTCACTGATTAAATTAAAATAAGAAAACTAGAACTTTGTGAAATTACAGTTTGACCCCAATAGTTCTGAATATTCTGTTCTGGCCCAACTCTTGGGATTTTTATGCAAATATACCCCTGGTAAAATAATTTGTTAATAAATAATTAATTAAATTATGTTATAAATAGGGTAAAATGATGATTTTACCCTTGAGCCATAAATAAAGCAAATGAAGTCCAAACTAAGATCCAGAAAAGGTTATCCTAACAGTTTTAGGCATTACAAACCCAATAAAAGTGTCAGAATGCACATCCGGGGACTCCGGGGTGATCCCACCATAAGAGGTAAAATTACTAAAATAACACTAATATAGTACGAAGCCCAAATAAAGTCCAAATTAGACGAAATTGATACCAATGGAAGCCCAAATAATTGTGAACTCGTATCTATGAGTAAATCATGATTTGGGGTCAGAATGTCATAAAATGTGAAATTATCAAAATATTGCTAAGCATAGAAAATACGAAGCAAAGACTGAATAAATTCTAAAAGACGGCCAATGTGATATAATTAACTATCGTAAGAATAAGTATGAAAATTGAGGGGCTAAGTAAGACTCCAAAATAGTTAAAATATAAAATGAAAAATAACCAATGTGTCCCGATGATCAAAAGCAGATACCAAATGAAGTCTAAAAGACTTAGATATTTATATAGGAGAGATGTGGAATATTCTGAGGACCACGATAGGGTTCGGGGCAAAAATGAAAAAATTATCATTTTGCCCCTAAGGTTACATATGTGATTAATAGATAACGAATAAAATCCAAATGAATTAAATTATAAGTCTAAATGCTACTAAGCCTACTTAAGGAATGTAATAGCCTCAGTTGAAACCCAATGAGTGGGTAATAGGCCAATGGACTTAATTAGGCCATCTGATGACTTCTAAGATGATGAATAAGTTATGACTGGATGAATCCTTATACTTCTGTGATTGATGATGATTATTCAGGATATGCAAGGATGTGCCTAATGTATCTAGAGATTAACAAAGTATCTGTAAATGGAGATAAGCATAAAGTTTGTGACTAACTCGGAACCCCTAACTTTGTGTATATGTACTGTACTATCTAGATTCATATATTGTACTATTTAAATGCATATGCTTTCATGCATACTTTTTGTATTGTATTACACATGGCATGATCCTGTTTTGTCTTGCCCTTCTGATATGTTCTATTATGATTCTGTTCGGGTCTGTTCTGTTCTGTTCTATTATACGCCATTTGGAGTCTGTTCCAATTCTGTTTTGATATGTTGTGTTTTACTCCTGGGCCCATTACAGGATTGAGCGATTTGGCTTATGCCAAAGCATGACCTAGAGGGTAGAGGCCCCACGAGTGTCCACTTATGGGTAGTTAGGAAAGGCTCATATGCCTGATTAGCATCCTATTCTATTTTTGTTTCGTTCAATTCTGTCTTATTCCATTCTGATCTGACGTAGAGGGTAGAGGCCCCTCGAGTGTCCGCTTACGGTTAGCTAAGTGAGGTTCAGACACACTTGATGATATGCCTTTGATTGACTAGTACTTAGTTTAGTTTTGTTCTATTCTGGTCTGATCTATTCTATTTTTGCTTTATTCTGATCTGTTATGCTCTGTTCTGTTCTGATCTGATCAATTTTGTTCTATTTGAGTTGCATTTGATCATGCATTTTATATGGATACCATATATATAAAAACTTATTTTGAAACCCCTGGCAGGGAACCTATGTTACTTACTGAGCTTGTTTAAGCTCATTCTATTTGTCTAACATTTTTTAGGATTTATCTCCAGTGGATTAGAAGGCACAATGAGATGACATCAGTAGGCTGGGAAACATCCCAAGTAAAAATTTGATTGGCATTGATTCGTGGAGACTTGGATTCTTGTGGACTAACTCAGGCTATTGAGGTGAGTGAAATGATATGATTGAATCCATTGATGTGCTAGGGGTAAAATCGTTATTTTTGCATTGTTTAGGGGAAATTACGAAATTCTAAATATTTTTAGGAGCCTTGATGCAATTTCAATAAGTTCCTATTTTAAAATAATATTTTATTATTTTAGAAGGTTATTTTTGAATTACTTCTTATATTATTTGAGTCCAAGGATAATTAATACAAACTATTAGGGTCCAAATGTAATTTTAGAAAGTTATTTTCTTAAAATAAGATTTAATTATTTTAGAGGGGTATTTTTTAATTATTATTAATTTGGTTTAGGTTTAGTGGCATTTTCAAAGAGTTCAGGGGTCAAATTCTAATTTCATAAACTTCATTTCTGCCCTTGATTAGCCAAACTATAGATAAGTCTTATCCAAGTTTAGGATAGTTTTTTATTCAATTAATTGATGTAACACTCACCTCCAAAAAAAGGACAATTAAGACAGTGTAATAAAAATTAACACTGTAAAATAACTTTTGAAGATACTTTGGACACTATGTCAAAACATGATCAGGTTAGGAACTAATCTAAACCAACAGTAGATCATAACCCTAGTTAGGGTATCACCTCATGTAGTTAAAAATTTAACCTAACCATCAGTCAACCTAACTCAACTTAGATTAGCAAGGCTAATGGGTTAAGTGATTAATATGTCACTAACCCAAGAATGAGGTAAAATATTACATTAAATATTAAGAATTATTAAATAAAATAATTATGAAAATAAAAGGAAAAATGCAAAATAAAATATATAAAATTATTTTCTATAACCTATAAAGGAGGGTTAAATACACACATAAGACATGTTATAAGTGTGTATATATAAATACCTATATGAAGTAGAAAATACATATATAGGTGTATATACACACACAATCGTGTGTGTGAGAGAGAGAGAACAAGGGGGAGAGAGAGAGAGAGAGAGAGAGAGAGAGAGAGAGAGAGAGAGAACCGTATGTGTGTGCTAGGTGTGAGCAAAGGATTGGAGAAGACAAGGGCAGCCTGGTTTGCATAACCATGAAGGAGAGAAGTTTGTAGGTAGTTAGCACATGCAATTGAGGCTGCCATCCAAAGGAAGGATTCCTATTGGTTCTTGTGAAGGTGGAGCAAAAAGAAAGAGAAGAGTAAAGAGGGCTTATAAGAATCCACCAAAAATTGGCATTAGATTCTACCAACCATAGAAGAAACAGAAAGAGGACAGAGAGAAAATATAGAAAAGATGAGAGGAAGCCATGCAACTGTGAGAAAAGATGAGAGAGAAGACGAAGGAATAATTCAAATGGAACTCAACCAAGGTAAAAACTTCTCCCTTTTTGAATTTTAACGCTTATTTTAGTTATCCGTTAAGAGAATTAAGAGAGAAAATGAGGTTAAAAGACCTAAAAACATAAAGACTTTCTAAAATATGTATCCATATGAATTTTATACTGTTATTATAAGGATTATCCTAAATGTCGTGACCTTATATTAGTTGCTCAATTTTCCATTGATAAGAGTCTATGAGTTTCATGACTTAAAAACTAGTTTGTGCATTTTTTTAAATAAGCATGAATCTAGTCATTTCACTTCATGCATATTTTTATTAGAGCTTTGTATGTTAAACCTTATGCACAACTTGTATATTGGCATTCATGAGTCACTGTCTAGTCAATTCTTAATTCATATTTAAAGTCCTTGAATAGGCTACTCATAATGATATCGAAAGGCATATTATAATTCTAGTTAGTGTTATGCATTTGAACTTTTTAGCTTATTTGTGTGATTCAACATTTTGCAACATATAAACTTATCTTCATTTATAGCCTTTAAAATTTAGTCATTGAAACAATAAGCTATATCAAAATTTTCTCTTAGTTCTTCCATTTTTCTTTTAACCTTAACTGAGCAATTTTACATGTCACATATTGTTACGTCTTGGAACCGATGAGGCCTAGGGGCGAGGTGTGTGACCTCATTTTCAATTCACCTTGAGATAAGAAAATTGGGTTAAAATGAGTTCAATTTCCCTTGTTTATGTTAAAATGTTCATACGAGACAAATTGGGTGGCGAAAAGTTGGTCGGGAAACCAAACTGACAAAATAAGGTGAAAGGTGGTTAGGTCCCTCTCCTAGTGCCGATCAGCACACAGAGGGGGGGTTCCCACCTCTCTATGTTGATCAGGCCTGGGTCTCCCTGGTCTACTTTGTTTAAAAAATCCTTCATGTTTTGGGTCTTTTTCGTGATTCAACCTAATTCTAAATAATCTTTGACATCTATTTTCATTTCATTCAATATTCATATCATAATCTAACATTTATTAAACACCCTACATCACTTTCATTTATCAAGAAATAACACATTTAAATTAAGGCTCAAGTCCCACACTTCACAATTCCCACAAAATCAAAAGACAAGTCAAGTCTCTTATAATATTTACATCACCATCAAGCTCCTAGTTTATATGCATTTTAACTACAAAATATATAGTCCATTCCAAGGGAAAGATACATCTATGCAAGCTTCCCAAAGGGGTTCATGAAGTTCAAGTAAACAAAAATGGAGGTCTTTCCAAAAATGTCTTGGTGATAAGTCTTCAACTTGCAGCGATTTCCTTGCCCCCTTTGTAATACCCCGAAAATCCGGCATGACCCAGACTACAACCCGACCTAATAAAAGTAAGCTTTATAATAATAATGTTTAAAATATAAATGGAACTGGCTCAAAAATACAGTAACGGGATTTATTATCTTAAGATATGAAATTAATTCAGACCACCAAAAGTGATATATGCTCAAAAAATTGACAACCCGGTCAATCGAGTACCAAAATAGACAATATGGGATCGATATGAAAAATTAATTATAGAAATAATATGAATATAATATAAGACATGAACGGGGACCCAAAATCGATAAAATGAGTAATAACGATACCGAGCCTCAAAATTATGCCAATTTTACTAGTATTTCATAAATTGATGTTTTATGACATAAAATATCAAAATACGAAAATAAGCGCTGAAAAACACACTTGTGGATGAGTGTGACAAGATATATAAATATATATTATATATATATTAATACATGTATATACATGTATATATATGAATGTACACATCTTGGGGATACGTATGACTTAATATATATATATATATATATATATATATGTATAAGTGTACACTACACAATATGTAACCTATATAAGAGTGTAGCAAAAGATATATGTATATAATAAGTGTCCTTGAAGCTTCCATACGGAAGCAGTGAGAGGGGGCTACTGACCAACCATGTATAAATATAATAACATATATATATATATATATATATATGGAGCAAAAATAAAATAAGAAGCCTGAAGCTTCTAAAGCACGAAAGAGAGTCGGTGCTCTATCTAGAAAAGCAGCAGAAGCTGCTAGAAGGGGTGTGGCGGTGCAGCAGATCGATATATATTTATATATGTGTGTGGTGGTTGTTGCAGTGGAAGCTGCTGAAAGGAAGGAGAGAGATCTGATAAGCTGATGGGGTTTGGGGGAAACAAGTCATGTCGAGTTTGATCACGTTTGTGCACTTTTCAGCATTAATAGTTGAGTCCATGTAGAGAATAAGAAGATGATCTACATGCCACAGGTGATCCTCAACTCTCTCGCTGACATAATCTATGATCGTCTGATTCTTTCTCTATTTCTCTGTCTCTAGAGTCCAATCGGTGAAAAAGAAGAAGGAACAGAGCTATAGCTAAAAGATCACTCGATCGATTCAAATTTTGGATTTTAGATTTGAGCTCTGTGATAGCCTTGGTAAACTACAATGGATTTCAGTTCAGGTTGATGAAGAGGTAAGATGACTCAGATTTTGGTTCAGCGAGGTTCTGTGGGCTCATCTTTGAACCCAAGCAGGTCCTCTTCGCTGCCTGGTTCTTCTTCTGCTCTGCCCTAGCCTCAGGTTCGGGCTGCCTCAGTCGTTAAAAGTGAGGAGAAAATACTTAAAGGGCTTGTTCAACAACTTAAGGAACGTGATCCAAGACTACGATGACTCAGTAGGTGAAATTGCACACTTTGATAATTTTAGAGGATCTCTAAACAGTAGTGCAGAATAGGAGAATGGGGACTATACCGATCAAGCTGCAAAGACAGAAGAAGAGTCTTCAGTCACATATGAAACTGGTTGTGACCATGGAACTGAGGTGCTTCCTGATCATGGCACTGAACTGGAAAAAGATGCATCCGGAAATACTGAGTCATTATCAAGGGAAGAATTGGGTCGTCTTGTTGCTTCTCATTGGACAGGAGAAAACACTGGGCAGCAAACTGGTAGAGTTGATGCTGCAAATGACGATGATCACGAAAGCCAAGAAGAGAGACCAAAAGATATCCAAGATGATAAATATTACAACAAGAGGGAAATTAGTAACTAGAGTTCTGACTCCAAGTTTGCCAAATGAATCTAGTGGTGGTGCCTCGATTAGTAGCTTTTTTGGGAATGGAAGCCTAGGTTCAATGTTCATTGTGACAAAGCAGGGTCTGAAAATGTTAATTCTCCACCATTGCTCTTTCTTCCTGGTTTTGGTGTGGGCTCCTTTCATTATGAGAAGCAATTAAAGGATGTGGGTCATGATTTTAGAGTCTGGGCACTAGATTTCTTGGGCATGGCATGTCTTTGCCATTTGAAGATCCTACTCCTCAGTATAAGGACAGGAGTATGTCGAAAGGGGAGAACTTTGTGTGGGGCTTTGGAGATGGAACTGAACCTTGGGCGGATAAGCTTGTTTAATCTATTGATTTATGGAAGGACCAAGTTCGCTATTTTTTAGAAGAGTGTTTCTGTGGCAGGTCATTAGGAACCAGTTTATGTTTTGGGAAACTCATTTGGAGGATTTATTGCAATCTACTTCGCAACATGTAACCCTCATTTGGTGAAGGTGTAACGTTGCTCAATGCAACACTTATTAGGGGATCGAGGTATCCCCAATGATATGCTATACACTCTAGCCAACAATGTCAATGCAGCTCAGAAATGGGTGCAGCAGAATGTCTCTTCTCATGTTGCCTCCAATGTTGTCAACAACAGGTGATTGCTTCCTCTCTATGTCTGCTCCTATGTTAATCCAATATTTGTCAATAAGATACTAAATTGCAGCTTACCATGCTCCTTCACAAATGTGAACATCTCTTATGGTTTAGTGGTTGCTAATTATCAAGTTAATAATGATAAATTTAGTTTTGTGCTCAAGCTATGGCAAAATTGTAATGCCTTGCATAAGGTCAATTTATATGAGCTATAGGGAATATTCTGAGGACCACGACAAGGTTCAGGGCAAGAATGATAAATTACCATTTTGTCCCTAAGGTTAAATAAGAGCTTAATTGATAACGAATAGAGTCCAAACGACTTAGATTACAATCCTGACAGCTACTAAGTTTAATTAAGGAATATAATAGCCTCAATTGAAAACTGATTAATGGGTAATAGGCCATTAGACTGTCTTAGGTGATCCGATAAACTCCTAAGATGATAGATAAGTTATAAATGAATGAACTCTGATCTGTCTGTGATTGATGATGATTATTCAGGATATGCAAGGAGGTGTTTGACGTATTTGGAAGATATCTATGAATGGAGATAAGCATATAGTCTGTGAGTAACTCAGAACCCTGACTTGGTGTATATTTCCTATACTATCTAGATTCATATATTGTACTGTTTCATATACTGTACTGTTTTATATATTGTACTATTTTAATATGTAAACTTCATGCATACTCTATGTACTACATTATATGTGGCATGATTATATTATGTCCTGCTTCTGATATGTCATGTTCTGATTCTGTTCTGTTTTGTTATATGACATTCGAAGTTTGTTCTGATTCTGTTTTGATATGATGTGTCTTATGTAACACCCCGATCCTGTATAATTAATAATTAAATATTAATTATTAATTAATACCGGCTTAGAGAATAATCAAGGGAATTAACCCTAATCTCCCAACGGTCAAGATAGACCGATAAAACAATTAAAACATGTTCGAGAATAGGGTACAACACCCGAACCTAATTACCAATTAATTAGATGAAATAATGTCAATTTAACACTGACGGAATTCGAATTAATTAACCACGGAAATCCCGAATGACTAATAAATGACACGGAACCTCTAACACTGTAGATAACTGAAATATGAAACTCTTGGAACAAACCGCATCGAAAAATGAGTTACGGAATGAAAGTTATGAGGCAAACATCAAAAACTGAATTAATGCGTAGCCAAACAGGGCCTTAGCCCAAAATGGTGAAAAATGGCCAAATTGGTTGTCAAGGGGAATTGAACCCTTGACCTATGGAAAGAATGAATTCCATCCAAAAATTAAACCAAGTGGCCACCAGCACCTTTGTGCTCATATACACAACTTAATTGTATATATCTCTGTACTACCCCAACTTGCCACCCAAATGGACCAATAGCAATCCATGCAAACCCTATATGATTAGTTTCCATCCCCTCATGTCAACCCCAATCAGTCACCCGAACCTGCACACATAGATATATACATAGATGTATATATGTATATATATAGATATATGCTCCTTGAAAAGGGAGAGGGTTTTGCATGTGGACATGAGTTCTCACATAGATGCAAATTAGGCATGCTGAGAATGGCTGTTGTGTGTGTGCTCGGGTAGGGGAGTCAAGAGAGAGAAACATGTGAGGCTTGCATGTATATACAAGCTTGTGTGTGTGCATGTACATGTGAAGTTATGTGGTCCATGGAGATGCACCAAAAAGGGAACTGAGACATGGTTGAAGCTCTAAAGTGCCCAAGGACTGAACCATGAAGCATGGGAACATGGACAGTGGTCGGTTATGAGGTATATTTTCAAAATTTGCTTCAATTCTTGATCTAAAGTTTTGGGTACTGTTTTGTGCATTGTAGAACTAGAATTGCATGCATGCTAACTAGTTGATGAGATCTGGGTTATTTAGGCTTGAAATGGACCATCAAATTGCTTGGAATTCAAGCAAAAACACAAAATCTGCCATTAATGGACCTGCACTGAATAGGGTCTGGTCAACCTCCACCGAACTTGATTTGAGTTACCCAGACCTGAACTAGACCCCATTAGGTGTTTAAAAATCACCATCCGCAACTGAAACTCGCATGGGTAGACCCTCAAAACCGAACCTATAAGTCTCGGCCATGGAACCCAAAATCTGGAATAGGCTCTTAAACTGAAATTTCTAAATGGGATGTTGATCCCCATGGACACACGGTCACAACGAGCCAAGCCACGTGAGATTTGGTGGAGATGAGGCCCCACGACCGAACTGAAACTCTGTGCGATAATCGGCTATACAGAGCTTAATCCGTGGATTCGAAGCATGAAAATGATGCTATGTTGTTGGAATCACTCCCAGAAATGTTTTGGAATCAAAACCAATTGAAAATTGTACCCAGAAATTCACGAAATTGAGAAGTTATGAAATCAGGAATTAGGGCAACAGTACACTGGTTGGTGAAGAAAACGACGAGTTGACCGAGTCGACTCGTCCAACACGTCCAAACCCACCGAACTGACTCACACACGTGTCGACGTATGAACTGGCCACCGCTTAATTGAAACTACACCGTTTTGGGTGTCAACTGATTTGTTTTAAAATCTGATTCTACCTGTTTGGTTGCGGAGATAACAAATAAAAATCAGGTTTTGAGGATAACCTGAATACGGATAAGGGCAATTGAGGTTAGTTGGAATATTTAATTCCGGTTTTCTGAGTGGTCAGTGAACCGGTTGGTTCACAGTGTAATTGACCGGTTCAGCTCTTGAACCTAAAACCCAAGGGGTTTGAACCCCTAATTTGTGTAATTATGTTTTAACCCCCAAATGATTTCTGAGAATTACGGATTTGCCCCAACAGTTCTGAATATTGCACAGTGGCCCAGATTTTGGAAAAATTGTACATTTAAGCCCCTGCCAAATTAATTAAATAATAAAATAATTATTTAATTATTTTATTAATTAGGTAAAATTACAATTTTACCCCTGGACATTAAATATGTCAAACGGAGTCCAAATAAATTAAATAAATAGTGTATTTTCACTATTTCAAGCATTCTGGACTTAATGGCACAGTCCGATTTTAGAAATACAGTCCCGAAAAATACAGACCCGTAAGTGGTAAATGACTGAATTGCCCTTAATGATACTCAGGGCCGATTAAACATAACAGGCAGTCCAATTTCACTATGTTGGACGCTCTGGACCCAATGGTGAGGTCCATTTTATGAACTGACGAGCCGAAAAATATGACACACGAAATTACCAAATTACCCCTGATACCGTACGAGACCTAAACAAAGTCCGATTGGGACGAAACTGATACCGGTAGGAGCCCAGACACTGGTGAGACTGTATACTTGATTAGATGATGAATCGGGGTCAGAATTACACAAAACGTGAAATGACCAAAATACCCCTGAGCACTGTAAGTGCAAAGTAGAGGTCGAATAAAGGTCAAACTGATCTGATAAATTATCATAGGGATGATTATGAACACTGAAGGGCTAAATAAGACTCCGAGACAGTCAACACGTAAAACGAGAAATGATCGATGTGTCCCGACGATCTAAAGCAGATACCAAATGAAGCCCAAGGGACTTACAAATTTATACATGAGATATATGGGACGTTCTGAGGACCATGATAGGGTCCGGGGCAAAAATGACAAAATTACCATTTTGCCCCTAAGAATAAATAAGTACCCAACTGATACCGATTAAGGTCTAAAAGACTTAAAACTTCATATATACGATATATGGGATATTCTGAGGACCATAACAGGGTCCGGGATAAGAATGGCAAAATTACCATTTTGCCCCTATGGTTAAAATGAGAACCTAACTGATACTGATTGGAGTCCAAAGGACGTAGAACTTTGTACTTAAGATATAAAGACTATTCCGAAGACCACGACAGGGTCCGGGACAAGAATGGTAAAATTACCATTTTGCCCCTAAGGCTGAATGAGTGCCTGATTGATAACAATTGAAGTCTAAATGACTTAGGATATAATCCTAATAATTGCTAAGCCTAATTGAAGAATGAAATAGCCTCGGGTGAGATCCAATGGAAGGGCGATAGGCTACTAGGCTATCTTAGGTAATCTGATAGATACCTAAGATGACGAATGAGACCTGAATGGATGAGTTCTGATCTGTCTGTGATTGATGATTATTATTCAGGATATACATGGAGATGCCTGACGTACCTGGAGGTTATCGGATTATTTATGCAAGGAAATAAGCGTAAAGTTTGTGAGTAACTTCTGACACTGTTTTTGATACTGTCCCTTGATTTACTGATCTGTTTGAATGCAATTATTTTAAGTGCAATTATTTAAATGCATGCCTTTTCATACTATATCACTTATGACATGGTTTTAGTCTTTTGAAATAATTGACTATATTCCTAATCCCTGTGCTAGCATCCCGTACTGTTTTGCCCGTTTCGAACTGTTGAGATAAAATGGATATATTGAACCATTATTTCTGAAACGATTAAATAAACCATGTGATATAGGCAAAGAACAACATTTTGTTGTATCGTACCGCTTTGTATAGTATACTGTCTGAATGCTATATTGTTCAAATATATGTACTTATTATACACCCTTTGTACCACATTCCACGTGATGTGCTTGTGTCCTTCGAATTAGGAATTCCGTTCAGTTCTGTTATGTGCTGTCCGTTAATGATATGTCTGCCTCAGTTGTTATGTTCCGTCCGGTTCTGACATGTTCCGTCCGTTGATGATCTGTCTGTCTTGATTGATATATGGTCCAGTTCCGTCATGATCTATCCGTTAATGATATGTCTTTGTTTTGACTGATGTATTGTTCCGTTCGATTCTGTTATGTTCCGTCTGTTGATGATCTGTCTGTCTTGATTGATATATGGTCCAATTCCGTTGTGTACTGTCCGTTGATGATACGTCTGTCTTGATTGAAACATTGTTCAGTCCAGTTATGATTAGTTCCGACAGTGATGTGTCCCTGACTTGATTGTTATATTGTTTCTACCCAGTTCTGTTATGTTGTGTCCTGTTCATGATTGCCTGTGTCTTGATTAGTGTATTGTTTCCATTTAGTTCCGTTATAATTTTATCCGTTCGCGATATGCCTTTGCTTGACTGATGTATTGTTACCGTTCGATTCCGTTATATTCTGTCCGTTAATGTTATGTCTGCCTCGATTGATATGTTTCGTCCGGTTCCGACATGTTCCGTCCGTTGATGATCTGTCTGTCTTGATTGATATATGGTCCAGTTCCGTTATGATTCGTTCCGTTAATGAAGAGTCTGTGTCTTGACCGATATATTAGCAATAGTTATTGTTCTGACCGATTGGTTATGTCATGTTCCGATCCGTTTGTATTGTCTGTTCGATTCTGTTTTATTGTACTAGACTGCTTATGAAATGGATTTATAAAAATAGTTATTTTTGTAATGACTAAATTATCCATGTGCCTTGGGAGCACAAAACTGGTTTTGAAACCCATGATAGGGAATCTGTGTTACTCACTGGGCTTATTTAAGCTCACCCCGATTATTCTGACATTTTTCAGGAATTACCTCCATTGGATTAGAAGGTACTATGACATGACGTGAATAGGCCAAGTGGCATCGCAAGTAAGGATCTGACGGCACTGGATTGTAGAGACTGGTTTATTGTGGATTGAACCTGGTTATTCCGGTGAGTGGTATGTTATGACTGACTTGACTGATATATACTAGATAGACATGGCTCATGGAACTAATGGTACTCTAGAGATATTAGATCTGCTCTGTTGTTATATGCTTGATTTTAGATATGCTCTGAGATTAGAATTGTTGACTGACTGGATTTAGCCTTGCTCTGTGATACATATTATTATGATGGATAAGTGAGTTGCATTCCCGTGACACAAAGAAAAAGTTTTAAATTCCGCTGCATCTGACCCTACAGTTGGAGTGCAATTCGTCGAAAAGTTCAGAATTTGCCTTTGGTTGGTCGCGTCGTGACCGACTGGCAGTCACGTCCTCGACATCCGCGTAGGGTGGGGTTCGGGATGTGACATCTTACTCTTGGGCCCACTATAGGATTGAGTGGTTTGATTTATGCTAGAGCATGACCCAGAGGGTAGAGGCCCCACAAGTAGTCCACTTATAGGCTAGCTGGGAAAGGCTCGTATGTATGATTGGCATTCTGTTCTATTTCTGTCCCGCTCAATTCTGTCCTATTCCGTTCTGATCTGATTCCAGAGGGTAGAGGCCCCACAAGTAGTTTGCTTATGGGCAGTTGGGAGAGGTTCAGACATTCTATTCCATTCTGATCTGATCCTAGAGGGTAGAGGCCCCACGAGTAGTCCGCTTATGGGCAGTTGGGAGAGGTTCAGACACATTTGATGATATGCCTTTGTTCAGTTCTGTTTAGTTCTGATCTGTTCTGTTCTAGCTTTATTTTGACCTATTTTGTTCTGATTTGTTCTGTTCTGACCTATTCTGTTCTATTCTATTTTGATTTGATCTGTTTGTTCTACTTAAGCTGCATTTGATCATGCATGTTATTTGATATCATGTATATATGAACCGATTTTGAAACCCATAGCAGGAACCTATGTTGCTCACTGAGCTTGTTTAAGCTCATTCTATTTATCTGACATTTTTTAGGATTTATCTCTATTGGATTAGCAGGCACAATGAAATGACACTAGTAAACCGAGAGGCATTTCAAGTAAGGATCTGATGGCATTGATTTGTGGAGACTTGGATTCTTGTAAACTGAATCCGGTTATTCAGGTGAGTGACATGATATGATTAAAATCATTGATATGCACTAGATATGTTAAGACATGGTTCATGGTAATGGTACTCTAGAGAGATTAGATATGATTTGTGTTATATGTCTGGTTATAGATGTGCTCTGTGGCTACAGTTATTAGCTGTCTGGTTTTAGACTTGCTCTGTGGCACATACCTCTATGGTATTTATAAATGAGTTGCATTCTCGAGATGAAAAGGTTTTAATTTTCGCTACTCTGACCCTACATTTGGGATGCAATTCATCATAAAGTTCAGAGTGTTTGCCTTTGGTCAATTGCATTATCGGTAGGAAGACCGGCAAGATGGCTAACTGGCATCACATCTTCAGCATCCGCGTAGAGTGGGGTGCGGGATGTGATAGAGTCGTATTAGAGCTAAGATTGGGAAATAGTTAAGATTAACTAATACCACAGAGTGGTATCAAAGGAAAGGTTTATAAATAGTGAAGATCCATGGGCGTGACAAAGGAAATAGTTATGGTAAATTGATCCGAGGTTGTAAATATTGGAGATCCACTGGTACCACAGTGTGAGATTTAAGCAAAAGGTTAAGGTTACTGATACAAGAAAGGAACTTAAGGACAATAAGCGTGAAATGGTTTGGGAATCATTATCCACATTAGAGCACTAAGTTGTGGAGTAAGAACAACAAAGTACCTGAGCCATGGATACTAATAGTGGAAGTATCAAAGTGATAAGTCTCAATTTTGGAAATGAGACATGGAATTGTGGAAGTCTTCATAATAGATGATGAATCTGTTATTCTAAGGCATCTAAAGACTAGGGATCAACATTTTCATTGGAATCATAGGGACATTAACTGATCAAGTGACATTAGGACATGTTGATAATGGTACGAATGGTTATGGATATATTGATTGGGAGGAAAATGATTATAGGTCAGCTAACTCTGGTATTAATGATTATGTTTGTGGAGATGAAAAATGATTATTTTGTGGACTCAAATGTGATTGAATGATCATAGTGACTGATTTCTAACCATTTGAGGATGATCGCTAAATATGATTCAAGGTGAAATTAATCTAATATCAAATTTTGGTGATAACATATATTCTGTGGATTGTTAATCAAAATTATTGTGGATTTTCTGGATCTGATATGAATTTGTATGATTGGGGAATTATAGACTAGTGATAATTGGAGACATGTCAGTAGACGCGATCGAGGTTCAAACTTTATGATACATTACTGACTCATTAGATTTCCCCATGGATGAACCCGACTGATTAATACTTAATTTCCCATAAGGCAAGTTGAGTTTTGGGGACAAAACTCTTTTGAAGGAGGGGAGAGTGTAATACCCTGAAAATCTGACATGACCCAAACTACATCCCGACCTAATAAAAGTAAGCTTTATAATAATAATGTTTAAAAAATATATATATATATATAGATGGAACTGGCTCAAAAATACAGTAACGGGATTTATTATCCTAGGATATGAAATTAATCCAAACCACCAAAAATGATATATGCTTTAGAAATTGAAAACCCGTCCAATTGAGTGCCAAAATGGACAATATGGGATCGATACAAAAAATTAATTATAGAAATAATATGAATATAATATAAGACATGAACGGGAACCCAAAATCGATAAAATGAGTAATGACGATACCGAGTGCTGAAATTATGCCAAATTTGTCGGTATTTCATAAATTGATGTTTTATGGCATAAAATATCAAAATACGAAAATGAGCGCCGAAAAACACACTCGTGGATAAGTGTGACAAGATATATAAATATATATATATATATATATTAATACATGTATATGTATGAGTGTACGCAACTTGGGGATACGTATAACTTAATATATATATATATATGTGTGTGTGTGTGTGTGTGTATGTATAAGTGTACACTACACAATATGTGACCTATATAAGAGTGCAACAAAAGATATATGTATATAATAAGTGTTCTTGAAGCTTCCATACGGAAGCAGTGAGAGGGGGCTGCTGACCAACCATGTATAAATATAATAATATGTATATATATATGAAGAAAAAATAAGAAGCCTGAAGCTTCTAGAGCACGAAAGAGAGTCGATGCTCTATTTAGAAAAGTAGTAGAAGTTGTTGGAAGGCGTGTGATGGTGCAACAGATTGATATATGTATATATATGTGTGTGGTGGCAGTTGCAGCGAAAGCTACTAAAAGGAAGGAGAGAGATCTGATGAGCTGATGGGGTTTGGGGAGAAACGAGTTGGGTCGAGTTTGATCACGTTTGTGCCCTTTTCAATATTAATAGTTGAGTCTGTGCAGAGAAGAAGAAGACGATCTACATGCCACAAGTGATCCCCAACTCTCTCACTAACATAATCTATGATCGTCTGATTCTTTCTCTGTTTCTCCCTCGCTAGAGTCCAATCGACGAAAAAGAAGAAGGAACAGAGCTATAGCTAAAAGATCACTCGATCGATTCAAATTTTGGATTTCAGATTTGAGCTCTATGATAGCCTCGGTAAACTACAATGGATTTCGGTTTAGGTTGATGAAGAGGTAAGATGACTCAGATTTTGGTTCAGCGAGGTTCTGTGGGCTCATCTTCAAACCCGAGCAGGTTCTCTTTGCTGCCTGGTTCTTCTTCTGCTCTTCCCCAGCCTTAGGTTTAGGCTACCTCAGTCGTTAAAAATGAGGATAAAATACTTAAAAGGTTGTTCAATAGCTTAAGGGATGTGATCCAAGACTACGATGACTCAGTAGGTGAAATTACACACTTTGATAATTTTGGAAATAGAGGATCTCTAAACAGTAGTGCAGAACAAGATAATAGGGACTATGCTGATCAAGCTGCAAAGACAAAAGAAGAGTCTTCAATCACATATGAAATTGGTTGTGACCATGGAACTGAGGTGCTTCCTGATCATGGCACTAAACTGGAAAAAGATGCATCCAAAAATACTGAGTCAATATTAAGGGAAGAGTTGACTCGTCTTGTTGCTTCTCGTTGGACAGGAGAAAAAACTGGGCAGCAAACTGGTGGATTTGATGCTGCAAATGATGATGATCACGAAAGCCAAGAAGAGAGACCAAAAGATGTCCAGGATAAGAAATGTTACAAAAAGAGGGAAATCAGTAACTAGAGTTCTGATTCCAGGTTTGCCAAATGAATCTAATAGTGATTATGGTGCCTCGATTAGTAGTTGTTTTTGGGAATGGAAGGCTAGGTTCAATGTTCATTATGACAAATCTAGGTTTGAAAATGTTAATTCTCCAGCATTGCTCTTTCTTCCTGGTTTTGGTGTGGGTTCCTTTCATTATGAGAAGCAATTAAAGGATCTGGGTTGTGATTTTAAATTCTGGGCTCTGGATTTTCTTGGGCAGGGCATGTCTTTGCCATTTGAATATCCTACTCTTTAGTATAAAGACAAGAGTATCTCATAAGGGGAGAACTTTGTATGGGGCTTTGGAGATGGAATTGAACCTTGGGCGGATAAGCTTGTTTAATCTATTGATTTATAGCAGGACCAAGTTCGTTATTTTGTAGAAGAGGATTTTTGTGGCAGGTCATTAGGGAACTGATTTATGTTGTGGGAAACTCACATGAAGGATTTGTTGCAGTCTACTTCGCAACATGTAACCCTCATTTGGTGAAGAGTGTAACGTTGCTCAATGCAACACCTATTAGGGGATCTGGGATTGAAGTCATGGCAGGTATCCCCAATGATATGCTATACACTCTAGCCAACAGTGTCAATGCAGCTAAGAAATGGGTGCTGCAGAATGTCTCTCTCTCATATCACCTCCAATGGTGTCAACAACAGGTGATTGCGTCCTCTCCATCTCTACTCCTATGTTAATCCAATATTTGTCAATAAGATACTAAATTGCAGCTTGCCATGCTCTTTCACAAATGTGAACATCTGTTATGGTTTTGTGGTTGCTAATTATTAAGTTAATAATGATAAATTTAGTTTTGTGCTTAAGCTATGGCAAAATTGTAATGCCTTGCATAAAGTCAATTTATATGAGATAAAGGAAACATTTTGAGGACCACGACAGGGTTTGGGGCAAGAATGATAAATTACCATTTTGCTCCTAAGGTTAAATAAGAGCTTAATTGATCACGAATGGAGTCCAAATGACTTAGATTACAATCCTAATAGCTACTAAGCTTAATTACAGAATATAATAGGCTCGGTTGAAAACTGATAAATGGGTAATAGGCCATTAGACTGTCTTAGGTGATCCGATAGACTCCTAAGATGATAGATAAGTCATAAATGAATAAACTCTTATCTGTCTATGATTGATGATGATTGTTCAGGATATGCAAGGAGATGCCTGATGTATCTGGAGGATATCTGTGAGTGGAGATAAGCATATAGTCTGTGAGTAACTTAGAACCCTAACTTGGTGTATATTTCCTATACTGTCTAGATTCATATACTATATTGTTTCATATATTGAACTATTTTATACACTATACTGTTTTAATGCGTATGCTTCATACATACTCTGTGTACTGCATTATATATGGCATGATTCTATTCTGTCCTGCTTCTGATATGTGTTGTTTTGATTCTGTTCGGGTCTGTTCTGTTCTGGTATACGCCATTCGGAGTGTTCGATAAATATTTGATCTGAGCGTCTTACTCCTGGGCCCACTACAGGATTGTTAAACCAGACCCGGGGTTACGGCACGAATATCGAGGTAAGTCGCTACAATTAATAAAACCCGAATGTTTTAATGTTATGTTGCATAATTAAATGGATATGTGTCTATGAATAAGTATGTATAATAATTGCATTAGGATATCATGAATACCATATAAATATATATATATATATATATATAGGGTAATAGAATAATATGTATATATATATACATATATATATAAGAAAATTGGTGAGGTGTCTTTGGTGCTCGGGTATGCTGCCACCGCAGCTACAGGTGGCAAGGGCCACCGACTGAGGGTCGGTTAAAGAATAGAGAAGGTAAATGAAGTGAGAAAAAAATAGAACCAGTTTAGAGAGAGAAAGAGAAAACCGAAAATTGAGGTGTAGCAATTGCTTGAGAACAGGTAAACCCCTACGTCTTTGTTCTTTAAATTCATTTTGTATAATTATAGAATTGTTTACTGTAATTGTAAGATCTGAAACAAAGAAGGAAAAAATAAAAGAAAAAAAAAAAGAAAGAAATTGAGTTCGGTTGAAATGGTGACTTTAAATAGGCGAACCCAAGTGGAAAACTGAACCATAGGATGGATAGGAAAAGTCTCTAGGGACCCAACGCACTTCGAATCAGCTTGAATGGTCAAGAAATGGCCATTCTGTGGCCAGTTATCCCCTCACCGGTGCAACGCCGGAAAACTGGAAATGGGTGCGTGAAACCGGTGGTGTTGGAGGTTAAAACCGGTCCTAAAAGGTTCCTTACAATGTTAGATTTCATTTGGAACGAAAACAGTAAATTTTGGACGTGAAATCGCTAAAATCCGTGAGGAAATTCGCTGTTCCGGCGACCGTGGCCGGAAAATCCCACCGGAGAAGACAACCGGAGTATCGGGGGCTTCTCGGGTCAAGATGAGCTCGGGTCTGGGTCGGGTCGGGTTGAGATCCGACCGACCGCAATACAGATCCAACACTGTGTCGTTTTGAATGTGAAATTAAAATTAATTGGGCTGTTTGGTTGCAGAAACAATAAATAGAAATGGGGTTTAGGGGTTAACCGAACCATGGATAGGGATAGGGAATTGGGTTATTGTATTCCGGTTCTTGTATGAAACTGAACCGTTTGGTTCAGGTGAAAGGCTGACCGGTTTAGGGTTTTGGGGTCTGAACCAACTGGTTCAGACCGCAGCTTATGGGATTTATGAACCGGCCCCAAAAGTTTTGAATAATTACACTAAGGCCCAATAGAAAAATGTACATTTTACAATATTACCCCTGACTCAAAAATGGGTCAAACGAGGTCCAAATAAGGTAAATGATTAGTCAATTTTTATTATCTCGGATGCTCTGAGTCCAATGGTGAGGTCCGTTTCACGAGACGGAGTCCCGAAAAGTTACAACTTGTAAAAAATGACCAAAATACCCCTGCTTCATAAGTAAGTCAAATGGACTCCGATTAAATTAAAGAACTAGTGAATTTTTATTATTCCGAACCCTATGGACTCAATGGTGAAGTCTAAATTGGCATTAGAGATACTTAAGATGACGAGACGTAAGATTGATGAATCAACATTTATTCTGAAACACGTTTATTGATATATAGGGAACTTGAAGGGGAAGGGCCCACTCACGAACTTCTAAGCTAAGATTTCATTAGAGGTAAGTAGATACCCTTTCTCTTCCATGTGGTGTTATCAAGCCAAGTTCATTATTTTACTGCCAAAATTGTACTCCTAAGCGTATCTGATGTTATTGTCTCCACAATGTGATATTGTTCTATCTGGTGGACATTGACTTATTGTTGTACCATTGTTATCATGTTGAACCGTACTTTCAAATGCCTATTGTTATGTTTCTATGGACTGATGATATTCCATTTTATATACTCTTATGGAATCATTTATGATCATGAAATGTTTAAGTATACTGGAGTTGTGCTCAGTCACAATATCCATCCGATGCTTTTAAATACATTGAAGACCTTCGGGTCGAGTCCGTGAACGGACATATGGCCATACACTGGAATGCACTGAAGGGGGTAAACCGGGCCCCCAAAGACCGAGGGCAAATCAAGCCCTGACACAGAACAAAAGCATCTCTTATATGACTGCTCAACTAAAATTGTTGAGCTACATTGTTCTTGTGATTATCTTGTATTGCGAGATATTTCTCTATTGATTTATTGTGATCAATTATAATGGCAGTACTTTCTTGTTATTGTATTATCGTCGAGAATTTCAGAACATTGTTATGCCATTCCTACTGATTACAGATTGTGATTTCACTATTCATTTGCCATCATGACAATTGTTCCCATTAGCTATCATAGCATCTTATTTTTTTTATGATTGGCTATCATATTCTTATTCTTGGATTCATATTCTTTTATGATCCTCGATACCAGTGTCGGAGATCTGTATTTACTTGCTGGGCTCTTGTAGCTCATTCCACCCTACTTACCCCTTTTCAGGTAATGACACTGCAAGACCCCAATAGGAGTCTGGAAGCATAGGGGGATATTTTGAAGAATTGTATTAGACTATGTTTTAATTCTCCCATGTATTCACCACCCACGGGTGCTGGTTATGTTTAGTTTTGACTTGGTACTGTAAAACTATATGATGTAGGTTAAGACTTCCGCTGACTATTGTAGTGATAAACTTCCGTTGTTATTGTTTTAAGAATTTGGTACTTTGCATGTTAGTTCTATGATACAGGAATGGAAAAAGTAGGGACGGCCTTAGGGTCGGCCCCGCGACACGAAATCCGCATAGGGTGGGTTTCGGGTCGTGACAGGATTGAGCAGTTTGATTTATGCCAGAACATGACCTAGAGGGTAGAGGCCCCACGAGTAGTCTGCTTATGGGCAGTTGGGAAAGGCTCGTATGTATGATTGGCATTCGGTTCTATTTCTGTCCTGCTCAATTCTGTCTTGTTCCATTCTGATCTGATCCCAGAGGGTAGAAGCCCCACGAGTAGTCTAATAATGGGCAGTTGGGAGAGATTAAGACATCCTGTTCTATTCTGATCTGATCCCAAAGGGTAGAGATGTTATACCCCCAAAATCTGACATAATTCAAACTGTATTCTGAACTGATGAAAGTAGGTTATGTGACGTTAATAAATTGAAATAGTGCAAAATACGGTAAGCCGTAACAGAATTTAGTATCCTCAGATATAGATGACATATGTTCGGAAAATTAATTAACCCAGTCGACCGAGTACCAAAGTAAATAAATGCGACTGATACTAATGATTAATTATGAAGAATTATGTGGGGATGACTAAGGCACTCAACATCGTTAAAATAATATATGCTCGGAAAATAAATAACTGAACTAATTGAATGCCGAGATAAATAAATGGGACTGAGACGGATAATTAATTATAATGAGCATAAAATGAGATACAATTAGTAAAATAAATACTAATGATATCGAGTCTCGATTTTATGCCAAATTGGTCTGCATTCCATAATTTAATATTTTGGAATGGAAATAGTATATATATAAAATATATAGAAATTATATTTTATATAATTGTCATAAAATAATCAAAGACATTAACTCGAGAATAAATATATATATATAAGTATATTCTATATCTTAAGATAATGAAAGGAGAGAGAGGCAGTTTATACGTGAGAGGGAATCAGGAAAAATCAAGAGTTGGGTGGAAGGTTCTAGCTACCACCGACAAAGGGAAGACTCTCAAATTTTCTAGACCATTCCACGCTTATAGATTTATACTGAATAATGCTCGGAAGGATTACTTTTGGTTTCAAAAACCTCTACGACCCAACTTGCATCTCCTAATCCTCACCTATCTTCTGTCAATTAAACCCCACGCAGGCAGCAAATAGTAGGCGCTGTTGTTAGAGGAATTCCGCAAGGGACGGAAGCTGTACTGGAAGGAAATATGGTGCGGTGCGACAGCTTTGATCAGATTTCGTCCCAAGGGTTGGATTTGTTGTTGGATGGGTTACGTTGGATAATTGGGCTATAGCAGAAATTCTGCTTTCAGGTATGGATGTTGCGGTTTTATGGCTCGGAATTGCGTACGGATTGTTGCGATTTTGTGGGTAGCGGCGCAGAACAGGAAAATGGGTTGTGTGTGTATGTATAGGTGTGTGTGGGTTGCGATGACAGTGCTGTAGTAGGAATTTGTGTATATATATTTGTGTGTATGTCTGTGTAGTGTTGGAGCAGCAAGGATGAATATATATATAGATGTGTGTGTGTGAGTATGTTTGTGTAGCGTTGGAATAGGAGGGACTCATCATGCGAAACCCGCAGAAGCTGAAGGTGATTAATGTGGGTGTGTTGTGTTGGAAGCAGTTGCGGCAAGGAGGAATTGGTAGAGGTTTTAGAGTTGAGAAATTATGGCAGCGTGTTTAGAGAAGAAGAGAGCAGCAGAGCAGCAACAGCGCACAATAGCAAGGTGAGGACTGTACATGACGTAGGAGAGCTGATTGGAGGAGTTGCCATTGCAGCACCTGCTGTAAAAATTGGGGACTGACCTAGATGGATAGAGACCGAGGAAAGGGAGCACGAAGCAGCAGCGTGTTGCAACAGCGGTTATGGATTATTGAGCAGAAAGTTGGGGGAAATCCTGTAAGTTCTAGGCAGAACACTTGGCGTTGATGTTGGAACAGGAAAGTGGGGTACGATGGCTGTCACGGATGTCGAGTGTAATATCCCGACCCGGGATACCGGGTCACATGACACGTACTACGAGGGAAGAAAATATATATATATATAATTAATTAATTATTACATTAATTAATTAATTATAAGACTTGATATATATATATATATATATATGTATTAATTAAATGTATATATATGTATATATATTAATTGAATGAAATATGGAAATATGAAAAAGATGAAAAGTAAAAAGATGAATAAGTGTGAATGTGTGTGTGTGTGTCGGCTAGTGTGTGTGTGTGTGTGTGTCTTGTATATATATGTGTATATGTATATATATGTATATAATATGTATAAATATCTTATGGAAATTAAATGCAAAGTTGAAAAAGAAAAAGTAGAATTTATGGGATGGGAAGTCTAGTGTAGGGCTATGAATCAGAGAGAGAGAGAGGTTGGAGGAGAGAGAAGAGTCGGTCACCTTCTCTATAAAGGCCAAGCATGCAAATCATGCTTTCTTCTTGCTAAAGAAACCAAAAAGAAGAAGAACTGAGGAGAAGAAAAGAAGGATTAGAGCAAGAAAGAGGAGGAAAACCAACCAAAAAGGTGAGAATGTCAAAACTGTCAAAATTCTCTCTCTAGAATTTCTCTACATATGAACTGATTTAAAGCTTCCATTTTGTATATATGATGTTTAGAACACGTCTAAACCTTAACAAGCATGAAAATCTAGCTTAAAAACACCTAAGATTGCATGACCCATAAGCCACGGCCATGGATGGACCTTGCTCAAGCAGGTCTGATCGGAGGGAAACCAAACTTGGTTTGGTGTATAGGGACCTCTTGTAGACCACACAAACATGTTAAAAACGTGTGACCGCGACCAAAAATCATGAACAAAGGCCCTCAAATGTTAAGTTGCAGGTTTCGGGTCTACACCCCAAACCTCTAAACTCATGATTTAAGCCGTTTCTTTAAATGAAAATTTGATCTCCATGAAGAGGGGATCACAACAAGCCAAACCTCATAAAAAATGGTCAAGAAACGAGTATGAACCGAGGCTAATACAGGTTTAGCTATCATGTCCAAAACCGAACATATGAAGGAGTTTTAAACTCCAAAACGAATGCCAATCGACTTGTTTTGACCTTAGGAACGTTTTGGGACAAAAACAGTGAGGATCCATGGATCCAAACTGCACGAAATAAAAGAAAAAGGAAATCGGGAATTAGGGTTTTTCAGTCGGTCGCTCGGGGAAGACGACCGAGTCGACTCGTGCACCGTTTAAAACGGTGGGTGGACTCGGGACAGGTGGCAGCCTTGGGGCTTGCCACCGCATTAATGAGACGACGTCGTTTGGGCCTTAGGTATGTATATATATATATATACGTTAAGTTTAAAAGAAAAGGAAGGAAATTTGCGGTCGAAGGGGTTCGAACCCCTGACCTCACGCGCCCCACGCGTGTTTTTCCACTCGGCCACGCGTATACATGTGACCAATTGCGAACGCAATATATATATATATATAATATATTTAATTAAATCCGAAAATAAAAGAGGTGCAATTGCACCTTACAGGATTCGAACGTGGGATGTATGGGGAGGGAGGTGACACGCTGGCCAGCGTGCCACCCTATTCAACCTGTTCCTTATTCCCCATTAATAATATATATATTACATGTTATAAATTAATTTAATTAAATGTAATTAATTAAATTAATTACTCCGAAATGGCCCGTTGTCCAAAAATTACAAGTTATATATGTAACCTTACTATCTTGGACCCCCTGAGCCCATTGGTGAGGTCCACGACATGAGATGAGGTCCCGAAAAATTTAAGACCCCAAAAAAATGTCAAAATGACCAAAATACCCCTTGACCAAATTTGACAAGTTATTTATGTATTCTTACTATTTTGGACCTTCTGAGTCCAATGGTGAGGTCCACGACACGAGACGGGGTCCCGAAAAATAAAGACACGTAAAGGGGTAAAAAGACCAAAATACCCCTGGTACCCCTAAAGCCAAAATGAAATCAGAAAAGGTCTAAACCGACTTTCTTAAACACTCCGGACTCAATGGTAGAGTCTATTCGACCTAAAGAAATGTCTAAAATAAAAAGACATAAAATTTGATGAATAGCATCTGTTAGATGACTATAAACTGAAATGTTGCCAAAGAACTAAACTGAGGCAAATACGAGAAATGAAATACGATAAGACACGACACGTAAACATGTTAAATAAATAATCTTAAGTTAAAGTTAATGGAACTCCCAGAAGAGTATCATTGTAGAAATCTATTTTCTTGACACGGTAAATTGTGTTTTTAAACAGATAATTAACTAAACACAAAAATGAGCCAAGAACGAGAAGTCACTCCTATGATGACGAGGGCCCAACTGGCAAAGGATCCCAAGCAAAAAGTGTTCCGGGAGAAACTCGAAAGACAGCTCCAGCTGATTCAAAATCGCATTCGGATTTCTAAAACGAATGAAGTATGCTGTGTAAGCCCCTTTATTTATAAGACAATAGCTAAAGAGCAACTAGCAGCAAGAAAGCTTAAGAAACAGGAGGATACGGAAACTTTGGAAGAATGGCGACAAAGGTTAAAGAAGGCCAAGGGAAAAACACCCAAATAGAGCAGGACTAAAAGTACAAGGTGAGTAACCCTGTGTTCGAATTGGAAATTTGACTCCATGATTTGAAAAGGGTTTTAAGTATAAGATATGAAGTATTTGAAGTTTCAAATTCAGTATTTACATGATTCAGTTTTTAATTGTTCTGTTTTAGAAATTCATTGTGACATGCTTAGTGATTGGTTTCTGTAATAGTTTTTCCTTCAAATACTTTTTAGCATGTCTAGTTAAATGCAATTATTGTTAAATATTCTGAATTTGCTTATTTCAAGTATACGAATGTTTATTTACGAATTTATGAAAAGTATCTATGAGACAAGTCACATGATAAATGTTTTATAAGATGAATGGTGCATAAGCACTTAGACAGGATTCTGAGTTTTCAGTTGCCCTGTAAAATAGGCAGGATTTTGGGTTTTTCGGAACTCAATTGCCCTGTAAAATGCCCGGTAGCAGGATCTAATCCCTCAGGCAGATGAGATATCTCCATTTATAAGTAATATGGGAGCCCGGTTCGAAACGGATTCCACTAATGGAAGTGATAAGATGACAAATGATTTGAAAATGGAAGCAAGTTTTTACTCTCATTTTCATTATGCATATGTTGAGTTTTATATACTCTATTTAAGAAATACATGATATGTTATATGTTTTAAAGTTCACATGTATAAGTTTAGCTTGAATATTTTAAATATTTCACAGCTACATGTTTTAAGGAATGCATATATTTTGTATTCAATTATATGAACAATTGGCGGTGACTATTTTACGAACTCTTATGTACTAAACCACTGCTAATTGAAAAACACCATGACGAATACTGGAATTGCTCACAAGCTTAGATTAGCTTACCCGGACTTTGTTCGGACCCTCCTTTCAGGTAATTAGCAGCAGTTTTGATTTAAGGATGACGATGACAAATCTGCTGATTTTGGGAAGACATGGTTAAATAGTCTCTTTTGATAAGTCTGTAAACTCTAATAGTACTTTTGTATTAGTAGACATAGTAAGGACATGTAATAAGCCCTCTGGGCAATCGAATATGTATGGTATGAATGTATGAAGTCTTTAAGTTTTTAGTTATACTCTGAATGTGTAACCATGTATGCTATGTATGGAGCGGCAGTATCGAACGGATGTGCATAATTTAAAAATGATAAAAGAAAAGAAAAAGTTTTTCACGCTTCCGCAAAATGTATGTTGCACATCTATTCGATACCGCTGCATATGCGAGCCTTGTCTCGGGGCCCTCGAGTCTCGGGGCGGCGATCGCGATCCGGTAATCCGCTTAGGGTGGGTTCCGGGTCGTGACATCGAGGGTTCGTATTAGTGGATGTTGCACCAAGGAAAGGTGAGAACAGGGGCTGTTTTAGTCCTGCATCTCTTGTTCCATGCTTGCTGCATTGAGGGTCGATTAATTAGTGACAAAGTGGCTTCAAAGGCCAAGCAGCAGCAGTGATCTGGAGAACAAGCAGGCGGATAGATTGAAAGAGATGGGAGTCTAGTCCATTGATCTTTCAAAATTATGTTTGTGTTATCAATAGTATTTGCGGCAGTTTTACCAGAATAGTGGAATTTGATAGTTCATGGGCAACAACAGCCATGGCCGTGGCTGCAGTTACTACAGGCAGGTGGCTTCACTGGCTTGCAAATTATAGAACGAATAGAAGATGAGATTAGGGGATTGAGAGGTGGTGATTCTTCATAGATTGGTTGAGGGAGTTGTATTATTGTCCTGAGATTATTGTGGTTTGAGACATTCTTGACTTTGAATTTTTGTAATCAAACTTCTGCTGGTATTTTATGGTTGCTGCTATAATTAGGCAATATGTAGGATTAATTGGGTATGCAAATATATAAGGGGTATCATGTGAAGGTTTTGACGATAGTTTTGTTGGGCATATTCATGGGAATTGCTGTGAATAATTAAAAAGGAAATTGCAGAGATGCAGTAGCAGCAAATATGGACTGGAGTATGGTTACCTGCAGAATTAAGACCCACTTCAAAACATGCTGAAAGTGGTGGCAGCTTCTCGTTGTCATCTGCAAATTTAGATTTTAGCCGATGCATAAGATGCAGCAGAATAGAGATTGAAGTAGAGGGAATCAGTAACTGGAGTTCTGATTCCGGGTTGCCAAATGAATCCAGTGGCACCAATATCAAGTGATTGCTTCCTCTACATCTCTACTCCTATGCTAATCCAATATTTGTTAATAAGATGCTAAATTGTAACTTGCCCTGATCTTTAATAAATGTGACATCTTTTATGGTTTTGGGGTTGATAGTTAATAATGATAAATTTAGTTTTGTGCCTAGCAAAATTATAATGCCTTGCATAAAGATTAAATAGGTGCTCAATAGTTAACGATAGAATCCAAATGACTTATATCGTAACCCCGATAGCTACTAAGCTTAATTAAGGAATATAATAATCTTAGTTGAAACCTAGTGAGAGGATAGCAGGTCATTAGACTATCTTAGGCAATCCGATAGACGCCTAAGGTGTTGAATAATATATGAATGGTTAAATTCTGATCTGTCTGTAATTAATGATGATTATTCAGGATGATGATTATTGAGGACATGCATGGAAGTACCTAACGCATCTGGGAGATATCTGTGAATGGAGATAAGCATAAGTTTGTGAGTAACTCGGACTCCTGACTTGGTATATATTTTCTGTATGCTATACTACTTTATATACTAAACTGCTTTATACTCTGTACTATTTTAATGCATATGTTTTAATGCATACTCTTTACACTGCATTACATATGGCATGATCCTAATCTGCTTCTTGATATCTCGTGTTCTGGTTTTGTTGGAAGTCTGTTGTTCCAACTTGTCTATGCTATTGGAGTCTAATTTGTATCTATCTTGTTATGTGAGTCTTGGGCCCATGGGATTGAGTATATCAATAGATGGATAGCTGACTCTGTGGGACGCCCAGAACTCAGCATCCGCTCAATCCTTTCTGTTCCTGCTCTGATACCGACCCCAACCGGTAGTGTGCTGTGGGGACATGGGCCTCCATGTGTGAGGTGGGTGACTGACGGATTATCTTGTGCGGCATCCCACCTGCCTAGGGAAGGTTCAGGCACTTTGAGCTATATCCGTTCTATTTGAGCTGTATCCGTTCTATTTGAGCTGTATCTGTTCTACTTGAGCTACATTGTTCTATCTGAGTTACATTTGAGCAAGCATATATATATATATATATATATATGAACTGGTTTTGAAACCCATGGCAGGAACCTATGCTACTCACTGAGCTTGTTTAAGCTCATTCTATTTATTTAACATTTTTCAGGATATAACTCCATTGGATTAGAAAGCACAAGGACATGATTCGTGTAGACTGAAAGGCATTCCCAAGTGAAGATCTAATGGCAATAAAATGTGGAGACTTGGGTTCTGATGGGTGACTTTAGCTATTCAGGTGAGTGTGATGATATAGTTGACTTATCCATCTACAAGAGATATGTAGGGACATGGCTCATGGTAATGGTATTCTAGAGGGATTAGATATGCTCTGTGTTCTATGTCTGGTTGTGGATGTGATCTGTGGCTTAGAGTTATTAATTGTTTGATTATAGACTTGCTCTGTTGTACATACCTCTAATTGTGGTATATTGATGAGTTGCGTTTCCGAGATAAAAAAGTTTTAATTTTCGCTGTTCTGACCCTACATTTGGAATGCAATTCATCGTAAGGTTCAGAAGTTTGCCTTTGGTTGGTCACATTGTCGATCGGAGACTGGCAAGGCGGCTAACTGGCATCACATCTTTCGCATCCGCGTAGGGTGGGGTGCGGCATGTGACAAGAGGCCCCATGAGTAGTCTGCTTATGGGCAGCCTAGAGAGGTTTAGACACATTTGATGATATGCCTTTGATCTTTCTAATCTGCTCTGTTCAGTTCTATTTAGTTCTGAATCTGTTCTGTTCTGTTCTGGCTCTGTTCTGACCTATTCTGTTCTGATCTGTTCTATTCTAATTTGTTCTATTCTGACCTGTTCTGTTCTATTCTATTTTGATCTGATATGTTTGTTCTACTTGAGCTGTATTTGATCATGCATGTTATTTGATATCATGTATATATGAACTGGTTTTGAAACCCATAACAGGAACCTATGTTACTCACTGAGCTTATTTAAGCTCATTCTATTTATCTGACATTTTTCAGGATTTATCTCCATTGGATTAGAAGGCACAATGAAATAACATTAGTAGACCGAGAGGCATTTTAAGTAAGGATCTGATGGCATCGATTTGTGGAGACTTGGATTCTTGTAGACTGAATCTGGTTATTCAGGTGAGTGACATGATATGATTAAAATTATTGATGTGCACTAGATATGTTGAAGCATGGCTCATGGTAATGGTACTCTAAAGAGATTAGATATGCTCTGTGTTATATGTTTGGTTATAGACGTGCTCTGTGGCTAGAGTTATTAGCTGTCCGGTTTTAGACTTGCTTTGTGGTACATTCCTCTGTGGTATTTATAGATGAGTTGCATTCTCGAGATGAGAAAGTTTTAATTTTTGTTGCTTTAACCCTACATTTGGGATGCAATTCATCGTAAAGTTCAGAAGTTTGCCTTTGGTTGGTCGCATTGTCGGTAGGGAGACCGGCAAGGCAGTTAACTGGCATCACATCTTTGGCATCTGTGTAGGGTGGGGTGCGGGATGTGACACCCCTCCTACATCTAGTAGGGGTCAGTACAACAACTCTAGTAAGAGAAATCTAAACAAAGGTATGAATGTGTAGTGGCACGTGTATGTTTATGCAGGTGTAGTGGCACACAAGTGATCACAAAGTATATCTTTCACTACAATCACAACGAGTCAATAGAAAATGTTTCATTCACAATATTACATTCATGATCATCAAAAGGAAAGCACCATGTAATTCAACCAAAGACAAGTCAATTTGTAGAAGTTCACAATTTATTCAAGTCCTTTCAATTCTCAAGTTTTTCCTTCATCAATTCTCAAGTTCTTCCCTCATCAATTCTCAAGTCTCAATCCCCAAGACTAACTTCCTAGTCGGCCCCTGGTAAGCCTTGTGTGCTTTACGGGCTATGAATCCCGATAAAGACATATGACCACCTATGCGGGTTTACGGCTCGCAAGCCGATGGGAGATACCATCTCGAACCCAAATGAAACCCCGCCTAAGCAAAATCTCAACACACTCAATAGCACACAAGTGACGTAATCCCACATCAAGCCCCAAACGGTCATTCCTTTCCAAATCTTCCAATCTCTCCATTTTATGGTCGTTCAGCTCAAGCTTATGTTTACATTATCTCATTTGGTTCTTCAACGATTTAAGGAAGTCATAGATTATCACTTAAACATTAAGAGTTCACAATAAACATTCATTCAAACAATTTCACAAATACATTGTGTGCAATGAATAATATCATGTATAATACATATAAACCCATTTTATGATTTCAGTAGGAAATTATTTTCATACTCAACTAAGAGTACCTTTGATAGTAAAATAAGGTAGAAGCAAGTCATTTCATGGTATGAATGCAACCAATGCATGGATTTTCAAAGCACATGCAAGATATGGCCAAATATACAAAAAAAAAAAGAATGATTCCATAGCAAGAGATGAGATAGATCTATGATGAACCTATCTACACAAGTTCTATACTTAGGTTTAGAAATCCCTACCTCAATTCTTCAATTTGTGGTAGAAACTCTAACTTTCCCTTGTTGATTTTGACTAGAATCTCCAAAATCTCTAACTCCAGTTAGTGCTTGTAGGTGGAATAAGGTTTGTTCTCCTTCAGTCTTCCAAAAGAAAGCTCCAATTCTTGATGATTATTCAAGAATTCCCAAAAGCCCTAATTTTCTCCATCTTTTCTCTCTTTTCTCTTCCTATTTTGTTCTCCCTTTCTCTCTTTTACAGGTAAGGGTGTGTGTGTTTATGGTGTATAGGGAAGTTGTCTTATAAGGCCAAAAATAAGACATGGGGTAAAATTCCCCTTTTTCCCTCCCTTGTTTCTTTTTCCCTCCTTTTATTTCCAAGCACTTTTTAGTCTTTTTACTTAAGTTACTAACACTTAATCCATTTAATCATATCCTAATATTTTCTTAAATAATTGATATGCCTTACATATTTTATTAATGTATCATTTTCTTCCTTAATTACATTATCGTCCACATTTTATATCTTATACTTAGAATTTTTTTCAGATCTTTACACATACTTTTGCTCAAATGTCGAACACATTTCTTAGCTATTCTTGCTCAATGGTTTAACTTAATCCCAAGTACATTAGCAAGTTATAGCATTAGTGAATTGCTTAACCAGACTCTTGCTTTAGATATTAAATATCATCTTCATAAGCAAGCTATAGGAAAGAACTTTTTATGACCTTAGATTTAGTGTATTATTTCAATTATAATCACACAATAACCATGTCTATAAATTTAATATGCAAGTTAAATTTCACATCGGTTATCTTTATGTTTGTAATGCACAACTAAGATCATATGTTACTTTATGTCATTATTTAATATAGATATCATCAAGATTATCAATTTGAGTTCTATACTTTCTAATTGTTTGGTTGTACTCAAGCTTTAATTCTCTTATTTCATGCGTAAGAGAAATTAAGGCGGTATGGTTCACTTACCAAACAAGTACTAATTTTTGTGTTGATAGTTAGATTACATCAAGCATATACATCATCAAAATTCTATAGTCAACACCTAACTTTATTAGGTCTTGATTAATTAACCGGTATAATTCTAAATGCCAAATTTCTCCCAACACTTTCACAATTGGTGACAAGTGAAATTGATATGTTTGGGATAGGATCGACTCAACCATAAAGTCAATAAAGTAATTGCTTTAAGCCCCACTTAATGAGAAGACCCCAAATTTTATATATCTATAATATAATAAAATTATAAGTTTTAAAGTTAATAAAAGTCTAGCTCTATAAAAGGTTCCAAATTTTATGGATTTATAGAATAATCAAATTAGAATTTCAATATTAATAAAAATATAACTCTACAAAAAAAGCCCCATAAAAATTCCATAAAAACTTAATTTTATTGGTAGATTTTTATTTGTATTTTACTTTAATCTTTTATTTCTATTTATTTAGATTAAAAAATTATGTAAAAAATTTATTATTAGAGTTTCATTCAATATATACTTCTCTCTTGTTAGAAAATAATTAAAGTTTATTTAACAAAAGAAAATATAATATATATATATATATAGAAAACAAAGTAAAAAATTATATTAATATTTTTTTAAAAAAATAACTCATTTAAAATTGTCACTTTATTGTTTTAGGATTCCAATTTTATCGAGGTGCTCTTGTTTGGAACTTGTTTTTAGTGATTTTTAAAAGTTGATGAGAAAAAAGTGGAATAGAAATTGCTTTAACCATTCTTTTATATCATGAGAGGTTTATATATTAATTTATGATTTTGTTTGCAAAGTGAAAAAGAGTCTTTTAGAAGAACAAAGTGGGGTAAGACAGTTATCATTACTCATGTTAATTTCTCATTCGGGTGGAATGCATTCAATGTGGTAAAAGCGTCTCCATTTAAAAGAGACAAAGTGATTTTATGCTAATTTAAACCTCTCCTCATATTTTACAACAACTTAAGGTAAACCATATTAATTTCTTTTGAAATTTAGTAAAATACGCATGAATTTCCTAAGTTTGAAAAATTACATTTATTATTGCTGTCAGTGTTTGTCCACGATGGCCAAGACGAAAATGATGAAATATCTCTTATGCCTTTTCTCATTTTAATATTATTTAATTGTCAAAAATAACTTTTCGTGTAAAAAAATCAACATCTTATGATATTCCATTATAATCAATCTGATGTATTAGTTTTAAAAAGTCTTTAACTCTTTTCTGTGTATATGTGCGTGTGTGTGTGTGTGTGTATATATATATATATAAATTTAATTTTTAAATAATGAGATTAACAAGGTGATGCTGCACTTTTTGGTCGGTAAAGGCTCCGAACTCAGTCTCTTGTTTGAACATTCAAAGAAAATGATCAGAGGGCCACCGAGTTGGTTCCAGTGGTAGCCGCTCCGATGATAAAGTCAATAAACTGAATTGAAAGACTATAATTGCAAGTAATTAAATCAGCATGAATATAAAAACGCACCTTAGGGTTTTATTTATAGGCTTCGGATTTCCTAAGTTGATTACAATTTGGAGTCGTGAAAGTAAGGATTTGATCACCAGAGAATGAAAATTACCATGTTGGATACTGCGCTTGAACGATATCTATAAGTGGCAGTTTCCTTGTTGAATTTTATTTTCCTTATCCATAGCTCGGTAGGGTGCTTAGGGCAGCAATGAGCTTGGAACCCTGTTGTAGTGACTTTCGAGCTGATCCGGATAGACGAGCTCTGGACGGACGAGCATTGGCTGTTCTGTAGGTACACGTGTCATGTGGAGGTTGGTTTGTCACTTTATGGTATATCAGCTACTCCCCGCTCCCCTGAGCCTTAGTTAGTATTATGCGTAACTAGGGCTATGGGCTTCCGAAAAGTCACGTGACTCGTCAATTCGTCTTCCCTAATCGTTCGTTGACAAGGCATTAAATACATTCCTATTGTTTGGACTTTCGAGGCCATCCTTACCTCCAATCGTCACGACGGTTTGGCTGGGTGGCCCCTTAACTTTATAAGCCTATATAAAGGGGAAGGTATGTGCATGCATCTTCCCATCATTTCTTTTGCTCCTCAAGACATTCCTTCGCCATCATTATCAGAGTGATCGGCATTTTTGTGAGGGTTGCCATCATCTGAAACTCCCTTTCTGGGTGTAGTTCATGTTCAATTTAGCCTTCCGTTTCATTCATTTCATTTTTTTTTTTTTGTAATGTCGGCCTTAGACACTATGTAAGGCATTGACGATGGCACAAAAAGCTCTTCAGAGTTGGCTGTGCCGTTCCAAATTTATGTAGTAGGTTGTAATTCCTCTTCTTCCTTTTTGTCATCTTCGCTACTTTGTTTTGCTTTGACTTGTGTATCTAATGTTTTGTAGCCCATGTGTAATACCCTGACTCGGGTTAGCACGTATACCGAGGTAAGCTGGGTCGGGTAGCGTACTATTAGTTGTAACCCGAGATGTTTAAACTCTATACTTTGATGAATACCGATTTCACTGCACGATCTTAAAATGTGAACCCTGTCAATTATGTGACAAGTGTCGGGCCATGTCTAGTGACCCGGAACCCAATCTCGTAGTACGTGCAAACATGCAGTTCCATGTATGCATGCATGCATACGTATACACATGCAATATATCTAAAATACGGTGCATGTATGAAATTACGAGGTTAAGAAAAAATTAGTGTAAAGATGCCTACACTTAAGAAAACAATTAATTAATTTAAAATAATTAATAATTAGTTATAATGAAATATCAAGACACACACACCTACACACACTAAAAGGTGTATTGTGTATATATATGTGGCCAAGTATAGGTATATATACATGCAAGGGTATACATGAATAATTAAACATATAGGTATATATATATATATATGTATATATCTAGTGTATAAAGACATGCTAATGTCCAAGGGTTATAAGAGTGTTGTATGTGGGTCTCCATGTGTGTAAGTAATATATATATATATATGTGTATATATATATATGTGTGTGTGTGTGTGTGTGTGTAAAACAAAACCCACACACACACAACCGGCTAATGATGGCTTGCCCCAAACAGTAGCTTGAAGAAGCACTCATTTGAGTTGTTGCAACAAGGAAGAGGAAGGCTGGTTGGTGAGGCAATCAGATCTTGCAATAATTAAGTGTAGACTTATATACACACGTAGATACATTGCATACACACGACATATACACCATTCAGTCACTGAGAGAGAGAGAGAGAAGAGTTCTGAGAAGGAGAAGGGAGGAGATTCAGAAGGAAAAGGAGAGAGAAACCCTCAACCGTACACAAGGCAGCTTTGATTTTGAGTATATGATGGTTATAATATGTTTAGACATGATTAAGCATGAAATCAGGCCATGAAAACATTAGAAACCCTCAACCGTACACAAGGCAGCCATGGGAGACCTTGCTTACAACAGGTCTGAATCCGTCACCACCAAATCCCATTTGGCTTATCGAGACCTGAACTAGACCCTACTGGCATTCTAAAAACGCATGAACGAGATCACAAAGCCCTAGAAATGACCTTCAAAAGTCAAGTTGCAGGTACGGGTTTCAAAATCCAACCTCACAGAATCACTGTTAAACCCACTTTTATGAATGGAAACTGAAACCTCATGAAGAAAGGATCACAACGGAACAAACCCCATGTAATTTGGCTCAAAAATGAGCATTTACGAACGAGTTGCAAGTTGGATTATCAACCCTCTGCCCGAACTCGCAAGGCCAATACAACCTCTAAAACGAATGCCAAAATGATCTTTGTTGTTCTAGAAATGGATTAGGTTAAAAACAGTGGGGTTTGAACAACCCAAAACTCACGAAATTAAAGAAAAAGAAAGACGGGAATTAGGGCAACAGTGGGAAGTCGTAGGGAAAACGATAGTGAGTCAACTCCGTTTTAAAAGCCCTGACCGAGTCGACTCGGACGCATGGTGGTTTCTAGAGTTGCCACCGAATTAATATAACGACGTTGTTTTGGGCCTTATATATAAAACTGTTAGTTTTTAAAAGAAAAGAGGAGAAGTTGGGGTCCCTGGGGTTCGAACCCCTAATGCACGCGCCCACACGCCCCTCTCTTTCCACTCGGCCACGCACTTGCGTGTGTCACATATGGGGCAATATATGTATATATTTTCACGACCCGAAACCCACCCTATGCGAATCTCGTGTCGCGGGGCCGGCCCAATGGCCGTCCCTACTTTTTCCATTCTTTTACCAATGATAACGGTAAATAATATAAACATGACATTAAAGTGTGGAAGCTTTATTACAATTATTGTTCAAAGACTAAACTTAAACTAACAATAAACTGATCATTAACCACTCTTAGGTGGTGAGTACATGGGAGAGACTTCATTCACTACTATGACGCTCCTCAACTATCTTTCTACACTTCTAAACTCCTACTGTGGTTCTGTAACATTTTCACCTGAAAAAAAATTTAGTAAGGGGTGAGCTACAAACTCAGTAAGTAGAAGCCTATCCCCAATATAGGTGGGGATGACATAAATGAATACAAGTCAAGGTAACATGATAGTTAGTCATGACAACGATTTCAGTCAACTGTAAAATGCCACAATGGCCAATGAATGACAAGGTACAATAACAGTTAAGGGTAACCAATGAATGACAACGTACAATAACTGTCAAGAGTAACAACGTAGCATATCAGTCCAATGTAAAATGCCACAATGGCCAATAAATGACAACGTATAATAACCGTCAAGAGTAACAACGTAGCATGAATATAGAATAGGCTCAATGAACACAATCAGCATAAATACTGCCACAATGAAATGGTCACAATCAAGTCTAATAAATAAAAACCAATCAACATAGAACTATATCAATTAACATGGATGATGCCTTTACTCTGTTCAGGGTTTGGCAGACCCTCGGTCTTTTGGGGCCCGGCATACCCCCATTAACATAAATGCATATAAAATACCCATTATCCTTAATGCGTAAAAACGCCATAATTGCCATATGTCCTTTTTGACCCGTAGGTCCCAGTCAATCAGATAGCATCAGATGGGTAATGTGACTGAGCACAAAATCCAACACTAAACATAAATTAAGATTTTATAGTATTCCATATGAATGTACAAAACATGGAACATCATAACATAACATACAATAAATAGACATCAATGAAATGAATCAGTCATGCAACATTAACCAATAGGCATCCACCAGGTAGAAAAATATCCTTGGTGGGAAACAATGACAGTGAATACATATATGAGTACAAGGTTGGCAGTAATGGAAAAATCGGGGCTTGGAAACCACGTATCAAAGATAGGAATCCACTTACCTTATCAATGTCTTAATATCCCGTGACTTTCTCCTTTTCTTTTGACTTGCCTATAAATCAATAAAAACATTTCAGCTTTCATATCATTTATCGAATTTATGCCTCGTTACTCTAAATACCTCCCTTACTAATTTATGCTTTACGATTTTCATTTTAAACTTAATTTACCCAAGGGCAAAATGGTCATTTACGTGTCTCTACTTTTTGGGTTCTATTTTCATAATTTGGACTGCATCGTTGAGTCTAGTAGGTTTGAATTAATAAAAATTCACTATTTACTCAACTCAATCGGAGTCCGTTTGACTCACCTTCGACGTAGGGGCATTTTGGTCATTTTGACGTTTCTACGGGTACTTTATTTTTCGAGACTCTGTCTCATGAAACGGACCTCACCATTAAATCCAAAGGGTCCAAAACAGTAGGTTTTCATTATTCATTGGACTAATTTAAGCGTCGAAATTTAATTCGAATTTATTTAATTTCTTAAATTATTTAATTTATTGAATTGGGTCTAATATATATATTATTTTAAGTAAAATAAATTATATGTGCCTTAGTGGCACAATGGCTCAAGAATTTTCACCATTTCCCCATTGGTCATAGGTTCAATTCTCTGCCCTACCCATTTTTTCCAATTTTATTTTTTTTATGTTTTCCAATTCCTGTATATCAGTATAAGTCATCCATTGGATAGCTTCTCCTTTCTAACCAAACACCCTCCAGACTCGAATTTAAAAATTTACCCATGAAGTACAAGTGTTGGGCAGTCATCTGAATGGGTGGGTCGGGTCAGACCCGACCCGGTTTGGCCAAAATAAAATCGCAAAACAGCAGCCGCGCAGCAGCCTTCCCAACGTGTGGGTTGTCTTCTCCATCAACGGCGACTCGCTGGCGACGGATTTCTTGCATTTTTTTTCAGTGGGGTTAACACCTACGATCATGGACAACTCAAATCTATCGTCGGATTTCAAATCGGATTGCCGGAGCACTCCCAAAATAGCCAGAACAGTAGCGCACCAGGGGCTGTGCGGTTTTCCGGCAACCCTTTTCCCTTCCGTTTTTTTCCCGTTTTCTCCTACGGTTTCAATCCCGTTTTGATTCTAAAATTTCCCTACACCCAAGAGAATCAATTACCCATGATCTAGCCTAATTAAGCGCAACAAAATCGCCCCACCCGATCAGTTTTTTTTCTTCTCTGTTTTCACTGTTTCTCACGTTTGGGTTCTGTTCGTTTCTCTTTTTTTTTTTGTTTTCCTTGATTCAATTCTAACAATTCCAACACCAACTATATCCATGCATAAATCAAATAAATTCCCATGATTCACAAAATCTATATCAAACAATAATTCATGCTTTGAACAGAATCAAACATCGAAAATTACTCACACTCACCCAATCGCGCGTACAGAGCGGTCACTGATTTCACTTCCGAATCCACTGCCCAGACCCGGTTTGTCTTGGCTCGTTTCCTCCTCCGCTTCTTTCACAACTCACGCAAGGTGCCCCTTGACCTATCTCCTCCTTCTTCTTCCTCTTTTTCCTTCCTTTTCTTCCTCTGTTCTAGCGTCCAGCTGCTTCCTCTGTTTTTTTTTTTTCTTCTCTTCTTCCTCTGGTTCTAACGCACAGGCTTCCAATTCATATATATAAACCTGCTTTCTTAATTCTCTCTCTCTTTCTCTTTATTTCTCTCCCTCTTTTTGGCCTTTCATTTCCTGCGCCTGCCATCCGTTTTCTTTCTTTCTTCAGTTACATATTGTAACTAATTTACATATATATATATATATATATATATATACACTGTCTACCCTTTCAACTTCCTATTTTTTTTTTTTATTTCTTTCTCATTCTTATTTTATTTTATCTTTTATTCATGCTTTCCTTTTTATTTATTTATTTATTTATTTTATTTATTTCTAATTCTTATTTTATTTTCCTTATTTTAAATTTTATTTTTAATTTCGGTATTCGTTCATGGCTTACTCGGCATCGTCCGAGCATTATCCGTACCTTCGAAATTATTTAAATTTCACAACCGTCCATTCCTTTCGATATCATGACATAAAGCCCTATCAGCTCGGGTTTACCTAGTTCGCTCGGCTACCATTTGAGTTAGGGTATTACATATATAATATATATAATAAATCAAAAAAATAAAAAGGTGCATTTGCACCTGTTGGGAATCGAACGCAGTATCTTTTAGGAGGGAGGTGACACGCTGGCCAGCGTGCCACCCATTTCATCCAGTCATGTTATGCAAACTATATATATATATATATATATATATATATATATATACACATAATACTTAACACAATTAATTTAATTAAGTTAATTAATTAAATTAAATAGTCAAAAAATGCCCGGTGTCCAAATGAGATGGGTGGTATATGTATTCTTACTATCTCAGACCTCCTGAGTCCATTGGTGAGGTCCACGACATGAGATGAGGTCCCGAAAAATTTAAGACCTGTAAAAATGTCAAAATGACCAAAATGCCCCTGCCCCATAAATGAGTCAAACGAGGTCCAAATTAAATAAACAAATAGTGGATATTGACTAATTTAAACATTTTGAATCTAATGGTGGGGTCCGTTTCATGAGATAGGACTCCGAAAAATTTAGACACATTAAGGTATAAATTACCAAATTGCCCCTAACATGTCCAAAGCCGAATTAAATTCTTAGAATGCCTAAACCGACTTTCTTCGGCGTTCCGGACTCAATGGTAAAGTCTAAATTAGTGTTAGAGATACTTAAGATAGTAAGGCATAAAATTCGATGAATAGCATTAATTTGAAGACGTATCCACTTATATATAGGGAACTCGAAAGGAAAGGGCAAACTCACGGATTTCTGATATAGGACTGCATTTAGAGGTAAGTAAATTCACTTTCTCTTCCATATGGTGTTTCCAAGCCAAGTGTATTCTCTTTACTGCCAAGCTTGTACTCTTGAACGTATCCGATATTATTTGTTTTCCACAATGTGATATTGTTCTATCTTGTGGACATTGATTGACTGCTATATCATTGTTATCATATGGATCCGTGCCTTGAAAGGCCTACTGTTATGCTTTCATTGTATATATGATATTCCATTTTTATACTCTTATGGAATCACTTATGATCATGAAATGTTTATGTATACCGGATTTGTGCTCAGTCACAATATCTATCTGATACTTTCTGATTGACTGGAGACCTACGGGTCAAGTCCGTGAACAGACATATGGCAATTCACTGGAATTCACTAGGGGGTATGCCGGGCCCCAAAAGACCGAGGGTGTGCCGAGCCCTAACACAGAATAAAAGCATCTCTTATTTGATTGATATGACTATGATTGTTGAATGACACTTTCTTCTGACTTATCTTACATTGAGAGGACATCCTTCATTGATTTGATTGTGATCGATTTATTATGGCAGTACATTCATGTTGATACATTGTTATTGAGAGTTTCATGTTGATGTTGTATCCATTTACTCCTAATTGTACATTGTGACCTATTGTTCATTGGCCCTCAGGGCAACTATTCTTATTGGTTATCACAGCATCTCTTTTCTTATGATTGGCTATCATAATCTTATTCATGGATTCATATTTCACCAATACCAGTGTCGGAGATCTGTTTTTACTTGCTGAGCTCTCGTAGCTCATTCCACCCTATTTACCCCCATTTTAGGTAATGATGCTGCAAGACCCTAGTAGGAGTCTGAGAGCGTAGGAGGACATTTTGAGGCACTGTACCAGTCTATGTTTAGTTCTCCCATGTATCCACCACCCACGGGTGCTGGTTATGTCTGGTTCTTATTTTTGTTATTGTAGAACCATATCATGTATTGAAAAGACTTCTGCTGATTATGGTCATTGACAAGACTTCCGCTGTTATTGTTTTAAGATTTTAGTACTTTGCATATTAGTAGTATGATACAGGAATGGAAAAAGTAGGGACGACTTTCGGGTCGGCCCCGCGACACGAGATCCGCATAGGGTGGGTTTCGGGTCGTGACACCATGCATGGCCTTGCCGCCATCATGGATTCTTGCGTAGATCCGGAGATAATTCATAGTCTCCCGTTTGAGTTGAATGAGACCAGGCTACAGCTAGGGACAACCTAGTTCACCATTTTTGCTGTTGAGAAGGAGGCAAAGATCTCTTTGTCCATCATAGAGTTTGAACAAGACTCCCTTATTTATAGGCCCCGTCTCAAGCTGATAAATATGCAGTGCACTGAATTTGAGGAGAACGAAGGAAGAGGGCGACGAAGACATAGGATTAAGAGTCCTCTCCCTCACTCAGTTCAGAACCAAAGGAAAAGAGTGACGAAGACATGGGATTCAGAGTCCTCTTCCTTTGCCTAAATCAAAACCGAGGAGAGTGATGATGGTGACTTGGGATTCAGAGTCCTCCTCCTTGTTCAAATCAGTGGAGCCAAAGGACGAAAGTGATGATGACAAGGAGCAGAACGACACCTTCCTTGTTTGAAGCAACTATAGTCTAGGATTTTCACTTTTGTACTTTATTTATTTGTAAACCCTCTGAATTGATGTAACTTTTGCTAATTATCAATGAAATTGACTTCCTTTGTTTCAAACCTGGTATACTCTTCTTATATATCAATGAGAATCATCTTTTTCAAAAATTATGCATCTATCATCCTTTAAAGTACTTTTATGAATTGTTTCTTCAGAGTTACCATACTTGCCGATCTTGTGAACTGTTGTGGATGCCAAGTAGACTTTAGTATTTTTCCCAATCCATCACTGCTATGAAGTTTGGGCTCCAGCCCTTTAAACTTTAATTTTAGTGTTCAGGAGATGAATACACTTCAGATCTCCCTTCTAATCTTTTGAATGAGCATGAGCTGAGTGATGTCTTCTAATCAGAGAACTTATAATTAAACAAATCTCTTTTAATTAGAACTTCAGTCACTAGGTTTGGTAATAACTTGAGCATGAAGACTTGCGATGGTATTGGAACAAATCCACCATAATCTGAGCTTTCGTCCACCAGGACTAATAATAATTGGATAGGAAGATTTAAACAAACCTTCCATCGTCAAAACTTCTGTTACCAGGACTAATAATAACCGAACAAGAAGCCTTGCAATGATTGAACCAGAATTGGTGTTGATTGAGCAAAAACACTTGTAGCCGTGTAGTAGAGTAATTAAACAAGCCTTCTATCCTCAGTATTGTAGATAACAGAGCAAGTCGTAGAGCTATAGACATTTATGTATGGAGATGGACCAGACCTATAACTCTTGCAAAAACTGCAAGGTTTTCAGGGGTCTGTACATTAAGATGGACCAGGCCTATAACTCTTGCACAGGCTGCAAGGTTTATAACTCTTGCACAAGCTGCAAGGTTTTTAGGGGTCTGCATATTGAGATGGACCAGACCTATAACTCTTACACGGGCTGCAAGGTTTTTAGGGGTCTGTACATTGAGACGGATCAGACCTATAACTTTTGTGCAGGCTATAAAGTTTTTAGGGGTCTGTACATTGAAATGGACTAGACCTATAACTCTTGCACAGGCTGTAAGGTTTTTAGGGGTCTGTTCATTGAGATGAGAACACTTTTTCGGTAGTATTTTTGAAAGAAAAAATTCTTTATTGATAATATTTTCGTAAGTGTTCTACATTCCATGGCCTAGGTATAAGCTTCTCAGCTAAGTCTTCTAAACCGGTATGTGGTTGGTCTGACAATCTTTGTTACTCTGTAAGGGCCTTCCCAGTTGGGTGACAGTTTTTCCATAGTAGGATCCTTGCTGTTTGGAAACACCCTTCTGAGGACGAGATCCCCAACCTGGAAACTGAGGGGCTTTAGCCCTAGTTTGGAGCTATTGGCCATCCTGTGTTAATATGCCCCCATCCTGATTCTGGCTTGGTCTTGCTTTTCTTCAAGTAGGTCCAAGTTTTCTGCAAGCTGCTGATCATTGGCCCCTTGGTCGAAAGCTTTCGTCCTTTAGGTAGGCATACCAATCTCAACAGAAATTATTGCTTTTGAGCCATAGGCTAATGAGAATGGAATCTCAAAGGTCGGTATCCTCCTAGTGGTTCTATAAGCCCATAAAACACCAGAAAGTTCTTCAACCTATCTCCCCTTAGCTTCTTCCAACCTTTTCTTAAGGGCATCAAGAATTGTTCGATTGGTGACTTCTGCTTGCCCATTGGCTTGGGGGTGCCTTAGTGAGGCGAAGAGATGATTGATGTGCAAGTCCTGGAAGATTTTTTTGAAAACTTTCCCTGCAAACTGTGTATCATTGTCTAAGATGATAACGCGTGGTATGCCGAACCTACAGACTATGTTCCTCCAAGTGAAGCTTTTGACTTCTTTCTCTGTGATGTGAGTTAGGGGCTCAGCCGCTGCCCACTTGGAAAAATAGTTAATAGCGACCAAATGATATCTCCTGTTGGGTGTAGCTTTTGGCAGTGGCCCTATAATGTCCATCCCCCACTGAGCAAAGGGCCATCGACTGGTGACAGGAATGAGCTCATGGTGGGGCTGGTGCTAGTATGGAGCGAATCGTTGGCATTTGTCACATTTTCGGACGTACTCCTTGTCCTGCTTCAGCATGCTGGGCCAATAGTAGCCTTGTGTTAAAGCTCGGTGGGCTATGGTTCTGCCCCCATTACGATTGTCGCAGATTCCCTTGTGTATTTCGGCCAGAACATATTGAGATTCTTTTGGGGTCGGGCACCGCAGCAAGGGTTAAGAGTAGGATCTACGGTAGAGCTTCCCATTTAAGACCAAGTACCGAGCTGCCCTAATGCGAATTCTACGGGCTAGGTTTTTGTCTTCTGGGAGCATCCCTCCTTCTAAGTATTGGATAATGGGAGTCATCTAATTTTGGCTCTGCTAAAAAACCTAGGCAGCTTGAACCTCTTCTATGCTTGGCCTCGGTTGGTAGGAAATTTTCAGAGTGGAATCTCCTTCTGGCTTCAGATGAGAGGCCATATTTGCCAAAACATCGGCCTTGGAATTCTGACCTCTTTCAATTTTTTGGATAATGAATTCATGGAATGAGTGCTTTAGTGAATCCACTAACTCTGAATACCGGATCATTCTATTATCTTTAATGAAAAATTCTCCCAGAACTTGGCTTACCACCAGTTGAGAGTCGGAGAAAACTTCGAGGCTTTGGGCTTCATATTCCATAGCCAGCTTCATCCCAAGGATGAGGGCCTCGTACTCAGCTTCATTGTTGGAAGCTTTGAATCCCAAGCTTACTACCTTTTCAACTATAAATCCCTCAAGGGATTGTAACACTAGGCCGACGCCAGAACCGCGGTTTGTGGATGATCCATCGGTGTAGAGCTGCCATGTAGCAAAATCCTTACTGAGCTGTGCCTTACCGTGCAGTGTTGGGGGGAGCTCAACAATGAAATCTACCAATGTTTGCCTTTTAATGGAAGTCTGTGGAACATAGGATATGTCAAATTCTCCCAATTCTACAGACCACTTGATCAATTGCTCAGAGACTTCTCACTTTCCTAGTACTGACTTCAGTGAATAGGCAATTGGAATCTCAATGGGATGCGCCTAGAAGTAAGGTCGAAGCTTCCATGTAGAGATTATTAGGGCAAAGGCCAGTTTCTCAATCTCGGGATATCTTTTCTCTGCATCCAAAAGTGCCCTGTTTACATAAAATATGGGCTTTTGGACTCCTCTGTCCTACCTGACCAGTACAAAACTGGCGGCATTTTTAGAGACTGCAAGATAAAGGAGCAGTTTCTCCCTTAGAATTGGCTTTGATAAGAGTTTTGAGGAAGCCAGGTACTTTTTCAGTTCTTGGAAAGCCTTTTCATATTCTTCAGATCATTGCAATGTTCTGTTTCCCTTTAAGGCTTTGAAAAATGGTAAGCAATGGTCGGTTGATTTGGAGATGAATCAATTTAGAGCTACAACCCTCCCATTCAGAGCCTGAATATCCTTCTTTGTCCTCAGTGATCCGAGCTCAATCAAGGCTTTGATCTGAGTAGGGTCTGCTTCTATACCTCTCTGGGAAACAAGGTAGCCCAAGAACTCTCTCTTAGTTACACCAAAGGTGCACTTCAAGGGGTTTAACTTCATCTTGTGCTGTTTCAGGATATCAAACATTTGGCTTAAGTGCTGGATGTGCCTGCCCTTCCGTAGGCTTTTGACCAGTATGTCATCTATGTAAACTTCCATTGTACTGCCAATCAGAGGACTGAATATCTTGTTGACCAGACACTAATACATTGCCCCAGCATTTTTCAGACCGAACGGTAGCACTCTATAGCAATAGAGACCTCGTTCGGTTATAAAAGCTATCTTTTCCTGGTTGGAGGGTACATCCGTATCTGATTGTATCCAAAGTAAGCGTCCATGAAGCTCATGAGTTCGTGTCCTGCCGTTGTATCGACTAGCTGGTTTATCCTCGGGAGTGGAAAGCTGTCTTTAGGGTAGGCTTTGTTGAGGTCTGTGTAGTCAACACAGACTCTCCACTTGCTATTTTTCTTTTTGACCAAAACAGTGTTGGCAAGCCATTCTAGATAGAATACCTCTCTTATCATCTTAACATCCAGCAACCTCTGCACTTCTTCATTGATGATCTGGTGTTGTTCTAGAGCGAACGTCCTCCTCTTCTGTCTTATTGGAGGATGGTCAGGATCTGTCATCAACGTGTGAGTGATGAGGTCTGGGTCTATCCCTTCCATGTCTTTTGTTTTGCTATGCAAACACTAAGAGGTTGCTCTTTAGGAATTTCACCATCTCTCCTTGCTCGGAGGGTGTCAGGTCTGGACCTATTTACAAGTACCGCCCTTGGTGTTCTGAGCTAACTAGCACCTTGATAGGATCCCCCATAGGCTTAGCCCTACTGTCCCTTCCCTTAGGGCTTAGAGGTTCGTCAATTTTGGATAGGCAGTCTACTGTCTCATGCTGGTGGGAAAGGTCTGGGCCCCTACCTTTATGAGAGTACAATAATTGCTATTTAGAGGCCTTCCCCTTAAGCGTGAGAGCGTGAAATTCTCGAGCGGTTGGCTGGCACCCTCGGATAGAATGGACTGCATTGTTGGGCTCATATTTTAGGCATTGATGGAGGGTTGAGGTGACCTTACCCATTTGGTGGAGCCAAGGCCTCCCAATTATAACATTGTAGGGAGACTTGGAATTTAACACCATATATTCTGAGATTGTGGTCTTCTATCCATTTCCCTTATCTGCTGTGGTAGGTAGGTTAATCTGCCTAGTAGAGTACTGAAGTTCCCGTCAAATCCTGGCATTATTGCGGTAGTGGGCTTGACGTCGTTGGAGTTGAGCTTCATCTGTTTAAAGGGCTCGTAGAATAGTACATTAGCAGAGCTCCTTGTGTCCACCAAGACTTTTTGGATCTCAAAATTAGCAATTTTGAGAGAAATAACTAGGGCGTCACTGTGAAGGCAGTGTACCCCTACCAGATCTTGATCTGTGAACTGGATCTCAGATACTGGCCTTAGTCTCTTCTCAATAGTGGAAATCTAGAGAATGCTAGGAGTAGTTCTGGCCTCTCGAGCATATCGCTTTCTTACTCGGTTAGACGTTCTTGTGGCCGGGGTGTCCGCATGGAGGATGAAGATAACCTAGTTGTTCTGCTGCTGGGGATCATTCCGTCCATCCCTCTATTCTGGCCTCTACTCTTGTCTCCTCTATGGTGGTCTGTCGTTTCGGGGGTTCTACCTCCCGTCTTGCCTGACAAACTCCCGCAACCATCCTCTCCTAATAAGCTGCTCGATTTCCTGTTTTAAGGCCCTGCATTCGTCAGTCGTATGCTTGTGGTCTTTGTAGAAATTGCAATACTTATTCTAGTCCCTGTTGCCGGGATTGCCCTTTAGCGACTCTGGCCACTTTAGGTTTTCGCGTGCTTGGACCTATTAGAGTATGTGAGCTAGAGAGGCGTTCAAGGAGTGTAGGTGGTGAACCCCCCTAGGCCAAAGTTGCTTAGAGTTCTAGACACCGTTCTTTTGTTTGGGCTCTTGACCCTCTTCTTGGTGGATACTGGAGTCCTTTTTTTGATCATCCTTCTGGGATTGTTCTTTGATCTTTTGGGTGGTACTCTTTGCTTCCTCCAAGTTTTTGTACTTCTTGGCTCGATCCATGAGCGCTGCCATGTCAACGGGAGGGCTCTTTGTTAAAGAATCCTTGAAGCCTCCCTGAGCAAGGCCAGAGGTTAGAGCAGCTACAAGAAAGCTCGAATTGCAATCTGTAATCTCTGTGAGCTCGGCATTGAAGCACACAATATACTCGCGGAGAGGCTTCTCTTTAGGATGTTTTATGTTTAACAAAAACTCTGGGCCTTTCCTCAACCTTTTGTTGGTCATGAATCGGTCGAGGAAATGCCTGTTGAGTTCGTAAAAGCTGACGACTGAGTTTTGAGGGAGGTGGTGGAACCACTTCAGAGCAATGCCTTTGAGGCTGGTGACGAATGTACGACACATGAAAGCATCAGTGGCTCTATATAGTGCCATAGAGTGTTGATAGTGGGAAAGATGGTCCCCTGGGTCCCCAATCCCATCATTAAGAGTAAACTTTGGGACAACAAATTTCTTTGGCCGTTCCTTAGCCATTATAACAGGGGTGAATGGCATGGCAAACCTTCCAAGCAACCTGGTTAGCTCATCTTGCTTTGGAGGGATGTAAATGCCTCTTGCAGCAGTAGTATGGTCCATAGAGTCTGCAACTTCTTCGGCCCTCCGTGGGTCCCTAGATGGGATTGGTTATTGCGAGTCTTGCCTTGCAGTTTTAGTGCCCATATAGATGGGACGGCTATAACCCATGGTAGGAAGAGGATTTTGGTGTTCCTAAACTGGGGGAACTAGTTCTGCTTGAGTCTGGAATTCATGGGGTGCTGTGTTTGCCCCAGAGGCCACCGGAGTTAGGACCCTCGTTGTACTCTGGTAATGAACAGTCGGGTTGAAGGCCAGTATCCCTCTGCCGGCGGCGATTGATGGCTGGGGGTCTCCTTCCCCATGAGTGGTGTCTTAGGGATGCGCTGGTTGCTCAATGGGAACCTCTTCGTTAGGTAATCCACTCATGGTGGTGGCAGAAGGCTTGTGCCCTAGTATTAGCCATACCAGTGAGAGGATGAAGGGAATTGCCCTTAGGACTCTAGGTAAGATGCCCCAGAGTTCTAGAGATGGCAAAGAGTTGTTCCTGTATCATGTTAGTCTATCGTTGAACTCGATTAAGTTGCTGCTACATGGGATCAGATGTTTGTCTCCTTCCTCTTCTAGCAGGTTACTAGTCGGAGGGTCTTGAGGATTTTGAGCATTCTTTCTTGGACGGAGATTAGGAGCCATGATCCTCTGATGAGAAGTTCAACGAGTTCGTTTGAAAAAGAACTTTTAGTAAGAAATGATTGTCGTTTCCCATAGACGACATCAAACTGATGCTGCACTTTTTGGTCAATACGGGCTTCGAACTCGGTCTCTTGTTTGAACACTCAAAGAAAAGGATCAGAAGGGCCACCGGGTTGGCTCCGGTGGTAGCTGCTCCAATAATAAAATCAATAAACTGAATTGAAAGATTGTAATTGAAAGTAATTGAATCAGCATGGATATAAAAGCGCACCTTAGAGTTTTATTTAAAAGCTGTAGATTTCCTAAGTTGATTAGGATTTGAAGTCGTGAAAGTAGGGATTTGATCACCAGAGAATAGCAGTTACCATGTTCGATACTACGCTTGAACGATATTTATAAGTGACAGTTTCCTTGTCGAATTCTACTTTCCTTATCCTTAGCTCGGTAGGCTGCTTAGGGCAACAATGAGCTCGGAACCCTGTTGAGTGACTTCCGAGCTGATCTGGATAGACGAGCTCTAGATGGACGAGCATTGGCTGCTCTATAGGTACACGTGTTATGTGGAGGTTGGTCTGTCACTTTATGGTATGTCACAAGGTTAGTTAGGCAATGGGTTTCCTATCTCACTCTAACTCCGCTCTTTGTTATCCTTTTCTCTCTCTAACTCTCTTTTATATATATATATATATAGCCTTGACCATTTGGAGGAAGAAAATGAAGAAATGGGGATGGATGTGAAAAAAAAAAAATATATGATAAGAAGATAATAATATTACTAACCAAAAAATGGCTGGTGTTTGATGGAGAAATTGCTGCAACCAATAAAAGTATGGGCTACAACATCACCACCAATTTCAAGAGCAATTAGCTTCCCGAGGAGGGGCTTAAAGGTGTAGGCCATTAAAAGAATAGGAGAGAACAAAGATCTAACAAGAGATTATGCACTGCTTGAATTTTAAATAATTCAAAATTTAGCAGTGATGAAAATTAGTAAATTATGGAAGGAAAAAAAAAAAAAAAAAACCTTATAACCAGATTAGAACTCCGTCGTTGTGCTAACGAAATTATTGTAGGCTACAATATTAGTGATGTGATTGCCTTTTTTTCTAGAAGTATGAAGATAGCAACAAGAAATCCATCTAAACTTTTTTAACAAAAATGTGAGTAACTGATATGGAGAGAGAACTGGGAATTGAACTAATAAAATAAATAAAGTAGACAAAAAATAAAATAAACCCATAAATTAGAAAAGTACATAAACGAAAAACCCTAGAAGAAAAAACAATTTTTATCATATTTTTCTTCGAATTTCAAAATCAGTTTCAATAAGGGTTTTTTTAATTTAGTTTTGTCTTATTATTATCTAATTCTCAAATTAATTCTAATTATAGTTCCAAAATTCGGGATTTCACAAATTTCCTGTTCTATTTTCCTCATTAGTGTTTGAATTAATGTTTCAATTACTATTAATTAGTTTCAACTATTGTTTCAATTACTATTTATTAGTTTTAACACTACTAGTTGCTTTCAATTACTATGAACCATAATTAATAATTGCACACAAAACTATAAAATTTAACTAAAAAAATTAAATTAATGGAATTTTTGTTTAAATTAATGGTAATAATATAATTAAACATGTTTATTAAAGTAAAATCATACAATATAAAATAACATATTTATTTAATACATGTTTGAGAGAGTTTGCTTTTGTAAGGTTCTTAAGGGTAAAATTGTCAAATTAACATTTTTTGCTTTGGCAAAAATGTAATTTTGTGGTATACTATAATGGCATTTTAGTCCTTTTAGCACAATAATGGCACTTTCAATAGTTAAAAATTGCAAAAATCATCTTCCGTCATAATGCGTAACGGCTATGAAACGAGAAGGAGAATATTTTTTTGACAATTAAAGCAGATGGAACGTCTGTTTAATTTTTCAAACATAAAGAGATTCGTATATATTTTTGTTAAATATTAGGGAATGTCAATGTAATATATTCAAAACTTAAATAAGTGTCACTTAAAAAGGAAGTTTTTATAAACATCTTTTAAAAAGATGTCTTTATAAATATTTGTTCAAAAGAGGTTTTTATTGTAAAATTTTGAATAAAATCATATGTTAAAAAGACATTTTTAAAAATTGCTTGAGTTCAGAAATTAAGTAAAAAAGAGTGTGACATCAAAAATATTTTAAAAAGTAATGCAATATTTTTCAAATATGTATTCTAAATTTCTATATCAAAATGATGTGGCATTACTTTATTATCATTAATTTAAATTATGTAATAGTGACTATAATGTTATATCTTTTAATGTTTTATCGCAAATAATGTCACATTAATTTGATAGAATTATATTAATTACTCAATTTAAAGCATCGCTAATAATACAGTATCACATCAATACCATATCATTTGAAATTAAAATTTTAGACTTAAATTCATGAAATGTAGCATTATTTTTTATTGTGATTATGATTTTGTTATATAAGTGTCACATTACTTGAATAAAACTTTAGATGATAATTTTAAGAGATATACTCTTTTTTAGGGATGACAAATTAATTCATTGGGATTCTGTCAATCCCGTCCTTAATAGGAAGGATTTGGGAGAAGTTTTTTTCCACCTTATTAGAGTTTGGGGTCTGCCCCACCCCCCACGATTATATTAAATAAAATAATAAATGAATTTTTTGTTACATAATCAATGTTTATAATAATATTTTTTTACTAATCTATTAAAAAATTATACAAACTTAATAGAGTTATATGTTTAAAAATTAATAATATCATTTTAATTCTTTATTAACATGCATACAAGGGCAGAACCATGACCAAAATTAGGGCGGGGATAAAATATTTTTGAAGAAAATTTTGGAAAAGATTTTGGGGTGAGTCAAAATTTTGGAACAAAAAATGAAAAATGATGGGTAAAGATTCGGTTGGGAAAAATTTTTGAAAGGTGAATTATAATTTGGGGTAAAAAATGAGAGAAATAATAAATGAATATTGATAAATTTTAGAATGGACTACTTTAAAAATGATCAAGATTTTACATGTATAAATTTTTTTCCTAAAATTTAAAGGGCTGGAGCCCAGCCAAACCCCCTAATAGATTCGTCCTTACATACATATTTCTTATTTTAACACATAATATCATTCCAATCCTCTATTAACATGCATATTTTTTATTTTAATACATGTAATATTTTGTTTAAAATAGGTTAATTTTAATTAATTTAATAAAATAAATAAATAAATAAATAAAAATTTCGATAAAACGATTCAAGTTATCACAAGGTTTAAATAAATTTAAAAAAAAAAAAACAGTGTTCGTCATACAGGATTGGGTAGGATCCCCAGACCCCCCGCTACCATCCTATTCTTACTGTTAAAAAATCTCCAGTAAACCAACAAGCTCACTTTTCTCTTTTGGAATTGGAAAGTAATGAAATGATGGAATTTGGAGCATGAGATTATCTTCCTCGGATAACAACAAAAAGTTCTAGCTACTTTAAGTACGACCAGGCACCAGTCAACATATATATAATGCGCACACGCATAGAAGACAACGGAACAGAACAGAACACATCCTCTTGGAAAACACGAAGTTAGCAAATTTATCAGGATCTGTTTCTCCTTCCATAGAGTATATACTGTTCAGACTCTTAACCAATCTCCAAAGTCTGCAAGCCATTTATAAGCCCTACACTGTCCAAAATTATGTGCTGTATGAGATGTTGGCAGTTTAGGAGATCAACTGTTTGAAGCATCAGAAAGTTTTTTTTTTCTCTCTTCTATTCTTTTTCTCCCCCTGTTGTCCTGAATTTTTCATATGTATTAATGCTGCACTTTTTGGTCCACGTATGCTCCAAGCTCGGCTCCCTGAAGAACACTCAAAAAGAAGATCAGATGACCACCGGGTTGGCTCCAGTAGTAGTCGTTCCGATGCTTAAGTCAATAAACTGAATGGAAAAACTGTAATGAAAGTCAAATAATGAGCATGAGAATAAAGCGTACCTTTAGGGTTTAATGTATAGGCTGTGGCTTTCCTAAGTTGATTAAGATTTGGAGCCATGAAAGTAGGGGTTCGATCATTGGAGATAGCAGTTACCATGTTGGACGTTGTATCAAAATAGAGATAACCATGTGTGGTAGTTTTCTTGTAAAAGACTGTTTCCTTATTCTCTGCTCGGTAGATGTTAAGGCGGTGGTGGGCTCTGGAGTGTTATTCCGAAGTTCTGTGCTCAGTCCCGTGAGCTCTGCTAGAATGTGGATCTGCTTTGGAGGAATGTGCTCGGCCTCTTCAGATCTGTAAGTCTGCCCTGAATGGCCGAGTGCGAGCTATACTGGCCGAGCGTGAGCTGAACTAGCCGAGAATGGGCTGAACTGGCCGAGTGTTAGCTGAACTAGCCGAGCATGGGCTGAACTGTAGATACACGTGTCAAGTGATGATTGGTCTTTCTATTTTGTGGTATATCAGTTACTCCCCCCCCCCCCCAAAGTCCTAGTTCAATGTCAATGAGCAACTAGGGCTAGGTGATTTTGGAAAGTCATGCACCATGTCTGTTTGTTTTCCAAGGTAACTGTTAGTGCGTCATTTATTGCGCAGCCGATGGTTGGGTTTTTCGAAGCCATCATTGTACTTAACCGTCATGGCGGTTTGGCTTGGTGGGCCCACACTTTTGTACACACATAAATAAGGGGAGAGGTTTGAAATGACCCTTTCCTCGTCATTTTCACTGTACCAGAAGAATTTTCTGCCATTGTTGGGTTTGTAAGACCTTGGAGTTTGAAGAGTGCTGGTTGTTTGAGGCTCTGGTTTAGAACAGGTTCAACCAATCTTCCCATTCTTTTCATTCTTTCTTTTTTAATTTGAGAATTCTGTTCTCCCTATTTTCTTTTTGAGCAATGTCTACTCTTTCTGCATCTTCCGGTGCTAGAGAGGGCATAGGGAACCCCTTGGAGACGGCTATGCTGTCTCATGTAGAAAATGTAGGTAGTCTTACCATCGAGGACATTAGAGATAGGTCTATTGGGTCCCCCTACAGTCCTAAGGTTAGGATAGTTGATGCCTTCATAGAATCCTGAGATAGGGCTGGGAAAGCCTCTGGTAGGCCTTCTCAGAGAGAAGAAGGCAAGAGTGTTGTTACCCAGAACTTATTAGATGAGTGGAGGGTGAAGTTCAATTTTCTCCCAAATGTTACATGTAGGGTACCGGGCCCACTGGATCGTCCTTACAATGTCAAAAATGGGGAGATCTGTGTTTATCTCGCCTAGTTTGAGATGGGTTTAAGGCTTCCATTGCCTGATTTAGTTAGACAGTTCTTCTGTTGGTTCAAACTTTGTCCTGCCGACCTTAACCTTAATAGTTGGCAGCACCTCTTAGGGTTTATAGTGTTAGGGCACCAGAATAGTGTAGATGTATTTGTAGATCTAATCCGTAGTAACATGGATTTGAAGTATATGAAGTCGGAGGGCCTTTTTTATATGTCGTTCAAGAAAGGGTTCAGACCTCTGTCCTCTGTACCTTTTTCCAATAAAACATAGAAGAAGTGGTACTTTTTTATTGGAGGAGGATGGGAGCGTGAAGACTTCTAAGACCATATCTTGACATTCCCTCGTATCACGAGTCATTAGGGTGAGGCTTATTTTCCTTAAATTGCTTCAGATTTGCTCTGTCTTCCGAGTTGATGAACTGAAATGCTATTTCCTGTTTATATGCAGACATGAGTGTTTGAAGGAGGTCTAAATTTACCACCGAACTCCAAGTTCAGTATCGCCAGCTTCTTACGACTCTCGACCGAGCTCATATTCTCATTGTCACTCCGGAGAATCTGATGGCCGCCAATACTCATACTGCCGAGCTCAAAAGAAGGCTAACATCAAGGTGGTCAGAGCCAAAGTCACAATTGGTGGGGGAGGCTTCTTCCCAACTTAAGCCCGAGCCTCCCCTACAGGTAAAAAGGAGGAGATTGATCTCTGGCTCTCCAGAACCTGCTCCACTAGAGGGTGAGAAAGAGGCCCAAACCGCTATCCCGATCTCGGTAGTTCCTCCTGCCCCTTCCATTCCAAGCAAGTGAGCTGGGAAGGGGAAGGCATTTGCCACTCCCTCCCGACCATCCGATGAGCCGGACTACCAGATAGCCAAGAAGGCCTTTGACCAAATTTGGTCCAAGAGCCCTCATCGGTATAAGGGGGAGAACCCTGATAAACTGATGACTGAGATGATGAGTCTCCACATGAAGGTAACTTCTGAAGTCCCCTCTTGTCTTTCTTTTGTTTGTTCATGCATTTGGCTTAACCTGTTTGCTTTGTATTGTGCAGAGTATGTATAGTTTGGCCGCTCTGATGCTGACTTCTCTGAATTTTGAAGAGGCTGAAAAGTTGAAGGCCAAGCTGGACGAAGTCAGGTTGGAGCTTGGAACAACTCAGTCCAAGGCTCATGCTGCCGAGGAAAGCCTGAAGGAGGCTAACGACAACTTGGTCGTTCTAGAATTCGAGAGGGATCTTTATGCTCGAGAGGCTGAAGGGCTTAGGAGGGAGATACTTGACCTTCAAAGCTCCTTCGATCAGAAGCTCTAGGAGGCAGTCGACCATGCCAGGACTGAGACCGAGATGGAGATGAGGGAGGAAGTTGATAAGATGGGTGACGAGATGATTCAATTCGGCTTTGAGAACTTCCGATCTAAATTTCTCCTCAGGTTTCTTGACTTTGATGTATCGTCAATTGTTGCTTCTGGAACCGCTTCTCCTGCTACTACCCCTAGTAAAGAGGTAATGGCTATCGACCTTCCTCTAGCAGAGGACCCTGGCCCTTCTGATAAGGCTTAAGGCTTTATCAATTTCACCCCTTCTTTTGTTTGGCAAACTTTAATGTACTAAGCCATATTTATCAATAAAACTGTCTTTTCTTCAGATCTTTTCAGTGTCCTTACTTTTTAGTACTTGTGAATTTTGTTGTGATTGCCAAGTAGATTCTACTCTGTTCCAAGGCTATTGATGCTCTGTAGTATATATGGGCTTCAACCCTAGAGGTAAATAAGCCTGTTTAGGAGCTGATTGTAATTCCTTTTGATCGGTCACAAATGGTGGGTTGACTTCCGAGCTTCATGACTTGAAACCAATTGCAATAATTGAAAGTGGAAAGCAACCAAGCCTAACTCTTGAAATTTGAGGGGTTTGAATTTTGAACTTTGTTCTGAGTAACCTGTTCGGCAGTCATTATAGGAACTAACCACTCAGAGCTTAATTAACGAACAGAAAGACTTGTAGTAATCAGTTATTTTCACCACTCAAAGCTACACCTAAACTTGACTGCCGAACAAAAAGACTTGTAATAAAATGGAGAAAGATCCTTGACAGTTAGTACCCTTCTCGTTGATAAGAAGTTGAGCAATTAGAATCACAACCGTTGGTTTGAATGAATATTCTCGGTCATGTAGCTGAGCAGCTGGGTTGATTCCTTCCCCTTTGTTCTGAGAAATAACCATGTAATTTTAGCGAGATGGGCCAGACATAAAGGTCGGTACATTGAGATGGTTCAGACACGAGGTCTGTTTATTGAGAGGGACCAGACTTGAGGTCTGTACATTTGGATGGACCAGACATAAGGTCTGTACATTGAGATGGACCAGACTTGAGGTCTGTACATTTAGATGCACCAGACTCAAGGTCTATACATTCAGATGGACCAGACTCAAGGTCTGTACATTTAGATGGACCAGACTCCAGGTCTGTACATTTAGATGGACCAGACTCCAGGTCTGTACATTTAGATGGACCAGACTTAAGGTCTGTACATTAAGATGGACCAGACACGAGGTCTGTACATTTAGATGGACCAGACTTAAAGTCTGTACATTTAGATGGACTAGACTCAAGGCCTGTACATTAAGATGGACTAGACTCAAGGTCTGTACATTTAAATGGACTAGACTCAAGGTCTGTACATTAAGATGGACCAGATTTAAGGTCTGTACATTAAGATGGACCAGACACAAGGTCTGTATATTTAGATGGACCAGACATGAGGTCTGTACATTGAGATGAGAACACTTCATGGAATATTTGAAATAAAAAGTTTCTTTATTGATAATACTTCCGTAAGTGTTCCATATTCCAAGGTCTGGGAACAGGTTTCCCATCCATGCTCTCTAACCAATAAGTGGTCGGTCTCACTGTTCTGGTGACTTTATAGGGGCCCTCCTAGTTGGGTGATAACTTTCCCATGGTGGGATCCTTAGTGTTCTTAAACACTCTTCTTAGGACAAGGTCTCCAACTTGGAAGCTGGCAGGTTTAAGCCCTAGTTTTGAGCGGCTAACCATCCTGTGCTGGTATGCTTCCATCCTGACCCCAGCTTGCTCCCTTCTTTCTTCAAGTAAGTCCAAGTTTTCTGCAAGTTGCTGGCTATTGGCCTCTTCGTCGAAAGCTTCAGTCCTTAGGGTAGGCATGCCGATCTCAACAGGGATCACTGTTTCGGTGCTGTAGGTGAGTGAAAAGGGAGTTTCTAATGTCGGAGTTCTCCTTGTTGTTCTGTAGGCCCAGAGTACTCTAGGGAGTTCTTTAACCCACTTTCCGTTAGCTCCCTCTAGTCTCTTCTTAAGAGCATCAAGGATTGTTTGGTTAGTGACATCTGTTTGCCCATTGGCTTGGGGATGACCAGGTGAGGAGAAGTGTTGATTGATATTCAGGTCTTAGCAGAACTTTTTGAATGTCTTACCAGCAAACTGCGTGCCATTGTCTGAGACGATCACGCGAGGTATGCCGAACCTTTAGACTATATTCTTCCAAGTGAAACTTTTGACTTCCTTCTCTATAATACGTGTTAGTGGCTCTGCTTCCGCCCATTTTGAGAAGTAGTCGATAGCCACCAATAGATATTTCCTGTTCGGCGTGGCTTTAGGCAATGGGCCTATGATGTTTGTAACACCCCGACCTGAATATGGGATCATCGAGTCGTGGGTTATAAATTGGTTATTGAGGCCTTGAGTAACGGGGTCGGTTTCGACCCCGACGCGTGAACTTTTAGTAATAGTCCTGAAAACTCAGGACGACTGTACATCACTTTCGTTGCAATCACCAACCAACATAGTCCTGAAAACTCAGGACGACTGTACATCACTTTCGTTGCAATCACCAACCTGTTCGTTATGTAGCGATTATATGTTAACTGCCGAGTATAAGATTCAGGTGGGCATCCCGAGGTTATGAAAAATTAGAGTGAAGATAATACACTTAAGAGAATAATTAATTTTTAAAATAATTAATTATTTTAATATAAGAAATTATTAGTGGTATATAAAAATAATTGAATGTAAATATGTGTAACATATAAATAATTATAACTTACTTTATATATATATATATATATAACTATAAATATAGATTAAATGAGGCATGGTTGATTTGAGAGGGAGTAGGGGAGAAAAGAAAGGCAAACAGTGGGAGGTATGGGGGTGATCAGTGAGCAGTTGAGAGAGGTGTGAGTGTGTGGTGCTAACATATGATATATATATATATATATATGTATGTAAGTGTGGCGTGTGGTATTGGGAATTCAGAATGGAGGAGTGCACAAGTGAACAAGGCAGGCCCAAACAGTGGTGAGTAGGTCTGAGGAGATATATATATATATATATATATATATATATAGAGAGAGAGAGAGAGGTCGGTAGATTGGTTTTAAAAAAAACCAATGCATGCCTTACATACTTACCACCTAAGGAAGCAAACTGGACGAGGAAGAAACTGAGAGGCTAAGAAGAGATTCAGAGCAAGAAGAAGGAGGAAACAGTAATAAAAGGTGAGAGAATACATCAACCCTTATTTTTCTCTCTCTAAAATAACTTGCATATGTGTAAGTAAATTTGACTGTATTATGTACATATGATGTTTAGATCATGTTTAGACTTGTTCAAGCACATAACTAGAGCTTAAAAACGGTTAAAAATACCAAACCCACGAACAACCGCCATTGAAGACCTTGCTTACAACAAGTCTAAATCCATCACCACCAAACCTTGCTTGGTTTACTGAGACAAAAACTAGACCTTACAAGCATATTAAACATCCATGACCGCAATCAAAAAGCCCAATAAAAGCCTATCAAAACTTGAGTTGCAGGTACGAGTTTCAAAACCCAACCTCACAAACTTGCTTTTAAACCTATTTTTGTGAATGAAGAATGAAACCTTACGATGTAAGGATCACAATAGAACAAATCCCGTAGGATTTGGCCAAGAAATGAACATAAACGAACGAGTTGCAGGTTGGATTATCCACCTTCTGCCCAAACACGTGAAGCCGATACAAGCCCTAAAACGAATGCCAAGAGGGTCCTTAATGTCCCAAGAACAAATTGAAATGAAAACAGTAGAGGTTGGTTGAGCCAAACTTCACGAAAATGGAAGAAGAGGAGTTCGGGGATTGGGGCAACAGTTGTGGATTGATGGGGAAGACGACTTTGAGTCGACTCGTCATTTTAAAACCGAGTTGGATGAGTTGACTTGGACACGTGGTAGCATCTGGACCTGCCACCAAATAAATGGAGCAACGTCGTTTTAGGGGGGGGCCTGATACGTATATGTATATAACACTGTTTAAGTTTAAAAGGAAGAAAGGAAAATTTACGGTCAGTGGGGTTCAAACCCCTGACCTCACGCACCCAACCCTCGTCTCTTTCCACTCGGCCACGCACCCGTGTGTGGTAATATATGGCAATAATATATATATATATATATATATATTAAATCAAATCAAAAAAATAAAAAGGTGCATTTTGCACCTAACAGGACTCGAAGGCAGTGTTTTTTGGGAGGGAGGTGACACGCTAGCCAGCGTGCCACCCATTTCATCCGGTCATCTCATGCACATTAAATATATATATATATATATATAAAACTTGATACAATTAATTTAACTAAATTAATTAATTAAATTAAATAATGTCAAAAATGCCCGTTGTCTAAAATTAGCAAGTTATTAGTGTATTCTTACTATCTCGGACTTCCTGAGTCCAATGGTGAGGTCCACAACATGAGACAAGGTCCCAAAAAATTAAAGACCTGTGAAAATGCAAAAATGACCAAAATGCCCCTACATCATAAATAGTCAAACGAAGTCCAAATAAAATAAACGAATAGTGTGTTTTGACTATTTTGGACATTTTGAACCTAATGGTGGGATCCATTTCATGAGACGGGACTCTAAAAAATTTACACACGTAAGGCATAAATTACCAAATTGCCCCTAACATGACCGAAGCCGAATTAAAAATCGAGAAAGTTTAAATTTACTTTCTTCGACGTTCCGGACTCAATGGTAGAGTCTATTCACCCAAAAGAAGTGTCTAAAATAAAAAGACATAAAATTTGATGAATAGCATCAGTCAGGTGACTATAAATCTAAAACACTGCCGAAGTACAAAACTAAGGCACGTATATTGAAATGAAATACGGAAAGACACGACACATAGACATGGGAAGTAATTAAATTTAATTTAAAGTTAATGGAGTTACCAGAAGAGTATAAATTGAAATAAATTCCTAACACATTAAATTGTGTCGTAGGTTAAGAGTACGAGTCGAATTAAGTATATATGAAATTTATAGAATATTTGTTAATCGGTTAGGATTAAATACGATCTAAGCATAAGTTAGGAAGCATCGATAGGTGATATTGCAATGAATGTAAAGTTAATGAGACTGTTTATGAACTGTTCTTAGGAACTACGGAGGAAGTGGGAAAGTGCATTTTTAGCACTAACCCTAAAGGATTGAGGTGAGTAACCATGTGTTCGAAGTGGAGATTTAACTCCATATATTTGAAGAAGTTTTAAGCTCAAGTTATGTAAAGCATTTGAATTTCAAATTTAGTTTTATTACAATTCCTGTTTTAAATTATTCCGTTACGAGATGCTTGTTAAATGTTTTTATATTCAGCTCTTTTCTTGGGAATGGTTAGCATGTCGGGGTAAAATGCAAATCTCTTTAAATATTCTGAATTTGATTATTACAAGTATTTGAAGTCCTATTGCAGAAGCTATATATTTCATGTTTTAAATATTCATGAAAGGTATATATTGAAGAAGCCATGTGATGAATGTTTTGCAAGATAAATGGTACTTAAATACCGCGTGTGAAGTTAAAATCCTTTGGGATTTAACTATGACACAAAGTCGGCGTTGATATTCTTCGGAATTCAACTATGACATGAATAAATGCCTGGTAGCAGGATCTAATCCCCTAGGCAAATGAAATCGTCAGCATTGGCAGTAAAATGAGAGTCTGGTTCGAAACAGATTCCATCTAATCAAAGAGAAAAGATGACAAATGATTTTGGAAACGGAAGCAGGTTTTCACCCTCATTTCTATTATGCATATTTATGTGTCTTTGAAGTTCATAAACTCTACTTGAAGAAGTGTGTGTTTAGCTTGAATACTTTAAATGTTTCAAAGCTATCTGTTTTAAGAATGCATATATTCTGTGTTCTGAACCAATTGAAAACCCCATGACAAATACAGGAATTACTCACAAGCTTAGATTAGCTTACCCGAATTTTATTCGGACCCCTCTTTCAGGTGGTAGAAAGCAAGTTCTGGTTTTGATGAAGGAAATGGTCGATCTATGCTCATTTTGTGGAAGGGCATGAGAAACTCATTGCAGGATTAGTAGATTTTGGGAAGCATCAAAATTTATAGTTAATCATTTTGGTTATGGACAGTATCTAAATGTTATGTAATTAGGTCCTGAAGGACAACTGAATATGTAATATATATTAAAGTCTTTAAGTTTTTAGTTATGCTCTGAGTGTATGATCATGTGTACCATTGTGAAGAGCGGCAATATCGAACGGATGTGCAAATTTTTAAAATGAGAAAAGAAAAAGAAAAAAAAAATTATGAAAAAGTTTTCACGCTTCCGCAACCACGTGTCGCACATCTATTCGATACCACTGCGTATGCGGGCCTTGCCTCAGACCCCCGGGTCTGCAGGCAGCGGTCGCAATTCGAGATCCGCAAAGGGTAGATTTTCGGGTCGTGACAATGTCCAGTTCCCATTGTGCAAAGGGCCATGGGCTTGTGATAGGGATGAGTTCATGACGAGGCTGGTGTTGGTAGGAGGCGAACCTTTGGCATCTGTCTCACTTCCGAGCGTATTCTTTAGCCTCCCTTAGCATTCTAAGCCAGTAGTAACCCTGTGTTAGAGCTCGGTGCGCTATGGTTCTACCCCCATTATGATTTCCACATATTTCTTCATGAATTTCTGCCAGGATGTACTGAGACTCTTCTAGAGCCAGGCATTTTAACAATGGCTGAGAATAAGACTTTCGGTAAAGCCTCTCATTCTTGACAAGGTACCGAGCTGCTCTGATTCAGACTCTTTTTACCTTATTCTTGTTTTCGGAGAGGAGCCCTTCTTCTAGGTACTAGAGGATAAGAGTCATCCAGTTTTGAGGCTGTTCTATAATTTAGGCGACCTGGACTTCTTTGATGCTAGGCCTTGGCTGATGGGAGATTCTTAGTGTTGAGTCCCCTTCTAACTTCATATGGGATGCTATATTTACCAAGGCATCAGCTCTGTAGTTCTGAGCCCTTTCTATTTTTTGGATTAAGAAGCTCGGAAGGAGCGTTTCAACAAGTTGACCAATTCTGAGTACTGAAGCATTCTTTCATCTTTGACAGCAAATTCTCCCTGAACTTGGCTGACCACTAATTGGAAGTCAGAAAAGATTTTGAGCCTCGCATTCTCATACTAGCTTCATCCCTAGGATAAGGGCCTCATATTCTGCTTCATTGTTGGAGGCTCTGAACCTTAGGCTAACTGCCCTTTCTGTTATGAGCCCGTCAAGGGATTGCAATACCAATCCGACCCCAACACCTCGGTCGGTGGACGACCCATCAGTGTATAGCTGTCATGTCCCTAAATTTTCACAAAGTTGTGCTCTGTCCAGTAGTGCTGGGGTGAATTTGGCAACGAAGTCTGCCAAGGCTTGCCCTTTAATTGAGATCCGTGGAACATAGGATATGTCAAACTCCCCCAGTTCCACTAACCATTTGACTAATCGTCCTGATACCTCTGGCTTCCTCAATACCGACTTCAAGGGATAAGCAGTTGGAATTTCTATGGGATGAGCTTGAAAGTAGGGTCTGAGTTTCCGCGCAGATACTATAAGTGAAAGGGACAGTTTCTTGATCTCGGGGTACCTCTTCTTTATGTCTAACAGCGCTCTGCTGACATAAAATATGGGCCTCTGCACGCCCCTATCTTGCTTGACTAGTACAGAACTGATAGTGTTCTCGGGGACTGCAAGGTAGAGAAGTAGCTTTTCCCCTTGGATCGGTTTTGACAAGAGCTCAAGTGAAGCTAGGTACTCCTTCAGTTCCTGATAGGATTTTTCAGATTCATCAGTCCATTGTAGAGCTTTGTTACCTTTCAGAGCTTTGAAGGATGGTAGGCAACGATTAGTGGATTTGGAGATAAATCTGCTCAGAGCTGCTATTCTACCATTCAGAGCCTGAATGTCTTTCTTGGTCCTTGGTGACTCTAGTCCGATCAGGGCCCCAATTTAGGTGGGGTTTGCCTCTACACCTCTCCGAGAGACTATGTATCCCAAGAATTTTCCCTTTGCTACACCAAAGGTGCATTTCGAGGGATTGAGCTTCATCTTGTATTGCCTCAGGATGTCAAACGTTTGAGCTAGGTGCTGGAGATGACTGCTCTTCCGTAGGCTTTTGACCAACATATTATCAATATAGACTTTCATGGTACTGCCAATCAAGGGGCTGAACATCTTATTAACCAAACACTGGTATGTGGCCCCCGCATTTTTTAGTCCAAACGACATCACTTTATAGCAATAGAGACCTCGTTCAGTTATGAATGATGTTTTCTCTTGATCGGGAGGGTGCATCTGTATTTGATTGTATCCTGAATAGGCATCCATAAAGCTCATAAGTTCGTGCCTTGCAGTAGCATCGACTAACTAATCTATCCTCGGTAGAAGAAAGCTATCCTTGGGACAAGCCTTGTTGAGGTCTGTATAGTCGACGCAGACTCTCCACTTGCCATTCTTCTTTTTGACCAGAACAGTGTTAGCTAGCCAATCAGGATAGAATACCTCTCGTATCATGTTGGCATCGAGCAGCCTTTGGACTTCATCGTTGATGATCTGGTACCGCTCTGGAGCGAGTGGCCTTCTCTTTTGTCTTATTGGTGGATGGTCTGGATCCACCATCAGTTTGTGAGTGATGAGGTCTGGATCTATTCCTTCCATATCCCTTGTTTCCCAGGCGAATTCGAAGAGGTTTTTCTTCAAGAATTTGATCAACTCATCCTACTCGGCAAGTGTCAGGTCGGGGCCTATCCGCAGGTAGTGCCCCTGGTCTTCCGAGCTAACCAGGACTTTAATAGGTTCCCCTATGGGCTTGGCCCTGCTGTCCCTTCCTCTAGGGCTTAGTGACTCGTCAATCTTGGAGGGACAGTCTTCTGCCTCGTGATAGCAGGAGTGGATTGGATCCCTACATTCACGGGCATGAAGTAATTGCTATTTGGGGGCCTTGGCCTTGAGTGCGAGAGGATGGCATTCTCTGAAGGTTGGTTGGCATCCTCTAATAGAGTAGACAATATGATCGTGGACGTACTTTAGGCATTGGTGAAAGGTTGATGTGACTGCTCCCATCTCGTGTAGCCAAGGCCTCCCAATTATGACATTGTAAGGGGATTTGGCATTCAGAACCATGTATTCAGTTACTGTGGTTTTCTGTCCGTTCCCTTCTCCTATAGTGGTGGCAAGATCAATCCTTCCCAATAGAGTGTTGAGATTCCCATCAAAACCTGCCATGATTACACCAGTGGGCTTAATGTCACTAGGGTTGAGCTTCATCTACTTGAAAGGGTCATAGAACAAAACGTTAGTCGAGCTCCCAGTGTCCACAAGAACTCTTCGGATCTCAAAGTTGGCAGTTTTGAGGGAGATGACCAAGGCATCACTATGAGGACAATGTACCCCTGCAAGGTCTTGATCCAAGAACTAGATTTCTGCTACAGATTTTAACCTCTTTTCCACATTAGAGATCTGTATGATGTTGGAAGTAGCCCTGGCCTCTTGAGCATAACGTTTCCTAGATCTGTTGGAAGTCCCAGTTGCAGGGGAATCTGCGTGTAGGACAAAGATTACTTGGTTGTTCCGCCGTAAAGGCTCATTCCGTCATTCCCTTTGTTCTTGTCTCTAGTCGGGCTTCCTCTGTTGGAGCCGCTCATCACGGGGTTCTGCCCTCCGTCCTGTTTGATGAACTCCTGTAGTCGTCCTCTCCTAATTAGCTACTCAATCTCGTGTTTGAGAGCCTTACAGGTGTTAGTTGTGTGCCCGTGGTCTTTGTGAAAATCACAATACTTGGTTTAATCTCAGTAGCTGGGGTCGCCTTTCAAAGGCTCTGGCCATCTCAGGTTTTCTCGATATCTTACTTGCTTTAGTATGTTGTATGAAGAGGTGTTCAAAGGAGTAAAATTATTGAACTCTCTTAGCCCAGACTTATAAGAAGTCCTGGGTACCCCCTTTTTTTTTTGGGCTTCTAGCTCTCTTCCTAGTTGAGCTAGGGTCTTTCCTATGGTCGTCCTTCCACTGACTATCTTTCTTTTGATCATCTTTCTGGGCTTGTTCCTTAATCTTTCTAGAAGTGTCTTTGGCTTCCTCCAAATTAATGTATTTCCTTGCTCGGTCCATGAGTGCTGCCATGTCCGCAGGGGGGTTTTTGGTTAAGGAGTCTCTAAAGCCTCCTTATGCAAGGCCAAAAGCCAAAGCAGCTATAAGGAAACTGGGGCTGCAGTCTGTAACCTCAGTGAGTTCGACGTTAAAACTTGCACTATACCCTCTGAGGGACTCTTCCTTTGTTTGCTTTATGTTCAACAAGAATTCAGGACCCTTCCTCAACCTCCTACTGGTCATGAATCTGTCTAGGAATCTTTTGCCGAGCTCATAGAAACTAGTAACTAAGTTCGGCAGGAGGTGATGGAACCACTTCAGAGTAGTGCCATTGAGGTTGGTCACGAATGTTCGGTATAAAAAGGCATCAGAAGTGCCGTGTAGGACCATGGTGTGCTGGTAGTGGGAGAGATGGTCCCTTGGATCCCCTGTCCCATCATAAGGGGTGAATTTTGGGACAATGAATTTCTTGGGTCTCTCCTCAACTATGATAGCATTAGTGAATGGGATGGCAAACCTACTGAGCAGCCGGGCCAATTCATCTTGTTCTGGGGGGTTTTGAGCACCCCTCATAACAACAGTGCGGTCCATTGATTCAGCAACTTCCTCAGCTCTTAGTGATCCCCTTTGTAATATCCCGACCCGGGATACCGGGTCACATGGCACGCATTACGAGGCAATGAAAAAAGTTGTGTAAAGGTATTTACACTAAAGAGGAAAATTGATTAATTAAATAATTAATTAATGTATGATATTGGAATATATTTAATTATTAAAATTAAATATAAATAAGCACACATATACACACATTATGGTGTATTGTGTGTGTATATTATGAAATGTGTATAAATATATATATATATATAAATACATGTATACAAGGAAGAATATCTATATATATAATGTCTATACATGTGAACAGTGTGTGAATAGTGCAGTGTGTGTGTGTGTCGGCTAGTGTGTGTTTCTTCACATATAAGTGTGTGTATTATATTATATGTATATATATATATATGAAATATCTTGCAAAAATTGAAGAGAAAGCTGAATAGAGAAAAAGTAAAATTAATTAGGTATAAAAGAAATTATGAGAAGTCAAGAATAGGGGTGCAAACGTGTAGAGAGAGAGAGAGGAAGTGAAGAGAGAGAAGGGTCGGTTTCTTCTCTTTAAAAGAAAACCAATGCATGTCTTGCATGTTTGAACCCTTAAGGAAGCAGAGAAGGAGAATGGAGGAAGAATCAGAAGTGAGGAAGGAGAAAAACAGCAACAAAGGTGAGAGTTTTGAAAAATTATCAAATTCTCTCTCTAGAACTAAGCATGATTATGAATTGTTTTTAAGTTAAATATGATCATATAATGCTAGATATATATTTATAAGTATGTTAAGCATGAAATTTAAGCTTTAAAATGACTCAAAGCATGAAACCCATGAAGAACCGCCATGGGAGGACCTTGCTTGAAGCAGGTCTGAACCCATGGCAATTAAACCAGAAATGATATGTTAAGGCTTCAAGATGAAGTCATGAGGGTCATGAAAAACCCTAGCCGCGATCAAAAATCCCAACAAAAGCCCTTGGAATATTGAGTTGCAGGTTTCGGGTTTTAAACCCAACACCTCAACTGCACCTCAAAACTTGTTTTAAAGAATGGAAATTTAATCCCCATGAAGAGGGGAACAAACCAAGCCAAATTCCATGAAAAACCATCAAGAAATAAGGGTTAGCCATGGAGTTGCAGTTCGGGTTATCACAACCAAAACCGAGCACACGAACCATTTTTAATCCTTCAAATGAATGCCAAATCAGTTGGTTGTGTCTTAGGAATAAATTGGGACCAAAACAGTGGAGGAAGATTGGTTGAAATGTCACGAAATAGGAAGAAATGGAATTCGGAAACTAGGGTTTCAGAGGGGGTCTCGTGGGGAAGATGAAGACGAGTCAACTCGTTTTAAAAATAGGGCTGAGTTGACTCGGACAGGTGGCAGCCTCTGGGCTTGCCACCGATTAAATCCAACGACGTCGTTTTGGAATGTCGGTTTAAGTTAAATGAGATCTAGGGCTGACGTCATGATGACGTCAGCCACATGTAAGCAGACCGGCTAAACCGGTTGGTTTATGACTAGACCGGACGGTTCACTTAAAATTAAACCAAACCCTTTGGTTTTCAAGTTTATTTAAAAATAAATAAACCATGACTTCCTATATTTACGGATTGACCCCTGGGCTTTAGAAAAATTATACTGAGGCCCAACTGAGGAAAAATTTATGCATTTAGACCCCTGGAAAAATAATTAAATAATTAATTTAATTATTTAATAAATAAAGTAAAATGACTATTTTGCCCTTGGGTCATAAATAGAGTAAACGAAGTTCAAATTAAGCATATGAATAGTGTATTTTTACTATTTTGGACATTCTGAGATCAATGGTAGGGTCCGTTTTACGAGACGGAGCCCAAAAAATAAATACACGTAAGGGGTAAATGACCAAAATACCCCTTGACCAAAAATTAACAAGTTATTAGTGTATTCTTACTATCTTGGACCTTCTGAGTCCAATGGTGAGGTCCACGACACGAGACGGGGTCCCGAAAAATAAAGACACGTAAAGGGGTAAAATGACCAAAATACCCCTGGTACCCCTAAAGCCAAAATGAAATCAGAGAAGGTCTAAATTGACTTTCCTTGACACCCCGGACTCAAAAATGGAGTCCAAATTACGAAACGAAGTACAGAAAAATATGACACATAAAACGGTAAATGACCATTTTGCCCTTTTACATATAACAGTCCGAATTAAATGTTACGAAAGCCTAAACCGACTTTCTTCGACACTCTGGACTCAATGGTAGAGTCTATTCGACCAAAAGAAATGTCTAAAATAAAAAGACATAAAATTTGATGAATAGCATCTGTTAGATGACTATGAACTGAAATAATGCCAAAGTACTAATACTAAGGCATGTACGAGAAACGAAATACGAAAAGACACGACACGTAAACATGTCAAATAAATAACTTTAAATTAAAGTTAATGGAACTCCCAGAAGAGTATAAATTGAAGTAGATTCAATTTCTAACACATTAAATTGTGTCATTGGTTAAGAATACGAGTTACGTTAAGTACATATGAATTTATGAAATCATTGTAGGATCAAATACGATTCAAGCATAAGTTAAGCAATATCGAAATGATATTACAATGAATATGAAGTTGATGAGATGTTTATGAATTGTTCTTAGGAACTACCAGGAAAGTGCGAAAACGCATTTTTAGCACTAACCCTAAAGAACCAAGGTGAGTAACCCTGTGTTTGAATTGGAGATTTAACTCCATGGATTTGAAAAGGTTTTAAATGCAAAGATATGAAGTGTTTGAAAATTCGAATTCAGTATTTACATGATTCAGTTAAATTGTTCTGTTTTTATAAACTCTATTATGACATGCTTAGTGAATGGTTTCTTTCATGGTTTTCTTAAAACATATTTCAGCATGTCTAAAGTTTTAAATGCCAAATTATGTAAAGTGTTCTGAATTTGTTTATATCAAGCATTTAACGGATTTATTATGAAATTATGTACATGATGTTTTAACTGTTTATGAGAAACATCTATTTGAAGAAATCATGTATTAAATGTATTTGAATGTAAGAAAAGCTGTGCCTAAGCACTATGGTTTTTGGTTGGGTCGTACGGAACTCAGCCGACCTTCTAAATAACAGATTTTTGGGTTGTACGGAACTCAATTAATCTGTAAACATGTGACAAGATTTTGGGTTACATACGAACTCAATTGACTGTCAAATGCCCGGTAGCAGGATCTAATCCCCCAGGCAGATGAGATATCTCTATTTATAAGTAAGATGGGAGTCCGGTTCGAAACGGATTCCACTAACGAAAGTGATAAGATGACAAATGATTTGAAAATGGAAGCAAGTTTTTACTCTCATTTTCAATATGCATATGTTTGAGTTTTATGTACTCTATTTAAGAAATACATGTTATGTTATACGTTTTGAAGTTCATGAGTATAAGTATAGCTTGAATACTTTAATGTTTCAAAGCTATTGTTTTACGAAATGCATATGTTTTGAGTTATATACTCTATTTGACAAGTATGAGTTTAGCTTGAATACTTTAAATATTTCAAAGCTACATGATTTAAGGAATGCATATATTCTGTATTCAAAGTATACGAACAATTGGCGGTGATTGTTTTACAAACTCTTATGTACTAAACCACTGCTAATTGAAAACCCCATGACAAATACTGGAATTGCTCACAAGCTTAGATTAGCTTACCCGGACTTTGTTCGGACCCCCCCTTTCAGGTGATGCAGCAGACAGGGTCTTAAGGACAACGACGATGAGTCTAGCTGTTTTTGGGAAGATATGTTTAAGTAGTTTCTCTTCAGAAACCTATGAACTCTAGTAGTACATTTTGTATTAGTAGACAATGTAAGAATATGTATTAAGCCCTCAGGGCAACTGAACATGTATTGTATTAATGTTATAAGTCTTTAAGTTTTCGTTATACTCTGAATGTGTAACCATGTATGCTATGTATGGAGCGGCAGTATCGAACGGATGTGCGTAAATTTAAATAAGAAAAGAAAAGAAAAAGTTTTTCACGCTTCCGCAATACGCATGTCGCACGTCTATTCGATACCGTTGCATATGCGAGCCTTGTCTCGGGGCCCTCGGGTCTCGGGGCGGCAATCGCGATCCGGCAATCCGCTTAGGGTGGGTTTCGGGTCGTGACACCCTTGGCAGGATAGGCTGCTGTGAGTCAGGCCATGCGACTTCAGGACCTACAGGGGCAGGATGGCCTCGGCCCATTACTGGGGGGTTATTCTGATTCTTTTGGGCTGGTGGTGTAGGAGCCACTTGAGGTTGAGACTCTTGTGATACGGGTTCGCTCTTGAAGCCCCAAGAATTGGAACCCTAGTGGTGCTTCGATAATGGACCTCTGGGATGAAAGCTGGTACCCCTCTGCCGGCGACTGTTGATGGCTGGGGATCTCCATGATCGTGAACAGTAGCAAGTGGTTGCACCTCTTGAGTGACAGGCGGATTCTGAGGATTAGTTTCATGATTTTGGGTGAACATTGCCAGAGCTCTGGACATAGCTAGAAGTTGTTCTTGCAGTAACTGGTTCTGCCGCTTGACTTCGGCAAACTCTTGTTGTACGGAATCATTCACTCGTCTTCTTCCTCGTCTGGCAGGCGGTTGAGGTTGAAGGTTATGAGGATTTTGAGTATTGTTTCTTGGCCAGAGATTGGGAGCTATAATCCTTTAAAAAAAAAAGGAGAATGAGTTTTGAATCAGTAGAGCACTTGGTGATTGTTGCTTCCCACAGACGGCGCCAAACTGATGCTGCACTTTTTGGCCCACGTATGCTCCAAGCTCGGCTCCCTGAGGAACACTCAAAAAGAAAATTAGAGGACCACCGGGTTGGCTCCGGCGGTAGCCGCTCCGATGCTTAAGTCAATAAACTGAATTGAAAGACTGTAATGAAAACCAAATAATGAGCATGAGCATAAAGCGTACTTTTAGGGTTTAATTTATAGGCTGTGGCTTTCCTAAGTTGATTAGGATTTGGAGCCATAAAAGTAGGGATTCGATCATCGGAGATAGCAATTACCATGTTGGACGTTGTATCAAAATAAAGATAACCATGTGTGGCAGTTTTCTTGTAAAAGACTGTTTCCTTATTCTCTGCTCAACAGATGTTAAGGCGGTGGTGAGCTTTGAAGTGTTACTCCGAAGTTCTGTGCTTAGTCCTGTGAACTCTGCTAAAATGTGGATCTACTCTGGAGGAATGTGCTTGGCCTTTTCAGATCTGTAAGTCTGTCCTGAATGGCCGAGCGCGAGCTATAATGGCTGAGCGTGAGCTGAACTTAGCCGAGCATGGGCTGAACTGGCCAAGCATGGGCTGAAACAGATACACATGTCAAGTGATGATTGGTCTTGCTATTTTGTGGTATATCAATATTACAATTTTTTGGCTATGATTCTGTTTTTTTTTTTTATTATTTGATATACCATAAAAAGATAGGCCAATCAACACTTGACACGTATGACCACAGTCCGATTTATGTTCAGCTAGCATGATTCTCGCTCAGCCTATGACATCCAGATCATCACATAAGGTCGGAAGTGACCAAACAAATATATCCAGAACTGATCACAGGGTCCAGACCAGAGCTTCAGATCTCGTCACCGCCTTAGCGGATTCCGAGCAGAGAATAGGGAAACAGTCTCCAATACGGAAACTACCATTTATGATTATCTCCGCCTTAGCGGATTCCGGGCAGAGGATAAGGAAGCAGTCTCCAATACGGAAACTACCATTTATGATTATCTCCATCTACGACTCAATGTCCACAAGGTAACTGCAATCTCCGATGATCATATCCCTATATTCATGGCGTCGAATCCTAATCAACTTAGGAAAGCTTCGGCCTATATATTAAACCCTAGAGGTACGCTATAAAATTCATGCTCATTCTTTGACTTTCAATACAGTCTTTCAATTCCCTTACTCACTTAAGCATCGGAGCGGCTACCGCCGGAGCCAATCCGGTGGTCCTCTGATCATCTTTCTGAGTGTTCTACAGGTCACGGAGCCCTTACGTGTTGCGAGTCAAAAAGTGCAGCATCAGTTTGGCGCCGTCTGTGGGAACGACTAATCTCTACGTGCTTTATTCATAAACTCATCTTTTTCCCTACCGGAAAACCATGGCACCAAATCTCCGACCCCGACAGAATACTCAGAGTTCGCAAAACGCTCAGCGTCAGCCGTCTGCTCCACGCACAAGAGGACCAGCGGCCAACCCTATGCGACAAGAGATCGAAGCAATAAAACGACACAATGAACTGGTGCAAGAGCAGCTGCTAGCCATTACCAGGACGCTGGCAACGCTCACGCAGAACCAAGCGGCGGCTTCTCCTAGCCCGCCGGTCAACTTCGTTGCAGGAACACAACCCCCGGTTGCCACGGGGAATGAAGAACTTCGCGGGCAGGCCCCCGCTAACCAGCCTGGGCACCCCTCAGGCGTTGCTCACGCTGGCCGAGATCCACAGCCATCAACAGTCCCTGGCTGGGGAACATCCGCTTTTGTCCCCGACGTACATTACCGGAGTACTACCCGAGCCCCAACTCCTAGGGTTTCGGGAGCACCCCCGGCACCACAGGAACCTTATCATGCAGCGCCAGCCCCACCGGTTCGGGTTCCTCCTCCATCCGAAGGGCGCACTCCACCCTATTACCCTGAAGCCGAGGCTGTCAGGCAGGGTTCACAAGATGTCAGACTCAGAGACCCGCGAAGGGAAGAGGAGATTGCCGAGTCTATGGACCGGACAATCGGTTTAAGAGGACCTCAGAACCCTCCAGTGCAGGACGAACTGGCCAGGCTGCTCGGAAGACTAGCCACTCCGTTTACCCACGCCATCATGTCTGAAGAGAGGCCTAGAAAGTTCGTGGTGCCCAAATTCACTCTCTACGACGGATCTGGAGATCCAGGAGATCACCTATCTCATTACCAGCATACGATGGCCCTTCACGGAGCCTCAGATGCTTTCATGTGCCGAACGTTCATCACCAGCTTGAAGGGAACGGCTCTGAAGTGGTTCCACAACCTCCCTCCGAACTCCATTGCCAGCTTTTACGAGCTCGGTAGACAGTTCTTGATAGGTTTATGACCAGCAGGAGGCTCAGAAGGGGACCAGAATTCCTGCTGAACGTTAGGCAGACTAGGGAGGAATCCCTCCGGGCCTACATTGCCCGCTTTAACACCGAGCTCACTGAGATCACGGATTGCAGCCCGAAATTCCTTGTTGCGGCCCTTACTGCCGGGCTTGCCCAAGGTGGCTTCAGAGACTCCTTGACAAAAAGCCCCCCGGCTGATATGGCAGCATTGATGGATCGGGCCAAAAAATACATCAACCTTGAAGAAGCCAACCGCTCAGCCCAGAAGGGCAAGGATCAGACCCAAAGGGATAATCCGAAGCGGGAGGACCATAAGAAGGAGGATCACAGAAGAGACTCCAACAAAAAGAGGGTCAGAAGCCCAGATAAGAAAACAGCTCCCAGAGCTGTGTACAACTCCGCACCAAGGGAGTTCACCAACTTCACGCCTTTGAACACCACTCCGAACCAGGTACTCCGGCAGATCCGAGATCGGGAGAACCTGAGGTGGCCAGAGCCGATCAAAGGAGATCCCAGCCTGCGGGACCAAAGTAAGTATTGCAATTTCCATAAAGATCATGGGCATACTACTAACACTTGCAGGACCCTCCGATATGAGATAGAACAGCTCATAAAGAAGGGACGTCTTCGGGAGTTCGTCAAACAAGACGGAAGGCAGAACCCCCAAGAAGACAAGCCTCAGCAGCGGCCAGATCAGAGGCCCGAACAGAGGCAAGAGCAGCGGGAAGGACGAAACGAGCCTCAGAGGCAGAACAACCATGTTATCTACGTCCTCCATGCTGACTCCCCTGTTACAGGAATGTCCAACAGGGCGAGAAAAAGATATGCTCGGGAGGCCAGAACCGCCCCAAACATCTTGCAGGTCTCCAACGTCGAAAAGAGGCTCAAGACAGGGCCAGAGATCCAGTTCACCGAGCAAGATCTAGCAGGGGTACACTGCCCTCACAGTGATGCCCTTGTTATCACCCTCAGAATCGCCAACTTCGAAACTAGAAGAGTCCTAGTCGACACTGGCAGCTCAGTCAATATCCTATTCTACGAACCGCTTAAGCGGATGGGCATAGACCAGGACAGCGTCAAGCCCACCACTGCCGTAATGGCAGCTTTTGATGGCAGCCTTAGCACCCCCCTGGGGAGAGTTGACCTTCCTACCACTATTGGGGAAGGTGAAGGGCAGAAGACCACCATCTCAGAGTACATGGTGTTGAACATGAAGTCTCCATACAACGTCATCATTGGGAGACCCTGGTTACACCAGATAGGGGCGGTCACTTCGACCTTTCATCAGTGTCTGAAGTACGTCCACAATCAAAGCATGCACTCGGTCCGAGGATGTCAGCCAACCTCACGAGAATGTCACGCTATTGCCCTCAAGGAGACAGCCCCAAAATAGCAATTACAGTACACTCGGGACCGTGCAGATCCGGTTTTCACTCACACTCCCGAGGTGGAAGATTGCCCATCCGGCGTTGAAGAGCCCCTGAGCCCAAGGGGGCGTGATAGTCAAGCCAAGCCTGTTGGCGAGCCCATCAAGATACTGGTCAGTTCAGGAGCAGAGGGGCGTTATTTGTACATCGGTCCAGACCTTACGCCTGCCGAGCGGGAAAAGATAGTCAGGTTTCTGAAGAACAACCTCTCTATCTTTGCTTGGGAGACTAGGGACATGGAGGGAATAGATCCTAATCTGATAACTCACAAACTAATGGTAGATCCAGACCACCCCCCGGTCAAACAGAAGAGAAGACCGATCGCTCCCGAACGGCATCGGGTTATAAACGAAGAAGTCCAGAGGTTGCTGGACGCCAGAATGATACGGGAAGTTTTTTATCCCGAGTGGTTAGCCAACACTGTGCTCGTCAAGAAGAAGAACGGCAAGTGGAGAGTCTGTGTTGACTATACAGACCTTAACAAAGCATGTCCCAAGGACAGCTTCCCACTACCAAGAATAGATCAACTGGTTGACGCCACTGCAGGGCATGAGCTTATGAGTTTCATGGACGCCTACTCTGGATACAACCAGATCCAGATGTACCCTCCAGATCAGGAAAAGACCGCCTTCATAACCGAAAGAGGACTCTATTGCTACAGAGTGATGCCTTTCGGTTTAAAGAATGCTGGAGCCACTTACCAACGGTTGGTGAACAAGATGTTCAGCCCACTGCTTGGCAGCACCATGGAGGTATACATCGACGACATGCTGGTAAAGAGCCTCCAGAAAGACAGCCACCTCCAGCATTTAGCCCAGACCTTTGATATCCTCAGACAGCATAAGATGAAGCTCAACCCCTCGAAATGTATCTTCGGAGTTACGAAGGGAAAATTCTTGGGGTACATCGTCTCTCAAAGAGGTATCGAAGCAGATCCCACTCAGATCCAAGCCCTGATTGGATTGAAGTCGCCAAAGACCAAAAAGGAGATTCAGGCACTGAACGGCAGAGTCGCCGCATTGAGCAGATTTATATCCAAGTCCACCGATCGCTGCCTACCTTTCTTCAAAGCTCTAAAGGGCGGCAAGGCTTTGCAATGGACAGAAGAATGCGAGCATTCCTTCCAAGAACTAAAAGAGTACTTAGCCTCTCCAGAGCTCCTGTCAAAACCTGTACAAGGAGAAAAGCTGCTCCTGTACCTAGCAGTCTCTGAGAACGCGGTCAGTTCCGCACTAATCAGACAGGACAAAGGAGTACAGAGGCCTATATTCTACGTCAGTAGGGCACTACTCGACACGGAAAAAAGATACCCAGAAGTAGAGAAGCTGGCCTATGCCTTGGTCGTATCAGCCCGAAAGCTTCGACCTTACTTCCAGGCCCATCCAATTGAGATTCCAACTGCTTATCCTCTAAAGTCAATACTGAGGAAACCCGAGGTATCGGGAAGATTGGTCAAGTGGTCTGTGGAGCTAGGGGAGTTTGACATAGCATATGTACCCCGAAACTCCATCAAAGGGCAGGCCTTAGCCGACTTTGTAGCCGAGTTCACCCCGGCACTGCAGAACGAAGCACAAATCGCCGAAACTACAGGAACCTGGCTGCTGTATATTGATGGATCGTCAACCGATCAAGGATCAGGGGTAGGACTGGTGCTACAGTCCCCTGATGGACTTACGTCGGAAAAAGCAGTCAGCCTGGGATTTAAAGCTTCTAATAATGAAGCTGAATATGAGGCCCTAATCTTAGGGATGAGGCTTGCCCTAGAATGCGAGGCTCAGAACCTCGATGTCTTCTCTGACTCCCAACTGGTAGTAAGCCAAGTTTTGGGAGAGTTTGCCATTAAGGATGACAGGATGCTTCGGTACTCCGAACTGGTAAACCATTTAAAGCATTCTTTCCAGACTTTCACTATCCAGAAGATTGAGAGAAGTCAGAACTGCAGAGCAGATGCTCTGGCTAACATGGCCTCCCGCCTCAAGTCTGAAACAGACTCCACCGTTAAAATCTCTTTTCAGCCAGGATCCAGCATTGAGGGAGCATCAGTTGCTCAAGTTGATGAACAGTCCCAGAGCTGGATGACCCCAATCCTCCAGTATCTAAGATCCGGGCTCCTCCCAGAGGATAAAAACAAAGCCAGGAGAATCCGAATCAGAGCGGCTCGGTACCTGATCTTGAACAACAAACTTTACAGGAGGTCATATTCTCGACCTCTGTTAAAATGTTTGGCTCCAGACGAGTCACAATATGTTTTGGCTGAAATTCACGAGGGAATTTGCGGGAATCACAATGGGGGCAGAACTATAGCCCACCGAGCTCTATCACAGGGCTACTACTGGCCCGGCATGCTGAAACAGGCTAAAGAATATGTTCGGAAGTGTGACAAATGTCAGAGATTCGCCTCGTACCAACACCAGCCTCAGCACGAGCTCATCCCGATTCCTAGCCCCTGGCCCTTTGCTCAATGGGGAATGGACATTGTGGGCCCGTTACCACGAGCACCTCCAAACAGGAAGTACCTCCTGGTGGCTATCGACTACTTCTCTAAATGGGCCGAAGCCGAACCTTTAACGCATATTACAGAAAAGGAAGTCGAAAGCTTCACCTGGAAGAATATTGTCTGCAGGTTTGGCATACCACGTGTAATTATCTCGGACAATGGGACACAATTTACTGGTAAAGGCTTCAAGGCATTCTGCGAAAATCTCAACATCAGGCAGCACTTTGCCTCTCCAGGCCATCCACAAGCAAATGGGCAGGCAGAGGTCACCAACCGAACAATCCTTGATGGGTTAAAGAAAAGGTTGGAACAAGCCAAAGGGAAGTGGGCAGAAGAGCTCCCAGGAGTCCTTTGGGCCTACCGTACAACCAGAAGAACTCCCACCTCTGAAACACCCTTCTCATTAGCCTATGGGACAGAAGCAGTAATTCCGGTTGAAATCGGTATGCCAACTCTGAGGACTGAGGCCTTTGAGCAAGAATCCAATGATCAGCAGCTGATGGAGAACTTGGATTTGCTCGAGGAGAGAAGGGATCAAGCCAGCATCAGGATGGAAGCCTACCAACAAAGAATGGTCAATAAATCCAGGATAGGACTCAAGACAGTCAGCTTTCAAGTTGGAGACTTCGTCTTAAGAAGAGTCTTTCAGAACACCAAGGATCCCACCATGGGAAAATTGTCACCAAATTGGGAAGGCCCCTACAAAGTGACGAAGGTCGTTCGACCTACCACTTACTGGCTTGAAGACACGACTGGGAAACCTGTTCCTAGGCCATGGAACGTAGAACACTTGCGGAAGTATTATCAATAAAAAATTTTTTTTCTTTTACTTCCTTAAAACTATTCATCTATTAATGCACGGGCCTCCAGAGCCTGGTCCATCTATTAATGCACAAGTCTTATGACTTGGTCCATCTATTAATGCACAAGTCTTATGACTTGGTCCATCTATTAATGCACAGGCCTCTAGAGCCTGGTCCATCTATTAATGCACAAGTCTTATGACTTGGTCCATCTATTAATGCACAGGCCTCCAGAGCCTGGTCCATCTATTAATGCACCAGTCTTATGACTTGGTCCATCTATTAATGCACAGTTAGACTGGTCCATCTATTAATGCACAAGTCTTAGACTGGTCCATCTATTAATGCACAGGCCTCCAGAGCCTGGTCCATCTATTAATGCACAAGTCTTATGACTTGGTCCATCTATTAATGCACAGGCCTCCAGAGCCTGGTCCATCTATTAATGCACAGTCTTATGACTGGTCCATCTATTAATGCAAGCTTATGACTGGTCCATCTATTAATGCACAGGCCTCCAGAGCCTGGTCCATCTATTAATGCACAGGCCTCCAGAGCCTGGTCCATCTATTAATGCACAAGTCTTATGACTTGGTCCATCTATTAATGCACAGGCCTCCAGAGCCTGGTCCATCTATTAATGCACAGTTATGACTTGGTCCATCTATTAATGCACGGCCTCCAGAGCCTGGTCCATCTATTAATGCACAGGCCTCCAGAGCCTGGTCCATCTATTAATGCACAAGTCTTATGACTTGGTCCATCTATTAATGCACGGGCCTCCAGAGCCTGGTCCATCTACTAATGCACAGGCCTCCAGAGCCTGGTCCATCTATTAATGCACAAGTCTTATGACTTGGTCCATCTATTAATACACAGGCCTCCGGAGCCTGGTCCATCTATTAATGCACAAGTCTTATGACTTGGTCCATCTATTAATACACAGGCCTCCAGAGCCTGGTCCATCTATTAATGCACAAGTCTTATGACTTGGTCCATCTATTAATGCACAGGCCCTCAGAGCCTGGACCATCCCCAACTAGCGGGTTCTGTAATCCAGTCTATCCAAAGGCAGAAATTCCGAGCACCTGTCAACTAAAGTTTACTAGAACGGAATACCTCGGATCTGACACTTACATTATTTGACTTATCTGTCAAATAAATCAGCACCATGGTTTCAACCAAAGGTGAAGTACTTCGATTCTGGCATTTTTCTAAGTTTTGATTTGTTTTCAGAACAATCGGCAACACATTAGAAGATGCTTAAGTTTCAAAAGAGCACATTCACAGAAAGTATCAGCTCAGAGAAGGAAAAAAAAAAAAAAAAATTCAACTTTATTAATAACTCAAAAAGATTTACATCAGTACCAAGAAACTACTACAGAAGCTACTACAGAAGCTATTACAGAAGCTACTACAGAAGCTATTACAGAAGCTATTACAGAAGCTACGCTTGGCAACATAATGGCTCTTCTCCTGGGATGATAAAGGGGCACAAGATCCAAAACCTTCAAAACCGCCTTCATCGGCTCCATCTGAAAGGAAGGAACCCTGAACCCCAATCTGCATCAAGTAGTGCCCAGGCCATTTCATCATCACTATCACTGGTCCCACGACCAACGGATGATGAGGGCTCTGAGCCTCAGGAGACTATTCATTCTCCACCCTTGTAATCGGCATGACTCCTCAGAAGAGTAAAGCAAGGGTCTCTGCCAAGACACATGGGGGGGGGAAGGTAGTCTACCTTCAATCTTCTTCTTCACACCGTCTGTTTCACCCCAGCCACTTAGTGCAAGGGTCTCTAACAGAGCGTGAGGAAGGGAAGGCAACTCACCTTCGTCTTCATCACCAACACCCCAGGCCTCGGTTGAATCAGGGAGGGGCCACCACCAATCGGAGAAATCTCGACTGGATGCTAGAGGAAACAAGAAGACTTGGGCCTCCGTCAATCCTTCCTTGGAGACTGAAAAAAGGGGGAGGTTAACTCTCGGCCACAGGCTCATTATTCCTAACTCAGGCAAGGAATCTTCCATCATCTCCGGACGAATGGGAGAAATTCCGGCAGCATACGAGGTTTCTCTCACGAACAAATCGGGGAGCAAAAGGGTTGAGCACAACCGTATGCCCCGTTTCCATATATATAGACCCTTGGAGTCCAAAAGCCACCCAACTGAACCGTCGCAACGGTGAAAAAGAGAGTGGCCTTGAAAACCCAAACGACGGTCGAATGACTAAGCGGTGCATTAAATAAGCCTCTTCAATATACCAAGAGACAGAGTACAGAATTCTCAAGACATAGACCGCAGTCCAGTACTTAAGCTCCCAAATCAATAAAGAGGGGAACAAAGTCTAAAGTAAATAGACCCCCATTCAGACCTACTGGTCTTAACTATTTCATAACAGGTCAAGACACAAAGACCAAGCAGATCGGATATATCCCAATCCCGAGTACTCAGCATACCGAGCATCATAATAACGAGCACAAGCTGCTCGGTTAACCTCACCGACTCTTAATTCAGAGCAGTCTATCTCAGAACTCTACAGGGACCCACTCCCGCTCTGTCAGGCTCTATCTATCTGGCTATATCTACTTTCTCGTCTTATTTTAATAAGGCAGATCTATATTCACTATTCCATGACAAGTATTGAAGATTAAGAAAGCAACTATTTGATCTAGCATGTAAAGGGTTCAGAGCAGCCACACTTGCAACAAAATTCACAAGAAGGAAAAATACAAGCAGAATCTGAAGAAAAGTCAATCTTATTGATCAGAAGGGAAAATGTATTCACTACATCAAAAAAAAAAAAAAGAGGGTCAAAAGCCTATAAAAAGCCTCAGGATTTCCCAGAGGGGCCTGCATCCTCTTCCAAATTAAGGGCACGAGCCCCAGCAGTCTTATCCGGATCAGGACGAGATGAGGTGGGTTCAGGAGGAACGATTGATGACACATCAAAGTCCGGGAACTGAAGTTGGAATCTAGTTCGGAAATTCTCAAAACCGAGCAGGATCAGGTCATCACCCATCTGATCAACTTCCTCTTTTAATTCCATCTCAGCCTCAGCTTTGGCTTGACCAACTGCCTCCTGAACCCTCTGATCAATGGAACTACGGAGACCAACCAGCTCCGCCTCAAGCCTCTCAACCGTCCGAGCAAATATATCCCTCTCAGACTCTGCCACCTTAAGGCTGGTGGTAGCTCTCTCCAGACTCTCTTCAGCAGACTGAATTTTGGAACGGGCTGTTCCGAGCTCCAGTCTCATCTCGTTCACCTCCGTCCTTAGCTTCTCGGCCTCCTCAAGGCCCATGGGGGTCACCATCAGAGCAGCTAAACTATGCATGCTCTGTATAAAGCAAGACAGATAAATTAGAGCGAAACAAATGAGCAAACAAAAGGCCAAGGAAAGGCTTCAGAAGTTACCTTCATCTGGAGAGTCATCATCTCAGTCATCAGTTTGGAGGGATCATCCCCTCTGTACCGATGTGGGCCCTGAGCCCATATTCGATCAAATGCCTTCTTGGCAATTTGATAATTCGGCTCAACAAATGGCTCAGAAGGAGCGGCAGGAGCTTTCCCCTTCCTAGACCTCTTGCTCGGACCAGGAGGAACAGCCGATACAGGAATGGCAGGCTCGGCTTCCTCAGCCTCGACAGGGGAGGGCTCAGGGGAACCAGAGATCAATCTCCTTCTCTTCACTTCTAAAGGAGCATCAGGCTCAGCTGGGGAGGAAGACTCCCCCACCACTTGAGGCTTCGGCACTTCCCACCTCGAGGCTAGCCTCCTCTTCAACTCTGCGCTACGGGTGGCCATCACTTGGTCCGGAGTGACGATAACAGTATGAGCCCGGTTAGAAGTTGAAAGCAAAACCCGGTACTGATCCTGCAGAGCCTTAGTAAACTTGGGCCTCTTCCGAGCACTCTTGACTGCACAAAGGAAATGAAAAATACCAAGTTTGTCAGTTCTGAGGATATAAGCAAAGCTAAAGCAAACCCAAGAGAATAAGTCTCACCCCTATGGCCCGTAATACAAGGAAACGACGAGATCTCTCCGGCCTGGAAGTCCGTATGCTCCCATCCTCCTCCAACGAAGAAGTACCACTTCTTCCACGTCTTGTTGGAAGTAGGAACGGAAGACAGGGGTCGGAACCCCTTCTCGAAGGACATATAATAAAGGCCTTCTGCCTGCTTGAACTTCAGATCCATATTGCTACGGATCAAGTCCAGAGACACCTCCACTTTGTTCAGATGCCCCAGCACCATAAATCCTAGAAGATGCCGCCAGCTATTGAGATTCAGGTCGGCAGGGCAGAGCTTGAACCAGCAAAAGAATTGCCTGACTAAATCCGGCAATGGAAGCCTTAAGCCCATTTCAAACCAGGCAAGGAAAACGCAAATCTCCCCGGCTTTAACATCTTGGGGACGGTCCATGGGTCCTGGAACTCTGCAAGCCACATTTGGGGGAAATTCAAATTTCACCCTCCATTCATCCAAGAGGCTTTGAGTGACAGCACTCTCACCCTCTTCTCTATGAGAAGACCTACCAGAGGTCTCCCCGGCCCTGTCTCGGGGCTCTTCGAAAGCATCGACTATTCTAACCCCTGGACTAGGGGGAGGATCAACAGGCCTCTCCTCAATAATTTCTAGAGCAGGGTTACCTACATCTCCTACAACAGACGGACCAGCCGTCTCAGAATGGTCTCCTACTCCCTCATTCACAATTCGAGATTCCGACGGAACAGACATTATTCTCAAACTCAAGAAGAAAGAAGCAAGAGAGGGGGAAAAATCAGTCGAACCTGTTTTCACTTAGGGGATCTGTATTCTTCAAGATCGTACGAACCAACAATGGCGGATGAAATCTTCTAGCACAGTAAAAATGTCGAGGGAAAGGTCATTTCAAAAATCTCATCCCGTATTTATAAACACGGTATCAGAAGGGACCCACCAAGCCCAAACGCCATGACGGTTCAGAACAATGATGCTCTCGAGAAAACCAACTGTCCGCCCAGTATAATTGTGACCTTGAAAAGACTTAATCGCCGACTACGCAATAAATGGCGCCCCAACGATTGTCTTGGAAGGCGAAAAAGCGAGACACATAACTCTCTTAGCCCTAGTTACTTACATCAAACTAGGACTTGGGGGGGGAGTAACTGATATACCATAAAAAGACAGGCCAATCAACACTTGACACGTATGACCACAGTCCGATTTATGTTCAGCTAGCATGATTCTCGCTCAGCCTATGACATCCAGATCATCACATAAGGTCGGAAGTGACCAAACAAATATATCCAGAACTGATCACAGGGTCCAGACCAGAGCTTCAGATCTCGTCACCGCCTTAGCGGATTCCGAGCAGAGAATAGGGAAACAGTCTCCAATACGGAAACTACCATTTATGATTATCTCCGCCTTAGCGGATTCCGGGCAGAGGATAAGGAAGCAGTCTCCAATACGGAAACTACCATTTATGATTATCTCCATCTACGACTCAATGTCCACAAGGTAACTGCAATCTCCGATGATCATATCCCTATATTCATGGCGTCGAATCCTAATCAACTTAGGAAAGCTTCGGCCTATATATTAAACCCTAGAGGTACGCTATAAAATTCATGCTCATTCTTTGACTTTCAATACAGTCTTTCAATTCCCTTACTCACTTAAGCATCGGAGCGGCTACCGCCGGAGCCAATCCGGTGGTCCTCTGATCATCTTTCTGAGTGTTCTACAGGTCACGGAGCCCTTACGTGTTGCGAGTCAAAAAGTGCAGCATCATTATTAAAAAAAAGGTGGAAAAAAATCAGTACAGACTAAGGAAGAGGACCGGTGTGAGACAGTACCAAGACCTTTGGATTGTGATTGGTGTAGGTAGCCAGAAGCACAATCCCCCCGAGGATCGATGCATGCACAAAATATTTCCCCAAGTAATCATTGCCACGAAAATTGTACTTCTTTCCCAAGTGAATTGCAAATTAAACAGAGACTGAAGGATAACCTAAACTGAATATCACTTTGTGTTTTTCTTACAACCAACATGCAGGAGAAAGAAAAAGATCAAATGGCATATCTTTCACCTTTTCCACATGTACAATCAACTAGCTTAGTTCTGCAACTTTAAACTAGCTTAAATTTTCGCTATCGATGCCCAATTCGAGGGAGGGTGTCTCTCAAACTATTATTGACATACTATTAAGATTATGTTTAGTATAATAAAATAAATATGTGCATTCTAATTTTTTTATTTTTTATTCTTATTTAGTATGATTAAAAATAAATATTCTAAAAATATTCATTCTAATTTTTTTATTCTTTATTATTGTTTAATATGAATAGAAATACATATTCCATCAAATTGAGTAATCCTTATCGCATTTCATATCATTTCTATTCTAATTTTTATTTCATTCTATAAAATGACCATTCCAATCATACGTACCAAACACACTATAGACCATCCCTTCCTTGGCACAAACATAGTAGACCCTTCCTTTCTTGGCATGAAAATAATCAACAATTTTAAATTATTGCAACGATAACATCACAAGATAGCATAATTTAGAGTACAAAACATAATAAACTGGAGAAAGAAAGAAAAAATAAACAAAATGTTAAAAGATTCAAATAATTTTTGACACAAGTTGCTACAACCTACAAGGTAAGAATTGACATTAAGTTAATAATCCCTAAAAAACCAAGCTTATTAAGCTTATCCAACAAAGAAAACTACAACAGAACTCCAACCAGACTGCACATTATTGTCTTGTATAAACAGGAAATATCTGGAGCTAACCTACAATCTTAAGAAAGCACTGAAACTTTTAGACTGCATGGATTGGGCTACTGCTTGAGTTCATGCTTGAACTGCCAGAGGCAGGATTGGCATGGAAAGCCGACTGCCTACTAGCGCCCTCAAGCAGTTTCAGTGTGAGAGAGGATGACCCTGCATCGCCCCCAAGGGATTCCCCCAAGCTCAATTTTGACATGCCAACCAGCTCATCAACGTTGATTGGGCTTTTCGAATGTACAGCTGTTGGTTTAAGTACCTCGTGAGTCTCTGTCTTAGCTGGCTCCATACTGAACCCTGAACAAAATGGAAAAGAATATGGGAAGAACGGAGAGACATAAGCAGGAAATACAACCGGGTAACACAATTGTGAACTATCTGGCTTTGGTAACACAGGTTCCCCATCGTTGGAGTTGGCAGAATCCATTGATTCACATTCTTCATCCAAAGCAGGAGGAGCAGGCAATTGGTTGTTGCTTTGTGTCTCAGCTTGTGGAGGGTTGACAGCAAAGAAATCCTGTGATACCATTGGAATGTCAACTGACTGCAGAAATGCAAGGAACAACAAGGTAAGAAACAAGTGCTAAAAAAAGAAAGAAAAAAGTAAATGACTTAAAAATACCAAGAGTGTATGCATCTAACACGGAAACCTAACCAAAAAATCTTAACATGATCTTCCAAAAAAGAATATATACATCATGATCCTCTCCTACAGACTTAAAACATTACAATCATGCACATATGACACACATTGGAGCCAGAGGAAGCAGGAACCATGTTGGCAATTCTAAGGAAATATACATAATAAACAATAAAAGAATGAATTTTATTATTTACACCAAAGTGAAGACAATAAACTAAAATCATCCAACAGAGTTGGTTCTTCACACCCAGGGTGAAAACCATACAGAGATGGGCCAATATCCTTGCATTCATTTCAAATGTCATGTGCATGATCATGCCACTAAATGTTCTTTATAGTCATTTGGATGTAAATTGGAAAAATCCCATAATATACATATCTCGTCAGAAACAAGTAGCAACAACATTCTAGAAACATTATCCACAGCCATAAAGAATCTTCATTGTGGATATATGAATTATTAATATATATATATATATATGTATTATTCATGCTTGTATATAGAGAGAAAAGTACTAACTTCATCTGCTACAATATCAAACAAGCTGGACCGTCGTTTTCTCCTAGACACATTAGTTTGCCTGATGAAATATTTTTGAGCATGGCTGGCCACCTGAGTGGGTGTTCTTGATATCACATAACTGCGTGATATTCCTCGCCAATCACCTTTGCCAAGCTTTTGCAAACCAAGTAGAAACATTCTATGTTCCTCTTCAGTCCATGGCACACCTGCAAATTGAATTACACATGTTTCAAAGGCATATAGGCATGCACAGTACAGATAACACAGTATATGAGTGAACAAATATGGGTGTGTTTGTGGCACTGGAATATGCTTAAGAGATAATAAACAAGTTTAAAGTTGTTTCTGGTTCCTGCCAGAATCACAAAATTACACACATAAAACCTGTAAAGAAGTCAACGGTTTGATTCTTCAATCTATGCAAATTATTAAAATGTACTAAAGATAATAGGTCCCCTTCCCTGCATAAGGTCGAGAGCCTAAAAAATAAAAGAGTGTCACTAATACTACATCCTTTATTTCAAGGGCTTCATTACAGAATTCACCAACAATCTTAGTGTAGCAAATTAAAATAAACTTAGTGAACTGACAGCCCAAAAGTAGGCATGTTTCCTTCATGATACGCTTAAAAAATATTTTGCACTATGCCATCTTTAAGTAACCAGAACCTGTACACAAGGCTGCTCTGATTCAAAACCGTAATAGATTGTTAAAAGGGCATTTTTAGACATTAAATATAGCTCCATATGACCCATGAAAAACTCTCTCTTAGCATTACAGTAAATTACAGTTTGATTGAAAGGAAAAGGGGGAAAAAAAGATACAGCCCCCTGGGAGAGGCAGACATGTGACCAACGCTAACTACAATCATCCAGTCATTGCCTACTTGCACAGTAAAATTCCACATGAATCATGTACAATCTGAAGCAGTAGAATTCAAAGTTTACATATTACCAAAATAAAAGGGGAAAGGAAAATTAAGAGAGTAACCGACCCCAAATAAACCACAACCTTGACAGGATTACTCTCTCACTTATTTTTTATTTAAAAAAAAGGTTAAATTAATTGCTCTTCCATTCTAAAAGCAATCATGGGCCGTTGGTCACTGACTCATGACACGTACCATGTGTAAAGTAACTCTCTGTTTGGTTGCTGAGTAAGTGTAGGAAATTAAGAGAAGGCACATCATATTTTCATTATCTTGATCTAGAAAACAAAACCGCCCACCCAAAAGAGCCCAATAAGGGTGGTTACTCAAAATCAAACTGAAGTTTAAATTTGAGTTTGGGTTTGAGTAAAACCTTCTCCAACCATAGATTCAAACACATACCAAATTTGTTTTTACTCAAACTCAAACCCAAATCTGTTGTAAATTAAACTCAAATTTATAACTGTAACTTAATTTGAGTTATACCATTAGAGAGCATGAAACTCAAATTCATCTTTTACTCCAATTTTATATGAAATTTGGGTTTGAGTTTGAGTCACCACCGGAGATGACCTAATACAACATTATTTGTGTTGATTTCTTCATTATTTTGATTAAATCATGAAACCCATAATTTCCTTAGTTCTCGCCCAATTTCTCCACAATCAAACACAGGGTAGCTTAAATTAGAATGAGGAAAGGAAAGAAAGGAAAAATGAAACGATCAAATCAAGATCAATGTCACACACATAAACTTGTCTTATTCTATTCCAGAACTGATACTTTACAAAATTACCAATAAAACAATCCACCCATTAGGCATTAAATACCGAAATAAATAAACAAACATAATTCATACATACATATATATATATATATATATAATCGAGAAGTCACCTTTCTTTCTTTCCCGGCTCGACGACGAACCGGGAACAAAATCCTCCGACGCATAACCATCGGCGGCGACGCCGTGCTCCGGCGTGTCTCCGAGGGAGTCGTGATTGTTGCCCGCGACGCCATTCTGAGGAGTACCGTTTCCCGATCCGGTGTAGTGGGTCAAGTTACCCATACTGGCACTCTTCCTGATCGATCCATCGGTCAATCTGACCCCAAAGAGCTTGACCCCTCGGTTCGGGCAGGTCCGAGAGTTGTGACCATTGTGACTGCAATGCGAGCACCGTCGCGTCATGATCGCTTCTTGCGTCTCAAAACTGAATCGAACAGAACTGAGATTCGAATGCGTTGAACAGAGAAAGAGAGTAGTTTTCACATGATCCGAGAGAGATGCGGGTTAGGGGTGGAGTTTGAGAAATCTAGGGTTCGTTTGTTGGAATGGATTTCGAGTGAAGTTCCTCTCGACTTTCGTAGATGTGGGGGGAGAGAAATAGAAGTAGAGAGAGAGAGAGAGAGAGAGAGAGAGAGAAGGGAGGAGGGGGAGTGCACAATATAATCCATGAATTAGGTTATACTAGATAAAAGGGGACATTATTAGGTGCTGCGCGGATGATAAGGAAAGGTGGTCGTTTCATATCTTTTAGACAAAGCCGTGTGAGATGGATTTTGGTCAAGGATATGCCAAGTTTTTTCTCTAAGATATTGGAAATTTGAACCTGACTAGAAGTCTTTGATATTGACACGTGGAGGAATGCACTTGTTAATTGCTACTTAATAGCCGAGTGGGAGGAAAGTTGTCAAAGAGATAAAATGAGGGCGCAAAATCATTTGGTGGCATCCAAGATTTTTATCGGTTTGGATTGTGGTTCAGAAATAATTTTTTAAAATTTTTTTTAAAATATATTTAAAATTTTGTAATTAATTTTTTAAAAATTGTAAAAATATATTTGGATATGATAATATAAATTTTAAAAAATTAAAAAAATATATATTTTGAAATACGTATTTCACGTTTTAAAATTAGAAAACTATTTTTGAAAACAAAAACAAATAGAGCTGTATTAAATTTTTATTTAAAAATAATGTGATATTAACGTGATTGTATTTAAAAAAAAAGTATTATATTTTTATATCAAATTTTATATTTTAAATAATGTGATACTATATTTTGTCAGTACATTAAGTTATATTATTAATAATAATTTAATATTATTTGAGATAAAATTTTAAAAATATATCCCTACACATATTTTAAGTCTTATAACTAATGTGATTCATTGTTACATTATTTAGGATATAAATTTAAGATATAAATTTAAAAAATGTAACGTTATTGTTAAGTTTTTAGGTGGACTAGGTTCATTTAACAGGACTCGATCAATTAAACCTTGACATGTGTACAGGTTGTTTACTTTGTAAGAGATAAAAAATTTATTTTTATCTAATATAATATAAAAATATTTCTGAAAGGTTCAACCGTTGAAAAGTAGGTTGCTTCTATAATTCAAAGAGTAAATTAGATTGATTTTCCTTTCAGATAAATGCCCTTGTAGTGGTTTTGAAACTTACACAACACTTCTGTGTTTTATTCGAGGATAATGTTATAAATTATCGAGTTTCTTATTTGTTCTTAATTTTTTTTAGGATAAATTATACCGAGGTCTTATGAGATTTTTGATAATTACACTAATATTTTTTAAAATTTTTAAAATTACATTGACCTTCTCTACTTCATCTGATAATATATAAATATTTCTCTCAAGTTATTTTTTTCTTTCAAAATAATAAAATAGTCTCTTTTATTTATTTATTTTTATATTTGTTCAAAGTTGACCATTTTGTTCTAACTTTTTTTATTATTTTATTTAAAAATAAATTTAAGATAAATAATTTGTTTTTATTTTATATAAAAAAATTTAAATTTTTTTATCAATATGTTTTTAGAAATGAAAAACAATTTGGTCAAAATCTTAAAAGTTAAAAAAAAAAAAAAAAAAGAAACATAAAAGGGATAGTTTTGTTATTTTGAAGAAAAAAAATTAATTTGAGGGAGGTATCTATATATTGTCAGATAAAGTAAGAGAGGTTAGTATAATTTCAAAAACCTCAGAAGATGTCAGTAGAATTGTAAGAAATTTCGGGAGAGCTCAGTGTAGTTCACCCAACTTTTTAAGAATGATATTTTATTCTTAAAATATCTTATGGTATTGTTTTCTTAAAATATCTTAGGAATAAAAAATTATTCGTATATTCATATGAGTTTTTAATAATATTGTCTTGGCTTAAAAAAAACATAATATTGTCTTTTAAAAAATAATGTACCAAAAACTCATTTTTATGTACAAAGACTGCTTCAAAAATTCTTTACTGATCAAATAAATTTTTTATAATTTGATTTGATTCTAGATTGATTGTTTTAGGGTTTATGTGTATGAAAGGAGGAACTCTCCTGTCTCCATTATGTTTCATTGTTAGTTTTAGATAAGATAAAGTGCGAAAAAAAACATGGAGCTAATATTTTTTAAAAAAAAGTAAGTCTTGTTATTATGGAAATGATACCACCGTGTAGTTCATTGTCTCCCTGTTAGGCCAAGAAATAATTGAAAAAGAAAGTATTGTTGATTTTTAATAAATTATATTTAATTACCTCTAATAATTAATAATTTTTTTAGAAATAAACTTTGATTCGTGATGAATATTTAATAATTTTTATTATTTAATAATTAATAATAAATTTTATTTAAAAAAATCCTTTATTGTAATAGAATAGAAAAAAATACAAAAGTATTAGTAATATTAATTTTAAGCAATAAAAAATAAATTAAGATATTTTTTGTGTCACTTCCTTTGACAATCAATCTAAAGCTAAAAAGGGTCGCATTAAGTTGTTAATTGTAAGCATAAAATTTTATTAAATTCCTTATGAACATGAATTCTGAAATTATAAATTTTTTTAATGGAAAGACAAAAAATCTGATCTTAAAATCAACATAATGAGAAAGTGAAGGGGATTTAGAAATTGACCATGAGTTCATGAACAATGGAGACTCAGCTTTTTTTGTTAGGAAGTTTAACAAGCACCTCAAGGGTAGAATGCCTAACTCTAAAGGATCTCAAAGCTTAAGTAAAAGATTCTTTTAAAAATTCTAACTCTTTAAGAGACAAAGTCCAAAAATCTTCTTCTAGTAGTGATAGAAGAAGACCTTCAACATAATACTACTCTAAACATATTGAGTGCTATAATTGTCATAATTTTGGGCATATAGCGGTCGATTGCCCTAACAAGAGAATGAGAAATTCTAGGAATACAAGGGAAATGAAATCATCCCTTTTCGAAAAGGATAAAAAAGATGAAGGGGGTGAGGATGATGATGAAGGTGAGAAAAGTCAATTTTTTGCTTTCACGAATGTCACCAATGTCCGTGAAGGATCCTCATCCATTGAGGATGAAGATCATGATGACAACAAAAACCTTATGTCTAGTGATAATGAAAGTGAAAAAGAAGACAATATTGAGATTACTTTTAAAAGGCTATTCAATGAATCGATAAATCTCAAGAAATCTAATATGAAACTTATCACTAAACTCAAGTCATATGAGAAGGAGAAGAGTGCCTTAATAGTTGATCAATCTTTCTTGTATCAACTAAATGAGGATAAACTCTCTCTTGGAGACAGTTGAAACCTTAAAAAATGAGAGAAATTTGTTGGTTGTTGAGGTAGGGGGACTTAAAGCATCCATAAATGCTTGTGAGATTGAAAAGAATGAATTGAATTCCAAAGTTCCCTCTCTTAGTGAACAACTCACACAAGTTAGGAATGTAAAAGTCAATCTTAATGATAAGTCAAATAAGCTATCTAAAATGCTTAATAACGTCCAAATAAAGAATGATAGAAGTTGTTTGGGTTATGATATATATTCATGGATAAGAACAAGTCTTCCACATCCACTTCAAGTCAATCTCCCACACTCAAGCCGGTTTTGTTTGTGTCCTCAAAATCTAAAGGTGTTGAACCAGTTGAACCTAAGAAGTAAACCCAACCATAACCAAAGCCTCAAGCACATTCCCTTCCATTACCTCAATCTAGACCACAAGCCAAACCTCAACCAAAATCATTATTTTTTTCTTATTGCATGGTTGAAGGGCATTCTAGGAGAGAGTGCAGGTTTTGCTAAAAATAAGCAAACAAAATCTCACACCATGACCTTAGAGCACAAATTGAAAATTGCTACCTTAAAGCAACGAAAGAATACACATATTCAAAAATCAAAGATCATGGCTCAAAGGATCATTCAAATATCCAACCTTGAAAAGTCTAAAGTAATTCTCCATTCCAAGGTTGGATGTAAAGTCAAGACTCAAAATGTCTCTCCTACTCCCAAAAGAATTGTAAGACAAATTTGGGTGAGGAAGGATAAATTGAAAGGTCTTGAGAAGGAGTGTGTAAGTCACACTTCACAATTTGCTTCTTCATCGGGAAGATCAAATTCATCTTTTATATGATTAAGAGATTCTATAGTAATTTAAGAATTCTACTCTTCACTCACATCCTAGAGACTCCTCATGAATTGCTTTATCACATCTTACTCTATTTTTCTTGTTAAAATCATTCTTGAGTAAATTGAGTTCTTTTCTATAGTCTAGTTGAACCTTAGTTTAGTTATCTATTCTAGGTCTATGGATTTTATTTTTTTGTGAATTTTTAATCTTTCATAGTTAGGTGCATTTCATATCTTTATGAAGTCAATAATCCAAAAACATTTTTCTTTCATTTTCATTGTTAATGGTAATCCTATTTTTTTTAAAAAGAAAAGTGAATAGAGATATATTGTTAGTGCTTAAGACTATGACATGTGTATTTTAGTTTATCATTGTATTCACTTAGTCTTATTCACTTGAATGCATTCAATCTTTCAATTTATTTGTGATCTCATGGCGTTTAGTCTTGTATATCTTCATGCATAGGATTGCATTGTAGATAGTTTAAGTTAGTGGTTTTATGTTTATGCATCAAAAAGTCCATGGCTATAAAGATTGACTTAGGTTTGAAAAATCAAAGGACCACAATAAAAAGTCTTAAAAGATAATGGCAAACACACAAAATGAAAAATCAAGAGTGTAAGGAAAAGGCTACCTTTGGGCTAGTATGTACGTTATCAATGGAAATTCTTTAACAAGAGCAACCTACTCATCTATGTGAAAGTCACCTGGCAAAAAGTGAGAAAAGTGCAATACAAGTTGCAAAATTTTGCTTTGAATGTGAAAATGAGTTTTGATTGGAAATGGTAAAAAATCCCTAAGTTTATTGACTATGGTTGTTTGCTAATATTGTTGTGTAAATCATTCAACACCATAAAGTCAATCTTGATATAAGAACATTACATGATTGAAACTTAAGACATATATCTACACATCATGGTTGAGTGAGTAGAGAGTTAGGTTGCATGGACTTGAGTGTTCTAAGATTAATTGGATGTCTTGATTCATTTTAGAATATATATTTCATACTCTTTAAGTCACTCAAAAATGTTTTTATAATTCAAATTTCAACTCAAAAACATTGGGATTGGTTTTAGCATTATTGATAACAGAATTCTTCTCAAAATTGTTCCATACTAAAAATTGAAGTTTTAATAAATAAATCTATGTTTTCCCTTGTTTTTGGTTTGTTGAAATGGGTAGAGAAGTCAAGTAGAGCAGAACACTCTTTTTTTTTTTTTTCCTGAGAGAAGTGAGGTTTTAGGTCCTCGTTCGAATAAGCTCACTTAAACTTGTTTGAACGAAAGTCCGGTCAGTTTAAAAATGCGTGACAAAGGTGCAAATGTTTCATTCCCTCTAATTTCTTTTCATTTCCTCTCAGTCTCCTCATAATTTGTCTTGAGATATTGATCCTGGCATTTTTCATTTGCATATTCCACTCCGGTTAGGTCGATTTTCACGTCAAGGACTACGTTTTGACCATTCAGTTTCACATTCCCACCGTTTGTTTGATCGATAAGTCCTCAAGTCCTTTTTTCTTTCCTTTAGTCTATTTGATTGCTTTCATCTAGATCTTAAGGTTAGTATGGACCGTTAAATCGGTACATGTAATACCCTGACCCGATTAATTAATAATTAGTTCGCTAATTATTAATTAGAAACGACATAAAGAATAATCAAAAAGTTAATCGGGAATTTCTCGATGCTTGCGATAGGCCGATAAAATAATTACACACGTCAAGAGATGAGAATGTAATACCCGAACCTAATTACCAATTAATTAGGCGAAATGATGTCATTTTAACACTATAAAAACTCGAATTAGTGAACTATGACGACCATAAAGAAATAATAACCGACGCGAGGCCTTTGACATCGAAGCTAACCCAAATAGGGAATGACTAGAAGAAATCGCTTTATGATAAGAGCAATATAAAAGAAATTATTAAGAAAATAGCTAAAACGGAAATCTACGCCAGCCAAACGAGGCATAAGCCCAAAATAGGAAAAAAATGCCAAAAGTGAGGCCAAGGGGACTTGAACCTTTGATCAAGTGGGGCAAGATTCTAAGCACCCAAAAATATGCCAAGTGGTCTGCCAGCACTTTTGTGCTTAATTTTACAACATATATGTATATATGCATATATTGTTTTCCCTCCATCTCCCAAATTGCCAATGGCCATTCATGCAACTAAAAGAATTATTTTTAAAATAAAACAAATAAAATAAATAGGATATATAATTGTGTGTTGCGTGTGTGCAATAGGAATTCAAAAATCAGAAGTAAGGTAAGGTCGGCTAGAGAAAGAGTGAAGTAAAGAGAGAAAGTGAGGTAGAGAGAGAAAGTAAAGGGAAAAGAAGAAGAAGAAGGGGAAAGGTTGCATGGCTGCCTTAACCTGACCTTAGATGCCTTAGAAGAAAATTAGAAGAAAAACAAGAAGAGGGAAGTTCCATTGTTGAGGTAAAATCATAAACCCATTTATTTTTCTCTCTCTAAAACTTTATATGTATTCAATCTGTTTTGAGCTTTCTTAATGCATGCATGGCCCTATTAGGATGAATTTAACATATTAGAAACATGATAGAGGAGGGGGGCTTGAAAATCAAAAACTCCATGGCTACCATTAATGGAGCTTCAAGCTTGCCCAGACATGAAGTTAAATCAAACTCAATTTTGAGCATGGGAATAGATAGGAATCATGTCAGGATTCTAAAGCTTTTGGCATCAAATAAAACAGTCAAGAAATGATCATGTTAGGGCGAGAATAATCTGACCAGAAAACTAATTTGGGTGTCAGAAACCAAGCAGTTTTGAGGTCTCAAAACAGTCCCAAAAGGTTGCTAAATGTCTTGGGAGTAGATCGGTGTAAAAATAAGTGAGATCAGACGTAAAAATCGTGAGGAAAATGTAGGGATTTGTCGTAGCTCCAGTGACTGGCTGGAATTCTGGCCAAAGAAGATGATCGGAGAATCGTGAAGAAGACGGGTGCTTTTAAGGACTGTTGGGCCAGACTTGAGTCAGGTCGGGTCGGGACCCGACCGAGCACAAATAGGGCTAGTTCAACTGACACCATTTGCTGCTTGGTTTAAGTTTAAAAACTGGACTATTTGGTTACCGAAATAACAAATAGAAATCAGGCTTAAGGGTTAACCCAACCGTGAATAAGAAGGATATCAGGAACATTTTATTTCGATTTTTTGAAAGAGCCTGAACTGGCTAGTTCACCAAGCTCTTGGTCCGGTCTAGGGTTTAAGTTGTTAAACCCACTGGTTCACTGTTTAAAGTTAAATGAGAAAAAACCAAAATTTTGCTTTTTTACAGTTTTGACACCAACAGTCCTGCAAAATTATGTTCTGGCCCAGATTTTAAGGAATTAATTTAAATAAGCCCTTAAAAAATAAATAATTAATAAAATAATTTATTTAATTATTTTATTAATTGGGTAAAATGACTATTTTACCCTTGGACACTAAATAAGTCAAATGAAGCCCAAATTAAATAAATAAATAGTATATTTTTACTATTTCGGGCATTCCAGACTCAACGGTGGAGTCTAATTGGTGAAATTAAGTCTCGCAAAATATAGACACGTAAATGGTAAATGACTGTATTGCCCCTAATGATACCTAGGGCAAATTAAACATAAAAGATAGTCCAATTTAACTATGTCGGACATTCTGGAGCTAATAGTGAGGTCCATTTTATGAACCAAGGTCTCAAAAAATTTAGCTATACAACATGTGAAATTACCAAATTGCCCCTGATGCTATATGAAATCCAAATGGGACGAAATTGATATTGATAGAAGCCCAGATACTCATAAAATTGTACACATGATTAAATGATGAATCGGGGTCAGAATTTCACAAAATATAAAATGACCAAAATACCCCTGAGCATGGTAAGTGCAAAGTAGAGGCCAAATAAAGGCCAATCTGATCTAATAAATTGTCATAAGCATAATTATGAAAATTGAGGGGCTGGATAAGACTCTAAAACAGTTAGAGTGTAAAATAAAAAATGACCGATGTGTCCCAATGATCAAAAATAGATACCAAATGAAGTCCAAAAGACTTAGAACTTTATATATAAGATATGTAGACTATTCTGAGGACCCCGACAGGGTTTGGGACAAGAATGGTAAAATTACCATTTTGCCCCTAAGGTTAAATAAGTACTTAACTGATAATGACTAGAGTCCAAATGACTTAGATTACAATTTTGACAGCTACTAAGCTTACTTAAGGAACTTAAGAGCATAAGTTGAAAGCCAATAAGTGGGTAATAGGCCAATGGACCTAATTAGGGCATCTAATAGATCCCTAAGATGATGAATAAGACATGAATTGATGAATTCTGATCTATCTGGGATTAATGATGATTATTCAGGATATGCAAGCAGGTGCCTGACGTATTTGGAGATTATCAGATTATCTATGAATGGAGATAAGCGAACAGTTAGTGAATAACTTAGAACTTCTGACTTGGTGGCATTTTAACTGTCATAATTTTTTCATATACATGTACTGTTTAAATGCATATACTTAAATACATACGCTTTGAATTGCATTGCACTTGGCATGATTCCATTCTATTCTGCTCTTCTATTATGTTATGATTTTGTTCCGTTCTGTTATGTTTTGACTCTTGGGCCCAATCTAGTTTTGAGCAGTATGGCATAAGTAGTCCAGAGCACCCAGAGGTAGAAGCCCCACGAGTGTCCGCTCATGGGCAGTTGGGGAAGCTTGAATATACTTAATTATGTGCCTAATTGGCATCCTGTTCTGTTCTACTCAATATTGACCTGTTCTGTTCCTTGATTTATTTGCCTATACTCCTGATTGATATATTGGCATCCTGTTCTATTCTGATCTAGTATGTTCTGTTCTGTTCTGACCTGTTTGTTTTATCTAGTTTCGTTCTATTTTATTCTACTTAAACTGCATTTAAAGTGGATTTATAAAACTCTTATTTTTGAAGTGACAAAACTATCTATGTGTTTATATAAGCAAGAACTAGTTTCGAAACCCATGGCAAGGAAGCTCTGTTACTCACTGGGCTTGTTAAAGCTCACCCTATTATCCTAACATTTTTTAAGATTTATCTCCATTGGATTAGAAGGCACAAAAAAATGAAACTAATAGCCCGGAGGCATCCCAAGCCAGGATTTGATGACAATGAATTATGGAGTCTTGGATTATTGTGGACTGAATCATGCTATTCAAGTTCGTGGTACTATCTTATTGAATTCATTGATATAGAATAGATGCATTGGGACATGGCTCATGTATATTGGTACTCTAGAGATATTTGGTGACCTGATTATAGACATGCTCTGATGTGTTTGGATGAATTGCATTCCCAAATTAAAAAGGTTCTAATTTTTGCTGTTTTGACCCTATATTTAGAATGCAATTCATTGTAAAGTTCAGAAGTTTCCTTTGGTTAGTCGCATTGTCGGTGGAGAAAATCCGTAAGGTGGCCAATTAGCATCACGTCCTCGAGATCCGCGTAGGGTGGGTTTCGGGATGTGACAGTACACTTGATGTAGTGACATATTAGGATCTTCCTACTTGCATTTCACTCTAAGCTACATGATCTTGTCTTACATGATAGTGCCTATAACACAGGAGCATTTTTTCTATGCTATTCGGTTAGGTGCAGTACCTAGGGTAGTTGTTTAATTTTTTACACTAATTGCCAGCATTCAAGTTGGTACTGTACTATCTTGACCTGTACTTCTTGAGAGAGTCACCACTGATAGATGATATACATGAGACACTCACGTATAGATTCTTCGAGTCCCATGGTTAGCTACCTCTTCTAACTATCACAGGTCTCACCGATGAGACAGTGGTTCAAGAGTTTTAATCGAACCTTGATTATCGTGATACGCAATGAGGATATCCCGTCACAGTTTGCGGTGTTGAGTTTATCGTCACCGTAGACTTGATTACTCAGACTCTTGGCCTTCCTCGAGTTGAGAAACTCAGCTTCCCATTCCCTCGGGGTGCTATACTTCCTTCTGCTAATCTTATTGCATCCATTCCTTGAGTCAACAACTCGACAGTCTTCGCCATGAGGGTTGCCACTCTAGAGAAGGGTTATATGTATGAGGGTTATTGTAGCTTCAATCTCATAGTCTGTAGCGTTCTTCACCCAGTCAGTCATATGAACACACTAATTCTCTCTCGTGTTACACGTTACATTCTTGTACGCCAGCGGTGCTGCCATACCAATTGATGCACCTTTCTACATCTTATGAGTCATCGACTCAGTGATTGCAGGTGTCAGATGCACTTCTATTCTTTCATTTGGTAGTATGATCACCAGGATCTGCGCTATAGAGAAGGTTCCTTTCTACACTTCAGACATTCTTGTTCTTCCTCTCGGACCATTCACTCGTAGGACACTTGCGAAGTCATAAAGACATATCATCAGTCCTCCAGATGAGGACCATATTAATGATGAGCATTAGAAGGACCAACAGCCTGTATCAGCATGTCTAAGTTTAAAATGCCAAGTCTTGTAAAATTATTCTGAATTTTCTTATGAAGATTTTATCATGAAGTCATGAACACCATGTTTTAAATACTCATGAAAAATACCTATTTGAAGAAGCCATGTGATAAACGTATTTGAAATGCAAGAAAAATTGTGCATAAGCGCCACGAATTTCATACAAGTTTTTTTGGGTTGTACAGAACTCAATTGACTTGTAAAACATGATAGGATTTTGGGTTGTATGGAACTCAATTGATCTGTAAAATATGACAGGATTTTGGGTTGTATGGAACTCAATTGACTGTAAAATGCCAGGTAGCAGGATCTAATCCCCCATGCATGAGATATCTCTATGAGAAGCCTTATTTCTTTTGTTAGGGAGTGAGTATAAGCCCTACATGTTAGGGACCAGGCAGTTGCTCCTGATCGGTTCAGTTGGGTTATCTCGACGTAAAGTAAAACGGGAGTCTAGTTCGAAACGGATTCCACTAATGAAAAGTGATAAGATATTATGTTAAAAATGGAAGTAGGTTTTACCCTCATTTTTACTATGCATATTTACGTGTTTTAAAGTTTATATACTTTATTTGACGAAGTATGTGTTTAGCTTGAATACTTTAAATGTTTCAAAGTTATCTGTTTTAAGGAATGCATATATTTTGTATTCAAAGTCTACGAGTAATCGGTAGTGATTGTTTTATAAACTCTTTTGTGCTAAACCACTACTAATTGAAACCCCATGACAAATACTAGAATTACTCACAAGCTTAGATTAGCTTACCAGATTTTTATCCGATCCCCCCTTTTAGGTGATTGACAACAGTACTAATTGATGATGATGATGACGAGTCTAGTTGTCTTGGAAGAAATATTTAAGTAGTTATTTTGTTTAGCACTATGAACTTTAAGTATGAACTTTTGTATTAGAAAAACGGTACACCATTATGCATAAGCCCCACAGGGTAGTCAAAAATGTATTGTATTTATAAAGTTTTAAGTTTTATTATGCTCTGTATAATCATGTGTACCAATATGAAAAGCGGCAGTACCGAGCGGATGTGCGAAATTTTAAAATGAGAAAAGAAAAGAAAAAGTTTTTCACGCTTTCGCAAACACATGTCGCACTGCCATCCGATATCCGCTACTTATGTGAGCCTTCGCCCTAAGGTCCTCGGACCTGTAGGTGGCAGGTCGCGATTCGGGAATCCGCACAGGGTGGGTTTCGGGTCGTGACAATTATCAATTAACAAAAGGTGTGGAATCAAACATATAAAAGTTAAGTCATAGATATTATCAACAAATAGGGCCCGACTACTGTAATATCCCGACCCGGGATACCGGGTCATATGGCACGCATTACGAGGTAATGAAAAAGTTGTGTAAATGTATTTACACTAAAGAGGAAAATTGATTAATTAAATAATTAATTAATGTATGATATTGGAATATATTTAATTATTAAAATTTAATATAAATAAGCACACATATACACACATTATGGTGTATTGTGTGTATATTATGAAATGTGCATAAATATATATATATATAATTACATGTATACAAGGGAGGATATATATATATATATATATAAATGTATATACATGTGAACAGTGCAGTGTGTGTGTGTGTGTCGGCTAGTGTGTGTGTCTCCATGTGATGGTGTGTGTGATATATTATATATAATATATATATGAAATATCTTGCAAAAATTGAAGAGAAAGCTGAATAGAGAAAAAGTAAAATTTATTGGTGTAAGAGAATTAATTGAGAGGTGAAGGGTTCGGCCATGAGGTCATGAGGAGAGAGAGAGAATAGTAGAGAGAGAGAGGTCGGTCACTTCTCTATAAAATTCCAAGCATGCAAACCATGCTTTCTTCTTGCAAAAGAAAACAAAAGAAGAAGAACTGAGAAGCTAAGGAAGGAATTAAAGCAAGAAAAAGGAAGGAAACCGAGAGAAAGAAGGTGAGAGAACTCAAGTTCCATTTTTTCTCTCTCTAAAATCTCTCCATGTATAATCTGTTTTTAAGCTTTTATATTGTACATATGACATGAAAAACATGTTTAGATCAGTTTAAGAATGGATTTTGAGCCTCAAAATACCTAAAAACACAGAACCCAGTTGAGACAGCCATTAAAGACCTTGCCCATGGCAGGTCTGAATCAACTTCCTTTAAACTTGTTTTGGAGTATCAAGGCTTCAAAAAGAAGCCATGAAGGTTATAAAAACCTACATCCGCGACCAAAAAGCTCAAGAAATCGACCCCATGTGGTGAGTTGCAGGCTACGGGTTTGGAACCCAAGCCTCTAAACTCTGTATTAAGTTCACCTTTACGAATGGGGAATGAAACCCCTTGAACTAGGGATCAAAACAAGATCAACCGCATGGAAAATGAACAAGAAATAAACATTTACAACCGAAATACAGTTCGGATTATCATGTCCAAAACCGAATTGATGAAGGAATTTTAAAGCCCAAAATGAATGCCAATCGATTTGTATATGTCTTAGGAATAATTTGGGACCAAAACAGGGAGGTTGGCTGAGTAGAAATGCACGAAATAGAAGAAAAAGGGAGACTGAAACTAGGGTTTTTCAGTCGGTGGAGTGGGGAAGATGAAGACGAGTCAACTCGTTTTAAAAATGGGGCTGAGTTGACTCGGACAGGTGGCAGCCTCTGGGCTTGCCACCGATTAATTGTAACGACGCCGTTTGGATTGTCGGTTGATTTAAAAAAAGACCTAGGGCTGACGTCATGATGACGTCAGCCACACGTAATAAACCGGATAGACCGGTTGGGTAACCACTGAACCAGACCGGTTCACTTACATTTTAACTAAACCCTTTGGTTTTTCTGTTTTAATTAAAATGAAATAAACCAAACCTTTGGTTATTTACGGATTGACCCCAACTGTTTTGGGGAATTCTACTGTGGCCCAGATTTTGGGAATTTTGTACAAATACACCCCTGGGAAAATATTTAAATAATTAAATAATTAATTTAATTATTTAATAAATGAGATTAAATTACTATTTTTCCCTTGTGGCATAAATAGAGCAAACGGAGTCCAAATTTAACATATGAATAGTGTAATTTTACTATTTTGGACATTCTGAGATCAATGGTAGGGTCCGTTTTACGAGACGGAGCCTAGAAAAATAAATACACGTAAGGGGTAAATGACCAAAATACCCCTGACCCAAACTTTACAAGTTATTAGTGTATTCTTACTATCTTGGACCTTCTGAGTCCAATGGTGAGGTCCACAACACGAAATGGAGTCCTGAAAAATAAAGACACATAAAGGGGTAAAAAGACCAAAATACCCCTGGTACCCCTAAAGTCGAAATGAGATCAGAAAAGGTCTAAATTAACTTTCTTTGACATTCCGGACTCAAAAATGGAGTCCAAATTACGAGACGAAGTACAGAAAAATATGACACGTAAAACGGTAAATGACCATTTTGCCCTTTTACTCCGAATTAAATGATTGGAAAGCCTAAACTGACTTTCTTCGACACTCCGGACTCAATGGTAGAGTCTATTTGACCAAAAGAAATGTCTAAAATAAAAAGACATAAAATTTGATGAATAGCATCTGTTAGATGACTATGAACTGAAATGATGCCAAAGTACAAATACTAAGGCAAGTACGAGAAACGAAATACGAAAAGACACGACACGTAAACATGTCAAATAAATAACTTTAAATTAAAGTTAATGGAACTCCCAGAAGAGTATAAATTGAAATAAATTCAATTTCTAACACGTTAAATTATGTCATAGGTTACAAGTACGAGTTAAATTAAGTACCTATGAAATTGTGGAATCGTTTTAGGATCTAATACGATTTAAGCATAAGTTAAGGAATATCGAGATGATATTACAATGAATGTGAAGTTGATGAGGTGTTTATGAATTGTTCTTAGGAACTACAAGGAAAGTGGGAAAGCGCATTTTAGCACTAACCCTAAAGAATCGAGGTGAGTAACCCTGTGTTTGAATTGGAGATTTGACTCCATGGATTTGAAAAAGGTTTAAGTTCAAAAATGTGAAGTATTTGAAGGTTCAAATTCAGTATTTACATGATTCAGCTTTTAATAGTACTGTTTTATAACTCTATATGACATGCTCAGTGATTGGTATTTATCATGGTTTCTTAAAACATATTTCTGCATGTCTAAAGTTTTAAATGCCAAATTATGTTAAATATCCTGAATTTGATAGTTACAAGTATTTGAAGTCCTATTGTAGCAATTGTACATTTCATGTTTTTAAATATTCATGAAAGTATCTATTGAAGAAGTTATGTGATAAATGTTTTACAAGATAAACGGTACTAAGTACCACCCTATGTGATGTTGAAATCCTTTGGGATTCAACAGTAAATGCCCGGTAGCAGGATCTAATCCCCAGGCAAATGAGATCGACAGTATTGGCAGTAAAATGGGAGTCTGGTTCGAAACAGATTCCAACTAATTAAAGAGAAAAGATGACAAGTGATTTTGGAAATGAAAGCAGTTTTTACCCTCATTTTCAAATACATATTTATGTGATTTAAGTTATATACTTACCTGATGAAGTACGAGTTTTGCTTGGATATCTTAAATGTTTCCAAGGTATTTGAAATGCATATGTTTTGAGTTATATACTCTATTTATCGAAGTACGAGTTTAGCTTGAATACTTTAAATGTTTCAAAGCTATTTGTTTTAAGAATGCATATATTTTGTGTTCTGATTTGTATAAACAATTGGCAGTGAATGTTTTACAACTCTTATGTACTAAAAACCACTGCTAATTGAAAACCCCATGACGAACACTGGAATTGCTCACAAGCTTAGATTAGCTTACCCGGACTTTGTTCAGACCCCCCCTTTCAGGTGATGCAGCAGACAGGGTTTTAAGGACTTCAACAATGAGTCTAGCTGTTTTGGGAGGATAAGTAGTTTCTTTTGATAAGTCTATGAACTTTAATAGTACTTTTGTATTAGTAGACATAGTAAGGACATGTAATAAGCCCTCTGGGCAAATCGAACATGTATTGTAAGTAATGTTACAAGTTTTTAAGTTTTAGTTATACTTTGAATGTGTAACCATGTATGCTATGTATGGAAACAGCAGTATCGGACGGATGTGCCTAATTTAAAAATGAGAAAAGAAAAGAAAAAGTTTTTCACGCTTCCGCAACCATGTGTAGCACATCTATTCGATACCGCTGCAGATGCGAGCCTTGTCTGGGGGCCCTCGGGTCTCGGGGCGGCGATCGCGATCCGGTAATCCGTAGAGGGTGGGTTTCGGGTCGTGACAACTACCCCCAAACAACAATCATCCAGGTTTAGCCTAATAGCACCAAGAGCTCTTATCAAATCATGTCCTCATCAAGACTATGTGTTTGGTATTATTTCCAAGCATTGACCCATAGGTCATCAACATTATAAAATGGGTATTATGACCAGCACAACCTCGATTAGTCGTAGATAGCATCATTAGACAAATGACTCCATAAGGTATGTACATATACATGGGTTACAAATGTCCACAACAGACGGGAGCACAATGATCACAAAGATAAGATATAACTAAGGAGTCAAGGACTCATAAATATTCACAATCAATAGAATCTCAACAGATTACAAATTTCACTATATGAAAATCACAATGAACAATAAGTTGTGAACTCAAAGTAATTTAGTGATGCACAATTTCAAGAAATAATGGTTAACATTCATCCGAGTAAGCCACATTGGTAGAGCAAAAATCCACACATTAGGGTTCAGGTTTACTTACATTAGGTTCTTAGCATTGCATTCCTATACTTGTACCATAGTAGCTATCCCATAGCCTTGTTCCATTTTCCCATCATTTGGGTGATCTTACAATCATGGATCAAAAATACATTGCATATTGAATTAGTATTCATTCTAATTCCAAACATATTTATTTAGCATTTTAAGTTCTTTGAAAGTTAATCTAATTGATTAAGAGATTATCAAATTCTCAATTTTAGGGTTTCTTGATGCTTTATGGCTTATTTGGCCCTTCAAAGGCATAACGATAATTCATACTTTAATGTTTCATATTTCTCGTACACGATTTTACGTAATTGGACTTCAATTTTGAGTCTAATTGGTCCTTAGAACATTTACATGCACCTTTTAATTTTATTTATACACTTCTGGTAACTTTATTAAATCTTAAAAATGTATTCATCAGTTTTTAGTTTGTTACCGGGACTTATTTTTCTCAAAAGGACGTCACTGTCAAGTCCAGAATATCGAATATAATTAATTTAGGCTTTTCCAGATCTTAGTTAGCTTATTTGTGATTTACATTGAGCCTAGGGGCATTTTCATAATTTTTACGCTTTCACGTGTCACATTTTTTGGTATTTTGTTTGCTAAAATGGACTTTACCATTAAGTCTGGAGCGTCAAAGAAAGTCAGAACATATCATCTCTGACATTTCACGGGCTTTTGGATTACTAAAGGCAAAATGGTAATTATGACATTTCACGTGTCTATATTTCTGGGACTTCGTTTCACAAAACGGATCCCGTCATTGGGTCCGAACATCACAAAATGCTTAAATATGAATTTTTATAGTCATCAGAGTCTAATTGATACCTTAATTAATATATTATGGCACAATTGGAATTATCTCAATTTGTCCGTTCATATTTTTCAGGATTTAATTTCACAAATTGGACTCTCGTCCGAAATGCCAAAAAACAATGGGTTAGACTCTTCTTTATTTCAATTGGCCTATTTTTGGCCTAAGGGCATTTTGGTAATTTTTCTTATAATTAAAAAGATTTAAAATTAATATTTAATTAATTTCCTAGGCTATTTCATAATTAACACAAACTATTTGGGGGGTCATTTCATAATTAACAAAAAGATCTGTGAGTCAAAACATAATTTTAGAAGCTTTAAAACCCTAAACCATCCAGCTCAGTTAGGTTGCAAGTGAATCGGTCCAAAAGGGTCAAGAACCAATCGGTTCTGTCTAGTTCATTGTGTCATGCTGATATCAGCCTAATTATATATATATATATATATATTTTATTTTTTAGGAAAAATGATGCCGTTTTAATTAAAACCCAAAGTCATTTAAAATTCGATCAAGACCTGTCCTGAGATCCAACCTCGAGACCCGACTCGCACAGTGTCTTCTTCCTCGCTTTTTCGGCAAGGGTTTCGGTTACCCTCTCCGACACTCGCGATCTTCAACTGACCAAATCAACGGGGTTCGACCCCTTTCTCCATGAGGATTTCATATCCCATTTAGGTTTTTTGATTTTATGGATTTATGGCTGTGAAATAGAGGGTTATAGTTGGGCTTAGCGAGGGCCTAACTTTTCGATGAGATTTCTTTTTTCTATTTCGAAGGGTTTGGGTCACTGTTTTCGCTCATTTTTTGTTCCTTTAGATTTCTGGAAACGTGGGGAATGTTTTCCCGTTGATAAAATCGATAAAATCATTAAAAAACTCATTATCGATTTATCGTGCCTCGACTATAATTTTAATTTACTCTTCGGTTCCTTAACCATTTTCAATGCTTCAAGTTTCAGTATACTCCAATGTTGATGCCTTTTTGAGCCATGCAATTTCTTTTAAGTTTTGGTTACGGTTGCTTATAACCCAATTTTGTTTTGGCTCGACCATAGTGGTTTCTTAGGGTTTTCAAGCTTAAATTGTCCCAGTTTCTTCATTTTTCAATATTAGATACATGCATGCATTTTAACTCCAATAAACAGCAAGCTAACAATAAGATTTTCTTAGAGAGAGAAATTCAATTTTTAGTGTTTTTACCTCTAACTATAAAGCTTCCTTCCATCTGGTTCAAGTGGCTCTTCTTCCTCCATAAGTCCATAAACCTAAAATGCAACCCAACAGATTAAAAGCTGACAGATCCATCAATAAAATCAAAATAAACCTTTGAGTAAAATTGAACTAAGTAATGTTTCTTGATTTATAGGATTAGCAAAGGGAAGGGAGAAAGAGATCTTTTTAAAGAGGAAAACAATATTAAAGGTAAGTAAACTTGAACGCTAATGTATGGTGTTCCTTAGCCATGTTGTGATCATATTTTCTCCACGCTACTAGTTTGTAATCTTTTGTATACTTCTATCAGTTGTTTTGATTTCAAAACTTGATATTCGTGACATCCTTATGGATATATTGAGATCCCTATTGTCAATATCCTGTTATGGTTGCTTACACATTATTATAACCCCTTGTTGATGGATGTTAGAAAACTATTGCAATCTATTTTGTTGTGGACATTTGTAATCTATGTATATGTACGTATCTCGTGGAATCCATTTGATGATAACAGTTTTTGTGAGTACCTGGGGTTGTGTTTGTCACAACGCCCATCTTGACTCTTTAGATGCTGATGACCTATGGGCCAGTGTTTAGGTATGGTACCCAACACGTAGTCCTGATAAGGACATGATTATTTGATAAGAGCTCTTGGTGTCATATAAAGAAACCCAGAGATGAGTGGTGAACCTGAATGAGTGTTGTTTGGGGGTAGCTCGACCTTATTTGTTGATAGCATCTAGTAGACTCATTATTCCTGTATATCTGGTTTTATACTCCGAGCATGATTTGATGATGTACTCTTTGAATGATAGATATACTTTCCAAACTTATAATTGTATTCGACTTGATTTCTTGAGGTTCTTGGTAACCGAATATCTCATGTGCTAAATCCTTTAATATTTTCTTGCTTAATTGCTCACATTTCATTTTGAACTACTTTTGGATTATAACTTTTGATCGAAGGGTCACCCTTATTAGTTTTGTTTCCTTGTGATTGACTATTTCTTGTAACCCTTTGCTTACATTCATTGTATGCATTTTGTTGTCTAAACTATACCTAACCCATGGCAGAGTAAGAGAATTTACTTACTGAGCTAAGTTAGCTCACCCCAGATTTATATCACATTTTTCAAGAAAGGAGCAGAGGGACAGTAGAGAGTTCACTGCTTACAGACATCATGTTTTTTTTTTTTTTTTATCACAGACTAGCCTTCCACATGTAATGAGTGGATTCCTTTTGTCTTTTGATGTAATAGACTAAGTATGTTATAGTCTCTCTCTCCCATGTGTCCACGTCCTAAGGTTGGCATTTTGTTTAAAGGATCTGTAACTATAAAAATCAATTTAATCATGGTCTATAAGGCTTATTATGATTTTGCTATGTATTTATATAATTTTGGCAACACTATTAGTGATTCTTAATTGAAATTAGTTAAGCATGGCTTGAGAGCCACCCCGACGACCCCTAATCTGCATAGGGTGGGTTTCTGGTCGTGAGAATGCCCTTAGTGATACCAAAGCTAGTTAAATGTCAAAGAAGGCCTATTTGAATTTCTTTGACACTTCAGACTAAAGGGTGGAGTCTATTTTAGCAAACGAACCACAGAAAAATATTACATATGAAAGTATAAAATTAGGAAAATGCCCTTAGACTTAATATAAGTTATAGATATGCAAATTAAGATCCGAAAATGTCTAAATTTATTATCTTCCACATTCTGGACTTAACGATGACATCTTTTTGAGATAAAATGACCCGATAACAAATTAAAAAATGATAAATACGTCCGTAAGACTTAATGCACTACCATAAGAGTACAGATGGAATTAAAAGACCTATACGAAGGACTGTTTGGACTAAAAAATGACGTTTGTTATGATAAACGACAAACCAAACAATACAAAAAGGCATATGACCAAAATCTTCCTAAAGACTAAAGTAAATCACACTATGAATTATGAAGTGTTAAAAACCCTAATTAAACAGTAGAGGGAATCCTAAAGAGTAAGATTAAGTTCAAAAGATATTAAAAACATTAAGTAAGAAAAGGATTTAGCTGAGATGTGTACTGATGTTGTATTAGTGTATTTTAAACCATTATTTAGGATCACCAGCAAGGGAATAAGGATAAGACAAGTGCCAAGGAAAGTCAAGTAAGCAAGTGACTGTGGACTTTGGACCACAAGTGAGTAATCTTGGATTTTGAAGTGGAGAATTTAACTCCATGATTTATGAAATATTTTGATTCAATGTCTTGTTATTTACATGACTCTTATTTAAAGCATGCTTCTTATTCTATGTTGAAAGAACTATGGTGAGTTGCAGAATGTGCTTATCTAAATTCCAAGCTATTTATACAACTCTTATTTCAAGCATGCCTATCTCTGTTTGAAAAAGTTATGATAAATATCTTCTTTTGAAAATGAATGTTTCTTAGTCGAGCTATGTTTAAGTGCTCTTGAAAAGTATCTATTGGAAAAGTAACGTTTTAAATGTTTCTTTTTGCGAACTGGTAACCTAAGATAATTGTGCATAAGCACCATGAGATTGTGAGATCTTTTGGGACTCACCATGAGTAATGCCCACAGGAAAGAATGTAGATCTCCCATGAATAATTGGTCTATAGATAAAAATACAGATCTATGTGTAAAACTTAAGAGTCCGGATCGATACGAATTCTCGTGTAAAGTGAAAAGATAACAAGTTATGAAATGGAAGACGGTTTTCGAACCCTCATTTTTATGAAAATAAGATTTTATCCTTAAGATTTATGATATAGGGTTTTACCCTCATGTTTAAAGAAAATGACTTTAATCCTCATGTTTATAAGTAAAGTGTTTTATACTCTTAATCTGATAAAGGGTTTATGCATTCTGTTTTATGTGAATAACTAAATGTTTATGTTCTGTGCCGCAAAATGGCAAATTTTCTATTTGTTTAAGAAATGACGTACTTTACTTGAATCATCATGAAATGCTTCTATTTTAAGTTCTCTTTTTAAATTCATGTGCTTAAATGCTTTATGATTCAAGTATTCATATTCTGTATTATAAATGTGATCACTCGATAGCATATTTTTATCATGAAATGTTTCCTGCTTCAAAACATTACAGGTTGAAAAATCCATGACAAGGTACTGGAATTACTCACGAGCTTTTCATAAAGCTCACATGGCTATTACCCATGACATTTTAGGTAAAGAAGTAAAACATGAAGTTCTGATAAGAAAGTGAGGTATGAGACCCACAACTATAGTGAAGTGCAACGAATTGAAGTTCAAACGTGAGGTATGGGACTCATAGTTAGCATAAGTATGAAGTTCAAATGTGTACTTGAGATATAGGACTCATAGTTAGTGTAATACCCTAACCCAAAACACTTGGGTAATTTGGCTCGCATATCGAGATTAAAAATTTATAGTTTAAAATATACTACGAAAAACCCGAATGCCCCGGGGTTGTTCAGTCAAGAAACCTGACTGTACGGGAATTCGTGTATTTGTAAATACGTGTATACGTACACATTTATATATATTCATAAAATTATATATAATATCCAAGTATATATAAATATAGAAAAATATAAATACAAGTATATGTATATATATGTCAATAATAAAGTATGTATATTGTCACGACCCGAGACCCACCCTATGCAGATCTTGTGTCGCGCACCCGATCCGACGCTGCTTGTCGAACCAAGGGTCTCAACTTGTTACATAATCAGTGCTACTAACATGCAACAATTCAAAATGCGGAAATAAATAATTAAAAGCTGCATGTGATACATATAATGTTTACAAAAATGCGGAATACAAAATTACTTAATATAACTGTTCATCCCCAAGACGTGGATAACATGGGAGAGTTATAAGACTGTCTGTACTAAGTATTACACTGCAACTTCAAAAATAAATGTCCACCTCCTAGCTGTCAGACTCTACGGTCTGTTTTTGAGATTTGTGCCTACAAAATGTTTGTGTAGTATCTGATGAGCTATGAAAACTTAGGAAGTAGTCCTTTACTCTGCCATGTGTACAAGGGTATAAAGAACGCTAGCCAGTCAATGAATATATAACTCAATATCAGATGATGGAAGTCAAGTGATAAGGAAATGAAACTGCTATGCCAACAATGTCATACTGCTATAGTCATGAGCTATCTCAATTATGAAATGTAGGCACTATACTGAAAACTGTAAAATCTCATGATCATTCAATAACAATATAACATGATTAAGCTATGAATATCAACAATAAAGGATAGTGATATCAACTAAAACTAAGATGCTCTCATGGGGCCCGGAAATCCCCCTGAGCTCGTATTCAGTTCCACTCGAGCTCTCTGAAAATACTGCTCTGTGCACAATGTAACTCCACATCCCATGCCTCGCATAACGATGGGTAAATGTTCCACTTGGAACCTAGACCCGAAGGTCATAAATAACATCAGAATGGAGATGTGACTGAGCACAAATCCCGCACTAATAATACATCAGGATCATGCTATCTTCCACGAAGAGTATAGTGGAATCATAACTAGTTCTAGGCAATCTGGCGTAACAGTAGTTTTCGAGGCTACGGTTATTAGACTGCTTTGAATAAAACTGTCTGGCCCTCACGGCCCTAGGTACAAGTGTACATAAGGGAATCTGTGCACAAGTGTACAATTATGATCGAGATATATATCAAAATCAATAACTGTCTCCCACACGATAGGGCAATATCAATGTGGCTAAATAAATACTGGTGTGGATGTATAGGGTACAATAGGCAATATATATACAAGAACTATGACATGGCTGTAAATTGTAACACATGCAGAGATCGGATTTTACTTACCTCTTACTGTCTATGAACAAGCAGGATTTAGACTGCTTTCTCTTTGCCTTCTCATGTTCCTAAAATTCATGAAACACGTTTCAGTCTATCGCTACTTGAATTATGCTATTCAACAAATTTTATGCCTTTATATCTTAAATTCTTCTTTTATGAAAATAAACCCTACCCTTGAATCCGGAATGTCGAACAAAGTCAATTTAGGCTTTCGCGGAATTCAATTCGGACTTCTGTACTAAAAAGGGCAAAATGGTCATTTTGCACTTTTGCCGGTCTTTTTATTTTTTGGGACCTCGTCTTGCTAAACGGACCTCACCATTGGTTTTAGAATGTTCGAGATAGTTAAAATACACTATAGGTATGTTTAATTTGGACATCGTTACTATAAAAGGGTAAAATGGTCATTTATTACATGTATTTTACCTTTTGGGGTTCCGTCTCATGAAATAGACCTTACCATCGGACTCAGAATATCTGAGATAATAAATTTTGACTATTCATTTGCCTCGTTTGGACTTCGTTTGACTTGTATTTGAATTAGGGGTATTATTGTAAAAATTTATATTTTATAAATTATTCTGTTTGGGCCTTAGTGAAATTTCCTAAACTTTCTAGGGTCAAAACAGAATTTTCCTAAGTCTCGGACTGAACCAGTGGGTTCAGGGTCAGAAACCCTAAACCGGTCCGATCCTCCTCTGAACCAACCGGTTCAGTGTACCTCTAAGAACCGGAATGAAATATCCCCTTGGTCTACCTTATCCACGGTTCGGTTACACCCAAACCCAATTTCAATTTCCTATCCCTACAGCCAAACAAGCCAAGTTCCATTTAATTTAAATTTTTAAAACGACACAGTATCCCTGCCCGTTTACTTTCGGTCGGGTCTCGACCCGGATCCAACCCGGGACCCGAAACCCGAACCCGAACAAACAGTATCATCTTCCCCGTTTTTCTGGTGTAGCTCTGGTAGGTTTCCGTCACCATCTCCGGCGACGGCGACCGGAGTCCGATCATTTTTGAGGGTTTTTTAAATGCTATCCTCTACAGTTTTTCATGGGATTCCGTATCTAGGATTAGTTTTCAATTTGAATCACTAATTCCTCATGAAATAGAGAAAAACAGTGGCTCCGGCCAACTGTTCTTTCTCAATTTCATGCTTGTTTCTCGACTGTTTTTCACTCTTTCCTTTTCTAATCATCTTCTGCACTATATAGGACTATTTCTAGATGGTTTAGGTTAGGTTTTATGCATAAAATATTAAGGAAGATCCTAGCTACCCGTAACCTGCAACTAGAGTTTTCTCAGTCAATTTTCAACCAAATTTCTCTATTCTTTTTGCATTATATTCTGATTTCATGCTTGTTAAGGCCTAATACTTAGAATTAAATGAATCATGCTATAACTGAAAAATAGAATAATCACTTACCTTTTGAAATTCTGATTTTCTTGGTGCACCGTGCCTCTCCTACTCTTGAGTTCCTCTTGGTTCACTCCTGTGTTCTTCTCAATAACTTCCCAAGCTTTTGAGATACTCACAGTACTGAACCTCCTCTGATTTCTATCTTCCTACGTAACCTATATATGTATATACATATATTTTATACACATGCACACTCCACCGCCCCTGTCACTTTTTCTCAGCCCTACACTCCTTAAGCCCCTTTTCTTGACCTAGGTTCTGATTTCTCTTTGCCAAATGCAACCTTGCATTTATGGCTTGGGAGACTTGTGTGTGTATATATATATATATATATTATATTACATGCACCACACACACACATATTGCCCCACCGACACACACACTGTGCAGACCTGCTTGGCAGTCCCCTCCCTTGCTTCCCTTTTCTTTTCTTTATTTCCTTTTTTTAATTTCTTATATGTATATATATATATATATATACAAACATATATATGTCATGGTATATGTATAATACATCACACTATACATACATATAATACATGTTTACACATGTATACTTATATCTATATGTGTGCATAATACTCTATTTTTAACCACGTATACATGCCCTGATATTAAGTAGGCTATATGTATATGTATACGTACATATGCATGGAAATGCGTGCATACACGTATTACGAGGCATAATGTCGGGTTGTTCGGCACTAACTAATACCATTTTAGCTTCTAAAGTTGTACAGTACATGTGATATCAAAATATGGAGCTTAAACAGCTCGGGTTACAACTGGTGGTTCTCTACCCGACCCGGTTTATCTCGGTATACGTGCTAACCCGGGTCAGGGTATTACATATATATATACACATGTTTATATATATATATATATGTATATACAAATATAATTGTATATATAAATGGAAAACTAAAGAGAAAATAAGGTGGAATGAATGTAGCATGAAGAATACATATGCATATATATGCTGCAATACGTGTTCAGAATTGTGAAGAAGTATGTGTGAGTGTCGGCAGCACACACATGAAGGTGTAAGTGTGTGTTGTGTGCTGTAACATATATATATATATATATGTATATAATACAAAATATCAGCAAGCATTAAATGCAAAGCTGAAAGAAAAGAAAGAAAGCAGAAAGGAAGTCAGAAAACGAAAAAAAATAGAGGAAAATAGTGGGCTACAAGTGGGTGAGCAGGTGGTGGTTTTGCCTATATATGCAATTGCTTAGATTAGAGAAAATAAAAAACCAAAGGAGGTAAAACCAAGAAGCTGAGAGTGTTTATGAGATTCAGAAGAGGAGAGAAGGAAGAAACCGAGAAGAAAGGGGAGGGAAACTGCGAGCCAAAAACTTATACGGGTAAGTGAAAACCTTACTTCAGTTTTTAATGTTCAAGTATATTCATCTAGTTTTGAGTATAGGGTCCAAACAAGCATGAAAGTAGGAACATTTTGCAAAAGGAATCAATTAAAAAGGTTTAGAAATGAAGGAGAAAGAAGCAGTTGCAGGTTTTTTGAGATAATTCAGTTTTAGGGTTTGAATGCATTAAGCTTTGTTTAAATGATGTAGAATCATTCCTATAAGGTGAAGGAAACTATTGAGGAAAGATTGGGGTCAAACTAAGGGTTGAAGCTGCACCATTTTATTCCTTGATTCAGTTGAAATTAATTAAAACAGTTTTTGAAAAAAAAGGGAGGAAGATGCGTGGCTGTTGGGAATCGAGCACTGGAGCTCACAGCAGTGGAGGGGCATGCCCACCACTGTGCCACGCTAACACATGTGAGAAAAAATGAGCTTTATATATATATATATTATATAATGAGAAAATTAAATTAAATAATTAATTTAATATTAAAATAAGTTTCGATGTCCAAATTTAAGAAGTAAATAATGTAAATTTATTATCTTGAGCCTTCTGAACTCAATGGTGAAGTCTGTTTTATGAGAAGGAATTTAAAAAAATAAAGACACGTAAAAGTATAAAATGACTATTTTGCCCCTAGTACCCCGAAGCCAAATGGATGTCCGAGAGGGTCTAAGTTGACTTTCTCCAACATTTTGGACTCAATGGTAAGGTCCATATTATGAAATGAAGTATGGAAAAATATGACACGTAAATATGTGAAATTATGAAAACAAGAATTAATGTGTCACATCCCACACCCCAACCCTACGCGGATGCTGAAGATGTGATGTCAGTTAGCCGCTTTGCTAGTCTCCCAACCGACAATACAACCAACCAAAGGCAACTTCTGAACTTAACGATGAATTGCATTCCAAATGTAGGGTCAGAGCAGCGAAAATTTATACCTTTTTTGTTTCAGGAATGCAACTCATCTATGTACCATAGAGGTATGTACCATAAAGCAGGTCTAAATCTAGACAACTGCTAACTCTAGCCACATAGTGCGTCTATAACCAGTCATGTAACACAGAGCATATCTAATCTCTCTAGAGTACCATTACTATGAGCCATGTCCCAATATATCTAGTGTATATCAAAGAACTAAATCATATTATATCACATTATGTTCACTCACCTGAATAGCCTGAGTCAATCCACCAGAATCTAGTCTCCATAGATCAGTGCTAATCGGATCCTTGCTTGGGATGTCTCTCAATCTACTAGTGTCATTTCACTGTGCCTTCTAGATCAATGAAGATAATCCTGAAAAATGTTAGATAAATGGAATGAGCTTAAACAAGCTTAGTGAGTAACATAGGTTCCTACCATGGGTTTTAAAACCAGTTTATATATACATGATGTCATATAAAATGCATGCTCATATGTAGCTCAAGTAGAACAAATAGATCATATCAAAATAGAATAGACAGAACAGATTGGATCAGAGTTAGAACAGAACAGATCAGGACTGAACAGATCAAACCAGAACAGAACAGTACTGAACAGAGTACCAATCAAACAAAGCATATCATCAAGGTGCTTGAACCTCTCCCAACTGCCCATAAGTGGACCACTCGTGGGGCCTTTACCCTCTAGGGTCAGATCAGAGCAGAATAGAATAGAACTGAGCGGAACAGAAACAGAACAAAATGCCAATCATACAGACGAGCCTTCCCAGCTGCCCATAAGGGGACTACTCGTGGGGCCTCTACCCTCTAGGTCGTGCTCTGGCATAAAACCACTCAATCTTGTGGTGGGCCTAGAGTAAGACTCAACATAACAAAATATAATCGAACGAGATTCCAAGGATGGGTAGCAGAACAACAGACCTGAACAGTTTCAACAAGATATATCAGAAGGCAGGATAGAACAGAATCATGCCTCATGTCATGTAGAACAAAGAGTATGCATGAAAACATATGCATTAAAACAGTATAGTGTATAAACAGTTCAGTATATAAAGCAGTATAGCATATGAATCTAGATAATACAGAAAATATACACCAAGTCAGGAGTTTGAGTTACTCACTTGAATATATGCTTATCTCTATTCACAAATATCCTCTAGATACGTTGTTAGCCACGTCCATGCATATCCTGGGCATTATCCTTCCAATGGCCATCATAATTGATTTAACATCCAAAAGATCATCCTATGCCTCAAATGTGAACATATCCAACCTTTGTCTGGTTGCAGTCAAAATTCCACTGGCACTGCAATCATCATTTAACTCTCCGACCAACTTGGCAAGGTAGTTCCTCTTGTTTCTCCATTCCAAACCCCAACCATGTGAACTTTCAGCGAGATCTTTCTTTTCAGTGAAACGTTTTTGGTGATCCCATTGAGACTATACACTTTCACTCCAATCGCCAACCTTTGGAGAATTTGCAGTCAAGTGTCACAAGCCCTCAATCATGTATCTTGCTCTAGCCTTTAACTGGTTGCCATCTATCATATTTCTATGAGAACATTCAATACCATTGACATGTTCTGCTACAAGGTTCAGACTTGATCTTAAGAAATCTCTACGATCGTAGTCTACTTGTTCACGAAAACCCATCCATCTTAGTAAAAGCCCTTCAACAACTAATCTTGGTTGATGTCAAATGGCCACCTATATGTGCAAGTGATGCGGATCTGTGTAAATGCGTAATCTGCTCGAAGGATTCTAGCATAATTAGTTCCAAGCATCCGAATTACAACATTTGCCAGAAATGTTACCCATAACATTGGACCATGTAATACCATCATGCTCCCGAGCCCTAGATAACACGAAGCAGCACCTGCAGCACCCTGTTTTGCTGCAAGCCAAGCTGCTCTGTCCCTTCACGATCATTAATCATGGTGAAACCCTTAAGTGTTACTGACAGAAAACCTTCTTCTAGTGTATTAGTCTTGCAAAGAAGCCAAGCACCACCGTCAATGTTTCCACATAAACCGCATTCATTTCACTTCTACTGCCACAAAACCCATGAAAGCTGTTCTGGATAGTAATATGAACAACATCAAGCTTCAAATAATCAAGGCTGTCTGTTCTCTGAGGTATCAAAATTATCGGCTTGCTGAGTGAAAGATCTAACCTTACAATAGGTGATCCTTCAATGCTTTATTCACTTTGTTGCTGAGTAGTTTGCTTAACTTCATTAATTTGTCATCTGTACTGCATTCTCAATCTCATTAGGAACCATCAAGTCCTGCAGCGTGACCCCCTAGTGCTGCGGATTTGTAGATCCACAAATGGATAGGTAGCACGTCCATGCTCAGGTTCGAGTCTTGATAACTCCAAATGGGAAGTAACTGAGGCTTCTTCCATCTTTTTGAACATCTCCAGTTATTCCGGCCCAACCTGATGTCTATAAAAAAAAATATCCCATCCCAGATTCAGGTTCTTCAGTTTCTTGGTCTTGATAATTCTAATGCATTCCACCTCCAAACACAGACATGATCGAATCAATAATCCAACTTGCTTATCAAAATCCTTCTTCACTGTCTTCTTCTGCCGTTTTAGCTAATTTCCTTCCAACGATCAATCCAACGTGATCCCCCTATCCGAACAAGCATTCCTGTGCAACTCCAGTAACAACCTTTATTCTCAATTGAAAGCTGGCAGAAACAGAGGAACCCCACAAACCGCAACATCCACACGCAATTTCGAGTCACAAAACCGTAACATCCACACAATATAAATATATATATATACACATATATTTATATATATCCCTGTAACAAATCCTAAATAGAGGAACAATTGCCAAATCCGAGAACGACAACAAATAAGCAATGCTCTGGCAGAGATTTCTCTCACCGTAGATTTCCCTCTTGCCATAACTTCTCCCATTTCTTCACTTCCGTTCCCCTCTCTACACCGCTACTGCCGTCTCACTCCCAAACCCAATCACTTATCAGATCTTTCTCCCTCTACTTAGGTTTAACATCTTTACACAAATCCCCCTATCCGAACAGGCGTTCCTGTGCAACTCTAGTAGCAACCCTTGTTCTCAATTGGAAACGGCAATTGGAAACGGCAGAAACAAAGGAACCTCACAAACCACAACATCCACACGCAATTTTGAGTCACAAAACTGCAACATCCACACAATATAATATATATATATATCCCATATATTTATATATATCCCTATAACAAATCCCAAACAGAGGAACAATTGCCAAATTCAAGAACGACAACAAATAAGTAATGCTCTAGCAGAGATTTCTCTCACCATAGATTTCCCCCCTTGCCACAACTTCTCCCATTTCTTCACTTCCGTTCCCCTCTCTGCACCGCTATTGCCGTCTCACTCCCAAACCCAATCACTTATTAGATCTTTCTCCCTCTACTTGGTTTAACATCTTTACACAAATCACCCAAATCTAGCCACTTCCAGTAATTTCTCTGCACACCGAGTCCCTCTCTACGCTAGAAGCTTCAAGCTTCTTATTTTTCCTTCCACTTTTCTAGCTTCTTCGAGAAGTTTCTCCTATTTTTTCTTTTATATATCTTTATATATCTATATAATATAGGCCCCTTTTTATCACATGCTTTTAGCAACTTCTTATTGGTCACCTTCTTGTGTGGTCAAACAGTGCGGTTGTTCCTCTCTTTATCTACATATACATATAATAATAGCTGATACAATGAGCTTCATGGCTTCTAGAAGCTGCCCAAGGATTTTATATATATATATTATGCAAATAACTTGGATTTTTCTCAATTGTTCCAGCAACTTCGGTTGCTTATATCTACCCATCAACAGCTTCCATGGGAAGCTTCTAGGTTATAATATTCTATAATATATATTTATAATCTTATATATATATATATATATATATACAATCTGATATATATATATATATCTATATATATATATTAAGTCTTTATATATTTTTTTATCATGTCATATATATATATATAATAATGTATCCAAATATCTCATGTTGTGGCCCCACTTTTTCCTTCCAATAATTTCCTCTAGGAGCTACATGAAAATATATATTTTTAATATTTTTATTTCAAAATATTAAATTATCATAGGCCGATAAAATTTCCATAAAGCCGGGACTCGGTTCACTATTATTTATTTACCGATTTTGAGTCACCGTTCGTGTCTTATATTTTATTCATATTATTTGCATAATTAATTTCTTCGTATCGGTCCAATTTATCTATGTCAGCATTTAGTTGACCAGATTATCAATTACTTGAGCATATATATATATATATTATTTTTATATCGGAGGGTCTCAAATCCCGTTATGGCTTACCGTACGTCATATAACCTATTTTTTATTAGGTCAGAATAAAATCTGGGTTATGTAGAATTTTAGGGATATTACATAATGAAATTACCAGAAGAGTATACTTAAAAGGTATAAAGCCCTAAGATGGAAATTAGGCTTTACATAGTCTAAGAATAAGTTAAGAGCATCAATATTTGATATTTGAAGTGAATGTGAAGCTAATAGTGTAACACCCCGATCCCGCGAAATTAATAATTATTAATTAATACCGACTTACAGAATGATTTAGGGAATTAATCATAATCTCGACGGTCGCCATAGACCGATTAAATAAAGAAAATGTCAGGTGGGAAGGGTACCTTACCCGAATCCAAATTTCTGGTTAAATCAGTAAAATAATGCCGTTTTAACACTAACGGAACCCGAATTAGTTAACCCCAAAAATCTTGAATGATTAATAAATGACATGGAACCTCTGACACTGAAGCGAACTGAATTATGAAGCTCTCGGAAGAAACCGCATCGAAAAAGGAGCTACGGAATGAAAGTTATGTAGCAAACATTGAAAATTGAATTACTGTGCAACCAAACGTGGCCTTAACCGAAAATATGGAAAAAATGGCCAAATGGGAGGCCAAGGGAATTGAACCCTTGACCTTTGAGTAGAAAGAACCTCATCCAAAAAAATTACCAACTGGGCTACTACTGTCTTTGTGTACAAATATACAATGAAAGGTATATAAACCAGAATTCTGGTGGGGCCACCTCCCAAACTGACCAATGAGGTTACATGCAAAACCTCCATCATGACCTAAACCCCTACACTTCAGCCTCATCATCACATCTCAAGTGTCTACAATTAGACCTAGACCCTACATGTATGATTATGTATGTGTATAAGTGTACACTAATATACATATGAACTAGGGATCTCTACAACAACAAGTGTGTGAACTAAATATTCAGAAATCAAAAAAACTGTTGGGAGGACTGATCTGTTAAGAGAGAGAAACCATGTGAGGTCAAGCATGGTGTGTATAGCATGGTATATACAATTTGGTGTACACATGCATGTGTATGTCTTCAATGTGATGCACAAAGAGGAGGACTGAGGGCACGACTGCACTAGAACAACAGCCATGAACAAGCCTGAACCGAGCCAAGGAGAGCAGCTACTGCTTAAGAGGTAAAAATCCAAAAAACTGCAAAAATTTCCTGTTTAGGTTTCAATACTGTTCTGATAAGTTTAGGTCCATAAAAACCATATATATATGCTCCTGAGAGACTCTAGAGCTGTTCTAGATTAATTGGAAGGGTCGAATAGGGTAGGAAACACCAAACCGAGCCCAGGCAGCCATGGATGACCTCGAATATACAGGTCTGAATCAGCTGCAATCAAACTGATTTCTGACACACTGAACTTGATCTAGACATCCTAAGGGTCCTAAAACCACTGTTCCGCGACCCTAGAACGCTGATTTAAACCCTCAAAACCGAAGTTGCAGGTCTCGGGTTTGAAACCCAGACCCTAAAATCGACCCCTAAACTGGATTTTGTTGATGGTGACTTGAAGCCCCTAATGCAAGGGTCACAAAGCAACTGATTTCAGAGAAAACGGACCAAAACCGAGAGCCCTAGGGCCAGTTGCAGACCAAATTATCGTTTTCAAAACAGACCTGCCTAGAGCTCGATTCGAAGCTCAAAATGGATGTTAAAGGATGGATATGAAGTGCAGAAACCCATCGGGATTGAAATCAGCAAGAAATCATGTCTAAATTGCCACGAAATTGAAAGAGAAATTCTCTGTAAATTAGGGCAACAGTACACTGGTTGGTGAAGAAGACGACGAGTCGACCGAGTCGACTCGTCCAACACGTCCAAACCCACCGAACTAACTCACACACGTGTCGACGTATGAACTGGCCACCGCATTAATGAAATGGCACAGTTTTGGTTGTAGTGTTTTAAAATTCTGGAATCCGACTGTTTGGTAACACAGAAATAAAATTAGAAATTGAATTGGGGCATGACATAAACACGGATAGGGACTGAAATTGGAATATGAGGGATATGTTATCCCGATTTTCTGAAGAAAGGTGAACCGGCTGGTTCACCAAGGGTTTGGACCGGTCTAGGGTTTGGCTTGGTAAACCTAACGGTTCAGGGGCTTAATTGAAAGAAAATTAAAACCAGAACTTTTATAAATTGCACTGTGACCCCAAAACCTTCTGAATATCCGGTTCTGGCCCAGTTTCTGAAAATCTTGTACATTTAAGCCCCTGCTAAAGAAATTAAATAATAAAATAATTATTTAATTATTTTATTAAATAGGTAAAATTACGATTTTACCCCTGGGCATTAATTATGTCAAACGGAGTCCAAATAAAGCAAATAAATAGTGTATTTTCACTATTTCAAACATTCTGGACTCAATGGTACAGTCCGATTTTGGAAATACAGTACCAAAAAATACAGACTTGTAAGTGATAAATTACTGTACTGCCCCTGATGGCACCAGACCCAAATAAAAATAAAAGACAGTCTATTCTGACTATGTCGGGCGTTCTGAACTCAACGGTGAGGTCCGTTTAATGAACTGAAGTCCCGAAAAATACAGACACATAAAGTGTAAATGACCATACTGCCCCTGATGCTTCCCAGGGTCAATTGAACATAACAGATAGTCCAACTTAATTATGTCGAACACTCTGGACCCAATGGTGAGGTCCATTTTATGAACTGACGTGCCGAAAAATATGACACGTGAAATTACCAAATTACCCCTGATACTGTACGAAGCCCAAATGAAGTCCGATTGGGACGAAATTGATAGCGATAGAAGCCCAGATACTGGTGAGACTGTAAACATGATTAAATAATGATTCGGAGTCGGAATCTTACAAAACGTAAAATGACCAAAATACCCCTGAGCACAGTAAGTGCAAGGTAGAGGTCAAATAAAGGTCAAACTGATCTGATAAATTATCATAGGGATAATTATGAACACTGAAGGGCTAAATAAGACTCCGGGACAGTAATGCGTAAAATGAGAAATGACCGATGTGTCCCGATGATCAAAAGCAGATATCAAACGAAGTCCAAAGGACTTAAGAATTTACATATGAGATATATGGGACATTCTGAGGACCACGACAGGGTCCGGGGTAAGAATGACAAATTACCATTTTGCCCCTAAGGCTAAGTAAGCCCTTAACTGATAGCGATTCAAGTCTAAAAGACTTACAACTTCATGTATACGATATATGGGATATTCTAAGAACCACGACTGGGTCCGGGGCAAGAATGACAAAATTACCATTTTGCCCTATGGTTAAAATAAGAACCTAACTGATACCGATTGGAGTCTAAAAGACGTAGAACTTTATATTTAAGATATAAAGACTATTCGGAGGGCCTTGACAGGGCCCGGGGCAAGAGTGATAAAATGACCGTTTTGCCCCTAAGGCTAAGAAGTAACTGACTGATAACGATTGAAGTCTAAATGACTTGGGTTATAATCCTGATGACTGCTGAGCCTAATTTAAGAATAAAATAGCCCCGGATGAAACCTGATGAGAGGGCGATAGGCTACTAGGCTATCTTAGGTAAACCGATAGATACCTAAGATGACAAATGAGACCTGAATGGATGAGTTCTGATCTGTATATGATTGATGATTATTGTTCAGGATATACATGGAGATGCCTGACGTATCTGGAGGTTATCGGATTATTTGCGCAAGGAAATAACTGTAACAGTTTGTGAGTAACCTGGAACTTCTGACTTGGTGTATAAGTACACCGTCTAGTTACTGTATTTTGATTTACTGTACTATTTTGTATACTGTACTGTCTGAATGCATACTTTTTTTATACTGCATTATACGTAACATGATTTTGTACTGTCCTGCTCTCCTGTTCAGTTCGGGTCTGTCTTGTTCTGTTGTATGGTCTGTCCTGGTTTTATTCTGTACTGTTGCGTCTTGTGAGTAAACCTGACTCCTGAATTGGTGTATAAGTTCTGTCTAGATACTGTATTTTGAAGCACTGTACTGTTTTGAATGTCATACTGTTTAAAAAAAAAAAAAAGCATATATTTAAAGTAGCATATGCCTTGTCCTGATTGATATTGTACCAGTTTGTTCCGTCCTGTTCAATTCCGATATGTCTTGTTCTGATAGATGTATTGTTCCGTTTTGTTCCGACATGTTCAGTTCCGATATGTCTTGATCTGATTGATGTATTGTTTCATTTTGTTCCGTCATGTTCAGTTCCGACATAACTTGTCCTGATTGATATTGTTTCGTTTTGTTCCGTCATGTTCAGTTCCGACACGACTCGTCCTGATTGATATTGTTTCGTTTTGTTCCGTCATGTTCAGTCCCGACATGACTCGTCCTGATTGATATTGTTTCGTTTTGTTCCGTCATGTTCAGTTCCGATATGACTCGTCCTGATTGATATTGTTTCATTTTGTTCCGTCATGTTCAGTCCCGATATGACTTGTTCTGATTGATGTATTGTTTCATTTTGTTCCGTCATGTTCAGTCCCGATATGACTTGTTCTGATTGATGTATTGTTTCATTTTGTTCCGTCATGTTCAGTTCCGATATGACTTGTCCTGATTGATATTGTTTCATTTTGTTCCGTCATGTTCAGTTCCGATATGACTTGTCCTGATTGATATTGTTTCGTTTTGTTCCGTCATGTTCAGTTCCGATATGACTTGTCCTGATTGATATTGTTTCGTTTTGTTCCGTCATGTTCAGTTCCGATATGACTTGTCCTGATTGATATTGTTTCGTTTTGTTCCGTCATGTTCAGTTCCGATATGACTTGTCCTGATTGATATTGTTTCATTTTGTTCCGTCATGTTCAGTTCCGATATGACTTGTCCTGATTGATATTGTTTCATTTTGTTTCCGTCATGTTCAGTTTTGATATGACTTGTCCTGATTGATATTGTTTCGTTTTGTTCCGTCATGTTCAGTTCCGATATGACTTGTCCTGATTGATATTGTTTCGTTTATTTCCGTCATATTCAGTTTCGATATGACTTGTCCTGATTGATATTGTTTCAGTTTTGTTCCGTCATGTTCAGTTCCGATATGACTTGTCCTGATTGATATTGTTTCGTTTATTTCTGTCATATTCAGTTTCGATATGACTTGTCCTGATTGATATTGTTTCGTTCGTTTCCGTCATGTCCAGTTCCGTTATGATCTGTCTGAATTCTTGACTTGGTATATAAGTTACTACATAGATACTGTATTTTGATGCACTGTACGGTTTTAAAAGTTAAACTGTCTGAATGCATGTTTTTAAATGCAAACTTTTATACTGTATTGTACGCGGCATGATTTTGTCCCGTCCTACTATTATTTTGTTCGGTCTGTCTTGTTCTATTTTATGGTCTATCTGATTTTGTTCTGCTATGATGTGTCTGACTCTGGGTACCATTCTGATTATGAGCGGTCTGGCATAAGTAGGCTTGATTACGCGCCTAACTGATATATTATTGTTATGCCCTGTTATGTTTCGCCCAGTACTGATCTGTTCTGATATTTGAATTAATTGCCTATACTCTCATTGATATTGGCATCATGCACTGTTCCGTTTGTTCTGATTTGTTGTTCCGTTTAGTTCAGTCCTGTTTTATTTTATTGAAACTGCATTTAAAGTAGATTTATAAAACTGCTATTTCAGAAACAACTGAACTACCCTTGTGCTTTGTAAACAAGAAATGGTTTTGAAACCCTTGACAGGGAACCTGTGTTACTCATTGGGCTTTTCGAAGCTCACCCCTATTCCCTAACATTTTTCAGGAATAATATCTGTTGGATCTGACGGCACTGATCTGTGGAGACTGGATTACTGAGGATTGAATCTGTTTAATCAGGTGAGTGATGTAATACGACTGACTTGACTGATATGTACTAGATATGGACATGGCTCATGGATTTAAACGGTACTCTAGAGATTATAGTTCTGCTCTGTTGTTATATGTCGGATTATAGATATGCTCTGAGGTTAGAATTGTTAGCTGTTGGATTTTAGACTGGCTTTGTGGTACATAACCTTATAGTGAATACATGAGTTGCATTCCCCTGACAAAAAAAAAGTTTTTAAATTCCACTGCATTTGACCCTACAGTCGGAGTGCAATTCACTGAAAAGTTCAGAAATTGCCTTCGGTTGGTCGCGTGGCGGCTGACTGGCATCACGTCCTCGACATCCGCGTAGGGTGGGGTTCGGGATGTGACAAATAGAATCTTTATGAATTGTTCTTAGGAACTACAGAGGAAGAGGGAAAGCGCACTGGTAGCACTGACCCTAAGGACAAAAGTGAGTAATCCTGTATTTGAAGTGAAGATTTAACTCCATGGATTTGAAAAAGTTTAAAGTTCAAAATATCTGAAGCATTTGAATTTCAAATTCAATATCTATATGATTCCTTTTTTTAAGTATTACTGCTCCTTTTGTAAACCCTATTGTGACATGCTCAGTGAATGGTTTTTGCTACAGTTTCTCTTTAAAGTATGTTTCAGCATGATTAAGTTTTAAATGCAAAATATTATCAAATGTTCTGAATTTGTATATTCCAAGTATTTGAAGACTCTATTCTGAATTCATGAAGCCATGTTTTAAATGCTCAACAAAAGCATCTATTTGAAGAAGTCATATTTCAAATGCTTTTAACTGCATATATTTGAAGAAGTCATAATTTGAATGCTCATGAAAAGCAATTATTTGAAGAAGTCATCTTTCAAATGCTCTTAAATGTATATATTTGAAGAAGTCATATTTTAAATGCTCATGAAAAACATCTATTTGAAGAAGTCATATGTTAAATAATTTTAAATGCAACTACAAAGAGGCCATGTTTTAATACTTTTAAATAGCATTTACTTGTAAATATTTTTGTACCTCCTATTGCCACTGGTAATGCAAGATTAATCGTGCTTAAGCACTACTTGTGATTTTGGGTTCCTTTAGAACTCAATTGACATGAAAAAATGCCAGGTAGCAGGATCTAATCCCCCAGACACTGAGAATCCACGGGAAGTAAGACTGGAATCTGGTTCGAAACGGATTTCCACATAATCAAAGTGAAAAGATGAGATGTTTAGAAAGGTAGTAGGTTTATCGCTCCATTTTTAAATGTACTATATGTGTTGATTTCATGAACAAAAGTTTTCATGTTTTCATAAGAAATGGCATAAGGTTTTCAAAACCCCCATTTACATGAAGAAGTATTTGTTTAAAGGAAATGACTCAATTTTAAAATAAAGGGTCATACCCTCGTGTTTACAAGAAAAAGGATTTTTATTCATCCTATTGAGAAGTAAAAGATTTAAACTTTTTTGGTCACATTGGCCACCATATACATGTTTACATTGCATATTGCATATCCTACTCGAGTGCTTTAAATGCTCCGTGTTATATGTTTTGAAGATTCTAACATTTTTTATACGTGAAATATCTGTTTTACTCGAATGCTTTAAATTACTTCAGTCTTACATGTTTTGAAGTTTCCTATACTCTATTTGAAGAAGTACATGTTTAGCTTAAATACCTTGAATGTTTCAAAACTATCTGTTTAAAAGAATTCCTATATTCTTTATTTGTTGTATGACAACAATTGGTAGTGAATGTTTTCTAAATTATCTTATACTGACCACTGCCAATTAAAAACCCATGACAAATGCTAGAATTACTGCACGAGCTTAGTTTAGCTCATCTGGATTTATTTGACATATATACAGGTATCTGAAGGCACTCATGACTCTTTTTGGTGATGAAGATGGATAGAGCTTTGCCCATCTTGAGGAAGGGCGTAGGAAGCTCCATATAAGATTAGCAGTTTTGGGAAGTACTAAGGACTTGTAGTTAGTCACTTTTGTCATGAGTAGTTTTTGGAAGTATGTACTTAAGTCCCACGGGACAACCAAACATGTATTGTTATAAAGTCTTAAACATTTTTATTATGTTCTGAATGTATAATCATGTGTACCATTCTGAAAAGTGACAGTACCAGATGGATGTGCAGGAAATTTAAAAAAAGAAAAAGTTTTCATACTTTCGCAACATAGGCTGCACCGCCGTCCTACACCGTTGCTTATGTGAGCCTTGCCCGACGGCCCCTGGGCTGAAGGGTGGCGATCGTGATTCGAGATCCCTACAAAGTGGGTTTTCGGGTCATGACAGTTAGCGTACGTACGGAGTTCAGATGTGAACGTAGGGTATGGGACTCACAGTTGATATGATTGTACGAATTGGTTAAGTACCCTCGCATCCCCTAACCCGCATGTGGTAGGTTTAGGGGGATGTGACATCTCTACTCTCATTCATTGATTGATTTAGATCATTCACTAGATCTGAATTAGATATAAGAGCCTTTTGTTCATGTCATTTCACCATTGATGAAAAATTAAGATCAACCTTCTGGATGCATTGTTGATTCGATCGATGGATACTGAGATTGTGAGGATTTACAATTGTGGAGCGGTTACATTGGAAGATTCCTAGTAGAAATGGCAACGGGTTGGGTTTGGGGCAAGGTGGCCCTTCCCCAACCCCGACTTCATTTATATTCCCCAACCCTGACCCTAGCCTCACCCCATTTAGAGGCTTTCCCCGACCTTGATCCTGTTTATATTCCTCAACTCCACCTCGCTCCACCTCAAATCCTTATATATATATATATATTTTAAAGTAAGTTAAAACATTTTTTTTGATAGCTAAATTAAATTTTTATTGCCAAAATAACTAATATAAGAAAAAATAATATGAGTGTGATATGAAAAACCTTAAAACTAATTTCATATAGTATTTTTTATTGGTAAATATAATGTATATAAGAATAAATAAATAAAATTAATATATAAACGGGGCGGGGTGACCATCCCCCAAACCTGCCCCAAACCTGATGGGGTTTTAAAGGCCCCACCCTGACTCCACGCCAACCCGGTTACGTGCCATCCTTAATTCTGAGACCGTCGAGGATTTCGGTTGTATGAAGATTCTGACTATGAGGAACTTGCGTATTCAAAAAAAAATTGAAGACGTGATTGGGTAGAACGGAGCTTGAGGTGTAGAGTTTGGTTCGTAGATATATTGTAATTCAATTTCTATCATAATGGAAGTCTTCATTGAGCATTGGCCCGGCTCCAGAGTTTTACTCTAAGGATTGTTGTCCTTAGTGGTTTCTTCATCATCAATCGATTTGCAAATCTCTCAATTAATTCATCTCTTAAAATTTCCAAATTTCTTTGCTTGAATGCTTCCGCTTGATTTTATTATTGATATTAAGTTTTCATGAATCTCATAATTAAGCATAAATTTGATTAATTGAAAACTTAATTGAGCATTTGAATTTGTAAATTGAATTGACCTTTGATCATTTAGTTAAATTTTGTATTGAATTTATTAAATTAATTATCAAATTGAACTAATTGATCAATTAGGTTATTGTAGATAGGTTTGTATCTTTGAACTATTCTTGACTATACATTGGTGGAAGGGCTTAAATTTGGATTAATCACGTTGAGTGATTTTGTTGTTGTGGCATCGTTTTTGTAGACAAGACTTGTAATTAACCAACCTATTCAACCCCCACTTCTATGTTTAATTTACACTTAGGGACCTTAAGCTATATCCTAATGGTATCGATCTATAACAGAAATAGCCGAAGGCAGTTTTGGATGCCTGTTTTGAGAAAAAAAAAAAAGGTCATTATAAGCCTCAATTTTTTATTTTTGTGACAAATTTCGTTGTTTTGGCTGCAGATTCAAACAACTATGACTTGCCGCTCTGTTAACCGCTTTATGCAAATTATACATGCATTGTATGTATTTTTTTGAGATCTAGCCAGCTGAACGGACAAAGGTAGTTTGTGTCACCTGGTTTGAGAAAAAAAGGCCACTATAAGCCTCAATTTTTCATTTTGAGGCAAATTTTACAATTTTGGCTGCGGATTCAAACAACCATAACTTGGCACTATGTTATTTGGTTTACATGAATTATACATGCATTTCTTATATTTCTTCGAGATCGAGCCATTAGAATCTTCGAAGGCAAATTTCAACGCCTTTATTGAGAAAAAAGGCCATTGTAAGCCTTAATTTTTTTATTTTTGAGGCAAATTTTGTTGTTTTGGCTACATATTCAAACAACTATATCTTGGCACTTTGTTATCCACTTTATGAAAATTATACATGCATTTCATATATTTCTTCAAGATCTAGCCATCTAAATGGCCAAGGGCAGTTTCTGATGTCTGGTTTGAGAAAAAAGGCCACTATAAGCCTTTATTTTTTTATTTTGAGGCAAATTTCACTGTTTTCGAAGCGGAATCAAACTGTCATAACCTGGCACTCTGTTATCCGCTTAACGTGAATTATACATGTATGTTATGTATTTGTTTGAGATCTAGACATCTGAATGGCCGAAGGTGGTTTGTGACGCCTGGTTTAATTAAAAAGGCTATATGCCTCAAATTTTCATTTTGAGGCAAATTTTGTTGTTTTAGCTCCAGATTCACACAAGCATAACTTGGCACTATGTTATCCGTTTTATTAAAAATATATATGCATTTCATGTATTTTTCGAAATCTAGCCATCCAAAAATGCCAAAAGTGATTTTCGATGCCAGTTTTGAGAAGAAAGGCCATAATAAGCCACAATTTTTCTTTTTTTAGGAAAATTTCACAGTTTTGGCTGCGGATTCAAAGATCTATAACTTGGCACTCTATTATACAGTTTACACAAATTATACATCCATTTCATGTATTTCTTCGAGATCTAGTCATCTGAATGGCCGAAAGCGGTTTGCGATGCCTTATTTAAGAGAAATGATAAGTCTTAATTTTTCAATTTTAAGGCAAATGTTATTGTTTTGGATGCGGATTCAAACAACCATAACTCGGCAATCTATTATCTGCTTTACATCAATTCTATCTATATTTCATGTATTTTTTCGAGATCTGGCCATCCAAAATTGACAAAGGTGATTTTCGATGCCTCTTTAGAGAAAAAAGGCTATTACAAACCTAATTTTTTCATTTTGAAGCATATTTCGCTGTTTTGGCTGCGGATTGAAACAACCATAATTTGGTACTCTTTTATCCGCTTTACACAAATTATATATGCATTTTATGTATTTTTCAAGATCTAGCTGTCCAAAACCATAACACCCCGACCCAATTAAGCTGGGCAATTAAGGATAATGATGGTTATCAGAAGATAATTTGCTAAATAACCATAGGCAATTCTAATTAAGACTAGTAATCCGTAAATATGAACATGAATGTGTAAATTAGAGCAACTAGTTTTAAATTGGAGACAACCAATTTTAAGAATTTGAATTAATGTCAAAGGTCACAACTTGACAACAAATTACGATTAATGTTAATCGAGGATTAACACATGAGTGGTTATGAAAAATTAGTGCCCAAAGTGCACTTAAGCTAGACTAGTGTGATACATGAATAAGCTATGTTTAATCAAGATTATCCCAAAAATTATAATAGACTTTTGGGAATAATTAAGTACAATATAATATAACAAAAAGAAAATAGAACGAAAAATGGGCCAAAATGCTCCTATCAAGTTTGGAACCCTGCACCTTGTGTAAGCAAATGCTAAGTTTCCCAAAAAGAACACTAACTTGGTTATAATACTTTTGTGTTATAATATGCACATGATATGTATCCAACCTAAAAGAATGTGGGAAATTTAGATAAGAAAAATGACAAATGTCAACACCTCATTGGACCCTCATCCCAGCCAATTGAATTACATGCAATGTCACCTTCCATATATATATATATATATTATGATGTGCATGTACGTAGGGTGTATGAGAAGCCAACTAAAGATAGAGAGAGAGAGATGGTTGGCTAGAGAGAGAAATAGAGAAATATATATATAGAGAGAGAAGGGGAAGGTTTGTCTTGCATGTGTGTGTGTGCTTAAGATCAATGCACATTGGGGAGTAAGGAGAAGTTCCAGTGACTGAAAGGGTTTAGAGAATGGAGCATGCAAGCCCAGAGACAAAGATAGAGTGAGAAAATGGCCATTGAAGTAAGTTTCTCTCACTAAAATCTTATAAGAGGCTATTTGTTTTAGGTTTAAATTGCATGAATGTGTGTAGAATTGACAATGATAGAGAAAAAGGAAAAGATTAGGAACTATTGGGCTAAAAAATCCTAAAACCTTTAATACCCAAAAGTGAGAAAAATTAGGTTTTGAACCCATATCAATCTAAACTTAAAAATAATTACAATGCTCAAAAGAGAATGAAACATGGAGTACACTACAACTTAAAGCAGCAAAAATGGTCAAGAGACTATGGAGATAGCCTGAGTTGCAAGTATGGTTGGATAATTTGGGTGATCAGAGTTTTGGTTGTTTTACATGGTTTTAGGAATGGGAAAATGTTCCCCAAGCTCCTAGAAACCCATAGGAAGAAAAAGAACTCCAAAAACAATGTAAGACTTCACGAAATAGAAAAATGAAATGTCACCGAAAAATTGTGGCTCGCTGGAGCAAACACTGTAACCCCATGTTTCGATGACTAAAATTTTATAAAAGTAAATTTTGAAGATGGATATGAAATCCTCATGGAAAAAGGGTTTGAACCCTATTGTTTTGTTGCCAAAAAATATCGGCGGCAATCACCGGAGTCGGAGAAGGCAACCGAAACCCTCACTGAAAAAACAAAGAAGACGATACTGTGCGAGTCGGGTCCTGATCAAATGTTTAAATGGATTTTGGCTTAATTGAAACAACATCGTTTTGACCTTAAGAATAAAAATTATAAAAAAAAGGGCATGACGTCATGCTAGTGTCAGCATGACGCGGTGAACCGGACTGAATCGTTTGGTTCTTAACCTAATGGAATCGGTTCACTTGCATTGGGAATGAACGAGATTTTTTTAAAAGGTTTCTGAAATTATGTTTTGGCCCTAAACCTTTCTCTTAATTACGAATTGGCCCAAGAAATTAATTAAAAATTAATTTTAAACCCTTTTTAAATTACGGGAAATTACCAAAACGCATTGGCCAAAAATAGGACAAATGAAGGCCAATGAAAATGAAAAAAAAGAGTCTAACCCAATATTTTTAGGCATTCCGGATTCAACAGCAGAGTCTGATTTACGAAATTAGATCCTAAAAAATATTAACAGGTAGACTGGAATAATTATAATTATGTCCTAATGATCAATTAAGCTATCAATTAGATTCCGATGACTATGAAAATACATATGTTAGCATTTTGGGATATTCTGAACCCAATGGCAGGATCCATTTTATGAAACAAAGTCCCAAAAATATAGACACGTGAAATGTCATAATTATCATTTTGTCCGTAGTCATCCAAAAGCTAGTTAAATGTCAAAGGTGACATATTTTGACTTTCTTTGACATCCCAAACTCAACGGTGGAATCCATTTTATCAAACAAAGTATCAAAAAATGGGACACGTTAAAGTGTAAAATTATGAAAATGCTCATAGACTTAATATAAGTCACAAATAAGTTAATTAAGATCTGAAAAATCTAAATTAATTACATTCAATATTTCAGACTTGACAGTGACGTTCTTTTGAGAAAAATAAGACCCGATAACAAACTGAAAAATGAAGAATACGTCTTTAAGACTTAATGAAGTTACGAGGAGTGTATATATGAAATTAAAAGGTCCACGTAAATGTTAAAAGGACTGTCTAGACTCAAAATTGAAGTCCGAATACCTAAAATCGTGTATGGAGAAATATGGGATATTAAAAATATAAATTACCATTATTCCTTTGAAGGGCTAGATAAGCTATAAGGCATCAGGAACCCTACATTGAGAATTTTAGGATCTCTTAATCAATTAGACTAAGTTCAAAAGAACTTAAAATGCTGAATAAATATACTTAGAATTAGAATGAATACTAATTTAATATACCATATATTTTTGATCCATGATTATAGGATCACCCAAATGATGGAAAAATAAAACAAGGCTATGGGATAGCTACTATGATACCAATATGGGAATGCAATGCTAAGAACCCAATGTAAGTAAACCCAAACTCTAATATGTGGATTTCTACTCTGCCAACGTGGCCTACTTGTATAGTTGCCAAGCTTTGCTTCTTGAAATTTTGCATCAATAATTGTTTCAAGTCCATAGCTTATTGATTATTATGCTTTCATTATGTGAAAATTTGAGATTTGTTGATATCCTATTCATTGTGAACATTTATGAGTCATTTGACTCCTTGAGTATGTATTATCTTTGTGATCATTGCGATCCTTTTCGTTGTGAAAATTTGTAATCTATGTATATGTACAGACCTTGTGGCATCCTTTTTTTGGTGACTCTATTTATGACTACTCGGGGTTATGCTTGTCATAACTCCCGTTTTGTGATGTCGATGACCTACGGGTCGGTGTTTCAGAATGATACCCAACACATTGTCTTGATGAGGACATTTTGATATGATGATAAGAGTTCTTGGTGCCATTCAAAGGAACTCAGAGATGAGTGGTGAACCTAAATGAGTGTTGTGTGGGGGTAGCCGGGCCCTATTTGATAGCATCCATTTGACTCAAGTTGTCTATGTTTGATTCCACACCATTTGTTGATTTGGTGATGTTATCTTTGAATGATAAATAAGCCTTTGAGGCCTATCTTTGTATTCAATTTGAATCTCTTTGATTTGGGCAGCTAAACCTTATATGTTAATAAATTTGTGCTTGTTGACTTGTTTAGTCATCCCTATTACAATTATAACCTCTTTGTGAACTGTGTTATTTTGGCCTGATGGCCAATTCCTTTAAACTTGAAATCCTGTGATTATTCACTTGTTATACACCTTTATTTAACCCATGGCAGAGTGAAGGATTTACTTACTAAGCTAAGTTAGCTCGCCCTAGAATTATAATAATTTTTCAAATAACACAATATGGAATGAAAGACAATGATGGTGACTAATGGAGCTAGTAATGTGCTTGTGGGTAATATTGATGATGTAAAGCTACGAGTCTTAATTTGAATATATAACTTGTAAGGTTGATGTTAATGCTAGATATTATGACATAGTGACACTAGAAATGTTATTAGACTTGAATGGTGATTAATGATGATGAAAATATACATGGAGATAATCTTATTGATGGTTGTTAAAGTTTGATTTGTTATCAAATGAATTGCATGTGTGTAGCTTCTGCGCTTAATAAAATAATTTCTTTTTAATTACACTTTGATGTAATTTATTTGATTTTGTACAGCCTGTCTGAGTGACAGTGTCAATCACCACCCCTCTAATCCTTAAAGGGTGGGTTTCGTGTCGTGACGGAGTGGTATTAGAGCAAAGGTTAATGATTCTTTGGGAAAAGATCATACCAGCATTGGGCTTGATGACTATTAGATGATTGAATGATCAATGATTTTTGAAAGACGATAGTGTGTTTAAGTGCAAAGCTTAATGGTCTTTGGGAAAGACTGTACCATAACTAAATTCGATGATTATTGGACGATTGAGATGATCAAATGAATAGTGACTTTTGGAAGATCATAGCATGTTTAAGAACGAAGGTTAAGGATTCTTAGGAAGAATCATACTAGTATTGAGGTTGATAACTTTTAGATAATTGAGTTAGTGAATTGATCAATGAATTATGAGAAACTATAGTCTGAGCAAGGGCAATGGTTAATGCTTTTTTGGAAGATGTAGAGTGACATAGAGTTGGGATTGTGAAATTTTAGAAAGTTGGTGGATCTGACAACAAAGCTATAGAAGAGATAGTTTGAAGAAGGCTTAAAGGATAGTGACCAAAGGAGTTTTGTTTTGTTCTGATCTGTTTGTTCTGCTTGAGCTGCATTTAACCATGCATTTTATTTGGATATGTTACTGTTAAAAATGATTAAACTATCCAAGTGCTTTATAGACAAGAATTGGTTTTGAAACCCATGGCGGAGATTCTATGTTACTTACTGAGCTTGTTTAAGCTCACTCTACCTTGCTATTTTTTAGGATCTATATCCATTGGATTAGAAGGCACATAAAAATGAAACTAGTAGCTCAACGTCATCCCAAGCAAGGATTTGATAACACTGAATTATGGGAACCTGGATTCTTGTAGACTGAATCATGCTATTCAAGTGAGTGAAACTATATGATTGAATTCACTGATATGAAATAGATGTATTGGGACATGGCTTATGTATATTGGTACTCTAGAGATATTAGATGTCTAATTATCGATGTGCTCTGATATATATAGATGAGTTGCATTCCTGACTTAAAAATGTTTTAATTTTTGCTGCTCTGACCCTACATTTGGAATGCAATTCATGGTAAAGTTCAGAAATTTGCCTTTGGTTGGTCGCATTGTCGATAGGGAGACCGACAAGGTGGCTAACTGACATCACGTCTTCGGCATCTGTGTAAGATGGGGTGCGGGATGTGACAAAGTGGTATCAGGGTTGAGGTTTGTAAATATTAAAGATCCACTGATACCACAGAGTGGTATTAGAGCTAAAGGTTAAGGTTACTTGTGACAGACCTAGAGCAAGTTACCAAAGATAGGAACTTTAGGACAATAAGTTGTGAAATGGTTTAAGAACCTGTGTCCACATTAGAGCATTAAGTTATAGATTAAGAACCATAAAGTACCTGAGCCTAGTGAAAAGTATCAAAGTGATAAGTCCCAATTTTGGAAATTGCAAATGGAATTGTGGAGGCCTTCGAAAGAGATAATGAATCTGTGATTCTAAAGCGTCTACGGACTAGGCATCAACATTCTCGTTAGAGCCAGAGTGACGTTGAATGACAAGTGACACAAGGACATGTCGATAATGACACGTATGCTTGTGGACATAACGATTAGGAGGAAAACGACTATAGGTAATCCAATTATTGCATTGATAATTGTGATTGTGGATATCATCAAAAATGCTTAAATTGTGGAATCAAATACGATGGATGATTTCTAATCATATGAAGATGATCACCAAATTTGATTTAATGTGAAATGGATCTAATATCGAATCTTGGTGAGATCATGTATTTTGTGGATTGTAAATCAGACTTATTGTGGATTTTCTGGATCTGATCTGAAAGATACTATTTGAGGTTAAGATTGTATCTCGAGAAAAAGATTTACGACATTTTACTAAGTCACAAGGTAATCTACTCCCTAAGGGATAAACTTGACTAATAGATGATTGATTTCCCTCTAAGGCAAGTTGAGTTTTGGGGACAAAACTTTTTTAAAGGAGGGGAGAGTGTAATATCTTGAAAAAATTGACATGACCACCCTGACCTAATCAAAGTACGTTATATGATGGTAATGTTCGAAATGGCTAAAAATACATTGAGCCATAATGTGATTACTTATTCTAAGAAACAAAATTAATCAAAAACGCCACACCATAGATGGTGTATACTCGAAAAATTGACAACCTAGTCAACCGAGTCAAAATAATTTGGACTAGTGCCGAAGTTGACAAGAAGAGGCCAATACGGATAATTAAGTATGGAAATAATATGAATATAGTATAAGGCACCACGGGAACCCAAAAGCAGTAAAATGAGTAATGATGATACCTAGCTCCGGCTTTATGCCAAACTTGTCGGCATTTCAAAAGTTGATATTTTACGGAATAAAATTATAAATTACGGTAATATATATATATACCCAAAAAGATGCTTATACATGTATACATGTGTATATAGTTATACATATGGTACATTAATTATATGTAATATGTAACCATGAGAAAACATAAACTATATAGATATTATATTTTATATAATAAAATAATTAAGTGAGGTGGTGGCAGCTTCTAGACCTTATAAGATATATATATATATATATATTATGGAAGCTGCTGGAAGATATGTATATGTGGTAGTTTGTATATCTACACAAATAAGGGAACCTTCTAGATCAATATAAACAAATGAAAATCTTGAAGCTTCTAAGCCAGAATAGTGACAAAAAAACATGGGAAATTCGGCAGGGTATTCTAGAAAACTCTGAGATGCATTTATATATATATATATCGATATGTATGCAACCAACCTTGTAAGTATATTTCTGAAACAAAGAAAAAGAGAGAAAAAGACAAAGAAAGAGAGAAAGGGAATAGAGGGCCATGGGCGTGTGAGTTATATAAATATAGACCAAGGGAAGCTGCTGTAGCAGTGCAATTCCACCATGGATGGAGGAAGAAAGGAAGCTTCAGAGGTTGGGCAGTAGGCCAAGGTAAGTATTTAACGATCTTATCTTATGTTTTGCATACCGTTAGGAACCAAGCATCAGTAGAAAAATTGAAAGAAAACCCAAGAAAATGTATTTGTAATGCACAGCCCAAAACCAGTAAAAATCTGAGTTGAACCAAACTTAGTTTGGTGAATAGGAACATATAGGAAATCATGTCAGGATTCTAAATCATTTTTAATCATGAAAAATGGTCAAGAAATGACCATTTTATAGCTGAATTTCATAACCTGTGCATGGTTAGAAACTTTAAAATAGGTGTAAGAAATTGGACTGTTTAAGGTCTAGAATAGTCTTAAATGAATGCTTGAGGTTCCTAGAATCAATTTGGTATAAAAAGCATAAAAAATAGACGTCAAAACCCTAAGCAAAAGTAGAAAAAAATACACAGTTTCGGCAACCGGTGCCGGAGAAGTAGCCTAAGAAGGTGCCGAAAAAGCATGGGAAAGACGGGTCTTATTAGCCTGTCGGGTTGAACTTTGGGTCAGGTTGGGACCCGATCGAACGTAAGGCAGTTAATGAAGCTGTGTCATTTAGGGCATGTAGTTTGATTTTTAAAATTAAATTCGGAATGTTTGGTTATAAGGATAACAAATCAGAAATCAGACTTAGAGGTAACCAAATCGTGGATAAGACAGGAATCTAGATATGCTATTCCGGTTTACTAGAGTGTCCTGAACTGGTCGGTTCAAAGGTCCTTTAGGCCGGTCCAGGGCAAAAACCTGTGAATCCACTAGTTCAATGGTTTAAAGAAAAAAATAAAAATCATAACTTTTCATAATTCGAATTTGACCCCTAAGCCTTTTAGATAATTCCGTTCAGACCCAACTTTTGAGAATTAATTCAAATAAACTCCTGAAAAATAATTTAATAAGTAATTTAATTATTTTGTAAATAGGATAAAATAACCATTTTACCCTTGGGCCCTAAATAAAGCAAATAAAGTCCAAAGTGAGATCCAAAAAAGGCTATCTTAACATTTTCGGACGTTCTGGACATAATAGAAATGTTAGATTGGACATCTGGAGACTCCGGGGTGGTCCCACCATAAGATGTAAAATTATCAAAATACCCCTAATACAATACGAAGCCCAAATAAAGTTCAAATTGGACGAAATTGATACCAATGGAGGCCCAAATAATTATGAACTCATATATATGACTAAATAATGATTTGGGATCATAATTTCATAAATATGAAATGACCAAAATACCCCTAAGTAGAGAAAATACAAAGTAAAGGCCGAATAAATTCTAAAACATAGCCAATATGATATAATTGATTGTTATAAGCATAATAATGAGAATTGAGAGTCCAAATAAGACTCCGAGGCAGTCAAAGTATAAAATGAGATATGATTGATGTGTCCCAATAATCTAAAATAGATACCAAATGAAGTCCAAAAGACTCAAAAATTTATATAAATGACATGTGAAATATTCTGAGGACTAAGATAGGGTCCGAGGCAAGAATGACCAATTATCATTTTGCCCCTAAGGTTAAATAAGTGATTAATTGATAACGAATGAAGTCAAAATGACTTAGATTATAATTTTGAAAGCTACTAAGCTGAATTAGGGAACTCAATAGCCTAAGTTGAAACCTAATAAATGGGTAATAGGCCATTAGACTTTCTTAGGTGATTTGATAGACTCCTAAGATGATAAATAATTCATGAATGGATGAATTTTTATATGTCTGTGATTGATGATGATTATTCAAGAAATGCAAGGATGTGCCTAAGGACGTATCTGGAAAATATCTATAAATGGAGATAAGCATACTATTTGTGAGTAACTCGGAACCCCTGACTTGGTGTGATTTTATACTGCGCTATTTAGATTTATATACTATGAGTAACTCGGATCTTCTGACTTGAAGTTATTTTTACTATTATAGTATTTTCATATACTGTACTATTTCACATACTGTATTGTTTGAATGCATATACTTAAATGCATACACTTTCTACTGCATTACACTTGGCATGATTCCATTCTATCATACTCTCTGATTTTGTTCTGTTATGATTCTATTTTGTTCTGTTTTGTTTTGTTATATGCTATTTGAAGTCTGTTTTGATTCTTTTTTGTTTTGTTATGTTCTGATTCTTGGGCCCACTATAGGATTGAGCGGTATGGCTTAGGCCAAAGCAAAACTCAAAGGGTAGAGGCCCCACAAGTGTCTGTTTATGGGTAGCTAGGAAAGGCTTAGATACTTGGTTGGCATCTTGTTCTATTTTATTCCACTCAATTCTGTCCTATTTTGTTCTGGTCTGACCTAGAGGGTAGAGGCCCAACGAGTGTCCACTTATGGCCAGCTGGGAGAGGCTCAAACATATGCCTTCTGATTGATATATTGGCATTCCATTTTGATTTGATCTATTCTGTTTTGATCAGTTCAATTCAGTTCAGTACAGTTCTGATCTGTATGTTTTACTTGAGTTGCATTTAACCATGCATTTTATTTGGATATGTTATTGCTAAAAATGATTAAATTATCCGTGTTCTTTATATACAATAACTGGTTTTGAAACCCATAATAGAGAATCTATGTTACTCATTGAGCTTGTTTAAGGTCACTCTACCTTGCTATTTTTTAGGATCTATCTCTATTGGATTAGAAGGCACACAAAAATGAAACTAGTAGCTCAACGACAACCCAAGCAAGGATTTGATAGCATTGAATTATGGGAACCTGGATTATTGTAGACTAAATCATGTTATTCAAGTGAGTAAAACTATATGATTGAATTCATTGATATGCAATAGATGTATTGGGACATTGCTCATGTATATTGGTATTCTAAAGATATTAGATGTCTAATTATCGACGTGCCCTGATGTATATAGATGAGTTGCATTCTCAACTTAAAAAGTTTTTAATTTTCGCTGCACTAACCCTACATTTGGAATGCAATTCATTGTAAAGTTCAGAAGTTTGCCTTTGGTTGGTTGCATTGTCGGTAAAGAGACCGGCAAGGTGCCTCACTAGCATCACGGCTTCGGCATCCGCGTAGAGTGGGGTGCGGGATGTGACAGGCTATAACAGAGAAGCTCAGCTGAATCAATTTTGTGCATATCTGTATTGAAATTGAACTTGGAAAGGACCCCTCGAAACAATTTGAATTTCAATTGGATGAGGAAACAAGTGTTACTATTTATGTTGAATATCAATAGATTCCTAAGTTTTGCTCTAAGTGCATGAAATTTGGTCATGGCCAAAAATCAATGCAAACAACCTACTAAGCAAGTGTGGATGGAAAAAGATATGCAACCCAAGGAAGCAGAGGTGAATTCTAACCCCAATTTGAATGGGGATTCAAATGTTCAACTAGGGGAAACCAAAGGTATTAGTGATTGACCCCACCTAAGATGAGTATTTCTCCTAAAAAGTAAATTGTCAATTTGCAAAATAACTTTCAAGTGTTGTATGAGAGTGGGGAAGCCTCCACTAGTTCAAATCACCAAGAAAAGATAGGGAAGGAAGAAGTGAGCTGTAATGAAATCAAGTGGCAATTAGAATGAGAATTAATTCTGATCTAGAGGTGGGGGAACTGCAGGTTAAAGGGGTTTTGGAAGAGGACGAAAAGGCACCAGCAACTCCAAATGATAGAGGAATGCTTGATAAGAGTCAAGGAACTCAAAACTCCAAAATGGAAGCCACTCCACTATTTGCCCCGAATTCAAAGGAAATAGGGAGCATTTTGTGGATTCAGTGGAATTGCTTAAAAAGAGGAATAAAAGTAGTCAAAGCAATAAGGGGAAAAAGCAACATAAGGGATTAGGGCAAGGCTCTGGAAGGAATTCAAAATTCTCCCTGTTTAAATGATCAATTTTGCTTGCTGGAACATAAGGGGTGTGAATCTCCCCTTCAAACAATAAAAAATAAAGCAACTCATTAGAGCTCATGCTATCTCATGTCTTGGATTGGTGGAAACAAAGTTTAAGCAAGCTAATTTTGAGAAGGTATCTTGATTTTTATGTCCTAACTGGAGTTTTATTCATAATTATGCTGATATAGATAATGGTAGAATTTGAATTGGGTGGGATGATGAGGTGTTACAGATTACTCTCCTCAACTCAATGGAGCAAGCAATCCATTGCCTTGTTCAAATTAGGGAGAAAGGAATTTAGTTTTATTTGTTAGTTATCTATGGTTACAACAATGTCATGGATAGAAGAAGGGTTTGGAGTAGCTTGCGTTAGCAAGCGACTCTAAACAATGATTTGCCTTGGCTTGTAATGGGAGACTTTAATGCGGTTCAGTTTAGCAATGAGAGCATTGGAGGAAATAGTGAATGGCCCCCTGTATGGGGGAATGTAATAATTATATTATAGTTACAAAATTGGAGGATCTAAGGTACATGGGGTTGCCACTTGACTTGGACTAATTGACAGTATGGCAATGATACAATCTTAAGGAAGCTTGATCGTGTGTTGGCTAATGATAGAAGAATGGTGGGTTTTAGCAATTCAGAAATGGAGTTCTTGCCTTCTGGTGTTTCAGATCATAGCCCTATGATTGTTCAGACTAGAATTGAAATTAAATGCAAAGGGACACCTTTTAAATTCTTTAATTTTTGGTTGGGATATGATGATTTTGAGCCGACTGTCAACAAAGCTTGGAGTCAAGAAATTGAAGGATCAGCTATGTTTATTTTGAGTAAGAAACTTAAAGCAATGAAAAAAGAATTGAAGAGTTTAAACCGAGTAAGAGGGCAGATTTCCACCAACACAATTGAGGAAGTCCAACTACAACTTTTTGTAATCCAACATTCTTTGAACACTAATCCTCTTGATCTTGAGTTGAAGAACCAAGAAAAGCAAGCCTTGCAACACTTTACTCAATTGAGCAAATGGGAGGAAAGCTTGGCGAAGTAGAAATCAAGGACTCAATGGCTAAATGAGGGTGATCAAAATACGAGCTTATTTTTTAAGAGCATTACTCAGAGAAGAAACCATAGAAAAATTAGAAGCTTAATTGATGAAGCGGGTAGAAGGATTGAAGATAGCAAGGAAGTCTCTGTTGCCATTGTGGACTACTACCAAGATTTATTAGGAAAAGTCCCCTCAATCCCTTAACCCGGAAAAGACCAACTCAAAGATTTCATCACCAAGGGTATTTCTCCTGCACAAGCTCATCAATTAAGTAAGCTAATTGAGATGAAAGAGATTAAAGGGACTTTGTTGTGCTTGCACCCTAACAAAGCTCTGGGTTCAGATGGTTTTAATGGGCATTGCTTCCAAGCTACTTGGGATATCGTGGGTGAAGATATTCTTGTTGTCATTCAAGAATTCTTTCAAGCAAGTTCCTTGTTGCATGATATTAATTCTACAGCCATTGCCCTTGTGCCAAAAGTTCCTAATCCCTTCCGATTGAATGACTACCACCCCATTTCGTGTTATAATACCATTTACAAGTGTATTACTAAGATCTTTTCTAATCATCTTAAACCCATTCTTGGTGACTTGATTGATGAAGCCCAATCTACCTTTGTGTTGGGAAGGAGCATTAGTGTTAATATCTTTCTTTCCTAAGAGCCTATGCATAATTATCACAAGGAGAGGGGCACCCCGAGGTCTGTAATGAAAGCGGACATTAAGAAGGCTTATGATTCAGTGCGATGGTGTAACACCCTGATTTGAATTAGGGATCATTAAGTCGTGGATTATAAATTACTGATCGACACCTTAAGTAATGAGGTCGGTTTCAAGCCAACACGAGGGCTTTTTTTAAAAGTCTTGAAAACCCAGGACGACTGTACATCACTTTCGTTGCAATCACCAACCCATTGGTTTCGTGGTGATTATATGTTTACACGTTGACCGCCGAACCTAAGACACGTTTTACGAAGTTATGAAAAATAGTATAAATATTATACACTTAAGAGAATGATTAATTAATTTAATATAATTAGTTGATTTAATATAAGAAATTAAGTATTAGTTATATGATGACACACATTAAAGGTGTAATATGTGTGTGTATATGGCCAAGCATGTGTATGTGTAAGTATATATATATATATGTATATACATGGTGGTATATATATATATATATAAATAATTAGATATAAATATATGTAGTATATAAATAATACAAATAACTAAAGTGTGTGCAAAAGAGGGAGATTGTGTGTGTGTCGGTGGAGAGGTGTGTGTGTGTCCAAGTGTATTTGTGTGTGTGAGTTATGTTATATGTATATATATATATATATATATATATACACACACATATACAAAACACCACACACACACACACACAGCCAAATGATGGCCTACCTAAAATAGTGGTATGAAGGACACTCATTAGAGAAGCTGCCATAAGTTGGTGGGGGGAAATCAGAATTGTAATGATCATATATGCACCTATATACATATATACATATTGTATACACTCACCCACATGAGAATTCAGTCACACAGAGAAAGAGAAAGAGAGAGAGAGGGAGAGGGAGAGGGAGAGAGAGAGAGAGGAACTTTTGAGAAGAAGAAAGAAGAATCAGAAGTGGAAGAGTTCAAAAATCACAACCAATAGGTGTGAACTGATGAAAATTTTCAGTTTTCTCTCTCTAGAATTTTACCTAGTTATGAACTGTTTGAGTTGTTATACATGCACATGATGTTAAATATATGTCTAACATGTGATCGAGCATGAAATTAAGCTATGAAAACATAAAAAAACCCATGACTGTATACAAAACGGCCATGGAAGGACCTTGCTTATAGCAGGTTTGGACCCATCAAAACCAAACCCTATTTAGCATATCAAGACCTTAAATAGACACCATGAGGGTTTTAGAAACCCTAATACGTGATCACAAAGCCTAAGAAATGACCTACAAACATCAAGTTGCAGGTTTCGGACATGAAACCCAGCACCTGTTTTAGACCCTTAAACCACGTTTTTGGAATGGGGATTGAACCTCTATGTCATGAGGACCATTTTGACCCAAACCACGCGAGTTTTGGTGGTGAATTGAGGATTTACCAGTCAGTTACAGGTTTGGCTATTTCTCCATAGACCGAATGTTTAAGCTCTGATTTAGGCACCAAACAAATGCCAAATCCTTAAGTGATGTCCCAGAAACACTTTAGAGTTGGAAGTAGAGTGTAAAAAATCCCCAAAACTTACGAAATTTCAAAAGAAAATCTGCAGAAATTAGGGCAACAGTGAAGAAATCAGTGAAGAAGACAATGAGTCAACTTGCCAACTCGATTAGAGTTAAGCGTGTTGATTCAGACACGTGTTAGGACGAGAGTAGGGCCACTGCATAAGTGAGGCGACGTCATTTTTCTTAAGGGTTTTAAAACCCTGATTCGGCTTGTTTGGTTACGCGTATAAGGCCCAAATTTAATATCTTGCACGCGGTTTAGATGGCCTACACGCGTTTAACACCCTTGTCCGTCGTTTGGTTTAAGAAAATAGGGAAAATTATGAAAGGGCATAAACCCTGGGGTTCGAACCCCTGACCCCATGCGCCAAAATCTCATTCTTTCCACTCGGCCATGCGCTCGTGTGTTATACGTATAAAGCAATATATATATATATATTATATATTTAATATATATAAAATTTTAAAATAAAAAAGGTGCATTTGCACCTGGGGAGACTAGAACCAAGAACATTTTAGAGGGGAGGTGACACGCTGGCCAGCGTGCCACCCATTTCATCTAGCATATTATGCAATTTAAATACATATATATCATACTTGATAAATTTAATTTAATTAAATTAAATAGTCACAAAATGCCCGGTGTCCAAATTGGACAAGTTATTAGTGTATTCTTACTATCTCGGACCTCCTGAGTCCAATGGTGAGATCCACGTCACGAGACAAGGTCCCAAAAAATAAAGACACGTAAAGGGGTAAAATGACCAAACTACCCTTAGTACCCCTAAAGCCAAATTGAAACCAGAGAGGGTCTAAATTGACTTTCTTTGACGTTTCAGACTCAATGGTGAGGTCCAAATTGTGAACCGAAGTACGGAAAAAAAATTAAGACACGTAAAAATGCTAAATGACCAAAATGCCCCTACTGCTACCAAAACTCAAACAGAGTTTCGCGAAAGCCTAAATTGACTTTCTTCGACATTCCGTACTCAATGGTAGAGTTTATTCAATCAAAAGAGATGTATAAAATAAAAAGACATAAAATTTCATGAATAGCATCAATCAGGTGACTATGAACTAGAATATTGTCGAAATAATAAACTAAGGCTCTTACGTGAAAATAAAATACGAAAAGACATGACACGTAAACATGTGAAGTAATTAAATTTAAATTAAAGTAAATAGAGCAACCAGAAGAGTATACCTTAAAAGTTTAACACCTAAGATTAAAGTTAGGATTCAATACGATCTAAGCATAAGTTAAGAAGCATCAGTAGGAGATGTTTGAAGTGAATGTGAAGTTAATGGACTATTATAAATTGTTCTTAGGAACTACGAAGGAAAAGGAAAGGCACATCAATAGCACCAACCCAGACGTATAAGGTGAGTAACCTTGTATTTGAATTGGAGATTTAACTCCATATATTCAAAAAAAATTTTAAGTTCAAGTTATGTGAAGCATTTGAATATCAAATTCAGTCTTTATCTGATTATTGTTTTAAAATATTCTGTTATGACATGCTTCGTAAATGTTTTTGTACAGTTCCTTTCTTAGAAATATTGAGCATGTTTGAGTAAAATGTCAATTTCCTTAAATATTCTGAATTTGATTATTCCAAGTATTTGAAGTCCTATTGTAGAAGTTATATATATTTCATGTTTTAAATACTCATGAAAAGTATCTATTAAAGAAGACATGTGATAAATGTTTTATAAGATAATTGGGACTTAAGTACCACATGGGACGTTGAAATCTTTCGAGATTCAATTATGACACGAAGTTGACGTTGATATTTTTCAGAATTCAACTATGGCACGAAGTAATGCTCGGTAGCAGGATCTAATCCCCCTGGCAATGAGATTTCTCCATTATAGCATTGTAGCATTGCAGTAAAACGGGAGTCTGGTTCGAAACAGATTCCACCTAATAAAAGAGAAAAGATGACAAACGCTTTTGAAAATGGAAGAATATTTTTACTATGCATGTCTATATGCTTTTGAAAGTGCATATACTCTATTTGAAGAAATGTATGTTTAGCTTGAATACTTTAAATGTTTCAAAGTTATCTATTTTAAGAATGCAAATATTCTTTGTTCTAAATGTACAAGCAATTGGTAGTGAGTATTTTATAAATTTTCATGTGCTAAACCACTACCAGTTGAAAACCCCATGACGAATGCAGGAATTACTCACAAGCTTAGATTAGCTTACCCAGATTTTTATCCGTCCCCCTTTCAGGTGATTAACGACAGTCTTGATTTTGATGACGATGATGAAGAGTCTGGTCGTTTTTGGGAGGGGTTGTTTAAGTAGTATCTTTTGTGGAACACTATGGACTTTAATAGTAGATTTTGTAATAAGAAGTAGTAAACTGTTATGTATTAAGCCCCGTGGGGCAGTTAAACATGTATTAATTATAAAGACTTCAAGCTTTAATTATGCTCTGAATGTATGATCATGTATACCGCAATGTAGAGAGCGGCAGTACTACACGAATGTGCAAATTTTAAAAAGAGAAAAGAAAATAAAAAAAGTTTTCACGTTTCCGCAATCACAAGTCACACATCTATTCGATACCGCTGCTTATGTGAGCCTTGCCTCAGACCCCCGGGTCTGTAGGTGTCACGACCCGAAATCCACCCTATGCGGATCTCGTGTCGCGGGGCCGACTCGAAAGCCGTCCCTACTTTTTCCATTCCTGTATCATAGTACTAATATGCAAAGTACTAAAACCTCAAAACAATAACAGCGGAAGTCTTATCAGTAATAATATATCAGCGGAAGTCTTTCCATACACAATGTTAGCGAGAGTCTTTACAATACATAATATGGTTCTACATAAACAAAATAAGAACCAAACATGACCAGCACCCGAGGGTGGTGAATACATGGGAGAACTAAAACATAAACTGATGCATTTTCTCAAATGTCCTTCTACGTCTTTAGACTCCTACCGGGGTCTCGCGGCATCAGTACCTGAAATGGGGGTGAGGAGGGTGGAATGAGCTACAAGAGCCCAGCAAGTAAATACAGATCTCCGACACTGGTATCGAGGATCATAAAGGAATATGAATCCAAGAATAAGAATATGATAGCCAATCATAAAAATAAGATGCTATAATAGCCAATGGAAACAGTTGCCATAAAGGCCAATAAACAATGGAACACAATGTACAATTAGGAGTAAGGGACATATCATCAACATGAAACTCTTAACATGTGAACAGTGGCAAATGAACAGTAGGATCACAATGTAGAATCAGTAGGAATGGCATAACAATGTTCTGGAATTCTCAACGATAATACAATAACAAGAAAGTACTGCCATTATAATTGATCACAATAAATCAATAAAGGAATATCTCGCAATACAAGATAATCACAAGAACAATGTAACTCAACAATTTTAGTTGAGCAATCATATAAGAGATGCTTTTGTTCTGTGTCAGGGCTTGATTTGCCCTCGGTCCTTGGGGGCCCGGTTTACCCCCTTCAGTGCATTCCAGTGTATGGCCATATGTCCGTTCACGGACTCGACCCGAAGGTCTTCAGTGTATTTAAAAGCATCGGATGGATATTGTGACTGAGCACAAATCCAGTATACATAAACATTTCATGATCATAAATAATTCCATAAGAGTATATGAAATGGAATATCATCAGTTCAATGGAAACATAACAATAGGCATTTGAAAGTACGGTTCAACATGATAACAATGGTACAACAATAAATCAATGTCCACCAGACAGAACAATATCACATTGTGGAGACAATAACATCAGATACGCTCAGGAGTACGAGTTTGGCAGTAAAAGAATGAACTTGGCTTGATAACACCACATGGAAGAGAAAGGGTATCTACTTACCTCTAATGCGTTGCTAATTCAGTCTCCTGTAGGTTTGCCTTTTCCCCGTTGAGTTCCCTATATATCAGTAAATATGTTTCAGAATAATTTCTATTCACCAGATTCTATGCCTTGCTATGATCAGTATTTCTAACACTTATTTAGACTTTTATATGTCCGTTGTTCTCGGAACCTCTTTTCATAATTTTGACATTACCAATGGATTCGGAAGGTTCAGAATAATAAAAATTCACTAATTATTTAATTCAATCGGAGTCCATTTGACTCACTTATGAAGCAGGGGTATTTTGGTCATTTGTACAAGTCGTAACTTTTCGGGACTCTGTCTCGTGAAACGGACCTCACCATTGAACTCAGAGCATGCGAGATAATAAAAATTGACTATTCATTTGCCCTATTTGGACCTCGTTTGACCCACTTTTGAGTCAGGGGTATTTTTGTAAAAATTAATATTTAATTAATTTTTATACTTGGGCAACAGTGAAATTTTCCAAAATATTTGGGGCCGGTTCATAAATCCCAGAAGCTGCGGTCTGAACCAGTTGGTTCAGACCCCAAAACCCTAAACCGTCTTACCCTTGCCCTGAACCAAACGGTTCAGTCCATTCAAGAACCGGAATACAATAAACCCAATTTCCTATCCCTATCCATGGTTCAGTTAACCCCAAAACCAATTCCTATTTATTTTCCGTGTAACCAAACAAGCCCAATCCCATTTAATTTCAAACCCAAAACGACACAGCTTAACTTACCCTTTTTATAACCGGTCGGGTCCCGACCCGATTCAAACCCAAACCCGTTCCTTTTAACCCGGTAGCCCCCCGATTTTCCGATCATCTCCCTCAAAGTTCCGGTGAGCAACAGTAGGGTTCCGGCGTCCCTTCCGACGCCGGTGACTGTTTCCATTTACTTTTCTCATGTATTTTTAATGCCATTTTATCCCTCATCGCATGGGGATCACGAATCTATCTTTGGTTTCCCATTTGAACTTCTCTAACCTCACGAATAGGGTGATTATCAGTTCCGGCCGGTTTTCCGGTGAACTGATTTTCTTGATTTCGTAACAGTTTCTTGACTGTTTTGGATCTAAATTGTTCCCAATAGTTTTCTACATGCATAAGGATCGTTTTCATAAACATTTAAACAAATTTTAACCATAAAATTCATGGAACCGAGATTATTCCATCAACCTGCAACTCCAATTTTCTCTATGGTTTCAACACCATTTAGCTTCATTCTTTTTGCAATAATTTCTATATTTCATGCTTGTTCAGACCCTACCATTATATCTAAGCTTTATGCTTTAAATTGAAATAACAGAGCTGAAATCAATTACCTGGGTTTCGGATTTTGAGCTCACTGTGACTCTCCCACCTTTCTGTTTCTGAACCAATCTCTCTCCCTTCTTCTCCCCTTGAGTTCCTGACCTTTCTTTCCTTTTCTAACCTCTCATCTCTCAAACCCGTATACATATATATATGTATACAAAACACTCACCGCCTCTTCTCTCTCTACCTTATCTTTCTCTCTTCCCATCTCTTTCTTCAGTCCCTTTAACCGATCCCCAGTCGGTGGCCCTTGCCACCGGTAGCTGCGGTGGCAGCACACCCGAGCACCCAAGACACCTCACCCAATTTCTCATATAATATATATATATATATATATATATTTACACATATTATTTCATTTACCATATATATATTTATATAGCCGTACTCAATTTACATATATGTATGTATTCATGAGATCACTTTAATACATTATCATGCATACATATTCATATATATATATATATCCATTTAATTATGCAACATAACTTAAAACAGTTCGGGTTTTATTATTGTATCGACTTACCCCGATATTTGTGCCGTACCCCGGGTCGGGGTATTACAGTAGGCGGCGGTCGCGGTCCAGGATCCGCGCGAGGCTGATTTTTGGGTCGTGACAGATGGAACTTTCTTTTGGATGTGCTTGAGTTAATGCAATTTATAACTCTCTATATTCAGTGGGTCAAGGCTTGTATTACAACTCCAAGCTTCTCTATTTTCATTAATGGTGCACTTAAAGGTTTTTTCGAAGGTGCTCGTGGCTTACGCCAACGTGATCCTTGCTTTCCTTACTTGTTTGTCATTGTTATGAAGGTCTTTTATATGATGTTGAAGTAGAAAATTGATCAGGAGACGAGTTTTAAGTATCATTGGAGATGCAAGCAGCCTAAAATCACTAACTTATGCTTTGCGGATGATCTTATATTATTTTGTCATGGGGATCTCAACTCAGCTACAATCTTGAAAGCTGCCATTAAAGAATATGCTAAATTCTCAGGGTTAAACCCGAATGAGGTTAAGAGTAACATCTTCTTCTCGGGAGTTTCTACGCAAGACAAACATGATATCAAGGAGTGGGCTTTAAGGAGGGGGAAATTACCTATGAGATACCTTGGTGTTTTGTTGATTTCCTTCAAGTTGAAGGCAGTTGATTGCAAGGTGCTAGTTGATTCGATTATGCACAAAGTTAAAGCCTGGACTTCTAAGTTTCTTTCCTTTGTGGGCCAATTACAACTCATCAAGTCCGTTATTTTCAGCATGTAGGTTTATTGGACATCACATTTTGTGCTTTCGAAAAAGATTATTCGACAAATTGAGAAGATTATGAAGGCTTTTATCTGGTCAAAAGTAGATTTGAAGTCTACTAAAGCCAAGGCAGCTTGGGATGATGCACTTATCCTAAAAAGGAAGGTGGTTTGGGGATTAAAAAGCTTGAAGAGTGGAATAAAGCTGCTTCCTCTAAACATCTATGACGTCTAGGTGATTCTTATAGCTCCTCTTTGTGGGTTGCATGGATTCGAGCTAACATTTTGAAGCAAAAACACCTTTGGGAGGCTACTTATCCTGGTGTTTGCACTTGGGTATGGAGACAATTGATAAAGCTTAGAGTAGGGTTTAAATCTTTAATTCGGCACAAAGTGGGAAATGGGCAGCATACTTTTCTTTGCTTCGACTATTGGCTCCCTTTGGGTCAAATATGGGAGGCTATGGGAGATAGAATCATTTATGATTCCGGGCTTCCTAGATTACCCTGTGTGAGCCAAATCATTAAAGGGAATGATTGGAGGTGGCCTAGTGCTAACTCTTACCAATTAATAGAGCTCAAGCACTTTATACCCCTGGGTTTTACTCGAAATCTGCATATGATGGACCAAATTCAATGGTTGGGCCATCCTTCTAGAGTTTTCTCTACTAAATCAGCCTGTCACACGATTCGGGTCTCCAGGCCTAAAGTTTTGTGGTCTAAGCTGTAATACCTTGACCTAAATTGTAACCGAGTTGTCACGACCCGAAACCCGCCCTATGCGGATTTCGTGTCGCGGGGCCGACCCTAAGGCCGTCCCTACTTTTTCCATTCCTGTATCATAGAACTAATATGCAAAGTACCAAATTCTTAAAACAATAACAACGGAAGTTTATCACTACAATAGTCAGCGGAAGTCTTAACCTACATCATATGGTTTTACAGTACCAAGTCAAAACTAAACATAACCAGCACCCGTGGGTGGTGAATACATGGGAGAATTAAAACATAGTCTGATACAATTCTTCAAAATATCCCCCTATGCTTCCAGACTCCTATTGGGGTCTTGCGGTGTCATTACCTGAAAAGGGGTAAGTAAGGTGGAATGAGCTACAAGAGCCCAGCAAGTAAATACAGATCTCCGACACTGGTATCGAGGATCATAAAAGAATATGAATCCAAGAATAAGAATATGATAGCCAATCATAAAAAAAAAAATAAGATGCTATGATAGCCAATGGGAACAATTGTCATGATGGCAAATGAACAGTGGAATCACAATGTGTAATCAGTAGGAATGACATAACAATGTTCTGAAATTCTCGATGATAATACAATAACAAGAAAGTACTGCCAATATAATTGATCACAACAAATCAATAAAGGAATATCTCGCAATACAAGATAATCACAAGAATATTGTAATTCAACAATTATAGTTGAGCAATCATGTAAGAGATGCTTTTATACTATGTCAGGGCTTAGCACGCCCTCGGTCCTTGGGGGCCCGGTTTACCCCCTTCAGTGCATTCCAATGTATGGCCACATGTCCGTTCACGGACTCGACCCGAAGGTCTTCAGTGTATTTAAAAGCATCGGATGGATGTTGTGACTGAGCACAAATCCAGTATACATAAACATTTCATGATCATAAATGATTCCATAGGAGTATATAAAAATGGAATATCATCAATTCAATGGAAACATAACAATAGGCATTTCAAAGCACGGTTAAACATGATAACAATAGTACAACAATAATCAATGTCCACCAGATAGAACAATATCACATTGTGGAGACAATAACATCAGATACGCTCAGGAGTACAAGTTTGGTAGTAAAAGAATGAACTTGGCTTGATAATACCACATGGAAGAGAAAGGGTATCTACTTACCTCTAATGAAATCTTAGCTTAGAAATTCGTGAGTGGGCCCTTCCCCTTCAAGTTCCCTATATATCAATAAACGTGTTTCAGAATAAATGTTTATTCATCAATCTTACGTCTCGTCATCTTAAGTATCTCTAATGCCAATTTAGACTTCACCATTGAGTCCATAGGGTTCGGAATAATAAAAATTCACTAGTTCTTTAATTTAATCGGAGTCCATTTGACTCACTTAGGAAGCAGGGGTATTTTGGTCATTTTTTACAAGTTGTAACTTTTCGGGACTCCGTCTCGTGAAACGGACCTCACCATTGGACTCAGAGCATCCGAGATAATAAAAATTGACTAATCATTTACCTTATTTGGACTTCGTTTGACCCACTTTTGAGTTAGGGGTAATTTTGTAAAATTAACATTTTCCTGTTGGGCCTTAGTGTAATTATTCAAAACTTTTGGGGCCGGTTCATAAATCCCATAAGCTGCGGTCTGAACCAGTTGGTTCAGGCCCCAAAACCCTAAATCGGTCAGCCTTTCACCTGAACCCAACGGTTCAGGTTCATTCAAGAACCGGAATACAATAACCCAATTCCCTATCCCTATCCATGGTTCGGTTAACCCCTAAACCCCATTTCTATTTATTGTTTCTGCAACCAAACAGCCCAATGATTTTAATTTTACATTCAAAACGACATAGCATCACTGCCCCTAATCGCTTTCGGTCGGGTCCCGACCCGGTCCGACCCAAACCCGGTCCCGTTATGACCCGAAGAAGCCCCCGACTATCCGGTCGTCTTCTCCGGTTGGTTTTCCGACCACGGTCACCGGAAAAATGCAATTCTTCACGGATCTTCATGGTTTTACGTCCAAAATTCACTGTTTTTCTTCCCAATGAAATCTAAAATTGCAAGGAATACTTTAGGACTGTTTTTAACCTCCAACCTCATCGGTTTCATGCACCCATTCCCAGTTTCCGGCGTTGCACCGGTGAGGGAATAACCGGCCATAAAATGGCCATTTCTTGACCATTTAATCTAATTCAAAGTGTTTTGAGATCCTGGGGTAATTTCCTATGCATATTATGGTTCAATTCTCCATTTAGGTCCACCTATTTTAAATCACCATTTCTAACCGAAACTCAATTTCTTTCTTTTTCTTTTGTTTTTCCTCCTTTGTTTCAGATCCTACAATTCCAGTAAACAATTCTATAATTATACAAAATGAATTTAAAGAACAAAGACGTAGGGGTTTACCTGTTCTCAAGCAATTGCTATACCTCAATTTTCAGTTTTCTCTCTCTATCTCTAAGACTGGTTCTATTTTTTTCTCTCTTCAATTACCTTCTCTATTCTTTAACCGACCCTCAGTCGGTGGCCCTTGCCACCTGTAGCTGCGGTGGCAGCATACCCGAGCACCAAAGACACCTCACCAATTTTCTTATATATATATATACATATTATTCAATTTACCATATATATATTTATATACCGTACTCAAATTATATATATACATATGTATTCATGAGATCACTTAATACATTATTATGCATACATATTCATATACACATATCCATTTAATTATGCAACGTAACTTAAAACAGTTCGGGTTTTATTATTGCATCGACTTACCTCGATATTTGTGCCGTACCCCGGGTCGGGGTATTACATCCTTACCCCCTTAAAAATAAGTTTGTCCCCAAACTTAGCATACACGACTATGAAAATAATTGCGGATATTTGGCGCGTATGTCATCTTCCCGCTCCCAGGTAGCTTCTTCTATCTGATGGTTCCTCCACAGGACCTTGACTAATGGAATAGTCTTGTTCCGTAGAACCTGATCTCGATGATCCAAAATCTGCACTGGGTGTTCTATATAGCTCAGATCCTCCTGAACATCTAGAGGCTCATGTTTAATTACCTGGTCTTCACTCTGTACACATTTCCTTAACATTGAAACATGGAATACGTCATGTACATGTGCTAACTCCGGAGGTAAGACAAGTTGGTAGGCTACAGGCCCAATTCTCCCCATGATTCTGAATGGTCCAATATACCTTGGCCCTAGCTTTCCTCGTTTGCCAAACCTCACCACTCCCTTCATGGGCGACACTTTCACAAACACGTAATCGCCCACTGTGAACTGCAACTCTCGTCGGTGGACATTCGCATAGCTTTTCTGTCGACTTTGAGTTGCTAGTAAACGTTGCTTGATCAGTTGTATTTTCCCGGTAGTCTGTTCTACTATTTCTGGCCCATAGAGTTTCCTTTCACCCACCTCTGTCCAGCACAGCGGTGATCGACACTTCCTGCCGTATAACGCCTCATATGGTGCCATACCGATACTAACTTGATAGCTATTATTGTATGTGAATTCTACCAAGGGCAACTGATCTTCCCAACTTCCTTTAAAATCTATGACACAGAAACGTAACAAGTCCTCTAAAGTTTGTATTGTTCTTTCTGACTGTCCATCAGTCTCAGGATGATATGCAGTGCTAAAACTCAGCTCCGTACCCATAGCACTCTGTAGACCTCTCCAGAATCTTGACACAACCCGTGGATCTCTATCAGATACAATTGAGACTGGAATTCCATGAAGTCTAACAATCTCTCGGATGTATAACTCGGCTAGTCGCTGTAGACTTTGTGTCGTTTTAGTTGCCAGGAAATGCGCTGTTTTAGTCAACCTATCCACGATGACCCAAATCGAATCATTCCCTCTTACTGTCTTTGGTAACCCTGCCACAAAGTGCATTGTAATGTGTTCCCATTTCCACTCAGGAATAGGTAGCGACTGCAAAAGTCCTCCCGGCTTCTGGTGCTCTACCTTGACCCGTTGGCACTCAACACATTGTAATATGTACTTGGCTATATCCCGCTTCATCCCAAACCACCAATAAGTACCTTTAACATTGTGATACATTTTGGTGCTCCCTGGATGCAAAGCGAATCTTGAACTGTGTGCCTCATTCAGGATCTCTTTCTTGAGCTCGGGCATGTCGGGTACGCAGATCCTACCCTGGTAGCACAACATCCCCTCTTGTACAGTAAACTCGGAGTCAATGCCTGTCTCGGCTTCTTGACGAAGCTTAGTCAACTTCTCATCATGAGTCTGTTGCTCTTTGATCTTGTCCACAATCGATAGACTGATTGTGACGTTGGCACATCTTGCCTCAGAGATGGGCAAAATTACCTCTATTTCCATACTTCCCAAGTCCTTCAGTATCTCTGTCTGTATTGTTAACAGGCAAGCCATACTTCCTGATGACTTTCTACTCAAAGCATCAGCTACCACATTTGCTTTCCCCGGGTGGTATTGTATGCTGACCTCATAGTCCTTTAACAGTTCCAACCAACGGCGCTGTCTCATATTGAGCTCTTTCTGTGTAAACAGATACTTAAGGCTCTTATGGTCAGTAAAGATCTCACACGTGGTTCCATACAAGTAATGCCTCCACATTTTCAAAGCGAAGACAATAGCTGCCAGCTCGAGATCGTGTGTCGGATAGTTCCCCTCGTGGGGTCTCAACTGTCGTGAAGCATACGCTATCACCTTTCCATTCTGCATCAACACACATCCCAAGCCTTTGAATGAGGCATCACTATAAATCACAAACCCGTCAGTTCCATCCGGCACTGTTAATATAGGAGCTGTAACTAGACGTTCCTTCAATTCTTGAAAACTTTTCTCTTGCTCCTCGGTCCAATCAAAAGGAACACTCTTCCTAGTCAGTTGGGTAATTGGCGTAGCTATCTTGGAGAAGTCTTTCACAAATCTCCTATAGTAGCCTGCTAACCCCATGAAACTTCGCACTTCTGTGACGCTAGTGGGTTGAGGCCAATTCATAATTGCTTCAATCTTTTTTGAATCGACAGAGATTCCTTCCTTACTGATCACGTGTCCCAGAAATGCTATACTAGGGAGCCAGAACTCACACTTCTTCAACTTAGCGTACAACTTCTGCTCCTCTAGCTTCTGTAGAACTCTCCTCAGATGTACCTCGTGTTCTTCCTGGCTCTTAGAATAAACCAAGATATCATCTATGAACACAATCACGAAGTCATCCAAGTACGGCTTGAATACACGGTTCATCATATCCATAAATGCAGCTGGGGCATTAGTCACCCCAAATGGCATAACAAGAAACTCATAATGTCCATACCGTGTTCTAAAGGTCGTCTTCTGAATATCAGCGGGCTTGACCTTCAGCTGGTGATAACCGGATCTCAGGTCAATCTTCGAGAATACTTGAGCCCCCTTCAACTGATCGAACAGATCATCTATTCTAGGCAGTGGATACCTGTTCTTGACGGTAACCTTGTTCAGTTCACGATAGTCAATACATAACCTCATGGTTCCATCCTTTTTCTTTACAAACAATACAGGTGCACCCCATGGTGATGAACTAGGTCGTATAAAACCTTTGTCCAATAATTCCTGTAACTGGAGCTTCAGCTCTTTTAATTCTGCTGGTGCCATCCTATATGGGGTTTTGGATATTGGTGTAGTGCCTGGCAATATATCAATGCAAAACTCTATCTCCCTATCTATGGGCATCCCCGGAAGATCATCCAGAAATACCTCGGGAAATTCCCTGGCAATAGGAATCTTCCCTAGTTCAGGCTGCTGTGAGTCAACATTTTGGACACTACATAAGAACCCGTGGCATCCCTTGCGAAGCAGACGCCTAGCCTGGATAGAGGAAACAAAGTAGGGTGGTGAAGCCACCCCTGTCCCTTTAAAATCAACGATCGGAAATCGAGGATTTTGTATGAGAACTCGCTTGGCCTCACAGTCTATCGTGGCGTAGTTGGCAGCCAGCCAGTCCATTCCAAGGATAACATCAAACCCACAAATTCCCAATGGTATCAGGTCAGCTAGCAATTGTATATCCCCAATCTGTATTGCACAATTCTTATACATGGTATCTCCCAACAAAGATTTCCCCGATGGTATAGAAACATTCAATAAATATCCTAAGGGTTCTGTCACTATGTTCAATCTAGCAGCATATGTAGGGGATATAAATGAATGTGTAGATCCAGTGTCAAATAAAACACGAGCAGGCTGTGAGCAGACTAAAAGAGTACCTGCGACTACAGAGGTTGTAGCCTGCATGTCTCCTGGCACGATGGAGAAAACCCGTCCTGCTTGCTGCTGGACGCTTCCTTGTCCACTCCTCTGGATCTGAGATCTAGGTGCTACTGCTCCAGGTCCCGGCGCTTTAACCGACGTAGCACTTGTCGTGGCCTGACCCTTCTTGGGGCAATCCCTCGCAAAATGTCCTTCCTGGCCACAGTAGTAACAAATATTGCTATCCTTGAGGCACTGGCCTTTATGGACCTTCTCGCAACGAGGGCATTTGATTGCACCCTCTTTAGTGTTGCCCTGTTTCTTCTGACCGGACCCTGTTGCTTGTGACACAGCTCCAGGTCTGGTAAATGTGGGTCCCAGTCCGGAAGAAGAAGGCCCTTGCCTCTTATTCTGATTACCTCCCTGTTTCTGATTCCCCCTTCTCTTGGCGAATTCCTCGCCACTCCTCTCTATGATCCGAGCTGTCTCTACCACATCATCGTAGGTAGCCAGACGATGGGGCACCAGTCTATCCTTGATGGACCACCTCAATCCCTCCTCAAACTTGCGAGCTTTTCGATTCTCATTATTGATAGCCTCTGGGGCAAACCTGGCCAATTCAGTAAATGTGGCCTCGTACTGCTCCACCGTCATATTCCCCTGATGCAATGTCATGAACTCAGCAACTTTTCGGTTTTGTACTTCTTGGGAAAAGTACTTCTTGTAGAAGATCTCGGTAAACCTCTGCCAGTTCATCCCTGGTTCTCTGGTCTTCTCATTTATCCACCACTTATGGGCCATTCCCTTGAGCATATACGTGGCATAGGCCACTTTCTGAATGTCAGTACACATCAGGATGTCATAAATCCTGTTCATTTCTAACATCCACTCTTCAGCTTTGGTGGCCCCACCCGTACCATCAAATATCGGAGGTTTCATTTTCTGAAAACGTTCATATAAGTATGCAGGGTCTCGCTCATTCCCCTGATGACCACCTATGTTGCCGCCTATATTGATAGGCTGCTCCTGTTGTTCCAGTTGTACCGGCCGATCGATACCGGCCTGCATCCGTGGCAACGACTCAATGACGCCCTGCATCAACCTTTCCAACTGTTCCAAACGATCCATAGGCAACGGACCTTGCCTTGTGTTTACCATGTCTGTAAGAATAACCAATGAAGATAACCAATGAGAGGATCAGTCAATGTGTAAAATAACAATCAATGCCTCTAGAGCATAAACGTCAGTTTTATCTAACCATTCTAATTCTAGTCCTATCTCCCATGACTCACAATCGAACCTATAGCTCTGATACCAAGCTGTCACGACCCGAAACCCGCCCTATGCGGATTTCGTGTCGCGGGGCCGACCCTAAGGCCGTCCCTACTTTTTCCATTCCTGTATCATAGAACTAATATGCAAAGTACCAAATTCTTAAAACAATAACAACGGAAGTTTATCACTACAATAGTCAGCGGAAGTCTTAACCTACATCATATGGTTTTACAGTACCAAGTCAAAACTAAACATAACCAGCACCCGTGGGTGGTGAATACATGGGAGAATTAAAACATAGTCTGATACAATTCTTCAAAATATCCCCCTATGCTTCCAGACTCCTATTGGGGTCTTGCGGTGTCATTACCTGAAAAGGGGTAAGTAGGGTGGAATGAGCTACAAGAGCCCAGCAAGTAAATACAGATCTCCGACACTGGTATCGAGGATCATAAAAGAATATGAATCCAAGAATAAGAATATGATAGCCAATCATAAAAAAAAAATAAGATGCTATGATAGCCAATGGGAACAATTGTCATGATGGCAAATGAACAGTGGAATCACAATGTGTAATCAGTAGGAATGGCATAACAATGTTCTGAAATTCTCGATGATAATACAATAACAAGAAAGTACTGCCAATATAATTGATCACAACAAATCAATAAAGGAATATCTCGCAATACAAGATAATCACAAGAATATTGTAATTCAACAATTATAGTTGAGCAATCATGTAAGAGATGCTTTTATACTATGTCAGGGCTTAGCACGCCCTCGGTCCTTGGGGGCCCGGTTTACCCCCTTCAGTGCATTCCAATGTATGGCCACATGTCCGTTCACGGACTCGACCCGAAGGTCTTCAGTGTATTTAAAAGCATCGGATGGATGTTGTGACTGAGCACAAATCCAGTATACATAAACATTTCATGATCATAAATGATTCCATAGGAGTATATAAAAATGGAATATCATCAATTCAATGGAAACATAACAATAGGCATTTCAAAGCACGGTTCAACATGATAACAATAGTACAACAATAATCAATGTCCACCAGATAGAACAATATCACATTGTGGAGATAATAACATCAGATACGCTCAGGAGTACAAGTTTGGTAGTAAAAGAATGAACTTGGCTTGATAATACCACATGGAAGAGAAAGGGTATCTACTTACCTCTAATGAAATCTTAGCTTAGAAATTCGTGAGTGGGCCCTTCCCCTTCAAGTTCCCTATATATCAATAAACGTGTTTCAGAATAAATGTTTATTCATCAATCTTACGTCTCGTCATCTTAAGTATCTCTAATGCCAATTTAGACTTCACCATTGAGTCCATAGGGTTCGGAATAATAAAAATTCACTAGTTCTTTAATTTAATCGGAGTCCATTTGACTCACTTAGGAAGCAGGGGTATTTTGGTCATTTTTTACAAGTTGTAACTTTTCGGGACTCCGTCTCGTGAAACGGACCTCACCATTGGACTCAGAGCATCCGAGATAATAAAAATTGACTAATCATTTACCTTATTTGGACTTCGTTTGACCCACTTTTGAGTTAGGGGTAATTTTGTAAAATTAACATTTTCCTGTTGGGCCTTAGTGTAATTATTCAAAACTTTTGGGGCCGGTTCATAAATCCCATAAGCTGCGGTCTGAACCAGTTGGTTCAGGCCCCAAAACCCTAAACCGGTCAGCCTTTCACCTGAACCCAACGGTTCAGGTTCATTCAAGAACCGGAATACAATAACCCAATTCCCTATCCCTATCCATGGTTCGGTTAACCCCTAAACCCCATTTCTATTTATTGTTTCTGCAACCAAACAGCCCAATGATTTTAATTTTACATTCAAAACGACATAGCATCACTGCCCCTAATCGCTTTCGGTCGGGTCCCGACCCGGTCCGACCCAAACCCGGTCCCGTTATGACCCGAAGAAGCCCCCGACTATCCGGTCGTCTTCTCCGGTTGGTTTTCCGACCACGGTCACCGGAAAAATGCAATTCTTCACGGATCTTCATGGTTTTACGTCCAAAATTCACTGTTTTTCTTCCCAATGAAATCTAAAATTGCAAGGAATACTTTAGGACTGTTTTTAACCTCCAACCTCATCGGTTTCATGCACCCATTCCCAGTTTCCGGCGTTGCACCGGTGAGGGAATAACCGGCCATAAAATGGCCATTTCTTGACCATTTAATCTAATTCAAAGTGTTTTGAGATCCTGGGGTAATTTCCTATGCATATTATGGTTCAATTCTCCATTTAGGTCCACCTATTTTAAATCACCATTTCTAACCGAAACTCAATTTCTTTCTTTTTCTTTTGTTTTTCCTCCTTTGTTTCAGATCCTACAATTCCAGTAAACAATTCTATAATTATACAAAATGAATTTAAAGAACAAAGACGTAGGGGTTTTGTAACACCCCGACCCGATGAAGAATTAGCAAGTCACTAAATATTAACCAGTGATTGAAACCTGAAGTAACAAGGTTGGTTTTCAATCACCAACTTGTTTCTATTAATCCCATTGAGACTGTACACTTTCATTTTGGAAGCCAACCTCGAATTGAGACGTGACAAAAATAGATTGCTACGTCGGGTAGATTATCAAAGTATGAATATGGATATATAAATATATAAATATATTTATATTGTGAAATATAGATATTGATGTATATGCATACATAAATATGCATGTTAAATTAATAAGTGACTATTCAAATTCATATAAAGACATATTATATATATAATATGATTATATAAGACATATATATATATATATACCTATTTATATAGGAATATAAAGTTGGGTGTAATATATATATATATATATATATATATATATACTTACAAACAAAAGAATGAAATTGTATTTAATAAAATACAATTGAGAAGAGAGGGAGACGGTGGGCACTGCTCTCCATGCCTCTCCCATGTGAGCTGCTTGTGAAAAATAATGATGAGAAGGGAGGTGGCAGCCATGGCTGTGTGCCATGCAAATTCGGATACCAACAGGTGGCAAGGCCACCGATTGCATGAGTAAATGAAGGGGAAATAAAAGGAAAAGAGAACTTGTAATGGAAGAGGAGACGTGTGCAAGCAGTAGCAAGAAATTGAAGGATAGGAACTGAAGTAGGAGAAAAGTGGGAAACTGTAAGCAACTTGAACAGGTAAGATTTCGTTTGGAAATTGTTTAAATTGTGTACAAATTTAAAGCATGAAATAGTAGGGGTTTATTCTGCATAATATAAGCTGTAAACTACAAAAGAAATTACAAGAAATGATCAAGAATCGACTGAGAAAATTCAAGTTTCAGTTGGAACAATAATCAGAAAATTCTGGTGCAGGTCTGAAATAAGAGAAACCAAATCCAAATCCGAGTATTAGGACCTGTTCTAGATCATCCCAAGGTCTTAAAAATGGTAGACCGCGATCCAAAAACTCAAGAAATGAAACCTAAAATATTAGTTGCAGGTTTAAGTCGTGGAACCCAAATTCGGTTTTACACTTTTAAACTCAGTTTTGAGAATGGGTATGTAATCCCCATGTCATAAGGATCACACAGGGCCAAACCTCATCAAAAATAGTGATGGAATGAGGATTTAACGTGTAGTTACAGGTTCGGCTATCAAAAGTTAAACCGAACTCATGAACTGGTTTTAAAACCTTAGATGAATGCCAATCTCTTGGGAAATGTTCTAGAGATGGATGAGTGTAAAAACAGAAGAATTTAGGTGAATAGATTAGCTCGAAAATGAAGCTTTCAAGCTTCGGAAATTAGGGTTACAGTGGGTAACGAAGGAGGAAGACGACGGGTCGACTCGCTGTTGAATCGAGTCACCCGAGTTAACTCGGGACACGTGTCAAGAAAGGGCAAGTCCACCGCATTAAGAGAACGGTGACGTTTTGGTTATGTTGTAAAGATTTAAATATCAGGGCTGACGTCATGATGACGTCAGCATGAGGTGTTAAACCGGATTGGTTCAAGGAGAACCGGACCGGTTCAGTTAAATTGAAACTGAACCCACTGGTTCAAACCGGAAGAGTTCAAAATTGGAATTTGACCCCAAAACTTTTGGGAAATTCTACTATGGCCCGGCTGAAATTTAATTAATAATAACTTAATAATATTTAAATAAAAGAAATTCCAAAAATACCCTTAGGCCATAAATAGAGTAAATGAAGTCCAAATAAAGTAAACCAATATTGGATTTTGACTATTTTGGACATTCTAAATCCAATGGCGGGGTCCGTTTCACGAAATGGAACTCCGAAAATTAAAGATATGTAAAGGGATAAAATGACCAAAATACCCCTTGTCCGCAAGTAACAAGTTATTAGTGTGTTCTTACTATTTCGGACCTTCTGAGTCCAATGGTGAGATCCACAACATGAAACGAAGTACGGAAAAATACGGCACGTAATTGGGTAAATGACTATTTTGCCCTTTGACATACAAAAGTCGGAATTAAATTTTAGGAAAGCCTAAACTGACTTTCTCCAATGTTCCGGACTCAATGGTAGGGTCTATTCGACCAAAAAGAAATGTCTAATAAAAAGACATAAAATTTGATGAATAGCATAAGTCCAGTGGCTATAAATTAGTACACTGCTCGAAGTACCAACTAAATGGTACGGTACACATTTGAAAGGACATAGGAGAAGACGTGACACGAGAACATATGAAGTAAATAAATTAACTTAAAGTTAATGGAGCTACCAGGAGAGTATAGCTAAAATAAAGTTAATTCCTAACACATTAAATTGTGTTATAGGTTAAAAATACGAGTCAATTAAGTACATATGAAATTATGAAATCGTGTTAGGATCTAATACGAACTAAGTAGCATCAACAGGTGTTATTGCAGTAGATGTGAAGTTAATGAGACTGTTATTTATGAATTGTTCTAGGAACTACAAAAGGAAAAAGGAAGGCGTCGCAGTAAACGCCGAGCTTGGAGTATAAGGTGAGTAACCCTGCATTTGAAGTGGAGATTTAACTCCACGGATTTGAAGAAGTTTTAACTTCCAAAAGAGTTGAAGTATTGAATATTAAATTCAAATATCTTGTGATTCATTTTGCTCTTATAAATCTTGATATGACATGCTCAATGAATAATTTCTATCACAGTCTTTTCTAAAAGTAGTTGACATGTCTACATATTCTGAAGTTCTTGTTCAGAAGTCATATTTAAAATGCTTATAAAGCATCTATTGAAGAAGTCATATTTCAAATGCTATAAATGCATATGTTTGAAGAAGTCATATTGTAAATGTTTTTAAACAAAAACCATTTATTGAAGAAGCAGTATTTTGATGCTCGTTAAAAAGGCATCCAAATGTGCATAAGCACCCCATGAAGGTTGAAATCCTTCGGGATTCAACAGTAAATGCCCGGTAGAAGGATCTAATCTCCCAGGCAGTGAGATATCTCCCATTGTAGCATTGCAGTAAGATGGGAGTCTGGTTCGAAACAGATTCCACTTAACCAAAGAGAAAAGATGACAAACACTTTTAAAATGGAAGCAGGTTTTTACCCCCATTTTATTATGTACGTTATATGCTTGAAATGCATAGATTCCATTGAAGAAATGTGTATTTAGCTTATTAACTATAAATGTTGTTAAGCTATCATTTGAAATCATACTATTAAACATGGAAGTAGGTTTTACCTCTTTCGATTATGCATGTTTTAAAATGCATATACTCTATTGAAGAAATGTGTATTTAGCTTGAATACTTTAAATGTTCAAAGCTATCTTTATGAAGAATGCATATATTCTGTATTCCGAGCATACGAACAATTGGTAGTGAGTATTTTATAAACTTTCATGTGCTAAACCACTGCCAGTTGAAACCCCATGACAAATGCCCGAATTACTCACAAGCTTAGATTAGCTTACCCGGACTTTGTTCGGACCCCCCTTTCAGGTGTCAGGAGGCAAGCTCTGACTTTGATCAAGAAAGTGTATAATCTATGCTCATTTTGTGAAAGGGCGTAGGAAGTTATTGCAGGACTAGCGGATGTGGAAAAGCACTCGGACTAGTAGTTAGTCGTTTTTGGTTGTGTATATTATGTAGTTAGGTTTTGAAGAACAAACGAATATGTATTGTGTATAAAACTTTAGAATGTATTTACGCTCTGAATGTATGATCATGAGTACCGCAATGCAAAGAGCGGCAGTACCGGACGGATGTGCAAATTTTTTTAATAAGAAAAGAAAAGAAAAAGTTTTTCACGCTTCCGCAACCACGTGTCGCACATCTATTCGATACCGTTGCTTATGTTTCGCCTTGCCCTAAGGCCTCGGTCGAAGGGCGGCGGTCACGATTCGGGATCCGCACAAGGTGGGTTTCGGGTCGTGACAGGTTTACCTGTTCTCAAGCAATTGCTATACCTCAATTTTCAGTTTTCTCTCTTTATCTCTAAGACTGGTTCTATTTTTTTCTCTCTTCAATTACCTTCTCTATTCTTTAACCGACCCTCAGTCGGTGGCCCTTGCCACCTGTAGCTGCGGTGGCAGCATACCCGAGCACCAAAGACACCTCACCAATTTTCTTATATATATATATATACATATTATTCAATTTACCATATATATATTTATATACCGTACTCAAATTATATATATACATATGTATTCATGAGATCACTTAATACATTATTATGCATACATATTCATATACACATATCCATTTAATTATGCAACGTAACTTAAAACAGTTCGGGTTTTATTATTGCATCGACTTACCTCGATATTTGTGCCGTACCCCGGGTCGGGGTATTACACGAGTGAACCAGGTAAACCCGAACCGATAGGGCTTTATGTCAGGATATTGAAAGAAATGGATGGTTGTGAAATTTAAATAGTTTTGAAGATACGAATAATTCTCGGACAATGCTGAGCAAGCCATGAACGAGTTCCGAAATCAAAAATAAAATTTAAAATAAGGAAAATAAAATAAAATAAGAAATAAAAATAAAAATAAATATAAATATACATGCATGGAAATATAAGTGTATATGTGTACTTATATATATATCAGTAACTGTATATATATATATATATATATATCTATATATAAGGTAAACTGCACACACACACACACACACACACATATATATATATATAGAGAGAGAGTTGACATTGTGGCCGTAACCCCTGCACCACAAGAGGGGAATGGGGGGAAGTTATGGAAGCAAAAAGAAAACTCAATGAAAGAGAAGGGAAAGAGAGAGAGAATGAGATAATTAGGGGAGGGGGGTGGCTGATATATGTATGTCTATATGTCAGCATTGATAGAGAACTAGATAAGGAAGAGTAAAACAAAAGAATAGAGATTGGGGTTGAAGCTTGGAGGTCTAGAAGAGGAAACTAGGAAGGAAGAAAAGGAGAAATGGGGATACGACATCGGGGGCAAAACTCAGGAAAAAGGTATGCAACTAGTTTCTATTTTAGAATTTTTAAAGTATGAAAGGTTGGGTTTGATGATAGGATCTTAATCAGCATTTAACTATGAGTATTTAGCAAAAAGAAAGAAGTTTTTTGGTCCAAAAATGAATGAGAAATCTGCATTTACAGGTTTTTGGGTTTGATTTTGTTTTGGGTGAGTTTGTGTATTAAACTTTGTTTAAATCATGAGGAATTTATCCTCATAGGTACAGGAAATTAATAGGGACAAAATGGGCTCAAAGCAGTGTAGAAAATGGTGGGAAATGAGAAGAAAACTGGCTAGCCGAAAAATTGGACAGCCCCACCAGAGCTGTGGTTTCTTCTTATTTTGGGGAGATCCGCTGTTCCGATCTAGAAACCGAGGGTAGATTTGAGTTGCTTGTGAAAAATGGGTTTAGGCCTATAAGGATATGAATTTTTGAAGTAAATTATTTATTTATTTTTATTATTATTTATTTAAATAGTTGTGTATGTATGGAATGTGTACAATGGTGTATGGTATGTGTATGTATGTATATGTGTATAATAATATATGCTATATGTATGTATTTAAATATATATGTAATATATAATATTATGTGTAATATATATATATATACATGTAATTATATATATATATATATATAGATATATGTGTGTACACATGTGGGAACAAGACAGTCTGTGTGTGGGCTGCTGTGTGTGTGTGCGGTAGTGTACTGCTGTGTGTGTGTGTGTGTGATATATATATATATATATATATATATATGAAAAACCATGCACACAAGAACATTAAATGCAAAGCAAAAAAGAGGGGGAAGAAGTCAGAAAAGGGTGTAGGGGTTGAGTGTGTGCAGGCTTGGCCGTAGAGAGAGAGAAATCAGAAGAGAGAGAGGGGCAGTTTGGTGATGATGTATGTGTATGTGTGTGTGTTTGAGTTAGGAGGGAAATAGAGAGGAAAGAGACCAAGGGAACAAAAAGGGAGGAGTTGGAACTGAAGCAAGGAGGAAGAAGATAAGTACATAGGAGAAAAATCAAAAAACCAAGGTAAGTGGGTCAGTTTCTGTTTTAATTTTTAAAGCATAATTGTTTGATTTTGAGCATAGGGCCTTGAAGAGCATGTTGTAAGATTTATTTAGCAAAAAGAATTACTTGAAATGGTCAAGAAAGGAAAGAGAAAATCCTAGTTGCAGGTTAGGGGAAATACAATCGGGTTCCATGATTTTATGTGTTAAACTCAAAATAAATGATAGGGAATTAGTGAGATGAGTTGTAGAAAACATTTGGGATTATTAAAATGGGGTGAAAACAGTGATTGAGAAGTCACGAAAATGAGAATCAATGGCTGGCCGGAGGGGTTTGACCCTCTATTCGTGATGATATAGTAATTTAAATCGAAAACCGAGCTTGGATATGAGATCCTTGGGAAAAACCGAAGAAAACCACATTGAAAAATAGGAGAAATCTAATCGGAACAGTGTCGCCGGCGCCGGAGAAGGCGCCAGAACCCTACCAAAAAGTCGGGGAAGAAGAAGGACTGTTCAGGGTATGGGTTCGATTCGAGTTAGGCCTGACCCCACACGTGTCAGCCGCATGTTATAAATTAAAAATGGGATTGGTGGTGTTTGGCCACAGGTTTAATAAATTGAAATTGAAAATTGAGATTAAGAATAGGGATATCCTATCCCTGTTTTAGGACTTAGCCACTGTTTGGCTATTCGGATTTGGGATAGGAAATTTTGAAATTCTGATTTAACTCCAGAACTTTGAGAAATCCTAATTTGACCCCGCAGAACTTTTAAAAATTACAGTTTGACCCTTGAATAAAATATTAATTAATTATTAATTTAATTGATTAATTAAAAATAAAAAAAATTACTAAAATGTCACTAAGTCAAAAAGCAGTCAAATGAATTCTTATTAAAGCAAAAAATAGTAAATTTTTATTATTTCGAGCATTCCGGACTCAACCGTAGAGTCCGATTTGCGAAAAGAGATCTCAAGATATAAGAACCCGTAAAAGTGCAAAATGATTGTTTTGCCCTTTTTATTACAAAAGTCCAAATTGAATTCTGCGAAAACCTAGACCGACTTTCTTCAACGTTCCGGACTCAATGGTAGAGTGTATTTTAGTAAAATAGAAACTCATGAAATAAAGACATAAAATTTGATGAATAGCATAATTCAAGTGGCAAATGAACTGAGCTATATTTCATAATTTTAGGAACACTAAAAGGCAAAGAGAAGGCGGTCTAACATTCTACATTCTTACTGTTAGTTTCACTACACTGTGGGCACGACTTCTTAGGGTTGAGACAAACCCACCAGGTATGATATTTTGCTAAGTAAGGAATAGGATTAAGTTTAGGATTGATTTTCATATTGATCTCATGATTTGTATATTCGTTCGATTGTTTATGTGTTTATGTGTTCCTTGTTATTTCCTTGAAAGTTTGGTTGAGTGATAAATGTGGATTATGATTACATGTATATTCCATGTGTTGGCACAGTGTGTGATGGATATTCTTTAAAGATTGTTCAGATTGAGAATGTGTAGCTTAAACATGTGTTTAAATGGAATATGTATAGCATATACACATGAGGAAGGAACTTTGTGATTTAAATGTTATGGTTTAAAGCATGCTTCATGTATGGGTGAAAGGCTTCGATGAGATTGCATTGTTGCATGGTGAAATCAAAGCATCTTGGCATAGTGTGATTCCTTGGAAGCATGGGGTGAGTTGAGCACTTGGTGCTGTGCATATGTAGGTACTCATGCCATCGGCGAAGGTCCGTAAAGTGAGTCATATGTGGGTACTCATGTCATCGGGGAAGGTCCGCAAAGTGAGTCATACATGGTTACTCATGCCGTCGGGGAAGGTCCATAAAGTGAGACATACGTGGGTACTCATGCCGTCGGGGAAGGTCCGTAAAGTGAGTCATGGGTGTGGCATAGATGTTTGCATGGGTGCGTCACACATATTATTCATGTACTGCATTGATGATATTGAATGACATGTAGATATAAATGTACACTTGCACATGCCATGCCTTGATTTTGTTCCTTGCATTAGCATTATATTATACTAGCAATTGAGCTGACCCATTCATGGGATAACATATTACAGATGACGCCCCCGCTACGTGAGATTTGATGAGATCTTGACAAAAAGAAGGGAAAAGGATTTAGAAGCGTATTTGGCCCTTGGGGCATGTTTTGAGATGTAAGGGCGTAAGCCCAACTGATGTGAACAATATATCTATGAAATGTATTTTACGTGTTATATGTTGAAGAATTGAATGCATGTTTAATTAAATCTGTAATACCCTGACCCGGGATACGACACGAATACCGAGGCAAGTCTACTGAATGGTGTAATGTGAGGAGGTTGCTTAGTATACCTAGTGTCGGGCAATACCCGAGCAACCCAGAGCCTTACCTCAGAAAGTGTGCATGCACGTAAACCCATGCATGCATACGTACATACATATGCATAATTCATAAAATATTAGTGTATGTAGACGTGACTAAAATTACAGTTATATGTATATATATGGTTATAAATACATGCATAAAATATGTATCTTATATGTGTATATACGTGTATAATGTAATGTATTGTATACATATGTATATAAATATAAGTAATTAAATTAAGATAAAGAAAAGGAAAGGGGGAGGAAGGTGGCAGTATGTCACTATGTGTTGTGTGTGTCGGTTGGAGAGTGTGTATGTGTTATGTGTGTAAACATATATATATATATACACACAAATATCTTGAGGGAATTGAATGCAAAGCTGCATTCTTAGAAAAGAGAAAAAGGGAAATTGAATGAGAGCAGAAAGAGAAGTCAAGGAAGGCTGCAAGTAGAGAGAGAGAGAGAGAGAGAGAGAGAGAGAGAAAGAAGTCGGTTGGTTTTTGTGTATATATGTGCGTTGAGATAGAAAAGAAAACAGAAGGAAATAATTTAAGAGGGGAGATTTAGAAGTGGAACAGAAGAGAGAAGAGGAAGCCTACACCAGGAAATCCGAAATTTCAAGGTAAGTGGGTCTTATTCTGTTTTTTATTTTAAGAGCATGATAGATTGTTTGAATAAGATAGTCTAACTCAGCATGAAAAATGGAACAAAACACAAAAAGAATGATAGGAAATGATGCTAAAATGAACAAGAAATGTTGAGTTGCAGGTTTGGTGAAGAATTCGGGTCCCAAGGTTTCTGTGTCTTAAAATCTATTTAGGTGATGAGGAACTGATCCTCTACTATACAGGAATAAATTAGAGAGAAATCGGGGTTAAAACAGTCATGAAATCTGTATGAAAATTTGAGAAATCCAGTCGCCAGAAACTGGGAAAGAACAGTGATGGAAACCATAGTTTTCTTAGGATTAAAACTATTTAAATGAAAGCTTGAAACTGTGGGAGTAATTTGGCACGAAAAGGATTAAAATGCAACAAAAATGGACGTGAAATAGTGAAGATTGTAGCTAGGGTTCACTGTTTCAGTGATTGTGGTCAGAAAATCAGTCGGGGAAGATGACCGGAATGTCGAGGGGCATTCGGGTTAAGACGGAAACCGGGTTTGGGTCGAATCGGGTCGGGACCCGAACAGAAATAAATGGATTCCTGAAACGGGATCGTTTTGGAGATGGATTTAAAATGTTATTGGGGTGTTTGGTAACAGGGATACAAAATTGAAATTGGGTTTTAAGTTTAGCCAAACCTGGGATAGGATAGGAACAGGGATATTATAATCCGGTTCTTTGAATTAAACTAAACCGTTTGGTTCAGTGACAAGTCAAGCCGGTTTAGGGTTTTTGGTTGTGAACCAACTGGTTCAAACCGTAACTTTGAGAAATTGTGAACCAACCCCAAATGTTTTAGAAAATGTCACTATGGCCCAAACTGAAAAATTAATAAAATATTAATTTTTACAAAAATGCCCCTATTTCAAATATGGGTCAAACGAAGTCCAAACGATGCAAATGAATAGTCAATTTTTATTATCTCGGACATTCTAAGATCAATGGTGAGGTCCGTTTCATGATACGGGGTCCCAAAAAATAAAATACACAAAAATGCAAAATGACCATTTTGCCCTTTTTAGTACAGAAGTCCAAATTGAATTCCGCGAAAGCCTATATCGACTTTCTTCGGCATTCCGGACTCAAAGGTAGAGTCTAAACTAGTGATAGAGATACTTATGATAACAAGGCATAAAATTTGATGAATAGCATTAATCCTAAGATGAATCTATTGATATATAGGGAACTCGAAAGGGAAGGCAAACTCACGGGATACTAATCTTGGATCATGAAATAGAAGTAAGTAAAATCCGATCTCTATATGTGGCAAAGACCTCGCTGTGTTATGCATTTGTTGACTGTTATTTCTGTATTGTGTTATGCTATCAAATGTTACTAAATTACATTGATGCCTGTTGTAGTTCGTAAAGATTATTGAATCAAATGTTATGTCTTGAGCATATGATTATTATATTGTTGGATTATGATGCCTGAATATTGCATCGTCATATGTTATACTCTGGACGAGAGTTACGATCATTTCATACATTAGTAAATAACTACAATCCACTATTGTTATGGGAAGTAGGTCGGGTCTACATGAGCAAGTCGGACGGAAGTTTCTGATTGCAAAAGGGTATGGCCGGATCCTACTAATAGGTGTAGGCTGGGTATGCATGAGCAAGTCAGGTGGTGAAACCTGGTTACAAAAGAGTATGCCGAGTCCTACGCATATATATATTAGATCACGGTAATCATTTTACACATCATTGCATTCACTGGAAAAATCATCATCATTGGCATCATCATTGGTATCAACATTAGCATCATCATTTGCATTATCGTGAAACGTGACTTACTGTTGTTGATATCAAGTTTACTTAAATGGATATCATGTTGTTATAACTATGTAATTAGTTGGGTGAACCTCTTATTGTTGACCTGTCCTTGATAGAGTAAAGGACTACTTACTGAGTTTTCATAGCTCATCAGATACTACACAACATTTTGCAAGTAACGACACCCTACCTTGAAGTAGGGATTGAAATTCTGAATAGGCGTAGGGTGGTTGCAGACGATGTACTACAGGGATATTTTTGATAGTAAAGGATAGTGTTTGTCCTATGTTCTCCCATCACTTCGCGTCCTAGGGATAATTATGTTTGGAAATTTTTGGGTCTGTAAAACTATATGAACTTTAGCGTTATAAATGAATGAAAATTTTACTCAAGTCTTCCGCTGCATATTTAAATTCTGATTGCATGTTAACAACTTATCTATAAATGTTGACTTAAGGTAAAAAGGAAAATATTGGGTTCGGCCGTCGGGTCGGATCGGAGTCACGATGCCAGATCCGCATAGGGTGGATTTCGGGTTGTGACAAAATTCGTCAAATTGTCTTTTATTTTCTTTTCTCATTTCGTTTAACTCGCTCCCCGGGTTTGTGAAAATTTGGGGCGTAACAACGTGGTATCAGAGCCTAGGTTCAAATACCTAGGGACAGTGGGGGAAGTTTGGACCTTCAGTTATTTGAGGCTAGTTTGGGTGGAGTGTTTTATGTGCACATATTGCATTAGTATGCACGAGAATGCACTATACTTGGTTTCCTAATTAACTGAAAGTGTGTGATTGTTTGATTTAATGGATGACTAAGGTTAGAAACTCAGGTTTATGTGGTAGACCGTATATTTTATGGGATAGGCCGTATGCCTAGTTATTTAAGGTATAGGTTGTACACTTAGTTATCTATACAGTAGGCGGTATGCCTAGTTATTTATGAGATAAACAGTGGACCTAGTTATCTACTTGGCCGGTTGTGTTCTTGTATATATATTTATGTATGTACATTAGGTTAGTACCCGATATTCATGGATTATAGTACTATGACTATGGCATTTATACAGACTGGATTGGTCTCAAGTCTTGTGTTATAGTTGATGGATAGCTCCCTATCAGTCAGTAACAAAAGGAGTTGTGATCCATGAAGGGTTATCACCTAGCTATAAAAGTAAGGAAAAAGGAAAGAATTATAAAAACCTAGAATGAACAAGTGCCAGTGGGGTAGTAAACCGTAAATTAAAAGACACATAGAATCTTAGAATGCTAAAATAAGAATTTAGACTTGTGGAGATTTTTTTGTATGGACTAGATAGTGGGTATAGAGATATTCTTGTGTTAAACTCGTTGGCAGAGAGATGTATTATTTTGGATAGCTTTCACTTAGGGTTGAGTATTGGTAGGCTAGTTAAATGCTCGCATGACTTGAGTATGCATATATTGTATTTGTTTAAATGAATCCCTTCCTTGCGAAAGGCTGTGTTAGAACTCAGTGTTGATTGTTTAGTGTAACCTACGGGTGGGGATGGTTGATGTTAGTTATGTAAGTGTTGATTAGGCAAGAGTCATAACATGTTATGTTTGTTACTTATGAAGTGAGTTGTTGACAAGTACGTGCTTAATATTCATTTAAATACATATGTCTAATATGAGAGGAGGTGTTAATAATTTTTTTTCTTGGACTTGAAGACTCATGCCACCATGGAGAGCTCCTGCGAGAGTCGAACCACCTAGACAGGGTAGGCTTAGGACTACTGTCCCACCCTGGCATGGTAGACCCAGAGTTGTTGCTCCAGTTCATAGTACAGTTGAGGAGGCTGTTGCTCTTGCTCCCGCCCCTGCACCTGCTCCAGTACAGGAGGTAGAGCAGACCATCGGCGCCAGAGACATGGCAGCCATCTTACAGGAGTGTCTTTGGCTATCTAGGAGGTGAGGCCTACAGGTGGAGAGACGTGGGATACCTTCGTGATGAAGGTGTTCCAGAGGGTGAGGCCTCCTACTTTTGTCGGACAGCTTGATCCACTAGTTGCAGAAGAATGGCTGAAACAGATCACTAAAATTCTGGATTCACAGGGCATAGTTGAGCCACACCTACGGATCAGGTGTGCTACTTTCCAGTTTACAGACTTGGCCAGCCAGTGGTGGGAATTGGCTACTGACAGGATTGACAGATTTGGTGAGGGATGGTGTAAGGATTTGAATTTTTGGAAGTAATTTTTTTTTTAATTATTTAAATATGTGTGTGTGTATGGAATGTGAATATGAGAGGCATATGTATGTATGTATGTATGTATATATGTATGATATTATATGTCATGTATATATATACATGTGCCTAAATATATATATATATATACATACTTAAGGTGGGTGCATGCCAACTGTGTGTGTGCAAGTGGGGACTATGTGTGTGTGCAGGTGGAAGAGTGTGTAGGTCGGTTGTGTGTGTGTATGGTATGTATGATATGATATATATATATATATATATAGGGAAAAACCATGCACACAAGCAATATTAAATGCAAAGAGAAAAAGGGAAGAAAGAAGTCAGAAAGGGGTGTAGGGGTTGAGTGTGCGGAAGCCTGGCTGTGTGGGGAGAGGGATATAGAAAGAGAGAGTTGTGATGGTGTATATAGGTGTGTATATGTTTGAGTTAGAGAGAAAGTAGAAACAGGAAGGGAGGAAGCAAAGTGAGAAGCTATGGAGGTCTGGAAAACTCAGAAGTGAGAGACAAAGAGAGGGAGGCGCCATTGTTGAGGTAAAACCACCAACCCACCTTATTTCTCTCTCTAAAAATTTATACATATTGGTGAACTGTTTAAGCTTCTCAAATGCATGAATGACATTTAGAATATGTAAGACTTGATTTAGGTATGAAATCTGGACCCCGAACCAACCCTAGAACACCAAACCGTGCACAAACCGCCATTAACAGACCTTGACAAAGCAGGTCTAACTCAACCCTAGCCAAACTGATTTTGGCTTACTTAGACCTGGCCTACATGATGTTGGGTTTGCACTGCAATGAAAACTAAGCCAAATGGCTTAGAAAAGACCCCCAAAAACACGAGTTGCAGGTTCGGGTTTTGAAACCCAACCTTCAAAACTTCTTGTAAAAGCGAATTTTGAGAATGGGGGCTTGAACCCAATGAAGAATAGAACCCAACAAAAGAAATCCCATTAGATTTGGATTAGAAATGAGGGTGTACAAGTCAGTTGCAAGTCGCGATTATCCAACCCACCATGGCTCCTCAGCTTGATTCGAGGCACAAACTGAATGCCAAACGATGACCCAAACGCTTAGTGACCCTCGACACCCAAAAGCAGAGACTAAATGAACCCAAAACCTCACAAAATTGAAAGAAGAGAAAACCAGAAATTAGGGCAACATAGTCGACGTGTGGGGAAGAAGACGACTTTGCTAAGTCAACTCGTGGGTTGACTTAGCCGAGTCCTAACCGAGTTGTGCCAAGGCTCTGTCGACTCAGGACGCGTGTCACGCGGTGGGGTGGCCACCGCATTAATAGAACGCTGCCATTTTGGGGGTTAGGGTTAAGCTTTTAAAATGGGTTTTGAGGCGTTTGGCTACGGGTTTCTAGAGAATCGAATTGGGAATTAAATGGAAATGGGGATACGCTATCCGAAGTTAGGGCACAGTCCGTCGTTTGGACTGTAGAAAATTGGAAAAAAATGGGGAAGCAGCCTCCCTAGAGAATCGAACCGTGGTAGGGCACGTGGGGGAAGCGCGTGTGACTAATTGGGACGGGACAATCCCGTACCCTTTTTGGCACAGAATATATATATATATATATTACCTTTAACTTTATTAGTTAATTAAATTAATTTAATTAAATTAAATATCCCGAAATGGCCCGGAGCCCAAATTAGACAAATCATAGGTGTATTCTGACTATCTTGGACCTCTTGAGACCAATGGTGAGGTCCGTGATGTGAGACAAGGTCCCACAAAATAAAATACCCGTAGTAACATTAAAAATTAGCAAAATGCCTCTGAGTTAAATATATTCAAATGAACTCCGATTAAAGCAAACAAATAGTGAGATTTGTGAAAAGAGGTCTCGGGATGTAAGAACCGGTAAAAATGCAAAATGACCGTTTTGCCCTTATTAGTATAGAAGTCCAAATTGAGTTCTGCAAAAGCCTAAACCGACTTTCTTCGATGTTCCGGACTCAATGGTAGAGTTTATTTTAGCAAAATAGAAACTTATAAAATAAAGACATCAAACTTGATGAATAGCATGATTCAGGTAACAAATGGACTGAGTTGCATTTCATGATTTTAGGGACATTGAAAGGCAAGGAGAAGGCGGTCTGACCTTCTACATTCTCACTGTTAGTTCAATTACCTTGCAAGCGCGATCTCTTAGGGTTGAGAAAAACCCATCAGGTATGATATATTGTGCTAAGTAAGAAATAAAATTAAGTTTAGAAATAATTGCCAAGTTGACTTGATGATTCACATATTTGTTTGATTGCTTATATGCTTATGTGTTTCTTGCTATCTTTTTGAACGTTTGGTTAAGTGATGGATGTGGATCATGATTATATGTATATTCCATGAGTTGGCACAGTGGGTGAATTATATTCTTTAAGAATGGTTCAGATTGAGAATGTATAACTTGAGCATGTGTTGAGTGGAATGTAAATAGCATACACATGTCAGGAAAGAATCTTGTGATTAAATGTTATTGTTGCTTTGAGTGAAATGCACTATTTATAGCATGCTTCATGTGTGGATGGAAAACTTCGATGAGATTGCATTGTTGCATGGTGGAATCAAGGCATATTAAATGTTATTGTTGCTTTGAGTGAAATACACTATTTATAGCATGCTTCATGTATAGATGGAAAACTTTGATGAGATATCATTGTTGCATGGTGGAATCAAGGCATATTGGCATGGTGTGATTCCTTGAGACATAGTGTGAGTTGAGCACTTGGTGCTATGAATACCTGGGTACTCATACTGTCGGGGAAGGTCTGTAAAGTGAGACATACGTGGGTACTCATGCCATCGAGGAAGGTCCATAAAGTGAGACATACGTGGTTACTCAGGCCATCGGGGAAGGTCTGTAAATTGAGACATACGTGGTTACTTAGGCCGTCGGGGAAGGTCCATAAAGTGAGACATACTGTGGTACTTGCAGCCTAGCGGGGAAGGACCGTAAAGCGAGACATGGGTGTGGCATGGAGTTTGCATGGGTGTGTCACGCATACTGTTCATACACTGCATCGATGATATTAGATGACATTTAGATATAAATGTACACTTGCACATGCCACGCCTTAATTTTGTTTCTTGCATTAGCATTATATTATACTAGCAGTTGAGCTGACCCATTCGTGGGATACCATATTTCAGATGACGCTCCGGCTACATGAGATTTGGTGATGTCTTAGCAAAAGAAAGAACTTGAAGTGTTTTGGCCTTTGGGGCATGTGTTGACATCGTACAAAGGCATAAGCCCTGAACTATATATGTTTAATTTGTATATCTTAAGACAATGGGTAAGGTTTATGGAATTGTATCAGAACCTGAATTGAGTTGATATTGAAATGCATGTAATTGTCCTTTATTTACGTTTCTTGGTTTATATCGCTCACCCCCGGGTTCGTGGAAATTCAAGGCGTGATAGATGGGACGCTTTTGTGGCTATGTTCAATGACCACTATTTCCCAGAGACTGCCAGGGTTGGATTTATGGAAGAGTTTAGGACACTTCTCCAAAGGGACATGACAGTGACCTAGTACGAGTCCCGTTTTACCGTATTGGGGAGATTTGCCCCACATATCGTTAGAGATGAGCAGTTGAGGGTTTTTCATTTTCTCAAGGGGCTGAAGACCTCTATCAAGGAAAAGCTGGCAGGCCACATTATAGAGACCTATGAGGAGGCAGTGATCAGGGCCACCAGAGTTGGGAGAGAGTTGGCCGATCTTAGAGAGATTAGAGAGTCTTAGACCCAGAGTAGGGCACCCCTAGCACAGACCCTTATACCTACGCTGACTTATGCTGAGGAGGGACCATCGAAGAGGTCTCGAGCCAGTGCCTCTTCCACCTAGATACCACTAAGACCCACTCAGTTTTCAGCCCCCCTGTCTGTTATACCTATTTCTTCCTAGGGGGGAGTATCACGGGGACCTCCGACTTGTTTCAGATGTGGACAGACGGGCCATAAGAAGGCCAGTTGCCCCTAGAGGGACCCTAGTTTAGGACAAGGGCCCGGATCTAGCCAGGGATCACTTCTATCACCAGTGCAGAATCAGGGGTGGAGAGCCCCTCCCATTTGTTATACCTGCCATCGGATAGGCCATGTTAGGGCTAACTGCCCTCAAAGACAGACTTCTCAGAGTTCGTAGGGGTCACATTATTATCAGCATACTCAAGTGCCTCTGTCACAGCCACAGTAAGGCAACGGACCTCCGACACCATATAGCCAGCCTACACCCTCCGCATAGAGTGTTAGAGCTCCTAGATAGAGAGAGGGAGGTAGGCAGGACCAGACTACCCAAGGCCGTGTTTATGCAGTAGTTGCACCTGAGGCAATTGCTTCCGAGCCTCCCACGGTTCGAGGTACATTCCTTGTTTTACTTCATGGACTAGTATAGGGATAGATTTTAGTGCACCTCATACATTCATACCCACCCTGCTTACCATGACATTTAGATTACATGCCTACATCTGTGTAATAGACCGAGTGAAATTAACAGGTAGACTATGTGTTAGTTGTCTATGGGACAAGTTATAAGCCTGGTGCCCATAAAGTTAAATGTATGCCTAGTTACCTATGTAGCAGATTATATACTTATTTATGTATATGTATATTCTTAGGATGGATTTTATACTTGGGTGCTAATGTGGTAGGTTGCATGTTGGTCATGGAATGTTGCTTGTTTATTCTATGTGAGCAACATTCCATGACATTGTGATGAGACTTTAGTTAATATATTGACTAAAAACGATGATGAGTTAGAATGACCTTAGAGAAATTTTAGGTTATTGAGTTACATTGTAGTGCAGGTGATGTATTGATGACATTGTGATGGATTATCAAATAATTACATGGCTTGATTTGAGGTTAGAAGGATGATCATCACATGTGTGAGAGGCTTAGAGGTATCATCGTGAGCATTAAGTATTTTATTTTATGTTACATTATTGAGGTGGGTCATGATGCTTGAGTGGAATTGAAAAACTGGCATTGATAAACCAACATGTTTGAGGATTTCATTATGAGTTGTGCCATGGGGAGTGGGCCATTACAGATGGGGTTAGAACCAGACCCTAGCAAGGAGTGTGGAGATGTTTGCACACCGTTGCACGCCCGCCCGCCCAAGTGGACGAGGTTCCTTTAGGGGGAGAGAGTAATGGGAGAGGGTAATGCATTCCACGTCGCCTGGATGAGGAAGAGGTGGATGACCCATGGGCAAGGCCGCACGTCTCCATGTTACAATAACATTTTGAATTGATCTTTCTGAATTTTGTCGGAGATCTACATTTTTAAATTTCGGGATGAAATTTCTTTAAGGGAGAAGGATGTAAGGATCTGAATTTTTGAAGTAAATTTTTATTTATTTATTTATTATTATTATTTTTATTATTATTTATTTAAATAGTTGTGTATGTATGTATATGTGTATAATATTATATGTTATATGTATGTATTTAAATATATATATATATATATGTAATATATAATATTATGTGTAATATATATATATATATGTACATGTAATTAGATATATATATATATAGATATATGTGTGTACACATGTGGGTGCAAGACAGCCTGTGTGTGGGCTGCTCTGTGTGTGTGTGCTGCAGTGTACTGCTGTGTGTGTGTGTGATATAATATATATATATATATATATATATATATATATATATGGAAAATCATGCACACAAGCAACATTAAATGCAAAGAGAAAAAGGGGGGAAGAAGTCAGAAAAGGGTGTAGGGGTTGAGTATGTGTAGGCCTGGCCGTAGAGAGAGAGAAATCAAAAGAGTGAAAGGGGCAGTTATGGTGATGATGTATGTGTATGTGTGTGTGTTTGAGTTAGGAAGGAAATAGAGAGGAAAGAGACCAAGGGAACAAAAAGGGAGGAGTTGGAACAAAAGCAAGGAGGAAGAAGGGAAGTACACAGGAGAAAAATCAGAAAACCAAGGTAAGTGGGTTAGCTTCTATTTTATTTTTTCAAGCATGATTGTTTGATTTTGAGCATAGGGCCTTGAAGAGCATGTTGTAAGATTTATTTAGCAAAAATAATTACTTGAAATGGTCAAGAAATGAAAGAGAAAATCTTAGTTGCAGGTTAGGGGAAATACAATCGGGTTCCATGATTTTATGTGTTAAACTCAAAATAAATGATAGGGAATTAGTGAGATAAGTTGCAGAAAACATTTAGGATTAAAATGGGGTGAAAACAGTGATTGAGAAGTCACGAAAATGAGAATCAATGGCTGGCCGGAGGGGTTTGACCCTCTATTCGTGATGATATAGTAATTTAAATCCAAAACTGAGCTTGGATCTAAGATCCTTGGGAAAAACTGAAGAAAACCACATTGAAAAATAGGGAAAATCTGATCGGAACAGTGTCGCCGGCACCGGAGAAGGCACCGGAACCTCGCCGGAACCCTAACAAAAAATCAGGGAAGAAGAAAGACTGTTCAAGGTATGGGTTCGGCTCGGGTCGGGTTAGGCCCGACCTACCCACACGTGTCAGCCGCATGTTATAAATTAAAAATAGGATTGGGAGTGTTTGGCTACAGGTTTAATAAATTGAAATTGAAATTTGAGATTAAGAATAGGGATATCCTATCCCTGTTTTGGGACTTAGCCACTGTTTGGCTATTCGGATTTGGGATAGGAAATTTTGAAATTCTAATTTAATCCCAGAACTTTGAGAAATCCTAATTTGACCCCCAGAACTTTTAAAAATTATAGTTTGATCCCTGAATAAAATATTAATTAATTATTAATTTAATTGATTCATTAAAAATAAAAGAAAATTTTTAAAATGTCACTGTGTCAAAAAACAGTCAAATGAACTACGATTAATGTAAAAAAATAGTGAATTTTTATTATTTAGAGCATTCCGGACTCAATTGTGGAGTCTAATTTGCAAAAATAGGTCTCGAGATGTAAGAACCCGTAAAAGAGCAAAATGACTATTTTGCACTTTTTAGTACAGAAGTCCAAATTGATTTTCGCGAAAACCTAGACCAACTTTCTTCAACGTTCCAGACTTAATGGTAGAGTGCATTTTAGCAAAATAGAAACTCATGAAAGAAAGATAAAATTTGATGAATAGCACAATTCAAGTATCAAATGAACTGAGCTATATTTCATGATTTTAGGAACACTGAAAGGCAAAGAGAAGACGGTCTGACCTTCTACATTCTTACTATTAGTTTCACTACACTACGGGCATGACTTCTTAGGGTTGAGACAAAACCACCAAGTATGATATTTTGCTAAGTAAGGAATAGGATTAAGTTTAGGATTGATTTTCATATTGATCTCATGATTTGTATATTCATCCGATTGTTTATGTGCTTATGTGTTTCTTGTTATTTCCTTGGAAGTTTGGTTGAGTGATAAATGTGGATTATGATTACATGTATATTCCATGGGTTGGCACAGTGTGTGATTGATATTCTTTAAAGATTGTTCAAATTGAGAATTTATAACTTAAACATGTGTTTAAATGGAATATGTATAGCATATACACATGAGGAAGGACCTTTGTGATTTAAATGTTATGGTTTAAAGCATGCTTCATGTATGGATGAAAGGCTTCGATGAGATTTCATTGTTGCATGGTGAAATCAAAGCATCTTGGCATAGTGTGATTCCTTAGAAGCATGGGGTGAGTTGAGCACTTGGTGTTGTGCATATATAGATACTCATGCCGTCGGGAAGGTCTGTAAAGTCAGTTATATGTGGTCACTCATGCCGTCGGGGAAGGTCCGTAAAGTGAGACATACGTGGGTACTCATGCAGTCGGGGAAGGTCCGTAAAATGAGTTATGGGTGTGGCATAGATGTTTGCATGGGTGCGTCAAACATATTATTCATGAATTGCATTGATGATATTGAATGACATGTAGATATAAATGTACACTTGCACATGCCATGCCTTGATTTTGTTCCGTGCATTAGTGTCACATCCCGAACCCCACCCTACACGGATGTCGAGGACGTGATGCCAGTTAGCCGCCACGCGACCAACCGAAGGCAATTTCTGAACTTTTCAGTGAATTGCACTCCGACTGTAGGGTCAGATGCAGCGGAATTTAAAACTTTTTTTTTCTTCTTTTTACCACGGGAATGCAACTCATGTATCCGTCGTAGGATATGTATCACACAGAGCAAGTCTAAAATCCAACAACTAACAACTCAACCTCAGAGCGTATCTATAATTCGACATATAACAACAGAGCAGAACTATAATCTCTAGAGTACCATTTAAATCCATGAGCCATATCTATATTCAGTACATATCAGTCAAGTCAGTCATAGTACATCACTCACCTGATTAAATAGATTCAATCTTTTAATAATCCAGTCTCCACAGATCAGTGCCATCAGATCCAATAGATATCGTTCCTGAAAAATGTTAGGGAATGGGGTGAGCTTCGAAAAGCCCAATGAGTAACACAGGTTCCCTGTCAAGGGTTTCAAATCCATTTCTTGTTTACAAAGCACAAGGGTAGTTCAGTTGTTTCTGAAATAGCAGTTTTATAAATCTACTTTAAATGCAGTTCCAGTAGAATAAAGCAGGACTGCACAAAATAAAACAACAGATCAGGACAGACAGAACATGACAGACTATATCAAGTATAACCGTACAGAACAGAACACAATAGGTTAGAACGGAGCAGAACCGAGCAGAGCAGGACATAACAAATCAGAACAGGATGAAGCAAAGCACAACAAATCAGAACAGAGTAGGTCAGAATGGAACGGGTCAGAATAAAACGGGTCAAAATAGAACAGGTCAGAACGGATCACAATAAAACATAATAGGACGGAACGGAACAGAACATAACAAGTCATAACCGAACAGAACGGAATAAGTCATAGCAAATCATAACCGAACAGAACAGAATAAAACATAACAAATCATAACCGAACAGAACGGAATAAAACTTGACAAATCAGAATAAAACAGAACGGAACATAACAGAACGGAGCGAAAACAATATGTCAACCAGAGATACAGGTATATCATCAACAAAACGGAACAAGACAAAACTGAGTGGAAACAGTATATCAATCGAGGATACAGGTATATCATCAACGGAACGAAATAAGACAGAACTGAGTGGAAACAGTATATCAATCAAGGATACAGGTATATCATCAACGGAACGAAACAAGACAGAACTGAGTCGAAACAGTATATCAATCAAGGATACAAGTATATCATCAACGGAACGAAACAAGACAGAACTGAGTGGAAACAATATATCAATCAAGGATACAAGTATATCATCAACGGAACGAAACAAGACAGAACTGAGTGGAAACAGTATATCAATCAAGGATACAAGTATATCATCAACGGAACGAAACAAGACAGAACTGAGTGAAAACAGTATATCAATCAAGGATACAAGTATATCATCAACGGAACGAAACAAGACAGAACTGAGTGGAAACAGTATGTCAGTCAGAGATACAGGTACATCATCATAGAACATGATAGATCAGTATTGAGCAGAACAGGACGGGACAGAACAGAACGGAACAGATCGAAACAGAGCAAACAGGTTAGGACGGAACAGATCAGACATAACAAATCAGGACAGATCAGGACGGAACAGATCAGACATAACAAATCAGGACGGATCAGGACGGAACAGATCAGACATAACAAATCAGGACGGATCAGGACGGAACAGATCAGACATAACAAATCAGGACGAAACAGATCAGACAGATCAAACGGAACAGGTTAGGACAAAACAGATCAAACAAAACAGGTCAGACAGATCAAACAGAACAGGTCAGGACAGATCAAACAGAACAGGTCAGGACAGATCAAACAAAACAAGTCAGGACAGATCAAACAGAACTTGTCAGTGTTGAGCGGAACAGAACAGAACAGATCAAACATAACAGATAGTTAAACACGTTCATTTGAAACAGTATTAAAAACAAGAGTACAGTTAAAACATCAGAGTAACAGAACAGATCAGTTAAAATATCAGAGTAACAGAACAGATCAGTAATGAGCAGAGCAGAACAGTATAACAGAATAAATAGTACAGTATGCACAGATTAAACATTGCGGTATGCTCATGTAGTGCTCAAGACTGAAGTGGTACCAAGAGTCAGTTGTTCTTTCAGTAAAAACAGTGATAGGTTTATTGCAGTACAGAACAAAGGAATCAGACAGTAAAAATCATGCATTTGAATAAGGGCATGAAATCAGTGTATCAGGTAAAACAGTACAGTACAGTATTTAAAATACAGTAACTAGATGGTGTGCTTATACACCAATTCAGGAGTCAGGGTTACTCACAACTGTTACAGTCATCTCCTTGCATAAACAATCTGATAACCTCCAAGTACGTTAGGCATCACCATGTATATCCTGAACAATCATCATCAATCACAGACAGATCAGAATTTATTCATTCAGGTCTTATTCGTCATCTTAGGTGTCTATCGGATTACCTAAGATAACCTAGTAGCCTATCGCCCTCTCATCGGGTTTCATTTGGGGCTATTTTATTCTTAAATTAGGCTTAGCAGTCATCAGGATTATAACCTAAGTCATTAGACTTCAATCGTTATCAGTCAGTTACTTATTCAGTCTTAGGGGCAAAACGGTCATTTGTCACTTTTGCCCCGGACCCCTGTCAAGGTCCTCAGAATGGTCTTTATATCTTAAATATAAAGTCATACGTCTTTTAGACTCCAATCAGTATCAGTTAGGTTCTTATTTTAACGATAGGGGCAAAATGGTAATTTTTCTATTCTTGTCCCGGACCCAGTCGTGGTCCTCGGAATATCCCATATATCCTATGCATGAAGTTCTAAGTCTTTTAGACTTAAATTGCTATCAGTTAGGTGCTTATTTAGCCTTAGGGGCAAAATGGTAATTTTGCCATTCTTACCCCGGACCTTATCATGGTCCTCAGAATGTCCCATATATCTTATATGTGAATTTTTGAGTCCTTTGGACTTCGTTTGGTATCTGTTTTAGATCATCAGGACACATCAGTCATTTCTCGTTTTACGCGTTGATAGTTTCGGAGTCTTACTTAGCCCTTCAGTGTTCATAATTATACTTACGATAATTTATCAGATCAGATTGACCTTTCTCTTGCACTTACAGTGCTCAGGGGTATTTTGGTCATTTTACGTTTCGTAAGATTCTGACCCTGGTTCGTCATTTATTCGGGTATACAGTTTCACCAGTGTTCGGGTTTCTATCGGTATCAGTTTCGTCCCAATCGGACTTCATTTGGGCTTCGTACAGTATCAGGGATAATTTGGTAATTTCATGCGTCATATTTTTCGGCACCTCAGTTCATAAAATGGACCTCACCATTGGGTCCAGAGTGTCCGACATAATCAGAATAGACTGTCTTTTATTTTTATTTGGGCCTGGGTACCCTCAGGAGCAGTACAGTCATTTGTCACTTACAGGTCTGTATTTTTCGGTACATAATTTCCTAATTTGGACTGTACCATTGAGTCCAGGATATTTGAAATGGTGGAAATACACTATTTATTTGCTTTATTTGGACTCCGTTTGACATGTTAAATGTCTGGGGGTAAAATCGTAATTTTACCTAATTAATAAAATAATAAAATAATTATTTTATTATTTAATTAATTTGTCAGGGGCTTAATTGAACAATTTCTCAAAATTCAGGGCCACAGTAGGATTCTGTTAAACAGTGGGGACAAATCCGTAATTTCAGGAATTATTTGGGTCCAAAATGTAATTACATGATTTAGGGGTTCAAACCGTAGGGTTCAAGGGTTCAGTGGACTGAACCGGTTCAAAACTCAGAAAACCAACCGGTTCATTAACCTTTAGAAAACCGGAATAGCATAACCCATCTTATTCTCAATTGACCCTTATCCGAAATCAGGATATCCTTATAACCTGATTTCAATTTGTAAAGCCCGTAACCAAACAGGCCAACTCTAGGTTTAAAACGTTTAAACCAAAACGGCGCAGTTTCAATTAAGCGGTGGCACGGTCTTAGGCTGACACGTGTCCGAGTCGACTCGGCCAACTCGGTCTGACTCGCGAGTTGACTCCGTCTTCCCCAACCAAAACTGCTACTGTAGCCCTAATTCGCAGTTTTGCAATTTCTCTAATTCGTGGAGTTTCAGACAAGGTTTTCAACATGTTTCGGTCCCAAATGGTTCCTGAACGTTATTCCAAAACTTTTGCATTGGTTTTAAGCTTCAAAACTAAGAATTAAGCTCTGTACAGCCGATTATCGTGCAGATTTTCAATCCCGTCGTGTGGCCTTGTTTCTCAACCAAAACACACGATTCTTGGCTTGTTGTGACCCTTAGAATAGGGGCTTCAATTCCCAATTTATTAATTTCAGTTTACAAGGCTATCTCAAGTTTTGGGTTCTTTGGCCGAAAAGAATAATGCCCAATTTGAGGGTCCTCCAGTGTGGTTTCAGGTCGCGGATGGTGGTATTTGTAACCCTAGGAAGATCTAGTTCATTTTCAGACCATCAGTAGTCGGTTTGGTTGAGGTCAATTCAGACCTACAACCTCAAGGTCATTAATGGCGGCCGTGTTACAGTTCTGGGGTTTCCATTGCCATCTGTCTGTCCCAATTGTTCCAGATCAGTTCTAGGGTCTCTCAGGGGCATGCATATATGATTCATATGGATTAAAAATAATCAGAGCAGTACCAATAAATCAAAACAGAAAATTTTGCAGTTGAGGTGTTTACCTCATAAACGGCCACTGTTCCTCCCTCTCAGCTCAGTTCAGTGCCTTGGTTGTGCTTGTTCAGATCCAGCCATGCCTCAGATCAGTCACACAGGGCCCAGTTCTTCCTCTCCTATGTTCATTTCTAATGAAGACATCATGCACACCATGCTTGTATTTCCATGGTCTCACCCAAACCCTCTCTCTCTAGCAGATCACATGCATGCCCCCATTGCTGCACAGTCTCCATATTTCACACACCAATATTCTGATTTCTCAATCCTCTCTCATGGTGTGCCTAATTCCTATACCCAATATATAATTCATATATATCTCCCCTAGGATTCCTATACATATACATATATGTATATCACTTGTAGGGTTCAGTATAGGGCAGAGAAATGATGGAGCTGAGGGGAACAATCATGTGGGGTTTGCATGCAACCTCATTGGTCAGTTTGGGTGGCAGATTAGGATAATTCAATGCTATATACAAATAAGTTGCAAATATATGCACAAAGGTGTGGGTAGCCCAACTGGTAAGTTTTTGGATAAAATTACTTTCCACTCAAAGGTCAAGGGTTCAATTCCCTTGGCCTCCCATTTGGCCATTTTTCCCATATTTTCGGTTAAGGCCACGTTTGGTTGCGCAGAAATTCAGTTTCAGTATTTCCTTCATAACTTTCATTCCGTAACTCCTTTTTCGACACGGTTTGTTCCGGGAGTTTCATATTTCAGTTATCTTCAGTGTCAGAGGTTCCGTGTCATTTATTAAACATTCGGGATTTTCCGGGTTAGCTAATTCGGATTTCGTTAGTGTTAAAGAGGTGTTATTTTGCCGAATTAATCAGTAATTGGGTTCGGGTATTTTACCCTTTTCCTCCAGACATATTTAATTATTTTATCGGTCTATCATGACCGCCGGGATTATGATTAATTCCCTAGATCATTCTATAAGCCAGTATTAATTAATAATTAATAACTAATTATTAATTACGCAAAGTCGGGGTGTTACAATTAGCATTATATTATACCAGTAGTTGAGCTGACCCATTCGTGAGATAACCTATTACAAATGACGCCTCTACTACGTGAGATTTGATGAGATATTGACAAAAAGAAGGGAAAAGGATTTAGAAGCGTATTTAGCCCTTGGGGCACGTTTTGAGATGTAAGGGCTTAAGCCCAACTGATGTGAACAATATGTCTATCGAATGTATTTTACGTGTTATATGTTGAAGAATAGAATTAGATTGACAGAACCCTTAGGATATTTGCTTAATGTGACTATACCATCCGGACAATCATTAATGGGGGAGACCATGCATAAGAATTGTGAAATACAGATTATGGGGGTACCTTTACTTACCGATCTTATATCCTTAGAAATATGTGGGTATGATGGTATTCTTGGAATGGGCTGCTTGATTGCAAACCATGCCACTATAAACTGTGTGACCGAGAGGGTGCTTATTCAGAACCCCAGATTTTCGACCATTGAGTTTGAGGGGATAGGAGTGGTGGCCCCACCCTATTTTGTTTCTGCTATACAGGCTAGGTGGTTACATCACAAAGGGTGCCATGGTTTGTTGTGCAGTATCCAGAACACGGAGTCACAGCAGCCTGTGTTAGAGCAGATTCCCATTGCTAAGGAATTCCCTGAGATGTTTTTGGATGATATTCCAAGGATGCCGATAGACAAAGAGATTGAGTTCAGCATCGACGTACTACCAGGCACTACACCGATATCTAAGACACCCTACAAAATAAGCCCAGTTGAACTGAAAGAGTTAAAGCTTTAGTTACAGGAACTGCTAGACAAGGGTTTTATACGACCAAGTTCATCGCCATAGGGTGCACCTGTATTATTGGTTAAGAAAAAAGATGGGACCATGAGGCTATACATAGATTACTGTGCACTAAATAAGGTTACCATAAAAAATAGGTATCCACTGCCCAGAGTAGATGATTTATTTGGCCTAAGGAGTTTGTGATCCATACCGATCATGAATCATTAAAGCATCTCAAGAGTCAAGGTAAATTAAAAAAGAGACATGCTAGATGGATGGAATACATCGAGACCTTTCTTTATGTCATTCGTTACAAGTAAGGTAAAGAGAACATTGTTGTTGATGCTTTATCATAGAGGTATGTACTTCTTAATTCTATAAGTGCTAAAATGCTTGGGTTTGAATATGTGAAAGACATGTATGCCAGTGACGCTGATTTTTCTAATATGTATATGGCGTGTGACAAAGCGGCATTTGGTAAGTTTTACAAGTATGATTGTTATTTGTTTAAAGAAAGTAAATTGTGTGTGTCAAATTGTTCAGTGTGTGAATTATTGGTGCGTGAGGCACATGGTGGAGGATTAATGGGACACTTTAGCGTTAGGAAAACCTTAGAAATTTTACATGAACATTTCTTTTGGCCTAGGATGAGAAAAGACGTCACTCGAATATGTGGTAGGTGCATTACATATAGAAAGGCCAAATCTAAGGTTTTACCACATGGGTTATATACACCTTTACCCGTTCCCAGTGAGCCATGGGTAGATATATCTATGAACTTTGTTTTGGGGCTGCCTAGGACAAAAAAGGTAGAGATTCTATTTTTGTGGTACTGGACAGATTTAGTAAAATGGCATATTTCATTCCATGCCATAAAACAGATGATGCCATAAACATAGCTGATTTGTTTTTCAAGGAAATAGTGTAACTCCATGGTATGTCTAGAAGTATTGTTTCTGATAGGGATGTTAAGTTCCTTAGCTACTTTTGGAAGGTTTTGTGGGAAAAATTAGGTACCAAGCTTTTATTTTCCACAACTTGTCATCCACAGACTGATGGATAGACTGAAATAGTCAACAGGGCTCTAAATCAACTCTTACGCACTGTCATTCAAAAGAATTTAAAAACTTGGAAGTACTGTTTATCAATTATAGAGTTTGCATATAATAAGACTATACATACTACTATTTCTTATTCTCCTTTTGAAATTGTTTATGGTTTTAATCTATTTACTCCTTTAGATTTGATGCCTTTACCTATTGATGACAGGAGTAGTTTGGATGGACACAAGAAGGCCGAATTGGTGAAGTCAATTCATGAAAGGGTACGGCTTCAAATTGCGCAGAAGAATGAAAAGTTTGCTTCACAGGCCAATAAAGGGTGCAGGCGTGTCCTCTTCGAACCTGGAGATTGGGTTTGGGTTCACATATGCAAAGAAAGATTCCCAGCCCATAGAAAAACTAAATTACATCCTCGAGGAGATGGACCATTCCAAATCCTTGAGAAAATTAATGATAATGCTTATAAAGTGGATCTTCCAAGTGAGTATAATGTTTCTGCTACTTTCAATGTTTCTGATCTTTCTTCCTTTGATGCAGGTGACGATTCAAGGTCGAATCCTTTCGAGGAGAGGAGGAATGATGGGCACCATGGTGCACCAAGTCTTAAAGATCCTTTACAAGTTCAAGAAGGGCCAATCACAAGGTCAAGAGCGAAGAAGATCAAGGAAGCAATGCAAGGATTGGTGTAATCCACTTGGGCCGAGTTATCGAACAAGAACCCAACGTTCAAGATGGGCTTGAAAGAAGAAGAACTAACTTTAATCCATGTGATACAAGCTACAGAGGAGGCGGCATAGTCTAGTGGTTTCGTATAGACTTTTTATTTCATTAAGTATAGGCATGTGGGCCTACTTTATATTTTAAGTATAGTCGGTAGTTTAGGACATTTTGGGCCCGAAGATGTTCAGACCATGTCTTTTAATTGATGTAGGCCTTATTTGGCCCTAACGTTTCATTTAGGGTTTTAAAAGAACTTGTAGCCACAATTTTGCAGGCAATGAACGTGAATGAAGCTTTCTGCTTAGAGAATTTTCAGTTTTCTCTTCTTGTTCTTGAATGAACTACGAACTTATCAAAGGCATACCCTTTGTGGCATTCTCATCAACTCTAGGTTCTTGAAACAAGTTTTCAATGGGTCTAGATCATCTTGACTTGATTCTTGTCTTTCTTGGGTAAGTTTTCAATTTGATCATGGGTTTAAGGGATTTCGATCTTACAGGTTCACATTAAGACCACTTAAAAGTCTGGCCATTGTGGCCTCCCGATCCTCCTCTACATTAGCTCGAATCATAGCCACCTCCATCTCCTTATGGTAATCCTCTACACTCCTACTCCCTTGTGTAAGGTTTTGTAATTTTTGGTAGAGGTCTCTATAGTAGTGGCCAGGTACAAATCTCCGCCTCATGAGAGCTTTCAACTCACCCCATGTTTCTACAGGTCTCTCATAATTCCTCCTTCTATTAGTCACCAATTGATCCCACCAAATAATTGCATAATCAGTGAACTCAATTACCACCAGCTTTACCTTCTTCTCCTCTGAATAGTTGTGACAATAAAAAATCAACTCTATTTTTTTCTCCCACTTTAAATAAGCTTCAGGATCATTTCTACCTTGGAAAGATGCTATTTTAACTTTGATGCTCCCAAGTTTCCTATCAACCCCATCTCATCCCCTTGGATTTCTCCTATGTCTTCTTCCATGCCTACCTCCTCTAGGTCTGCCCATTTCACCCATTCCAACTTCAAATGCTATGTCTTCCTCAGCCTTATCATCTTCTTCATTTTCATACTCATTTTCAATGATAGGCTCACTTCTCCTCCTATCTTGCCCACCTTGCAGATTTCTAATCACGACATCTTGCTGATCCATCCTATCCCTCATCTCTCCCATCACCAAATTCAACCGTTCAAACTGTTGTTGCGTGGCCTGCAAAACAAAGAATGGGTTAGTCGTGTCCTCCTTAAGTGTTGAGTCACTCTTATGAGACATTGTTAAAGTCCTACAAAACGAGGAAAGAATGTTAGTGGTAGAAAAAAACCTCACACACTTCGTTACGTGTTTACGCTTAAATATTGTCACACCACTCGTGTTTCACTCTTTTGGGCTTTTTCAATACTATTCTCACCCACTCTTGCCTTTTACCTCTCCTGTTTTCCCTCTCAAGTTCGTGAAGAACTAGTTAAACTAAATCAAGACACAACCTTGTATTATTCCAACCAGCAATAGATTCAAGAAACAAGAAGGAATAAAATGACACAAAACTCAAAGAATTGTACGAGGAAAATAGAAATTAGGAAACAAGATACTAAAGATGATATATTCAACCCCTTTGAAGATAGGGATCAATTAATACCAAATTTTTTGACCTTTTTAAAGATAAGGATCAATCAATACCAAATTTTCAGATTGTAAAGTATATCAAACATCCATAAGCGATTTTTTTTTTTTACAGCAACCCTTGATTACGTTGTCTTTTTATTTTTTTTAATACAGATTCGATCACAAGCAGTAACAATAATTGCAAATTTCGAAAAAGATTGATCTGATTTCAACAGTAAGAAATCGAAACAAATGGAATCAAAACAAAGATTATAGATATGGGAATTATAGATATGGAATTTAAAGCAAAGATTCGTGTAATCAATTAAAGAAGTCGTAGGTCTGAATCCTTGAATCAAATACACGGGTAGTCAATTGTGAGAATGACAGAACTAAATTCAAACACACAAAATTAACAAGAATGGCGAAGGAATCACAAATCAAAATGATGAACAATTCGCAAATCATAACAGAAAAACCTAGAACACGTCTAAGATAAAAAAAAAAAATCAAATGCATGAATTAAAAAGGATAAATCAGACCTGATTTGGAGTCTGAGCTCTGATACCAAATGATGTGAACCCGTAAGATAAAAATCCCTTGAACCCACGATCAAATTGAAACTTACCCAAGAAAGCCAAGAATCAAATTGAACCAAATGATGTGAACCCGTAAGATAAAAATCCCTTTAACCCACGATCAAATTGAAACTTAACCAAGAAAGCCTAGAATCAAGTCAAGATGATCTAGACCCGTTGAAAACTTGTTTCAAAAACCTAGAGTTGATGAGAACGCCACAAAGGGTATGCCTTTGATAAGTTCGTAGTTCATTCAAGAACAAAAAGAGAAAATTGAAACATTTTCTATGTAGAAAGCTTCCTTCACGTTCGTTCCTCCAAAATTGCAGCTATAAGTTCTTTTAAAACCCTAAATGAAACTCTAGGGCCGAATAAGGCCTACACCAATTAAAAGACCTGAACATCTTCAGGCCCAAAACGTCCTATATTACCGACTATACTTAAAACATAACATAGGCCCACACGCCTATACTTAATGAAATAAAAAGTCTATACGCAACCACAAGACTTATGTCAGCCCCACTATAGCTTGTATCACGTGGATTAAAGCTGGTTCTTCTTTTTTCAAGCCCATCTTGAACGTTGGGGTCTTGCTCGATAACTCGGCCCAAGTGGATTGCACTAATCCTTGCATTGCTTCCTTGATCTTCTTAGCTCTCGACCTTGTGATTGGCCCTTCTAGTACTTGTAAAGGATCTTTAAGACTCGGTCTACCATGGTGCCCATCACGAGCGAAGTTAATGATCTCGAGAATTTAAGGACTATATTAGAACTACATGAAGAATGATTTTAGGGAAACTATGAATGACGAGAAGTTAAGGAGTATTGACTAGAAACGTTGTGAGAACTAGGAAGTGATATGTGTTTAAATGACTTGACTTACCTGTTAAAGTTTACGTAACTATAGAGTACGTAATATTACGAGCTATGTTAGAAACTCAACAATAGTGACTTTTTACTTTCTTGTGAATTTTTTAGGTAAGAATGGCAGGGAACAGAAACAATGCTCGTGCAACTGGAACACGTACGGATCAAATAGAATGGACACTTGAAAGAATGATGGCAATGATAAATGACACCCGGAATAACTAGGATCACCTAGAGCACTTCCAAATGAAAGATGAGAAACTGTCATCTACTAACGTTTTCAAGAGTTCAAACCCCCTTCGTTTAAGGGCATCACAAATCTGACAGAGACAGAAGAATGGATACTGGAAATGGAGAAAATATTTAGAGTACTGCCTTGTACAGAAGAATAGAAGGTTGCATTTGCAATGTTCGCATTCAGGGTGTCGCATATCATTGGTGGTTGCTAGAACTGGAGAGAGAAAGAGAGAGAGAGCCCAATATGGTTTGGACATGGTTCCTTGAAGTCTTTTATGAGAAGTATTTCTTTGCATCAAGTAGAGGCCATAAGGTTATCGAGTTCTTAACCCTAAAGTAAGAGAATATGATTGTTGTAGAGTATGACCTCAAGTTTACTAAGCTGGGTTATTTTACCCCACATGTGATACGTACAAAGAGTCAAAAGGCCCGTAAGTTTGAGGGTGGACTGTACTAGGAGATAAAAGGGAATGTGGTGTATAGGGCAAAAAGTTTTGAAAGAGCAAGTAAAGAGAAATCCCAGCGTAAGGAAAAATCGAAGAAGAGATTGAGTAAGGTTAGAGTAAAGGGCCAGTCTCAAAAAGGACCAGAGCAACTACAAGTGTTGGGTCAATTGCAAGGAAGGGAGGAAACAGCAAGATAAGTGGTAACACCCAACCCTGCTCCATATGCCAGAACCTTCATAGAGGCCCATGTCGACGAGGCATTGGGGCTTGCTTTAAGTGTGGCGAGAAAGGCCATTTTATCAAAGATTGTCCAATGCTCAATTCTAAGGACGTAAACAGCCTTGCGCCTAGCAAGACTGTCTAGAAATTAGGAGCAAAAAAGAATGACCAATGGAGGCCAGGCTGAGTGTACTCGTTGATACCATGAGATGATTCACCTAGCACCTCGGCCCTCCCAGGTATTTCATCAGCTTGAATTTCAATACTGAAGAACTATGCCTAATGTTATATAAGTGCTTACACAATGAAACTATGTGGTAACACAATAAGACTTAATGATATATGTCACATCCCCCAGACCCACCCTGTGCGGATTTGGGACAAGTGACAAAGGCCAGTTAGGCACCCATCGGGTTTTATCAGTTTTTTTTTTTTTTTTTTGAAAACAAAACCCCGACGGTAATCCTAACCACAGGCCATTCCGATCTAAATCCCAAGTATAATGCATTCAACATATATAATTTAAGCAGCGGAATTTTCACAAGAGAATGCATACATATATACTTGGCAGAGCATTCAGGATACATCATAGTCAGTCCTATCTTAATCAAGCTTACAAAACAGTTTCACCACAAAATGTCATAATCTGTCCAGTTACACAAAAAGTACAAAAATGGTATAGATTCACAAAAATGGGTTATCATTTTATCTGGGGGTCTCCAACATTTTCCCCCTAAGTTCTGGACCTGCTAAACCTGTCCATCTGAGAGTTCCCCTGAAATTATTAAAATAATGGAATGAGCTTTAAAAAGCCCAGTGAGTAACACAGATATCCAGGCAAGAGTTTCGAATTCAATCTTTGCTTAAATCACATGGTAATTAAATCAGTTTGGAATTAATAGTTCAATAAATCCAAATCAAGTTCAATAGATCAAAACAGATAAACGGTTCAGAGTGCTAGCATATCAATCAGAAGTATAGTTAATCATTTGAGAAACTAAAAACCATGTCATCGGTGATAAAAGCATGCATTTAAAACAATTGCATTTAAAACATATGGTATTCGAAACAATTCATCAGATCAAGGAGCAGTAACTTAAACAGTGTCAGAAGTTACTCACCTTCAATATTTGAGTTTGAAGCTATGAACGGAGTCTTCCTCTTTTTCTCCTTAAGCCTAAAACAATTTATAAAGATTTATCAACTCATGACCTTAGGCTGAGTAAGTCTACCCTATGATGGGTTTCATGGAACTAACTTATAGTGGCTAGTTCATAGGTCTTACCTCTTAAGCATTTGGCTTAGGGTTTCAGTATCTTCACACATTTATCGGTTCTGATTTTCATATTATGGACCTAACCATTGAGTTCGGAAGGTCGAAGAAAGTCAATTTAGACTCTCTCGGCTTTTAAATCTGGGTTCGGGTATGTCAGGGGTATTTTGGTCATTTTTGTCGTCACATAATTTCTACCTCGGGTTCGTCATCTAATCATGTATACAGTCTTACAAGTGTCAGGTCTACTACTGGTATCAGTTCCGTTGAAATCGGATTTCATTTGGCCTTGTACAGGGTCAGGGGTATTATGGTAATTTCATACATCATATTTTTTTCGGTACCTCATTTGCAGTCACGGACCTCACCATTGGACTCAGGAGGTCCGAGACAGTAGGAATACATATATAACTTATGATTTTTGGACAACGGACTAATTTGGAGTATTTAATTTAATTAAATGATTTTAATTAAATTAAATTAATTTCGGAATATATATAATATATATATTATTTTTGGCAGAAAAATGAATGGTCGAATAGGGTGGCACAGCGGACGCGTGCCACCTCCCTCTCCAATAGACACTGCGTTCGAACCTTATAAGACGCAAAATGCGTCTTTTATTTTTCTGATATAATTAAATATATAATATATATATATTTCGTCGGATATGGTTCACACGCAGGTGCGTGGCCGAGTGGAAAGAAGGGGCGCGTGGGTTCTGGAGGTCAGGGGTTCGAAACCCCGTAGCCCCGTTTTTCCTTCCTTCTCTTTCTTTTCTTTTAAATGTAATTATTTAACATATAAACGGCCCAAAACGACGCAGTTTAATTAATGCAGTGGCAGTCCGTGGGACAGACACGTGTCCGAGTCAACCCGCCAACTCGGTTTAAAAGACACGGAGTCGACTCAGCGTCGTCTCCTTCATCAAAACCCTTCACAGTGTTGCCCTAAAATCTGTAGATTTTCTCTTTCTATTTCGTGAGTTTTAACACACGGTCTCTCTCTGTTTTTCATTCAGATATACTATAAATATGATTTCCATCATTTTGGCATTCATAAACCAACAATAAATCAACTCAAACGGTGAGAATAAACCATGCTAGCCGTACCTGCAACTCAACAATACATCCTTATTTCTCAACCATTTTGTGTGTTTTTTGAAGCTACGTGACCTACAGAGCATAAGGATCAAGACCCTATCTTCATTTTTCAGTTTAGTCACATGCATCGACAATTTAAGTTTTGAACCCGTAAGAATATTTTGAAATCCGTGGGGCTATACAGTGTTCTGGGGTCGCGTAGGTAGATGGTTGAGATCCTCTTGGGGTCTATTTCAGGTCTTGACACTCAAGGTTCCATTCTGCTATGGTCGATTCAGACCTGGTATTCCAAGGTCCATTAATGGAGGTCACCTTCGGTTTCTCATGGTTCTTGACCATTCTATCACCTCCAACACACACAGTATGCTCCAAACTAGCTCTTAGGGTCAAAAATAACCATGCATGCAGTCCATTTCTATCAAACAGTTCCAAAATTTACAAAACAAGAATTGAAGATAAATTTAGAATTTTACCTTCAAGCAGTAGCAGTTCACACTCTTGGCTTGGTTCAGGCCTTTCCAAAGGTCCCTCAAGCTTCTCAGTTCATGCACCGTGATCCTCAAGTCCCCCCTTGCACTTCAAATGACCAAATTTTCCTCAAACTCCCTTGCATGCAAAGCTTTCTCCCCCTCTCTCTCACTACACTCTCACAGTCCCTCACGTATGCACACACACACTCACACAATTCTGTATTTTCAGAATTCTCTCAAAGAGAATTTGATGCAAGTTAGGGCATTTATATATTATAGCTTCATATACATATAGGGCTATACACATATACATATATGTGAGTGTATCTCTGCCCTTAGTGGGGTTAGTGGCTGCTGACCTGATGGAGGTGATGGAGGGCTATGATGAAGGGAATGCATGCAAGGCCATTGGCCAATTTGGGTGGTGGCTTGGGCAAGATTATAGGTTATATACATATATTGCTGTATATATGCACAAAGTAACCAACAGCCTAGTTGGTAACTTTTTGGGACAGATTTTACCTACCTTGGTAGGTCAAGGGTTCAATTCCCCTTGGCCTCTCAAGTGACCATTTTCTCCCATTTTTCTGGTTAAGGCCCTGTTTGGTTGTCGCAGAATTCCAGTTTCACTGTTTTGGCCTTAACTCCCAATCCGTAACTCCTTTTTCAGTGCGGTTTCTTTCTGTCACTTCCTACTCAGAATATCTTTCATTAATCAAGGTCCAATGTCAGTTTTTATTTTCTTGAGTTTCCCATAATTAACTAATTTGAGTTTTATCACTATTAAAAATAGACATTAAATTAGCTAAACCCGACATTTCATTCCAAAACAGTTTTCAATACACAAAACATGCCAGTCAAGCAATTGGGGTGTTACAATATAGAAAATAATGACAGAAAATCAGGACGACTTTCGAGATCGTTATTAGAGTGAACCAAATAAGAGAATAAAGCTGTCTACATATGAATGTCAAAGTTTTGAGGATAAAACTCTTCTAAAAAGGGGAGAATATAACACCCCGACCTGGTTATCGGGAATTTAGTCCCTAATTAAATATCGAAGACCTTAAGAAGCAAAAGAATAATTATGAGAAATTAAATCAAGACAATAAAGGCTACAAATAATACAAGCACGTGGGAAAGAAATAAAAATAATGCAAAAAGAAAAATGGAATAAAATACAAAATTCCAAACAAGGCATAGGAAGGAAAAATATGAAAAATAAGGCCAAAAGTGTTGGCCAAGAGACTTGAAACCAAGACCAAAAAAAGGGGCAGAAACCTATGCCAAAAAACTTGAGCTAATTAGGCTACAACACTTTTGTGCTATAATATCTCAAAATATATAGATGTATACATATATATATATACACATATATAACTACATAAAACCCCATTCCACCACACCCACAACCAATCAGAATTAATGTAACACCTCACTAAAATATGTATATAAATGAATATATATGTATATATATATATGTTATACGTGTGAGAAAAGTCAAAATTGACTTTTGTGTGTGTGTGTGCACTAGAGAGAGAGAGAGAGAGAGAGAGTCAGTGAGAGAAGAAGAAGAAGAAGAAGAAGAAGAAGAAGAAGAAGAGGTGGGAGTTTGACTGTTTCAGGTAATTTTGGGGGGTTAAAGGCCAAACGGGCTGTTTGGGCACTTAAGTCCCTCTTTTTTGGATAAGTTGCAAATTAGGCATCCGAATTATGTTCTGTAAGTTTGAGGACATGTATTATAACTTTAAAGGTGTGTGGGCAAGTTTGGTTGTGGTTTGACCATTCCTAGGCAATATGGTAGCTCAAGGGGTTGCCGAATCATTTTTTTCTCCTATTATCTCGAATGCAAGGGTTTCTAATGTGCATTGTCACGATGATTTGAGTGAGTTATTGTTGGTGTCAAGCTTGGAAGACATTAGTAAAGGCAAAGATGGTGCTATAATGGATGAAGCTTCAATTCATAATACGTATTCAGCCCATTCATGGGCTGACCATGTTGATGAAGGGGACTTTATCCCTCAAGCCGCCTTGGACCTTGAGGCTAAATATGGGGGTTTGTTGAAAGATTTGTCTTTTTTAATGGAATCCCTTCATGGTGGTTCGTCTTCCCCAAGCCTTATAGGAAGGAGGAGCTTCAACAATGGCAGCCATGCAGGACGTGGTGGTAGAGGGAGAGGTGCACAGGGTGGCACATGGGATCCGAGACCAAAAGCTCTCCTTCAGCTCTTTTGATAAAGTTACATTTCTTGAATTACGAAGTGCTTATGTGTCAAACTACAATGGGTTTTCAGCTGCTACTAAAGGTGATGTGCAAGAATATGAAAGGTCAAACACTCAAGAGGCTTTAGGATGTGATAAGGGGGCCTTTCAAGGGGGAAAAATGGGCAAAGTGCTAATGATGCATCGCTTGTTTGCCTTGCCATTTGCGATAATAGTGGGCTGCCCAATAAAGCTATGCATGGTGAAAATGTAATACCCCAGACTTAATTATTAAATTATGTAATGAAAAACTCTTCTTGAAATCTGATCTGGCATTTAACTGTTTAAATTCAACTGTTTAATACTGATCAAACCCATGTTAGCAAATGTTGAAAAATTCTGAGAAACTGATTACTGTCACTGAACCCTCAGACACTGAAGCTAACCTAACTAGGAGTTGACTGAAAGAAACCGCGTCGAAAATTAAACTACAGATTGAAAGTTAGGAAGAAAACAGTGAAACTGCATTAATGCGCAGCCAAACAGGGCCTAAGCCCGAAATATGGGAAAAAAGACTAAAAATGTGGCCAAGAGGATTTGATCCCTTGACCAAACTAGGAAAAATTTGGTTTACCAAAAAATTACCACCTAGGCTAGGAACACTTTTGTGTATATATGTACAAGGATATGTATATAAGTATAAATCAGATCTGGCCTCTCCCCAAAGTGACCAATAGCCATGCATGCAACACATCAGCATGCATCACCCTATGCTATAGCCATCATGCCTATCCCACCATGATTACATCTCCTCCCAACCAAATTGCATGCAAGCCCATCATGCACTTGGGGGAGATGAAACATCAAGAAAAGAAATCTGATTATTGATATACAATCTCCATGAGACCAGATCTGTATTGAGGGTAGTCTACTGTTTTAGAGAGAGTGTGGGTTAGAGAGAAAGGGAGAGAATCTAGAGAGAGAAAGTGAGACCTTGTGTGTGCATTGGTGATCCATTGAAGAAGCAATAGAAGGGAGCCAAGGTCTGGGGGTGCACGGAGGGATCAAAGCAACCTGTTGGAGTTTCTGTTTGAACCTAAACCAGTGGGGAGACCACTGTTTGAAGGTAAGTCATCCAAAAACCTTGAACTTTTCTTTGGAAATTTCGGCTACTGTTTTGATGTTTTTAGGATTATTAACGCATGTATCATGTTTAAACCATAAAATCTGGATTGAATGCTCACATTTGAACCATCAGAACTGCCCCAAACCATGGAAACAGTGAAATCCGCCATTAGAGGACCTTGACTGAATGGGTCTAGATCAACCTGCTCCGAACTTGTTTTAGTTACTTGGGACTAAAAATAGACCCTCCTAGGATCACAAAAACCTTAGACCGCGACCTCAATACCTAGGTTTTGACCCTCGAATGCTCGGTTGCAGGTACGGGTTCAAAGTTGTAACTCATGAAAACCTATATTAAAATGGGATTTTAGGGTAGGAACTGAAACCCCATAACCTGTAGCTCACAACGCAAGAAACCCCAAGCGATTTGGACCAAAAATGAACCATCATGAGTCAGTTGCAGGTTTCGGAGTATCACTTTGAAACAGAGCCATTAGAGCTCGATTCGATGCTCTAAATTGATGTTAGATTGTTAATATGACCACTAGAAATCGATTAAGATGGAAAGCAGTGAAAATGGATGCATAAAACTCTACGAAATCGAAGAAGAAAATTCTGAAATTCTAGGGCAACAGTAGCCCTAGACTGTTGGGGACGATGAACAGTACGGGTCGGGCCATGGACCGGGTCTTCGGGTCGGGCCCCGACCCGACAAAAAAAAAAACGGATAACCCGTTAAAACCAAACTGCGTCGTTTTGTTACTGTTAAATTTAAATTTTAAATTGTAGGGCTGACGTCAGCCTGACGTCAGCACATTACCCTGAACCGGTCAAGAACCGGATTGGACCGGTCCGGTTCACTTGCTTAAGGACTGAACCCTTTGGTTCAGTTCAAACTTTTGGAAAATTGCAAACCAACCCCCAACAGTTCCGAATATTACGCTGTGGCCCAGATTCTGATATTTTATTTCATTTATACCCCTGATAATTTAATAAATAATAAATTAAATTATTTAATTAATTTATTAATTAAATAAAAATGACCAAAATACCCCTAGGTCATAAATAGGTCAAATAAAGTCCAAATAAGTCAAACGAATAGTTTATTTTCACTATTTCAATCATTCCGGACTCAATGGTGGAGTCCGATTTGGGAAATTAAGTCCCGAAAAATACAAACACGTAGGAGTAAATGACCATACTACCCCTGATGATACTCGAACCCAAATACAACTAAAAGATAGTCTATTTTGACTATGTCAGACATTTCGGACTCAACGGTGAGGTCCGTATTAGCAGATAAAATACCGAAAAATACAAAACACGAAATTACCAAATTGCCCCTGACACTGTTTAGAACCCAAACAACGTCCGATTAAGACGAAACTGAAAACAATAGAAACCCTGACACGTAGGGGACTGTACACGTGATTGGATGACGAATCGGAGTCGAAACTTCACAACTGTGAAATGACCAAAATACCCCTAGCCCTGTATCAAGTTAGATAACATCCGAATGAACTAAGAACTAATCCAATGAAAGCTTAAATAATTTTATGACCGGACTGCCTAGAAGTAGTACACATCCTGACTTCTTGGATCATGCTATAGGGTAAAAACTCAAACCGGTCATGGAAGGGAAAAACAAGAAATTTACCATTATGTCTAAAGCCGAAAGACTAGCTGACAAGAAGCAACAGGAGTTCATGCAACAACTCTTATGGCAACAAAAGATTATCGAACGGAACATAACGATAGCCAAAACGACTGAGGTAGTCTCCGTTCGACCGTTTATATACAAGATGTGTACCAAGGCAATGGTCGCAGAGGCTAAACTAAAGAAACAGGAAGACACGGAAACCCTGAAAGAGTGGGTGCAAAGGTGAATTTCAATTATCATAAAAACACATAGACAGCGAGATAGTCTAACTCAGGTTGAAATTTAAATAAACCAAGTTAAAGATTCATGTGAGATTTACGAAATGTTCCTAAATTTTCTAGGATAAAGAAGGATAAGAAGAAGAGAAAGGCTTCTCAGTTAAGTCCCGTTACCGCACAAGGTGAGTAACCTAGACTCCTGAATTGGTGTATAAGTACACCGTCTAGTTATTGTATTTTTTATACTGTACTGTACTGTTCCTACTGATATACTGTCTTCCATGCTTTTGCTCAATGCATGACTATATTTTTACCTTGTCCGATTTCACTGTTCCGTATTGAAATGAAATTATCCTTGTTTTTACTAAAAGAACTACTGACTCATGGTACCAAATTCAGTCTTGAACTCTGTATGAGCATATTGCACTATTTAAAGTGTGCATACTGTACTGTTATCCTGTTATACTGTTCTGCTCTGCTCATTATTGAACTGTTCTATTGCTATGATGTTTTGACTGTATTCTTGTTTTAAATATTGTTCAAATATACGGATTTAACTATATCTTCTAAAACGTCTGATCCGACCACCTGTTTTATAGACAACAATGGTTTGAAACCCATGACAGGGGACCCGTGTTACTCACTGGGCTTTTTAAAGCTCACCCCTTCCCTAACATTTTTCAGGTGAGGGACCCAGCGACCGGGATTAGCGGGTTGGAGACCCGAAGCACTATTTTGAAGAATCCATGAATTAACCATTTTGTACCTAACTCCATTTTTGAATATGATGTACTGAAACCTAAGACTAGTATCTTTTGTAGGACAATGATGTAATAGTTAACCATGGATGTATTAATGGCTCTGCCAAGGTGTTATGCATTCCCTTAGTTCCGCTGCAACTTATATTAATTGAATGCATTGTACTTGGATGTTACTGATGAATGGCCTGTGGTTAGGATTACCGTCGGCATTTTGATTTCAAAAAAAAAAAAAAACCGATGGGTGCCTAACTGGCCGGTTGCATGCCCCTAATCCGCACAGGGTGGGTAAGGGGGATGTGACGAGGTTGGTATCAGAGCCTTAGGTTTTACATCCCGAACATAGAACGGAACCTTAGGGTCACTGAAGAACAGAACCTTTAGGGAGTATATGCTCGAGTGGGAGGAACCTTGAGCTAACAGTGATCTAAGTATCGACCTATGAAGATACACTGAACGAGGGTACTGAAAATTACTTTATTCTGTCTCAGATGCCGCCACGGACAAGGAACTGCAATAGGGAACCGCAAGCCCCGACAGAGAGTGCTGCTATACGCGAAATGCGGGCAACTTTGGCTCAGTTCGCCCGAGCTATAGAGGGGTTGAATAGAACCCTGCAGCAGAACCAAACCGGACCAGTCAATAACCCGGCTGAAGCCCCAGCTATGCCACCCCCGCCTGCTCCGGTGCCACCTGTTGGAGTTGGCATCCGCAACGAACTACTGGATAGGTTTCACAAGTTGAGACCTCCATCCTTCGAGACAGTCACAGAGCCTGAGCAGGCCGAAAAATGGGTGACGGCAATGGAGAAAGCTTTTGGGCTTCTAATATGTACCGAGGAGGAGAAGGTGAGGCTAGCCACTTATATGCTTCATGGGGAGGCGTATAATTGGTGGTTAGAGGTGCAACGGCAGAACCAAGTTATGACATGGGTGGGTTTTGTGGAAAGGTTTTACAGCATGTTCTTTCCGTCGACAGTCCGTGAGAGGAGAATTCAGGAGTTCACAAATCTGCAGCAAGGAGAGATGTCAGTGATCCAGTATGCTGCAAAGTTCTCAGCCCTGTCCAGATTCGCCCCCCTCTAATACAGGGAGAAAGGGACAAGGCAAGGAAGTTCCAAGGAGGCCTTCGCCTAGGACTTCGAACGAGGGTATCTGCTTTTGAGCTATACACTTATTCGGATGTGTTGAACAAGGCCCTTGTCATCGAAAAGGACATGGAGGACTACAATCAACTCAAAGACCAAGGACGGAAGAACAAGGGGAAAAGTTTCCAGAAATTCCAACCTTCAAAGAAGCAGAAAACTGAAGGTCGAGGCAAAGGGGAGAAAGGTCAGAAGAAAGCAAGGGAGGTGACTAAGTGCCCACATTGTCAACAGTCTCATCCAGGAGAATGCCGCAAGCTGACCGGTGCATGTTACCGGTGCGGGGAAAAGGGACACCTGGTCAAAGACTGCCCGCAGCCACCACCCGATATAAGAGCCCCAGCTCCGATTACCACTGCTACGACACAGAGGCTTCTTCCAGCAGCCCCCACCAGAGATAAGGGCAAGGCACCTCAAGGATGACCAGGGAGGGTGTTTGCCCTAGTGCCAGGGGAGACATCTACTGCTAATACGGTGGTAGCAGGTAAACTCCCGATCTGTGAAACTTCTGCACATGTGCTTATTGATTCCGGATCCACACACTCTTTTATATCTCCACTGTTTACTGATAAACTGCATAGAACACCTGAACCTATGAATGAACTGTTGTCTGTACAAACCCCTTCTGGGATACGAATGATTGGGTCTAAAATCCTGAAGGACTGTAGTGTAGAAATTGGGGACCAAGAGCTGTCAGTAGACCTAATACCCTTGGACATCAAGGGATTCGATGTGATCTTAGGCATGGACTGGTTGTCTCGCAACCACGCCACCATCAACTGTTTTGAGAAGAAGGTGTTGTTTCGACGCCCGAGGCAACCCGAATTTGTATTTAGTGGAAAAGGCGTTGTCTCTCCACCCTACCTCATCTCCACCATCCAGGCAGGAAGATTATTAAGGAAAGGTTGTCGTGGATACCTGTGTAGCATTCTGGATACCCAAGCCCAAACTCCCCCGTTGTCAGAAGTGCCAGTTGTCTGTGAATTTCCTGATGTGTTCCCGGAGGACTTACCGAGTGGGACGGTTGATCGAGAGATTGAATTTTCTATCGACCTCGTTCCCGGAACTCAACCGGTATCTAAAGCCTCGTACCGAATGGCTCCATCAGAATTAAAAGAGCTGAAGGCTCAATTACAAGAGCTGTTGGAGAAGGGATTTATCCGACCCAGTGTGTCACCCTGGGGAGCTCCAGTATTATTTGTGAAGAAGAAGGATGGCTCTCTAAGACTTTGTATCGATTATCGAGAGCTCAATAAAGTGACAGTGAAGAACAAGTATCCGCTCCCACGCATCGATGAGCTGTTTGATCAATTGCAAGGAGCAAGTGTGTTTTCTAAGATTGATTTACGGACTGGATACCATCAACTTAAGGTCAAGAATACTGACATATCGAAAACAGCCTTCCGAACCCGATATGGTCATTACGAGTTCTTGGTCATGCCTTTTGGTGTGACCAATGCTCCTGCTGCATTTATGGATTTAATGAATCGGGTCTTCAAGACATACTTGGATGATTTCATCATTGTTTTCATTGATGACATATTGGTGTACTCACGGAGTGAAGAGGAGCACGAAAGGCACCTGAGAATAGCGTTACAGACCCTGAGGGAGCACAAGTTATATGCAAAATTCAAAAAGTGTGAATTCTGGCTACCCAGCGTCTCCTTTTTGGGTCATGTGATTTCGGAGGAAGGTGTTGCTGTAGACCCGCATAAGATAGAGGCTATACTGAATTGGCCTCAACCAACCACCGTGACCGAGATCCGAAGTTTTCTTGGGTTGGCAGGTTATTATCGACGCTTCGTTAAGGATTTTGCTAAGTTGGCGAAGCCGCTCACCCACCTGACTAAGAACAAGGTGCCATTCATTTGGACGGATGAGCAGGAACGGAGTTTCCAACTACTCAAGGAGAAGTTGACTACAGCACCAGTTCTGACTATTCCCACCAAGGAGGGAAAGTTCGTCATTTATTGTGATGCTTCCCACAAGGGTTTGGGATGTGTCTTAATGCAAGACGGTAGAGTCATTGCCTACGCCTCTAGACAACTTCGACCACATGAACAGAATTATCCAACCCATGATTTGGAATTAGCGGCGGTAGTATTTGCTCTAAAAATCTGGCGTCACTATCTATATGGGGAGGTATGTGAGATCTTCACGGACCATAAGAGCCTGAAGTACTTCTTTACTCAAAGGGAGCTGAATATGAGGCAACGGCGTTGGCTTGAATTAATCAAAGACTATGATGTGACGATCCAGTATCATCCTGGCAAGGCTAATGTAGTAGCCGATGCTTTGAGCAGAAAGTCTGGCATTCTTGCCTATATGATTACTACCCAAGAGGAGCTGATTCGAGACCTGGACGAGATGGGCATTGAGGTGATCCCACCAGGTGGTACGGCATATTTGGCCAATCTAACAGTTGAGTCTACATTAGTAGAACGGATCAAAGCAGGACAAGCTCAGGATGAGGAGTTAGTCAAAATCTTCAAGGAAGTAGAGACAATTGGAAAGACTGATTTTGATATTCAAGAGGGAATTCTGCGGTATCAAGGCAGGTTATGTGTGCCCAAGATAGACAAGTTGAGGAAGGAAATTTTGGAGGAAGCCCACACTTCGAGGTTCACGGTACACCCCGAAAACACAAAGATGTACCATGACCTTAGGGAACTGTACTGGTGGCCCGGTTTGAAAAGGGATGTGGCTGATTTTATCACTCACTGTACAAGTTGCCAACAAGTAAAGGTTGAGCATCAACGCCCTAGTGGACTTTTGCAACCACTCCCTATTCCGGAATGGAAATGGGACCACATCACCATGGATTTCGTATCCGGCTTTCCCAAGTCTTCAAAAGGCTTTGACGCCATCTGGGTCATCGTTGATCGATTGACCAAATCTGCACACTTTCTGCCTGTACAAATGACTTTTAGCATGGAAAGGTTAGCCACGTTGTACATTCAAGAAATTGTACGCTTACATGGCACACCCTTGTCCATCGTTTCTGACCGAGACCCAAGATTTGTGTCACGTTTCTGGAAAAGCCTGCAGAAGGCACTAGGCACCGAGCTTAAGTTTAGTACGGCATATCACCCACAGACGGATGGATAGTCCGAGAGAGTAATACAGATGCTGGAGGATATGCTACGACTGTGTGCACTGGATTTTAAGGGAAATTGGGCAGAACATTTGCCATTGGTCGAGTTCGCCTATAACAACAGTCATCAGGCCAGCATTAAAATGGCACCATATGAGGCACTGTACGGAAGGAGGTGTCGATCTCCACTCTGCTGGGCTGAAGCTAGTGAACAGAAGCTACTTGGGCCGGATCTAGTACAAAAAACCACTGAACAGATTCAAAAAATTCGGAGTAGGTTACAAACGGCCCAGAGCCGATACAAGAGTTACGCGGATAACAGAAGAAAGGATTTGGAATTTGAAGTAGGTGACCTTGTGTTCCTCAAAGTGTCACCATTGAAAGGAGTACTTCGGTTCGGGAAGAAGGGCAAGTTAAGTCCTCGCTATATTGGTCCATTCAAGATCCTGAAAAGAGTTGGACCAGTTGCGTATAGTTTGGCGCTACCACCCGAGCTAGATAAAGTACACCATGTTTTCCATGTGTCGATGTTGAGGAAGTGTGTACTTGAACCCGGACAAGTTATTGAACACGAGCCACTCCAGCTGAGGGAGGATTTGTCATATGAGGAACAACCGGTGCAAATTCTGGATCATGAGGAAAAGGCCTTGCGCAAGAAGGTAATCCCACTGGTGAAGGTTTTATGGAAAAACCACACGACTGAGGAAGCAACGTGGGAGCGCGAAGCAAAAATGCGTGAGTTGTACCCAGAGTTGTTCACTGGAGTATAGTTAGGCTGAGTTTTGGGGACAAAACTCTTTTGAAGGAGGGGAGGATGTAATACCCCAGACTTAATTATTAAATTATGTAATGAAAAACTCTTCTTGAAATCTGATCTGGCATTTAACTGTTTAAATTCAACTGTTTAATACTGATCAAACCCATGTTAGCAAATGTTGAAAAATTCTGAGAAACTGATTACTGTCACTGAACCCTCAGACACTGAAGCTAACCTAACTAGGAGTTGACTGAAAGAAACCGCGTCGAAAATTAAACTACAGATTGAAAGTTAGGAAGAAAACAGTGAAACTGCATTAATGCGCAGCCAAACAGGGCCTAAGCCCGAAATATGGGAAAAAAGACTAAAAATGTGGCCAAGAGGATTTGATCCCTTGACCAAACTAGGAAAAATTTGGTTTACCAAAAAATTACCACCTAGGCTAGGAACACTTTTGTGTATATATGTACAAGGATATGTATATAAGTATAAATCAGATCTGGCCTCTCCCCAAAGTGACCAATAGCCATGCATGCAACACATCAGCATGCATCACCCTATGCTATAGCCATCATGCCTATCCCACCATGATTACATCTCCTCCCAACCAAATTGCATGCAAGCCCATCATGCACTTGGGGGAGATGAAACATCAAGAAAAGAAATCTGATTATTGATATACAATCTCCATGAGACCAGATCTGTATTGAGGGTAGTCTACTGTTTTAGAGAGAGTGTGGGTTAGAGAGAAAGGGAGAGAATCTAGAGAGAGAAAGTGAGACCTTGTGTGTGCATTGGTGATCCATTGAAGAAGCAATAGAAGGGAGCCAAGGTCTGGGGGTGCACGGAGGGATCAAAGCAACCTGTTGGAGTTTCTGTTTGAACCTAAACCAGTGGGGAGACCACTGTTTGAAGGTAAGTCATCCAAAAACCTTGAACTTCTCTTTGGAAATTTCGGCTACTGTTTTGATGTTTTTAGGATTATTAACGCATGTATCATGTTTAAACCATAAAATCTGGATTGAATGCTCACATTTGAACCATCAGAACTGCCCCAAACCATGGAAACAGTGAAATCCGCCATTAGAGGACCTTGACTGAATGGGTCTAGATCAACCTGCTCCGAACTTGTTTTAGTTACTTGGGACTAAAAATAGACCCTCCTAGGATCACAAAAACCTTAGACCGCGACCTCAATACCTAGGTTTTGACCCTCGAATGCTCGGTTGCAGGTACGGGTTCAAAGTTGTAACTCATGAAAACCTATATTAAAATGGGATTTTAGGGTAGGAACTGAAACCCCATAACCTGTAGCTCACAACGCAAGAAACCCCAAGCGATTTGGACCAAAAATGAACCATCACGAGTCAGTTGCAGGTTTCGGAGTATCACTTTGAAACAGAGCCATTAGAGCTCGATTCGATGCTCTAAATTGATGTTAGATTGTTAATATGACCACTAGAAATCGATTAAGATGGAAAGCAGTGAAAATGGATGCATAAAACTCTACGAAATCGAAGAAGAAAATTCTGAAATTCTAGGGCAACAGTAGCCCTAGACTGTTGGGGACGATGAACAGTACGGGTCGGGCCATGGACCGGGTCTTCGGGTCGGGCCCCGACCCGACCAAAAAAAAACGGATAACCCGTTAAAACCAAACTGCGTCGTTTTGTTACTGTTAAATTTAAATTTTAAATTGTAGGGCTGACGTCAGCCTGACGTCAGCACATTACCCTGAACCGGTCAAGAACCGGATTGGACCGGTCCGGTTCACTTGCTTAAGGACTGAACCCTTTGGTTCAGTTCAAACTTTTGGAAAATTGCAAACCAACCCCCAACAGTTCCGAATATTACGCTGTGGCCCAGATTCTGATATTTTATTTCATTTATACCCCTGATAATTTAATAAATAATAAATTAAATTATTTAATTAATTTATTAATTAAATAAAAATGACCAAAATACCCCTAGGTCATAAATAGGTCAAATAAAGTCCAAATAAGTCAAACGAATAGTTTATTTTCACTATTTCAATCATTCCGGACTCAATGGTGGAGTCCGATTTGGGAAATTAAGTCCCGAAAAATACAAACACGTAGGAGTAAATGACCATACTACCCTTGATGATACTCGAACCCAAATACAACTAAAAGATAGTCTATTTTGACTATGTCAGACATTTCGGACTCAACGGTGAGGTCCGTATTAGCAGATAAAATACCGAAAAATACAAAACACGAAATTACCAAATTGCCCCTGACACTGTTTAGAACCCAAACAACGTCCGATTAAGACGAAACTGAAAACAATAGAAACCCTGACACGTAGGGGACTGTACACGTGATTGGATGACGAATCGGAGTCGAAACTTCACAACTGTGAAATGACCAAAATACCCCTAGCCCTGTATCAAGTTAGATAACATCCGAATGAACTAAGAACTAATCCAATGAAAGCTTAAATAATTTTATGACCGGACTGCCTAGAAGTAGTACACATCCTGACTTCTTGGATCATGCTATAGGATAAAAACTCAAACCGGTCATGGAAGGGAAAAACAAGAAATTTACCATTATGTCTAAAGCCGAAAGACTAGCTGACAAGAAGCAACAGGAGTTCATGCAACAACTCTTATGGCAACAAAAGATTATCGAACGGAACATAAGGATAGCCAAAACGACTGAGGTAGTCTCCGTTCGACCGTTTATATACAAGATGCGTACCAAGGCAATGGTCGCAGAGGCTAAACTAAAGAAACAGGAAGACACGGAAACCCTGAAAGAGTGGGTGCAAAGGTGAATTTCAATTATCATAAAAACACATAGACAGCGAGATAGTCTAACTCAGGTTGAAATTTAAATAAACCAAGTTAAAGATTCATGTGAGATTTACGAAATGTTCCTAAATTTTCTAGGATAAAGAAGGATAAGAAGAAGAGAAAGGCTTCTCAGTTAAGTCCCGTTACCGCACAAGGTGAGTAACCTAGACTCCTGAATTGGTGTATAAGTACACCGTCTAGTTATTGTATTTTTTATACTGTACTGTACTGTTCCTACTGATATACTGTCTTCCATGCTTTTGCTCAATGCATGATTATATTTTTACCTTGTCCGATTTCACTGTTCCGTATTGAAATGAAATTATCCTTGTTTTTACTAAAAGAACTACTGACTCATGGTACCAAATTCAGTCTTGAACTCTGTATGAGCATATTGCACTATTTAAAGTGTGCATACTGTACTGTTATCCTGTTATACTGTTCTGCTCTGCTCATTATTGAACTGTTCTGTTGCTATGATGTTTTGACTGTATTCTTGTTTTAAATATTGTTCAAATATACGGATTTAACTATATCTTCTAAAACGTCTGATCCGACCACCTGTTTTATAGACAACAATGGTTTGAAACCCATGACAGGGGACCCGTGTTACTCACTGGGCTTTTTAAAGCTCACCCCTTCCCTAACATTTTTCAGGTGAGGGACCCAGCGACCGGGATTAGCGGGTTGGAGACCCGAAGCACTATTTTGAAGAATCCATGAATTAACCATTTTGTACCTAACTCCATTTTTGAATATGATGTACTGAAACCTAAGACTAGTATCTTTTGTAGGACAATGATGTAATAGTTAACCATGGATGTATTAATGGCTCTGCCAAGGTGTTATGCATTCCCTTAGTTCCGCTGCAACTTATATTAATTGAATGCATTGTACTTGGATGTTACTGATGAATGGCCTGTGGTTAGGATTACCGTCGGCATTTTGATTTCAAAAAAAAAAAAAAACCGATGGGTGCCTAACTGGCCGGTTGCATGCCCCTAATCCGCACAGGGTGGGTAAGGGGGATGTGACAGAAAACCCATTAGATAAAGCTAGTAACCAAGGATGTGATGAGAGATCATCTCAAGGCTTAAAAGAATGAGGAAAACCAGATGATGCAGCCCCTCTTATCCCAGCTAGTTGTGGCATCAGTGAGCTGTCCATTAAAGTCGCGTATAAAATAAGACCATTAGATAAAGCTAGATACCAAGGGAATGATGGAAGGTCTTCCCAAGTCATAAAAGAAGGAGGAAAATCATACTATGTAGCACATTCTAGCCCAGTTATTTACGACATTGAGGTGTTGCCTATTAAAGCAAAAAATAGGGAAAACCCCTTGGGTAATAGTTGGATCCATGGAAGTGATGGGAGGCCTTCCTTAGGAATGCAAAAAGATGAAAGTGATGTTGCTACAGCTTTTTTATACCCAGCTATGTGTGGCAAAGAGGTGTTGTCCCTTCAAGCAAAAATGGGGAAAAACCCTTGGGTAATTCATAGATCCATAGAAGTGATGGGGGGCTATCCTTAGGAATATAAAAAGCTAAAAGTGCTACTGGTGTAGCCATTTTTTGCCTAGCTATGTGCGGCAATAACGTTGGGGCAAGGGTAAGAACCATTGGGTAATAATGTTAACCAATGAGGTGGCGTGAGGGCTGTCCAAGATATATTGACATAAAAAAAAAAAGTGTTTTTTCAGACCAAAGTTGCAGCAGCAAGGGGTTATCCCTTATAGCTTTAAATGGGGGAAAAGTGGGGCTGCTCAATAAAGTGGATCTTAAGGTTGAAAATGTGGCAAATCCATGGGTAAATCATTGTCACACCCCAAATTTTTGCGAACCAAGGGCGCGAGGATCGAAGCCGAAAGAAAATATAATAAATGACAATTTAAACAGATTTAACTAAACATGCATCCATTCTCATCAATACATATAAAAACATAACTTACATCCTATGAATACATTGTTCCCATACCATTTGGGCTTAAACCCTTACATTTCAAAATATGCCCCACAGGCCAAAAATACTCCAAGTGTATTCTCCTATCAAGGTGTCACCAAGTCTCAGGTAGCAGGGCCATTCTCATCTGTAATATGGTGTCCCACTAATGGGTCAGCTCAACTGCTGGTATGATATAGTGCTAATGCAAGAAACAAAATTAAGGCGTGGTATGTGTAAGTGTACATTTATCTCTACATGTCATGCAGTGTCATCCATGCAATACATGATCAATATATGTGACGCACCCATGCAAACTTTATGCCACACCCATGTCTCACTTTACGGTCCTTCCCCGAAGGCCTGAGTATACCTTGTTCTCACTTTACGGTCCGTCCCCGCTGGCATGAGTACCATGGCCGATTTTGAGTTTTTCACCACATGATCTACACCCTCATAATGCATAGCACCACGTGCTCAACTCACACTATGCTTTCAAGGAATCACACTATGCCAATATGCCCTGATTCCACCATACAAGGATGTGATCTTAACGAAACCATTTATCAATACAAAAAGCATGCTTTAAGTTATGCATATTCTACTTAAGACATTAATGACATCAAACCACATAGTTCATGTCACGACCCGAAATCCACCCTGTGCGGATCCTCTGATCGTGACCCGCCACCCTCAGGCCCGGGGGCCATTGGGCAGAACGGTCTTGTAAGCAACGGTATCGGACAGCGGTGCTGCCTGTGTTTTGCATAAGCGTGACAACTTTTTCTTTTTTTATTTAAAATTTAAGCACACCGCCCGATACTGCCGCTCTAACATATGCATACACATGGTTATACGATCAAATCATAACTAAAATATTACAAACTTATATCATACAACCATTAATATTAGTTACCCCGTAGGGTTTATACATATCGTCATATTGTATCTGAAACATAAATACTATTAAACATTACAAACACCAAAAAGGTTCACCTACTCAAATCTCCATAAGCCGGCAAACGCACCGTCTTCAAACTTAACTGCTATCAATCACCTGAAAGGGGGGTCCGAACAAAGTCCGGGTAAGCTAAGCTAAGCTTGTGAGCAATTCCAACATTCGTCATGGAATTTCAATCAACAGTGGTTTTAGTTCATAAAAGTTTATAATTCAATCACTGTCAATTGTTCGTATCTTTTGAACACAAAATATATATATGCATTCAATAAACTCATAGCTTTGAAACATTTAAAACATTCAAGCTAACATATGCTTTTAATATAAAACTTGTAACTCTGAATACAAAATATATGCATCCATAAAACTCGTAACTCTGGAACATGTAAAGTGTTCAAGCTAAAAACATGTTCTTCTTTTAAATAGAGTATATGTGAACTCAAACATGTAAATATGAAAATGAGGATTTAAAATCTTCTTTCAAATATCTTTTCTTTTCACTTTTACTCTTGGAATCTGTTTCGAACCAGACTCCCATTTTACTCTTGTCGAGATATCTCTTTGCCTGTGGGATTAGATCCTGCTACCAGACATTTGACAATCCATTGAGTTCCGTAGAACCCAAAAGCTTGTCGGCTCCACAGGATAATAGAGTCCCGTGCGAACTCCAATACCCTATCTCGTGCTTATGCACAGTTATCTTGTATTTCAAGAAAACTACTTTTATCTCATGACTTTTCCTCACAAATACTATTCAAAATTATTTAAACATAAGGTATATAACTTCATAAAAGAACTTTCAATTCTCAGAATATACGAATTCAGAATACATCTCAGAGATTTTGCAATAAAAACTCAAACATGCTAAGGCATATTTTAAAGGACTGTAAATAAATCTGTTATCTGAGCAGAGTAATTTAAAACAAAAGACGTATGAAAACTGAATTCGATATTCAAATGCTTTTCATAACTTGAACTCAAAACTTTATTGAAATTTGTGAAGTAAAATCTCCAATTCGAATGTAGGGTTACTCACCTTATATACCGTAGACCCTACTGAGGAGTCTTGCCCTTATCAGCCCTTATCCTAAATAATTTAGAAAAAGACTCGTAAATTTCATAATGAAATTAATTAACTAAACTTAACTTTTTCCTTTACTACATAAGTTAACTACAACTTATCTTATAGTGATATCGTATAAAATGAGTAATAATCACGCATTACCTTTTTACCCACTCGCTTAAGGTTTCGGTATTTTCTTTTTCTTCCTCTTTTCTCTTATTTGCTTCCTCCTTCTTTTTATTGGCCTCAGCTACCATTTCCCTGGTGGGTGATTTATGCATAAAGGGTCTAACCGAAATCACCTCAGTGGCCTTGGCGATTCTTATGTGCTTTTCAATTACCTTTTGTTGCCACAATAGGTCTTTCATGAAAGCTTGTTGCTTGGGATCTTTGGCCCTTTGGGCTTTATTCATGATGGTGAATTTCTTTGGTTGCGCTTCCATGTTTATCACCTAAGAACAACTTATGAGTTAGAACTTTTATTCTAAGGTTGATGTGTTGTCGTATCTTTTCGTAATTCATGTTCTTGTATATGCCGTAGATTAGTACTTTGGCATTACTTTAATTTATAGTCATCTGACAGATGCTATTCATTAAATTTTATGTCTTTTTATTTTAGACATTTATTTTGGTCAATTAGACTCTACTATTGAGTCTGGAGTGTCCAAGAAAGTCAGTTTAGGCTTTCCTAAAATTTAATTTAGACTTTTGCATGTAAAAGGGCAAAATGGACATTTACCGTTTTACGTGTCATATTTTTTTGTACTTCATTTCGTAAGTTAGACCTCACCATTGGACTCAGAAGATCCGAGATAGTAAGAATACACTAATGACTTGTTAATTTTGATTAAGGGGTATTTTGGTCATTTACCCCTTACGTGACTTTATTTTCGGGTCCTGTCTCATAAAACGGACTCTACCATTGGTCTCAGAATGTCCAAAATAGTAAAAATACACTATTAATATGCTTAATTTGGACTTCATTTGCTCTATTTATGACCCAAGGGTAAAATAGTAATTTAACTTTATTTATTAAATAATTAAATTAATTATTTAATTATTTAATTATTTTTCCAGGGGCTTAATTGTACAAAATCTTCATTAGTTGGGCCACAGTGGGATTTCCCAAAACAGTTGGGGTCAATCCGTAAATAACTAAAGTGTTGGTTTATTTATTTTTTAAATAAATTAGAAAACCAAAGGGTTCGGTCAAGTTTTAAGTGAACCGGTCTGGTTCAGTTGTAAACCAACCGGTCTATCCGGTTTTATGCATGTTGCTGACATCATGATGACGTTAGCCCTACCGTTTAAAAGTTTTTTAAAACCTTATTGAAACGCTGCTGTTTCATTTATTCGGTGGTAAGCCCAGAGGCTGCCACGCGTCCGAGTCAACCCACCCGTTTTAAACCGAGTGACGAGTTGACTCGTCGTCTTCCCCACTTCGACCACGACTGAAACCCTAATTACAGTTTCCCATTTCTTTCTATTTCGTGATGTTCTACTCAATCATTTCTCACTCTTTTAATTCCAAAACATTTCTAGGGTACAAACGACCAACTTGGCATTCATTTGGGAGTTCAAAACGAACTCTTTATTTCGGTTTTAAGTTCGATAATTCGAACTGCTATTCGGTCGTTCATGCTCATTTCTGAACCAAAATTCATGGAGTTTCGTTTGTTATGATCCCCTCTTCATGGGGATTCATATCTCATTCTTAAATATCAATTTAACACAGAGTTTAAAGGATGGGGTCTTAAACTTGTAACCTGCAACTCATGTTCTAAGGGTCCATTTCTTTGATTTTTGATCGCGTATTGGGGTTTTTAAAACCCTCTTAGTCTCTGTTTGAAGTTTTGGTAAGCCAAAACCATTTTAATGGAACTCGATTCAGACCTGCTTGAGCAAGGTCCTTTAATGGCGGTTGTTCGTGGGTTGCATGTTTTTAACTGTTTCCAAGTTCTAATTTCATACTTGATAAGATTCTTAGACATATATATAACATTCTATGTATATAAACTGTCACGACCCGAAACCCACCCTGTGTGGATTACCGGATCGCGACCACCGCCCCGAGACCCGAAGGCCTCGAGACAAGGCTCGCATAGGCAGCGGTATCGAATAGATGTGCTTCATGTGGTTGCGGAAGCGTGAAAAAATTTTTCTTTTCTTTCTTATTTAAAATTTGCACATCCGTCCAATACTGCCGCTATTCACAATGGTGCACATGTTCACACATTCATATAAGATCAGAGCATAACTAAAACTTAAAAGACTTCATAATTAAAATCTTAATTCAACTGCCCCGTGGGGCTTAATACACGTCCTTAAAATATCAGTTAATACAAAACATATTAATCAAAGTTCATGTGATTTTTCCCAAAAGAACTACTCAAGCAAATCTTCCCAAAAGCTAGGTTCATCCTTATAGTCTTCAAAAATCGATCTGCCCTCAGTCACCTGAAAGGGGGGCGGATAAAATCCGGGTAAGCTAATCAAAGCTTGTGAGTAATTCCTGCATTTGTCATGGGGTTTTCAACTGGTAGTGGTTTTAGCACATGAGGGTTTATGAAATACTCACTACCAATTGCTCGTACATTTTAGAACACAGAATATATGCATTCTTAAAACAATAGCTTTGAACAATTAAAGTATTCAAGCTAAATACACATTTTCTTCAAATAGAGCATATGCAATTTAAAAGCATATAAACACGTGAAATAAAATAGGGATAATACCTACTTCTATTTTCAAAATCACTTGTCATCTTTTCTCTTTTATTAGGCGGAATCTGTTTTGAACCAGACTCCCATTTTACTGCCAATACTGTCGATGGAGATATCTCATTTGCCTGGGGGATTAGATCCTTCTACCGGGCATGTACTGTTGAATCCCGAAGGATTTCAACCATCATAGGGGGTGGTACTTAGTACCGTTTTTCTTATAAAACATTTGTCACATGACTTCTTTAATAGATATTTTTCATGAACATTTAAAACATGAAATATACAACTTCTGAAATAAAACTTCACTGATGGGAATAATCAGATTCAGAATATTTAAAGAGATTTGCATTTGATTTAGACATGCTAATTATTTTCAAGAAAAGAGCTGAATATAAAACATTATAAAGCATGCCGTAACAGAATATTTTAAAACAGAATCATGTAAAGACTGAATTTGATATTCAAAGGCTGCAATAACTTGAACTTAAAACTTCTTCAATACATGGAGTTAAATCTCCAGTTTAAATACAGGGTTACTCATCTCGGTCCTTTAGGGTTAGCTCTACAGAGGCGCCTTCCCTTTACATTTCTCTTTCCTTAGCCTATCAAGATTTATGAAGATTCCATAAATTTCATATGTGCTAAATCAACTTCATAACTCACTAAATGTAGACTGTGAAAAGCCTAAATTCTTATACTGGTCCGACTTATAGCTGTATTATAGATCTAGCAACTTATGCACTTAATGATAATAATATTACCTGCGACGCCATTCGGCTAAGGTTTCCGTGTTCTCTCTTTCCTCTTCCATTTTCCTTTTTTCCTCCTTCTTTTTCTTGGCCTCTGCCACCATGGCCTTGGTGGGTGATTTGAAAATGAAGGGGCTCACCGAGACGACTTCTGTCGCCTTGGCTATCCTGACGAACCTGTCGATCACTCTCTGACGATACAACAGCTCTTGCATGAAGGCCTGTTGCTTTGGATCCTTGACCCTTTGGGCCTTGGTCATGATCATGAATTTCGGTCGTTGTTCTTCCATAGTTATCACCTAAGATCAATTTATGAGTTAGAAATTTTATTCTAAGGTTGATGTGTTGTCATATCTTTTCGTAATTCCTGCCCTCGTTTACGTCGTAGATTCGTGCGTTGGCATTACTTTAATTTATAGTCATCTGACAGATGCTATTCATCAAATTTTATGTCTTTTATCTTAGACATTTCTTTTGGCCGAATAGACTCTACCATTGAGTCCGGAGTGTCCAAGAAAGTCGGTTTAGGCTTTCGTAGAATTAGATTCGAACTCTTGTATGAAAAGGGCAAAATGGACATTTATCGTTTTACGTGTCATATTTTTCCGTACTTCGTTTCAAAATTTGGACTCCATTATTGAGTCCGGAATGTCAAAGAAAGTCAATTTAGACTTCCTTGGTTTTAATTTGGCTTTTGGTGTACTAGGGGTAATTTGTTCATTTTATCCCCTCACGTGTCTTTATGTTCGGGACCTTATCTCGTGTCGTGGACCTCACCATTGGACTCAGAAGGTTCGAGATAGTAAGATTACACTAGTAACTTGTTAATTTTGGTCAAGGGGTATTTTGGTAATTTATACCTTAACGTGTCTAAATTTTTTAGAGTCTCGCCTCGTGAAACGGACCCCACCATTAGATTCAGAATGTTTGAAATAGTTAAAATCTACTATTTATTTATTTTATTTGGACCTCGTTTGACTTATTTATGGGGCAGGGGCATTTTGGTCATTTTGACATTTTTAGGGGTCTTTAATTTTTCGGGAGCTCATTTCATGTCATAGACCTCACCAATGGACTCAGAAGGCCTGAGACAGTAGGAATACATATATAACTCATCTTATTTGGACACCGGGCCATTTTGGAGTATTTAATTTAATTAATTTCATTTAATTAAATTAAATTAATAGGTATAGTATATATATATTTTATGTGGGATTAGTGACAGGTTGAATAGGGTGGCACGCTGGCCAGCGTGTCACCTCCCTCCCCATATATCCGAGTTCGAGTCCCACCAGGTGCAATGCACCTTTTTTTTATTTTCGGTTTTTAATTATATGTATAATATATATATTTTGTTCGCATATATGGCACACGCGAGTGAGTGGCCGAGTGGAAAGAATGCGTGTGGGCCCGTGAGGTCAGGGGTTCGAACCCCACTGACCGAGATTCCCCCCCTTTTCTTTTAAAACTTAACCGTATACATATATATATATATATATATATATATATATATATATACTTAGGCCCTAAACGACGTCGCCCCACTAATACGGTGGCAAGCCCAAAGGCTGCCACGCGTCCGAGTCGACTCGGTCAGAGCTTTTAAAACCGAGTTGACTCACTGTCACCTTCTTCATTCGACCCCTACTGTTGCCCTAATTTCTGCGTTTCATTTTTTCTATTTCGTGGATTTTGGTCGATTATTTTCCTACTGTTTCTTCTCCAAAATGTTTCTAAAACATCATGGAGTGTTTTGGCATTCATTTGAGGGATCAAAAGGGTCTCATTAGCTCGGTTGAAGGTTGGATAATCCGAACTGTAAATCCATGGTTCATGCTCGTTTCTTCATCATTTTTAGTGAGGTTGGGCTTATTTTGATCCCCTCTTCATGAGGATTCAATTCCCATTCCTATTTGTTGATTTAGATGAGAGTTTAAGGGTTTGGGTCGTAAACCCGTGACCTGCAAGTCGATGGTTGAGGGCTATTTCTTATGATTTTTGATCGCGTACGTATGTTTTTGGGATGCTTGTGAGGTCAACTTGAAGTCTCATGATACCAAATAGAGGTTGGTTGCCATTGGTTCAGACCTGCTATAAGCAAGGTCCTCCAATGGCCGTTTGGTGTACGGCTTGTGTTTCTTAGGTGTTTTAGGTCGAAATTTTCATGCTTATACATGTTTATATACTTTAAACATCATATATACAAAAACTAGAGGCTAAAACAGTTCATGCATAGGAAAATTTTCTAGAGAGACAAAGTGATGGTTTTTGTGTTTTACCTCTAACAGTGGCTCTCTCTCTCTTTCCTCCTTCCTCCGAGACCTCCCTTCTCTTCTTCTGAATGCCCAGAACTCTTTCTCTCTTTCTCTATGGCCGTGTGTGTGTGTATACAAGCACCATGCATACTTGCATAAAGAAAGGTGAATCATGGCAAATCTGATTGCCCCTCCATTTGGGTTAGCCAATTTCAGGCTTCTTCATGAGTGGTCTGAATTGCCACTGTTGGGCAGGCCATTGAGTGGCCGGTTGTGTGTGTGTGTGGTGTTTGACTCACATAAATATATGTATATATACATGGTTTAAACCTAATACACCTTGGATAATACACACACCTCTCTTTGACACACACTCTCTTTTGTACACTTTGGACAATAGCATGCCCTCTTATTCCATATATAATATACATACATTTCATATATACATATTTTAACATACATGCATGCATGCATATACACATTCATATATATATATATATATTCATGTATAATTATATATATATATTTTTTTAGTTATAATTATTTGTATAGTATATGTATTTTTGCATTTAATTATATATATCTATGTATGTTACAATTTACTTCTTATATTAAAATAATTAATTACTTTAAAAATTAATTATTTTCTTAAATGTATCATCTTTATACTAATCTTCGTATCCTCGTAATACGTGTCACAATACCCAGCATTCTCGGGTCGGGGTATTACATAAACAACTCAAAAACAGTTCCTATCAATCAAAATTCTAGAGAGAGAAAATGATAACTTTGAACATTTCTCACCTTTTTGGTCGTGGGTTTTATGTCTTTTCTTTCTGGTTTTCTTCCTCTTTTTCTCCTTCAGTTCCTTAGCTTTTCTTTTCTTACAAAACAAGCATGCAATGCATGCTTGTTCCTTTTAAAGAAAAGGGAACCGACCTCTCTCTCTCCTCCATCCTTTCTCTCTCCGTTCTCTCTCTCTTCTTTCTGATTTCATAGCCCTACATAGCCCTCACTTCTCATTAATTTTGTTCTTCCCAACCTTTACTTTACATTAAAATTTTGTGATATTTATACATATAATATATACATATATATACATATACACATATATACAAGACAACACACACACACCAGCCGACACACCCACACCCCTTTCACACACTGTTCACACTCTTTTTTATTTTCACTTTATTCATATGCACACTTACATACATACATGCTCTCATATCCATACATACATATTTCACTTTATACATATATCATTTAATTAATATATATACATTCTTATACCTTAATTAATTAATTTAATAATTAATTAATTATATATATATATAATTTTCTTTTTCTCGTAATATGTGTCATGTGACCCGGTATCTCGGGTCGGGGTATTACAGTTCAATCCACAAGTATTCATATCATGTACAATCAATTTAATCACACTTTTAATTTACACATGGAATATACATATAGTCATAGTCCATATCAATTATTTAACCAAACAATTGGAAAGGTAACAAGAATCACATTGGCATGCAAACAGTTAAACAAACATGTGAATCATTTTGTCAACATAACAATTATTCCTAAACTTAATCCTATTTCTTACTTAGCAAAATACCATACCTGACGGGTTGGTCTCAACCCGCAAAATTCGTGCTCGCCATGTAGTAGAACTAACAGTAGTAATCTAGAAGGTCAGACCACCTTCTCCTTGCCTCTCGGAGTCCCTAAAATCACAAAATGCAACTCAGTCCGTTTGTTACTTGAATGATGCTATTCATCAAATTTTATGTCTTTATTTTCTTAGTTTCTATTTTGCTAAAATAAATTTTATCATTAAGTCCGGAACGTCGAACAAAATAGGTTTAGGCTTTCGCAGAATTTAATTTAGACCTTCGGGCTAAAAAGGGCAAAACGGTTATTTTGCACTTTCATAGGTCCTCATATCCCAAGACCTCTTTTAGCAAATTGGACTTTACCGTTGAGTTCAAAACATTCAAGATAATTAAAATCCACTACTCTTTTATTTTAATCAGGGTTCGTTTGACTGCGTTTTGACTCAGGAGAATTTTGGTAATTTTTAAGGGTTCTACGGGTCTTTTATTTTTTTGGGACCTCGTTTTGGGTCACAGACCTCACCGTTGGTCTTAGGAGGTCCAAGATAGTTAGAAAACATATATGACTTATCTTATTTGAGCTCCGGGCCATTTCGACATAATTAAATTAATTTAATTCAATATTTAATTAGGTGTTTTATATATATATATATATATATATATTAGTGGCATAATTGGGCACGGTTGGTAACCATCCCAATTGGCCACACGCTCCTGCCCCCACACGCCTGTCCCTGTTTCGAACCTTGGCAGCCGCATTTCCTTTTTTTTTTTTTTCAAATTTTCTTATGTGGCCCAACACTTAAGGCCCAAAGATTTTTTTTTTTTAATTAAAACAGGCCCAATAGCCCTTTAACAAAACAGGCCCCCAAGCTCACTCAAACAAGACAGGCCCAACAAAACAGGCCCAACCGCCCCTTTGTCCTCACGCGATTTCCCGGTCATCTCCTCCGGTCACCTGGTCGGCGCCGGTCACTAGAAAACCATAGTCCATCTCATTTTCTTCATGTTTTCTCACGTCATTTTTGCATGGTTTTTGTTCCAAACTTCTCCCAGAAATCTAAGGATTCATTTTAACATGGTTTTTGACTCCGAATCCAGTGGATTCCCGACATCTAGGCCAGTTTCTTCGGCCATGCAGGTAGTTTTTTGGCCACCTGTTTTCTCAATTTTTCTGGCTTATTTTCTAATTGTTTTGGACCTTTTCTTTTTCTAAAAATTTTCTATAGTACCCCCAACAATTTCCCCATCGTTCAAGCCTAGTTTTAACACATGCAACATCAAACCCTATCCCATACCCGCGACCTGTAACTGCCCCTAATCCTCTCATTCCTCAATCATTTATATTGGTTCTTTTTCCAAAATGTTTCAGATCTCATGCTTCACAGTGCCTTAGATTCAAAACTAAATTATTATGCTCAAAACAGATCATGCACATAAAGGTTTTAGAGAGAAAAATAATGGGTTGTGATTTTTTATCTCCTTAACAGTGTCTTTCTGCCCTCTTTGCCCCATACGTTCTGGGAGTTAAGTGGTGACTAGCCAAATTTGTGTAAATGTATATTATATATATAACATAATTATAAAAAGTATATATATTAAAATATATAAGGCTGGTTGTAGTGTGTATATATATATATCAGTAGAAGAAGGTAATAAGATTAAGTAGAGAGAGAAAAACGGTGGGCACTGCTTTTCATGCCTTCTCCATGTGAAATTCATGTGCAAGAAATGATGATGAAGGAGGTGGCAGGCAGGTCGTGGGCACTGTTCAGGTCAACAGGTGGCAATGCCACCGCCTCAAGGTCGGTGGAGAAGAAGGAAATAAAAGGGAAATTAGGGAAGAGAGAAAGTGTGTAATGCGTAGAAGAAATGAGAGAAACAGAGGCAGGAAAATTTACATAAACAGGTATACTTTTAATTTAAGTATGTTCAATTATGTTTTAGATTTAAAGCATGCAAAGATAATGTCTTAATCTACGTATTATAAGCTTTAAATTGGAAAAAGAATGAACAAAAATCATGAAGTATTGAGTGAGGAATTTGGGTTACAAGTGAATGAGAAAAATCTGGAACTTTAGTCCAGGTCTGAAATTATTAAAACCAAATCCAAATCTGTGTGTTGGAACCTGATTTAGACCATTCCAATACCTTAAAAATGTTAGACCACGACCTTAGAATGCAAAGGTTGAACCTTAAAACACGGGTTGCAAGGTTCAACTATAAAACCGAGTTCCAGTTTTAGACTCTTAAACCTGATTTTGTGAATGGGAATAGAATCCCCAAACCATGAGGGTCACGCAGAACCAACTCCCATCAAAAATAGTGATGAAATGAGGATTTACTACAGAGTTGCAGATTCGGGTATCAAATGTTAAACTAAACATTTAGGTTAGTTTCAAGGCTTTAAATGAATGCCAAAAGATTGGCCAACCCTCTAGCAACATAAAGCACCCAATAACAGAGAAAATCAATGGTTAAAAACACACGAAATTGGAAGGTTAGAATTACAGAAAATTAGGGTTACAGTGGGGGGTTGGGGAAGACGATCTACAGTACCGGGTCGGGACTCGACTCAGCGCATAAAAGGTTAAGTGAGACGACGTCATGTGAAGTGGTTTAATAATTTTAAATTTAAATGTTAGGGCTGACGTCAGCATTACGAGTAAACCAACTAAACTGGTTGGTTCAAGGAAAACCCAGCGATCTTCTGAACCCTACGATGAATTGCATTCCAAATGTAGGGTCAGAACAGCGGAAATTAAAACCTTTTATCTCGGGAATGCAACTCAACTACATACCTCATAAGTATGTACCACAAGGCAAATCTATAATTAGACAGGTAATAACTTTAATCCATAAATCACATCCACAATCAGACATATTGCACAGAGCATATCAAATTCCTCCAGAGTACCATTACCATGAGCCATGTCCCTACACATCTATTACATATGAATAAAGTCAACTATATCATCACGCTCACCTGAATAGCCAAGATCAATCCATTAGAACCCAAGTCTCCACATATTATTGTCACGACCCGAAACCCACCCTATGCGGATTTCGTGTCGTGGGGCCGACCCTAAGGCCGTCCCTACTTTTTCCATTCCTGTATCATAGTACTAATATGCAAAGTACCAAATTCTTAAAACAATAACAGCGGAAGTTTATCACTACAATAGTCAGCGGAAGTCTTAACATACATCATATGGTTTTACAGTACCGAGTCAAAATTAAACATAACCAGCACCCGTGGGTGGTGAATACATGGGAGAATTAAAACATAGTCTGATACAATTCTTCAAAATATCCTCCTATGCTTCCAGACTCCTATTGGGGTCTTGCGGTGTCATTACCTGAAAAGGGGTAAGTAGGGTGGAATGAGCTACAAGAGCCCAGCAAGTAAATACAGATCTCCGACACTGGTATCGAGGATCATAAAAGAATATGAATCCAAGAATAAGAATATGATAGCCAATCATAAAAATAAGATGCTATAATAGCCAATGGAAACAATTGTCATGATGGCAAATGAATCGTGAGATTACAATGTGTAATCAGTAGGAATGGCATAACAATGTCCTGGAATTCTCGACGATAATACAATAACAAAAAAAGTACTGCCATTATAATTGATCACAATAAATCAATAAAGGAATATCTCGCAATACAAGATAATCACAAGAATAATGTAATTCAACAATTATAATTGAGCAATCGTGTAAGAGATGCTTTTATTCTATGTCAGGGCTTAGCACGCCCTCGGTCCTTGGGGGCCCGGTTTACCCCCTTCAGTGCATTCCAGTGTATGGCCACATGTCCGTTCACGGACTCGACCCGAAGGTCTTCAGTGTATTTAAAAGCATCGGATGGATATTGTGACTGAGCACAAATCCAGTATACATAAACATTTCATGATCATAAATGATTCCATAGAAGTATATAAAAATGGAATATCATCATTTCAATGGAAATATAACAATAGGCATTTCAAAGCACGGTTCAACATGATAACAATAGTACAACAATAAATCAATGTCCACCAGATAGAACAATATCACATTGTGGAGACAATAACATCAGATACGCTCAGGAGTACAAGTTTGGCAGTAAAAGAATGAACTTGGCTTGATAACACCACATGGAAGAGAAAGGGTATCTACTTACCTCTAATGAAATCTTAGCTTAGAAATTCGTGAGTGGGCCTTTCCCCTTCAAGTTCCCTATATATCAATAAACGTGTTTCAGAATAAATGTTTATTCATCAATCTTACGTCTCGTCATCTTAAGTATCTCTAATGCCAATTTAGACTTCACCATTGAGTCCATAGGGTTTGGAATAATAAAAATTCACTAGTTCTTTAATTTAATCGAAGTCCATTTGACTCACCTATGAAGCAGGGGTATTTTGGTCATTTTTACAAGTCGTAACTTTTTGGGACTCCGTCTCGTGAAACGGACCTCATCATTGGACTCAGAGCATCCGAGATAATAAAAATTGACTAATCATTTACCTTATTTGGACCTCGTTTGACTCGTAATTAAGGTAGGGTTATTATTATAAAATTAACATTTTCTTGTTGGGCCTTAGTAGAATTACCTATAACTTTCAGGGTCAAAGTGTAATTATGCAAAGTTGCGGTCTGAACCAGTTGGTTCATGACCAGAAACCCTAAACCGGTCGGCCTATTTCCTGAGCCAACCGGTTCAGTTCAAATCAGAGAACCGGATTGAGATATTCTCTCATCTACCTTATCCACGTTTTAGGTAACCCCAAAAACCCAATTTGATTTACTATGTCCGTGTCCAAACAAGCCCAATCCCTTTTAATTTTAAAACAAAACGACACAGTGTTGGTACCCGTATTACAGTCGGTCGGATCTCAACCCGACCCGACCCAGACCCGGTCTCATCCTGACCCGAAGAAGCCCCCGTTAATCCGGTCGTCTTCTCCGGTGGGTTTTCCGGCCATTATCGCCGGAATAGCTAAATTCTCTACGGATCTCACTGATTTCACGTCCGTTTTCTACTGTTTTCGTTCCAAATGAAATCTAGGATTTAAAGAAACGTTTGAGGACTAAATTTGGCCCTCCCTGTGATCGGTTTTCCAACACCCATTCCCAGTTTCTGGCGTTGCACCGGTGAGGGAATAACCGGCCATAGAATGGCCATTTCTTGACCATTTAAACTGATTCAAAGTGTTTTGAGATCCTGGGGTAATTTCCTATGCATATTATGGTTCAATTTTCCATTTAGGTTCACCTATTTTAAATCACCATTTCTAACCGAAACCCAGTTCTTTTTTTTTCTTTTGTTTTTCCTTCTTTGTTTCAGGTCCTACTGTTCCAGTAATCAATTCTATAATTATACAAAGTAAATTTAAAGAACAAAGGCGCAGTGGTTTACCTGTTCTCAGGCAACTGCTGTACCTCAAATTTCAGCTTTCTCTCTCTATCTCTAAGTCTGATTCTATTTTCTCTCTCTTCAAATTCCTTCTTTATTCCCTTAACCGACCCTCAGTCGGTGGCCCTTGCCACCTGTAGCTGCGGTGGCAGCATACCCGAGCACCCAAGACACCTCACCTATTCCTTATATATATATATATATTTACATATATTATTCAATTTACCATATATATGTTTATATGGCCGTACACAAATTATATATATATATATATATTCATGAGATCACTTTAATACATTATTATGCATACATATTCATATATACATATCCATTTAATTATGCAACATAAACTTAAAACAGTTCGGGTTTTATTATTGTATCGACTTACCTCGATATTTGTGCCGTATCCCGGGTCGGGGTATTACAAGGTGCATTTAAGGAAGGTCTTACAGAAGCTATGGGAGCAGAAGTTATATGCTAAGTTGAAAAAATGTGAATTCTGGCTCCCAAGCATTTCATTCTTAGGGCATATGATTAGTAAGGATGGGATATCCGTAGATCCCAAGAAGATAGAAGCTATTACCAGTTGGCCTCGGCCGACTACGAACACGGAGGTTCATAGTTTTATGGGTTTAGCTGGCTACTATAGGAGATTTGTCAAGGATTTTTCCAAGATAGCTACGCTAATCACCCAGCTAACCAGGAAGAATGTTCCATTTATCTAGACTGTCACAACCCGAAACCCACCCTAAGCGGATTACCGGATCGCGATCGCCACCCCGAGACCCGAGGGCCCCGAGACAAGGCTCACATATGCAGCGGTATCGAATAGATGTGCAACATACATTTTGCGGAAGCGTGAAAAACTTTTTCTTTTCTTTTCTCATTTTTAAATTATGCACATCCGTTCGGTACTGCCGCTCCATACATAGCATACATGGTTACACATTCAGAGTATAACTAAAAACTTAAAAGCTTCATACATTCATACCATACATATTCGATTGCCCAGAGGGCTTATTACATGTCCTTACTATGTCTACTAATACAAAAGTGCTATTAGAGTTTACAGACTTATCAAAAGAAACTATTTAACCATATCTTCCCAAAATCAGCAGATTCGTCATCGTCGTCCTTAAATCAAAACTGCTGCTAATTACCTGAAAGGGGGGTCCGAACAAAGTCCGGGTAAGCTAATCTAAGCTTGTGAGCAATTCCAGTATTCGTCATGGGGTTTCCAATTAGCAGTGTTTTAGTACATAAGAGTTTGTAAAATAGTCACCGCCAATTGTTCGTATAATTGAATACAGAGTATATGCATTCCTTAAAACATGTAGCTTTGAAATATTTAAAACATTCAAGCTAAACTTATACATATGAACTTTAAAACGTATAACATATCATGTATTTCTTAAACAGAGTATATAAAACTCAAATATATGCATATTGAAAATGAGAATAAAAACATGCTTTCATTTTCAAACCATTTGTCATCTTATCACTTCCATTAGTGGAATCCGTTTCGAACCGGAGTCCCATATTACTTATCTATGGAGATATCTCATCTGCCTGAGGGATTAGATCCTGCTACCGGGCATTTTACAGGGCAATTGAGTTCCGTAAAACCCAAAATCCTGCCTATTTTACAAGGCAACTGAAAACTCAGAATCCTGTCTAAGTGCTTATGCACCATTCATCTTATAAAACATTTATCATGTGACTTGTCTCACAGATACTTTTCATAAATTCGTAATAAACATTCGTATACTTGAAATAAGCAAATTCAGAATATTTAACAATAATTGCATTTTAACTAGACATGCTGAAAAGTATTTGAAGGAAAAACTGTTGCAGAAACCAATCACTAAGCATGTCACAATGAATTTCTAAAACAGAACAATTAAAAACTGAATCATGTAAATACTGAATTTGAAACTTCAAATACTTCATATCTTATACTTTAAACTCTTTTTAAATCATGGAGTTAAATCTCCAATTCAAACACAGGGTTACTCACCTTGTACTTTTAGTCCTGCTCTATTTGGGCGCTTTTCCCTTGGCTTTCTTTAACCTTTGCCGCCATTCTTGTAATGTTTCCGTATCCTCCTGTTTCTTAAGCTTTCTTGCTGCTAGTTGCTCTTTAGTTATTGTCTTATAAATAAAGGGGCTAACACAGTACACTTCGTTCGTTTTGGAAATCCGAATGCGATTTTGAATCAGCTGGAGCTGTTTTTCCAGTTTCTCCCGGAAAACTTTTTGCTTGGGATCCTTTGCTAGTTGTGCCCTCATCATCATAGGAGTAACTTCTCGTTCTTGGCTCATTTTTGTGTTTAGTTAATTCTCTGTTTAAAACACAATTTACCGTGTCAAGAAAAATAGATTTCTACAATCATACTCTTCTGGGAGTTCCATTAACTTTAATTTAAAGTTATTTACTTAACATGTTTACGTATCGTGTCTTTTCGTATTTCATTTCTCGTACTTGCCTCAGTTTAGTACTTTGGCATTTCTTACATTTTTAGTCATCTGACAGATTCTATTTATCAAATTTTATGTCTTTTTATTTTAGACATCTCTTTTGGTCGAATAGACTCTACCATTGAGTCCGGAGTGTCCAAGAAGGTCGGTTTAGGCTTTCCTAATATTTAATTCAAACTTTTATATGTAAAGGACAAAATGGTCATTTTATCATTTTACGTGTCATATTTTTTCGTACTTCGTTTCGTAATTTGGACTCCATTTTTTAGTCCGGAATGTCAAAGAAGTTAACTTAGACCTTCTCTGATTTCATTTTGGCTTTAGGGGTACCAGGGGTATTTTGGTCTTTTTACCCTTTTACGTGTCTTTATTTTTCGGGACCCCGTCTCGTGTCGTGGACCTCACCATTGGACTAAGAAGGTCCAAAATAGTAAGAATACATTAATAACTTGTCAATTTTGGTCAAGGGGTATCTTGGTTATTTACCCCTTACGTGACTTTATTTTTTTTCGGGCCACGTCTCGAAAAACGGACCCTACCATTGGCTTCAGAATATCCGAAATAGTAAGGATACACTATTCATTTATTAAATTTGGACTTTGTTTGACTTGTTTACGGGGCAGGGGCATTTTGGTCATTTTGACATTTTTTAGGGGTCTCAAATTTTTCGGGACCTCATCTCATGTCATGAACCTCACCAATGGGCTTAGGGGGTCCAAGATAGTAAGGTTACATATATAACTTGTAATTTTTGGACAACGGGCCATTTCGGAGTAATTAATTTAATTAATTTCATTTAATTAAATTAATTTGATTAAGTATAATATATATATATTATTTGAACTTAATATGACAGGTTGAATAGGATGGCACGCTGGCCAGCGTGCCATCTCCCTCCCCATACCACTCACGTTCGAATCCTGTAAGGCGCAATTGCGCCCTTTTTAATTTTCGAATTTAATTAATTATAATATATATATATATCATGTTCGTATATGGACACACGCATACGCGTGGCCGAGTGGAAAAGAACGCGTGGGGCGCGTGAGGTCAGGGGTTCGAACCCCACCGACCGCAGTTTCCTTCCTTTTTCTTTAAAACTTAACCGTATATATATATATATATATATATATATATATATATATATATATATATACTCACTTAAGGGCCAAAACGACGTCGCCTTATTAATGCGGTGGCAAGCCCAGAGGCTGCCACCCGTCCCGAGTCCACCCACCATTTTAAACGGTGCACGAGTCGACTCGGTCGTCTTCCCCAAGCGACCGACTGAGAAACCCTAATTCCCGAAATCCTTTTCTTCCTATTTCGTGAGTTTCTACTCCACCAATCACTACTGTTTTGGTCCCAAATCATCCCTAAGGTTTATACAAATTGATTGGCATTCATTTTGAGCTTTAAAACTCCTTCATCTATTTGGTTTTGAAGTGGATAACCCGAACTGTTATTTCGGTTGTTCATGCTCATTTCTTAACCATTTTTGATGAGGTTTGGCTTGCTGTGATCCCCTCTTCATGCGGATTCAGTCTTCATTTAAAGAGATGGCTTAAATCATAAGTTTAGAGGTTTGGGGTGTGAACCCGTAACCTGCATCTTGACATTTGAGGGTCGATTTTTGAGGTTCAAGGTTGCGTACATAGGTTTTTAGCATGCTTGTAGGGTCTACTAGAGGTCCCTATACACCAAACAAGGTTTGGTTTCCCTCGGGTCAGACCTGCTTCATGCAAGGTCATCCATGGCGACTGCTCATGGGTTTCATGTTTTTAGGTGTTTTAAAGTTAAATTTTCATGCTTGTTAAGGTTTGGATGTGTTCTAAACATTAAATATATAAAATGGAAGCTTTAAATCAGTTCATATGTAGAGAAATTCTAGAGAGGGAATTTTGACAGTTTTGAACATTCTCACCTTTTTGGTTGGTTTTCCTTCTCTTTCTTGCTCTAATCTTTCTTCTCTTCTCCTCAGTTTTCCTCTTCTTTTGGTTTCTTCGTGAGAGATCAACATGCACTGCATGTTTGGCTTTTATGGCAAGGTAGCCGACCTCTCTCTCTCTTCATATCCTCTCTCTCTCTCTCTACAGCTATCTCCCCTCTCTCTGCATTCTGAATTCTAGCCCTACACAGCTCTCCCATCTCATTAATTTTTACCTTTTTCTTTTTCAACTTTGCATTTAATTTCATAAGATATTTATACATATATATATACATATATATACATATACACATATATATACAAGACACACACACACACACCAGCCGACACACACACACACACATTCACACTTGTTAACTTTTTACTTTCTAACTTTTTCATATTTCTTTCATTTAATATATATATACATATATATACTTTTAATTAATACATATATACATCAAGTCTTATAATTAATTATATATATATGATTTCCTTTTCTCGTAATACGTGTCATGTGACCCGGTATCCCGGGTCGGGATATTACATTCTTCCCTACTTAAAAGAGTTTTGTCCCCAAAACTCGTTTGTTCCCATCTTTGAAGATTAGAAAGTTCCTCGTTTAACATTTCATCATTAACATATCTAGAATTTTAAATCTAAACAATAAGTATATATGACAGAATTTAAATATTTGATCATATACCTAATTATCCTTAGAGGCTTGAGCAGCTTCAGAAAATATATTGAAAACTCGCCCGTACCTCGTAGGTTCTTGAGTTCCTTTTCCTTTTTCAGCAGTCCGAGCCTGCGGCGTAGCCGATGAAGCTATAGCAGTAGGTTCCTTGGTAGCTGAACTCCATTTGGGGCACTCTTTGACACGATGCCCTGGTTGTCCACATTTATAGCAAACGTTGGTACCCTGCCGACAAGGGGCAAAATGTTTCTTTTGGCAGGTAGGGCATGTGGGAGTTTCTACTGTCTTTTGACTAACATTACCTTCCTCATTCACAGATGTAACAGTCCTGCCTCCTCCTGTTTTGGTCTTCTTCATTTGTTGAGGCAGGGGGCCCATCTGTTTCTTATCCTTTTTCTGGGACAAGGCTATTCCAGCTCTCTCAAATATTTTGGCACGGTCCACAACCGCGTTATATGTCGGAAGCTCAAAAGGTTCCAATTGATACCTAATGTTATCTTTGAGACCACATTCAAACTTCCTAGCTTTCAAATCCTCAGTGTGGATCATGTGTGGCGCGAAACGAGCCAGATTCATAAATTTAGTCTCGTACTCGGCCACCGTCATCATTCCCTGGGTTAGGGTTGCAAATTCGGCTATCTTTTGATTTCTTAATGATCTCGGAAAGTACTTTTCATAAAATACTTCCAAGAACCTCTCCCAAGTCATGGGTGGTTCCCTATCTCTCTCTAAAAGCCACCATTCGTGTGCTGCATCTTTAAAAGTGAAAGCAGCGTAGGAGACTTTCTGTTCAGTTGTGCAAGGCATTACGGTAAAAATGCGCTCCATCTCTCTTACCCATGATTCTGCACTAATCGTCGTATCTAGTCCATCAAACCTAGGCGGTTTGAATCCTTGGAATGTTTTGTAAGTAGATGTGTTGACTGCCTCAACAGGTCGTACCAGATTTGGCGGAGGTTCAAGAGCTTGGACTGGTTGGGGCACTGGTTGGGGCACTTGGCCCTGAGCTTGAATACCTGCCAATGTTCGGGCCATTGCTTCTATAAGTTGCTCCATCCTATCCATTCTGTCCTCAGAACTCCCCGTAGTCCTTCTGGTATTTACCATTTTTGCTGAAAACACACATCCATTAGTTTTCTATCACATGTTCATTATATAAAATTTTCTTTTATTTCATGTTCTCAATGTGGGATATATTTTATTATCCCTATTTCTTTTACTTAAACACGGGTCCCATACCCCGCCTTCCTATCATGTACGTACTTCTAATAACTTAACTTACTCTTATGCAGGTCCCATACCATGCCCTTTACTTATCTCGTACTTTACTTATCTAATTCATGAACTGCGAGTCCCATACCTCGCCTTTACATTACATTACGTACTTCACATATCTATTTCATATAATGCGGGTCCCATACCCCGCCTTCATATCATAACATAAACTTCACATAATCATTTCATATATCGCGGGTCCCATACCCCGCCTTTACTTCATATTACGTACTTCACATATTTAGGTAGCCTAGGACTTACCTAACTCATAATTCTATTTCAAATCTTCTATCATTACTAAGTTGATCTTAGTCAACCTAGAACTAATCTTAATCATTCTTAACTTAAATTTCAGTCTTTTCCCAAAAGACCTAATACCTAGTGCTCTGATACCATGTTGTCACTACCCGAAACCCACCCTAAGCGGATTACCGGATCGCGATCGCCGCCCCGAGACCCGAGGGCCCCGAGACAAGGCTCACATATGCAGCGGTATCGAATAGATGTGCAACATACATTTTGCGGAAGCGTGAAAAACTTTTTCTTTTCTTTTCTCATTTTTAAATTATGCACATCCGTTCGGTACTGCCGCTCCATACATAGCATACATGGTTACACATTCAGAGTATAACTAAAAACTTAAAGGCTTCATACATTCATACCATACATATTCGATTGCCCAGAGGGCTTATTACATGTCCTTACTATGTCTACTAATACAAAAGTGCTATTAGAGTTTACAGACTTATCAAAAGAAACTATTTAACCATATCTTCCCAAAATCAGCAGATTCGTCATCGTCGTCCTTAAATCAAAACTGCTGCTAATTACCTGAAAGGGGGGTCCGAACAAAGACCGGGTAAGCTAATCTAAGCTTGTGAGCAATTCCAGTATTCGTCATGGGGTTTCCAATTAGCAGTGTTTTAGTACATAAGAGTTTTTAAAATAGTCACCGCCAATTGTTCGTATAATTGAATACAGAGTATATGCATTCCTTAAAACATGTAGCTTTGAAATATTTAAAACATTCAAGCTAAACTTATACATATGAACTTTAAAACGTATAACATATCATGTATTTCTTAAACAGAGTATATAAAACTCAAATATATGCATATTGAAAATGAGAGTAAAAACATGCTTTCATTTTCAAACCATTTGTCATCTTATCACTTCTATTAGTGGAATCCGTTTCGAACCGGAGTCCCATATTACTTATCTATGGAGATATCTCATCTGCCTGAGGGATTAGATCCTGCTACCGGGCATTTTACAGGGCAATTGAGTTCCGTAAAACCCAAAATCTGCCTATTTTACAAGGCAACTGAAAACTCAGAATCCTGTCTAAGTGCTTATGCACCATTCATCTTATAAAACATTTATCATGTGACTTGTCTCACAGATACTTTTCATAAATTCGTAATAAACATTCGTATACTTGAAATAAGCAAATTCAGAATATTTAACAATAATTGCATTTTAACTAGACATGCTGAAAAGTATTTGAAGGAAAAACTGTTGCAGAAACCAATCACTAAGCATGTCACAATGAATTTCTAAAACAGAACAATTAAAAACTGAATCATGTAAATACTGAATTTGAAACTTCAAATACTTCATATCTTATACTTTAAACTCTTTTTAAATCATGGAGTTAAATCTCCAATTCAAACACAGGGTTACTCACCTTGTACTTTTAGTCCTGCTCTATTTGGGCACTTTTCCCTTGGCTTTCTTTAACCTTTGCCGCCATTCTTGTAATGTTTCCGTATCCTCCTATTTCTTAAGCTTTCTTGCTGCTAGTTGCTCTTTAGTTATTGTCTTATAAATAAAGGGGCTAACACAGCACACTTCGTTCGTTTTGGAAATCCGAATGCGATTTTGAATCAGCTGGAGCTGTTTTTCCAGTTTCTCCCGGAAAACTTTTTGCTTGGGATCCTTTGCTAGTTGTGCCCTCGTCATCATAGGAGTAACTTCTCGTTCTTGGCTCATTTTTGTGTTTAGTTAATTCTCTGTTTAAAACACAATTTACCGTGTCAAGAAAAATAGATTTCTACATTCATACTCTTCTGGGAGTTCCATTAACTTTAATTTAAAGTTATTTACTTAACATGTTTACGTATCGTGTCTTTTCGTATTTCATTTCTCGTACTTGCCTCTGTTTAGTACTTTGGCATTTCTTACATTTTTAGTCATCTGACAGATTCTATTTATCAAATTTTATGTCTTTTTATTTTAGACATCTCTTTTGGTCGAATAGACTCTACCATTGAGTCCGGAGTGTCCAAGAAAGTCGGTTTAGGCTTTCCTAATATTTAATTCAGACTTTTATATGTAAAGGACAAAATGGTCATTTTATCGTTTTACGTGTCATATTTTTCCGTACTTCGTTTCGTAATTTGGACTCCATTTTTGAGTCTGGAATGTCAAAGAAGTTAACTTAGACCTTCTCTGATTTCATTTTGGCTTTAGGGGTACCAGGGGTATTTTGGTCTTTTTACCCTTTTACGTGTCTTTATTTTTCGGGACCCCGTCTCGTGTCGTGGACCTCACCATTGGACTCAGAAGGTCCAAAATAGTAAGAATACATTAATAACTTGTCAATTTTGGTCAAGGGGTATTTTGGTCATTTACCCCTTACGTGACTTTATTTTTTTTCGGGCCACGTCTCGTGAAACGGACCCTACCATTGGCTTCAGAATATCCGAAATAGTAAGGATACACTATTCATTTATTAAATTTGGACTTTGTTTGACTTGTTTACGGGGCAGGGGCATTTTGGTCATTTTGACATTTTTTAGGGGTCTCAAATTTTTCGGGACCTCATCTCATGTCGTGAACCTCACCAATGGGCTTAGGGGGTCCAAGATAGTAAGGTTACATATATAACTTGTAATTTTTGGACAACGGGCCATTTCGGAGTAATTAATTTAATTAATTTCATTTAATTAAATTAATTTGATTAAGTATAATATATATATATTATTTGAACTTAATATGACAGGTTGAATAGGATGGCACGCTGGCCAGCGTGCCATCTCCCTCCCCATACTGTCACATCCCGAACCCCACCCTACGCGGATGTCGAGGACGTGACTGCCAGTCGGTCGCGACGCGACCAACCAAAGGCAAATTCTGAACTTTCCGACGAATTGCATTCCAACTGTAGGGTCAGATGCAGCGGAATTTAAAACTTTTTCTTTGTGTCACGGGAATGCAACTCACTTATCCACCATAAAGGTATGTACCACAGAGCAAGTCTAAATCCAAAACAGTTAACAGTTCTAAGTTCAGAGCATATCTAAAATCAGGCATATAGTACAGAGCAGATCTAATATCTTTAGAGTACCGTTTATTTCCATGAGCCATAATTATCTATCCAGTACATGTAAATCAGGTTAGCCGTATCATATCACTCACCTGAATAACAGAATCAGTCCACAAGAATCCAGTCTCTACAGATCAGTGCCGTCAGATCCTTTACTTGAAGTGCCACTCGGCCTACCATGTCATATCATGGTGTCTTCTAATTCATCAGAGATAATCCCTGAAAAATGTTAAGGAATGGGGTGAGCTTCGAAAAGCCCAGTGAGTAGCACAGGTTCCCTGTCATGGGTTTCAAACCCGGTCTTGTTTATAAATCACAAGGATAGTTCAGTCGCTTTAAAATAACAGATTTATAGATCTACTCGAATACAGTTTAAGTAGAATAAAACGGGACTGAACTAAACAGAATAACAAATCAAAACAGACGGAACAGTGCACAATGCCAATATATCAATCGAGAGTATAGGCAATTAATTCAATATTAGAACAGGTCAGTACTGGGCGGAATATAACAGGGCATAACAAAAATATATCAGTTAGGCACATAATCAAACCTACTTATGCCAGACCGCTCATAATCAGAATGGTACCCAGAGTCAGACACATCATAGCAGAACAAAATCAGACAGACCATAAAACGGGACAAGACAGACCGAACATAACAATAGTAGGACGGGACAAAATCATGCCGCGTACAATACAGTATAAAAGTTTGCATTTAAAAACATGCATTCAGACAGTATAACTTTTAAAACCGTACAGTGCATCAAAATACAGTATCTATGCAGTAACTTATATACCAAATCAAGAATCCGGACAGATCATAACGGAACTGGACCATATATCAATCAAGACAGACAAATCATTAACGGACGGAACATAACGGAATCAGACGGAGCAACACACCAGTTCAAGTCATAGGTAAACAATCAAGACAGACAGATCATTAACGGTCGGGATATAACAGAACCAAGCGGAACAATACGTCAGTCAAAACAAGGACATATCAGTAACGGACAGACCATGAAACGGATAGATCATAACGGACAGAACAAAACGAAACAATATCAATCAGGACAAGTCATATCGGAACTGAACATGACGGAGCAAACGGTACAATATCAATCAGGACAAATCATATTAGGACTGAACATGACGGAACAAAACGGTACAGTATCAATCAGGCCAAGACATATCAGGACTGAACAAGTTGGAACAAAGCGGAACAATATCAATCAGGACAAGGCATATCGGGACTGAACAAAGCGGAACAATATCAATCAGGACAAGGCATATCGTACATTAAATATATGCTTTTTAAACAGTATAACATTCAAAACGGTACAGAGCTTCAAAATACAGTATCTAGACAGAACTTATACACCAGTTCAGGAGTCAGGGTTACTCACTAACTGTTACGGTTATCTCCTTGCACAACAATCCGATAACCTCCAGATACGTCAAGCATCTCCATGTATATCCTGAACAATAATCATCAATCATATACAGATCAGAACTCATCCATTCAGGTCTCATTTGTCATCTTAGGTATCTATCGGATCACCTAAGACAGCCTAGTAGCCTATCACCCTTTCACTGGGTCTCACCCGAGGCTATTTCATTCTTTAATTAGGCTTAGCAGTCATCAGGATTATGATTTAAGTCATTTGGACTTCAATCGTTATCAGTCAGGCACTCATTTGACCTTAGGGGCAAAATGGTAATTTTGCCATTCTTGCCCTGGACTCTGTCATGGTCCTCAGAATAGTCTACATATCTTATGTATGAAGTTCTAAGTCTTTTAGACTTAAATCGGTATCAGTTAGGTGCTTATTAGCCTTAGGGGCAAAATGGTAATTTTGTCATTTTTGCCCCGGACCCTGTCGTGGTCTTCAGAATGTCCCATATATTATGTATATAATTTTCTAAGTCCTTTGGACTTCATTTGGTATCTGCTTTAGATCATCGGGACACGTCAGTCATTTCTCGTTTTACGCGTTGATAGTTCCGGACTCTTACTTAGCCCTTCAGTGTTCATAATTATACTTACGATAATTTATCAGATCAGATTGACCTTTATCTTGCACTTACAGTGCTCAGGGGTATTTTGGTCATTTTACATTTTGTAAGATTCTGACCCCGGTTCGTCATTTATTCGGGTATACAGTTTCACCAGTGTCTGGGCTCCTACCGGTATCAGTTTCGTCCCAATCGGACTTTGTTTAGGTCTCGTACGGTGTCAGGGGTAATTTGGTAATTTCATGTGTCGTATTTTTCGGCATGTCAGTTCATAAAATGGACCTCACCATTGGGTCCAGAGTGTCCGACATAATTAAGTTGGACTGTCTGTTATGTTCAACTGACCCTGGGAAGCATCAGGGGCAGTACGGTCATTTACACTTTATGTGTCTGTATTTTTCGGGACTCTGGTTTGTTAAACGGACCTCACCGTTGAGTTCAGAATGCCCGACATAGTCAAAATAGACTGTCTTTTATTTTTATTTGGGTCTGGTGCCATCAGGGGCAGTACAGTAATTTATCACTTACAGGTCTGTATTTTTCGGTACTATATTTCCCAATTTGGACTGTACCATTGAGTCCAGAATGCTTGAAATAGTGAAAATACACTATTTATTTAATTTATTTGGACTCCGTTTGACATATTTAATGTCCAGGGGTAAAATTGTAATTTTATCTAAATAATAAAATAATAAAATAATTATTTTATTATTTAATTAATTTATTCAGGGCTTAAATGTATAAATTTTCAAAGGTCTGGGCCACTATGCAATTCTGTCAAACAGTAGGGGTAAATCCGTAATTTTAGGAACTTTAGGGGTCAAAAATATAATTTCATAATTTAAGGGTTCAAACCCAAGGGTTCAATGGTTCACCAAGTGAACCGGTCCAAAATCATCAAGAACCAACCGGTTCAGTTCCTTCAGGAAAACCGGAATTAAATATTCTAGTTAACCTCAATTTGCCCCCCTATCCGTGTTCAGGATTAGCCCAATCCCAATTTTAATTTGTTATTGCCGTAACCAAACAGGCCGAATTCAGTTTAAATTTAAAACCTTTCAAACCCAAAACGGCGTAGCATCAACACAGTGGCCGTTCCTCAACTCGGCATGACTCGGTCAACTCGACCGAGTCGACTCCGTCTTTTCCATCGAATGCCCCACTGTTGCCCTAATTTGCAGGTTCAGTTTTTCTCAATTTCGTGCTATTTCAAGCACGGTTTTCAACAGTTATTGGTTCCAAACGGTTTCTGGAAGTGAAGCCAACAATTTGGCATTAATTTCGAGCTTTGAATCCACGGATTAAGCTCTGTATAGCCGATTATCATGAGGCATTTCAGTTCGGTCATACGGTCCCATTTCTCAACCAAAGTCCACACGGTTTGGTTCTTTGTGACCCTTATGACAGGAGCTTCAACTCTCCATTCTAAAATTTCAGTTTAAAAGCCCGTTACAGAATTTGGGTTCCATGGCCGAGACCTATAGGTTCGGTTTTGAGGGTCCAAATCAGTGTTCTAGGGTCGCGGGTTGGTGGTTTTGGCACCCTAGGAAGGTCTAGTTCAGTTCTGTACATGCAAGAAGTCAATTGGTTGAGGTCGGTTCAGACCTGCAACTCAAGGTCATCCATGGTGGCTGTGTTGCAGTTCTGTGGTTTTCATGGCCATCCGCCCCTTTCGGTTGTTTTAAAACAATCCTAGGCCTCTCAGTAATATATATATACAGTTTATATAGGTCCAAAGCCACCCAAACAGTATTAACTTCAAACAGAAAATTTTTCAGTTTAAAAAGGGTTATACCTCTTTCAAACAGTAGCTTTCCTTGCCATCCATGGCTCAGTTCCTGATTTTTGGCACTCCAGGTGTGCCTCATTCAGTCGTGCATCTTCAGTTCCTTTCCTTCTTGTGCATCTCATGAAGACACACACACATGCACACACCATGCTTGATCTCACATGGATTTTCTCTCTTGGTCTCTCACCCAAGACTACATGCAGACTCTCTAAGCTTCTAACAGACCTACCCCTCTATAACAGTTCTGATTTTTGTGTTACAACAGCCCCCCCAAGATGTGTACACATATATATATATTCATTCTTATACATATACATCTTTATATATAAATGAATATATCAGAGATCAGTGGGATTTAGGGCTGATGGGAGTTGATGTAATCCATCATATGGGGTTTGCATGTAACCTCATTGGTCCAATTTGAGGTGGGGCTTGGTTAACTTAGAGATATATACAATTGAGTTGTATATATATATGCACAAAGTAATGGCAGCCCAGTTGGTAAACTTTTTGAGAAAAATTCATTCCCTTTCAAAGGTCAAGGGTTCAATTCCCTTGGCCTCCCATTTGGCCCCTTTTTCACCATTTTTGGTTAAGGCCACGTTTGGCTGCGTAGTAATTCAGTTTCAATGTTTGCTACATAACTTTCATTCCGTAGCTTCTTTTTCGGTGCAGTTTCTTCCGGTCAGTTCCTATTTCAGTTATCTACAGTGTCAGAGGTTCCGTGTCATTTATTATTCATTCGGGATTTCCCGGGTTAGCTAATTCGGGTTCCGTTAGTATTAAAACGGCGTTATTTCACCGAATTAATCAGTGATTTGGGTTCGGGTAGAATACCCTTCCCCCCAGACATTTAATTATTTAATCGGTCTATGGCGACCGCCGGGATTATGATTAATTCCCTAAATCATTCTGTAAGTCAGTATTAATTAATAATTATTAATTACACGGGATCGGGGTGTTACACATACCACGCACGTTCGAATCCTGTAAGGCGCAATTGCGCCCTTTTTAATTTTCGGATTTAATTAATTATAATATATATATATATATATCATGTTCGTATATGGACACACGCATACGCGTGGCCGAGTGGAAAAGAACGCGTGGGGTGCGTGAGGTCAGGGGTTCGAACCCCACCGACCACAGTTTCTTCTATTTTTCTTTAAAACTTAACCGTATATATATATATACTCACTTAAGGGCCAAAACGACGTCGCCTTATTAATGCGGTGGCAAGCCCAGAGGCTTCCACCCGTCCCGAGTCCACCCACCATTTTAAACGGTGCACGAGTCGACTCGGTCGTCTTCCCCAAGCGACTGACTGAGAAACCCTAATTCCCGAAATCCTTTTCTTCCTATTTCGTGAGTTTCTACTCCACCAATCACTTCTGTTTTGGTCCCAAATCATCCCTAAGGTTTATACAAATCGATTGGCATTCATTTTGAGCTTTAAAACTCCTTCATCTATTTGGTTTTGAAGTGGATAACCCGAACTGTTATTTCGGTTGTTCATGCTCGTTTCTTAACCATTTTTGATGAGGTTTGGCTTGCTGTGATCCCCTCTTCATGCGGATTCAGTCTTCATTTAAAGAGATGGCTTAAATCATAAGTTTAGAGGTTTGGGGTGTGAACCCGTAACCTGCATCTTGACATTTGAGGGTCGATTTTTGAGGTTCAAGGTCGCGTACATAGGTTTTTAGCATGCTTGTAGGGTCTACTAGAGGTCCCTATACACCAAACAAGGTTTGGTTTCCCTCGGGTCAGACCTGCTTCATGCAAGGTCATCCATGGCGACTGCTCATGGGTTTCATGTTTTTAGGTGTTTTAAAGTTAAATTTTCATGCTTGTTAAGGTTTGGATGTGTTCTAAACATTAAATATATAAAATGGAAGCTTTAAATCAGTTCATTTGTAGAGAAATTCTAGAGAGGGAATTTTGACAGTTTTGAACATTCTCACCTTTTTGGTTGGTTTTCCTCCTCTTTCTTGCTCTAATCTTTCTTCTCTTCTCCTCAGTTTTCCTCTTCTTTTGGTTTCTTCGTGAGAGATCAACATGCACTGCATGTTTGGCTTTTATGGCAAGGTAGCCGACCTCTCTCTCTCTTCATATCCTCTCTCTCTCTCTACAGCTATCTCTCTCTCTCTCTACATTCTGAATTCTAGCCCTACACAGCTCTCCCATCTCATTAATTTTTACCTTTTTCTTTTTCAACTTTGCATTTAATTTCATAAGATATTTATACATATATATACATATACACATATATATACAAGACACACACACACACACACCAGCCGACACACACACACCCACACATTCACACTTGTTAACTTTTTACTTCCTAACTTTTTCATATTTCTTTCATTTAATATATATATACATATATATACTTTTAATTAATACATATATACATCAAGTCTTATAATTAATTAATTAATGTAATAATTAATTAATTATATATATATATATATGATTTCTTTTTCTCGTAATACGTGTCATGTGACCCGGTATCCCGGGTCGAGATATTACATAGACTGAGGAGAGGGGGCAAAGTTTTCAGAAGTTGAAGAACCGATTGGTTAGAGCTCCAATCCTAACAGTACTAGATGGGATAGAGGGCTTTGTGATCTACAATGATGCCTTACACCAAGGCTTGAGATGTGTTTTGATGCAACAGGGAAAGGTAGTGGCTTATGCTTCATGGAAACTGAGGATACATGAGAAGAACTACCCAACTCACGACCTCGAGCTCGCAGCTATTGTCTTTGCTTTTAAAACCTAGAGGTATTATCTGTATGGAGCTACATGTGAGATTTCCACTAATCACAAGAGTCTTAAGTACTTGTTTACGTAGAAGGAGCTCAATATGTGCCAACGACGATGGCTAGAGTTGATCAAGGACTATGAGCTCAATATACAGTACCACCCAAGGAAAGCGAATGTAGTAGCCGATAATCTTAGTAGGAAGTCATCAGGGAGTCTTGCTTACCTGTTGACTACACAGAAAAAGCTATTATAGGATTTTGAGCTCATGGAGGTTGAGGTGATTCTGCCAAGTTCTAGGGCGATGTGTGCTAATGTCATAATCGGTCTTACGATTGTTGACAAGATCAGGGAATCGCAGGCTTACGAAAGCAAGTTAATTAAGCTTCGTCAGGAGGCCGAGACTGGAGCGAATATAGATTTCTCTATACGAGATGGGGTTTTATACTATCATGATAGGATCTGTATGCCAAACGTACCTAAGATTAGGAAGGAGAATCTTGATAAGGCACATAGTTCTAGATTTGCTATACACCCAGGAAATATAAAAATGTACCACAATATGACGAGCATTTACTAGTGATCAGGGATGAAGAAGGATATAGATGAGCATATCGCACAATGTATGAAGCACCAGCGGATTAAGGTCGAGCACCAGAAGCCAAGAAGGCTTCTATAGTCACTGCCAATATCAGAGTGGAAATGGGAGCATATCATGATGGATTTTGTATCAGGTTGCCGAAGACATCACATGAGAATGATTCTATATGGGTGATCATCGACAGACTGACAAAGACAGCCCATTTTCTTACGACCAAGATGACTTAGATTTTAGAACGCCTGGCCATGCTTTATATTAGGGAAATCGTTCGATTACATGGAGTTCCAGTATCCATTATATTCAACCGAGATCCACGATTTGTGTCTAAGTTCTAGAGGAGTTTACAAAAGGTTGTGGGTACTAAGTTGAGTCTTAGCACTGCATATCACCCCGAGATAGATGGACAGTTCGAGAGGATGATAGATACATTAGAGGACCTATTACGATTCTGTGTCATGGATTTCATGGGAAGTTGGGAGGATCAATTGCCATTAGTAAAGTTCACGTACAACAACAAATACCAATCTAGTATCGGTATGGCACCGTATGAGGCACTATATGGCAGGCAGTGTAGATCTCTACTATTCTAGATGGAAGTGGGTGAGAGGAAACTATTTGGGCCAGAAATAGTAAAGTAGACCACCGATAAGATCTATTTGATCAGGCAATGTTTACTAGCAACTCAAGAGACGAGAGTTGGAGTTCACGACAGAAGAGTTACGCTAACACTAGGAGATGAGAGTTGGAGTTCACGACAGGTGACTACGTGTTCCTGAAGGTATCACCAATGAAAGAAGTGGTCAAATTTGGCAAGAGAGGGAAACTAGGGCCACAATACATTGGACCATTCAAGATTGTTGGACTAGTCAGACCTGTAGCGTATCGGCTACCATTGCCATTTGAGTTAGCTCACGTACATGATGTATTCTATGTTTCGATGTTAAGGAAATGTGTGCACAACCCAGATCAGATTATTGAGCACGAGCCACTAGATGTTCAAGACGACTTGAGCTACATTGAGTAGCCAGTACAGATTTTAGACTGATGAGAGCAAGTTCTATGGAGCAAGACCATTCCACTTGTGAAGGTATTATGGAGGGATCCTCAACTTGAAGAAGCCACTTGGGAACGAGAAGATGAAATACTTACTCAATATCCTCATTTATTTGCACCATGATTCAGTCAAGTCTGAGGGACCAAACTTATTTAAGAGGGGAGAATGTAACACCCTAACCCAAGTTATAATCAAGTCGGCCATGTAAACTGAGCCATTAGGGCTTTCTATTATAAAATACCCTTAGAATCGTCAAAATGACCAAAATACCCCTACGTCAAATGTGAGTCAAACAGATTCCAATTGAGTTAAGTAAATAGTGGATTTTTATTATTTCAAACCTTATGGACTCAATAGTGAGGTATAAATTATTAAAATAGAACCCAAAAAATAGAGACATGTAAATGACTATTTTGCCCTTTTGGTAAACTAGTTCAAATTGGAAACCGTGAAAGCCTAAACCCACTTTCTTTGACGTTCTGGGCTTAATGGTAGAGTCTAAATTAGTAAAAGAGATACTTATAATAATAAGGCATAAATGGATAAAAAAACATTAAAACTGAAACGTGCTTACTAATATATAGGAGACTCGGAAGGAAAGGGGAAGGTCACGAAATACTAAGACGCACTGGTAAGGTAAATGAATTCCTATCTCTTATACGTGGTTTTCCAAGCCACATTCTTTCTATTACTGCCAAAACTTTGTACTCATATATGTATCCGTTGTTATCATCCTACCATTAATATTGTCCTATCTAGTGGATGCCTATTTACTGATATCTCATGATTTGATTCATTGTATTAATGTCTATCATTGTATTCTTATGTCATGATGTTCCATACATTATACACTTTTTATGAAATTGCAATAGAATCCTGATTTATGTTAAATGTCGGGTTTTGTGTTCAGTCACATTACCCATTTGATACTATCTAATTGATTAGACTTGCAGGTCGATTAATGGGACCTACGGGTCGAGTTCGTGAACGGACACATGGCAATGATGGCATTTTTACACAGTGAGTTAAATGGGCATTTTATATGCATTCATGTTAAGGGGGGTATGCTGGGCCCCTAAAAGACCGAAGGTCTGCCAAACCTTGAATAGAGTAAATGCATCTCTCACATTTGATTGTTATGTAGATGTTTATTGGATTCATAGGATGTTTTTATTCCCTATGAATAACTCCATGTTGATTAGTTCTTTATTTATTGGATTTGACCGTGATCGTTTTATTGTGACAGTATTCATGTTGATTGTGATTATTGTGCCTTATCCATATTCATGCTACACCGTTACTCACAATTGTTATTGTGCCTTATTATCCATTGGCCATTGTAGCATTTTACTATTAACTGCAATCATTGTCATGACTGGCTATCATGTTACCCTTGAGTTATATTTTTTTCATGTAATTCCTAACCCATATTGGAGATAAGCTTTAAATTACCGAGCTTTGTTAGCTCACCCCTTTTATATTTTTCAGGTGAGAATACTACAAAACCACAGTAGAAAGTCAAGAGCATAGGAAGACAGTTGAGGAGCACAATAGGATGATGCAGTCTCTCCCATGTACTCACCACCTAAGAGTGGTTATATTTAGTTTATTGTCAGTTTTATTTCCAGTCGTTGAACAATATTTGTAATAACGCTTCCGCACTTTAATGTTATATTGACATTATTTATTGTTATCATTGGTACAAGAATGGAAAAAGTAGGGACGACCATTGGGCCAGCCCCGCGACACGAGATCTGCATAGGGTGAGTTTCAGGTTGTGATAGCCAACCCCGAGAACCAAGTTGAGTAATCTTGTACTTTGAAGTGGAGGTTTTAACTCCATGATCCTGAAATGTTTTAAGTTCAAAATTTCTGTATTTACATGACTTATGATTCAAATGTGTTATTTGCTTCCATTTTTAAATACTATCTTGACATGCAAGTTAGCTTGTTTAAATTTCTGACTGTTTGTAAATTCGTACCACAACATGTCTATCTAAATTCAAACTTATATTAAATGCCTCTCTAAAAGTAATATTTTTTTTTTCATTCTAGCCATGTTTTAAATATTCCTGAACAATGTGATTAAGTACTCTGAAGGTTGTGGCTTAAATGTTCTTTTATTTTATGTTCCAAGTATTTTCAAGGCTCTATTAAAATGCTCATGAAAGTTCTGTCAAAAGCTATGTTTAAATGCTCCTGAAAAGCATCTATTTAAAAAGTTATGTTTTTAAATGCTCTTGAAAAGCATCTACATGAGAAGTTATGTTTAAATGCTCTTAAATAGCATATATTTGTAAAGAAATGTTTTTAAATGCTTTCTATTTGTGAACTAGTAATGCAAGATAATTGTGCATAAGAACCATGAGCTCGTGAGGCCCTATGGGACTCACATATGAGAAAAATGCCTAGTAGCAGATTTATCCCCTAGGCATGAGATATCTCCATGAGAAGTTAAACTAAGAGTCTGGTTCAAAATAGATTCCACTAAAATAAAAGTGAAAAGATGTTACATTCCAAAATGGTAGAATGTTTATCCCCCATTTTTATAAACTGTGATTTACATGTCTTGATTTCATGATCAAAAGGATTCATGTTTTCATAATTAATGGTAGAAGGTTTCGAACCTCCATTTTACATGAAAAAAGGGTTTTTAAAATAGCCCTGCTTTTAAAATGATAAAGGGTCATACCCGCCTGTTTACAAGAAAAGGAATTTATCATCCTGTTAATAAGTAAATGATTTAAATTCTCTTGGCCACCAAATGCCCATCTTGTACGTGTTTAAAATTTTTCCTGCTACATATTAAATTCTTTACTTGAATGCTTTAAATGCTCCATGTTACATATTTTTAAAGATTCCTGTACTCTGTATATGTGAAATAAGTGCCTAACCTGAATGCCTTGAATGCTTCATGCAATTCTATCTTAAGATTTTTGTATTCTATATCTGAAGTGTACGAGCAATTAGTAGTGACTGTTTTATGAACTCTCTTATATCTAACCCACCACCAGTAGAAATCCCCTTGACAAGGTACTAGAATTACTAATGAGATTTTCACAAAGCTCACATGAATTTGTTACCTATGACTCTTTCGGGTAATGAAGATGATTGAAATCCTTGCCCATACTATGGAAGGGCGTCGGGAGCTCCCCACTTAAATTAGAAATTTTAGAAATGTCAGGAACAATAGTTGGTTAACCTTTTGTAGCATTCTATTTTTGACAAATTACGTAATTAAGTCTCTAAGGACAACGACCATATCATATAATATGTTGAACTATTAAAAATTTAGCAAGCTCTGAATGTATGTTATTTGTACCATTCTAAAGAGCGACAGTCGTGGGCAGATGTGCAAAAAAAAAAGTTTTCATGCTTCCGCAAATTACATTCATGGCTGCACCACCGTTTGGAACTGTCGCTTCTAGTCCACCCGTCGGCCTCGGGCTGAAGGGTGATGGTCGCTTCCTACTAATCCGCATAGGCCAGGTCGCAGGTCATGACAGATCTTTAGTATGTATTTTGGAATCAAGGCAATGTAATTTATTTTTCATTCCTTTTGATTTTTCTTTATATGTATTTGATGAGAGTGAAAAATGTCATATTTCTCTCCCTTAATGTTTAGTATTTTATACTTATTTGGTGCCTAAATATACTCATCATTCTTATATTTTGATTTAGGATGCAAATGGAGGCGCTAAGTGCAAAACGAAGCTAATTAGGCGATTCTAGACAGTTTCAACATTGCTTCGTAATCTATGCATAACTCTCTCATCCAAGCTCCTAATTGAGATGGTTCAAAATGTTGTGGAAAGCCAAGACATAGCGCTACAACTTTAATGTTTTGAGTTTGGAGAGCTTCGGGCTGCATCAAGGTCAAAATTGGGCTTGATGTTGCTGCACTTACACTGTGAGCATTTTTAGCCACGCAAAATTCTAACGCCGTGGGTTGGATGCAATTTATTTTCGGAAGTTGTGCGCAAAAATTCCAGCTAAAAATACTAATTTCCTAGTTATATTAGGACTTGATTTTATTTTTAATATTTTCCTTGTTATAGTTAGATTTGGATATTTTTATTTTAGGATAATATTTAGAATATCTTTAAGAGTTCTAGTTGGCTTCCAATACTAGTTTTTAATGTGTAAAAGAAAGAGGAAAGAGCAGCAGCAGACACACATACACGTACGCCTCTCTCTTTCTCTCTTGCTCTCTTTCTCTCCGCTCTTCTCTAGTTTCTCTTTTAAGTTTTCATGGCCCTGCGTGGCTAACTTTTATAATTTGTCGAAGGAAACGGAAGCCTTAGAATTAATAATACTGTGAGATCTAATTTATTTTTATTGTTCAATTTATGCTTTGAGTATCAGATGTTCTTCTGTACTTATTTTCATGATTGTCTCATTTAACTACTAGGAGGCTTACTAGTTTATTATTCGTTACAATCTATTGCTAGATTAGATATTAAATCCATAATTGTTTGATCCCTGTAATTTGTGAAGCAACTAAGATTTAATAATTTGCTATGTCAGAAATTATTAGATCTTAGGAAGAACGTTCAACTAAATTAAATGCAACCGCTTGTGCTTTTGTTGTTTAGCTTCATTGATCTTTCTAATTTTTAAGGCTGCTTCTAAATTAAACCTTTAGCGCATGTCTTGGGTTGTTTAGTAGTTAGGGTAATTAGATCGCTTGTTTTCTAATTAATTATGACTAAGGAAAGATAGGAAAATAATTCCAACGGTGAATATTCAAAGTGTGAATTGATATATATTTGCATCGATGATCAGTTGTAAAATTCTGATGGTGGATGTTGACTTAGACCAATGTTTGTTCTTTTGATTGATTTCGATATTTTAATTTGAACTGTTCCTTATTTTTTTTTTAAAAAATTGTTTTCGTTATACTCCAACCCCCCGTCCTTGTTCACATAGCATAAAACTAGGCTAGATACTCTTCATAGGAACGATCCTTACTCCCACTACTACATATATTTTTAGGAGTTTAGGTTTTATTTTTTTGGTTGCCTGCGATAGCATACCAAATTTTGGCGCCGTTGCCGGGGAGTGATTCTAGTTGATTTTTGTGCCTCTTGTGATCCTTATTTCATTCTTAAAATTCATTAAAAAAAAAAAGAGAAAGAAAAAAAAAATCAAAGTGATTTGTTTTCTTTTAGCGTAGAATTTTTATTTTATTATTTTTTATTCCGTTCTTGAAAAAAAAAAAAAAAAAAAGGAAACTTGCATGTGTATTTCCTCTAGTTATACTACTATTGGCACCCAATTAGACGAGTGATGATACACACATGGAGGCATGCAATTTCCTGTACTGTTTAGTGCAAACTGGGTACGTCAGCATTACAATTTCTCTAAACTCCTGGCACAAAAATAGTAGAATAGTCCTAGGTTCAGAAGCCAAACTCCTCGGGGGATTTCCAATCTTGATATACGATTAAAGTGGGCCCCCGCATAAACAAGAGAGTTCAGAGGCCGAGTAGGACATTGATCATCAGTGTGTTGAATGGGAATGTGTTACTGTTTTATGGTGGAATTGATTTTTGAATTGTTTAATTTAATTTTCTGATCTCTTTGGGTTAGTGGAACAAGTGTCTATATTTTATTTCGTTATTGACTATTAATTAAACAAAAAAATATATATCAAAGTGATTTGTGTTTTAGCGTAGAATTTTTATTTTATTTTATTTTATTTTATTTATTTTCATTACCCTAGATTTTTCCTGATTTACTTTTTATGGTTTATTAGAGTTTCCTTGATTGTTTATTACTGTAACTCAATCTTCTAATCAAAGTGATTTGCAGTGCGATCCAAAAATAGAAAGAACTTTACGCAAGTTAAAGAGGGAAGCTCAGAGAAATTCTAAAGAGAACAATCTAGCTCTTGATTCCCTATTTGATAGCGATTCTGATCTAGAATAGGAGGAAGTCATGGTTGGAAATCGAACTTTGAACGAGCTTGCTGCTCCTGATTTGAATCAACAACCCTTATGCATAATGTTTCCTACTTTAGATGCTACTACTACTTTTGAATTAAACTCTGGACTAATACATCTCTTGCCCACTTTTCATAGCCTTGCAGGTGAAGATCCTCATAAGCATCTAAAGGAGTTTCACATAGTATGCATGAGTATGAGAACCACGGGGGCGACTGAAGAGCAAATTAAATTAAGAGCCTTTCCATTTTCTTTGAAGGATTCAGCTAAGGATTGGCTCTATTATCTACCCTTCGAAAGTATTACCACATGGAACGAGATGAAGAGGTTGTTTTTGGAGAAATATTTTCCAACCAAGTAATGATATTGGGATTCCTTCGCAACTCAATTGACATGAAGAATACCCGGTAACAGGATCTAATCCCCCAAGCATGAGCTATCTCCACGAGAAGTAAGAGTAGAATCTGGTTCGAAATAGATTTTCACCTAATCCAAGTGAAAAGATGAAAATGTTTTCAGAAATGGTAGCAGGTTTTTAAACCCCCATTTATCTGAATTGGTTTTTTTACATAACCCCATGTTTTAAAGAAGAAGAAGTTTGCATCCTCCTATTTTCATGAAAAGGATTTCATGCATTTTGTTTACAAGTAAATGTTTCAAACATTCATGGCCACTAAATGGCCACCCTGTATGTATTACAAGTTTCAACTCCATATTTAATACCTCACTTGAATGCTTTAAATGCTTCGTGTTACAAGTTCCATGAAGTTCCTTGTACTTACATACGTGAAATATCTGCTTTTACTCAAATGCTTTAAATGCTTCGTGTTACGTAGTTTGAAGACTTCTATACTCTGCATTTGAAGCATTTGTACAATTGGTAGTGTATGTTATATGAAGTCTCTCTCTTAAACCAACCTACTACTAGTTGAAACCTATAACAAAGTACTAGAATTACTCACTAGGCTTTTTAAAGCTCACCCCATTCCCTAACATTTTTTAGGTGATGATGATGCATAAGAGCCTTGCCCAATTTGGGGATAGGAGATTGGCAGCTTCATTTTGATTAGGAATTTTGAAAGTACTAGGACCCATTGTTGGTTAAACTTTGATGTAGTAAATTTTGGACAAATATGTACTTAAGCCCGAGAGGCAACGGATATGTAATATGTATAACTTTAAATTTTTAGTATGCTTTGAATGTATATTATTTGTTTACCGCTTCGAAGAAGAAGAAAAAGTGACGGTACCGAGTGGGCGTGTCGAAAAGAAAAGGTTTTTCACACTTCTGCAATTTGCCTAGTCCTGGCTCTATCGCACAGCCGTTCGGCACCGTTGCTCATATGAAGCCTCGCCCGACGGCCCACGGGCCGAAGGGTGGCGGTCGCTATCCCCCGATCCACATAGGCCGGATTCCTGAGTCGTGACACATACCCTTCAAACATATGAGAGTCGAGTGTTTATTTCCATGAGGGTCTACATATTTAGTTTACTCCATCTTCAAGTGAAAATTCTTACTAAGTAATTAAGAATTTTTGTTCATGATATTTTATGAGTTTTGAAGAACATGGTTGTTCTTTGTTGATGGCGTTGCAACCTTGGTGTTTTTGGGAAAGTGAATTTGAGTTTTGCCCAAGGACGAGCAAAAGCTAAATGTGGGAGAATTTGATGAGAGTGAAAAATGTCATATTTTTCTCCCTTAATGTTTAGTATTTTATACTTATTTGGTGCCTAAATGTACTCATTACTTTTATATTTTGATTTAGGATGCAAATGGAGGCGTTAAGTGCAAAACGAAGCTGATTGGGCGATTCTGGATAGTTTCAACATCGCTTCGTAATCTAGGCATAACTCTCTCATCCAAGCTCCGACTGAGATGATTCAAGATCCTGTGGAAATCCAAGAAACAACTCTAAAAATTTCATGTTTTGAGTTGTGAGAGCTTCGAGCTGCAGCAAGGTCAAAATTAGGCTTGAAGTTGTTGCACCTGCACTGCAAGCTTTTTTAGCTGCGCGAAATTCTAATACGCGAGCCTGACGCATTTTATTTTCTAAAGTTGTGTGCGAAAATTCTAGCTGAAAATACCACTTTTCTAGTTATATTAGGACTTTATTTTATTTTTAATATTTTCCTTGTTATAGTTAGATTTGGATATTTTTATTTTTGGATAATATTTAGAATATCTTTAGGAATTCTAGTAGGCTTCGAAGACTAGTTTTTAACGTGCAAAAGAAAAAGGTGAGAGTAGCAGCCAACACATACACATGCACGCCTCTCTCTCTCTCTCTCTCTCTCTCTTTCTCTCTGATTTTCTCTAGTTTCTCCTTCAAGTTTTCATGGCCTTGCGTGGCTAAACTTTTATAATTGGTTGAAGAAAACAGAAGCCTCAGAATCAATATTACTCTGAGATCTAATTTATTTTTATTGTTCAATTTATGCTTTGAGTATCGGATGTTCTTCTGTGCTTATTTTCATGATTGTCTCGTATGATTACTAGAAGGCCTACTAGTTTATTATTCGTTGCAATCTATTGCTAGATTAGCTATCAAATCCGTAATTGTTTGATCCCTCTAATTTGTGAAGCAACTAAGATTTAATAATTTGCTGCATCGAAAATTATTAGATATTAGGAAGAACATTCGACTAAATTAAATGCAATCGCTTGTGCTTGTGTTGTTTAACTTCATCGATCTTTCTAATTCTTAAGGCTACTTCTAAATTAAACCTTTAACACTTATCTTGGGTTGTTTAGTAGCTAGGGTTAATTAGATCGCTTGTTTTCTAATTAACTATGACTAAGGAAAGATAGGAAAATAGTTCCAACGGTGAATACTTAAAGTGTGAATTATATATATATTTGCATCAATGATCAGTTGTAAAATTCTGATGGTGGATGTTGACTTAGACCAATGTTTGTTCTTTTGATTGATTTTGATATTTTAATTTGAATTGTTCCTTAGTTATTTTTTTTTAAATTGTTTTCGTTATACTTCAACCCCCTCATCCTTGTTCACATAGCATAAAACTAGGCTAGATACTCTCTGTGGGAATGATCCTTACTCCCACTACTATATATATTTTTAGGACTTTCAGGTTTTATTTATTTTGGTTGCCTGCGACAGCACACCAGTATTGTTCAATCTATAACGGGTTTGCTTTTTTCTTGACCAAAAACAAGTTGGCGGCTCCTCAATCTCAAGACTCCTATAAGATGCGTTCCTTCCCACCTTAAGGGAAGGAGACAGCCGGGATTCCTCTAAATCCATGAAAAGGATGACATACTTTCCTTTTTCTGTACTGGCACCCACACTTACAATGACATGTTTTCAACTATCGACTTCTTCCTGGATATCTCCATAAGTATTATAAATCCCTCTTCCATAACTTATTTTATCAATAGGTATAAAGTCAAGGTTTAGTTCATTTTTCTTAACTCAATTAACAGAAAATTAAAAGACTGTTCAATCCACTTGTTTGCCTCCAATAATTCATTTACACTACTCCAGCTTGGCTAGGTTAAGAGGAACGTTTTCCATGTTGCAGTCACCTCAACATGTTGTAAGATGGCAATGTTAAGAAGGAGAATCAAATTTGGTTTCATACTATTTTCCCTAGTTTGATGTGAGAAAGCAACCTGTCTATTTGTCCCTCTTGCATCTTTGGGGTTTACACCACATGCGCTACTATAGTAGTGAGATGGATTTCACCATCGTCGAGCAACATATGGTGTGATGACCCATAACCTGCCCTGTGCAGATCAGGGGCCCGCGAGCTGTCCCCATCTAAAAGATCTCAAACACCAATTAATTAATTATTAATGCATGTCATAACATTAGTTAATTCAGTATCATCATCAAAGTATAGTTATACATGCCATAATAATACTAAACGTTAATTTACAGATCCTCAAATACAAAAACTGTAGCCAGGATGTGGACACATGGGAGAGCTAAGACTACATTAAACTTAGTCTATTACAATTATAGCAAAAACGTCCATCATTACTTGCAAAAGGGCGACTTGTGGGCTAAATGAGGCACCTACTCATAATGCACACGCCCTATGGTCCTTCCTCAATATCTTGTCCTAAAGAAAATGACAAATCTAGAGTGAGCTAACTTAGCTCAGTAAGTAAATTCCCTCGCTCTGCCATGGGATAGGGTCAGTTTAAAGAGAAGAATACAAACAAATGGCAAGCATATGATGAAATATCACAATAGCCAATCACCAAGAGTGTGAATCACTAGAAATGACTAGTAGGTCCAAAAGGCACATCCCAACATAGTATGATACAGATGATGTATATGATATAAAAAATCAATAATAGGGATTGGCCTATACAATAGTCAGCGGCCATAATCACAAGATAACAATTAGAGTTCAAAGATATGCATGCAAAGCATATCAATAGCCAAAGAGTGCATCATCATATATGTTCAATGAAAGATATGTGATACTAACAAAATAGATGATATCAATCAAAAGGGCCTGGCTACCCTTAAAAGCACTCATTCAGGTTCACCCCTCTATCGACTTCCTAATAGCACTACAACTCTTTACATACATCATGTCCTCCATGGACTAAGTGTTTAGCATCATTCCTAGTCGCCGACCTCAGGTCCATATCAGCATCTATAGAATCAGATAAACATTGTGACAAACACAACTCCCGGAACTCATAAAAATATCATAATGAATAGAATTCCACAGGAGATGTACATATATGTGGAATAACAAATTCTTAGTAGTGAGAATCATAACAATTTTCCAATATCCAAGCAAGGTATAGAAATGAACAACTAATCACATTAGGATATTGGCAATCGAATTCTCATCATATCAACAAGGTAGAACATACATCAAATTGTGGAAATCAATAATGTCAGGTATGTATAGAATAAAAATTAGCAGAATCGAGGAAATAAAATTGTGACATGGCTAAGAATACCACATCTTAGAGTTCGGGTTTTACTTATCTCAAAGTAGTTCTTCCTCCCTTCAAGAGGAAATTAGACCTCCTTTTCTTTCCCTTTTGATGTCCCTATAAACCAGAAAATATTATTTAGTTCGATATCATTCATAGACTTAATCGGATTTTATTGATGAATCTATAGTGTTTTAGTCTCGTGTGTCGTATTTTAAGTCTATGGACTCATTTACCCCCCTCTTGGTCGTATCGTTGTAACTTTACGGTGTCCTAAAAATAGTCAATTTCATATATCAGTATTTTTAACATTTTATTTGGTAAAACAGACTCCACCGTTGAGTCCGGAACGTCGAAAAACTTTATGGTGGGTAATCTCATAATTTTTGGAGCTTGTTGGGTATCTTCATTTGGCCTTTAGGTTATTTTTGGGATTAGCCCAGTTTATCCATTCTTATTTTTGAGATTTAATTTAATAATTTGGACTCAGCCATTGAGTCCGGTATGCCCAAAAATATTGGGTTACATTGTCTTTTTATTTTATTTCAGACACTGGAAATAATTTACTAAATTAAATTAATTTAATTACGTTATTTCATATTATATATTTTTTTAGTCACTATTTTAATAAAGTGACATAGTACAGTTGTAACACCCCGACCCTGATTAAAGGATAACTAAGTCACTAATTATTAATTAGTGACCTTAAAAAGAATAATTAAGAAATTTAATAGGGAAACAAACGATGATTCCAAAAATTGTTTCGAGACCTTAAATAACATGGTCAATTCTGAGGAGAAATAATCTAAGGTTAAGGTTTATAAAATCGATACATGAAGGAGTGAGTATAACATTTAAAATCACAAAAGAGAAAATAATGCAAAAGTTAAAAACAAACAATTAATTGCCAAACAAGGCCTAATGAAAATATTAGCAAAAAGGGGAAACAAAAGTGAGGCCAAGGGGTTTTGACCCCTTGACCCAAAGTAGGAAAGTTTTAAAGCCTAAAAATAATGCCACTTGGGCTACCTACTTTTTGTGTCTTATATTACAAATTATATGTATAAATGCATATTAAAATAGAGCCCCACCTCCCAAATTGGCCAATGGCCTTCCATGCAACAAAAGTATTATTTTTAAAATAAAATAAAAAAGATATATGATATATTTATATGTGTTGCATGTGTGAAGTGAGGGGGGGGGATTCAGAAATCAGAAGCATGGAGTGTGTGAGTGCAGAAAAGTGAGAGGATTGTGTAAGCGAATGCAGCTAGAGAGAGTGAGTTAGAGAGAGAGAGAGAGAGAGAGAGAGTGAAGAAGAAAGGAGAAGAGGAAGAAGAAGGAAGGGGAAGCTGTGACTGCCTAAGGAACCTTAGAGGATCAGTATTCAAGCCACCAAAAAGGGAGACACCAATGTTTAAGGGGGTAAGCACACAAAACCCATATTTTTTTTCTCTCTCTAAAAACTTCTTATGGGCAAGCTATTTTGGGGTTTAATTTTTGCATGCATGCATCTTAATATAGAAAGAGGATGAAAATAGATGAAAAGGGGCTAACTAAGAGGGCTTAGAATGCAAGAACAGTGCACAATCGCCATTAAAGGACCTCTGTTAGAGCAGGTCTGAACCAACCCAAGCCAAACTAATTTTGGCTTGTTTAGACCTGACCTAGATGTTGGCTGTCATGACCCGAAACCCACCCTATGCGGATCTCGTGTCGCGGGGCCGACCCGAAGGCCGTCCCTACTTTTTCCATTCCTGTATCATAGTACTAATATGCAAAGTACAAAAAAATTCTTAAACAATAACAGCGGAAGTCTTATCAGTAATAATACATCAGCGGAAGTCTTTCAATACACAATGTTAGCGAAAGTCTTTACAATACATAATATGGTTCTACATAAACAAAATAAGAACCAAACGTAACCAGCACCCGAGGGTGGTGAATACATGGGAGAACCTAGACATAGACTGATACAGTTCCTCAAAAATGTCCTCTTACGCTCTCAGACTCCTACTGGGGTCTTGCAGCGTCATCACCTGAAATGGGGGTAAATGGGGGGAATGAGCTACGAGAGCTCAGCAAGTAAAAACAGATCTTCGACACTGGTATCGATAAGATACAAATCCATGAATAAGATTATGATAGCCAATCATAAGGAAGGAGATGCTGTAATAGCCAATGAGAACAGTTGCCATGAAGGCCAATGAATAATAAGTCACAATGTTCAATTAGAAGTAATGGGTACACCATCAATATGAATCTCTCAACAACAATACAACAACAAGAAGTACTGCCACAATAAACCGATCATAATCAATTCAATGAAGAGTGTCTTTTCAGTTAAGATAAGTTACAAGGAATAGTGTTATTCAATAACGTAATCATACCAATTCTTAGGAGATGCATTTACTCTGTTCTCAGGTAAAATGCCAATGTAAATGTAAATGAAATGCCAATGGGAATGCAATGAAAATGCCAATGTTTATGCCAGTCAATTGCCGGTGGAAAGCCTTCGAGGAATTCATTCCTGCCACCTGTCCATTTATGTACTTGACCCTTAGGTCTCCAGTTAATACAGAAAGCATCGGATGGATATTGTGACTGAGCACAAATCCCGTATTCATAACATATCATGATTATTCATTATTCCATAGAAGTATAAAATGGAATATCATATATTCAGTAAAGACATAGCAGTAAGCCTTTCCAGGCATGGTTCACAATAAAGACATAGCAGACAACAAAGACATAGCAGTAAGCCTTTCAAGGCACGGTTCACATGATAACAACGACATAGCAGTCAATCAATGTCCACAAGATAGAACAATATCGCATTGTGGATAACAATAACGTGAAGTACTTTCAAGAGTACAAGTTTGGCAGTAAAGAGAATAAACTTGGCTTGGAAACACCATATGGAAGAGAAATGGAATTTACTTATCTCTATCGTGATTCTATCTCAGAAATCCGTGAGTATACCCTTGCCTTTTGAGTTTCCTATATATCAGTGAATACGTTTCAGAATAAATGCTATTCATCAAATTTTATGCCTTTCTATCATAAGTATTTCAAATACTATTTTAGACTTTACCATTGAGTCCGGAATGCCGAAGAAAGTCGGTTTAGGCTTTCGCGGAATTCCATTTGGACTTTTGTACTAAAAAGGGCAAAATAGTCATTTTGCACTTTTGCGGTATTTTATCCTTCGGGGTTCCGTCTCATAAAATGGACCCCACCATTGGACTCAGAATGTCCGAGATAATAGGTTTTGACTATTCATTTGTATCGTTTGGACTTCGTTTGACCCAATTTTGAAATAGGGGCATTATTGTAAAATTAATATTTAAATAAATTTTTTATGTTTGGGCAACAGTGACATTTTCTAAAACATTTGGGGTCAAAGTGTAAATACCCAAAGTTGCGGTCTGAACCATTGGGTTCACTGCCTAGAAACCCTAACCGGTTCGGTTCTTCACTGAACCAAACAGTTCAGTTAAATTTAGAGAACCGGATTAACATATCCACCCTAACCACCTTATCCATGGTTTGGATAACCCCCAAACCCCATCTCTATTTATTGTCCCTGCAACCAAACAGCCCAAATCTATTTAATTTAAAATCCCAAAACGACATAGAATCACTTAACCATTCATGTCCGGTCGGGTCCCTGACCCGGATCCAACCCGAATCCATTTCTTTTAACCCGAATAAACCCCCGAACTTTCGGTCATCTTCCCCGATATTCCGGTGAGAGAATATTAGGGTTCCGGCGTCCCTTCCGACGCCGGTGACTGTTCCCATTCGTTTTTCTCATGTATTTTCAATGCCATTTTCTTCCTTTCTTCCCCTACGACCTCATTCCTATCCTCGGTTTGCCCCACAACCTTCCCAATCTTCTCGAATATGGAGGTTAGTAGCTCCGGCCGATTTTCCGGTGAGCTGGTTTTCCTCATTTTTGCACTCGGTTCTCAACTGTTTTGACCCTCTTTTCATTCTATTTAATTTCTGCACTTAATGGGATCAATCCCATGCATTTTAAACTGAGTTTTTAGCATAAAATCAACTAACCCGAATTCATTGCATAAACCTGCAACTATAAATCTCTCTCTCGGTTCTACACCTTTTAACCTAATTCCTTTTTGCAAAATAACTTATAGATCATGCAGATTTGAACCCTAGTATTTAAACAACCTATCATACGTTTAAAATTGAAAACTGAATCAAACCCACTTACTTGCAAAATTCTGATTTCTTCCTGTTTCTCCTTCTTCCCTCTTCTGGTTTCACTTGGTTCACTTCTATCCCTTCTCCATAAGTTATTTCCAACCTTAGACAGTGTTCACGGCCCTCCAAGCTCTCTGTTTTCTTTTCCTTTAATGTAACACACACATATACATATATAGATATATATATATGCCTTACACGACACACCACCGCCCCTCTCAGTCTTCTCTCTTGATTCTCCCCCCTTCTAGAGCCCCTTTCCTTGACCAAGAGCTCTGATTTTTCCCTCTCCCAAATGCAACTTGCATTAAAGTGGTGTAGGATATTTGTGTATATGTAATATATATAATATATATATCACACACTACACACACATCACTTAACCGACACACACACATACACAGAGCACTGATATGTGGTTGCTTGGAAGCTTCCCTTCTCTTTTTCTTTATTTTATTTTAATCACTTGTATTTATGTACATAATACATTTACATTATACACATATATACATATAAAATACATAGTTTTATACATGTATTTATAACCGTATAAATACGTATAATTGTACTTTTAGTCACGTACACATTACACTAATATTCCGTGAACTATGCATGTGTACGTACGTATGCATGCATGGGTTGCATGCATAGCACGCTTTTCGAGGTAAGGTTCTGAGTTGCTCGGGTACTACCCGACACTGGCCTTACTAATCAAAACATTTATCTTTTGAAATTAGGTTCAGTTCCATAATTATTGTGACTAGAGTTTAAGACAGCTCAGGTTATGCTATTCAGTCGACTTGCCCCGGTAATCGTGTCGTATCTCGGGTCGGGATATCACATTGTGAGGGTTAGGAAAACAGTGATTCGTAACCTAAAAACCCAAAGAAAGCCTCTAAAATTTGGGGTTGCAGGTTTCGGGTTTGAAACCCAGCCTCTGCGTTAGACTCCTAACCCATGTTTTTGGAATGAGCATTGAACCCCCATGTCATGATGGTCATGTTGAGCCAAACCTCACTAGATTTGGTGATGAAATGGGGGTTTACGAACCAGTTGCAGCCCTAGACTATCTAACCCACTGTAACCCCTAGAGCTCAATTCGAGCTCTCAAATGAATGCCAAAGTGTTGCTCGAACATCCAGTGACCTATATCATCCAAGAATAGAGAGAAACACGTTCCAAAACATCATGAAATTGAAAGAAAAATAAAACAGGAGTTAGGGCAACACAGAGGGCGAAGGGAGGAAGAAGTTGAATAGTGTTGGGTTGGTCTCGGGTCATATCTGGGTTCGGGTAGGGACCCGACCCGTCGCACAAATGGTATAACTGGGATGGCACCATTTTGGGGAATATGTTTTAATTTTTAAAACTGAAATGAGGTTGTTTGGCTACAGAGATAACAAATTTAAATCGATAGCTGCGTACGGAATAAGGATAATGTATCCTTGATTTGCCCCTTGTCCACTGTTTAGCTTGGGAAAAATCAAAAATAAATAAATAAAGGGGCTGCGCCCCTAGGGTTCGAACCCACGATCACCAGCAAGCCCAAGCCCTAAAACCCACCCCCAAGCCACTGAGCCACCACTACTGTCACTGAATAATTATGCCGTAAATAATATATAATATATAATTAGTATAATTAATTAAATTAATTTAATAATAGTAAAATAGCATGAAGTCCAAATAAATTAAGAAGATAGTGTATTTTGACTATTTCAGGCATTCTGGACCCAATGGCGGGGTCCATTTTGTGAAAAGAGACTCTAAAAATTTAAGACACGTAAAAGTATAAATTACCAAATTGCCCTAATATGCCAGAAGCCGAATAAGAAGCCGAGAGGGTCTAAATTGACTTTCTTCGATGTTTCGGACCCAATTGTGAGGTCCATAATACCAAATTAAGTATCAAAAAATAAGTCACATGAAAAGTAAAAAAATTATTAAATTACCACAAGTAGACCGGCAAGACCAATCCTAGGAAATTTGGATACGACGGGTCTAAAATTAAATGAAGAGCATCAATAGGTGATAATTTAAGGTAAATGTGAAGTTGGTGAGTTCTTTATAATTTTCTTAGGACCTACAAGGGAAAAGGAAAAACCGACCAGTAGCGCTAACCCCAGGGAATGAGGTTTTTAATCTCCATGGATTCTGAAGTAATCTGAAGTTCAAATATTCTTAAGTGTTTTTACAAAAATATCTGCAGTATTTCTAAATTTAAATTCTCGTATTTATATGCTTTATATTTCAATGTATTGTCGTTTTATTTATAAATTCTAACATGGCGTGCAAATTTACTTCTTGATACTTCTGACAAATGATACGTTGCTTTTTGTATGTCCATGTAAATGTTAATTTTATTAAATGCCTCCTGATATAAATGCTTTTATTCAATCAATGCTTTAATAAACTCTTGTACATCGTGATTTAAATTCCTGAAGCTCATGTGTTAAATGTTTCAAGTATTCTCCTCCAAGCATTTAAAAACTCTAGTTAAATTGTCCATGGTTTAAACACTCATGAAAATTCATTCTTTCATTGAAGCCATGTTTTTAATTATACATGAAAAACATTTATTAAAGAAGCCATATTTTTAAATGCTCATAAAAAGAATTTCTTGACAAACCATGTTTTCAATGCTCTTTGAAAAGCATCATTGAAGAATTAAGAAGTTTTTAGATGCCTTAAAATGGTATCTCCAGAGAGGTAAATAAATGTTTTAAAAATCCTCCATTTTGCAAGATAAGGCTGCATAAGCATCAAAATTATTGAGTTCCCTTCGGGTTCTCAATCTCGCAATGTCTGGTAGCAGGATCTGATTCCCCAAGCATGAGATATCTCAAAAGTAAAACTAGGGTCTGGTTCGAAACGGATCCTCCTGTTAAAAAGTGAAAAGATGAAACGTTTTTGAAATGGTAACAGGTTTTTAAACCCCCATTTACATGAATCAGGTTTTACACGACCTCCTATTTTAAGGAAGAAGAAATTGCATCCTCCTATTTTCATGGAAATGATTTCAATATTTCAATGGCTTTTAAAGGGCCATCCTACACATGTTCATAAATACTGCTGCATATGAAATGTTTTATTGAATGCTTTAAAATGCATCATGCTACGTGATTATTGAAATACGTGCTTAGCTTGAATGCCCTGTATGCTTCACGTTATCTGTTTTTGAAGAATTTTGTATTCTGTATTTGAAGTATATGTACAATTGGTAGTATATGTTTATATAAACTTTTTCTTAGAACTAACCCACTACCAGTTGAAAACCCATGACAAGGTACTGGAATTACTCACTAGGCTTGTTGAAGCTCACCCTATTATCCCAACATTTTTCAGGTATTGATGATGAATAGGAGCCTTACCCAATTTGAGGACTGACGATTAGGAACTCCATTATGATCAACGACTTTTGAAAATATTAAGACCTATAGTTGGACGAATTTTGTTGTAGTAATTGTGGACCATTATGTACTTAAGCCCCGAGGGGCAAACGAATATGTATTATGTAAAACTTTTGAATTTTTAGTATGCTCTAAATGTATAATATTTGTTTACCGCTCCGAAGAAGAAGAAAAAGCAATGGTATTGGGTGGGTGTGCATGATGTAAAAGAAAAAGAAAAAAAAATTTCACGCTTCCGTAATTGCCAATCCTAGCTATACCGCCCGCCGTTCGGCGCCACTGCTTACTTACTTGAGCCTCACCCGACGGCCCACAGACCATAGGGTGGCGATCGTGATTCCCTTAATCCGCTCGGGGTGGGTTTCGGGGTCGTGACAACAATGGCTAGTGTGGGGGTTAAAACCCTTACACGTGCAAGGTTTATGGTTCTAGTTTAGGGAGCTGCAACTCCCCTTTATTTTTTTGAGTTTTCGAATGTCAAACAGCGAACAAGGAGTCAATTCAGGGACAGGCTATCCCTATTCCTCCTTAGGTTATTAAATCCATATCTCTTACCCTTGTTTCCGTACAAACCAAACTAATTTAAATTTTCAAACTGAATGTTCCAAACGACGCTGTGTGATTTAAAATAAAACCATTTATGTTTGGCTCTGGGCCAGACCTGAATTTGACCCGAGGCCCAATTCACATAGTACCTTCTTCCCCAAGTCTCCATTGAAGGTTTCGATCATCCTCTTCGGCATCAGCGACCGTCGTCGACAATTACAATGACCACTCCAACAAGGTTCGACCCTTTTTTCCATGGACGCTTCATATCTATTTTCGAAAATGGATTTAAGGTATGTTTGGCCATCGAACAAGGCTGTTTGAGTGGTGCTCTGACGAGACATGACTTTTCGGCTAGCTGATCTTTTCCTATTTCAGTGGATTTTTAGGGACTCTTTTTATTCCCTTTTGTCTTCCTACGTGTTGTTGCGAGTGTGGGGAGTATTTCCCCATTGCTTAACCTCCATGAATTTTCCAAAATTTGGTCAATCACTAAAGCTCAACCGAACCTACAACTTGACTGTTCTCCTTGGTCTCTTGATCATTTCAATTGATTTAAGTTACATAATGACCCAATTTTAGTGATCTTTTGATCTATGTGGTTAGTTTCATGCTTCAGCCAAGTTAGATCAAAATTTAATTTTTTACAACTTCGGGTCCTAGGGTTTTCTTAAGTTTTGCTGAGCTTGACTCGTTCCATTTGAATGCTACTTACTTTCTTTGTTCATTTAAATCACATGCATGCATTCAAACAACATATAACAATAGTAAATTTACTTCTTTTTGTTTTAGAGAGAGAAAAATTAAAGTGAGTGTTTTACCTTCTAACAATAGCCCTTTTCTCCTTAGGCTTAGTAAAGCTTCTGAGTTGGCCGAGGGTTGAGCATGCGCAGCTCCTTCTTGCTCTCTCCCTCTTCTCCTTGTTCTTCTTCTTCTTCTTTCTCTCTCTACTCTTTCTCTCTCTCTCTCTATGAGCTCACTATACATAGGCATGACATATATGTCTGCCACACTCGCACATCTTATATATATATATATATATGTACATGTCATCATATATATATATATATGTATATATATATATATACATATAAGGCTGAGGTGTTGCATGAAAAGTGATTAGGTGTTGGGGTGGTGGAGGGAGATTTTATACAACATATATACATCTCTTATGAATTATATAGCACAAAAGTGCTTGTAACCCAACTAGTAATCTTTTTGGGCTTTGAATCTTTCCGCCTTTTTGGTCTAGGGTTCAAACCCTTTGGCCAACATTTTAGCCTTATTTTCTCCCATTTTTTCTTTTTTATACCTTGTTTGGCATTTTGGGTATTCTTTGTTAAATTTTTTAAGTTGTGTTTCAATTGCTTTAAAAACCTCTTAGTATTCTCGCTGTGTTTTTTATTTTTGTGTGCTTCCTTTTTGTGTCATTAATTTTTATTTTGACACGTTACATCGTGTTTTATTCGTACGAAAAATATATCGCATTTATCAAAAAATTCTTGACTAAATTTGTTTTATTCGCATATCGCGCTAATTTGCCCAATTTCACTTCGTGTACTAATTTTAATATTTACAGGTTACTAGTTTTAATTTAACATTTCCAATTAATTAATACATAATGAATTTCATAAAAATGACATTAATGTAAATTAATTTGCCTAATTGGGTTAGGATATTACATCCCCCCCCCCCTTTTAGGAAAGTTTGGTCCCCAAACTTGGCGTACCTCGTAAGGCGAAGAGTTGTGAGAACTTGGCGCGAATCTCATCCTCTCGCTCCCAAGTGGCTTCCTCAATTTGCTGATTTCTCCATAGCATTTTTAGTAGTAGAATAGTCTTGTTCCACAAAACCTGCTCCTGGTAGTCCAAGATCTGTACAACCTCAACATAAGTCAAATCTTCTTGGACATCCAAGGGCTCGTTGATTAGTGCGCAAAAGTGCACTCTAAATGTCCTATTATTTAATTAAAATTGCTAGAAATATGAATAGAAATGTTGGGCTTTAATTGATTATATTAAATTTAATTTCTATTTATAGTGAGATATATTTGAGCATTATTTGATAATATTTTAAATCTCAAATATTGTATTTTTTGTTGGCGAGAGCTAGTTTGCAATTGCACTTTATACTTAATATTTTTGGAACTATTTTTGACTTTTTGGCAGATAAGACCATTGAGTTTCAATTGAGATTTGGATGGCATTAGATTTTCAAAATGAGGAAAATAGTCTGCATGAAGTTTTTAGAGGACGTCTTGGGCTTTTCAAGGAAGGTATGGTTTGCAAAAATCGGAGTTCGTTTGGGCTTCCAAACATTGTTTCGAAATCAGGCCTGGAAAACTGCTCCGAACCTGTTCGACCAGCCAACTTTAATGAGTCATAACTTGAGCTTCCGAAATCCAAATTAGGTGGTTTTTGAGCCTAAAATTATCTATTCAGTTGGGGCTACAACTTTCATGCAAAGTCTGAGTCAAGATTCAGTCGTTATCTCATAGAAAACGGAGGGTAAAGATGGGCACTGCTGGCTGTATGCGGTTGGAAACACAGCATTTTAAGAATAAAAAAAAATTAAAGAAATAAAAAGAGAAAGAACAAAGCAGGAGGGAAGTAAGTACCATGCGGTTGGCTGATCAAGAGGGTGTGACTCAACCTAAGGCTTGATGTGGGGCCCAGCCAAAAGATAAAGAGGCATGGCTGCATTTTAAAACAAGAACCAAATATGCACTGTGCTTGTGCGGCTAAGTGTGGCTTGAGAGATGTGCTGATGGGCTGCAGTGTGGTGCGGCTAGTTTGCTAAGTGGGGCCCGTGGGATTTTTGAAGAAGCAGTGAGCGGCTGCTGGCGTGCTGCTGGATGAAGTGAAGTGCGGGTCCAGGCTGTTCGGCGCAATGGGCTTGTGCGCTGATTTAAGCAAAGAGAGGAAGGGCCCAAGGCGAAAGGAAATTAGGGTGGCTGTTAACATAAAAAGATAAAAAAACAAAAACTGGCTGCGGTTTTTGTTTGGAGGCGCAGCTGCGGCAGAACAGGAGAGAGAACAGAAAACAAACAGAAACCTGCGGCGGGGTTCTGTGCGGCAGAGATGAAGAAACCAGAGACGGCTGCCAGGTGCTCGATGGCTCGATTGTTCTTCGTGAAATTTATGTTGTCCGTCTTATACATGGGTAACTAAATTTTTAAGTGAGATTAGAGATGAACTTGCACCATAAATGATTGTTTTAATTTATTTTTGATTCTTGTGCGTGGTTTTTATTTATTAAATTCTTTGATAATCATTCATAATTTATTGTTGAGTTTTATTTTCTGAATAATTAAAGGGTTCAGACTGTTTATAGATTCAGTCTTGCTTTTTCTATCAAATGGATTAATATTTTGATTATTTTTGGAACAATTAAATATTTATATTGATTCAATTCTCTGCTGCAGTATTGCTCGTTGGGTATATTGTCATCGTTGTGTTTTCTCAATGTGAATAATAATTTGTATGATTTAAAAGTGTTGAATGATTTTTCAAAGGGTTATTTTCAGTCTAATTTTGGTTCATAATTTTATATCTTCCGATTGAGATTTTTGGAATTTAATTTCTTAATTGAGTTATCAATGAATTAAAAATAGTTAAAACACCATATATGTGCAAGGGATTCCCGAAGCTCCACTGTTTGTTAAATTTGAGTATTTTCTTCCATTAATCAAATTGTTTAATTTTTAGTTTGCATTCAAAAAATCACTGCTTATATTTTTATTTTCTCGTGAATCATTTAATATTTTTCTTTAGTTTCAGAAATTCTGTTTATTATTCTTTTAATCTTGTCCCCTGTGGAATCGACACCCCAAAACGACACTACAACTACCGCGTTATTCTTTGGGCGTAATCACTCGTGCACAACCACTTGGTCTGGATTGTGCAAGTACTTCCACAGCATAGAGACATGAAAGACATTTTGCACATGCGCCAGCTCTGATGGTAGGGAAATTTGGTTTGCCATGGGTCCAACTCATTCTATGACTTCAAACGGCCCGATCTAACGAGGCCCTAGCTTCCTTTTCTTTCCAAATCTCACCACGCCTTTCATAACAGATACTTATAGAAACATATAAACACCCACTGTAAATTCCAGCTCTCTTTTCCATATATTGGCATAACTCTTCTGACGGCTTTGATTTACCAGTAATCATTACTTGATCAGCTATCACTAGGCCAAACAACTTCCTTTCCCCTACTTCTGTCCAGCACAATGGAGATCGACATTTCGTGCCATATAGTGCTTCATATGGTGCCATACCAATACTGGACTGATAGTTGTTATTGTACGTGAACTCCACTAGTGGTAGCTATTCCTCCTAGCTTCCCTTAAAGTCTATGACACAAAAGTGTAGCATATCCTCTAAGGTCTGAATCGTTCTTTCAAACTGGTTATCAGTTTCTAGGTGGTAGGGGTATTGAGACTTAGTTCTGTTCCTATTGCTTTCTGTAGGCTACTCTAAAATCAGGGACACGAATCTTTGGTCTCGATTAGACACCATAGAAAATGGGACCCCCTGTAATTGAACAATCTCCCAAATATAGAGCACTACCAACTGCTCCAATGTCTGGGTCATCTTGGTTGCAAGGAAGTGAGTCTTTATCAATCTGTCCACTAATCACCCAAATAAAATCACTCCCTTGTGGCGTCCTAGGCAACCCTGATACAAAATCTATAGTGATGTGCTCCCATTTCCACTCAGGTATCGGGAGTGGCTGCAAAAGTCCATAACATTCACAAGCATATTAAAAAAAATGAGTAACTACATGGAGATCCATACTCCTCCTCATATACATTCAATACTCAATTACATACTATCCAACACAAAATTTAGTTTATAGCTTACACACGGTCTAAGTTTTAACCATACAATAAATTTCATGGGACTTATACCCTTACACACGGTCCACTTCCCCCTCCATGCTTCAAGACTTCATCAAGTCTCAAGTGTGGGGAGTCTCATCTGTAATATGTAATCCCGTATAGGGTAAGCACGACTGCTTGTATGACATAATGCTAATATAAAGAACAAATTTATGGCGTGGCATGTGCAAAGTATACATTTATTATAAGCTATATGGCTTCTAGTTCTTCAATGCAATGCAATGGCAATATGCATGACACACACATGCAACTTTATGCCCAACCCATGTCTCGCTTCATAGTTCTTCCCCGTCAGCACGCGAGTACTGTCGTATGTTTCACTTCACGGTCCGTCCCTATTGGATCGCGAGTACCATGGCCAATTTTTGGTTTTTCACCACAGGATCTACAACCTCATAATGCATAGCACCTAAAGTGCTCAACACCCGCCATGTTTTCAATGATTCATGTATGCCAAGATGCCTTGATTTTTCTATGCAATTTCAATGAGGCATTTATCGAACCTATGGAGTGTGCCTTAAATAATGCATCATTCATAAAGCAAACTATAACTTTTAAACCACAAAACTTTGTCTACATGAACTTAGCATATAATCCAATCAATTACACATATAATCATGTCACATATTTACAACTTAAACAAATTCTCAAAGATTACACAAATACACAAAGTACCAATACATTGAGCAACCATAATTTTCAAACTACGACATTTTGCCTACATAAACATAAGCTAGAATGCACTGAATTATACATATATTCAAGTTACATGTTCATCACTTCACCAAATTCCCAAAGAATACATAAGGACACAAAGTACCAACCCTAGGTTTTCAAAGCAACTATATGTTAGGTGATTTTCTAACAACAAGTAAGGATGTAAGTCATGTAATCAACATGTAAAAACACTCCTAAACTTAACCCTATTCTTTACTTAGAAAAATATCATACCTAAAAGGGGTTTTCTCAACCCTAGGGAGTTGTACTCACTATGCAGCCGAACCAATCTGTAAGAATGTAGCCCTTGATGTGGGGAACAACTTCCATGAAGGAAGCCTTGTGAAATTTCAAGGTTAGAGATGAGTTTTGAAAGGTAAAAAGTTGGAAAAACCTAGGTTTTCTTCACCTTTTTCTCCATGCACAACTTGCTGTATATTCTCAGACCAATTCTGAGAATTTTATGTCTCAAGTGCTGTATTTATACTCAAGGGGCTAAGGGCTAAAAAGACCCTTTTGCCCTTAATGAGTCGCGGGGCCCCATTACACTACATCCTGTCCTAAAACGCCGTAATTCGAAATTTTGCTTTAACAAAATGTTCTTAAAATTATTTTAAATGATATTTTCCCAAAACATTTATTTTCGCCTGTTGGCGGGTGCTGCTAGGTCCACCTGGGCCACTCGGGATGCCCCTTTTAGGGTCCATTTTTCAAATTATCTCCGATTAAGCTCAAATTCTCACAAGAGGTGTATTTTAACATTATATGCATATTTCCCTTCCATGTAATACTCAAATTATACTTCTAAACATGGCTGATGTCTAAATGATGCATGTATAGCGCCCTACTAATAAATAGTGCATGAATAGTGTCCTATCAGCAAAGTGAAAAATTTACCCTGATTTTTCAGATCTTTACATCCTTCCCCCCTTAAAGAAATTTCTTCCCAAATTTAGAAATGTACCTCTTAGACAAAATTTAGGAAAAATACAAAAGGCGTTATAATATAGAGACGCACAGCCTTACCTATGGATCCTTCACCCTTTTCTTTCCAGGTGACGTGGGACGCATTACCCTCTCCTATTACCCTCTCCCTCCCAGAGGAACCTCGTCCTCTTGGGTGGGCATGCAGTGGCATGCAAACATCCTTACACTCCATGCTAGGGTCCTGTTCTGATACCATCTGGAACGGCCCATTCCACATGGCACAATGTATAATGAAATCCTCAAACATGATGGCTTATCAATGCCAATTTTTCAAATCCATCCAAGCATCATGACCCACCTCAATAATGAAACATAATTAAAATATAAAATTCTCAATGCCCACAAGGATACCTCAAAGTCTCTCAACATATTTGATGACTATCTAACTAATCACAAATTAAGTTATGCAATCATCTAGTAATTCTTCACAATATCATCAATACATCACTTGCCTCTTAATGTAATTCAATAATCAATATTCTTCAAGTACTATAATTATCCACAAGACATCAACAACATAATCTTAAAGCAAGGTCATCGTCATCCACCTTAGTCTATATATAACCGAGACTAAACATCAAGCATTAATGAAGATTAGCCTATTAATTTCAATCATATATATATATTAATTAAATATTTAAACGTAAACATGTAGTCTATGTATTCCAAACATGAAACCTAAGGCAATATATCAAGGTTCAAAAATCTCAAAAAAATTAAAAAGGTCAAAAAAAAAAAATTTCTTCCAATTTCGTCTAAGGTTATTCCAATTGCTCACCATTCTAGTCAATCTATCAAATAAGGTCTCAAAACAAGTGAGATCCTTAGTGAACTCTATAATAATTTAACTACGAACGCGAGTGGGGCACACGGCATGACGCACGGATGTGGGCTGGCTGCTGGGCTACTTTTCCTGTAGCTACAGTGCATTTATTGCAACCTAACTTCTTCATTTTCTGAATTCTTTTCCAAAGTGCTACAAGCTAAATTTTCTAATTTTTAACCTACTTCATCAAGGTTTTTAACTCCCACTTTTTGGCACTCTTCCTATTTGTATATGGGCATTTTACACACCTAATAACTCTTTTTAATTCGCTAAATTTTGACATGGTCTCCTTTGTTTGTTAACCTATTTTCCTCATCCCATTCCTCCTCATCATCCTCCCCAACACCAACACAACACCTAATGGAACAATTATTCATACAGTTGTGTAATTTTAATATTCACAAGCATATTAAAAAAAATAAGTAACTACATGGAGCTCTATGCTCCTCATATACATTCAATACTCAATTACATATTATCCAACACAAAATTTAGATTATAGTTTACACAAGGTCTAAGTTTTAAACATACAATAAATTTTATAGGACTTAAGCCCTTACACAACCAAAACTATGCCCCAAGGGCCAAATGTTCTCAAAGGTCCACTTCCCCCTCCATGCTTCAAGACTTCATCAAGTCTCAAGTGCCGGGAGTCTCATCTGTAATATGTAATCTCGTATAGGGTAAGCACGATTGCTTGTATGGCATAATGCTAATATAAAGAAAAAAGTTAAGGTGTGGCATGTGCAAAGTGTACATTTATAAGCTATATGCCTTCCAATTCATCAATGCAATGCAATGGCAATATACATGACACACACATGCAACTCTATGCCTAACCCATGTCTCGCTTCACGGTCCTTCCCCGTCAGCACGCGAGTACTGTCGTATGTCTCACTTCACGGTTCGTCCCCGTTGGATTGCGAATACTGTCACGACCCGAAACCCACCCTCTGCAGATCTCGCATCGCGACTGCCACCCTCAGGCCCGAGGACCCTTGTACGAAGGCTCGAATAAGCAGCGGTATCGAATAGATGTGCGACACATGATTGCGGAAGCGTGAAAAAATTTTTTCTTTTCTTTTCTTATTTTTAAATTATGCACATTCCGTCCGGTACTGCCGCTCTTTACATAGCATAAATGGTACACATTCAGAGTATAACTAAAACTTAAAGACTTATAACATTTCATATTCAGTTGCCTCGTGGGCTTAATACATATTCTTACAATGTCTATAAATACAAAACGTACCACTAGAGTTCATAAGTTTCCAAAAGAACTACTTAAATTTATCTTCCCAAAATGGCAGACTTCATCATCATCATCCTCAAAATCAATACTGCCGTAAGTCACCTGAAAGGGGGATCCGAACAAAGTTCGGGTAAGCTAATCTAAGCTTGTAAGCAATTCCAGTATTCGTCATGGGGTTTTCAATTAGCAGTGGTTTTTAGTACATAAGAGTTTGTAAAACATTCACCGCCAATTGTTCGTATACTTGAACATAGAACATATGCATTTCATAAAATAGATAGCTTTGAAACATGTAAGGTATTCAAGCTAAACTTATACATATGAACTTCAAAACATATAACATAACAAGTATTTCTTAAATAGAGTATATAAAACTCAAACATATGCATAGTGAAAATGAAGGTAAAACCTGCTTCCATTTTCAATACATTTTCTTATCACTTTTCATTAATGGAATCCGTTTCAACCTAGATTCCCACTTTTCGTTTCGTGAAGATATCTTATGCCTGGGGGATTAGATCCTGCTACCTGGCTAGTTGACAGTCAATTGAGTTCCGTACAACTCAATATCCCATCAGATTTCAGATTAATTTAATTCTGAAGAAACCCATAAAATCCGTGGTGCTTATGCACAACTTTTCTTACATTCAAATACATTTGACTTCTTCAAATGGGTGCTTCTCATGAACATTTAAAACATCATGTACATAATTTCATAATAATTCCTTTAAACACTTTATATAAACAAATTCAGAATAATTTACATAATTTGGCATTTAAAACTTTAGACATGCTAAAGTATGTTTTTTAGAAAACTGTGATAGAAACTATTCACTGAGCATGTCATAATAGAGTTTATAAAGACAGAACAATTTAAAACTGAATCATGTTAATACTGAATTTAAAAATTCAAACACTTCATATCTTTGAACTTAAAACCTTTTCAAATCCATAGAGTTAAATCTCCACTTCAAACACAGGGTTACTCACCTTGGTCCTTTAGGGTTAGTGCTAATAATGCGCTTTCCCACTTTCCTTGTAGTTCCTAAGAACAATTCATAAATATCTCATCAACTTCACATTCATTGAAAATCATCTCAATGTTTCTTAACTTATGTTTAAATCGTACTAGATCCTAAAACGATTTCATAGATTCATATGTACTTAACTTAACTCGTATTCTTAACCTATGACACAATTTAACGTTTTAAAAATTTAATTTATTTCAATTTATACTCTTCTGGTAGCTCCATTAACTTTGAATTAAAGTTATTTATTTGACATGTTTACGTGTCGTGTCTTTTTGTATTTCATTTCCCGTACTTGCCTCAGTTTAGTTCTTTGGCAATATTTCAGTTCATAGTCATCTAACAGATGCTATTCATCAAATTTTATGTCTTTTTATTTAGACATTTCTTTTTGGTCGAATAGACTCTACCATTGAGTCCGGAGCGTCGAAGAAAGTCAATTTAGGCTTTCCTACAAGTTAATTTGGACTTTTGTATGCAAAAGGACAAAATGATCATTTATCGTTTTATGTGTCACATTTTTCCGTACTTCGTTTCATAATTTGGACTCCATTTTTGAGTCCGGGATGTCGAAGAAAGTTAATTTAGACCTTCCCTGATTTTAATTTGGCTTTTGAGGTACTAGGGGTAATTTGATCTTTTTAGCCCCCTTACGTGTCTTTATGTTCGGGACCTCATCTCGTGTCGTGGACCACACCATTGGACTCAGATGGTCCGAGATAGTAAGAATACACTAATAACTTGTTAATTTTGGACAAGGGGTATTTTGGTCCTTTACTCCTTTACGTGTCTTTATTTTTTGGGCCCCGTCTCGTAAAACAGACCCTACCATTGGCTTCAGAATATCCGAAAATAGTAAGGATACACTATTCATGTCACATCCCGAACCCTACCCTACGCGGATGTCGAGGACGTGATGCCAGTCAGCCGCCACGCGACCAACCGAAGGCAATTTCTGAACTTTCCAGTGAATTGCACTCCGACTGTAGGGTCAGATGCAGCGGAATTTAAAACTTTTTTTTTTTGTCAAGGGAATGCAACTCATGTATTCACCAGTAAGGTTATGTATCACACAGAGCAAGTCTAAAATCCAACAACTAACAATTCTAACTTCAGAGCATATCTATAATCCGACATATAACAACAGAGCAGAACTATAATCTCTAGAGTACCGTTTAAATCCATGAGCCATGTCTATATCTAGTACATATCAGTCAAGTCAGTCGCATTACATCACTCACCTGATTAAACAGATTCAATCCTCAGTAATCCAGTCTCCACAGATCAGTGCCGTCAGATCCAACAGATATCATTCCTGAAAAATGTTAGGGAATGGGGTGAGCTTCGAAAAGCCCAATGAGTAACACAGGTTCCCTGTCAAGGGTTTCAAAACCATTTCTTGTTTACAAAGCACAAGGGTAGTTCAGTTGTTTCTGAAATAGCAGTTTTATAAATCTACTTTAAATGCAGTTTCAGTAGAATGAAGCAGGACTGATCAAAATAAAACAACAGATCAGAACAGACAGAACATAACGGACTATATCAAGTATAACCGTACAGAACAGAACACAACAGGTCAGGACGGAGCAGAACCGAGCAGAGCAGGACATTAACAAATCAGAACAGGATGAAGCAAAGCACAACAAATCAGAACAGAGCAGGTCAGAATGGAACGGGTCAGAATAGAACAGATCGGAATAGAACAGGTCAGAACGGATCACAATAAAACATAATAGAACGGAACGGAACAGAACATAACAAGTCATAACCGAACAGAACGGAATAGGTCATAGCAAATCAGTACATAACAGAACGGAGCGGAAACAATATGTCAACTAGAGATACAAGTATATCATCAACGGAACGAAACAAGACAGAATTGAGCGAAAACAGGATATCAATCAGTGTACAGGCATATTATAATGAAAAGGTACAAGACAGAGCGGGAATAATATATCAATCAGAATACAAGCAGATCATCGACGGGACGGAACATAACAAAATGAAGCGGAAACAATATTTTAATCTGAAACAAAGCACATCCTTAACGGAACGGAACATAAGCCATCAGGGACAAGGCATATAAATCAAAGAACAAGACAGATCAGTATGGAGCAGATCAGGATGGGATGGAACACAACAGAACAGATCAAAACAGAGCAAACAGGTCAGGACAGAACAGATCAAACATAACAAATCAGGACATACCAGAACTGAACGGATTAGGCAGGTCAGACAAAGCAGGTCAAGACAGATCAAAACTGAACAGATCAGACAGATCAAACAGAATAGGTCAGACAGATCAAACAGAACAGGTCAAGATAGATCAAACAGAACAGGTCAGGACAGATCAAACAGAACAGGTCAGGACAGATCAAACAGAACAGTTCAGGACAGATCAAACAGAACAGGTCAGGACAGATCAAACAGAACAGGTCAGAACAGATCAAACAGAACAGGTCAGGACAGATCAAACAGAACAGGTCAGGACAGATCAAACAGAACAGGTCAGGACAGATTAAACAGAACAGGTCAGGACAGATCAAACAGAACAGGTCAGGACAGATTAAACAGAATAGGTCAGGACAGATTAAACAGAACAGGTCAGGACAGATCAAACAGAACAGGTCGGGACAGATCAGACAGTACGGGTCAGACAGATCAAACAGAACAGATCAGAACAGATGAACAGAACAGGTCAGAACAGATTAGATATAACAGATAGTTAAACACGTTCATTTGAAACGGTATTAAAAACAGGAGTACAGTTAAAACATCAGAGTAACAGAACAGATCAGTTAAAACATCAGAGTAGCAGAACAGATCAGTTAAAACATCAGAGTATCAGAACAGTTCAGTTAAAACATCAGAGTAACAGAACAGATCAGTTAAAACATCAGAGTATCAGAACAGTTCAGTTAAAACATCAGAGTAACAGAACAGATCAGTGATGAGCAGAGCAGAACAGTATAACAGAATAAATAGTACAATATGCACAGATTAAACAGTGCAGTATGCTCATATAGTGCTCAAGACTGAGGTGGTACCAAGAATCAGTTGTTCTTTTCAAAACCAGTTAAAAAAATAGCGGTTTCTTTCAGTACAGAGCAGAGAAACCAGACAGAGTAAAAAAATCATGCATTAAGTAAAAGCATGAAATCAATGAATCAGACAGAACAGTACAGTACAATATTTTTAAAATACAGTAACTAAGCAGTGTACTTATACACCAAGTCAGGAGTCAAGGTTACTCACAACTGTTACGGTTATCTCCTTGCATAAACAATCTGATAACCTCCAAGTACGTCAGGCATCACCATGTATATCCTGAACAATCATCATCAATCACAGACAGATCAGAATTTATCCATTCAGGTCTTATTCGTCATCTTAGGTGTCTATCGGATTACCTAAGATAGCCTAGTAGCCTATCGCCCTCTCATCGGGTTTCATCCGAGGCTATGTTATTCATAATTTAGGCTCAGCAGTCATCTGGATTATAACCCAAGTCATTTAGACTTCAATCGTTATCAGTCAGTTACTTATCCAACCTTAGGGGCAAAACGGTCATTTTATCACTCTTGCCCCAGACCCAGTCGTGGTTCTCAGAATATCCCATATATCGTATACATGAAGTTCTAAGTCTTTTAGACTTGAATCGCTATCAGTTAAGTGCTTATTTAGCTTTAGGGGTAAAATGGTAATTTGTCCATTCTTGTCCCGGACCCTATCGTGGTCCCCAGAATAGTCCACATATCTTAGATATAATTTTCTAAGTCATTTGGACTTCGTTTGGTATCTGCTTTTGGTCATCGGGACACATTAGTCGTTTCTCGTTTTACGCGTTAACTGTTCCGGAGTCTTATTTAGCCCTTCAGTGTTCATAATTATACTTATGATAATTTATCAGATCAGTTTGACCTTTATTTGACCCCTACTTTGCACTTACTGTGCTCAGGGGTATTTTGGTCATTTTACATTTTGTAAGATTCTGACTCCGAATCATCATTTAATCATGTTTACAATTTCACCAGTATCTGGGCTTCTATCGGTATCAATTTCGTCCCAATCGGACTTCATTTGGGCTTCGTACAGTATTAGGGGTATTTTGGTAATTTCATACGTCATATTTTTCGGTGCCTCAGTTCACAGAATGGACCTCACCATTGGGTCCAGAGCGTTCGACATAATCAGAATAGACTGTCTTTTATTTTTATTTGGGCCTAGGTACCCTCAGGGGTAGTACAGTCATTTGTCACTTACAGGTCTGTATTTTTCGGTACATAATTTCCTAATTTGGACTGTACCATTGAGTCCAGAATACTTGAAATGGTGGAAATACACTATTTATTTGCTTTATTTGGACTCCGTTTGACATATTAAATGTCTAGGGGTAAAATCGTAATTTTACCTATTTAATAAAATAAGAAAATAATTATTTTATTATTTAATTAATTTTCCAGAGGCTTAAATGAATAATTTCTCAATGTTCTGGGCCACAGTACAATTTCCCAAATTAGTGGAGGTTAATCCGTAATTTTCAGAAACATTTGGGGGGTTAAATATAAATTCAGAAAATTAGGGTTCAGACCAGAGGGTTCAGGGGTTCAGAAACTGAACCAGTCCAAAACCTCCAAAAACCAACCGGTTTAATTCCCTTCAGAAAACCGGAATATAATAATCCAGTTATCCCCAATTTCCTTCCTATCCTCGTTTAGGTTATGCCCAAAATCCCAATTCAATTTGTTAAGCCCGTAACCAAACAGGTCAGATTCAATTTAAAACAAAACAGTAAGCCTTCAAAACGGCGACGTGCCACTTATCCGGCTTTGCTACGGGTCGGGTCCCGACCCGAGTCCGATCCAGGACCCACCCGAGACCAAATGGTCTCTGTCTTCTCCGGTGAGCTGCAGGGGTCTTCTCCGGCACCGGTGGGGCAATTCCGGTGACTTCGTGGGTTCGGTCCAACGGGGTTTGAAAGGGATTTCCGTGATCTTTCCATCCCCGGTGTCGGTTTCCGTCCCCGACCAAGTTTTAGCCGTCGAACAGCGGATTACAGGTCACGGCTCCGGTGAGGCTGGTTTTCCGGCGACGCTTCTAATTCCATTTTTTCACCATTTCCAATCGGTTTCGACCCCTCTTTCGGATCAGAGAGACCATCTAGGACCCTTAGGGAGTATTTGGTGCATTTAAAACTCACGAATCAGTTGGGTTGGGGGGAATTATCATTTCGGCCAACCGAACCTGCAACCGCCTCTTCCTCATTGGTTTTTGGACCATTTCGGTCCATTCAACTTGAAAATGAATCCCCTTGGTGTCTAGATTATGCCCCAAGGGTCAGAAGTCTATTTTATGACAGTTGTTTAAAACCTGCACATTTGAGGTCATCCGTGGTGGCTGTTCACGGGTTTTGGGTGTTTCTACCCTATTCGACACTCCCAATTAGCTCAGATCAGTCCCTAGGCCTCTCAGGAGATTGTATATATAGTTTATATGGCTCAAATTCTTAAAACAGTAGCAAAAGAATACAAACGAAATTCAGAACAGTTTGGTGTTTACCTCTTTGACGTTCACTGTTCCTCCCTCTCATAGTTCGGTGTGGCCCGTCTGTAGTCCAGTTCACCTCCTTCCCTTGTGCACCACCAATGGAGATGCCATTATCCCTCACATGCATGCACACACAAGCTCACTCTATGGTGTTTCTCACACTCCTCAATTCTCTCTTTCAATATCAGTTTACAGGATCCTTTGCAGGTCTGTTTTCCCTCCATTGCATATATGGAGATTTGTAAATGAAATCAGATCTTTCTTTGATGCTTCATCTCCCCAAGCTCATGATTAACTTGCATGGATTTTGGTTGGGAGAAGGTACAACCATAAGGTGTATAGGCATGATGATCTATGGGTGTAGGGTGATGCATGGCTGATGTGTTGCATGCTTGACTATTGGTCACTTGGGAGGTGGTCTAATCAGATTTGTGTTTATATACATTTCTTGGTATATTTGTACACAAAGATAATAGTAGCCTAGTTGGTAATTTTTGGATGAGGTTTCTTTTCACTCAAAGGTCAAGGGTTCAATTCCCTTGGCCTCCCATTTGGCCATTTTTTTTTCCATATTTTCGGTTAAGGCCACGTTTGGTTGCGCAATAATTCAGTTTCAGTGTTTCCTTCGTAACTTTCATTCCGTAACTCATTTTTTGACGCGGTTTGTTCCGAGAGTTCCGTATTTCAGTATTCTTTAGTGTCAGAGGTTTCGTGTCATTTATTAATCATTCGGGATTTCCCGGGTTAGCTAATTCGGGTTCCGTTGGTGTTAAAACGGCATTATTTTATCGATTTAACCAATAATTGGGTTTGGGAATCATACCCTTTTCCCCCAGACATATTTGATTATTTAATCGGTCCATGGCAACCGTCGGGATCATAATTAATTCCCTAATCATTCTATAAGCCGGTTATTAATTAGTAATTAACAACTAATTATTAATTACGCAAAGTCGGGGTGTTACAATTCATATGTTTAATTTGGACTTCATTTGCCTCATTTATGACCTAGGGGTAAAATAGTAATTTTATTTTATTTATTAAATAATTATTTAATTATTTTTTCAGGGGCTTAATTGCATAGATTTTCCAAAAATTGGGCCACAGTATAAATCAGTAAAACAGTTGGGGTCAAAATCTAATTTCCATAAGTTTCGGTCTGAACCAGTTGGTTTAGTTGGGATTTAAATGAACCGGTCCGGTCTCCCATTGAACCAACCAGTTTAGTCGGTTTGCCACGTAATGCTGACGTCAGCCCTAATGGTTAAAATTTAAAATGTTTAACCCCCTAAACGTCACCGTTTAAATAACCCATAACCGGATTTTTACCCGGACCCGTAACCGACCCGTAACTCGACCCGAACAGTGTCATCTTCCTCACGAGGGTCGACACTGTTCATCCGAAACCCTAATTTTTTTACAGTTCAGTTTCGTGATGTTTTACAACTCCATTTTCTCTGTTTTCTTTTCTAATAAACTCCTAAGGTCGTAAGGCATTGTTTTGCATTGATTTAGAGGCTCGAATTAGCCTCAGTTGCTTCGTCCAAGTTTCGATAACCAGAACTGCAACTCAACTGTTCACACTCATTTCTCGATCATTTTTCATGGGGTTTAGCTTGTTTTGATCCCTATTCATGGGGATTTTGTTCTCATTCATAAGAGTGGATTTAATCACGAGTGTAAAGGTTTGGGTTGTAAACTCGTAACCTACAAGTCGATTTTTGAAGGGCTTTTCTTGAGTTCTGTGATCACGTATAAATGTTTTTGGAATACCCTTAGGGTCTTCTTGAGGTCTCATGATACCAAATAGAGTTTGGTTGCCATTGGTTCAGACCTGCTATAAGCAAGGTCCTCGAATGGCCGTTTGGTGTACGGCTTGTGTTTCTTAGGTGTTTTAGGTCGAAATTTTCATGCTTATACATGTTTATTTACTTTAAACCTCATACATACAAAAATTAGAAGCAAAAACAGTTCATTCATATGAAAATTTTTAGAGAGAGAAACCAAGGTGTTTTGTGGGTTTACCTCTAACAGTGACTTTCTCTCCTCTTTCCTTCTGGTTTCCTTCCCTTTTTCTCCTCTTCAGCTTTCTTCTCCCTCTTTCCAAAACTCTCTCTCTCTCTCTCTCTCTCTCTCTCTATCCGTGTGTCATGGGTGTGTATATATCATATATGTATATATGTATATTTCTCTCACTCCCATACTCTATCTCAATCACAGCCATACCTCCCATACTTTTTGATTTTTGCCCATGCTTCCTTTCATTTCACCATACCTAATAACCTACTCATGTATAAAATATGCATATATGTACTTTTACCACCTTACCTCTATGTCATCATGTATATATATGTACATATATATAATATATATCACACACACAGCCATCTCATATGTGTATATATATATATATATTATATATTTATTTTATTTTATTTTTCCTATATCCAAGTATTACATATATAAATACTTACACATGCTTGATCACACAATACACTTTTATGTGTTTATCTTCTATTTATTTTAATTAATAATCAATTTCATAAACTTAATTAATTAATTATTTTAAATGAATTAATTGCTTTCCTTAAGTGTAGACATGTTTACACTTATTTTTCATAACTTTGAAATGCGTGCCATATGACCCGGTATTTTTGGGTCGGGGTATTACAAATACCATGGCCAATTTTTTGGTTTTTCACCACAGGATCTACACGCTCATAATGCATAGCACCAAAGTGCTCAACACACGCGATGTTTCCAAAAATTCACGTATGCCAAGATGCCTTGATTTTTCTATGCAATTTTAATGAGGCATTTACCAAACCCATAGAGTGTGCCTTAAATAATGCATCATTCATAAAGCAAACTATAAATTTTAAACTACAAAACTTTGTCTACATGAACTTAGCATATAATCCAATCAATTGCACATATCGTCATGTCACATATTCACAACTTAAACAAATTCTCAAAGATTACACAAATACACAAACTACCAATACATTGAGCAACCATAACTTTCAAACTACAAGACTTTGTCTACATTAACATAAGCTAGAATGCAATGAATTATACATATATTCAAGTTACATGTTCATCACTTCACCAAATTCTCAAATAATACATAAGTACACAAAGTACCAACGCTAGCTTTTCAAAGCAACTACATGATAGGTGATTTTCTAACAACAAGTAACCATATAAATCAAACAATCAACATAAAAAAAAACACTCCTAAACTTAACTCTATTCTTTACTTAGCAAAATATCATACCTAAAAGGGGTTTTCTCAACCCTAGGGAGTTGTACTCACTATGCAATGGAACCAAAGGTGAGAATGTATCCCTTGACATGGGGAACAACTTCCTAGAAGGAAGCTTTGTGAAATTTTAATGCTAGAGATGAGTTTTGGAAAGTAGAAAGTTGAAAAAACCTAGGTTTTCTTCACCATTTTCTCCATGCACGACCTGCTGTATATTGTCAGACCAATTCTAAGAATTTTATGTCTCAAGTGTTGTATTTATACTCAAGCGGCTAAGGGGTAAAAAAACCATTTCGCCTTAAATGAGTCGCGGGGCCCCGTTACACTACAACCCGTCCCGAAACGCCGTAATTCAACATTCTGCTTTAACCAAAGTTATTAAAATTATTTTAAATGATATTTTCTCAAAAAATATTTTTTGCCTGTTGGCGGGTGCGGCTGGGTCCACACGGGCCACTTGGGATGCCCATTTTCTGGTTCATTTTTTAAACTATCTTCGATTAAGCTCAAATTCTCACAAGATGTGTATTTTAATATTTCAAACATATTTCCCTTCTATGGCATACCCAAATTATTCTTATAAACATGACTTATGTCTAAATGATGCATGTATAGCGCCCTACCAACAAATAGTGCATAAATAGTGTCCTGCCGACAAAACAAAAAATTTATTCTGATTTTTCAGATCTTTACAGTTGGTAAGTTTTAATTTTAAAACAGAATTAATCTGTTTGGTTACACGGATAAAGGGCTTGATTGAATAACTTGAAGCAGAGTAGGGATACCCTATCCTTGGATTCTACCCTTATTCGTTGTTTGGCTCAACAAAAATCAGAAAAATAATAGGGAGTTGCAGCTTCCCAAGTTTGAACCACAGACCTCATGCGTATGAGGGTTTTAATCCCCACACATGAACCACTGTGCCACTGAGTCACTTGATTAAAATAATACCCAAATAAATATATAATATAAAATAATATTATTAAATTAAATTAATTTAGTAAATTATTCCTGATGTCCAATTAAAATAAAAAGACAGTGTGATCTAGTATTTTTGGACATTCCAAACTCAATGACGGAGTTGAAATTGAAAAATTAGACTTCGAAAAATATGAACGGACAAACTGGGTCAATCCCAAAAATGTCCTAAAGGCCAAATAAAGATATCAAATGACCTCCAAAAGTTATAAGAGTACCCATATTAAAGTTGTTTGATGTTCCGGACTCAATAGTGGAGTTTATTTAGCCAAATAAAATACCTAAAATACTGATGTATGAAATTAGCCATTTTTAGAACACTATGAAAGTACAATGATGAGACCCAAAAAGGGGTAGATGAGTCCATAGAGTTAAAATACGACACATGAAACTAAAATATAGTAATTTCATAAATGAAATCAAATTAGGTCTATGAATGATATCGAACTAAATAATGTTTCCTTGTTTATAGGGACATCAAAAGGGAAACCAGAGGAAGTTTGATTTCCTCTTTGAGGGAAGAGGGACTATTTTGAGGTAAGTAAAATCCAAACTCTAACAAGTAGTAATTTCTAGCCATGTCACAGCTTTATTTCCTCGATGCTGCCAATTTGTAATCTATAGATACCTGACATTTTTTATTTTCACAATTTAATTCTTGCTCTATCTTATATACATGATGAAAATTTTATTGCCAATATCCTAATGTGATTCGTTATTCATTTCTATACCTTACTTGCATATTAAAAAATTGCCATGTTTATCACTGCTGTGAATTTGTCATTCCACATATATGTACATCTATTGAGGATTTCTATTGATCATGATATTATTATGACTGCCTAGAGTTGTGTTCTGTCACAACGTTTATCTGATTCATAGATGTTTTTGGACCTACGGGTCAGTGATTGAGAATGATGCCCAACACTTAGTCTATGGAGGACATGATATATGATAAAGAGCTTTTGTACTATTCAAGAGCTCGAAAAGGGGTAAACCTGAATGAGTGCTTTTGGGGATAGCTGTCCTGACCTAAAACCCACCCTATGCCGATTAAGGATAGCGGGGCAGGCCCTCAGGTCATCCCTAACAACTTCAAATTAAGGATCAATTATAATAATGTAAAATTAAACAAATAATCAACATAATGCATAATAAAGTTTTACAGACCAACATGAGTGTAGTGTTTAAGTTACAGATTCTTAAAACAAAAATAAAACATCCCTAGGACGTGGACACATTGGAGAATCAAGACAGTACTAGCCATAGTCTATTACAACTTTATCAAAAACTTCTACTAAATTTCTGCAAGGATAGATCTGCAGCAAAAATGATGCCTACTTGTAGGGAACTCCCTACTGTCCATTTACGGCATTCCTTCCTGAAAAAAATGTATAAAACTGAATGAGCTAACTTAGCTCAGTAAGTAAATTTCCTTATTCTGCCATGGGTCAAGGTTGGTACAAAAAAGTGTAATTAAGGACAAGCAAAGGATATGGTAATACAATAACCAGCCACCAAAAATATGAAACAACATAAATGACCCAAGGGTCCAATAGGCACGTCCCATGATAATGTGATACAAGTGGACGACAATTCAATAATGGGGACTTAGCCTATACAATAGTTAGCTGCCACAATTCATAAGGTATCACAAATAGCCAAATCGAATCAAATGATAGGCTTGCAAGGCATATTAGTAATCAAAATGTACCATCGATCAAGTGTATCAATAACAGGAATACATCATCAGATAATCAAAAAGAGGCATAGCAAGCATATCAATGGTTAGATAATATGTCCACAGATAAACCATAGACCATTTCACCATGGTGTATCTAGGATCAAGAGTATATCGATAGCTAAACCACGAACCAACTCAACGTGGTGTACTTGGAATCATATCAATAATTTGTGAGTGCAACATCAAAATATCCATAAACGATATAAGATACAAACAAAATAGATGCTAAAACATATAGGGCCCGACATACCCTCAAAAGTACTCATCCAGGTCCACTACCCCTTCGAAACATTAGATAGCACTAGAGCTCTGTACATATATCATGTCCTCCAAGGACTAGCTGTTGGGCTCATCCCCAATCACAAATTAGGTATCTGTGAATCAGATGGACGTTGTGATAGAATATAACTCCAGGCACTCATACAAATATCATGATCATCATAATTCCACAGGTGATGTACATATTTGTAAAATGGCAAATAGAGAGGCATAACAATTTTTCAATATCCAATCAAGTATGGAAACGGACAAATAAGCACGTAAGGATATTAGAAATCAATTTCTCAATGAATCAACAATATAGAACAAACATCAAATTGTATAGATCATCAATGTCAAGTATGTATAGATTACAAATTGGCAACATCAATAAAGAAACTGTGACATGGCTAGGAATTTCATATGCTCGAGTTCGGGTTTACTTGTAACGTTTCTCCTTTCCTTAAAAGGTATTAGACCATTTTTTCCTTTTCTTTTGACGTCCCTATAAATCATGAAACATTTCTTAGTTTAATTTTGCATATAATTTTTAATTTGAGTTTACTTATGAATTTATGGTCTCGTTTGGCAAAACTGACTCCACCATTGAGTTTGGAGCGTCAAAGGAAATCGATTTAAGCTTTTACAGGCTTTCATTTTGCTTTGGGTATCACTAAGGGTAAAATGGACATTTTTGAATTTTACATGTCTTAATTTTTCAAAGTTTCATCTCGTAAAATGGACCCTACCATTGGGTCCAGAATGCGCAAAATAACAAATTTACACTATCCTTTTAATTTATTTGGATATCAGAATTATTGCAATAATTAAATTAATTTAATTACTTAATATAATAATATATATTATATTCTGTAAATATTAATGCATGTGCCACAATTGCATAGTAATTTGCACGTGGGGTTTTAAGTTTCACACCCACGCACGTCTTGGGTTCGATCTTAGGGAGCTGCGACTCCCCATTATTTTTTAAATAATTGGAACACCAAACAGTGGATAAGGTTCTAAATAAGGTTAGGATATCCTTGTTCCAAGAGTGGATATTAAATCAGGTTTCCTATTCACGTAGCCAAATAGAACCGAAACTGATTTAAATTTAAGAATTCAACACTCAAACGGTGTTGTTCTATTAACCTCTTTTATGGGATGGGTCAGGTCTCGGCCCATCCTGTGTATCATCTTCATCATTTTTTTGGCGAAACTTCAGTCACCCCCTCCAGCTCCGGTGGCTGGAAACTACAATTTTTAAAATTTTAAAACATTTCTTCTTGCTATTTTGAAGCCCTTTTTTATCCTAATTTGTCCTAAAACCCTTTTTGAACCCTTAGGCATCATTTTAACCCTCAAATCCCATCGAATAGCCTATTATTTTCAAAACCTGACTTTTTGATCACCTCGGATTTCTCAATCATCACTGGACCATTTGGCCCGTTCTTGGCCTGTTCTTCATGGTTTACAGAGGGCTTCATTTCCATGTTTCTAAAACTCAAGTTTAGTGTTGATTTGTGAGGGTTGGCTCTTAAAACCAAAACCTGCAAATTGAGGTATGGTGGCTATTTTCGTGGATTTTTGGTCGCGGGCTAGAGTTTTCATGACTTTCATGGACCCTAGTTTCAATCTTAAGAAACAAAAATGAATTCTATGGAGTTTGTTTCAAACCTTCACCATTGGAGGTCCAACAATGGTGGTTTCACTGTATCCTACTGTTTTGGGGCTCCTTTACACTCTGTTTCGACCTCTTATTAACTTAGTTTCATTCTAAAATCTCATGCATACAAATATAACTCTCTAAACAACGTAAAGTAGTGTTATATAAATCTAAGAGAAAAATAAGAACTTAATGGTTTTATACCTTCCAATGGTAACCTCTTCCCCTTTGCCTCAAATTACTAGAACCTCAATGCAGCTTCAAGCCTGCATGTCTGTTCCTTTATCCTCCTCCTTCCAGCTTCTCCCTCAACTTTTTCACTATCTCACTCTATCTCTCTTTCTCTACATGCATTCACTCAAGCACACACACAAATGCACACAAGTCTGTACTTAGGTCTATCACAGCATATACTATTTTAGGCACAGGACACTCTTTACATTCAGCCCCTCACACAACCCCCTCCCCTAGTCTATGCACTCAATTAGTCTAGGTGTATATGTATGTATATATATATATATATCTGCATGTGATGTGATTGGTGGAGGAGGGTGGCGACTAATAGTGTGCTGCCACCTCAAATTTTGAGTGTGCAGAATTGAACTTTATCTAGGCATATGTATATATCTTATGCATTATATAGCACAAAAATGCTAGTAACCTAATTGTTGTTCTTTTTGGGCCTTAAGTTCTTCCTCCTTTTTGGTCTTGGGATCAAATCCCATGGCCTCCCTTTTCGCCCCATTTTTCCTCATTTTTCTTACTTATGCCTTGTTTGGCATTTTAAGCATCATTCGTCAGATTTTTAAGTTGTGCCTTAATTACTTTAAAAATCTCTTCATATTCCCTCTTTGCTTTTCAATTTTGTACATTAAAGTTTGATGCCATAAGCCTTTATTTTTAACACGTTACATGTATTTCATTTATACTAAAAATACATCACATTTATCAGCGATTTGTAATTAAGTTTCGTTTAATTAGCGCAACACTCTAATTTGCTTAATTTTCTTCGTGTAGTAGTTTTAAGATTTACGGCCTACTAATTGTAATTTAAAATGATTAAATTAATATATATTTAATCTCATAAAAATGCCATTACAATGATTTACTTTGCCTAATTGGGTCGGGGTATTACAGTAGTAGGACCTTATTGGTTCATAACATCTATTTTGTTAGTATCTCATATCATTTATTGAACATATTTTGATAGTGCACTCTTAGATTATTGATACGCCTTGCGAGCCTATCTTTGGATTATCTAATGATGCACTCTTTGATTGTTGATATGCTTTGCATGCTTATCTTTGGACTGGAATTGCTATCTTGTGATTTGTGGTAGCTGACTATTGTATAGGCCAATCCCTATTGTTAAATTTTTATTCTTGTTATTCATCGAATTTTATATCTCTTCATTATAAGTATCTCTTTTGGTCAAATAGACTTTACCATTGAGTCCGGAACGTCGAAGAAAGTCGATTTAGACCCTCTTTAGTTTCGATTTGGCTTTAGGGGCACTAGGGACAATGGTAATTTTACCCCTTTACATGTCTTTATTTTTTGGGGTCTCGTCTCACAAAACGGACCTCACCATTGATCTCAGAAGATCCAAAATAGTAAGAATACACTAATAACTTGTCTAATTTGAATATTGGACCATTTCGTCATTAATTAATTTAATTTATTTTTTATTTAATGTAAATTATGTATAATATATATATTTCTGTGCTTTAAAAGGACACGTGATTTTCCTGTCCAAACGGTTAGCATGCTTCACTCCTTCCCCTTGGTTCCTTGTTCGAGTCCCAAGGTGCGCAGCCTTGTTCATGCGAAAGGTTGGGCGTTCGAACCTCAAAGGCTATAGCCCCTTCTTTTTTTCTGATTTTTCTTGACCCAAACGACGTATAAGGGTCTTGTCCGTGGATAGGCTATCCCCAATTACACGCAGGTTATTAAATTGGGCCCAAGACATGTAGCCAAATAGATCGAATTAGGGTTTAAACCCTTAAGCCCATACGGTGTCGTTCCAATAATGCGGTGGCTAAACCGTGAGCCACTACGTGTCCTGAGTCCACACACCCGTTTTAAATGAGTGGCGAGTTGACTCGTCGTCTTCCCCATCATTCAAGTCACTGTTGCCCTAATTCCAGACTTCCATTTCTTTTAATTTCATGAATCTTGAAGTTTTTTTACCTTTTGCGTTCAATTCTAAATGGTTTCTGGATGTCCAAGGGTCATTTTGGAATTCATATTAAAGTTTAAATTGAACTCGTGGGCTCGGTTAAAGGTTTGATAATCAAGCCTGCAACCCGGTCATTCATGGTTGTTTTTGAGCCAAATCTCTTGGGATTTCTTCAGTTCTGGTCCTCTCATCATGGGGTTTCATCTCTTATTCTCAAAGGTGTGTTTTAAAGCGAGTTCGTGAGGTTGGGTTTCAAACTTGAAACCTGCAACACCAAATTGTAGGGCCTTTCCTTGGTTTTCTTGGTTGCAGTCTAGTGTTTTTAAAACACTTAGAGGGTCTAGTCAAGGTCCCAATAGACTAAATGGGTTTTGGTTACCATCGATTCAGACCTACTCTAAGCAAGGTCCATCAATGGTGGTTTGATGTACGGCTGGGTGTTCTTGATGGGTTTAGGTTCCATTTTTCATGCCTTGTTCAAGAATATACATCCTAAACATCATATATGCTTAAATATAACCTAAACAGTTTGTATACATGCATAAATTCTAGAGAGAGAAAATATGGTTTTTGATATTTTTCACACCTTTTCTCTTGATTCTCTTCTCCTTTTTCCTTCTGACCTCTTTCTTCTTCTTCCTTTAACTTCCTTGTTCCCTTTTCTCTTGATTTATTTCTTAAGAAATGAGCATGCTGTGCATGCACTTTCTTTAAGCAAGCTTCCATCGCCTCCTCTCTCTCTCTCTATCCCTTCATAGCCCTAATCTAGACTTCCAATCCATTTAATTCTACTTTTTCCAATTCAGCTTTACATTAAATTTTGGCTTGATATTTTGTGTTAGGTATATATATATATATATATATATATATTATATTAAACACACACTAACACACACACACACAGCTGACACTCACACACACCTTTTCACAGTTCTGTACACACATATATACTTACATGCAATACATACTTTAAATTATACTCACCAAATACACACTTAGTGTGTGTATTTTCCTTATGATAATATACATATCATAATAACATGTATATTACTGTATATTGTACACACACATAACATTATGCATATAGAGATATAATTATTTGGGTATTCTTCGACTTTCGGTCTGCTCGTAGTTAATTTTAAACCACGGTTTATAACCTTGTAATGAGTGTCACATTACTCGATATTTCTGGTCAGGGTGTTACATGTGGACGCTTTTGCTATCATTGTAATAGATTAAGCAGAACGTAGTCTTAGTTCTTCCATGTGTCCACGTCCTGGCTAGGATTTTCTTGTTGAGGATCTGTAGCTAAACATTTACTCTCATTTTGGTATGTATAACTATGCTTTGATGACGATACTATATTATCTAATGTCATGGCATGCATTAACGTTTCATAAAATAGTGTTTGAAATCCTTTAGCGGGGAATGACTTGCAGGTCACGGACGCCTAATCCGCGCAGGACAAGTTACTGGTCGTGACATCTTATTTGGTGGTTTCACTCAAAATAGTGTTGATAAATGCATATACTCTAAGTTTACCAAAGATTATGGTGTGATTCTATGTTTGTATGTTGATGACTTACTTACCCTAGGAACAAACATGTTAGGTATACTTGAAACGAAGAAGTATTTGACTTCTAATTTTAAGATGAAAGATCTTGGTGAAGTTGATGCTATCTTAGAAATTAAAGTAAGAAAGCATAGTGGGAGTTATGCTTTGTGCCATGAGCATTACATTGAGAATATGCTTTTGAAATTCAAACACCTTGGTTACAAATAATTTAATACACCATTTGACTCAAGTATTAAATTAATTGAGTATTTTGGTCAAGCCATTCCACAACTTGAGTATGCTAGTGCAATTGGTAGTTTAATGTATCTTATGCATTGTACAAGACCAGATATAGCTTTTGATGTATGCAAATTGAGTCGTTTTACAAGTAATCCAAGCAAAGAACATTGGAAGGTCGTTGGTAGAATATTTGGTTATTTCAAGAAAACCATTGGACTGGGCCTATTTTATAATGAATTCCTAGCTATACTTGAGGGGTACACTAATGCTACTTGGATTACTAATCAGAGAGATAATAAATCTACTTCTGGATCGGTATTTCTATTTGGTGGGGGCGCTATTTCATGGCATCTAAGAAACAGACTTGTATATCCCATTCGACTATGGAATCTGAATTCATAGCACTAGCAGTAACAGGAAAAGAGGCCGAATGGATTAGAAACTTACAATTAGTTATTAAGTTATGACCTAATCCAATGTCACCGATCTCTGTTCATTGTGACCGTGAAGCTACCCTATCATGAGCCTGTACTAGTACAAGTCTATACAAATAAGTCTAATACATGATTTTGTAAGAAAATTGATACAGGATGGGGTAATAACAATCATATATGTGAAGTCAAGTAAGAACTTGGCTGATTCTTTTACCAAAGGTGTATCTAGAGACATGGTAAGGTTGACAACAAATGAGATGAGGCTAAAAATTTTCCAATTGATCACCAACAATGGTAACCTAACCTATAACTAGAAAACCTCTAGTAAAAGGTTTAATGGGTAAAACAAGTTATTAATAAGTGATCTAGCAACACAGATTCTACATGTGAGCTCCTCTCAAGTAAGAAAGAGAATCAGTGTTGTTCATTACGTAAAAGATGGTTGAATTACATTCTTAGTGAATTTTAAAATGTCGAGTAATGGAGGCATACAAGGAACTTTACCTATAAGGACGTAAAAGTGGTGTCGCTTCTCACAAGAGTTTAGGTTTGCTCTTTGCATCGTTCATGAAACTGGCAGTTAGCACATGGCCATTTAAGTGTTGAAGCAAATTTGAAATCCTTGTAAGCAGAATATTGTTATGTGTATAGTATATCCAATTTTTCCTTTATAAGAGTACTTGGTTTAAAGCTTTAGCTACCAATGACTCTGTCAAAACGTTGATGTATTCGTACTAATTAAAGGTTTGAGTTGAAAAACACCTTCTTGTATTCATAATAATATTTTTCATTATGAGTGAGAAATTCTTTTCTTATTATACTATGAAAGTTAGGGATTGTTAAGCCAAGTTCTTATGTTTAATAGCATAATAGTTTTTAACTTTGTCCCACATCGGTTTTTGTGCTATTCATTTTATATGTTTATATATGGAAACTTATTCTTTATATTTAATTGGGTTCCATGAGGTCCTTGTTGACCCATGGGTTAAACCAAGCCCAAATGAGTTGTAGCCCATAGAAACACAACGTGTACCACACGCAGTAATTCACACATGCCTTTGCACACCTTCGCACTCAACGTAGATTCATCAAAGGCAAATTAATGTTTTATTCATTTATTTTTGGATCGTCTGATCAACGGTCCAAATTAAAAGATGATTGGATGGGTGCATTAATTAAGTGTTTCATGAATAGGTGTGTCCAATGGGTATTTCAGAAAGCTTATGTCTTTTCCAAAAGACACATTGAATAGAATGGTTGTGGCTCTTTCTTTAAAGACATATTCTTTGAAAATGTTGTGTCTTTTCATGAATAGGTTGTGCCTTTTCATGAAAAAACACCCCTGTATCTATAAATACTGATATACCATAAAAGAGCAGGCCAATCAGCACGTGACACGTATGACCATAATCTAACTCATGCTCGGCCAACACGGTTCTCACTCAGGCAATGACTAAAAGCTCAAGCATCCAGATCAGCACGAAAGGTCGGAAGTAACCGAACATATGCCTTTAGAGCACATATATCCGGACAAGGGTCTTAGAACTGATCACAAGGTCCAGACCAACATTCCAGACCTCGTCATCGCCTTAGCGGATGCCGAGCAGGGAATAAGGAAGCAGTCTTCAACAAGGAAACTACCATCTATGGTTATCTCTATGCGATACTCAACAAGGTAACTGCAATATCCGATGATCAAATTCCTACAATCATGGCTCCGAATCCTAATCAACTTAGGAAGGCCACGGTCTATAAATTAAACCCTAAAGGTACGCTTTATTTTCATACTCATTCTTTGGCTTTCAATACAGTCTTTCAATTCCTTTTACTTACTTAAGCATCGGAGCGGCTACCGCCGGAGCCAATCCGGTGGACCTCTGATCGTCTTTCTGAGTGTTCTACAGGTCACGGAGCCCACACTTATTGCGAGTCAAAAAGTGCAGCATCAAATACAATAGTACAACGAATTGAAACAAAGGTAATCAAACTCTTTCTCTCTGAGAATAGAAATTATAATCAAAAGATTTCACAGAAAGTCCTTCAACTTTGCTAGTTGCAGTTCTTCAAATTGAAGATTTTGTTGTATCTTGGGAACGAATTTGCCAGTAATCCATCAGAAGACTCTACCGAGAGGGAGCAAACTACGTTCTAAAGAAAATGTCTTTAGATACGTCTCAAAACCTAAAGATTTATTCATACTGTTGTAACAAAGTGTATGGTGGTGGAAAAGGCAAAGGGGAGGAGAGCAGGGTGTTAGTGGGTGGAGCTAGTGGTTGGTAGTATACATACTGGCTAGACTAGGGGAGGTGGTCCTACAGAGAAGGAAGAGCCTCTCTCTCTAAAACATTTTTATTTCCTTCCTTTCCCAAGTTGTACTTGGTGTGTTTTAGATTAATTATTCATTGGGATAGTTGGTATTTGAAGTCGTCATCCTGATGTGGTGTGATTGTCTATCTAGAATTCCAACAAACGTGCAAATATTATATAATTTTTCTGATTTTACAGAAAGTTTTGGGAAGTTTTAAAATTTAATAGGAACAGACACTTACATCAAATAATGGCGTAGTTTAAAAATAGAGTCATACCAGCCATTTTGCTTAAATGAAAATGAACAAAGCAAAGCACCCATGCCTAAATTAAACGTAAACAGAATACTATTTTTTTCAGAACTATGAAGGCATACATAAAAATTCAAATTGCCATTTGGCATTTACAGTGAGAAGAGTAATCTCAACGCAGGAATTATTGAACAATCAAAACAGAACGAGGAAAAAACTTTAGAAAATAAATACAAAAAAAAAAACGTGCAAATAATGTGCCACAATAATATGCCAATGAAATGCTTTTTTACGCACACTGGAAGTCAGAGGGGAGCTTCTTTGCGCAGGTATTAATGAGCAAACTCAGTGAAATTGGGATGTTAAGGTTGATGCCAAGAATTTTAGCTTTTAAGGCTGTGCAAAGGCAAACTGCAGCTTCAAGATCGACCAGCCCTCCGAGTAATGTGCAGCAAGGGGTGTCCGGTGGGGTTCAGACAACTGCACCCACCGTCCCATTGAGCAACTCGGCACATACCCCTAATTTTAAGGCATCTCTAGGACAGCTACCCGTGGAGGGAGTTGGGGTTGGTTTAGGGTTTGGGGTTGGTGGCTTAGGTGGATTACAGGCACTTACAAGGGCAAAGAAAAGAAGGTTGGCGAAGAGGAAGAGAGCAGCTGATGATGAACTCTTGGAATCCATTTTGACTTTCACGACGAAGCACTAGCTAAGATTTATGCTTAGATGGTTTTTGTTGTGATGGTGAGAAGAAGATTGGTAATGTGCATGTGTATTTATAGTGTGGAAAGAGAGTCATTTGAAGCAAGAAAACCTTGCAAGAAATAAGACAATAACTCAATAAGTGAGCAGTGAGCCTGTGCGCAGTCATGTGATGCAAGGCTGGCTAAGAATTTTTCTGGCAAAAAGATTCTGCACCAAATTCATGGGTACTTTGTAAAAAAAAAAAAATTATTTCCTGTTATATTGTTAGACCTTGGGATCACAAGATTAACCAATTGCCGGGCAAGGTACTCCCGTGACTGTCGTCCAACGAGCATAGCTGTTTGTCCTTTTTTTATTTATTTATTGGAAATGAATCATGTTTAAACATCTATAAAAGGCTACGAGATTGAATCTTACAAGAAAAAAAGTGCAAAAGTAAAGTAGTATCAAAAAATTCTATAATCAGAAATATTAAAATCTTACATATTAAATAAGTAATGTCATTTGATTATCATAAATATACTTATATATGATATGTGAAATAAGTGATGTCATTTGATTGTCATAAATATAATCTATACGTCAAAAAGTTAATATGCATGACCATGAAATTTTTTGGTACTACATTGTCGCTAGATTCTTTTTATTTTTTTTTTCCATCTCATCAAATTTTTTTTTTCTTTATTAGGCTCACCGGCTTTCAAAAATGTAATAACAAAACATAATAAGAAAAAGTTATTTTTGTTTTTCTAATTAGGTTTGATTTTCTAGATGAACTTCTTGCAAAGTTCGTTGATTTCGGATGCATATATGGGTTTACTCATTTTGTATAATTCTATACGGCTCTATGCAATTAATCTATTGGTTTCCCTGTCAAGAACCCAAGTTCCATATATAGGAAGCAGCTTAGAAAACTAATGATAATTTCTGTTGAGACCAAAAAGGTGTAGGCACAATTACATCTAAATTTCTATCCTTTTAACCCATGGAAAAATGACCATATATACTGGAGCACTCAGCCCTGAGGATGTCTTTGTAACTTTAGTCCAAAGCCTACCTTTGTCTTTGAGAGCCAATTTCTTGTAACACGACAAATTTCCTTCCCCACCTTACATGCATCCAAAATTTCGGCTAAAATGTATTTGTGTTACTGGCCAGGGCCAGCTAAAATGAATACCAAGGGCACACATGGGTGCATGGATTTTCTTTAGAAAAATTTGTATTTTTTTTATTAGCAAAAGAAAGAGACTATCATTGATGTAAAAAGAGGGTACAAGATATACAACTCAAAATACAGCAATAAAACTAAGTGTTGAAGCATCAATACTAACAACCTTCATCCCAACTATGTTGGCACGAAGATTGAAGCCTATCATATGCAAGCACAAAGCAAAGAAAGAGAAAAGACCCTGAAAAAACACTTCGGTGCTGAAAAAGACTCCTAGCAATTTTGGCAACAAAACCATAGCAACGAATCTTCTATCGATATGGTATAAACCCAAACTGTCAACATACGAGCAACTTCAAAATAATTCCCAAACCGAGCAGTACAAAAATAGCAAAACAGAACCCAACAACGAATCTTCTATCAATATGGAATAATCCCAAACTAATAACAAACGAGCAGCTTCAAAAATATTTCCCAGCAAGAAGTACCCATCAACAGAGCCATTTAGACAAAAAACTATAGATCCGCTCCATGAAGAAGCCGCATCACACCACAAAACTTCCAAAAGATCTCACACGGAAGGGAATAAAGGATAAATTAGGAAGAAAGAAAGAAAGACAAAAGAAAAGAAAGGAAAGAGCAGAAAAGAAAATGAAAGGAGAGAGAGCAAAAGAAAATCAGGAGGAAAGAAAAAAAAGACTAGAGGGAGGGAAAAGAAAAAGCAGAAAATGAGAAGGAAGAAGAAAAAAAAAAAGAGGACAGGACCACACACACACACACTCTAAGCTGAGAAGCATCACTAGCTATGACCCAACAACCACATTATTGCAAAAACCTTAGGAGGAATATATAACATCCCGATTTGATTATCGAGAATTAAGTCACTAATTTAAATATTAGAGGTGATATACCATAAAAGAACAGGCCAATCAACACTTGACACGTGTAACCACAGTCCGACCTATGCTCAGCCAACATGATTCTCATTCAGCCAATGATGAAAAGCTCAAGCATCCAGATCATCATACAAGGTCAGAAGTGGCCGAACATATATATCCAGAACAGATCACAGGGTCCAGACCAACACTCCAGAACTCGTCACCGCCTTAGCAGATGCCGAGCAGGGAATAAGGAAGCGGTCTTCAACAAGGAAGCAGTCTTCAACAAGGAAACTACCATCTATGGTTATCTCTATGCAAGGTTGCTGCAATCTCCGGTGATCAAATCCCTATATTCATGGCTTCGAATCCTAATCAACTTAGGAAAGCCACGGCTTATAAATTAAACCCTAAAGGTACGCCTTATTTCTTATGCTCATTCTTTGGCTTTCAATACAGTCTTTTCAATTCTTTTACTTACTTAAGCATCGGAGCGGCTACCGCCGGAGCCAATCCGGTGGTCCTCTGATCATCTTTCTGAGTGTTCTATAGGTCACGGAGTCCATACTTATTGCGAGCCAAAAAGTGCAACATCAGTCTGGCGCCGTCTGTGGGAAACGACTAATCTCCAAAGTGCTCTACTCATAAAACTCATTTCTTTCCCTACCGGTAAACCATGGCACCAAATCTCCGACCACGACAAAATACTCAGAATTCGCAAAACGCTCAACGTCAGCCGCCTGCTCCCCGCACAAGGGGGCCAGCGGCCAATCCTATGCGACAAGAGATCGAAGCAATAAAACGACACAATGAACTGGTGCAGGAGCAGTTGCTTACCATCACTAGAACACTGGCGACACTTACGCAGAACCAAGCGACAGGTTCTCCTAGCCCGCCGGTCAACTTCGTTGCAGGAATGCAACCTCCTGTTGCTACAGAGAACGAAGAACTTCATGCGCAGGCTCCAACTAACCAGCCTGGGCACCCCTCAGGCGTTCCTCGCGCTGGCCAAGATCCCCAGCCATCAACAGTCCCTGGCTAGGGAACATCCGCCTTCGTCCCCGACATCCACTACCGGAGCACTACTCGAGCCCCAACTCCAAGGGCCTCGGGAGCACACCCGGCACCGCAGGAGCCTCCTCATGCAGCACCAAACCCTCCGGTTCAGAATCCTCCTCCTTTCGAAGGGCGTAATCAACCCTACTACCCTGAAGCCGAGGCTGTCAGGCAGGGTTCACAAGATGTCAGAATCAAAGACCCGCAGAGGGTAGAGGAAATTGCCGGTCATAATTTTTTGGGGTCCCATCTTATGAAACGGACCCCACCGTTGGGTTCAGAATGCCCAAAAAATTTGACATGATACAGACTGTATCCTGACCTAATAAAAATAGGTTCTATGACGTTAATGATTCGACATAACTCAAAATACAGTAAGCCATAACAAGATGTATTATCCTAAGATAAGAAATGAATCCAAAACACCAAAGATGGTGTATGCTCGGGAAATAGACGACCCAATTGACCGAGTGCCAGGATGGATAAATGGGACCGATACGGAGAATTAATTATGAAAATAATATGAATATAATATAAGACACAAATGGGGACCAAAATAAGTAATGATGATATTCCTCCCTGGTTTGCTTGACGTTTAGCAGGAATTCTGGCCCCCTTCTGAGCCTTCTGCTGGTCATAAACCTGTCCAAGAACTGTCTACCGAGCTCGTAGAAGCTGGTAACAGAGTTCGGTGGGAGGTTGTGGAACCACTTCAGAGCAGTTCCCTTCAGGCTGGTGATGAACGTTCAGCACATGAAAGCATCAGAGGCTCTGTGAAGGGCCATCGTATGCTAGTAATGAGAGAGGTGATCTCCTGGATCTCCAGATCCATCGTACAAGGTGAGTTTGGGCACCATGAATTTTCTGGGCCTCTCTTCTGACATGATGGTGTGAGTGAATGGGGTGGCTAGCCTTCCAAGCAGCCTGGCCAGTTCGTCTTGTTCTGGAGGGTTCTGAGGTCCTCTCAAGGTAATTGCCTGCGGGACCAAAGTAAGTATTGTAATTTCCATAAAGATCATGGACATACAACTAACACTTGCAGGACCCTCCGATATGAGATAGAGCAGCTCATAAAGAAGGGGCGTCTTCGGGAGTTCGTCAAGCAGGACGGAAGGCAAAACCCCCAAGAAAACAAGCCTCAGCAGCGGCCCGACCAGAGGCCCGAACAGAGGCAGGAGCAGAGGGAGGGACGTAACGAGCCCTAGAGGCAGAACAATCACGTCATCTACGTCCTCCATGCTGATTCCCCTGTCACAGGAATGTCCAACAGGGCAAGAAAGAGATACGCTCGGGAGGCCAGAGCCGCCCCAAACGTACTACAGATCTCCAACGTTGAAAAGAGGCTCAAGCCAGCACCGGAGATCCAATTCACCGAGCAAGATCTAGCAGGGGTACACTGCCCTCACAGTGATGCCCTTGTTATCACCCTCAGAATCGCCAACTTCGAGACCAGAAGAGTCCTGGTTGATACTGGAATGTCACGCCCCGAATTCTCGACCGAACCCGGGGACGCGACTGAAGGAAACAAAAGAAGATAATAAATAGACGAGTAAATAAATAAATAAATATTTAACGAATTTTAACTAAGTTTACTCATTTACTGATTAGATACAGAGAGATGCAAGCCTATTCCACTAACATAACGCTACATCCATATATCTCTATCAATACACATATATTCCCGGTTTATAAAAATTTCGGCAGAACCTCCTTTGTTTTTCGAACCTTTTTCCCCCTGATAAACATAATACAATCATATATATACAAACATATCACAATCCATCCTCACTCGATGGCCACAACCTTATCAAAGTTAAATATACATTGTCTAATTATCCAATCCATCACATCTACTCCTACACTTAAACTAAAAAATCATTTATTACAATATACAATACCATTTCCATTCTTTTTAGAAACACACCAATCCTTTATAAAATCAAAATACGCCCCAAGGGCCCAAATATTCTTCCCAATTTATTTCCTCTCCTTTCTCCAAGACTTCATCAAGTCCCGCGTACCAGGAGCTTTATCTGAAACCTGTGCCCACGAATGGGTCAGCGCCAACATGCTGGTATGGTACAATACTAATGCAAGGAATAAAATTAAGTCGTGGCATGTGCAAGCGTACATGTATATCTACATGCCTCCCTAATCATTCATACAATATAATGGCAATATACAAACTACACATCTGTATAAAACCCTATATCACGTTCACAAATTCATCAACACAATGCACAGGCAACATGCGTGACACACCCATGCATCTCAATGTCACACCCATGTCTCGCTTCACGGTTCTTCCCCGTTGGCATGCAAGTACCAATATATGTCTCGCTTTACGGTCCAGACCCCGTAGGCCTGCGAGTACCTAATGGCCAATTTTGGGTTTTTCACCACAGGATCTGCACCCTCATAATGCACCAGCACCTCGTGCTGACCCACACTATGCTTTCAAGGAATCACGCAATGCCAAGATGCCATGCTTTCATCATGCAATAATACAGTCCAAATGAAACGTCACTTTCATAAGCATATGCAACATACTTTAAATAATTCATCACAATGAAGATCAAATCACAAGACTTCATCCACAATGCTACGTGTCATACTCAATCAATCTCAACACTTACGCAAACCCACGTGTCACAATATCAATAAACCGTTTAGAACATAAATCACATATGATGATAACTCAAGAAGTAAATCACAACTCCCCAATAATCATAAAGAGCACGGAAACATATAAACAATCAACTCAAGGAAGCAATTAAGTCCTACGTGATCTTCTATCCGCAGATAAGCACAAAAGCATTCAATCAATATGCACATCAATCCTAAGTTAATTCTATTCCTTACTTAGTAAAGTACCATACCTGATCGGGTTATCTCAACCCTAGGATGCTGTGTCCATTATGCAATCCAAATCAACCAGATTAATCTTTGGTCCACGGTTCGGAAGTAGAAAAAAACACACCGGCAGGTTGATCGAGTCGGCCAACCATTTTAAATCCAGTTTCATCAGCTTCTTCAGCCTTGACCCCATACTCAAATTGGATAATCGAATTACTACATACATTCCTCACCGTGCCATCATAACAGATAACAACATCCCGAAAGATGGCCATTAAGTTTTCGAATAAAGTTCCAGACTCAGTCAACCCTTTAGATGAACGGATAATAACTTCTCTGCTTGAATTCGAGTGAGCCATCTCCATTTGAACAAGAGACCCAACACCTAAATTGATTGAACCTATCCATTCCGTGCAGTGACCTGTTTCCAATAAGCACATCGTCTGCCTCAATCGTTGCCTCCGCCAATTTCGTGGTACCTAATCAATCCCAACCAGTTTCTAACAACCAAATCGTCAAAAGTTTCACTGCAAATCCCCCTACAATGCTTCACACACATACAGATATATGCCCATCAAAACTCTTCTCTGTCAGCTATTTAACCTTTTGCATAGCTCTTCCAGTTGAGAGAACAGAGTATTCGAGTTGTGGGCTATGCATCGTAATCAAGCCGAGAGGAAAACCATCGCGAGTTGGGATTTCACCAAACCGTAACTTTACTGTCTCACTTCCCTTGCTGCTGCTTTCTCCCCCAATTCAAACCCCAACAAAGCAAGTTATACAACTAAAAATACCATCTTCAGACCAAACATAGTGTGAGGATTCCTAACCTCACCTCCAAACACGGACACAACCAGATCAGCGATCCAACCTGCTCAATTTCTATCCATTCAGGTCAGTCCCCAATTCTGCAGCAGGTGCTGCAACAGCAACTCCAATTGCTGCCTCAATTGTAATATCCCGACCCGAGTGGGTCAGTACTTGACCCGGGTTAGGCTGAGTTATGATGTATAAATTCGGACTGTACTTAAATTACTCAGTAAATAAAAATCAACACTTGGTTGAACGCCGAATTTAGTATACATGCATGAAATAAAAATTAGTTACGGGTACCGGGTGCCAGCATATCGGAATGCCGATTTTACGGATAACTTGTATTTATTTAGCTACATAACAATATATATAGATATACATGTATTGTATCCGGTATCTATATATATATGTATAAAATACGGTAGATACATATATGATAACATTTGTGTTCACAGTATATTATAACTACGGTATATATATATATATACATAGATGATAATATACATAGATATTGATAATCGGATAGCAAAGAAAACTGTGGGCAGAATTGAATCGAGAGACGCAATGGCACACTGGAATTAAAGAGAGAGAATGAGTGGAGGGTGACTTGTTGAGAGCTGGAAGATTGAGGGCTGCATGGCAGCCGTGTATGTACAGGTGTGCGTGTGTGAGATTCTATGTAACCAGGTGACAAGGCCACCAACTAAAGAGCCGGTGGGAGAAGACCAAAAGAAAATAAAAGAAAAATAAAAATAGAGAAAACAGTAACAAGAAAACTCAGTCGCGCAGAAGAAGAAGAGGATTTAGAGAGAGAGAGAGAGAGAGAGAAAAATGCTTCAGAACAGTTGGAGGAAATCGGCTTAAACAGGTATATTTCTGACTGAAACTATGTCCATTTACATTTTAAGTTGGGTCGTTACTATTAGAATTGATGAGATATTGAAATAGGAAAAGAAAACCAAGAACTGAACTCACAGCACACGGTCAACAATGGTAGATTTTTGTATGTCGAATTAATCTTAATTTTAAGACTGGAAACGAGTAGGAAACATCTTCAGGAGTCCAACGCAACTTGAATCAGTTAAAATGGTCTCGGAATGACCAAGTTTGGTCAAATTATTTGTCACCGGTGCAACGCTGGAGACTCGTCGTGGGTGTTCGGAAACCGGTGGAAACCAGGGACAAAATTTAATTGAATTAATTTTAAAATATTAGGAGTGTTTTGGTGTAAAAACTATGAAGAATGAAGGTCAGATTTTGAAGGAAAAATGGTGCAGAACTTGCACCGGCGCCGGCGAGTGGTCGGAGCTGATGATCGGAAAAACGAGGGGCATTTGTTGAGCTAAACCGAACCGGTTGGTTCGGTGAGTCTTAGAACCGGTTTAGGGCTGAGTCCAGTGAACCCACTGGTTCAGACCGGAATTCTTGGAAATAACAGACCGGCCCCAGAAGGTTTGAATATTTACATTGAACCCCAAACAATAAAAATCTATTAAATAATAATTTGAGAAAATTACAAAAAGACCCTGAATCCTAAACTAGGTCAAACGAAGTCCAAACGAAACGAATAAATAGTCAAATTTTATTATCTCGAGCCTTCCGAACCCAATGGTAGTGTCAAAATTATGAAAAGGGGTCCCGGGAATAAAAGACACGTAAAGTATAAAATGACAGTTTTGCCCTTTTCAATCCAAGAGTCCGATTTAAGATCCGTAAAAGCCTAAACCACTTGTATTCGACGTTTCGGATACAATGATGACATCCAAATTAGTAATTAAGATACCGATAGCCAAGATAAGCAAATTTGAATATATAGCATAGATGAGTTATGATTATAGACTGAGTACATTTCCAATGACAGGCACGTCAAAAGATAAAGGAGAGGGAATAGCTTGAGTTCTAAGGATCGGTAAAAAGTGTAAGTAATCTCTGATCTCTGTATGTGCTACATTCCAAGCCAAGTCATAGCTCTTTCCATATACATTGCTTATTGTACTCCTTACACGGTTATCAGAATTTATAGAACCACATCGATATTGTTCTATCATGTGGGAAGCATTTGATGATGTTCATACATATATCTTGATCATGATGGTATATTTGTATATTGAATTCTTGTTGTACATTCGTACCTAGGGCTGTAAAGGCCAAACAGTTGTGTTCAATCATAGTTTCACTTTATTCTTCATGGATGATATTTAAGTGTTGGATTTGTGATCAGTCACATTTCCATCTGATGCCAGTTAAGACCTTCGGGTCTAGATATGACCTTCGGGTCTAGACATAATTTACTTTGGATCCAGATATGACCTTCGGGTCTAGTTAAGACCTTCGGCTCTAGATATGACCTTCGGGTCTAGCATCATGGCATCGCAGATTCGTTCCTATCAGTATCTTCTATTGTTGATGTTATCGATATTTGTAACTTGAACACATTCATGTTTATGTGTGACTTTGAAACTTCACAGCTTTTATTCAGCACATATGATTATATTGTCAGACAGATCTTCCTTGTTTATCTTTGAATTTCTTATCCTCGGATGATCATAGATGAGTTCAGTATTTATGACTGGCTAGCATATCTGCATTTATCCTAATTCTTTCATGGATAGTGCCTCTATTCTTGTACACATGACAGAGCAAAGGAGAATTACTTACTGAGCTTTAGTTAGCTCACCCCAAACTTACCACCCCTTTCAGGAAATGAAGTTGTAGAAGAGCCGCAGCAGTAGCAGTAGCAGTAGCAGCTATCTAAATAGCAGCGGACATACTTTTGAAGTTGCAGGGTAATGCTTAGTACAGATAGTCTTATAGCTCTCCCATGTTATCCACGTCCTGGAAAGATTAGTTGTATTAAGCAAATTTTTGTATTCCGCATTTTGAGAACACTTTATGTATAACATGCAACTTTATGTAAATATTATTAAGCTTTCCGCATATTTAGTTGTTGCACGTTAGTAACACTGATTATGTAGCAAGATAAGAACCCTTGATTCGGCAACCAATGTCGGATCGGATGCGCGGCTCGAGATTCGCATAGGGTGGGTCTCGGGTCGTGTCATCAATGACCACCACTTCAGCCATCAATACGAACCCTCAAACTGTGCACAATCTTTTATTTTCTCAGTAAACAAAATAGACAGTAACAACAATACTAGGTCTCAAAAGAATCCCAATTCATCCAATCCAGTTTTAACAACAGCCCCCTTAAAGCTGCATACCATGTTTATCATGTATCTGAAATGCTAAGCTGGTGATGTGCCAACAATTGCAGCACTGTCCACTGCTGCAGACCATCACCTAACTCCTTTCTTATCATTAAATACAGTTACTTCAATTGGCCAGCTTAATTTTCTCTCAAATAATTTTCTACAGTGTATAAAAGGAGGACATGAGAGATACCTTCGTCATTGGTTTTGGCTGAATCAGTCTTCCCCTACACCAAACATGCTGCCGTTTCCACCACGTGTAGCCATATCCTACTATAACAACAACAATTACACCTACACGCACAAAGCAAAGCTTTGTTCTACACCGACTTCCTCATCAGCAACAAACTCAAAAGTCCCACTACAAAATCTCCCTGCAACGCTACATGCACGCATATATATGCGCATATATCCACCCAAAATCAGCTTCCTTTTAGCCAAACTAAATTCCATTCTGTGAAGCCCCATGAAGCAGTTGAATGAAAAATTGAAACAAGGAGCTCACAAGTTCTGGGCGGAGATCGAGACCCTCTCCCATTTCCGGCACATTCATCTTGTCTCTCTCTGCACTGCTACTCATATACACCCACATATACCTGCTGCCTCTATCAATCTGCTTCAAACCCGAACAGCCTTCAAAAATCCATTCTGAACTTTAAAGAAACTGGGATGGAACCTGAACACCCACCACGCAACGCTACTGCTGCTGGATAGCAGCAACCGCTATTGCTACTGCCATCCCCCTTCTCGGCTGCCCGTCTCTCCACTACCACATGTAACACCCCAATTACTTGACTGGCATGTTTTGTGTATTGAAAACTGTTTTGGGAATGAAATGTCGGGTTTAGCTAATTTAATATCTATTTTTAATAGTGATAAAACTCGAATTAGCTAATTATGAGAAACTCGAGGAAATAAAAACTGACATTGGACCTTGATCAATGAAAGATATTCTGAGTAGGAAGTGACAGAAAGAAACCGCATTGAAAAAGGAGTTACGGATTGGGAGTTAAGGCCAAAACAGTGAAACTGGAATTCTGCGACAACCAAACAGGGCCTTAACCAGAAAAATGGGAGAAAATGGTCACTTGAGAGGCCAAGGGGAATTGAACCCTTGACCTACCATGGTAGGTAAAATCTGTCCCCAAAAGTTACCAACTAAGCTGTTGGTTACTTTGTGCATATATACAGCAATATATGTATATAACCTATAATCTTGCCCAAGCCACCACCCAAATTGGCCAATGGCCTTGCATGCATTCCCTTCATCATAGCCCTCCATCACCTCCATCAGGTCAGCAGCCACTAACCCCACTAAGGGCAGAGATACACTCATATATATGTATATGTGTATAGCCCTATATGTATATGAAGCTATAATATATAAATGCCCTAACTTGCATCAAATTCTCTTTTGAGAGAATTCTGAAAATACAAAATTGTGTGAGTGTGTGTGTGCATACGTGAGGGACTGTGAGAGAGTGTGAGAGTCTAGTGAGAGAGAGGGGGAGAAAGCTTTGCATGCAAGGGAGTTTGAGGAAAATTTGGCCATTTGAAGTGCAAGGGGGGGGACTTGAGGATCACGGTGCATGAACTGAGAAGCTTGAGGGACATTTGGAAAGGCCTGAACCAAGCCAAGAGTGTGAACTGCTACTGCTTGAAGGTAAAATTCCAAATTTATCTTCAATTCTTGTTTTGTAAATTTTGGAACTGTTTGATAGAAATGGACTGCATGCATGGTTATTTTTGACCCTAAGAACTAGTTTGGAGCATACTGTGTGTGTTGGAGGTCTCGGATAGGTCAAGAACCATGAAACCCGAAACTAACCTCCATTGATGAAGCTTGGAAACACCAAGTCTGATTCGACCATAACCATTTGAGATTTTGCATGTCGAGACCTGAAATAGACCCTAATAGTATCTCATATATTTACCTACGCGACTCCAGAACTCACTGTAGCCCCACGAATTTGAAAATGAAGCTACGGGTTTGAAACCCAAATCTTCTAAAACCGAGACCAAACTGAAAAATAAAAATAAGGTCTTGATCCTTATGATTTTTAGATCACATAGCTTCAAAAATCACATGAAATGGTGAAGAATCGAGGGAGTAATATCGAGTTGCAGGTCACGGCTATCCTTTTGAAAACAGAACCTCTTAGGTTGATTCGAGCCTCAAAACCGATGCCAAAGCGTTGGTGTGACCCTCAGGAATCGATACCACCCAGAAATAGAGACCAAAACAGCCTAAAAACTCACGAAATAGAAAGAGAAAATCTACAGATTTTAGGGCAACACTGTGAAGGGTTTTGATGAAGGAGACGACGCTGAGTCGACTCCGTGTCTTTTAAACCGAGTTGGCGGGTTGACTCGGACACGTGTTTGTCCCAGCGACTGCCACTGCATTAATTAAACTGCGTCGTTTTGGGCCGTTTATATGTTAAATAGTTACGTTAAAAGAAAAGAAAGAGAAGGAAGGAAAAACGGGGCTACGGGGTTTCGAACCCCCGACCGCACGCGCCAACACCACGCCCTTACCACTCGGCCACGCGCTTGCGTGTGTCACCTATGGGGCATAATATATATATATATATATATATTATATATTTAATTATATCAGAAAAATAAAAGACGCATTTTGCGCTTTATGGGACTCAAACGTGGTGTCTATTGGAGAGGGAGGTGGCACGCGTCCGCTGTGCCACCCTATTCGACCATTCATTTTTCTGCTAAAAATAATATATATATATTATATATATTCCGAAATTAATTTAATTAAAATCATTTAATTAAATTAAATACTCCAAATTAGTCCGTTGTCCAAAAATCATAAGTTATATATGTATTCCTACTGTCTCGGACCTCCTGAGTCCAATGGTGAGGTCCGTGACTGCAAATGAGGTACCGAAAAAAATATGATGTATGAAATTACCATAATACCCCTGACCCTGTACAAGGCCAAATGAAATCCGATTTCAACGGAACTGATACCAATAGTAGACCTGACACTTGTAAGACTGTATACATGATTAGATGACGAACCCGAGGCAGAAATTATGTGACGGCAAAAATGACCAAAATACCCCTGATATACCCGAACCCAGATTTAAAAGCCGAGAGAGTCTAAATTGACTTTCTTTGACCTTCCGAACTCAATGGTGAGGTCCATAATATGAAAATCAGAACCGATAAATGTGTGAAGATACTGAAACCCTAAGCCAAATGCTTAAGAGGTAAGACCTATGAACTAGCCACTATAAGTTAGTTCCATGAAACCCATCATAGGGTAGACTTACTCAGCCTAAGGTCATGAGTTGACAAATCTTTATAAATTGTTTTAGGCTTAAGGAGAAAAAGAGGAAGACTCCGTTCATAGCTTCAAACTCAAATATTGAAGGTGAGTAACTTCTGACACTATTTAAGTTACTGCTCCTTGATCTGATGAATTGTTTCGAATACCATATGTTTTAAATGCATGCTTTTATCACCGATGACATGGTTTTTAGTTTCTCAAATGATTAACTATACTTCTGATTGATATGCTAGCACTCTGAACCGTTTATCTGTTTTGATCTATTGAATTTGACTTGGATTTATTGAACTATTAATTCCAACTGATTTAATTAACCATGTGATTTAAGCAAAGATTGAATTCGAAACTCTTGCCTAGATATCTATGTTACTCACTGGGCTTTTTAAAGCTCATTCCATTATTTTAATAATTTCAGGGGAACTCTCAGATGGACAGGTTTAGCAGGTCCAGAACTTAGGGGGAAAATGTTGGAGACCCCCAGATAAAATGATAACCCATTTTTGTGAATCTATACCATTTTTGTACTTTTTGTGTAACTGAATAGATTATGACATTTTGTAGTGAAACTGTTTTGTAAGCTTGATTAAGATAGGACTGACTATGATGTATCCTGAATGCTCTGCCAAGCATATATGTATGCATTCTCTTGTGAAAATTTTACTGCTTAAATTATACATGTTGAATGCATTATGCTTGGGATTTAGATCGGAATGGCCTGTGGTTAGGATTACCGTCGGGGTTTTGTTTTCAAAAAAAAAAAAAAAAAAAAACTGATAAAACCCGATGGGTGCCTAACTGGCCTTTGTCACGTGCCCCAAATCCGCACAGGGTGGGTCTGGGGGATATGACACCACAAACCTTCTTTGCAACGCTACTACCGTTCCACTTCTTCTCTCCCTCTCTTCTTTCTCTCCCCCTTTCTCTTTTTCTCTCTTTCTTCTTTCTCTCTTTTTCTTTTCTTCTGTTTTCACGCGACCAGCCCCCTATTTTGTTCCTATCTCTATCTCAGTTTCTCTTTTAATTTCTCTCTACACTCAAACACACGCCACACATTATATGTCCATTTCCCAAGGCTGCCGACACTTCCCCTTTATATCTCTTTTTTTTTTTTTCTTTTTCTTTTTTTTTTCAATAATTTCCTTTAGAAATTTTACGGACATATATATATATATATGTAAATATAAATTTATAATTCGTATCAATCCTATGGATTCATCCTGGCACTTCGTTAACCAACGTAAATATTTTATTTTATTTTATTTTATTTTATTTTATTTTTTTTTTTTTCCAAGTCTCTACATGGAAGCTCCGTCAACATACTGTTCTATGAACCGCTTAAGCAGATGGGGATAGACCAGGACAACGTCAAGCCCACCACTGCCGTAATGGCTGCTTTTGATCGCAACCTTAGCACCCCTTTGGGGAGGGTCGACCTTCCTACCACTGTAGGAGAAGGTGAAGGGCAGAAGACCACCATCTCGGAGTATATGGTGTTGAACATGAAGTCTCCCTACAACGTCATAATCGGGAGACCCTGGTTACATCAGATAGGGGCAGTCACTTCGACCCTTCATCAGTGTCTGAAGTACATCCACAACCAGAGCGTGCACTCTGTCAGAGGATGCCAGCCAACCTCCCGGGAGTGCCACGCTATTGCCCTTAAAGAGAAGGCTCCCAAATAGCAATTACAGCACACTCGGGACTGTGCAGATCTAGTATTCACTCACTCTCCCAAGGTGAAGGATTGCCCATCCGGCATTGAAGAACCCCTAAGCCCAAGGGGACGCGACAGCCGAGCCAAACCTGTTGGCGAGCCTATTAAAGTTCCGGTCAGTTCAGAAGCAGAGGGGCATTACTTGTACATCGGCCCAGACCTAACACACACCGAGCAGGAAAAGATAGTCAGGTTCTTGAAAGACAACCTCTCTATCTTCGCTTGGGAGACCAGGGACATGGAGGGAATAGATCCTGATCTTATAACTCACAAACTGATGGTGGATCCGGATCACCCGCCAGTCAGACAGAAGAGAAGGCCGATTGCTCCTGAACGGCATCGGATTATAAACGAAGAGGTCCAAAGGCTGTTGGATGCCAGAATGATACGGAAAGTATTCTATCCCGAGTGGCTGGCCAACACCGTGCTTGTAAAAAAGAAGAACGGAAAGTGGAGAGTCTGTGTTAACTATACAGACCTCAACAAAGCATGCCCCAAGGACAGTTTTCCATTGCCGAGAATAGACCAACTGGTTGATGCCACTGCGGGGCATGAGCTTATGAGTTTCATGGATGCATACTCTGGATACAACCAGATCCAGATGTACCCTCCAGATCAAGAGAAGACTGCCTTCATAACCGAAAGAGGACTCTACTGCTACAGAGTGATGCCTTTCGGTTTGAAGAATGCTGGAGCCACTCATCAGCGGTTGGTGAACAAGATGTTCAGCCCACTGCTTGGCAGCATCATGGAGGTATACATCGACGACATGCTGGTAAAGAGCCTTCAGAAAGGCAGCCACCTCCAGCACTTGGCCCAGACCTTCGATATCCTCAGACAACACAAGATGAAGCTCAACCCCTCGAAATGTACCTTCGGAGTTACGAAGGGAAAATTCTTGGGGTACATCGTTTCTCAAAGGGGTATCGAAGCAGATCCCACTCAGATCCAAGCCCTGATTGGACTGAAGTCACCAAAAACTAGAAAGGAGATTCAGGCACTGAATGGCAGAATTGCCGCACTGAGCAGGTTTATATCCAAATCCACCGATCGCTGCCTACCTTTCTTCAAAGCTCTGAAGGGCGGCAAGACTCTGCAGTGGACAGAAGAATGCGAGCAGTTCTTTCAAGAACTAAAGGAGTATCTAGCCTCTCCAGAGCTCCTGTCAAAACCAGTACAAGGAGAAAGGTTACTCCTGTACCTTGTAGTCTCCGAAAACGCGGTCGGTTTCGCACTGATCAGACAGGACAGAGGAGTACAGAGGCCTATATTCTACGTCAGTAGGGCACTACATGACACGGAGAAAAGATACCCAGAGGTAGAGAAACTGGCCTATGCCTTGTTCATATCAGCTCGAAAGCTTCGACCTTATTTCCAGGCCCATCCAATCGAGATCCCAACTGCTTATCCTCTGAAGTCAATACTGAGGAAACCTGAAGTATCGGAAAGATTGGTAAAGTGGTCTGTGGAGCTAGGGGAGTTCGACATAGCATATGTACCCCGAAACTCCGTCAAAGGGCAGGCCTTAGCTGACTTCGTAGCCGAGTTCACCCCGGCACTTCAAAACAAAGCACAAGTCACCGAAACTTCGAGAACCTGGCTGCTGTACATTGATGGATTGTCAACTGATCAAGGATCAGGGGTAGGCCTGGTACTACAGTCCCCTGACGGGCTCACATCAGAAAAAGCAGTCAGTCTGGGATTCAAAGCTTCTAATAATGAAGCCGAATATGAAGCCCTAATCTTAGGCATGAAGCTCACCTTGGAATGTGAGGCTCAGAACCTCGATGTCTTCTCTGACTCCCAACTAGTAGTGAGCCAAGTCTTGGGAGAATTCGCCATTAAAGATGATAGGATGCTCCGATACTCCGAACTGGTAAACCACTTAAAGCACTCCTTCCAGACATTTACTTTCCAGAAAATTGAGAGAAGCCAGAATTGCAGAGCAGATGCTCTGGCTAACATGGCCTCCCGCCTCAAGACAGAAGCAGACTCCACAATTAAAATCTCCTTTCAGCCAGGATCCAGCATTGAGGAAGCACGAGTTGCTCCAATTGATGAACAGCCCCAGAACTGGATGACCCCAATCCTCTAGTATCTAAGATCCAGGCTCCTCCTAAAGGACAAAAACAAAGTCAGGAGAATCCGAATCAGAGCGGCTCAGTACCTGATCTTGAACAACAAGCTTTACAGAAGGTCGTATTCTCAACCTCTGTTAAAATGCTTAGCTCCAGACGATTCACAATATGTCTTGGCTGAAATACATGAGGGAATTTGTGGGAACCATAATGGGGGCAGAACTATAGCCCACCGAGCTCTATCGCAGGGCTACTACAGGCCCGGCATGTTGAAACAGGCTAAGGAATATGTTCGAAAGTGCGACAAATGCCAGAGATTTGCCCTGTACCAACATCGGCCTCAGCACGAGCTTATCCCGATTCCTAGTCCTTGGCCCTTTGCTCAATAGGGAATGGACATTGTGGGCCCATTACCACGGGCACCTCCAAACAGGAAGTATCTCTTGGTGGCCATCGACTATTTCTCTAAATGGGCCGAAGCCGAGCCTTTAATACATATCACAGAAAAAGAAGTCGAAAGCTTCACCTGCAAGAACATTGTGTGCAGGTTTGGCATACCACGTGTAATTATCTCAGATAATGGGACTCAATTCACTAGTAAAGGCTTCAAGGCATTTTGCGAAAATCTCAACATCAGGCTCAGCTCGGGAGGAAGACTCCCCCGCCACTAGGGCATCCGGCACAGCCCATCTCGACGTCAACCTCTTCTTAAGCTCTACATTACGGGCAGCCATCAAGTTTGCTGGAGTTATAATGACAGAATGAGCCCGATCAGGAGTCGAAAGCAGTGCTCGGTACTGATCCCGCAGTGCTTCAGTAAAGTCGGGCCTCTTCCAAACACTCTTAACTGCACACAAGTAAGGAAAGATATATCAGCTTATCAGTTCGGAAGGCATAACAAGGCTAAAAGAAAGTCTAAAAGAATAAGCCTCACCCCTATGACCCGTAACACGAGGGAACGACGAGGCCTCTCCTTCCTGAAAGCCTTCATACTCCCATCCTCCTCCGACGAAAAAGTACCACTTCTTCCACGTCTTGTTGGAAGTGGGAACAGAGGTCAGGGGTTGGAACCCCTTCTCAAAGCACATATAGAAAAGGCCCTCTGCCTGCTTGAACTTCAGATCCATATTGCTACGGATCAAGTCCAGAGACACATCCACCTTGTTCAGGTGTCCCAACACCACAAACCCTAGAAGCTGCCGTCAGCTATTGAGATTCAGGTCGGCAGGACAGAGCTTGAACCAACAAAAGAACTGCCTGACTAAATCCGGCAATGGGAGTCTCAAGCCCATTTCAAACCAGGCAAGGTAAACACAAATCTCCCCGGCTTCAACATTATGGGGACGATCCATGGGGCCTGGCACTCTGCAGGTCACATTCATGGAAAATTTAAATTTCACCCTCCATTCATCCAGAAGGCTCTGAGTGACAGCACTCTCACCCTCTTCTCTACGGGAAGACCTACCAGAGGTCTCCCCAGCCCTGTCTCGGGGCTCCTCAAAAGCATCAACTATCCTAACTCCAGGACTAGTGGGAGGATCAACAAGCATCTCCCCAATAACTTCGGGAGCAGGATTACCCACATCTTCCACAGAAGACGGTACAGCCATCTCAGGAGGATTTCCCACTCCCTCATTTACAATTGGGGATTCAGGAAGAGCAGACATTATTCCCGGACTTAAGAAGAAAGAAGCAAGAGAAGAGGAAAAATCAGTCGAACCTGTTCTAACTTAGGGAATTAGTATTCTTCAAGGTCACACGAACAAACAATGGCGAATGAAATCTCCTAGCACAGTGAAAATGACGGGGGAAAGGTCATTCCAAAATCTCATCCCGTATTTATAAGCACAATATCAGAAAGGACCCACCAAGCCCAAACGCCATGACGGTTCGGAACAATGATGATTTCGAGAAACCCGACTATCAGCCCAGTACAATGATGACCTTGAAAAGACCTAATCTTTGGTTGCGCAATAAAAGCCTTGGAAGGCGAACGGACAAGACACATGACTCTCCGAAAAAGGCTTAGCCCTAGTTGCTTGCTAGCATCAAACTAGGACTTGGGGGGAGAGTAACTGATATACCATAAAAGAACAGGCCAATCAACACTTGACACGTGTAACCACAGTCCGACCTATGCTCAGCCAACATGATTCTCATTCAGCCAGTGATGAAAAGCTCAAGCATCCAGATCATCATACAAGGTCAGAAGTGGCCGAACATATATATCCAGAACAAATCACAGGGTCCAGACCAACACTCCAGAACTCGTCACCGCCTTAGCGGATGCCGAGCAGGGAATAAGGAAGTGGTCTTCAACAAGGAAGCAGTCTTCAACAAGGAAACTACCATCTATGGTTATCTCTATGCAAGGTAGCTGCAATCTCCGGAGATCAAATCCCTATATTCATGGCTTCGAATCCTAATCAACTTAGGAAAGCCACGGCTTATAAATTAAACCCTAAAGGTACGCCTTATTTCTTATGCTCATTCTTTGGCTTTCAATACAGTCTTTTCAATTCTTTTACTTACTTAAGCATCGGAGCGGCTACCGCCGGAGCCAATCTGGTGGTCCTCTGATCATCTTTCTGAGTGTTCTACAGGTCACAGAGTCCATACTTATTGCGAGCCGAAAAGTGCAGCATCAAGAGGCTTTAAGAAACAAAATGACAATTATGAAAACTAGACCAAAAAAAAATAAAAGTTATAAAACAACAAGGCTTCGATTTATAAAGTTATCATGTGAAGGAAATAAGTGAGAATACAAGTACATGAGATGATAAATGAAAATAAAGCAAAAAGGAAGAATGATATAAAATATGCCCAACGCCAAACAAGGCATAAGAAGAAAAAGATTCAAAATAAACCAAAAAATGCTAGCCCAGGGTCTTAAACCCAAGACCAAAAATTAAGAAGACTTATACCCAAAAATTAAACCAATTGGGTTACAAGCTCTTTTATGCTATATATCTCATAAGATATATATATATATATATATATATATATATACACACACACTATATTAAATACCCTTCCCCCACCCATTACAACCAATCAAGATACATGCAACACATCATTTGAATATATATATATATATGTATATGTGTTGTGCGTATCAGAAGTGTGTGTATGCATGTGTGTGTACAGTTAGAGAGAGAGAGAGTGGGAAAAGAAGAAGAAGAGGAAAACCAGCTTGCATGCAAGCATTGTTCAAGCCCTAAGAAGCGCAGGAGGCTCAAAATCAAGCAAGAAGGAGGGAGAGATCCTATCCAAAGGTATAATACCAAAACTTGAAATTTTCCTCTCTCTAAGAAAAATCTGTTGTAACTCACTTTTCAATGAAGAATGAGCACATGCATGTGCATGTGCATATAATGATATATATATATATATGTGTGTGTGTGTGTGTGTGTGTTACATAGATGCATGAGGAAATTGAGTCAAAATACCCTAGAAAAAAAAGGGAAAACTGTCATTGATGGACCTCAAAAGAAGCAGACCTGAACCAACCTTCATTCAACCCAATTCCTTCACTTAAGACTTGAAATAGACCTCACAAGGGTTGTGAAAACCCTAGTCCGTGACCTAAAATCCATGAGAAAAGCCCCTCAAACCTTAACTTGCAAGTTGCAGGTCTAAGAACCAACTCTCCCAAATCGACACCAAAGCCCATTTTATGAACAGAGATTTAAACCCCAAAATAAAACCATCACAGTAGAACAAACCCTATGGATTTTGGTGCCAAAATAAGCATGCACTGAACGATATTCAAAAAACACCATGAGAGTTCGACCGAGCTTTGGAGCTCAATTTGATGCCCCAAACCAACGCCAAAAGTTTCCCATATGTCCTAGGAATCCATAGGAAGAAACCGCAGAAGAAATAGCCACCTAAAACCCCACGAAATAGGATTTTAAAAATCCTACAACTTGGGCAATAGTAGTGTGAGGGATGGGGAAGAAGGTGAACAGGTACGGGTCGGGTTTCGGGTTGAAACCTACTCAGGCGCACACACGGTTAAGTGGGACGACGTCGTTTAGGCCTTAAGGTTTTAAATTTAAAATAGAACAGGTATGTTTGGCTATGAAGTTAGGAGATTAATTTGATATACCCACGCAGAACAGGGATATCATAACCCTGTTTAGATCCTTGTTCGTTGTTTGGCCAATGAAAAATTAGAAAATAAAAAGGGAGCCACAACTCCCCAGTTTCGATCCCCAGACCTACGCATATGATGATCTTAAACCCAAACGTGTGGCCACTGTGCCAACTTCAAACATGTGAACAATATTAACTGAATATATATATATAATATAATATAAAATAAATTAATTTAATTTGGTAAAATATTTTCGATGCCCAAATAAAATAAAAAATGGTGTAACCCAATATTTTTGGGCATTCCAGACTCAGTGGTAGAGTCTGATTTGTGAAATTAAGTCCCAAAAAATTAAGACACGTAAAATATAAAATTACCATTTTACCCCTAATGATGCCCGGGGCCAATTAAATATAAAAGGTGGTGTATCTTGACTATTTTAGATGTTTCAGACTCAATGGTGAGGTGTTTTAAGTCCAAATAAATTCTGAAAAATATGAAATAACAAATGAGGTAATACCCATTACATACCAAACATTAAGTTAGCTATAAAATGAATTTAGAAAAAAGAAGGTGAGACCTAACTTAAAGTCTAAGACTACTAGACCAACGAATAAAATTCACTAAGGAAGATTTAGCTACAAAAATAATAAATGGCCAATAGTAATGCCTCAGTTATGTTTTGATTCGTAGTTACCTGTATTTGATTTATGATCTAGGAACTAAAGACAAAGGAAATGAGATTAACATAACGGACTGAAAGTTTGAGGTGAGTAACCTTGTATCCCGAATCAGTAGTATTTTATCTTCTATGGTTGTTGAAAATGCTAAATTTGTTTTATGAGTAACCCTATATCCCGAATCAGCGGTATTTTATTTTCTATGGTTGTTCAAAATGCTAAATTTGTTTTGTGAGTAATCCTGTATCCCGAATCAGCGGTATTTTATCTTCTATGGTTGTTCAAAATACTAAATTTGTTTTGTGAGTAACCTTGTATCCCGAATCAACGGTATTTTATCTTCTATGGTTGTTCAAAATGCTAAATTTGTTTTGTGAGTAACCCTGTGTCCCAAATCAGCGATATTTTATCTTCTATGATTGTTCAAAATACTAAATTTATTTTGTGAGTAACCTTATATCCCAAATCAGCGGTATTTTATATTATATGGTTGTTCAAAATGCTAAATTTATTTTGTGAGTAACCATGTATCCCGATTCAACGTTATTTTATCTTCTATGGTTGTTCAAAATGCTAAATTTGTTTTGTAGTAACTCTGTACCCTAAAGCAGTGGTATTTTTTCTTCTATGGTTGTTCAAAATACTTAATCTATTTAGGAGTAATCTGACATCTTGAATCGGAGATATTTTATCTTCTACTTGAAAATGCCTAAGTGTTTTATATCTTGTTCAAATGCCTATCTTATGAACTTCTATATCTACTCAAATGTCTATCTGCACTGTATGAAATATTCTAGAACTATGATCTTCATGACTATATTTTGAAATGAAATTCATGTGTACTGATTTGAAAAAAATGATTTGTGTGAACCAATTTGACTACGCAACTTGAATTATACTTGTTTTGAATCTGATCATGTATCTGTTCGAGGCCTACCCATGTGGAACTCTGACTCTTGATGAGACTTACCCACACGGCGCTTTGACTCGATTTCTTGTGTCTATCCGAGGCATACCCAGGTGGCTTTCTGACTCTTGATGAGATTTACCCACATGGCGCTCTAACTCAATTCTTGTGTCTACACGAGGTTTTCCCATGTAACACTCTGATTCTTGATGAGACTTACCCATATGGTGCTCTAACTCATTGTGGAATTCATGTATGAGACTTACCTATGTGGCACTCCGACTATTGATGAGACTTACCCACGTAGTGCTCCGACTCATCATTTGAATCTTCAATGTGTGTAATATGTGTCTGTCATCTGTCACATGTTATTCATTATTCGCAATGAGATTTCAAAAAATACCTTCTCGTGTGTATTTTTCATTCGATGTTATATTATATGTTCCGTAATTAATTATCTGAACCATGTCTTAAAAAATGCATATGCTATTATACGTTTTATGAACAACTTTACCTTATCTGCTTTGTGATTTGATATGCGAACTATGTTATTGGAAATAATGTGTTTTAGAAATGCTTCTGTTATATCTGCTTGAACCTCTAGTATGCTTTATACGTGATCCATTTTGAAAACATGATTTAAGTTATCCTTATGTATATGCTATCTGTTTGAAGAAACTTGGTGCCCATGGTATTTTGTGCAAAACTCTGTCTTGCAAAACCTATGAAAGGATGTAGGAATTACTTATGAGCTTAATGAAGCTCATATGGATTTATCTAATATATTTCAAGTAATTAAATTAGCATGGCAGTAGCAAAGTCCACATCATATGGCTGAGAGCGTGAATGTAATGGACCATTTTGTACCAGGATTTTGGTTAGATGTGATATGGATTATTTTTGGTAATCATATGATGTATATTTTTGGACTTGATGAGACCTGAGACTTTTGGAGATTTATATTATGTACTTTTATAGATACATACGTGATGTATATATAAATGTTGATGAATCATGATGATGATAGTGGCAACGATGATCTTACATTGATACTTTATAAATGACTAGTGTTGAAATGGTTATCAGATGAGTTACACATGTGTAGCTTCCACAATTAATATAAAAAAAAATATATCACTCTTGTACAATTCATTTAATTTTGTACAGCCTGTTTGAATGACAGTGTCAGTCACCAACGCTAAATCCGTGTAGGGTGGGTTTTGGGCCACGACAGAATTAATAACCTGACCTGCTGCAAACACCAAATATGGCCTAAATTCTACATTCAATTCACACTAAATCTTTAGAAACTCCTTTGAACTGATGGATTTTCATGATAATTTCATTGGTTGAAGTCTAAAACAATCTTAATTTACACTTTACTCATGTAGCCACTCTAATAACAATCAGCTGATAAGTACTTTCCCAATCAGGTTTAATTTATTATACATGCAATTGTTTTTAACTTTCCAGATAGACATCTAATAGCTAACGGAATAGACCTCAAAATCAGGTTCACCTTTTGTAATATCCCGACCCGGGATACCGGGTCATATGACACGTATTACGAGGAAAGGAAATTATATATATAATTAATTAATTATTACATTAATTAATTAATTAAAGGAATGGATATTTATATGTATTAGTTAAATGTATATATATGTATATATATATATATTTAATGAATGAAATATGAAAAGGTTAAAAAGTAAAAAGTGAAAAATTGTGAATGTGTGTGTGTGTGTCGGCTGGTGTGTGTGTCTTGTATATATGTGTATATGTATATATATGTATATAATATATGTAAAATATCTTATGAAAAGTAAATGCAAAGAAGAAAAGAGAAAAGTTAAAAATTAATGAGATGGGAGAGCTGTGTAGGGCTAGAATTCAGAATGTAGAGAGAGAGAGAGAGATAGCTGTAGAGAGAGAGAGAACATGAAGAGAGAGAGAGGTCGGCTACCTTGCTTTAAAAGCCAAACATGCAATGCATGTTGATCTCTTGCAAAAGAAACCAAAAGAAGAAGAACTGAGGAGATAGAAGAAGAGTTTGGAGCAAGAAAGAAAGAGAAAACAGTGGTGAAAGGTGAGAAAAACTCAAGCTTCCACTTTTTCTCTCTCTAGAATTTCTCTATATATAAACTGATTTAAAGCTTCCATTTTCTATATATGATATGTAGGACATATTTAGACTCGATTATCTATGGATTTTGAGCTTCAAACCACCTAAAAATACGAAACCCAGTTAGGACAGCCATTGAAGACCTTGCCCATGGCAGGTCTGAATCGACTTCCTTAAAGCTTGATTTGGTTTATCAAGGCTTAAAGTAGACATTATAAGCATGTTAAAAACCATCAACCGCGATCAAAAAGCTCAAGAAATCGACCCCATGTGGTGAGTTGCAGGCTACGGGTTTGGAACCCAAGCCTCTAAACTCTGTATTAAATTCACTTTTACGAATGGGGAATGAAACCCCTTGAACTAGGAATCAAAACAAGATCAACCGCATGGAAAATGAACAAGAAATGAACATATATGACCGACTTACAGTTCGGGTTATCATGACTTAAACCCAACGATTTAACCATATTCGAAGCCTCAAATGAATGCCAAGATGGTTGGTTGTGTCTTAGGAATAAATTGGGACCAAAACAGTGGAGAAAGATTGTTTGAAATGTCACGAAATAGGAAGAAATGGAATTCGGAAACTAGGGTTTCAGAGGGGGTCTCGTGGGGAAGATGAAGACGAGTCAACTCGTTTTAAAAATGGGGCTGAGTCGACTCGGACAGGTGGCAGCCTCTGGGCTTGCCACCGATTAATTGGAACGGCGTCGTTTTGGACTGTCGGTTAATTTAAATGAGATTTAGAGCTGACGTCATGATGACGTCAGCCACATGTAAGCAGACCGGCTAAACCGGTTGGTTTATGACTAGACCGGACGGTTCATTTAAAATTAAACCAAACCCTTTGGTTTTCAAGTTTATTTAAAAATAAATAAACCATGACTTCTTATATTTACGGATTGACCCCTGGGCTTTAGGAAAATTATACTGAGGCCCAACTGAGGGGAAATTTATGCATTTAGACTCCTGAAAAAATAATTAAATAATTAAATAATTAATTTAATTAATTAATAAATAAAGTAAAATGACTATTTTGCCCTTGGGTCATAAATAGAGTAAACGAAGTCCAAATTAAGCATATGAATAGTGTATTTTTACTATTTTGGACATTCTGAGACTAATGGTAGGGTCCGTTTTACGAGACGGAGCCCGAAAAATAAATACACGTAAGGGGTAAATGACCAAAATACCCCTTGACCAAATTTGACAAGTTATTAATGTATTCTTACTATTTTGGACCTTCTGAGTCCGATGGTGAGGTCCATGACACGAGACGGGGTCCCGAAAAAGTAAAAACACTTAAAGGGGTAAAATGACCAAAATACCCCTGGTACCCCTAAAGCTAAAATGAAATCAGAGAAGGTCTAAATTAACTTTCTTTGACATCCCGGACTCAAAAATGGGGTCCAAATTATGAAACGAAGTACGAAAAGATATGACACGTAAAACGATAAATGACCATTTTGCCCTTTTACATATAACAGTCCGAATTAAATGTTAGAAAAAGCCTAAACAAACTTTCTTCGACACTCCGGACTCAATGGTAGAGTCTATTCGACCAAAAGAAATGTCTAAAATAAAAAGACAAAATTTGATGAATAGCATCTGTTAGATGACTATGAACTGAAATAATGCCAAAGTACTAATACTAAGGCATGTACGAGAAACGAAATACGAAAAGACACGACACGTAAACATGTCAAATAAATAACTTTAAATTAAAGTTAATGGAACTCCCAGAAGAGTATAAATTTAAATAAATTCAATTACTAACACATTAAATTGTGTCATAGGTTAAGAATACGAGTTACGTTAAGTACATATGAGTTTATGAAATCGTTTTAGGATCTAATACGATTTAAGCATAAGTTAAGGAATATCATGATGATATTACAATGAATGTGAAGTTGATGAGATGTTTATGAATTGTTCTTACGAACTACCAGGAAAGTGGGAAAGCGCATTTTTAGCACTAACCCTAAAGAACCAAGGTGAGTAACCCTGTATTTGAAGTGGAGATTTAACTCCATGGATTTGAAAAGGTTTTAAATGCAAAGATATGAAGTGTTTGAAAATTCGAATTCAGTATTTACATGATTCAGTTAAATTGTTCTGTTTTTATAAACTCTATTATGACATGCTTAGTGAATGGTTTCTGTCATGGTTTTCTTAAAACATATTTCAGCATGTCTAAAGTTTTAATACCAAATTATGTAAAGTGTCCTGAATTTGTTTATATCAAGCATTTAACGGATTTATTATGAAATTATGTACATGATGTTTTAAATGTTTATGAGAAACATCTATTTGAAGAAATCATGTATTAAATGTATTTGAATGTAAGAAAAGCTGTGCCTAAGCACTATGGTTTTTGGTTGGGTTGTACGGAACTCAGCCGACTTTCTAAATAACAGATTTTTGGGTTGTACGGAACTCAATTAATCTGTAAACATGTGACAAGATTTTGGGTTACATACCAACTCAATTGACTGTCAAATGCCCGGTAGCAGGACCTAGTCCCCCAGGCAATGAGATATCTCCATTTATAAGTAAGATGGGAGTCCGATTCGAAACGGATTCCACTAATGAAAGTGATAAGATGACAAATGATTTGAAAATGGAAGCAGGTTTTACCCTCATTTTCAATATGCATATGTTTTGAGTTTTATATACTCTATTTAAGAAATACATGTTATGTTATATGTTTTGAAGTTCATGAGTATAAGTATAGCTTGGATACTTTAAATGTTTCAAAGCTATTGTTTTGCGAAATGCAATATGTTTTGAGTTATATACTCTATTTGACAAAGTATGAGTTTAGCTTGAATACTTTAAATGTTTCAAAGCTACATGATTTAAGGAATGCATATATTCTGTATTCAAAGTATACGAACAATTGGCGGTGATTATTTTACAAACTCTTATGTACTAAACCACTGCTAATTGAAAACCCCATGACAAATACTGGAATTGCTCACAAGCTTAGATTAGCTTACCCGGACTTTGTTCGGACCCCCCTTTCAGGTAATTAGTAGCAGTCTTGACTTGAGGACGTTGATGATGAATCTGCTGATTTTGGGAAGATATGTTTAAGTAGTTTCTCTTCAGAAACCTATGAACTCTAGTAGTACATTTTGTATTAGTAGACAATGTAAGAATATGTATTAAGCCCTCAGGGCAGCTGAACATGTATTGTATAAATGTTATAAGTCTTTAAGTTTTTAGTTATACTCTGAATGTGTAACCATGTATGCTATGTATGGAGCGGCAGTACCGAACGGATGTGCATAAATTAAAAATGAGAAAAGAAAAGAAAAAGTTTTTCACGCTTCCGCAAAACGTATGTTGCACATCTATTCGATACCGCTGCATATGCCAGCCTTGTCTCAGGGCCCTCGGGTCTCGGGGCGGCGATCGCGATCCGGTGATCCGCTTAGGGTGGGTTTCGGGTCGTGACACCTTTTTCTTAAGTTTTACACCCATCCACTATTCAAACACCATTCTCACTAATTCAGGAATAACCAATGACATTCCCCACCAAGGAATGGAATTTGCCCATGCTCTCCAGACCACGTTATAGTGAAGAAGAACATGGTCTAAAGAAGAACATGGTCTAAAGATTCAACCTTCAATTTACTAAACTGACACAACCCAGATTCTCTATCAATAATAATGCCACATCTAGATAGATAATTTGTTGTTTTCATTCTACCATGCCAAGAGAGCCAACCAAAAAATTTGACACTCAGAGGGGAAGGTTTTTTCATAATAGATTCAATGTTTCAACTTGAGAACCATAAAGAGATTCAAACATCTTGTATAAAGCATTTACAGAAAACCCACCTGAAGTCGAATTATTCCACAAAAGGAAATTAGTATGGTTTGGCCTTAACACTACTGCCGAGATGACCTTCACCTTAAATTGTAATAAACATTCCCTCTCCCATGAAAATAATATACATTTGAGTAATTCCTGCCAATTTACATTTATTTGGTTCTTTTGCTTTAGTTCAGCCACAAATAAATCCTTATCCTTTGCCAGGATGAACAGCCTAGGAAAAGTTAAGCAAAGAGATGATTTCTCAATTCAATGATCCTTCCATACTAAAATAATTTTGCCATTACCAACCACCAACTGAATGTTTTCTATAAAAAGTTTAAGCACAGAACACCTAGAACTTTCAAGTTTCAAAATATCAAACCATAATCTGGAACACTTGTTGTTTGACATTCCACTTGGCATCTAGGCTTCAATTGGGAATTCATATTTTTCACAAATCACTCTTCTCCACAAAGCAGCTCTATCTATCCCAAACCTCCACCACCATTTCAGAAGGAGACATTTATTCATGACATTTAAATCTCTCAAGCCTAAACCTCCTCTATCTATTTATGCCAGCAACTTACTCCATTTCACTAGATGAAGCTTTTTCTTTGACTCATCCCCACCCCTACAGGAATCTGGATTTAATCCCCCCAATTTCTTTAACCACACGAGTAGGCATCTTAAAAATAAAGAGGTAATAGATGAGAAGGTTAGCGAATACTGATTTAATGAGAACTAGCCTTCCAGCAAAAGACAAAAACTTTCTTTTCTAACCTGCCAAATCTTGTTTAATCTTATCAATTACTGGAGACCAAGTTGATTTTTTCCTAGGATTCAAGCTGCGACAAAATCAGATGCCACCTGATTAGAAATCTCGACACCCCAAAGAGTACTCTTGAGAAAATAAATCTTCAACCTGGAAATCACCTCAAAGCATCTTAAAATTCTCCTTACATTGATGATCCCATCCCAATCGGCATTATAAAACACCACTATATCATCTGCAAACTATAAATGAGAGAGAATCAGATTCCTCTCCCAACTTGCGCCCCTCTAATTAGACCAGCATCTCTAGCCCTTTTGAGTAATATATTCAGACCCTCTACCATAATGATGAAAAGAAAGGGGGATAGTAGATCCCCTTGCCTTAACCCTTTCTCACTCTTTAATTTAACTAAAGGAGAACCATTAACTAAGACGGATTGGAAAACTGAACAAATACATCCTTTAATCCAACCAATCCATTTTTTTTCCCAACTCCAAATTCTTCATTAAGTTGAACAAAAACTCCTAATTAACATGGTCATATTCCTTCTCAAAATCTAATTTCAACAAAATACCTTTTTTTCCATTTTTCTTCCAACCATCAACAACCTCATTAGCTATAAGGACCTCATCGAGAATATTCCTCCCACTCAAAAAATCAAATTGAATCTCACCAATAACAGAGGGCAACACTTTCTTGAGCCTTCCAGACAAAAGTTTTGCCAGTACCTTATAAATGAAACAAATCAGACAAATAGGTCTATATTCTAACAAAGAGATGGGATTATCATTCTTTGGTATTAGGGTAATAAAGGTAGAATTCAAACCTTTTATAATCTTACCATTTGTATGGAACTCACTCATAAATTGAATGAGATCATCCTTAACCACTTTCCAACACTTCTTAAGGAATAGTAAATTGAACCCATCCAACCCTGGCGCTTTATTCCCATCACGCTCTTTGAGAGCCTACAACACCTCTTTCTCTGTTAATGGTAACTCAATATCATCCGCCTCTGCCCTGCTCAAACCTAATTTAAACTAACCCCTCAACTTTGGTCTCTTAGCCCAAGCTTCAAAAAATTCATTATTGAAATGCATCATAACTATCTCTTTTAATCTTATTGGATCCCAGTAGATTCCTTTTTTGCCTGCCATTGGCCGTCGCATAGAAAAATCTAGTGTTGTTATCACTCTTTAAAGTCCAATCCAAGCGGGACTTTTGAAGGCAAGACCATTCCACCATTTTGCTCACATTCTGAATAGACCCATGCAACTCCTTGTCTTTTAATTTTTCATCTTCAGATAATTCCCTCATTTCTGATATTAAGTCCAATTCATGCAATTCAGCCTAAGAATCCTTCAGTTTCAGCTCCATGTTACCAAAAACATTGGAATTCCATTGCTTCAGGGAGTTCTTAACCCACTGTAACTTTTTAAAAATTCTGAATCCAGCCTAACCAGGAACTTGGCATTCCTTCCATTCTCTTCCTACCAATGGCTAAAAACTAAGGTGAAGAGTCTATGCATTCAAAACTTTATACAGCTTCGGGCCCCAGTCCCTTACATCCTTCATGAAAAGAATTGGGCAATGATCAAACAGATATCTAGGTAAACCCCACTACCTCAATCTGAATTTCTCCAGCCATTCTGGATGAGCAAGAAATCTATCAATTATGCTCCACCGATCACCCTCATAAGAGATAATCTCTGTGTATTTCCGACCTAGCATTGGAAAATCAATCAAACCCATTTTTTCTACAAATTCTTTGAACTCTCTCATCCCTCTATTTCTTTGAATACACCCCTTTCTTTCTCCCATATTTAATACCTCATTGAAATCATCACCTACACACCAAGGTGATACCCAATTCTCTTTTTGGCCCAGCAAACAATCCCATGGAGTTCTTCTTTCCTTAATTATATTAGGGGCATATACATTGACAATAGAGCAATTAAAATCAGAAAGAAAATTACCTGAAATAATAATGAAGTTCCTTTCTAAAAGCCGACATCGAGAACTTAGAAAAATCCCAAATAGATAAGAGACCTCCAGAACTGCCAATTGATTCTGAAGTAACAAAATCAAATTCTGAATCATGCTATAAGGACTGGACTCAGAATCTTGAGATGTTCTCATTTCCTTGTAACAAAACCATTTCAATTTTTTTTCTCTCTGATCAATTTTTTTACCTTTCTCCTCTTCTCCGCCTTGCCCAACCCCCTAATATTCTACGATAAGATATTCATCAAAAAACAATGATCAAACCTAATAAAATCTTAAAACCACTCGGCTCAGACAAAATGTCTTTGCCCGTTGTGTACCACTGTCCCATTCTTATTTTCAAGCTCTGAAAATCTACTGATAACTTCACTATCGTCTTCCCTGCCTTTAATACCCAATATTCTACCAATGTCCCATGTTGCTTGAGCTTCGCTAAGAATCATTATGTTCGAATTTGAACTAGATGTTGAAGACATAGATAGAGAAATAGTTTTCGCAGCTACTCTAAAAATGATGCTCTTCTTTCTCCTTTTGTGAAAATGATCAAACTTCGTTCTACAAATCATCACTCTTTCGTCATCTTTACTCCTAGTAGCCTTACCTTTTCTTGTCTGGCTTCGCCTTTCTTGGTAACCACTATCAGCCCTAGATTCTATTTGTGTTAACTAAAAGTTTCCCATTGGGTTTTCCACTCTTCTTGAATGTTTTTGAATAGAAGCAAGTCATGGCCTGTAACCTACTGTTAGACCCTTTTACACTTGACACGGTGGCTTGGGGCATGGGGAGGCATGTCCGGCCTTGGTGACATTGGCATGGGCATGGGGAGGCATGCTATGCCTTGGAATAATATTCAGACTTGGAATGTTATTCAAGTGCGGAAATACATTCGGGTGTTGGAATGCTATTCAAGGATGGAATAAAATTCGGAAGTGGGAATGACTTTCCAGAGTTGGGATATGTCAAAAATATTCTAAGTATCGGATACTTAGACAGTGCAGAGTTGGTGCAGCTGATGGTTTGTGAACAGTTGGTGCATGGGTTGCCTTTGGCAAGGCAGATGCACACAGGGGGAAGGACTGGTTTTGCAAGTGGTTGTATCCACTCCTGTCAGGTGGACAAATTGTACTTTGACAGATATAGGGGGGAGTACCTCCTCGAAGCGCCCATGGGCGAGTGGCCTGTGCGGCTAAGGAAGACCAAGGCGTGTGGGGGCATGGCTTGGCAACGATGGCTAACACGGAAGCATGGGTTGGGTCAAGGAGTGCGTGGGTTCAAGGCTGACTATATATGGCCGTGTCCCTGGGTGAGGGCTCGGGCTTGGCAGTTGCGGCACAGGGCAGTTGCAGGGCAGTTGCGGCGCAGGGCAGTTGCGAGGCAGTTGCTGGGCGCAAGACAGTTGCGTGCGGTTGCACAAGGCAGTTGCGAGGCAGTTGCGTGCGGTTGTGCGGGGCAGTTGCGTGCAGTTGCGCAAGGCAGTTGCAGGGCTGACAAAAGGCGCAAGGCAAGTGCCTGCTGAGTTGGCGCATGGATAGTGTGCGACAATGGGAGGCACGGATCCTTACAGGTGGCATGCTGATCCAAAGGTCCCTATTGTGTGCGGCAAAGTGAGGCACGGATCCTCACAAGTGGCGCACATCCCAGGCTTTCGAGAGCACTAGCAGTTGTGGGCGCAACTGCATGTCACAGATAGCAGTCTGTGACAAACCCTAGCAGTTGGGGGTAACTACATGTCATGTGCATGTCACATGTGAGCGGTTGAGATCTTTGGCTATAAAAGGGTGCGAGGTCTCTTGTAAACGAGGGAGAAGACAGGGCATAGTGTAGAGAGCAAGGCTGAGAGCATTGTTGTGTTTCTCTTTGTGTGTGAGGAAGAGTGTCTTGTATTCCTACGGGAATCATATTCCTTTGTATTCATAATTCTGGTGGGTTAGTGAATAAAAGGTTGGGGGTTTTTCCCTGTATGCTTTGGTGTCTTCTTTCCAATTCCGCTGTGCTAAACACTGTGTGTGTTTTTGTGGGTGTTTTGAGTGGCTGGTTGTTCAGGTGACAACGCCATCACAGGAAAAAATTTGGTGTCAGAAATTAACCCTTGTGACAGTTGGTATCAGAGCCAGGTTCTGGCCATGGCTGGTGGCTCAAACGCTGAACTGCGTGAACAAGTGGCTCGGATGGAGGACTTCCTTGGTTCTCCCCAGTCAGATGATGCTGTGCCTATAGCAGTCTAGTACGCAAGGCTGTTCGAGTTGGTGGAGAACGTCCAGAATGCCCAGGACGAACTCAAAAAGGCGGAGGAAGATCACTATCTTGAAGGCCAAGTCAAGATCAGTGACCTCCTAGGGTGATCTTGGGGCGTTGGCCGAATCTCTCAAAGGCAGATTGGACACACTAGATGCGGACATGACGCTGCTGTAAGCGGGCATTGCATACTGGTACTGTTGGTATGCACGGGGGCGGGCAGAAGGCCAAAGTACCAGAACCAAAGGCGTTCTCTGGCACACTGGAGTGCCAAAGAACTGGAGAATTTTCTGTGGGACCTGACCCACTATTTTCAGGCAGTGCATATTCCGGATGGTGAGCGGGTGAACCTCACATCCATGTACCTGACCGAGGATGCCAAACTGTGGTGGCGGACTCGGGCAGAGGACACTTCACGTCCTCAAATCATGACGTGGGACATGCTGGTGGCAGAAATGGAGGAGCAGTTCCTCCCAAGCAACACGGCATGACAGGCTTGTGATGCTTTGCGGCGGCTCAGGCAGATTCGGACAGTCAGGGAGTATGTCAAGCAGTTCTCATCTTTGATGCTTGACATAAAAAATATGTCTGAGGAGGACGAGCTCTTCAATTTCATTGCTAGTCTTCAGAACTGGGCACAGACAGAACTGCGTCGACAAGGTGTAAAAGACTTGTCCGCAGCCATAGCAGCAGCCGATGCCTTGGTGGACTACAAGTCACAGGCAATTGGGGACGGCAGCAAAGGGGCTGAGGGTGCTGGAAAGGATAAGTCCAAGGAGCGCAAGAAGGACAGAAAGAAAGTCGGGAAGACTGGTTCTTCGGAGGGGCAAACTGACAAAGCCTCAAGTTCCAAGGAGCCGTTCAAAGGCTAGACCCCAGGCGGATGCTATATTTGTGATGGACCACACCGGGCCATGAATTGTCCAAAGAGGGAAAAACTGAATGCTCTTATGGCGAAATAGGAAGAGAGTTCAGAAGAGGAGACCGTGAGGGTCAACCCCATCCAACTTCTCAATGTGTTGCAGAAGGAGGACTCGGTGCCAAAGAAGGGGTTGATGTTCGTGGACATAGTGCTGAACAACCAAGTTGTCAGTGCAATGGTGGACACGGGGGCTACTAACAACATTGTCTCAGACAGTGAGGTGTATAGGCTAGGCCTTGCACTGCAGCCAGATTCCAGTGTGATCAAGGCAGCCAATTCTAAGGCAAGTCGGGTTGCTGGAGTAGCAAGGGGTGTCCAGGCCAAGGTGGGAAACTGGAGCGGGGAGTGCAGTTTCTTGGCCATGCCCTTGGATGATTTCCAAGTCATCCTTGGGTTGGAGTTTTTCCAGAAGGCGAAGGCAGTGGTGATGCCTCACCCTGGTGGAATGCTGATCATGGACGAGGGGAGTCCATGTTTTGTTCCTTTCTCTAAAGCAAAGAAGGGAAGGGTTTCTGTCACATCCCCCTTACCCACCCTGTGCGGATTAGGGGCATGCAACCGGCCAGTTAGGCACCCATCGGTTTTTTTTTTGAAATCAAAATGCCGACGGTAATCCTAACCACTGGCCATTCATCAGTAACATCCAAGTACAATGCATTCAATTAATATAAGTTGCAGCGGAACTAAGGGAATGCATAACACCTTGGCAGAGCCATTAATACATCCATGGTTAACTATTACATCATTGTCCTACAAAAGATACGAGTCTTAGGTTTCAGTACATCATATTCAAAAATGGAGTTAGGTACAAAAATGGTTAATTCATGGATTCTTCAAAATAGTGCTTCGGGTCTCCAACCCGCTAATCCCGGTCGCTGGGTCCCTCACCTGAAAAATGTTAGGGAAGGGGTGAGCTTTAAAAAGCCCAGTGAGTAACACGGGTCCCCTGTCATGGGTTTCAAACCATTGTTGTTTATAAAACAGGTGGTTGGATCAGACATTTCAGAGGATATAGTTAAATCCGTATATTTGAACAATATTTAAAACAAGAATACAGTCAAAACATCATAGCAACAGAACAGTTCAATAATGAGTGGAGCAGAACAGTATAACAGGATAACAGTACAGTATGCACAATTTAAATAGTGCAATATGCTCATACAGTGTTCAAGACTGAATTTGGTACCATGAGTCAGTTATTCTTTTAGTAAAAACAATGATAATTTCATTTCAATACGGGACAGTGAAATTGGACAGGGTAAAATATAGTCATGCATTGCGTAGAAGCATGGAAGACAGTATATCAGTAGGAACAGTACAGTACAGTATAAAAAATACAATAACTAGACGGTGTACTTATACACCAATTCAGGAGTCTAGGTTATTCACCTTGTGCGGTAACGGGACTTAACTGAGAAGCCTTTCTCTTCTTCTTATCCTTCTTTATCCTAGAAAATTTATGAACATTTCGTAAATCTCACATGAATCTTAACTTGGTTTATTCAAAATTTAACCTGAGTAAGACTATCTCGATGTCTATGTGTTTTTATGATAATTGAAATTCACCTTTGCACCCACTCTTTCAGGGTTTCCGTGTCTTCCTGTTTCTTTAGTTTAGCCTCCGCGACCATTGCCTTGGTACGCATCTTGTATATAAACGGTCGAACGGAGACTACCTCGGTTGTTTTGGCTATCCTTATGTTCCGTTCGATAATCTTTTGTTGCCATAATAGTTGTTGCATGAACTCCTATTGCTTCTTGTCAGCTAGTCTTTCGGCTTTAGACATAATGGTAAATTTCTTGTTTTTCCCTTCCATGACTGGCTTGAGTTTTTATCCTATAGCATGATCCCAAGAAGTCAGGATGTGTACTACCTCTAGACAGTCCGGTCATGAAATTATTTAAGCTTTCATTGGGTTAGTTCTTAGTTCATTCGGATGTTATCTAACTTGATACAGGGTTAGGGGTATTTTGGGTCATTTCACAGTTGTGAAGTTGCGACTCCGATTCGTCATCCAATCACGTGTATAGTCCCCTACGTGTCAGGGTTTCTATTGTTTTCAGTTTCGTCTCAATCGGACTTTGTTTGGGTTCTAAACAGTGTCAGGGGCAATTTGGTAATTTCGTGTGTTGTATTTTTCGGCACTTTATCTGCTAATACGGACCTCACCGTTGAGTCCGGAATGTCTGACATAGTCAAAATAGACTATCTTTTAGTTGTACTTGGGTTCGAGTATCATCAGGGGCAGTATGGTCATTTACTCCTACGTATTTGTATTTTTCGGGACTTAATTTCCCAAATCGGACTCCACCATTGAGTCCGGAATGATTGAAATAGTGAAAATACACTATTCATTTGACTTATTTGGACTTCGTTTGACCTATTTATGACCTAGGGGTAATTTGGTCATTTTTATTTAATTAATAAATTAATTTATTATTTATTAAATTATCAAGGGTATAAATGAATTAAAACATCAGAAACTGGGCCACAGTGTAATATTCAGAACTGTTGGGGGTTGGTTTGCAATTTCCAAAAGGTTTGAACTGAACCAAAGGGTTCAGTCCTTAAGTAATTGAACCGGACCGGTCCAATCCGGTTCTGACCGGTTCAGGGTAATGTGCTGACGTCATGCTGACGTCAGCCCTAAAATTTAAAATTTAAAATCAGTTATGCTAAAACGACACAGTTTGGTTTTAAACGGGTTATCCGTTTCTCGGTCGGGTCGGGACCCGACCCGAAAACCCGATCCATGCCCGACTCGTACTGTTCATCGTCTTCACCCGTCTAGGGCCACTGTTGCCCTAGAAAATTGCAGAATTTTCTCCCTCTATTTCGTGGAGTTTTAGGTGCGGCTTTCAACAGGTTTTGATCCTAAACGACTTCTGGGAGTAAAACGAACCTCTTGGCATTGGTTTCAAGCTTCGGGTTCATCCATGGTGTTCTGTTTCGGCCGACGTTCAGGGGGAATTTCAGTTGGGTTGCATGGCCTCGTTTCTCAACCATTTTGGACGGGGTTTGGTTCTCTGAAATCCACACAGCAAGGGCTTCGATCCCCCATCCTTAAATCTCAGTTTAGGGGTCTAGTTTAAAGATTTGGTTTTTGGGCCGAGAAGAATAGCCTCGGTTTTGAGGGCTTAGACCTAGGTCTCTAGGTCGTGTATAGTGTTTTTCGGGGTCCTAGGAGGGTCCATTTCATGTTTTGATCATCCAAAGTTCGGTTGGTTGAGGTCGAATCAGACCTGCAACCTCAAGGTCCATCAATGGCGGTTGCTACGGGTTTGGGTTTTTGGGGCAGTTCTGATGGTCCAAATGTTCACAATCGATCCAGATTTTATGGTCTAAACATGATACATGCATTAACAATCCTAAAAGCTATAAAACAGTAGCCAAATCAAGGAGGAAAATTTTAGAAAATTTTGGACAACTGACCTTCGTACAGTGGTCTCCCTCACTGGCTGTGCTCAAACAAAACCTTCAACAGTTGGTCTTGGTCCCTCCGTGTAGTCCTTGACTTCCTTTAAGCTCCTTCAATGGATCAAGCCCCACATTCAAGCTATCTCTCTCTAACTTCCTCTCTCTAACCCACTTTCTCTCTCTAAAATCAGTATACAAGGTCTCTCTACAGTTCTGATTTTTTTTCCTCCAAGCATATATGGAGATTGTATAAGTTACCAAACCAGATTTCCTCTTGATGTTTCATCTCCCCCAAGTGCATGATGGGTTTGCATGCAATTTGGTTGGGAGGAGATGTAATCATGGTGGGATAGGCATGATGGCTATAGCATAGGGTGATGCATGCTGATGTGTTGCATGCTTGGCTATTGGTCATTTTGGGGAGAGGCCAAATCTGATTACTAATTAAATATATATCTTTGCATATATATGCACAAAAGTGTTCCTAGCCTAGGTGGTAATTTTTTTGGTAAACCAAATTTTGCCTAGGTTGGTCAAGGGATCAAATCCTCTTGGCCACATTTTTGGTCTTTTTCCCATATTTCGGGCTTAGGCCCTGTTTGGCTGCGCATTAATACAGTTTCACTGTTTTCTTCCTAACTTTCATTCTGTAGCTTATTTTTCGACGCGGTTTCTTTCAGTCAACTCCTAGTTAGGTTAGCTTCAGTGTCTGAGGGTTCAGTGATAGTAATCAGTTTCTCAGAATTTTTAACATTTGCTAACATGGGTTTTGTCAGTGTTAAACAGTTGATTCTAAACAGTTAAATGCCAGATCAGATTTCAAGAAGAGTTTTTCATTACATAATTTAATAATTAAGTCTGGGGTGTTACAGTTTCGAGGATTTCTGCAATTCAGGTCCTTGAAGAGTCAGAAGGTTCTGATGGTGGGGAGAAGTCCTACTTGGATGCTTTAGTAGGCAAAGGTGCAGCAGTGCCAAAAGCTGCAGGGAATATGTTCGATGACATGCAGGCCGGGGGCCTGAATTCAGAAGCTTGATGTTCTGAAGGTGATGGGTGGGCTGGCTAGTGGGAAAGGGTCAACCGTGACCAGAAATAGTGGCAAACTTTCCCAAGTTTAATGATCGATCGACAACAAAGGCTGAAGGCTGGAGTTCTTCAGCAAGACTTGGTGGGGGCCAAGTGTGTTCTACATGGGCGACAACCAGTGCAGAAGGATGCTGTGGGTGCCGATTAGGCGCAGTATCAAGGTTCAGTACGGCATGGTGCTGTTTGGGGGCCGTTTGTAGGCGCAGCATTGGTGCAGTTCTCCAAGTGCAGTGAGAGTAGCCTTGGAATAATCCGATGAGTGCATCGGACTCTTCAAGTGGGGGTGGTTTGTTAGACCCTTTTACACTTGACACGGCGGCTTGGGGCATGGGGAGGCATGTCCGGCCTTGGTGATATTGGCATGGGCATGGGGAGGCATGCTATGCCTTGGAATAACATTCAGACTTGGAATGTTATTCAAGTGCGGAAAGACATTCGGGTGTTGGAATGCTATTCAAGGATGGAATAAAATTCGGAAGTGGGAATGACTTTCCAAAGTTGGGATATGTCAAAAATATTCTAAGTATCGGATACTTAGACAGTGCAGAGTTGGTGCAGCTGATGGCTTGTGAACAGTTGGTGCATGGGTTGCCTTTGGCAAGGCAGATGCACACAGGGGGACGGACTGGTTTTGCAAGTGGTTGTATCCACTCCTGTCAGGTGGACAAATTGTACTTTGACATATATAGGGGGGAGTACCTCCTCGAAGCGCCCATGGGCGAGTGGCCTGTGCGGCTAAGGAAAACCAAGGCGTGTGGGGGCATGGCTTGGCAACGATGGCTAACACGGAAGCATGGGATGGGTCAAGGAGTGCGCGGGTTCAAGGCTGACTATATATGGCCGTGTCCTTGGGTGAGGGCTCGGGCTTGGCAGTTGCGGCACAGGGCAGTTGCATGCAGTTGCGCAAGGCAGTTGTTAGGCGCAAGGCAGTTGCGTGCGGTTGTGCGGGGCAGTTGCGTGCAGTTGCGCAAGGCAGTTGCAGGGCTGACAGAGGGCGTAAGGCAACTGCCTGCTGAGTTGGCGCATGGATAGTGTGCGACAATGGGAGGCACGGATCCTCACAGGTGGCATGCTGATCCAAGGGTACCTTATTGTGTGCGGCAAAGTGAGGCACGGATCGTCAGAGGTGGCGCACATCCCAGGCTTCTGAGAGCACTAGCAGTTGTGGGCGTAACTGCATGTCACAGATAGCAGTCTGTGACAAACCCTAGCAGTTGGGGGTAACTGCATGTCATGTGCATGTCACATGTGAGCGGTTGAGATCTTTGGCTATAAAAGGGTGCGAGGTCTCTTGTAAATGGGGGAGAAGACATAGCATAGTGTAGAGAGCAAGGCTGAGAGCATTGTTGTGTTTTTCTTTGTGTGTGAGCAAGAGTGTCTTGTATTCCTACGGGAATCATATTCCTTTGTATTCATAATTCCGGTGGGTTAGTGAATAAAAGGTTGGGGGTTTTTCCCTGTATGCTTTGGTGTCTTCTTTCCAATTCCGCTGTGCTAAACACTGTGTGTGTTTTTGTGGGTGTTTTGAGTGGCTGGTTGTCCGGTGACAACGCCATCACAGGCAAAAATTTGGTGTCAGAAATTAACCCTGTGACACCTACCACCCTTAGGAATTGAGACCAAAAATACTTTGTTTATGCCCGGCCCAATTTCAGTTGCTCCACTTGAGATACTAATTATAGGGCCATTAGGAGGTGAGCTATCAAAGCCTTAATCGCTTCCTTCAATAGATTTTAACTCTATCTGGTTAAGCTCCTCAGTCTCTTCATCTTCGATGTCTTTACAATTTTCTAGGCACCTTTTTACAATTTTAACTTCTAGTGTCCAACTAACACTTTATGATATTTCCACTCCAATCAACACGTTCCATGTAATCAACCATGTCTACTTCCTTGGCCACGCCATCGTCTTCCTCTACAGAACCATCATCCTCTGGACCGAATCTAATTCCCTTGTCATCGCACTAGTGATTACAAACCCAAGTATTTTGAACATTGCTTATCCTAACAATTTGTTCTTCGACAACTCTAATCAAATAGATATTTCCTTTATAGATTAGCTTTACCACTGAATTAATTGGATCCATACAACTGGTCTTAATCAACACTTTACCATTCTCAAATGACAGTGATTTCAATGTAGCATCATCGAATCGTAACACTACACCCCAAATACTTCCAATCTTATGGAAGGTATTCATATTCCAAACAATTAAAGGGATACCAAAATAATTAATCCAGATTAATTATCACGACTTGAAACCTACCCTTCGAGGATTAGGGATCGGTGACTGACACTGCCACTCGGACAAGCCGTACATAATCAAATGAATCGCACAAAATGATAAAAATTTTGATAAATCAGAAATCATTAAAACATTTAATGCGGAAGCTACACCAATTGCAATTCATCTAATTATAAACTAAACTCCAACCACCATCAATCAAATATCTATAAGTACCATTTTGTTCACCATGATTCACTAATCAAATTTAACACCTCTATCAATGATACAATATAAAAAATACCTATTTTTGATTAGGCTTACAAAGTACGCATTCAAAACGTAACTTGGAGTTCATGTCATCAGTATTGTTCATAGCCTCGCCACTAGTTCTACTAGTCACCCCATTCACCCCATTTTGTTCCTTCTCTTATAGAGTTACCTGAAAAATAGATATAAATATAGAGTGAGCTAACTTAACTCAGTAAGTAAATTTTCTTGCTCTGCCATGGGTTAAGGTCAGTACAGAAAGAGTGTAATCAAAGATAAGCAAAGGATATGGTAATATAATAGCCAGTCACCAAAAATGTAAAACAACAGAAATGACCTGAGGGTCCAACAAGCACGTCCCACGATAATATGATATAAGTGAACTACAATTCAACAATGGGGACTTAGCCTATACAATAGTTAGTTGCCACAACTCATCAGGTATCACAGATAGCCAAATCAGATCATATGATAGACTGCAAGGCATATTAGTAATCAAAACGTACCATCAATCAAGCGTATCAATAACAGAAATGCATCATCAGATAATCAAAAAAAGGCATAGTAAGCATATTAATGATTTGATAATATGTCCACAGATAAGCCACAGACCATCTCAACATGGCGTATCTGGGATCAAGAATATATTGATAGATAAACCACGGACCAACTCAACGTGGCGTACCTGGAATCATATCAATAATCTGTGAGTGCAACATCAAAATATCCATAAACGATATAAAATACAAACAGAACATATGCGGAAACATACAGGGCCTGACATACCCTCAAAAGTACTCATCTAGGTCCACTCCCCCTTCGAACCACTGGATAACACTAGAGCTCTGTATATATATCATGTCCTTCAAGGACTAAGCATTGGGCTCATCCTCAAACATTGATCAAGCATCTGTGAATTAGATGGACGTTGTGACAGATCACAACTCGAGGCACACATACAAATATCATGATCATCATAATTTCACAGGCGATGTACATATTTGTGGAATGGAAAATAGAGAGGCATAACATTTTTTCAATATCTAAACAAGTATAGAAATGGACAAATAAACATGTAAAGATATTGGCAATCAATTTCTTAATAAAGCCACAATGTAGAACAAGCATCAAATATAGAGATCATCAATGTCAAATATGTATAGATTACAAATTGGCAGCGTCAAGAAAGAAATTGTGACATGGCTAGGAATACCACATGCTAGAGTTCGGGTTTACTTTCATTGGGTTCTTAGCATTGCATTCCCATGTGGTTATCATAATAGTTACCCCGTAGCTTTTTTTTCATTTTTCATCGTTTGGGTGATCCTATAATCACGGGTCAAAAATACAGGCATAATGAATCAGTATTCATTCTAGTCTCAAACTTTGTTATTCAATGTTTTAAGTTCTTTTCAACTTAGTCTATTTAATTAAAGGACTTCAATTTTCTATTTAGGGGTTCCCTGATGCCATATAACTTATTTGGCCATTCAAGGGCATTATGGTAATTTACTTTTTAATATTTCATATTTCTCCGTATACGATTTACATATTCAGACTTCATTTTGAGTCTATTTTGTCCTTATAGCATTTACATGGACTCGTTAATTTCATTATTACACTTCTGGTAACTTCATTATGTCTCAAGGACGTATTCATCATTTTTTAGTTTGTTATCGAGTCTTATTTTCCTTAAAGGAACATTACCATTAAGTCCGAAGGATCGAATATAATTAATTTAAGCTTTTTAGATCTTAATTTGCTTATTTGTGACCTACATTAAGCCTAGGGGCATTTTCATAATTTTACGCTTTTATGTGTCATATTTTTCGGTACTTTGTTTGCTAAAATGGACTCTACCGCTGAGTCCGGATGGTTCGAAATAGTCAAGATGGGCTACCTTTTATATTTAATTGGCTTCGGATATCATTAGGGGTAAAATGTTAATTTGATATTTTGCGTGTCTATATTTTTGGGACTTTGTTTCACAAAATGGATCCCCCCATTAGGTCCGGAATGACCCAAATGTTAACGTACGTATTTTTACAATCATCGGAGTCCAATTGGTCACTTAACTGATCATTACGACGTATTTGGAATTATCCCAGTTTGCCCGTCCGTATTTTTTGGGATTTAAATTCACAAATCAGACTTTGTGGTTGGGTCAGGAATGCCCAAAAATATTTGGTTGTACTATTCTTTTATTTTAATTGACCTTCATTTGATCTATTTTTGGTCTAGGGGTATTTTGGTAATTTCTCATTAATTAAAGGGATTTAAATGAATATTTATGGGCCTTAATAGAATTTTCCTAAACAGTGGGGGTTAAATTATAATTACAGAAACTACTGGTTTTAGGTTTAAACTTGAACCTACTAGTTCACTAGTTACTTTTGAAATTCCTTTAAAATTTATTCTAAAAATCGATTGGTTTGCCCTACTTTTAAGTGAACCGGCACCAAATCATCAGGAGCCAACCTGTTCAAGCTGGTCTACCACGTCGGTTTAATGAAACGCCCCAAAAACGACGCCGTGTTGAATATGCTCAAACCTATTTATCATACGGTCAGAACCCAAATTGCTAACTGACCCGATACCCGACCCGCGGGTACTATTCATCATCTTCCTTATCGAGGGAGACGTGAACCAGTCTAACTCTAAAATTCTCTTCTTTATTTTGTGGGTTTTCAAGCATGGATTTTTACTGTTTTGGATTCTTATGTGTTGTTGGAAGCTTAACAAAGATTTTGGCATTGATTTCGTGTTTTCTATCGAGTTCAAAAGCTCTATCGAGCTTTCATGGCCATTCTAAATAGCCTTCTGGTTTATGCTCATCTTTCCATCAATTTTGATGGTTCTTGGCCTCCTCCTTGTCTCAAGTATCAAAAAATTAAAACATACCTGGAAGATACCAAATAAAGAAACAAATTGAATTATGTGCACTCGTACAAAAGATAAATACTAACGCACACACCTAGTAGAATCTCTCACTCACAACTAAATGGTGTGCCCTTCTCACTTTCTATATTTAGGACTACGGGATATGTTACAACGTTTACAATTTAATTGTAAACTTTAAACGAGGTTATTCAAAATGTGGTAAAGAGAGGCTTTAAAAAAAGGTATTGAGAGAGAGAGAGAGAGAGAGAGAGAGAAATTTAGTGTTGCTTTCTTAACACCATTCACCGACCTCTCAATATTAATTTGTCCATCCTCAAATTATATCACTACAAGAATTAGGGTTTTTTTGTGCTGCTTATAAAAGTGTCGCAAATATAAACATTGCCAAAAGTCATTATTTGTGATAAAAAAATGAGACCGCCGCAATTAACAAATTTTTGCGGTGAATAATTGGTCACGTAACAAAATGTCACAGATAGTAACTTATTTGCAATGATTATTATAAATGTTGCTAATATTTACTTATTTACAATGCTTTTTAGCACTGTTCATAATTTTAAAATTATTTATAGTTACTTATTTGCAGCACTTTTTACCATGGCTAATAATTTAATTTTTTTTAGTTTTATTATTTGTGACTAAATATAGCGTCGCTAAAACTTTATGTTCGCATCCCTAATAGTTACTTATTTAGAGTGATTTTTAGTACTGCTAATAATTTTAAAAAAATTGGTTAGTGTTATTTTTTGCGACGAAATATTGCATCGCTAATATTGTAATATTCGTGACGCATATGATGCAATTTAATTATTGACAACAGTTAATTTGCATCACAATATTTATTCATTTTTGTAGAAACGTCATTTAGAGACACTCCACGCCCAAAACAAATATTCTTCCCTCCCTCGCCATTAGCGAACAAAAGCACCAATTGGAATACGGCACAATTCTCCAAATCCATGAACAAAAGAACACAATTGACCAGCCAAATCTAAATAAACACTGTCACGATTATTTGTAACACTTTCTTTGACTTTGGACTGTCACTAATATTTATATTTTTGAAGTAATAAAGTAGCTTATTTAACTAGGTAAAACGGCTTTATTAACATAATTCAATTATTTGTGACACGAATGAAGATCATTTATAAAAAACAAAATTGACATACATACCCGTGCATAAGCTAGTTATAGAATAATCTCTCATTAATGATGCATTTATTACGATTTTATCAGCTTCAGTTGCAATTAAATCACAAAGTCAAAAGTCAATCTCTATTGTATGATCTACAGTTGTATTTTTTATAAATTCCAAAACTAAAACTAGTAGACAATCCATGACTGCACGTTAATCCAGTCATTGTGAAAGTGATTAGCCAAACATTTATGCATCACAATTGACCTGTACGAGGAGAGTATGGAAGATTTCAATGACTCACATATTGTTAATAGTTATATTATTAGGTGGTATTCTTTTAACTTAAGTGGACATGGTTCACATTAGGATAAGTAATTTAATTAGATTCTTATTTTTTCTCCATTGACCCACTTTTTACAATCCCAATAATAAGTCATTGAAATTAATTAATTAAGTTTTATTTTTCTTGTTTTAAATTTTTTAATTTTTAAGTCATCATATAACCTGTCTTACACTCCCCTTTTTAACTCACTTGATAAAAAAAAAAAAATAGGGTAAATTACACCTACCTCCCCTAAAGTTTCTGACAATTGCAGAAACCTCTCATATACTTTCTGAAATAACACTGTCCCCCCCTGTCAGACCTATTGGCTAAACGGTGTTAACAGAATCTATTCATTTACTACTTTACCCCTTATATTTTAATAATTATTTTAAAGTCAAAAATTAGAAATTCTCTTCCCTCTTTCTTCCTCTCTCATATTTACTTTACCCTTTATCACTTCTCTCTCTCAATTTCTTTGCCCTAACCACACATAAATCTCAATCCCACCGTCAACCACCACCGCATGTCACCGACGCCATAGCCACCACCCATGTTGCCAACACCGCTAATCATGTGAACCACCACCGATCACTACCCTCAACGCTGTCTGCTCTATCACGACTCGAAACCCACCCTGTGCGGATCTTGAATCGCGATCGCCACCCTTCGACCCGGGGGCCATCGGGTAAGTTTCACATAAGCAACAATATCGGACGACGGTGCGGCCTGTGTTTGTGGAAGAGTGAAAAACTTTTTCTTTTATTTTCTTCTTTTTAAATTTTTCGTATATTCACCCAGTATTACCGCTCTTCAGAACGGTACACATGATTATACATTCAGAACATAATAAAACTTAAAGACTTTATAAATAATACATATTCAGTTGTCCCTCAGGACTTAGTTACATAACATTTAATATCTTCTAACAAAAGTGACTAACTAAAGTTTCATAATGCTTCCCAAAAACTGCTAGTCCTGTAAGTAGTTGCTTATGCCCTTCCTCAAAGTGGGTAAAGCTCTAACCATCATCATCATCAAAAGTTAGGATTGCTGTCAGTCACTTGAAATGTGGGTCGGATAAATCCGGGTAAGCTAAACTAAGCTTGTGAAGTAATTCCAGCATTTCTCATGGGTTTTCAATTGGCAGTGGTTAGTATAAGGGATTTTATAAAACATTCACTACAAATTGCTCATAGACTTCAAATATAAAATATATGCATTCTTTAAAACAGATAGCTTTGAAATAATTTAAGAATTCAAGCTACACATGTACTTCTTCAAATATATCAAGGGGACTTCAAAACATGTAAATATGTCTAGAAAAATGAGGGTAAAACCTGTTTCCATTTTTGAACACAAATCTTATCACTTTCATTAGTAGAATCCGTTTCGAACCGGACTCTAGTTTTACTTCAATAGAGATATCTCATGCGTGAGGGATTAGATCTTACTACCTGGCATTTTTCGTGTCATAGTTGACTTTCGAAGAAACTCAACGTCGCATGTAGTGCTTATGCACAGTTTATCTTTCATTACCAGTGGCAACAAGAGGCATACAAACATTCATGAATAAATGTTATTTAAAACATTAAAACATAACCTCCTTATAGTTGCATTTTAAAACATGTAACACATAACTTCTTCAATAGAGTCTTCAAATATTTGGACTATGCAAATTCAAAATATTTAAAGAGATTTGACATTTTAAACTTAGACATGCTAAAATATACTTTTAAGGAAAACTGTAGTAGAAACCATTCACTGTGCATATCACAATAGGGTTTATAAGAACAGAAATATTTTAAAATAGGAATCATGTATTACTGAATTTGATATTCAAATGCTTCAGATGTCACGACCCGAAACCCACCCTATGCGGATCTCGTGTTGCGGGGCCGACCCTAAAGTCGTCACTATTTTTTCCATTCATGTATCATAGTACTAATATGCAATGTACTAAAATTTTAAAATAATAATAAGCGGAAGTCTTGTCAATAATAAAATTAGCGGAAGTATTTTCAATACATAGTATGGTTTTACAACTGTTAATACAAAACTAACATAACCAACACCCGTGGGTGGTGAATACATGGGAGAAATGAACATAAATTGGTACATTCCTCAAAAATGTCCTCCTACGCTCTCAAACTCCTATTGGGGTCTTGCAGCGTCACTACCTGAAAAGTGGTAAGTAAGATGGAATGAGCTACAAAATCTCAGCAAGTAAATACAGATCTCCGACACTGGTATAAGTGATCATAAAGGAATATGAATCCATGAATAATGTCACAACCTGAGACCCACCCTATGCGGATCTTGTGTCGCGCACCCGATCCGATGCTGCTTGTTGAACCAAGGGTCTCAACATGTTACACACTCAGTGCTACTAACATGCAACAACTAAATAGTGAAATACTTAACAATTAAATAAATAAAAGCTGCATGTGATATATATAATGTCACGACCCGAAACCCATCCTATGCGGATCTCGCATCGCGACCGCCACCCTCAGGCCCAGAGACCTTAGGGCGAAGGCTCACATAAGCAGCGGTATCGAATAGATGTGCGTCATATGTTTTGCGGAAGCGTGAAAAACTTTTTCTTTTCTTTTCTTATTTTTAAATTATGCACATCCGTCCGGTACTGCCACTCTTTACATAGCATACATGATTTAACATTCAGAGCATAACTAAAACCTTAAAGGCTTTTATAATATATACATGTTCAGCTGCCCCTTGGGGCTTAATACATAACAGTTCACTACCTTACTAAAACAAAGGTTACATCTTAAGTTCATGATACTTAACAAAAGAACTACTTAGATGTCCCTTCCAAAAACAGCTAGGCTCATCCTCATCATCTTCAAATCAGCCCTATTGTCAATCACCTGAAAGGGGGATCCGAACAAAGTCCGGGTAAGCTAATCTAAGCTTGTGAGCAATCCCAGTATTCGTCATGGGGTTTTCAATTAGCAGTGGTTTTAGGTACATAAGAGTTGTAAAACATTCACTGCCAATTGCTCGTACATTTTAGAATACAGAGTATATGCATTCTTAAAACAGATAGCTTTGAAGCATTTAAAATATTCAAGCTAACATATGCTTTTTTATATAAAACTTGTAACTTTGAATACAAAATATATGCATTCTATAAAACTCATAGCTTTGAAACATTTAAAGTGTTCAAGCTAACATATGCTTTTTCATATAAAACTTATAACTCTGAATACAAAATATATGCATTCTATAAAACTCGTAGCTTTGAAACATTTAAAGTGCTCAAGCTAAAAATGTGTTTTTCTTTAAATAGAGTATATATAAACTCAAACATGTAAATATGAAAATGAGGATTAAAATCTGCTTTTATTTTCAAATATTTCTTCTTCTCACTTTAACTCTTGAAATCTGTTTCAAACCAAACTCCCGTTTTACTCCCGTCGAGATATCTCTTTGCCTGTGGGATTAGATCCTGCTACCAGGCATTTGACAATCCACTGAATTCCATAGAACCCAAAAGCTTGTCAGCTCCACAGGATAATGGAGTCCCTTGCGAACCCCAATACCTTGTCTCGTGCTTATGCACAGTTATCTTGTATTTTAAGAAACTACTTTTATCTCATGACTTCTTCTCATAAATACTATTTACGAGTATTTAAACACAAAGTATATAACTGTATAATAGAACTTTCAATTCTCAGAATACACGAATTCAGAATATATCTCAGAGATTTTGCAATTTAAAAAAGCTCAAACATGCCGAGGCATATTTAAAGGAACTGTAAGTAAATCCATTATCTGAACAGAGAAATTTAAAATAGAAGGCGTATGAAAACTGAATTCGATATTCAAATACTTTTCATGACTTGAACTCAAAACTTCTTTGAAACCCGTGGAATTAAATCTTCACTTCGAATGCAGGGTTACTCACCTCGGTCCTTTAGGGTTAATGCTAATAATGCGCTTTCCCACTTTCCTTGTAGCTCCTAAGAACAATTCATAAACATCTCATCAACTTCACATTCATTGTAATATCATCTCGATATTCCTTAACTTATGCTTAAATCATATTAGATCCTAAAATGATCTCACAATTCATATGTACTTAACTTAACTCGTACTCTTAACCTATGACACAATTTAATGTGTTAGAAATTAAATTCATTTCAATTTATACTCTTTTGGTAGCTCCATTAACTTTAAATTAAAGTTATTTAGTTGACATGTTAACGCGTCGCGTCATCTTGTACTTTACTTCACATGTTTACGTGTCGTGTACTTCGTATTTCATTTCCTTGTATATGCCTTAGATTAGTACTTTAGCATTACTTTAATTTATAGTCATCTGACAGATGCTATTCAACAAATTTTATGTCTTTTGACTTTTGACATCTCTTTTTGGTCAAATAGACTCTATCATTGAGTCCGGAGCGTCGAAGAAAGTCAGTTTCGGTTTTCCTAAAAGTTAATTTGGACTTTTGTATGAAAAGGGCAAAATGGTCATTCACCATTTTACGTGTCATATCTTTTCGTACTTCGTTTCGTAATTTGGACCTCACCATTGGACTCAGAAGGTCCGAGATAGTAAGAATACACTAATAACTTGTCAATTTTGGACAAGGGGTATTTTGATCATTTACCCCTTTACGTGTCTTATTTTTTGGGACTCTGTCTCTCAAAACGGACCCTACCATTAGTCTCAGAATGTCCAAAATAATAAAAATACACTATTCATATGTTTAATTTGGACTTTATTTGGTCAAGTTTTGAATTAGGGGCATAATAGTCATTTTACTTTATTTATTAAATAATTAAATTAATTATTCAATTATTTAATTATTTTCCAAGGGTCAAATTGAATAAATTTTCCCCCAGTTGGGCCACAGTAGGATTTCCCAGAATTTTTGGGGTCAATCCGCAATTAGAGAAAGTTTTGGTTTATTTATTTTTTAAATAAATTAGAAAACCAAGTGGTTTAGTTTGACTATAAGTGAACCGGTCCGGTCCCATTGTAAACCAACCGGTTTAGCCGGTTTGCCACGTGTTGCTGATGTCATGATGACGTCAGCCCTACTGTTTATAAATTTAAAACCAAAACGTTACCGTTTAAATAACCCATGACCCGTCGGATCCGAACTAAACCCGGGCCCGTAACTGACCCGTTTGCCCGACCCGAACAGTGTCATCTTCCTCACGAAGTCGACAATGTTGACTGCAAAACCCTAATTTTTTTGTTTGAATTTCGTGGCATTTTACAACTCCATTTTCTCTGTTTTCTTTTCTAATAAACTCCTAAAGTCGTAAGGCATTGTTTTGCATTGATTTAGAGGCTCGAATTAGGCTCAGTTTCTCGGTCCAAGTTTCGATAACCAGAACTACAACTCAACGGTTCACACTCATTTCTCAATTAATTTTCATAGGGTTGGTCTTGTTTTGATCCCCTCTTCATGGGGTTTCACATTTTGGCCTTTAAAACAAGTTTTGAGGTGCAGTTAAGGTGTTGGGTTTAAAACCCGAAACCTGCAACTCACTATGGGAGGTCCATTTCTTGTGATTTTTGGTCGCGGATATAGGTTTTTGTGATGCTTAAAATGTCTACTTGAAGTCCCTATACAACGAACACAGTTTGCTGATGATGAAATCAGACCTGCTTCAAGCAAGGTCTTCAATGGCGACCTCTGTTGGGTTACATGTTTTTGTTTGTTTTCATAGCTTGATTTCATGCTAAATCAATTCTAAAACACATATCTAACATTATACATGCATAACTAAGCTTCAAACAGTTTCTATTCATGCATATTTCTAGAGAGAGAAATTTAATAGTTTTTGGGTGGGTTTACCTCTAGCAGTATCTTTCTTCCTCTTTCCCTTCTGGTGTTCTTTCCTTTCTTCTTCTCAGAATTCTCCCTCTCTCTTTCCCTCTCTTTCTGTTCGTGTGTCATGGGTGTGTATATATATCATATATGTATATATGTATATTTCTCTCACTCCCATACCCTATCACAATCAATAGCCATACCTCACAGATTTTGGGCCATCCCTTCTCCCATTCCTCTTCACCTAATAGCATATAATATACATATTTTGTACATAGGCACCTTACCTCCCTTAACTTCATGTCTCCTCTATTACATATATATATATATATATTTATATATTATATGCCACACACACACAACCGGCACACACACACACACACACACACCATACATCTAATATATATTAAAATTTTCATATATGTACATTTACAATGTACACACATGCATGCTCACTTGGCCATATGTACGTACACACAACACCTTTAATGTGTGGATGTGAGTGTGTTTATATAAATTTTCAATACTCATAATTTCCCATAAAAATAATTATGTAATTTAAAATCAATTATTATCTTAAGTGTATCATTTTTACACTAATTTTTCATAGCCTCGTAATGCGTGTCATATGACCCTATATTTTTGGGTCGGGGTATTACATATAATGTTCTCAAAATGCGGAATACAAAATTTTTTAATACAACTGTTCATCCCCAAAACGTGGATAACATGGGAGAGCTACAAGACTGTCTGTACTAAGTATTACACTATAACTTCAAAAGTAAATTTCCACCTCCTAGCTACCAGGCTCTATGGTCTGTTCTCGAGATCTGTGCCTATAAAATGTTGTGTAGTATCTGATGAGCTATGAAAACTCAGTAAGTAGTCCTTTACTATGCCATGCAGTACAAGGTATAAAAGAATTCTAGCCAATCAATGAATATATAACTCAATATCAAATGATAGAAGTCAAATGATAAGGAAATGAATCTGCTGTGTTAACATGTCATACAGCTATAGTCATGAGCTATATCGAGTATGAAATGTAAGCATTGTATTGAAAGCTGTAAAAACCTTATGATCATTCAATAATGATGTGACATGATCAAGCTATGAATATCAACAATAAAGGATAGTGATATCAACTAAACTGAGATGCACTGGTGCTGTGGGGCCTGGCTACCCCCTGGGCTCTTATTCAGTTCTACTTGGTTGTATGAATATTCAGTTCCCATTCGGGCTGTATGAATATTTAGTTCGGTTCGGCTGTATGAATACTGCTCTGTATAAAATGTGACCCTACGTCCCATGCCTAGCATAGCAATGCAGTAAATATAGTAAATGTTCCAGTTGGAACCTAGACCCGAAGGTCATATCTAGCATTAGATGGAGATGTGACTAAGCACAAATCTGGCACTAATAGCATATCAGGATCACGCTATCTTCCACGAGGAGTATAATGGAATCATAACTGATTCTAGGCAGTCTGACGTAACAATAGTTTTCAAGGCTACGGTTACTAGACTACTTCGAATAAAACTGTCTTGCCCTTGCGGCCCTAGGTACAAGTGCATAACAAGAACTCTATGCACAAATGTACAATCATGATCGAGATATATATGAAAATTAGTAAATGCTTCCCACATGATAGGGCAATATCAATGTGGCTCAATAAATACTAGTAGGTGTGTAAAGAGTATAATATGCAATATATATACAAGAACTATGACATGGCTTGGAATGTAACACATACAGAGATCGAATTTTACTTACCTCTTACTGTCTGTGAAATAAAAGGACCTTCCGTGTTCCTAAAATTCATGAAACATGTTTTAGTCTATCACTACCTGAATTATGCTATTCATCAAATTTTATGCCTTTTTATTATTGGTTTTTCTTTTACTAAAATAGACTCTATCATTGAGTCATGAATGTCGAAGAATGTCGGTTTAGGCTTTTGCGAAACTCAATTTGGACATCTATGTTAAAAAGGGCAAAATAGTCATTTTACACTTTTACTGGTCTTTTGTTTTTTGGGACCTCTTTTCACAAATTGGACTCCACCATTGAGTCTAGAATTCTTGAAATAATAAAAATTCACTATTCTTTTATTTTAATCGGAGTTCGTTTGACTACTTTTTGACTTAGGTTGGGTAATTTCATTTATTTTTAATTACTTAATTATTTTATCCTGTGGTCCCATTCATAATAACTAAAATTTTAGGGCCCAAGTACAATTTCCATGACTTCTAGGTCCAAATTCAATTTCAGAAAACTTTATTCCATCTAAGGATAAACAAACAGTGGATATCTACGGAACAAGGATAGGATATCCCTATTCCAATTTTTTTTTCCAATTTCAATTTCTTACTCCTGTCACCAAACACTCCCAATTCAATTTAAAACCTTTTAACTTAAATCAGTACTACGTCGTTTCAGTAAAACGGCTAACCCTGTTTCTGTTTCGATCAGGTCCCGACTCGGATCCGACCCATGACCCAAACCTAAACCCAAACCCAAACAGGACCCTTCTTCTCCAACAATACGCCGGTAGGGTTCCGGTGAGGTGCCGTCGTCTACTTTGGTGGCGGTCACTGTTTTTCAATCATGTTTTTGCGTAATTTTGACACGTTTTTCTTCCATTTTTAATAGGTTTTTCATTTATAGTTTCATTTTTCGATTTAGGTTATCACAACTCTCGAACAGTGGACTTTAAATGGGGAAACCTGATTTTTTGGTGACCTGAAAAAATTCACATTTCATGCTTAGGTTTCTCACTGTTTTGACCCTTTTCTTTTTCCATTCACTTTCTGCACTATATAGGTTGATTTCAAGACCATTTGAATGAGATTTCATACATAAGATATTAAGAATCCGAGACACCCCAAAAACCTACAAGTGGCTATATCTCTCTTAGTTCTTAACTATTTTTACTAATTTTTCTTGCAGTTTAATCTTTATTTCATGCTTAATAAGAACTAACAAGTAGATCTAATTATCATGCTTCAAATTTTTAAAAATAGAACAAACATGGCTTACCTATTTTTAGGTTTCTTGGTGCAGTCCTTCCCCCTTTTCCTTCTATTTCAACTTCTGGTTCCTCTCTGAACTTCCCAATGCTCTCAGCTTCTCCCCTTGGTCTTTTCTTTTCTATTTTCTTATCACACGCACCACGTACATATATATATATATATATATATATAGATACACAAGCAACTCCACCACCCCTGTTACTTTTTCTTCTAGGTTTCTCCCCCTTCTAAAGCCCCTTTCTTTGACCTAATGTTCTGACTTCCTTTCTTCTAATGTAGCTTTGCATTTATGGCTTTGTTGATATTTGTATATATATATATATATATATACACACACACACCAACACACACATACACACACACACTAATACACAAACCGTCACACACCCACCCACTTGCACACACTGATACACTTGCATGCATTTGCATGTTGTATCTTTCTTTCTTTCTTTATCAGATTTAAACACATGCATATGTATGTATATTATATACCATTTTGTACGTATATACTTATATATAACTACATAATTTATACTTATTTTATACATATGTATACACTCATATATATACATATTTGTTAGTTTTTAAGTACGTATACATACACTAATTTTCTGTAGCCTGTGCATATACGTATGCATATGCATGTATAGGTTTGTGTGGCTACACGCATTACGATGCATAGTTCTGAGTCACTCAGGTATTGCCCAACACCGACTGTATAACTGATACTGTTCACATTCCTAAATCGTATAGTACATGTGATATCGAAATATAGAGCTTCAACAGCTCGGGTTACGACTAATAGTAGAAGACCCGACCTAGTCTACCTCGGTATACGTGTTAACCCAGGTCAGGGTATTACATTCTTACCACCTTAAAATAAGTTTGTCCTCAAACTTAGTATCTCTAACTCCGATGGATTCCGTGGTTTCTCTAACATCGTGGTATGACTTAGATAGGTGTTTTACATTAACTAGATGAAAATTTTTCTGCTGAGAATAAAGTTTTACAGTCACATTAGATCATTGATCTATTTTTCTAAAATTTTCAAGTGCATTTCGAAACCCTCACGTGAACCCCATTTTGAAATTTCCACTCTTAAGCATGCACCTAGTATCTGTAATTCACATATTCCATCTACATAAATCATAAGTTTACTAGCACTAGAATTGTTAACATGCAACTTAGGGGTTCTATTTCTACGTTTACTTCTATCAGAAATCACAATGATATTATTCAATGTATAAGGCCTTTGGCAACACAACAGTATATGCATAGGTTACGTATCAACTAAAGGAGTACCTGCGACCACTGAGGTGGTAGCCTGTATATCTCCGGGCGTTCGTGCGAAAATCCTCCCTGAGTGCTAAGGCTCAGCTCTCTGTCCACTACCTCGAGGCTGTACTACAATTACAGTCGTAGCTGTTGAGGTAGATGAGGTACCAGTTATACTCCCAACTGACTGGGTCATCTGGGGGCGGTTGTACTTGAAATGCCCTTCTTGACCACAAAAGTAGCAAACACGGGAGTTAGCCTGACACTGGCCCTTGAAGACGTCTCTGGCAGGTGGGGCACTGAGCTATGCTCCTACTAGTGGAATTGACCCTTGAGGGTCCGGGTCCAGAATTCCTAGGTGCTGACCCTGCTTCTGGCCGAGTGAAAGAAGGGCCTATCCCTCTGCTCTGACTCCCTGATGGCCTTGAGGCTGGCTGATTCCCTTCTGGCCTCGGTGTTGTGTTTGCCTTCCTCTTGGCAAAATCCTCACCACTCTACTTTATGATCTTCGCAGTGCTCACCACTCTATCATAAATGGCTAACTATAGGGGTTTAACCTTATCCCTGATGTTCCACCTCAGGCCGCTTTCAAACTTACGGGCTCTCTCGTGCTCGTCCTCTAAGACAGCAGGAGCAAATCTAACCAACTATGTAAATCTGGCCTCATACTCTTCCACCGTCAAGTCCCCTTGCTGTAAGACAAAGAAATCTACGATTCTTTGATCTCTGACTTCCCGGGGGAAGTACTTGCGGTTGAAGACCACAATGAATCGATCCCATGTCATCTGAGGCTCTCTAGCCTTTTCCAATAGCCACCACTAATGGGCCATCCCTCTAAAAGTGAAAGTAACAAAGGCTACCTTCTGTACCTCGGTACAACCCATAATCTCAAAGATCCTCTCCATCTCGAGCCTCCACTCTTCAGCTGAAGTGGGGCCCCTAGTACCATCGAACGTAGAGGGTCGTAGTGCTTAGAACTACTTGTAAAGATAAGCCTGACCCCTCTCGTTCTCCTGACGCACTATGTGTACTATAGGTGGTGCCTGTCGCTCTTGTTGAGCTGGAGTGCTGGGACCTGCCTGGTTCTGAGGCACATTTTGAATAAGCCTGTCCACTAATCACTCTAATCGTGCTATATGGGCATTAGCCTCATCTAATGGTGTGGTAGTACGAGTGTGCACCATTTTCTGCATTAGTTAGAGATTTGTTTCATATATATAACAGTCTAATATTACATGCCAGTTTCTATCTACTGACTCTACTTGGACATTGTAATACTAGTACCTTAGTCTATCTCCCATGAACCACCGTGTCATCTAGGATGCTCTGATACCAAGTTGTCACGACCCGAGACCCACTCTATGTAGATCTTGTGTCGCGTTCCAGATCTGATGCTGCTTGTCGAACCAAGGGTCTCAACTTGTTACACAACCAATGCTACTAACATGCAATAACTAAATAGTGTAAGACTTAACAATTAAATAAATAAAAGCTGCATGTAATATATATAATGTTCTCAAAATGCAGAATTCAAAATTTCTTAATACAACTGTTCATCCCCAAGATAACATGGGAGAGCTACAAGACTGTTTGTACTAAGTATTGCACTGAAACTTCAAAAGTAAATGTCCACCTCCTAGCTATCAGGCTCTATGGTCTGTTCTCGAGATCTGTGCCTGCAACATGTTGTGTAGTATCTGATGAGCTATGAAAACGCAGTAAGTAGTCCTTTACTCTGCCATGCGTACAAGTTATAAAAGAATGCTAGCCAATCAATGAATATATAACTCAATATCAAATAATAGAAGTCAAATGATAAGGAAATGAATATGCTATGCTAATAATGTCATACTGCTACAAGTCATAAGCTATATCGAGTATGAAATGTAAGCAATGTACTGAAAGCTGTAAAAACCTCATGATCATTCAATAATGATGTGACATGATCAAGCTATAAATATCAACAATAAAGGATAGTGATATTAACTAAAACTGAGATGCACTGGTGCTGTGGGGCCCGGTTACCCTCTGAGCTCGTATTCAGATTCCACTTGGTTGTATGAATATTTAGTTCCCATTCAGATTGTATGAATATTCAGATCGGTTCGGCTTGTATAAATATTGTTCTGTATACAATGTGACCCTAAGTCCTATACCTAGCATAGCAATGCAGTAAATATAGTAAATGTTCCACTTGGAACCTGGACCCGAAGGTCATGTCTAACATCAGATAGAGATGTGATTGAGCATAAATCCGACACTAATAATATATCAGGATCACGCTATCTTCCACAAGGAGTATAGTGGAATCATAACTGATTCTAGGCAAGTCTGACGTAACAATAGTTTTCGAGGCTACAGTTATTAGATTACTTCGAATAAACCTGTCTGGCCCTTGCGGCCCTAGGTACAAGTGTACAACAAGAACTCTATGCAGAAATGTACAATCATGATCGAGATATATATGAAAATCAGTAAATGCTTCCCCCATGATAAGGCAATATCAATGTGGCTTAATAAATACTGGTAGGTGTGTAAAGAGTACAATAGACAATATATATACAAGAACTATGACATGGCTTGGAATGTAACACATGCAGAGATCAAATTTTACTTACCTCTTACTGTCTGTGAAATAAAAGGATCTAGATTGCCTTTTCCTTGCCCTTCCTATGTTCCTAAAATTCATGAAACATATTTTAGTCTATCGCTACCTGAATTATGCTATTCATCAAATTTTATGCCTCTTTATTATTGGTTTTTCTTTTACTAAAATAGACTCTATCATTGAGTCCGAAACGTCGAAGAAAGGTAGTTTAGGCTTTTGTGGAACTTAATTTGAACATCTGTGTTAAAAAGGGCAAAATGGTCATTTTACACTTTTACTGGTAATTGATTTTTTGGGACCTCTTTTCAGAAATTGGACTCCACCGTTGAGTCTGGAATACTCGAAATAATAAAAATTCACTATTCTTTTATTTTAATCGGAGTTCATTTGACTACTTTTTGACTTAGGGGTATTTTGGTAATTTCATTTATTTTTTAATTAATATTTAATTAATTAATTATTTTACCCTGTGGGCTCATTCATAATAACTAAAAGTTTAGGGCCCAAGTACAATTTCCATGATTTCTGGGTCCAAATTCAATTTCAAAAAGCTCTATTCCATCTAAGGATAAACAAACAATGGATATCTACGGAACAGGGATAGGATATCCGTATTCCTATTTTTTTTTTTCGAATTTCAATTTCTTACTCCTATCACCAAAGACTTCCAATTCAATTTAAAACCTTTTAACATAAATCAGTACTACGTTGTTTCAATAAAATGGCTAACCCTGTTTCTGTTTCAGTCGGGTCCCTACCCGGATCCAACCCATGACCCAAACCCAACCCAAACCCAAACAGGACCCTTCTTCTCCAACAATTCACCGGTAGGGTTTCGGTGAGGTGCCGTCATATTCTCCGACGACGGTCACTATTTTTTTATCATGTTTTTGCGCAATTTTGACACATTTTTCTTCCATTTTCAATGGGTTTTTCATTTCTAGTTTCATTTTTCAATTTAGGTTATCACAACTCTCGAATAGTGGACTTTAAATAGGGGAAACTGGTTTTTTAGTGACCTAAAAAATTCACATTTCGTGCTTGGTTTCTCACTGTTTTGACCCTTTTCTTTTTCCATTCACTTTCTGCACTTTATAGGATGATTTCAAGACTATTTGAACGAGATTTCATACATAAGATAATAACAATCCGAGACACCCCAAAAACCTACAAGTGGCTATATCTCTCTCAGTTCTTAACTATTTCTACTAATTTTTCTTGCAGTTTAATCCTTATTTCATGTTTAATAAGAACTAACAAATAGATCTAATTATCATGCTTAAAGTTTTTAAAAACATAACAAACATGGCTTACCTATTTTTGGGTTTCTTGGTGCAATCCTTCCCATTTTTCCTTCTATTTCAACTTCTGGTTCCTCTCTGAACTTCCCAATGCTCTCAGCTTCTCCCCTTGGTCTTTTCTTTTCTATTTTCTTATCTTACGCACCATACACACACACACACACATAGATACACAAGCAACTCTACCGCCCCTATCACTTTTTCTTGGTTTCTCCCTCTTCTAAAACCCCTTTCTTTGACCTAATGTTCTGATTTCCTTTCTTCTAATGCAACTTTGCATTTATACCTTTGGAGATATTTGTATATATATATATATATATATATATATATATTACACACACACTAATACACAAACCGTCACACACACACCCACTTGCACACATTGATACACTTGCATGCATTTGCATGTTGTATCTTTCTTTCTTTCTTTATCAGATTTAAACACATGCATATGTATGTATATTATATACCATTTTGTACATATATACTTATACATAACTACATAATTTATACATATGTATACGCTCATATATATACGTGTTTGTTAGTTTTTAAGTACGTATACATACACTGATTTTCTGTAGCCTGTGCATATACGTATACGTATATATATATGGGTTTGGGTGCTGCATGTATTACAATGCATAGTTCTGAGTCACTCAGGTATTGCCCGACACTGACTGTATAACTGATATTGTTCATATTCCTAAATCGTACAGTAGGTGTGATATCGAAATATAGAGCTTAAATAGCTCGGGTTACGACTAATAGTAGACGACCCGACTCGGTCTACCTCGGTATACGTTCTAACCGGGGTTAGGGTATTACAAATGAGAATATGATAGCCAATCATAAGAAAAGAGATGATGTGATAGCCAATGAGAACAATTGCCATAACGACCAATGAATAATGGGTCACAATGTATGATTAGGAGTAATGGATATAACATCAACATGGAACTCTCAATGACAATATAACCACAAGAATGTACTGCCACAATGAACCAATCACAATCAAATCAATAAGGAAATGTCTCTCAATACAAGATAATCATAAGGGATAGTGTAACTCAACAGTTGTCACGACCCGAAACCCACCCTAAGCGGATCACCGGATCGCGATCGCCGCCCCGAGACCCGAGGGCCCCGAGACAAGGCTCGCATATGCAGCAGGTATCGAATAGATGTGCAACATACGTTTTGCGGAAGCGTGAAAAACTTTTTCTTTTCTTTTCTTATTTTTAAATTATGCACATCCGTTCGGTACTGCCGCTCCATACATAGCATACATGGTTACACATTCAGAGTATAACGAAAACTTAAAGACTTATAACATTAATACAATACATGTTCAGTTGCCCTGACGGCTTAATACATATTCTTACATTGTCTACTAATACAAAATGTACTACTAGAGTTCATAGGTTTCTCAAGAGAAACTACTTAAACATATCTTCCCAAAATCAGCAGATTCATCATCAACGTCCTCAAGTCAAGACTGCTGCTAATTACCTGAAGGGGGGGTCCGAACAAAGTCCAGGTAAGCTAATCTAAGCTTGTGAGCAATTCCAGTATTCGTCATGGGGTTTTCAATTAGCAGTGGTTTAGTACATAAGAGTTGTAAAATAATCACCGCCAATTGTTCGTATACTTTGAATACAGAATATATGCATTCCTTAAATCATGTAGCTTTGAAACATTTAAAGTATTCAAGCTAAACTCACACTTGTCAAATAGAGTATATAACTCAAAACATATTGCATTTCGTAAAACAATAGCTTTGAAACATTTAAAGTATTCAAGCTATACTTATACTTCGTCAAATAGAGTATACAACTCAAAACATATACATTTCGTAAAACAATAGCTTTGAAACATTTAAAGTATTCAAGCTATACTTATACTTCGTCAAATAGAGTATACAACTCAAAACATATACATTTCGTAAAACAATAGGTTTGAAACATTTAAAGTATTCAAGCTAAACTTATACATGTGAACTTTTAAAACATATTCCATATCATGTATTTCTTAAATAGAGTATATAAAACTCAACATATGCATATTGAAAATGAGAGTAAAAACTTGCTTCCATTTTCAAACCATTTGTCATCTTATCACTTCCATTAGTGGAATCCGTTTCGAACCGGACTCCCATATTGCTTATCAATAGAGATATCTCATGCCTGGGGGATTAAATCCTGCTACCTGGCATTTTACAGGGCAATTGGGTTCCGTACAACCTAAAATCCTACCTATTTTACAGGGCAACTGAAAACTCAGAATCCTGTCTAAGTGCTATGCACCATTAATCTTGCATTAAAAATATATTTAGCATGTGAGTACATCAAAATAGATAACTCTCGTGAGTACTTAAAAACATAACATTTATAACTTCGTGATAAACATTCGTATACTTGAAATAAGCAAATTCAGAATATTTAACAATAATCGCATTTAAACTAGACATGCTGAAAAGTATTTGAAGGAAAAACTGTTGCAGAAACCAAGCACTGAGCATGTCACCATGAATTTATAAAACATAATAATTAAAAACTGAATCATGTAAATACTGAATTTGAAACTGCGAATACTTCATATCTTGAACTTAAAACCCTTTTTAAATCATGGAGTCAAATCTCCAATTCAAACACAGGGTTACTCACCTTGGTTCTTTAGGGTTAGTGCTAAAAATGCGCTTTCCCACTTTCCTTGTAGTTCCTAAGAACAATTCATAAATATCTCATCAACTTCACATTCATTGTAATATCATTTCGATATTCCTTAACTTATGCTTAAATCGTATTTGATCCTACAATGATTTCATAAATTCATATGTACTTAACGTAACTCGTATTCTTAACTTATGACACAATTTAATGTGTTAGAAATTGAATCTACTTCAATTTATACTCTTCTGGAAGTTCCATTAACTTTAATTTAAAGTTATTTATTTGACATGTTTACGTGTCGTGTCTTTCGTATTTCGTTTCTCGTGCATGCCTTAGTATTAGTACTTTGGCATTATTTCAGTTCATAGTCATCCAACAGATGCTATTCATCAAATTTTATGTCTTTTTATTTTAGACATTTCTTTAGGTCGAATAGACTTTACTATTGAGTCCGGAGTGTCCAAGAAAGTCGGTTTAGGCTTTCGTAACATTTAATTTGGACTGTTATATGAAAAAGGACAAAATGGTCATTTTATCGTTTTACGTGTCATATCCTTTCGTACTTCGTTTCGTAATTTGGACTCCATTTTTGAGTCCGGGATGTCAAAGAAAGTTAACTTAGACCTTCTCTGATTTCATTTTGGCTTTAGGGGCACCAGGGGTATTTTGGTCTTTTTACCCCTTTACGTGTCTTTATTTTTCGGGACTCCATTTCGTATTGTGGACCTCACCATTGGACTCAGAAGGTCCAAGATAGTGAGAATACACTAATAACTTGTAAAGTTTGGGTCAGGGGTATTTTGGTCATTTACCCCTTACGTGTATTTATTTTTCTGGGCTCCGTCTCGTAAAACGGACCCTACCATTGATCTCAGAATGTCCAAAATAGTAAAATTACACTATTCATATGTTTAATTTGGACTTTGTTTACTCTATTTATGCCACAAGGGCAAAATAGTAATTTAACCTTATTTATTAAATAATTAAATTAATTATTTAATTATTTTCCAGGGGCTTTATTGCATAATATTTCCCTCAGTTGGGCCATAGTATAATTTTCTAAAGCCCAGGGGTCAATCCGTAATAACCAAAAGTATTGGTTTATTTCATTTTAATTAATTTAGAAAAACCAAAGGGTTCAGTTAAAATATAAGTGAACCGGTCTGGTTCAGTGGTTACCCAACCGGTTTAGCCGGTTTGCTTACATGTGGCTGACGTCATCATGACGTCAGCCCTAGTTCTCATTTTATTTAAACCGACATTCCAAAACGACGTTGTTCAAATAAATCGGTGGCAAGCCCAGAGGCTGCCACCTGTCCGAGTCAACTCAGCCCCATTTTAAAAACGAGTTGACTCGTCTTCATCTTCCCCACTTCGATCGACCTAAAACCCTAATTCCCGTCTTCCTTTTTCTTCTATTCGTGAGTTTCTACTCCACCAATCACTACTGTTTTGGTCCCAAATTATCCCTAAGGTTTATACAAATCGATTGGCATTCATTTTGAGCTTTAAAACTCCTTCATCTATTCGGTTTTGGACATGATAATCCGAACTGTTATTTTGGTCGTATAGGTTCATTTCTTGTTGGTTTTTCTTGATATTTGGCTTGTTATGATCCCCTCTTCATGGGGATTCATATCTTGTTCCCTAACACCGATTTAAACTAAGTTTTAAAAGGATTGGGGTGAAACCCGTAACCTGCACTTTGAGATTTGAGGGTCGATTTTAGAGCTTTAGGGTCGCGGGTGTAGGTTTTTAGCATGCTCATAGTGTCCACTTTAAGTCTCGATAAGCCAAATCAAGCTTAAAGAAACTCGGTTCAGACCTGCCATGGGCAAGGTCTTCAATGGAGATTTTCGTGGGTTAGGCATTTTTAGTCGTTTTCAAGCTTAAATTTCATGCCCATTTTACTTCTAAACATATATATAACATATCCTACGTATATAAACATCTTAAAACAGTTCCTATCAATCAAAATTTTAGAGAGAGGAAAAATGTAAAAATTGGAACTTTACCTATTTACACTTGCTTCCTTCTTGTTCTACCTCCAATTCTCTCTCTATTCTCCTTACTTCTTCTTCCTTTGGTTTCTTTTGCAAGAAGAAAGCATGGTTTGCATGCTTGGCTATTTAAAGAGAAGGTGACCGACCCTTCTCCCTCCTCCATTCTCTCTCTCTTTCTCTACAACTATCTCTCTCTCTCTACTTTCTGATTGTAGCCCTACTCTAGACTTCCCATCTCATAAATTCTACTTTCTCTATTTTCTTCTTTGCATTTAATTTTCATAGATATTTATACATATAATATATACATATATATACATATACACATATATACAAGACACACACACACACACCAGCCGACACACACACACACATTCACACTTTTTCACTTTTTACCTTTTAACTTATTCATATTTCATTCCTTTAATATATATGTATATATATATATATTTAATTAATACACATATATATCCTTTTTCCATAATTAATTAATTAATATAATAATTAATTAATTATATATATATAATTTCTTTCCCTCGTGATACGTGTCATGTGACCCGGTATCCCGGGTCGGGATATTACAACAGTCGTAGTTAAAACAATCAAATAAGAAATGCATTTATTCTGTGTCAGGGCTCAGCATACCCTCGGTCTTTTGGGGCCCGGCATACCCCCCTGTGAATTCTAATATATTACCATATGTCCATTCATGGACTTGACTCGTAGGTCTCCAGTGTATCAGAAAGCATTAGATGGATATCATGACTGAGCACAAATCCAGTATACATAAACATGTCATGATCATAAGTGATTCCATAAGAGTATAAAAATGGAATATCATATATATAGTGAAAACATAACAGTAGGCCTTTTAAGGCATGGTGTAGCATGATAACAATGATATAGCAGTCAATCAATGTCCACAAGATAGAACAATATCACATTGTGGAAAACAAAAATATCAGGTACGTTCAAGAGTACAAGGTTGGCAGTAAATAGAATAAACTTGGCTTGGAGATACCACATGGAAGAGAAAGTGATTTACTTACCTCTAAATGCAGTCCTAGGTCAGTATTCCGTGAGTTTGCCTTTTCCTTTCGAGTTTCTTATATGTCAATAGATTCATCTCAGAATTAATGTTATTCATCAAATTTTATGCCTTGCTATCATAAGTATCTCTATCACTAATTTAGACTCCACCATTGAGTCTGAAATGCCGAAGAAAGTCGGTTTAGGCTTTCGCGAAATTCCATTTGGGTTCAGGTAACAATAGGGACATTTTGGTCATTTTGCACTTTTACGTGTCTTCTATTTTTCGGGACCCCATCTCGCGACACGGACCTTACCATTGGTCTTAGAAGGTCCAAGATAGTCAAAATACACTAGTAACTTGTTTAATTTGGACTTCGGGCTATTTTGTTATTTTTAATTTAATTTAATTAATTTAGGTTTTACATATTATATATATATATATATATATATTTATGCGTATGAGACAGTACGGGCTTGCCTATCCAAGTGTTTAGGGTTGAGGGTTTCATGTATTAGGTCACGATTTCGAATCCCATAGGGCGCAACCCTTTTTATTTTCTTTTCATTTTATCCATCAGTTGTATAATATATATATTTCTATGCGTTTAAGTTGACACTGGCTTGCCTGTCAACTTGGTTACAAGCATCACTTCCTCACCGTTGGTCCTTGGTTCGATTCGTAGGGGCAGCAGCCCCTGCGTATTTGTTTCTTACCCTTTGTAAACCAAACAGGGGCTAAGCCAGTATCTGTGAATAAGCTATCCCCAATCCCCTTATCCCAATTTTAATTTAATATCCCTGAGCCCAAACAGTCCCATTTCCCCTTTTAAATTTAAAACCTTAAACCTAAACGACACAGTTTCAAGACCTCAAGCCCTTACGCGACGCCGTTTGGTTATTACTATTCATCTTCTCCCTTTGTCTTCCCGATGAAGCACAGTAGGGTTCCGTCACTTTCTCTGGTGACAACGACCCATTTTCATTCATATTTCCACCCTTTTCCAATGCAGTTTTATAGCCCTTTCCATGGAGATCACAAACCCACCCTCAATTCCCAATAAAAACCTCCCAATCCTCACGAATAGTGAGTTAAACATCTCTGGCCAGTTTTTCGGCCAACTGTTCCCTTTTAATTCTGTGCTTGTTTCTTGACTGTTTTGATGTAAATCTTCCTCCCAAATGATTCTGCACCTTTAACCATACATTTCCCATCATTCAACTGAAGTTTAATGCCTAGAAACCTTAGAACCTGATTATCACCCTAAACCTGTAACTAGGGTTTTTTCCCCTATTTCTAAGCCAAACGAACTGAGGTTTGTTCCTATCATCACCATTTTTCATGCTTATCAAGGCCCTATACTCAAAACTAAACAATCATGCTTGAAACATTAAAACCAGAAGATAAAATTCACTCACCCGTATGAGCTTATGGCTTGCAGTTTCCCCCTCATTTTCTTTTGGTTTTTCCTCTTTTCATTTACTTCTGAATATCAGGAACACTCTTAGTCTCTTGGTTTCCTTCCTTTGTTTCTAAATTTCTCTCAGTGGCCAACTTTATTTATAAAGAAAATCCACTTGGTTTCTCCCCACTTGCAGCCACATTTTCTCTCTCTTCCTACCATTCTTGCAGCCTTATTTGACTACCCTTTTATTGCCTATTCATCCTCTTTTGTCCATGCACCACTTACACAATGTATATATATACCTATATAGCCAACCCCACTTGCACCAAGGTTGGCAGCCTTGCTGCCTTCCTTCTATTCACACACCTCACTCATACAACACACACACACACAACCTGTACACAACACACACACACACAATCTATTTCTCTCTTTTTCCTTTCTTCCTTTTCTTTGCTTTTACTTATATTTAAATACATATATATATATATACACATATATAATATGCATACTATACATGTATATATATCCATATACATACGTGTACATTAGATTCTGAGCACGCACACATACACTAATATCTCAAGGCCTAGGTGTATATATGTATGTATGCTTACATGGGAATGCGTGCGTGCACACATTCTGAGGCTCGGTCCTGGGTTGCTCGGGTATCGCCCGACATTGGCCATACAAAACAAACCATTCACATTCCAAAATCGTATAGTTCCATAAAATACCATGATATAGAGCTTAAACAGCTCGGGTTACAACTGGTGTTACACTACTCATCCGGATCTACCTCGGTATACGTGTCATATCCCGGGTCGGGATATTACATTAGATATTTTGAACTTAAAACTTCTTCAAATCCATGGAGTTAAATCTCCACTTCAAATACAGGATTGCTCACCTCAAACTTCAGGGTTGGCGCTATTAATGGGCCTTCCCTTTTCCTTTGATATGCCTAAAACAATTTATGAAAATTTCATAAATTTTACATGTATTTAAATTAACTTGTGATCTTACCTATTCTTAGACTGTGTAAGCCTAATTCCATGATAGGTTTTATTCTTCATAATTGAACTAACTCATAATTATTTATAGTTGTATTTCATGTCTAATTACTTTATGTACTCTAATTGATAATTAAATATTACCTTCGAAACATATCATTTAGTGTTTCAGTATTTTCCCGTTCTTCTTCTTCCCTTAATACTTCTTCAGTAAGTTTTCTTACAGCTTCTTCTTTCATAAATCGCCCCATTGGAACAATAGGGGTTTTGGATATAAATGGCTTAAAAGAGAGGATCTGTACCTTCTTGGCAGTATTTAGTTTTCTTTTGATGACCTTTCCCTCCCAAATTAGCTCATCCATAACGATCAACTTCGGTCTTAACCTACAACACAGTTAAATGTGTTAAGAATTAAATTTCATTTCAATTTATACTCTTCTGGTAACTCCATTATTTTTAAGTTTGTTTCTATTACTTCACATGTTTACGTGTTATATTTTTCTATACTTTATTTCGTAATATGGACCTCACCATTGAGTCCAAAATGTCAAAGAAAGTCAATTTAGACCTTCTCGGACTTCCATTTGGCTTTAGGGGCACTAAGGGTAATTTGGTCATTTTACACTTTCAAGTATCTTTATTTTTTGGGGTCCTGTCTTGCAAAACGAACCTCACCATTGGTTTTAAAATGTCCAAAATAGTTAAAATACACTATTCATATATTTAATTTGGACATCGGTCAATTTACTATTATTTAATTAATTAATTTAATTTAATTTTTGCTTTTATATAATATATATATATATATATATATATATATTGTGACATTTTCTAGCACGGGCATGCCAATCACAGTGGTAGAAATGGAGGGCTTGGTTTGAGAGGTTGGGCGTTCGAATCCCAGGGGTTGCGGCCCCTTTTATTTTTTTTAATTATTTCTTACCATGATATATATATATATATATATGGTGATAAATATTCCCACGGGCTTGCTTGTCCAAGTGGGTTTGGGGGTGGGGTTAGGGTTCTACGCGTGTGGAAGGTCGACTGTTCGATTCCCAAGGACTGCGACCCTTTTTATTTTTCAAAGGATTTTTAATCCAAACGGCAAACAAGGCCCCCATTCAGGGATAAGATATCCCAACTGGTTTTAAATCAAATCTTGATTTCTTAGCCTTATAACCAAATAGGCTCAATTAGGTTTTAATTTTAAAATAGTTTCAATCTAAATGACACAGTATCGGTCTTATTTAAAACCAAACGACGTCGCACCCCAAGTCACTGTTCATCATCACCTCGATTTTCAAGCGAGGGTCCCGTAGGGTTCCGTCGCCTTCTTCAGCGACGGTGATCCTTTCCCAGTTGATTTTCAACCCCATTTCAATGCAAATTTCCTTATTTTTCTTTCCAAATCACAACCCCACTCTTGGTTTTCCTTGAAACCTTTTCAAACCCCACGAATATGGAGTTTTTAAAACTCTGGCCAATTGTACTTTTACACTTTCGAGCATATTTGGTCACTGTTTCCATTTATTTCCTTTATAGTTTTCTTCCTGCATCATTAAGGATTAGTTCCTCATTGATAAATGAAAGTTTAAAGCATAAACTTACAAAAATTTTATTATCACCCTCCACCTGTAACTAGTTTGTTCTCGTTCAATCCTTGACCTTTTTTCCTAATTCTTTTTGCAAATGTTCGCATTTTTCATGCTCTTCTAGGCTATCTATTTCAATCTATCATTCATGCTAAAATTTTCATAAACAGAATCTAAATTTTCTCACCTGCTTGAAGTTAACCCTCTGTTTCTCTTCTGTTCCCACTTCCTCCACTTCTGAATCCTTTCTTTTCTCTCCTTCCTCACGTCTTGCTCTCTTTTCCTTCTGATTTCCTTTAAGCATGCAGTGCATGCACTTTCTTTTAAGCAAGTTCCACCGCTCCTTCTCTCTCTTCTGATCTCTCTCTCCCCTCACAGCCCCTTTCATTGACTTCTTCACTGTTCTAATTAATTTCTTTTTTTTTTTTTTTCATTTCAGCTTGCAGCTTTGCATTTAATTTCTTGATGATATTTTTGTAAATTATATACTTATATACATAGTATATAACTACACACACTCACTCACACACATATGGCTGACACTCCCATAACTTCTCACTTCTTCAGTTTGCACACACACACACACACTCTTTTGAATTTATAATTCCTTATATATATATATTTGTTCATATGTGTATATATATATATATATTCGGCTATATCCATACAATACACACTTATTGTGTGTATTTTTCATGTGTTAATATACACATGTAACTATATGTATATTACTATATACTTGTGACACATAACATAATCATGTATTGGAATTTACATATTTGTATATTTCCCGACCCTTGGTCCCTTCTCGTAGCAAGTTCTGGACTATCATTTAAATTCTCGTAAATTGTGTCATTAGGTTTGGTATATTAGGTCTGGGTATTACATGCTCCATGTAGTTTTCCATTTCCCAATTCTTTGAAAAATAATTAGGTATTCATCCCCGTACACTTCTAAGTCTCTGACTTTCATTTCCAAAGCCGCTTCTAACCCAGTAATGCAGACTTCATTGTAACACCCCGACTTTGTATAATTAATAATTAAATAATTAATTATTAATTAGTACCGGCTTAGGGAATAATTAAGGAAATTAACCTTAATCTCCCGGTGGTCACACTAGACCAATAAAACAATTAAAACATGTTCGGGAATAGGGTACAATACCTGAACCTAATTACCAATTAATTAGGTGAAATAGTGTCAATTTAACACTGACGGAATTCGAATTAATTAACTACGGAAATCCCGAATGACTAATAAATGACACGGAACCTCTGACACTGTAGATAACTGAAATATGAAACTCTCGGAATAAACCGCATCGAAAAAGGAGTTACGGAATGAAAGTTATGAGGCAAACATCAGAAACTGAATTAACGTGCAGCCAAACAAGGCCTTAACCCAAAATGGGAAAAATGGCCAAATTGGTGGTCAAGGGGAATTGAACCCTTGACCTATGGAGAGAATGAATTCCATCCAAAAATTAAACCAAGTGGCCACCAGCACCTTTGTGCCCATATACACAACTTAATGGTATATAACACTGAATTGCCCCAACTTGCCACCCAAATGGACCAATGGGGTTTCATGCAGCCACATATAAGACATATAATATATGTTATATATATATATATGTATATATATATATATAAATAATCTGATTGGACCCCTCACCCCCACCAATAGAGAAGCATGCAACCAAGTGAATTATAAAATATATATACATTTGTATATGTTGTACCTGTGTCTCAGATTGGGAGAAACCAAAAAAAAACTGCCTATGAGTGTTGATGTATGGACGGATCTGCCATTGAGAGGAAAGGGTTCTTGCATGAGTGAGATTGTACATGCAAATGGGTGTATGTACATGGTGACATTCATGGAGATGCACCAAAGGAAGAGAGGATTCAGGGGGCATGACTAAACTGTGGCAACCAAAGGGGTCAGAACTGAGCTATATAGGAGCAGTGGCCTGAACCAAGGTAAAATCCCTAAACTGAAAACCTTTCTGTTTGGGTTTTGTTACTGTTTTGATAGTTTGAGCCATATAAATTATATGTATGCACTACTGAGAGGCCTAGGATTGCTCTAGAACAACTGAGAAGGGTCGGAATAGCCTAGAACCCCAACCCGTGAGTGAAACCGCCATGGATAGAGCTTCCCTGTAGCAGGTCTGATTCGACCTCCCTAAAACCGAGTTCTGATGGTCTAAAACTAATCTAGACACTGAGAGGGTCCCAAAACCACCAACCCGCGACCCTAAAACCCCATGCAACCCCTCTAACACGTCGGTTGCAGGTTCGGTCTTCAAATGCCATTTTTGGTTAGAGTGTTTTAAACTGATTTTCATGATTGGGGGATGAAACTACATGTCATAGGGATCTTGTAGCAACAAACCGCGTTCAAAATGGTGACAAAATGAGTGTTTGCCATGGAGTTGCAGGTCTCATTATCGTTTTTCCAAACCGTGACTTTGAGTCCAAATCAGGGACTTAGATCGATGCAAAACTGCTCTTTGATGCTTTGGAAACCCTATAGAAGAAATGGCAGAGGAAATCAGTGGGTTAAAACTCACGAAATTGGAGGGATAGGTTACAGAAATTAGGGCAACCGAGGGTAATTTGATGAAGAAGATGACCGAGTTGACTCGCTATCTTGAGCCGAGTCAAGCGGGCCAACTCTGGACACATGGCGATGCGTGAGTGTGCCACCATTTAATTGAAACTGTGCCGTTTTGAAGTTAACCGATTTGTTTTAAAATCAAATTCTACCTGTTTGGTTACGGCGATAACAAATTAAAATTGGGATTGGGCTAATCCTGAACACGGATAGGGGGGCAAATTGAGGTTAACTAGAATATTTAATTCCGGTTTTCCTGAAGGAACTGAACCGGTTGGTTCTTGATGATTTTGGACCGGTTCACTTGGTGAACCATTTAACCCTTGGGTTTGAACCCCTAAATTATGAAATTATATTTTGAACCCCAAATACTTTCTGAAATTACGGATTTGTCCCCACTGTTTTAAAGAATTACACAGTGGCCCAGATTTTGGATAAATTATACATTTAAGCCCTGAATAAATTAATTAAATAATAAAATTATTATTTTATTATTTTATTAAATAGGTAAAATTACAATTTTACCCCTGGACATTAAATATGTCAAATGGAGTCCAAATAAATTAAATAAATAGTGTATTTTCACTATTTCAAGCCTTCTGGACTCAATGGTACAGTCCGATTTTAGAAATACAGTCCCGAAAAATACAGACCCGTAAGTGATAAATGACCGAACTGCCCTTGATGGTACCCAGACCCAAATAAAAATATCAGATAGCCTATTTTGACTATCTCGGGCATTCTGAACTCAACGGTGAGGTCCGTTTAATGAACCGAGGTCCCGAAAAATACAGACACGTAGGTATAAATGACCGAATTGCCTTTAATGATACCCAGGGCCGATTAAACATAATAGATAGTCCAATTTCACTATGTTGGACACTCTGGACCCAATGGTGAGGTCCATTTTATGAACTGACGTGCCGAAAAATACGACACATGAAATTACCAAATTACCCCTGATACCGTACGAGACCTAAACAAAGTCCGATTGGGACGAAACTGATACCGGTAGGAGCCCAGACACTGGTGAGACTGTATACTTGATTAGATGACGAATCGGGGTCAGAATTACACAAAACGTAAAATGACCAAAATACCCCTGAGCACTGTAAGTGCAAAGTAGAGGTCGAATAAAGGTCAAACTGATATGATAAATTATCATAGGGATAATTATGAAGACTGAAAGGCTAAATAAGACTCCGAGACAGTCAACGCGTAAAACGAGAAATGACCGATGCGTCCCGACGATCTAAAGCAGATACCAAATGAAGTCCAAGGGACTTACAAATTTATACATGAGATATATGGGACGTTCTGAGGACCATGATAGGGTCCCGGGCAAAAATGACAAAATTACCATTTTGCCCCTAAGACTAAATAAGTACCCAACTGATACCGATTAAAGTCTAAAAGACTTAAAACTTCATATATACGATATATGGGATATTCTGATGACCATAACAGGGTCCGGGATAAGAATGACAAAATTATCATTTTGCCCCTATGGTTAAAATGAGAACCTAACTAATACCGATTGGAGTCCAAAGGACGTAGAACTTTGTACTTAAGATATAAAGACTATTCCGAAGACCACGATAGGGTCTGGGACAAGAATGGTAAAATTACCATTTTGCCCCTAAGGTTGAATGAGTGCCTGACTGATAACAATTGAAGTCTAAATGACTTAGGATATAATCCTAATAATTGCTAAGCCTAATTAAAGAATGAAATAGCCTCGGGTGAGACCCAATGGAAGGGCGATAGGCTACTAGGCTATCTTAGGTAATCCGATAGACACCTAAGATGACGAATAAGACCTGAATGGATGAATTCTGATCTATCTATGATTAGTGATGATTATTCAGGATGTACAAGGATGTGCCTGAAACAATGTTTGGAGGTTGTCAGATTATTTGCGCAAGGAGATAAACCTAAAAGTTTGTGAGTAACTTCTGACACTGTTTTGATACTGTCCCTTGATTTATTGATCTGTTTTGAATGCAATTATTTAAGTGCAATTATTTAAATGCATGCCTTTTCGTACTATATCACTTATGACTTGGTTTTAGTCTTTTTAAAAATTGACTATATTCCTGATCCCTGTGCTAGCATCCCGTACTGCTTTGCCTGTTTTGAACTGTTGAGATAAATGGATGTATTGAACCATTATTCCCGAAATGATTAAACTAACCATGTGATATAGGCAAAGAACGATATTTTGTCGTACCGTACTACTTGTATAGTATACTGTCTAAATACTATATTGTTTAAATGTACGTACTTAATGTAGGCCCTTTTTGCACTACATTTCACACGATGTGATTGTGTCCTTTGAGTTAGGAATTTCGTTCAGTTCGGTTATGTGCTATCCGTTAATGCTATGTCTATGTCCCTGATTGATACGTTCGATTCCATTGTGTACCGCCGGTCGATAATAGGTCTGTTTGGATTGATGTATTGTTCAGTTCCGTTATGTTCTACCCGTAACGACATGCCCCTGTCTTGATTAAAACATTGTTCAGTTCGGTCATGATTCGTTCCGCTAGTGATATGTCTCCAACTTGATTGTTATATCGTTTCTACTCAGCTCCGTTATGTTTCGTTCCGTTCATGATGTGCTTGTGTCTTGATTAGTATATTGTTTTTGTTCAGTTCCGTTATGTTCTACCGTAATGACATGCCCTGTCTTGATTAAAACGTTGTTCAGTTCGGTCATGATTTGTTCCGCTAGTGATATGTCTCCGACTTGATTGTTATATCGTTTCTACTCAGCTCCGTTATGTTTCGTTCCGTTCATGATGTGCTTGTGTCTTGATTAGTATATTGATTTTGTTCAGTTCCGTTATGTTCTAGCTATTGAAGGTATGCCTTCGTCTTGATTGATGTCTTGTTCAGATCCGCTATGTTTTAGCCATCGAGGATATGCCTCTGTCTTGATTGACTTATTGTTCCCACTCAGTCTCAGCTGTGATTCGTTCCGTTAATGAAGTGTCTGTGTCTTGATCGATATATTGGCAATGGTTATTGTTTTGGTCCGATTGGTTATGTTATGTTCCGATTCGTTTGTACTGTTTGTGCAATCTTGTTCCATTGTACTAGACTGCTTATGAAATGGATTTAGAAAATTGTTATTTTGAAATGATTAAATTATCCACGTGCCTTGAAAGCAAGGACTGGTTTTGAAACCCATGATAGGGAATCTGTGTTACTCACTGGGCTTATTTAAGCTCACCCCATTATTCTGACATTTTTCAGGAATTACCTCCATTGGATTAGAAGGTACTATGACATGACGTGAATAGGCCAAGTGGCATTGCAAATAAGGATCAGATGGCATTGATTTGTAGAGACTTACATTCTTGTGAATCGAATCAGTATATCCAGGTAAGTGATATGATACGACTGACTTGATTGACATGCACTAGATATTGGAACATGGCTCATGGAACTAAATGGTACTCTAGAGATATTAGATCTGCTATGTTGTTATATGCTTGATTTTAGATATGCTCTGGGATTAGAATTGTTGACTGACTGGATTTAGTCTTGCTCTGTGATACATATTCTTATGATGGATAAGTGAGTTGCATTCCCGTGACACAAAGAAAAAGTTTTAAATTCCGCTGCATTTGACCCTACAGTTGGAGTGCAATTCGTCGGAAAGTTCAGAATTTGCCTTTGGTTGGTCGCGTCGCGACCGACTGGCAGTCACGTCCTCGACATCCGCGTAGGGTGGGGTTCGGGATGTGACATTCATACTCTGCAAAGTAATGTTATTTTTGTATGGAAAAGTAAACTTGACTGTGATGGGATATTGCATTCCTTTCGGAAAGACCATAATTGCTCCAATGCCATAACCTAGTGCATTAGCCACCCCTTCAAAATACATACGCAAGTTTGAAGTCTCCGTCTTCTTCCTCCGATCCAAATAAAGCCATAACATCCTCATTTGGAAAGTTGATCGTTATTGGTTCATAATCATTGATCGGGAGATTTGCAAAATTGTGTGATACAACATATACTGTCGTAACCGATAACCTGCCCAAGCTAGTGCGCAAGAAGTTCATTCCAACTTTGAATATTGGGATTCACAATCGTTTAATTTCTACTGAGGTAGTCAATTGCACATTTCCTTATGTTTGAGTCATCATGTTGCCCCAAAACGCATCCCATTGAGAATTCTGAAATGCTTTTAGCTGTTGCGTTGGTATTGAGGATCTTTGAATCTCTTACTTAAACAACCGATCGATTGCCTTCGCTTGTAATTAATAAAGGAATGAGAAATTAGAGAGACAAAAAGGTCGGCACCGAGAGGAATCGCCGGAGGTGTGATATCCCGACCCGGGATACGACACATATACCGAGGCAAGTTGATTGAATAGTGTAATATGGGTTGTTTAGAGCTCTATATTATTTTATCGTATGTACAGTACAGTTTTAAAAAGTGAAGAGTATCAGTGATATAGCCAGTGTCGGGTAGTACCCGAGCAACTCAGAACCTTACCTCGAAAAGCGTGCATGCATGCAACCCATGCATGCATACGTACGTACACATGCATAGTTCACGAAATATTAGTGTATGTATACGTAACTAAAAATACAATTATACGTATTTATATGGTTATAAATACATGTATAAAAACTATGTATGTTATGTGTATATATATGTATATAATATAATGTATTATACATGTATTTATGTATATATGTATATATGTACATGTATAAGAAATAAAGGAAAAGAAAAAGGGAAACTGCCCTTGGGCAGTATGTAGGTGCACTGAATGAGGGTGTGTGTGTGTTGGTTGGCTGAAGTGTGTGTGAGTGTAATGTATATAATATGATATATGTATATAAGTGTGCACCACAAGTCTCCCCAAGCCATTAAATGCAAAGTTGCATTTGGCAGAGGGAACACAAAACCTAGGTCAAGGAAAGGGGCCATAGAAGGGGGAGTAACCGAGAAAGAGAAAGAGAAAGAGGGAGAGAAGCGGTGGAAATCTCTCTCTTTATATATGTGTATACGGGCGTGAGTTGAGAGACAAAAAGGAGACCAAGATTGAGAGAAGCATTGGCAAGGAAGTCAGGAGCATAAACAGAAGGGTTTGGAGGGTCACAGTGAGCTAAAATCCGAAACCCAGGTAAGAGTTTTTAGTTCTGTTTTTACGATTTAGAGCATGAAGCTTATATATAATTGTTGGGTTTAAATCAGCATGAAATATGGAACTAAATGCAAAAAGAATGATAGAAAACGATTAAGAAACCAAAGAGAAAAACTGAGTTGCAGGTGTACTGAATAATCACGGGTTTTATGAAAATCTAGGCGCAAATGTGATATCCCGACCCGGGATACGACACATATACCGAGGCAAGTTGATTGAATAGTGTAATATGGGCTGTTTAGAGCTCTATATTATTTTATCGTATGTACAGTACAGTTTTAAAAAGTGAAGAGTATTAGTGATATAGCCAGTGTCGGGTAGTACCCGAGCAACTCAGAACCTTACCTCGAAAAACGTACATGCATGCAACCCATGCATGCATACGTACGTACACATGCATAGTTCATGAAATATTAGTGTATGTATACGTAACTAAAAATACAATTATACGTATTTATATGGTTATAAATACATGTATAAAAACTATGTATTTTATGTGTATGTATATGTATATAATATAATGTATTATACATGTATTTATGTATATATGTATATATGTACATGTATAAGAAATAAAGGAAATTAAAAAGGGAAAAGGGAAACTGCCCTTGGGCAGTATGTAGGTGCACTGAATGATAGTGTGTGTGTGTGTCGGTTGGGTGAAGTGTGTGTGAGTGTAATGTGTATAATATGATATATGTATATAAGTGTGCACCACAAGTCTCCCCAAGCCATTAAATGCAAAGTTGCATTTGGCAGAGGGAACACAGAACCTAGGTCAAGGAAATGGGCCATAGAAGGGGGAGTAACCGAGAGAGAGAAAGAGAAAGAGGGAGAGAGGCGGTGGAAATCTCTCTCTTTATATATGTGTATACGGGCGTGAGTTGAGAGACAAAAAGGAGACCAAGATTGAGAGAAGCATTGGCAAGGAACTCAGGAGCATAAACAGAAGGGTTTGGAGGGTCACAGTGAGCTAAAATCCGAAACCCAGGTAAGAGTTTTTAGTTCTGCTTTTACGATTTAGAGCATGAAGCTTATATATAATTGTAGGGTCTAAATCAACATGAAATATGGAACTAAATGCAAAAGGAATGATAGAAAACAGTTAAGAAACCAAAGAGAAAAACTGAGTTGCAGGTGTACTGAATAATCACGGGTTTTATGAAAATCTAGGCTCAAAACTTGTTTTAAGTTTCTAGAAATAACCTACACAAGTGCAGAAACACACTAGAAGAAATTTAGAGCCAAAACAGTGATCAAAACGCCATGAAAATAGAAAATATGAATTGGCCGGAGAATCGGCCGGAGATGTTTAAACCCCTATTCATGAAGATGGGGAGGGATTCAATGGAAGCCGAGAGTGGATTTGAAATCCTTGGGAAGAAGGGAAGAGAATGGCATTCAAAACGGGGTAAAATAAGGTTGGAACTAGGTCACTGTCGCCGGATTAGGTGACTGTTCACCACCGGAACCCTACCGGAGTTCTGGGGAAGACGACCGGAATGTCGTGAGGCTACCGGGTTAAATCTAGACCGGATCCCGGTTCGGATCGGGTCGGTACCCGATCGGATATGAAATGGGTAAGTGAAACTGTGTCGTTTGGGTTTTTAATTTAAATGGATTTGGGCTTGTTTGGATACACGGATAGTAAATTGAAATTGGGTTTGGGGTTATCCAAACCAAGGATGGGATAGGAAAACAGGGTTATTGAAATCCGGTTTTTAAAATGAAGTGAACCGTTTGGTTCAGTAAGGGGGCAGACCGGTCTAGGGTTTCTGGTTCTAAACCTACTGGTTCAGACCGTAGCTTTAGGAAATTATGAACCGGCCCCAAATATTTTGAAAAATCTCACTAAGGCCCAAACAAGAAAATTAATTAAATATTAATTTTTACAATAATACCCCTATTTCAAATTTGGGCCAAATGAAGTCCAAATGAGACAAATGAATAGTCAAAACTATCTCGGACGTTCTGAGTCCAATGGTGGGGTCCGTTTTATGAGACAGGACCCCGAAGGATAAAATACTGTAAAAGTGCAAAATGACCATTTTGCCCTTTTTAGTACAAAAAGTCCAAATGGAATTCCGCGAAAGCCTAAACCGACATTCTTCAGCATTCCGGACTCAATGGTAAAGTCTAAATTAGTATTTGAAATACTTATGATGGAAAGGCATAAAATTTGATGAATAGAATCTATTCTAAAACGTATTCACTGATATATAGGGAACTCAAAAGACAAGGGTACACTCACGGATTTCTAATCACGATAGAAGTAAGTGGATCACTTTCTCTTCCATATGGTATCCCCAAGCCAAGTTTATTCATTACAGCCAAACATGTGCTCATGAACGTTTCAAATGTTATTGTTTTCCATAATGTGATATTGTTTTATCTTGTGGACATTGATTGATTAACTATTGTACCATTGTTATCATATTGAACCGTGCCTTAGAAGGCTTACTGTTATGCTTTACTGTGTATATGATATTCCATTTTCATACTCCTATGGAATCACAAATGATCGTGCTATGTTTATAAATGCTGGAATTGTGCTCAATCACAATATCCATCCAATGCTTCTATGACAAACTAGTCCGTGAACGGACGCGTGGCAAAAGATGTGAGTTTAACTCAGAGGTATGCCGGGCCTCAAAATAGAGAGGGACTGCCATCCCCTACTACAGATTATAAGCATCTCGATTGGATTATTGTTATGGATATATTGTTCAATGGTAACTGTTTCTTATGGTTTATCTTATATTGTTCATTGGTTTGATTGTAATCGTTTTATTGTGGCAGTACTTCTATTGTGACAGGTTATTGTTGAGAAATCTTTATCACTGCTTATTCATTACTTCTGATTGTATATTGTGACCCCACTATTCATTGGCCATCATGGCAACCGTTCTCATTGGCTATCACAGCATCTTACTTCTTATGATTGGCTATCATATTGTTATTCATGGATTCATGTTCTTTATAATCATCGATACCAGTGTCGGAGATCTGTTTTACTTGCTGAGCTTCATAGCTCATTCCACCCCACTTACCCCCCATTTCAGGTGATGACGCTGCGAGACCCCAGTAGGAGTCTGAGAGCGTAGGGGGACATTTTGAAGTACTGTACCAGTCTATGTTAGTTCTCCCATGTATTCACCACCCCCGGGTGCTGGTTACATTTAGTTCTCATTTTGTTTTATGTAGAACTATGTCATGTATTTAATAGATTTCCACTATTTAAATTATTTTAAAGACTTCCGCTGGATCACTGTAATTGATAAAGACTTCCGTTGTTCATTGTTTAAAATTTTTCGTACATTGCATATTAGTACTATGATACAGGAATGGAAAAAGTAGGGACGGCCTTCGGGTCAGCCCCGCGACACGAGATCCGCATAGGGTGGGTTTCGGGTCGTGACAGCTTGGTATCAGAGCTATAGGTTCGATTGTGAGTCATGGGAGATAGGACTAGAGTTAAGACTGCTAGATATGACTGACATTTTATATTTTACAATCATTGACTGGTTACCTTACACATTGACCGGTTATCTCATTGGTTATCTCACTGGTTATCTCATTGGTTATCTTATTGGTTATCATCACGGGTTATCCTTACAGACATGGTAAACACGAGGCAAGGTCCGTTACCTATGGATCGTTTAGAACGATTGGAAAGCTTGATGCAGACTGTCATTGATAGTCTACCATGGATTCAGGCTAGTGCTAGCCAACCAGCACAGCCAGTACAACAGGAACAGCCTGTCAACGCAGGCGACAATGTAGGAAATCGTCAAGGAAACGAGCGCGACGCTGCATACTTATATGAGCGGTTTCAGAAAATGAAACCCCCGACATTCGACGGTACGGGAGGGGCCACTATAGTTGAGGAGTGGTTATTAGAGATGAACAGGATCTTCAAAATCCTGATATGCACTGAAGTCCAAAAAGTGGCATATGCCACTTATATGCTCAAAGGGATGGCACATAAATGGTGGATGATAGAGGAAGATAAAGAACCAGGCATGAACTGGCAACGATTTACTGATATCTTCAACAAGAAGTACTTTTCCCAAGAATTACGGAACCGGAGAGTTGCTGAGTTTATGGTACTACAATAAGGGACAATGATGGTGGAGCAATACGAGGCTAGATTTACTGAGTTGGCCAGATTTGCCCCTGGTGCTATCAGTACCGAAGACTTGAAGGCTCGCAAATTCGAGGAAGGACTGAAGTGGCCTATCAAAGATAGACTAGTGTCCCATCGACTGACTACTTATGATGATGTCGTGGAAACGGCCCGGATCATAGAAAGGAGTGGTGAGGAATACGCCAAGAGGCGAGGGAACCAGAAACAAGGAGGTAACCAGAGTAGGGGGGCAAGGGCCTTCTTCCTCTAGACTAGGACCCACGTTTATTAGACCAGGGACTGAATCCCAAACCACAGGGCCCATTCAGAGGAGACCAGACCATACTAAAGGGAGCGCTACCCAATGCACCCGCTGTCAGAAGATCCACAAAGGCCAGTGCCTCAAGGGTAGCAACACTTGTTACTATTGTGGCAAGGAAGGACATATTGCGAGGCTATGTCCCCAGACTGTTCAGGCCACGACTAGTACTGCCTCAGTTGGACCAACAACACCAGCAATAGCAGCACCTAGACCCCCGACCCAAAAGAGTGGACAAGGAAACGTTCAACAGCAGGCAGGACGAGTTTTCTCCATTTTCCCAGAGGATGTGCAGGCTACAACCTCTGCAGTCACAGGTATTCCTTTAGTCTACCCATAGCCGCCCATATTTCACTTGACACTGAATCGATACCTTTATTTACATCCCTATATATATTGCTAGATTGAACATAGACATAGAACTCTTACGTGACATATTAATTGCTCAAATTTTCATGAGATAATGAGGGATGAAAGATAGTTAAAAGAACCTAACAGGAATTGGCGACAAATACAGAGATCTTCAATAGGAAGTACCATCCTTAAGAAAATAGAATCTAAGAAACTCTAAGTTCTTAGTACTACATCATTGGAAAACGATACCTTTAGGGTTACTTGTATTAAATTATGTTTTATGTTGTTTCCACATATATTGCTAACTAAATATAGACACTGAATGCTTAGACCATTTAACTTATTGCTTACAAAATTGTCAACAGAACCATCATTGAACCATGTTAAGGTACAGAACTCATGAAATACAAACTAGGAACCGATAGGAAGTCTGTGAGTTCCATGTAACACTGTTGGAATAACATACCCCAGGTATATTAGTAGACTGAATGAATAAAATTTTAGATACCACGTTTAGGAAATTTTATCAATTTTGTTCATTAAGTGATATCTTAAATTTACAAAAACCGCTGAGAACCATGGAAAGGAATTGAGATTCACGTGAGGATTTCTAGGTACACTTGAAATTATAGAAGGAATCTTATAATAATTTGATGTGACAGTAAAACTTGATCTGATGTGACAGTAAAACTTGATTCTCAGCAAATATGAAACGCCTAACTCAGTTAGGCCATGATGTTAGAAGAACCACAGAAATCACAAGAACCAACGGAGTTAGAACCGTTAAGTTTGCGGACAAACTTATTTTTAAGGGGGGTAAGAATGTGATATCCCGACCCGGGATACGACACATATACCGAGGCAAGTTGATTGAATAGTGTAATATGGGCTGTTTAGAGCTCTATATTATTTTATCGTATGTCCAGTACATTTTTAAAAAGTGAAGAGTATCAGTGATATAGCCAGTGTCGGGTAGTACCCGAGCAACTCAGAACCTTACCCCAAAAAGCGTGCATGCATGCAACCCATGCATGCATATGTACGTACACATGCATAGTTCACGAAATATTAGTCTATATATACGTAACTAAAAATACAATTATACGTATTTATATGGTTATAAATACATGTATAAAAACTATGTATTTTATGTGTCTATATATGTATATAATATAATGTATTATACATGTATTTATGTATATATGTATATATGTACATGTATAAGAAATAAAGGAAAACAAAAAGGGAAAAGGGAAACTGCCCTTGGGCAGTATGTAGGTGCACTGAATGAGGGTGTGTGTGTGTCGGTTGGGTGAAGTGTGTGTGAGTGTAATGTATATAATATGATATATGTATATAAGTGTGCACCACAAGTCTCCCCAAGCCATTAAATGCAAAGTTGCATTTGGCAGAGGGAACACAGAACCTAGGTTAAGGAAAGGGGCCATAGAAGGGGGAGTAACCGAGAGAGAGAAAGAGAAAGAGGGAGAGAGGCGATGGAAATCTCTCTCTTTATATATGTGTATACGGGCGTGAGTTGAGAGACAAAAAGGAGACCAAGATTAAGAGAAGCATTGGCAAGGAACTCAGGAGCATAAACAGAAGGGTTTGGAGGGTCACAGTGAGCTAAAATCCGAAACCCAGGTAAGAGTTTTTAGTTCTGCTTTTACGATTTAGAGCATGAAGCTTATATATAATTGTAGGGTCTAAATCAGCATGAAATATGGAACTAAATGCAAAAAGAATGATCGAAAACGGTTAAGAAACCAAAGAGAAAAACTGAGTTGCAGTTGTACTGAATAATCACAGGTTTTATGAAAATCTAGGCTCAAAACTTGTTTTAAGTTTCTAGAAATAACCTACACAAGTGCAGAAACACACTAGAAGAAATTTAGAGCCAAAACAGTGATCAAAATGCCATGAAAATGGAAAATATGACTTGGCCGGAGAATCGGCCGGAGATGTTTAAACCCCTATTCGTGAAGATGGGGAGGGATTCAATGGAAACCGAGAGTGGATTTGAAATCCTTGGGAAGAAGGGAAGAGAATGGCATTCAAAACGGGGTAAAATAAGGTCGGAACTAGGTCACCGTCGCCGGAGAAGGTGACTGTTCACCACCGGAACCCTACCAGAGTGCAGGGGAAGACGACCGGAATGTCGTGAGGCTACCGGGTTAAATCTAGACCGGATCCGGGTTCGGACTGGGTCGGTACCCGACCGGATATGAAATGGGTAAGTGAAACTGTGTCGTTTGGGTTTTTAATTTCAATCGATTTGGGCTTGTTTGGTTACACAGATAGTAAATTGAAATTGGGTTTGGGGTTATCCAAACCAAGGATGGGATAGGAAAACAGGGTTATTGAAATCCGATTTTTAAAATGAAGTGAACTGTTTGGTTCAGTAAGGGCGCAGACCGGTCTAGGGTTTCTGGTTCTGAACCAACTGGTTCAGACCGCAGCTTTAGGAAATTATGAACCGGCCCCAAATATTTTGAAAAATCTCACTAAGGCCCAAACAGGAAAATTAATTAAATATTAATTTTTACAATAATACCCCTATTTCAAATATGGGCCAAATGAAGTCCAAATGAGACAAATGAATAGTCAAAACTTATTATCTCGGACGTTCTGAGTCCAATGGTGGGGTCCATTTTACGAGACGGGACCCCGAAGGATAAAATACTGTAAAAGTGCAAAATGACCATTTTGCCCTTTTTAGTACAAAAGTCCAAATGGAATTTCGCGAAAGCCTAAACCGACTTTCTTCGGCATTTTGGACTCAATGGTAAAGTCTAAATTAGTATTTGAAATACTTATGATGGAAAGGCATAAAATTTGATGAATAGAATCTATTCTAAAACGTATTCACTGATATATAGGGAACTCAAAAGGCAAGGGTACACTCACGGATTTCTGATCACGATAGAAGTAAGTGGATCACTTTCTCTTCCATATGGTATCCCCAAGCCAAGTTTATTCATTACTGCCAAACTTGTACTCATGAACGTTTCAAATGTTATTGTTTTCCACAATGTGATATTGTTCTATCTTATGGACATTGATTGATTAACTATTGTACCATTGTTATCATATTGAACCGTGCCTTGGAAGGCTTACTGTTATGCTTTACTGTGTATATGATATTCCATTTTCATACTCCTATGGAATCACAAATGATCATGCTATGTTTATAAATGCTGGAATTGTGCTCAGTCACAATGTCCATCCGATGCTTCTGTGACAAACTAGTCCGTGAATGGACGCCTGGCAAAAAATGTGAGTTTAACTGAGAGGTATGCCGGGCCTCGAAATAGAGAGGGACTGCCATCCCCTACTACAGATTATAAGCATCTCGATTGGATTATTGTTATGGATATATTGTTGAATGGTAACTGTTTCTTATGGTTTATCTTATATTGTTCATTGGTTTGATTGTAATCGTTTTATTGTGGCAGTACTTCTATTGTGACAGGTTATTGTTGAGAAATCTTTATCACTGCTTATTCATTACTCCTGATTCTATATTGTGACCCCACTATTCATTGGCCATCATGGCAACCATTCTCATTGGCTATCACAGCATCTTACTTCTTATGATTGGCTATCATATTGTTATTCATGGATTCATGTTCTTTATAATCATTGGTACTAGTGTCAGAGATCTGTTTTACTTACTGAGCTTCATAGCTCAGTCACCCCACTTAACCCCCATTTCAGGTGATGACACTACGAGACCCCAGTAGGAGTCTGAGAGCGTAAGGGGACATTTTGAAGTATTGTACCAGTCTATGTTAGTTCTCCCATGTATTCACCACCCCCGGGTGCTGGTTACGTTTAGTTCTCATTTTGTTTTATGTAGAACTATGTCATGTATTTAATAGATTTTCGCTGTTTAAATTATTTTAAAGACTTCCGCTGGATCACTGTAATTGATAAAGACTTCCGCTGTTCATTGTTTAAAATTTTTCATACATTACATATTAGTACTATGATACAGGAATGGAAAAAGTAGGGACGGCCTTCGGGTCGGCCCCGCGACATGAGATCCGCATAGGGTGGGTTTCGGGTCGTGACAGGAGGCATGGAAGTCCGTGCCATCCTCATCAACTTCTGGTTTTCTCCTACGTTTGCTTCCGATGCAGAAGATTGCATGTTTGTTGGAAATCTTTCCTTTCCCTTTCCCGTGTTTCTATTTTTCGGTCGCCGAGCACCAGTCTTGTAGGGAAAGAGAATCAGTTGTAATATCCCGACCCGGGATACCGGGTCACATGACACGTGTTACGAGAATTAACAAAAATAATTAATTAATTTAATTATTAATTAATTAAGGTAAAGGAATGTTATATATTAATTAAATAATATATGTATATAAAGTGAAATATGTATGTATGTATATGGAAGCATGTATGTATGCAAGTATGTATATGAAAAAAAGGTGTGAACAGTGTGTGAATGGTGTGTGTGTGTCGGCTGGTGTGTGTGTGTTGTCTTGTATATATGTGTATATGTATATATATGTATATATTATATGTATAAATATCTTGCCAAAATTAAATGCAAAGTAGAAAAGAGAAAAAGAAAAATTGATGAGATGGGAGGGCTAATGTAGGGCTACGAACCAGAAGAGAGAGAGAGAACAGTAGAGAGAGAGAGGTCGGTTCTCTCTTTAAAAGCAAGGCATGTAAAGCATGCTTTGCTTCATACGAAAGAAATCAAAAGAGAGAGAACCTGAGAAGCTAAGGAAGGAAGAAATCAGAAGAGAAGAAGGGTTTTAGAGCAAGAAAGAAAGAGAATAACAGTGGTGAAAGGTGAACCCATGAAAACTCTAAAAATTCTCTCTCTAGAATATTTTGCATGTGTTAAGAGATTAGGTTATGATTTGTATATATGATGCTTAAATGTATATCTAGACGTGTGTTAAGCATGAAAATGGGCTATGAAAACGACTGAAAACACGAAACCCAGTTAAGGCAGCCATTGAAGACCTTGCCCATGGCAAGTCTGAATCGACTTCCTTTAAGCTTGATTTGGCTTATCAAGACTTAAAGTAGATATTATGAGCATGCTAAAAACATATGACTGCGACCATAAAGCTCAAAAAATGACCCTCAAACACCAAGTTGCAGGTTACGGGTTTACACCCCAAACCTTGAAACTCATGATTTAATCTATTTCTTTAAATGAAAAATGAAACCTCATGAATAGAGGATCATTATGGAACAAACCATAAGTGATTTGGCTCAGAAATGAGCATGTATGACCGAATTACAGTTTGGATTATCATATCCTAAACCGAACACACAAACGAGTTTTGAACTCTAAAATGAATGCCAAATCGGTTCTTCATGCATTAGGAACAAAATGGAACGAAAACAGTAAGGATCCATGGATCCAAACTGCACGAAATAGAAAGAAAAGGAATTCTGAAATTAGGGTTTTCAGTCGGTCGAAGTGGGGAAGAAGAAGGCGGGTCAACTCGGCCTTTAAATGAGGCTGAGTCAACTCGGACAGGTGGCAGCCTCTGGGCTTGCCACCGAATTAATAAGACGACGACGTTTTGAATGTCGGTTTAAATAAATGGACGCTAGGGCTGACGTCATCATGACGTCAGCCACATGTAAATAAACCGGCTGAGCCGGTTGGTTTATGACTAGACCGGACTGGTTCATTTGCAATCACACTGAACCCTCTGGTTTTCTGTTTTATTCAAAATAAAATAAACCAAGACTTTTGGTTATTATGGATTGACCCCTGGGCTTCAGAAAAATTATACTGAGGCCCAATTGGGGGAAAATTTATTCAATAAGGCCCTGGAAAAAAAATTAAATAATTGATTTAATTATTTAATAAATAAAGTAAAATTATTATTTTGCCCCTAGGTCATAAATAGAGCAAATGAAGTCTAAATTAAACATATGAATAGTGTGTCCTTACTATTTTGGACATTTTGAGAACAATGGTAGGATCCGTTTTATGAGACGGGGCCCGAAAAATAAAGACATGTAAAGGGGTAAATGACCAAAACACCCCTTAACCAAAATTTACAAGTTATTAGTGTATTCTTACTATCTCGGACCTCCTGAGTCCAATGGTGAGGTCCACGACACGAGATGAGGTCCCGAAAATAAAGACACGTAAGGGGGTAAAATGACCAAACTACCCCTAGTACCTCAAAAGCCAAAATGAAACCAGAGAGGGTCTAAGTTGACTTTCCTTGACATTCCGGACTCAATAATGGAGTCCGAATTACGAAACGAAGTACAGAAAAATATGACACGTAAAACGATAAATGACCATTTTGTCCTTTTACATATAACAGTCTGAATTAAATGTTAGAAAAGCCTAAACCGACTTTCTTGGACACTCCGGACTCAATGGTAGAGTCTATTCGACCAAAAGAAATGTCTAAAATAAAAAGACATAAAATTTGATGAATAGCATCTGTCAGATGACTATAAATTAGAGTAATGCCAAAGTACAAATACTAAGGCAAGTACGAGAAACGAAATACGAAGAGACACGACACGTAAACATGTCAAATAAATAACTTTACATTAAGGTTAATGGAACTACCAGAAGAGTATGATTGTAGAAATCTGTTTTCCTGACACGTTAAACTGTGTTTTAAGCAGAGAATTAAATAGACACAAAAATGAACCAAGAACGAGAAGTTCTCCCAATGATGACAAGAGCTCAAATAGCAAATGATCCAAAACAGCAAATTTTTCGGGAGAAGCTAGAAAAGCAACTCCAAGTAGTTCAGAAACATATTCGAATTGCCAAAACAAATAAAGTGGTCTGCGTTAGCCCCTTCATTTACAAGACTATAACCAAGGAGCAACTAGCAGCGAAAAAGATTAAGAAATAGGAGGACACCGAAACGCTGCAAGAATGGCTTCACAGGTTGAAGGAAGCCAAAGGAAAGGCGACTAAATAGATCGAAAACCAGAAGTACAAGGTGAGTAACCCTGTGTTTGAATTAGAGATTTAACTCCATGGATTTGAAAAAGTTTTAAGTTCAAAGATATGAAGTATTTGAAGATTCAAATTTAGTATTTACATGATTCAGTTTTTAATTGTACTGTTTTATAACTCTATTATGACATGCTCAGTGATTGGTATTTATCATAGTTTTCTTAAAACATATTTCAGCATGTCTAAAGTTTTAAATGCCAAATTATGTTAAATATCCTGAATTTGATAGTTACAAGTATTTGAAGTCCTATTGTAGAAATTATACATTTCATGTTTTGAATACTCATGAAAGTATCTATTGAAGAAGTTATGTGATAAATGTTTTACAAGATAAATGGTATTAAGTACCACCCCCTATGATGGTTGAAATCTTTCAGGATTCAACAGTAAATGCCCGGTAGCAGGATCTAATCCCCCAGGCAAATGAGATCGACAGTATTGGCAGTAAAATGGGAGTCTGGTTCGAAACAGATTCCACCTAATTAAAGAGAAAAGATGACAAAGTGATTTTGGAAATGAAAGCAGGTTTTACCCTCATTTTCAAATACATATTTATGTGATTTAAAGTTTATATACTTTATCTAATGAAGTACGAGTTTCGCTTGGATATCTTAAATGTTTTCAAGCTAATTGAAATGCATATGTTTCGAGTTATATACTCCATTTGACGAAGTACGAATTTAGCTTGAATACTTAAAATGTTTCAAGCTATCTGTTTTAAGAATGCATGTACTCTGTATTCTAAATTGTATAAGCAATTGGCAGTGAAGGTTTTACAAACTCTTATGTACTAAAAACTACTGCTAATGGAAAACCCCATGACGAATACTAGAATTGCTCACAAGCTTAGATTAGCTTACCCGGACTTTGTTCGGACCCCCCTTTCAGGTAATTAGCAGTAGTCTCTACTTGAGGACGACGATGATGAATCTGCTGATTTTGGAAGACTATGTTCAAGTAGTTTTTGTCTAGTACTAGGAACATTAAGTATGGAGTCTTTGTATTAGTAAACAGTACCCTGTATGTGTAAGCCCCACGGGGCAATTAAACATTTATTATTATAAAGTTTTAAGTTTTAGTTATACTCTGAATGTGTAACCATGTATGTTATGTATGGAGCAGCAGTACCGGACGGATGTGCATAATTTAAAAATAAGAAAAGAAAAGAAAAAGTTTTTCACGCTTCCGCAATCATGTGTCGCACATCTATTCGATACCGCTGCAGATGCGAGCCTTGTCGAGAGGCCTTCGGGTCTCGGGGCGGCGGTCGAGATCCGGTAATCCGTAGAGGGTGGGTTTCGGGTCGTGACATCAGTGGTATTGTCGGTGATGGTGGTGACGTCGATGGTGGTGGTGACGGCGGTGGTGATGGTGGGTGGAAGGAAGGGGAGGGAAAGTGGCATTGATGCCATCAATGGGTAGGTTTACTTTGAGTTGTGGGTGTGGGTTTGCTATGAGTTGAGTTAAATTTCTTTCAGGGAAAGTGAGGGAACCTTGCGGGAAGAGAGAGAAATAAAAGAGGGAAAGTAGGTTGACTCTATCACATTGAAGAAGGGTAAATTTGGTATTTTAAATTTTTTTAATGCTGATGTCATTGTTTTCTGTCTGGATCATTAACGATGCTGGACGACAGGGGGTGTTTGTTACTAACATTAGAAACATAAGGGGTGCAGTGTTATTTCAAAAAGTATAGGGGAAGTTTCTGTAATTGTCAGAAACCTTAAGAGAGGTAGGTGTAATTTACCCTAAAAAATAAAAAGTGATCTAAAATAAATTTTATTTCATATTCATGATAAAACACATTTTACTCTTTTTTTATTTGGGAATTATATTTTATGAAAATGAATAACTAAAAAAGAAAAGAGATTTATAATTTATTAAAGTTTAATTTTAAGATTATTATCAGCTTATTGGATTTTGGTAAATAGATTAAAACATTACCGAGGTATTCTTGCATCGGAAATGATCTTAATTATTGGACACCATTTTTTCTAAGTCATTTTCCCAATTCCCCACTCTCGCTTATTGTCTTTTTTCTTTGGCGCAAAGTAAAAATATACCTGCCTCAACCCCAAATTTCTAAACCCATCACAAAATGTCCATTTCTCTCTCCTTGCTCTCCGATTCTCTTCCCCTTAGATTTTGGGAACTCTTTGTTGGCATTTTTACCAACATAAAATAAGAAACATGTCAGTGTAAGGCCATGGACATTTTCATTTAGCGAGCCTCCATTCTTTGATCAACTGATGATCGATGGTAGCTCCGGTAGCCATGGATGACCGACGATACTAAGTAAATTTTCTCTCTTCCCCTTGTTTTTTTTTATTGGATATTTTGGCTTTAATGTTGGCATGAAGGTTTAGGAAATCCTACTTTATGTTGGAATATTATTTTAGGTTGTCAATGTTTTGTGAGTTGATAGCAAAATTTCAAATTGGCTTGTGCTTTGGGGGTAGCATGAGTTTTCTTATGAGTTTTGAGTGTTACCAAATAAACTATAAGGGTTGTGGCAACAAGAAATTGATTGTGGTCGAGGGTCTACACAATATATTGGCAATTTGAGTGGAATTAAAAAATGGAAAAGAAGGAAAAAGCTTATACATAGTTTTATTCCTGGATGATTGTTAAAAGTTCGATATGTGATATACCATAAAGTGAGAAGCATATTCAAAGCATGACACGTGTCTGTGCAGAGCTCTTTAGGGAACAAATCAAGAAAAATTATTTTATCCAGATCAACCAAGCACGGATGGTTCAGAGGTATATGGTTCAGAGCATAGCATTACCTTCCATATCCTACTGATCTCATAATAAGGAAACAGAGTTTAATATGGAAACTACTATCTTCATATATCTTCAAATCCCTACTTTTACGACTTCTAATCCTACTCAACTTAGGCGATCTACAACCTATAAATAAGACCATAAGGTACGCTTTAAATTTGTGTTCAGTTATTATTTTAAATTATGGTTTCTTTTTATTTACTAACTTTATCATCATAGTGGCGACCATCGGAGCCTTCTTAGTGACCCTCAGATCTCAAGTTCTTGATAGGAAATGAAGGACGAGAAGCCCTCTGATACAAAAGGAGCAGCATCAGTTTGGCACCGTCTGTGAGAACGACAATCGTTCTTGCTATCTTTTCTTCAAAACAATAAATCTTTTGTCTTTTTCTTCCAAAAGACAATGGCTTCCAGCCTTCGTCTTAGAAAGAATTCCCAAAACCCTCAGAATCAGCCTCCTGATGGATGAGGAAGAGGACAAACATCTATTCATTTACAACAATAGCTTGATCGGATTCAACGAAAGTCTAATTAGATGCAAGAACAACTCACTGCCATGTCACAAGCTCTGGCTTCATTGGCTCAGAACTAATGTAGTAACCCTCATCCTCCTTCTACTAACGTTGTTCATAAAGGACCTCAGCCTCCCACCACCACCACAGGCAGAGGATCTCCCAACGAGGGCTTGCCTAACTTACAACTGGTACAACCCGCATGGTACTGCTCATATGGAGGTTGATCCCTAGTCGTCAACCACTATGGGGAGAGGAATGCCTATTTTTCATCCAGTTATCCATTACCAAAATAGAACGAGGACACCAACTCCAATGGCCTTTAGAGCCAATCCAGCACTACAAGAATTCCAACCTCATGATATTCCAGTCCCTCTAGTTTTGGGAGAGTAACATCCTCCTACTAACACCGGTTAAATTCCTCCCCTGAGTCAAGAATCTAGAGGCGTAGGACAAGATCAACAACGGGTACCAATTGCAAAACATGTCCTACCCAAAGCCCCTTAGAAGGTAGAGGAGATAGCAGACTCCCAGGATCAGATGATCTCAACTAGAGGGTTTCATGCCCCTCCAGATCAAGACGAGCTAAGTAAATTGCTCAGTAGGTTCTCCACGCCATTTACCTCTAATATAATGGCAAAATAGGGAAGCAAGAAGTTCGTTGTCCCAAAATTTACCCTCTACGATGGGTCTGAGGACCATGAGGACCACCTATCTCACTATCAACACACAATGGCTCTCCATGAAACTACCGATGCCTTCATGTGTTGAAATTTTATGACGAGCTTAAAGGGTACCGCCCTTAAGTGGTTCCACAACCACCCCCAAAAATTGATTAGCAATTTTTATGAGCTCATAGGCTATTTCTTGACCGATTCTTAACAAGTAGGAAATCGAGAGAGGAACCATAATTCTTGCTAGCTGTAAAGCAAGCAAAGGGAGAATCACTTCGGGAGTGCATAGCTCGTTTTAACACTGAGCTCACGGAAATAACTGATTGCAGTCCAAGTTCCTTAGTGGCCGACCTCACTTCATATAACAACCTAGCTCGATTATCGAGAATTAATTTACTAATTTAGATATTAAGGATAAAATGGCGATAATTATAGAAACTAGGCCACGATAAATATAAAAGTCATAAAATAACACAAGAAGAAAAATGGAAGCCATAAAATAATCAAGCTAAAAAGGGTTGGCCAAGGGATTTGATCTCGAGAACCAAAAAGTGAAGACGATTTATATGTAAGAAAATAAATAATAATAATAATAAAAATGAGCCAACATTGCTGCGCGCCACATATTTTATCATATATATGTCTATGCTCAAATAAGGCCGAATGTCAGCATACTCAAAACTGAGATGGCGGCCTAACATTGGATTGTTCCTACACCTTTACTACTTTATGTGAAGATATATATATATATATATATATATAATATTATTATATAAACATGAAAAGTATGACATATATACATGTATAATTCAACACATATGGGAACCGATTTAGAGTGTGTTGTATATATATATATATATATATATATAAAACTTGTGTGAGGTGTAAGCTGTATATCTATTCAGATATATGAACAATAGCTGTATATATATACAGATATACATGTGTCAACTATTGTGTGAGGTATGTGTGTATATATATATATATGTGTGTGTGTGTGTGTGTATATATATAGTGGAACAGGTGGAAGATATAGAATGTGTGTGCTGTGTACATATAAACCCATTGACTGAGGTTGTGGGTAAGTAATATAATGGTGCCTGTGCAGCTGTTGTACTAAGAGAAGGAAAAAAAGTAGAGAGAGAGAAAGGAACAAGCTGGAAGGAGGGAGAAGTAGAGAGAGAAAATCTAGGTCATGAACGAAATAGGTAACAAAACTCAACCTTTTTTATTGATTTTAATTTTTGAATAAGCCTTATAATGTTAGAATGATTGTTGAATGTTTAGGTTTCCAAAATTGTAAGAAATTGAACAAACTGCCATTAAAGAACCTTAAAATATAGGTGTGAATCAAGTTAAATCAAAGAAGTTTTGATATATAGGGGTTTAAACTAGAAACTATAGGGAGCTTAAACCCACAAGAATTAAACCGAAAATGTTTAAGGGGAGTGAAAAATCTTGAGTTGCTGGTCGCGGGTTCAACATTGAACTTTGTCAAATGAGTTTTAATCTTGTCTCTATGAATGGAATAATAATGCTTATAGTTGTACGGTTACAACAAGCCAAAAAACATTGCTTTTGGTGGAGAAATAAGTGTGTATGGGCTGAATATTCAGCCGGCCATTAACGGTAGAATCAAGGTTTTGAACTCGTTTCAAGCTATGAAACAAATGCCAAAATGTTTATTAAGCTTCCAGAATTATATTAGAATAAAAAATAGTGAAAATCTATGGCCAAAAAGTCATGAATTTAATTTTAAAACTTTTCAACTTTAGGGTTACTGTTCATCATTTTGGGGAAGACGATGAACAATACTGGAAATGGATCGGGTCAATCGGATTTGGGCCGCACCTATGGGTCATAAAACACAGTCGTTTAACTAATGGAAGAAGAAAAAAGAAAGAAAGAAAGAAAAATGGAAAACTGTCATTCCAAACATTCGAACCGTGGTGTATAGTAACCACTAACCCAACTTTACCACCAAGCCACATTGTTAGATGTGATATAAATGGGCTGAATATATCTATTTAATATTATTTAAAAGAATAAATTAAATAAATTAAATTAATTTAATAAAATGATTCTGAAGCCCAAATAAAATAAAAAGATAGTATAACCCAATATTTTTAGGAATTCCAGACTCAACGGTGGAGTCCGTTTTAGCAAACGAAGTACCAAAAAATATGACACGTAAAAGCATAAAATTACAAAAATACCCCTAGGCTTAATGTAAGTTATAAATGAGCTAAGTAAGATCCGAAAAAGCCTAAGTTAATTATATTGAATATTCCAGACTGAATAGTAACGTTCCTTTGAGAGAAATAAGACCGAGTAATAAACTAAAAAATAACGAATACATCCTTAGAACTTAATGAGTTTACCAGAAGTATAAAGATGAAATAAATACTGATTCAATGTGCTATATATTTTTAATCCATGATTATAGGACCATTCAAATGACGGAAAATGGAAAGAGAGCTATGGAAAAGCTATTGTGATAACCGGATGGAAATGCAATGTTAAGAACTCAAAGTAAGTAAACCCGAACTCTAACATGTGGTACTTGTCACATCCCGAACCCCACCCTACGCGGATGTCGAGGACGTGATGCCAGTCAGCCGCCACGCGACCAACCGAAGGCAATTTCTGAACTTTTCAGTGAATTGCACTCCGACTGTAGGGTCAGATGCAGCGGAATTTAAAAACTTTTTGTCAAGGGAATGCAACTCATGTATCCACCGTAGGATATGTATCACACAGAGCAAGTCTAAAATCCAACAGCTAACAATTCTAACCTCAGAGCATATCTATAATCCGACATATAACAACAGAGCAGAACTATAATCTTTAGAGTACCGTTTAAATCCATGAGCCATGTCTATATCTAGTACATATCAGTCAAGTCAGTCGTATTACATCACTCACCTGATTAAACAGATTCAATCCTCAGTAATCCAGTCTCCACAGATCAGTGCCATCAGATCCAACAGATATCATTCCTGAAAAATGTTAGGGAAAGGGGTGAGCTTCGAAAAGCCCAATGAGTAACACAGGTTCCCTGTCAAGGGTTTCAAAACCATTTCTTGTTTACAAAGCACAAGGGTAGTTCAGTTGTTTCTGAAATAGCAGTTTTATAAATCTACTTTAAATGCAGTTTTAGTAGAATAAAGCAGGACTGAACTAAACGGAACAACAAATCAGAACAGACGGAACAGTGCATGATGCCAATATCAATGAGAGTATAGGCAATTAATTCAAATATTAGAACAGATCAGTACTGGGCGGAACATAACAGGGCATAACAATAATATATCAGTTAGGCGCGTAATCAAGCCTACTTATGCCAGACCGCTCATAATCAGAATGGTACCCAGAGTCAGACACATCATAGCAGAACAAAATCAGATAGACCATAAAATGGAACAAGACAGACCGAACAAAATAATAGTAGGACGGGACAAAATCATGCCGCGTACAATACAGTATAAAAGTTTGCATTTAAAAACATGCATTCGGACAGTTTAACTTTTAAAACCGTACAGTGCATCAAAATACAGTATCTATGCAGCAACTTATATACCAAGTCAAGAATTCGGACAGATCATAACGGAACTGGACCATATATCAATCAACACAGACAGATTATTAACGGACGGTACATAATGAGATCAGACGGAACAAAACACTAGTTCAAGTCACCGGCATAATCAAGGACAGAGGCATAACAGGACGGAACATAACGGAACAAAGTAGAGCAATACATCAATCAGAACAAGACATATCGAAACTGAACATGGCGGATCAAAACGGTACAATATCAATCAGGACGAGTCATATCGGAACTGAACATGACGGAACAAAACGAAACAATACCAATCAGGACAAGTCATATCGGAACTGGACATGACGGAACAAAACGAAACAATACCAATCAGGACAAGTCATATCGGAACTGGACATGACAGAACAAAACGAAACAATATCAATCAAGACAAGTCATATCGGAACTGAACATGACGGAACAAAATGAAACAATATCAATCAGGACAAGTCATATCGGAACTGAACATGACGGAACAAAACAAAACAATATCAATCAGGACAAGTCATATCGGAACTGAACATGACGGAACAAAACGAAACAAAATCAATCAAGACAAGTCATATCGGAACTGAACATGACGGAACAAAATGAAACAATATCAATCAGGACAAGTCATATCGGAACTGAACATGACGGAACAAAATGAAACAATATCAATCAGGACAAGTCATATCGGAACTGAACATGACGGAACAAAACAAAACAATATCAATCAGGACAAGTCATATCGGAACTGAACATGACGGAACAAAACGAAACAATATCAATCAGGACAAGTCATATCGGAACTGAACATGACGAAAACAAATGAAACAATACATCAATCAGGACAAGTCATATCAGAACTGAACATGACGGAAACAAACGAAACAATACATCAATTAGATCAAGACATATCGAAACTGAACATGTCGAAACAAAACGGAACAATACATCTATCAGAACAAGACATATCGGAATTGAACAGGACGGAACAAACTGGTACAATATCAATCAGGACAAGGCATATCCTACTTTAAATATATGTTTTTTTTTTTTAACAGTATAACATTCAAAACAGTACAGTGCTTCAAAATACAGTATCTAGACAGAACTTATACACCAATTCAGGAGTTAGGTTTACTCACAAGACGCAACAGTACAGAATAAAACCAGGACAGACCATACAACAGAACAAGACAGACCCGAACTGAACAGGAGAGCAGGACAGTACAAAATCATGTTACGTGTAATGCAGTATAAAAAGTATGCATTCAGACAGTACAGTATACAAAACAGTACAGTAAATCAAAATACAGTAACTAGACGGTGTACTTATACACCAAGTCAGAAGTTCTAAGTTACTCACAAACTGTTACGGTTATCTCCTTGCGCAACCAATCTGATAACCTCCGGATACATCAGGCATCTCCATGTATATCCTAAACAATAATCATCAATCATATACAGATCAGAACTCATCCATTCAGGTCTCATTTGTCATCTTAGGTATCTATCGGTTTACCTAAGATAGCCTAGTAGCCTATCGTCCTCTCATCGGGTTTCATCCGGGCTATTTTACTCTTAAATTAGGCTTAGCAGTCATCAGAGTTATAACCCAAGTCATTTAGACTTCAATCGTTATCAGTCAGTTACTTCTTCAGCCTTAAGGGCAAAATGGTCATTTTATCATTCCTGTCCCGGACCCTGTCGTGGTCTTCGGAATAGTCTTTATATCTTAAGTACAAAGTTCTACGTCTTTTAGACTCCAATCGGCATCAGTTAGGTTCTTATTTTAACCATAGGGGCAAAATGGTAATTTTTTCATTCTTGCCCCAGACCCAGTCGTGGTTCTTAGAATATCCCATATATCGTATACATGAAGTTCTAAGTCTTTTAGACTTGAATCGCTATCAGTTAAGGGCTTACTTAGCCTTAGGGGCAAAATGGTAATTTGTCATTCTTACCCCAGACCTTGTCGTGGTCCTCAGAATGTCCCATATATCTCATATGTAAATTCTTAAGTCCTTTGGACTTCGTTTGATATCTGTTTTTGATCATCGGGACACATCGGTCATTTCTCGTTTTACGCGTTGATAGTTCCAGAGTCTTACGTAGCCCTTCAGTGTTCATAATTATACTTACGATAATTCATCAGATCAGATTGACCTTTATCTTGCACTTACAGTGCTCAGGGGTATTTTGGTCATTTTACGCTTCGTAAGATTCTGATCCCGGTTCGTCATTTATTCAGGTATACAGTCTCACCAGTATTCGGGTTTCTATAGGTATCAGTTTCGTCCCAATCGGACTTCATTTGGGCTTCGTACAGTATCAGGGGTAATTTGGTAATTTTACGTGTCATATTTTTCGGCACGTCAGTTCATAAAATGGACCTCACCATTGGGTCCAGAGTGTTCGACATAATTAAGTTGGACTATCTGTTATGTTCAATTGACCCTGGGAAGCATCAAGGGCAGTATGGTCATTTACACTTTATGTGTCTGTATTTTTCGGGACTTCAGTTCGTTAAACGGACCTCACCGTTGAGTTCAGAACGCCCGACATAGTCAAAATAGACTGTCTTTTATTTTTATTTGGGTCTGGTGCCATCAGGGGCAGTACAGTAATTTATCACTTACAGGTCTGTATTTTTCGGTACTGTATTTCCAAAATCGGACTGTACCATTGAGTCCGGAATGTTTGAAATAGTGAAAATACACTATTTATTTAATTTATTTGGACTCCGTTTGACATATTAAATGTCCAGGGGTAAAATCGTAATTTTACCTAATTAATAAAATAATAAAATAATTATTTTATTATTTAATTAATTTGTCAGGGGCTTAATTGAACAGTTTCTCAGAAATTTGGGCCACTGTATAATTCTTTAAAACAGTTGGGGACATATCCGTAATTTCAGAAAGTATTTGGGGGTCAAAACATAATTTCATAATTTAAGGGTTCAAACCGTAGGGTTCAAGAATTAAACTGTTGAACCGGTCCACAATTCAAAGAAGCCAACCGGTTCAGGGTCCCTCAGAAAACCGGGATGACATATTCCTGGTAACCCCAATTGGCCCCTATCCCTGGTTTGGTTATACCCCCAAATCAATTTTCCCTAATTTTGGATTTATTAACTATGTTTCCAAATGGGCCGAATTCAGGTTTTAAAACAAAATAGTTACATCAAACGGTGCCGTTCCAATTAATTTGGTGGCATCCCTCTTCGCTCAACACGTGTCCGAGTTGGCCCGGTTGACTCGGCTCAAGGCAACGAGTCAACTCGGTCGTCTTCTTCATCAATTACCCTCGGTTGCCCTAATCTTCTGCAGATTCCATCTTTAATTTCGTGAGTTTCTCTTCACTGAAACACTCTGGTTTCTATTCTAAATCATTTCTGGTTGTCATGCCAACATTTTGGCATCAGTTTCATGTATCGAATCCACGCATGGAGCTCGGTCCACTCCATTATTGTGCAGACCTGCAAGTCGACCATATAGCTTCATTTCTGGTCCAAACCTCACGGGATTTCTCGCGTTGTGACCTACAGGTCATGGGGTTTCAGTCCCTACACCTAAATCCCGTTTTAATCTAGGTTTTCATAAGTTTGGGTTTTAACCCGAATCGATCATTTGTGATTTGGTGGTTGATTCCTAGGTTCTATGGTCGCGCAGGTCAGTTTTTTGAGATGCTGGTAGTACGTAGTTCAAGTTCAAAGCAATCAAAACGAGTTTTGTGAACATCGTTTCAGACCTGCTTCAAGCAAGGTCATCCATGGTGGTTTACACGATTTCTGTGATTTAGGGCAGTTTGGTTGGTCCAAGATGTTCACAATCAACCCAGATTTCATGGCATCTATGTCGTGCATCTAATGGCAGTTCTAAAATACACAAAACTAAACAAAATTGTAAATCAGAAAGTAGGTGTTTTTCTCTCGGTTTGTTACCTCTGTACAGTGGTTCCCTCGCTGGTTTGTGTTCAAGCAAAACCCTCAACAAGTTGGCTTTGATCCCTCCGTGCACTCCCGGTCCTTAGCTCTCTTCTATTGCTCCTTCAATGGCCAACTCCACCTTCAAGCATACACACAATGGACTTCACCTTCTCTCTAAGCCTCTCTTTCAAATATCAGTATATAGAATTATTTTGGGTCTGATTTCCCTCCCAAGGTGTGCATAATTCCTATACCCAATATATATCAAGGGTATTTTATTTAATCAATTTGGTTGCATGTGAGCTGATTGGGAGAGTGGTGCTCAAGTATGCTAAGAGTAGGGTGATGGTGGGGCTAGGGTTCATAGGGGTGATGTGTTGCATGCTTGGCCATTGGCCAATTTGGGAGGCAACTTGGGGCGATGCAGTGTTATATACAAATCTTGGTGTATATACACATAAAGTGGTCTGCAGCCTAGTTGGTAAGTTTTTTGAGAAAATCTCTTTCCACCAGAGGTCAAGGGTTCAATTCCCCTTGACCACCAATTTGGCCATTTTTCACCATTTTGGGCTAAAGCCCTGTTTGGCTGCGCATTAATTCGATTTCAATGTTTCCTTCATAACTTTCATTCCGTAACTCCTTTTTCGATGCGGTTTCTTCCGAGAGTTCCGTATTTCAGTATTCTTCAGTGTCAGAGGTTCCGTGTCATTTATTAATCATTCGAAATTTCCCGGGTTAGCTAATTCGGGTTCTGTTGGTGTTAAAACGGCATTATTTTATCGATTTAACCAGCAATTTGGGTTCGGGTATTATACCCTCTTTCTCGAGACATATTTAATTATTTCATCGGCCTATCATGACCGCCGGGATTATGATTAATTCCCTTTACTATTCTGTAAGCCGGTATTAATTAATAATTAGATAATTAATCATTAATTATACAGGGTTGGGGTGTTACAGTACTCCTAGCCATGTCACAATTATTTCGTGATGCTACCAGTTTGTAATCTATACACGCCTCATGATGATGATCTCCATAATTTGATACTTGTTCTTTATTGTTGATTCGTTGAGATCTTGATTGCTAATATCTTTATTTGATTATCTGTCATTTACATACATGTGTATTGGACACTTGTTATGCGTCACACAATTGAGACTTTGCTATTCCACAAATATATACATTGCTTGTGAAAATATGATGATCATGATGTTATTGAGTACTTGGAGTTGTGATTTGTCACAAGATTCATCTGATTCACAGATGCTTAAGGACCTATGGGTTGGTGTTTGGGAGTGAGCCCAACACCTAGTCCATAGAGGACATGTTATATGTACAAAGCTCTAGTGTTATCCAGTAACCCGAAAGGGGAGAGGGTTTGGATAAGCACTCATGAGGGTATGTTGGGCCCTATATGTGTGTCAGCATCTATTTTGTTAGTATCTTATATCGTTTATTGATATTCTGATGATGCACTAATGACTTATTGATATACTTGCAAGCCTACGTTTATAATGCACTCATGACTCAGATATGCCATGTTGAGATGGTCCGTAGTTTATCTATTGATATAGTCTTGATCCCAGACACTTCACGTTGAGATGGTCCATGGTTTATCTGTGGACATATTATTTAATTATTGATATGCTTGCCTACTTATCTTTGGATTTACATTGTCATCATGTTATTGTGGTAGCTATTTATTGTGTAGGTTGATCCCTACTATTGATTTTTCATTGTACCATAGGATGTGCCTTTGAGACTTATCCATTTATTTAGTAACTAGCTACTGTGACATTCTATTCTTCACATGTTGTTGAGATATTATCCTTGCTTACTATTATCCTTTACCCTTTTTTTGAACTAACCTTGACCCATGACAGAGTAAGGAGTTTACTTACTAAGCTAAGTTAGCTCACTCCATATTTATATCTATTTTTCAGGTAGTTCTATAAGAGAAGAAACAAAATGGGGCAACTAACAAAGCTAGTGGAGAGCGTGTGAACAATATTGATGATGTGAACTCCAAGTCATAATTTGAATGCGTACTTTGTAGGTTGATCAGATAATAGGTAATCATAATGTTGTATCATAAGTAGAGGTGTTAAACTTTCTTAGTGAGTCATGATGATCTAAGTAGTACTTGGAGACGTTTGATTGATGGTTATTGGAGTCGGGTTTATGATCAGATGAATTGCATTTGGTGTTACTTCCGCATTAAATGATTTATGATTTATAGATATGATTTATCATTCTATGCGATTCATTTGATTTTGTACGGCCTGTTCGGGTGGTAGTGCCAGTCGTTGCCCCTAATCCGCATAGGGTGGATTTCGGATCGCGAGAAAGTGGCATCAGAGCAATGGTTAATGATCTTTGGGGAATAATTGAGGTCGATGTTTTCTTGGGTGACTAAGATGATCAGATGATCAATAATTTTTGGGAGACAAAAGTAGGCTTATGAGTGAAATTGATGATCTTGAGAATTCGAGGATTATATCAAAGTTATAGGTTAATGATTCTTTGGGAAAGATCATACTAGAATTGGATTTGTGGAATATTGAGTGACTTAGATGATTAAATGATTGAGTGATTTTTGGAGATGATGGCGTGTTTAGGTACTAAGGTTAATAGTCTTTGGGAGAGACTATGCCATGACTGAAATTAATGATTTTAGGGCGATTGAAATGATCAAATGCATAGTGATCTTTGAGAGATAGTAGTATACTTAAAGGCAAAGGTTAAGGATTTTTGGAAGAATCATACTAGTATTGAGGTTAATGATTATTCGATATCTAAGCTATGAATTGGTCAGTGAATTGGGTGACATAGAGTTGAGATTATGAAATCGTGGGAAGTTGATGATCTGATAACAAATTTATAAAAGACATAGTCCGAGGAAGACTGAATAGATAGTGACATGTAGGGTTTAAGACTTTAGATGGATTTAGGATATGTTAGAAAAGTGAGGATTCTTGAATGAGTCATAGAGAGACCCTGACCAGGTAAATACAGATAAAGCGTTGGAAGACAATTATTGAATAAGTGAGATTGTTAGAGTGAACATGATGCAAAATAATGATTCCATGAGGAGGCGGATGCATGATAAAGATCATTGGAAAAACTTAATGGATCGTGTCGATCTATATGATGATATGACCTAATTGTGGTAGTATTCTATTGAGCTAGCTAAATCTATTCTAAAAAGAAAATGATTAATAACTCTGAATGACCTTTGAAGATTGATGTGATCTGACGATTAAAGAAACTGAAGTTGTAGTAAGTGTTTAGAAAAGCTTGAGAAGTCAATGACTATGATAAACAATACATAGTTCTTCAAAACACTATGAGGACAATTGTGATTAAGGTAGGAAGTAAAAATAACTAAATCTGTGATATTAAGGAGATTGAGAACTTCCATTGTGGGAAAAACTTGACATAATCTTGATAAATTTTGAATGACAAATGTGAAGATAAAATGATGGGATGGAAAATTGATTTAAACAATACTAAAATATGATATGAAGACCAGAATGAACAGGATTATGAATAGTAGCTCTTGCAGACAAATAAGTGCTAGTATACTATGAAATCTTTGATTACAAATGAGACTAATCACCCTACATTGTGGCTTTGAAAACGCAAAATGTAGGGGAACTTCCTATATGGTTTAATAAATTCTCTAAGAGAACAAATATGTAAAAATTGAATAACGAATGGGGAGAAAAATGTATTTTGAGCAAAAGGTAAGAGAAAACAAAATAATGACTAAATTAAAAAGTCATAAGATTTTGAGATCTAAACTGTTCAAAAAATGATGTAGAAAGTTCAAGGTGGACCGAATATGACATATAAGTTAGGAATACTTTCAAAAATAGACTGTCATATGATGAAACGATGATGGGAGTAAAAGAATACCTTAAGAAATTTGAATAAGCCGAATAACAGGTCTACCGAGACTTAAGGAAGAGAAGAACTAAGTATCATTATTATACTTTATTTTCATAAAGAAATGAGAAATCAAAAGTCTATAAAGGCTATAATACCCTGACCCAAATTGAAATCGAGCAAACCATGTAAACCCAAGCCGATAGGACTTTATGTCGTGATATCGAAATAAATGGACAGTTGTGAAATTTAAATAGTTTCGAATGTACAGACAATAACAAACGATGTCCGAGCAAACCATGAACGAATATTGAAATAAAATAAAATAAAATAAAATAAAAATGAAACAAAAAGAAAAAGAAAAAGAAATAATAAAAATAAGTAAATATATATATATAGAAGCATGATATATAAATATGGTAAACGGTATATGTATATATATATATATATATATATGTGGATAGGTATGCACGTAATTGTGATAAGGGAGGGAGCAGAGATTATGGATCGAGGTGATTTAAATAAAAAAGATGAAGCTGATAAGGGAATAGATTAGAAAGAAGGAATCGGCGTTGAAATAAAAAGATTAGAAAGAGAGAGAGGGAGAGAGAGATATATATATGGTCCTACGCCACTCATATTCGGAAGCTCAAAGATCTCTCAAACCTCCGATCGTCATCTTCTGACCGATTCTTCGACACATTCTCCAAATCCATAATTCCTCTTTTTAATTTCCATCAGCGATCTAGGTCCGCCGAATGTATCGTTCGAATCATCACGGTTTTCGCTAGTACTCATGAGTCAAACATTTTGTCCCTCTGTGATTCATTCCTGGAAGAGTTCCTGCGATTTTTCCTTATTGCGACCGCGGCCAGCAAAACGGTGAGATTGCGAGCGTGTCAGATTATCTCCGAGGAGTTTCACAAGACAATAGTAGCATCTTTAACTCCCTCAAACACAACTTTAACATCAATCATCAATTGCACACTAGATGTCGGCGAGTAGTATGCGAAGGCAACAAAGCTGCATATTGTGTTCTGGCTAGAAAGTTCCTCGTTCAGAGCCTCAGGTGAGTTCTTGTCTTGATCAAAGTAAGGGCCTATAAAAGTAGCAATGAAGCTTTTGAATGGTGTGGCTGAATCATTATTGGTAGAGAAAGATTTTGCGAAGGAGTTGAAGGGATGGCTGAATGCCTTAAAGCAATAGAAAAACATCCAGATCAGGAATTATCACAGGATAAGGCTGATCTTATTTTATAAAAAATCCAGATAAGGTAAGAAACTCAGTTTTTATTTTTACAAGCATGAATGATAGATTGAATTTTAGGGTCTTGTAGAGCATGAAATATAGGAAATTTTGCAAAAAGAATCAATGGAAAAGGTTTAAAAATAAGGAAGAACGAAGTAGTTGCAGGTTGTTGTGATAATTGGGGTTGTAGAGTTTTTGGGTGCTAAACTTGATTTAAATGATTGGGTATTGATCATATGGGGTGCAGAAACAAAGTAGGAAGAGATTTGAGTCAAAACAGTGAGGAAATCACCATGAAAATGGCTCGCCGGAGAATCGCCGGAGCTACGGTTTCTCCTTATTTCGTAAGGATCAAGTGATCTAATCCAAAAACTAACATTGGATATGAAAAGCCCATGAGATTTAAGAGAGAATGACATTTGAGTCAGGCTACAAAACTAACCGAAAAAAGTGGTCGTCATCGGAGAAGATCATCGGCGTATCGCCGACGAAGACGACACTGTTGTCTTCGGGTCAGGTGGGCCACGGTCGGGTCCGGGTCAAACCCGCCCAATCGCAAATGGTGGGTAACCGAAACGACGCAACATTGGGGGCTATTTGAAATCTTTTAAAAGTGTAATTGGGATTGTTTGGCTATAGGATTTAGAAATTTAAATTAAAGTGAAATTGGAATAGGGATAGCTTATCCTTAATTTCGAAGCTTATCCGTTGTTTGGCTATTCAAATTTGGAATAGTAATTTTTGAAATTCAGATTAAGCCCAAATGTTTTAGAAATTGTAAAAGGACCCTAGCTCTATGGTTTATTTTGAAATGACCCAAAGAACAAAATAATGAAATTATTTAAATATTTATTTAATTAATTATAAATGAAAGGTATTTCTAAAATGCCACTAAGTCAAAAAGGAGTCAAACGGACTCCGATTGAAGCGAACAAATAGTGAATTTTTATTATTTCAAGCATTCTAGACTCAACGGTGAAGTCCAAATTATGAAAATAGAACTTAAAAAATAGAGACACGTAAAATGACCATGTTGCCCTTTCGGTATAGAAGTCCAAATTGGAAACTGGGAAAACCTAAATTAGTAACGAAGATACTTAGAGTAGCCAAATGTACAAATTGATAAATGACATTAAACTGAGATGTGTTTATTGGTGTATAGGCAAGTCAAAGGGTAAGGGAAAAGTCACAGAATACTAAGAACGCATTGAAAAGGTAAGTGAATTCCTATATCTTATACGTGATTTTCCAAGCCACATTATTTCTATTACTGCCAAAACTTTATACTCATGTATGTATCCATTGTTATTGTCCCACCATTGATATTGTCCTATCTGGTGGATGCATATCGACTGTTATCTCATGGTTTGCTATATTGTACTGTGCCTATTATTGTATGTTTATGTCATGATATTCCATACCCTATATACTTCTGATGGAATTACAAATGAATCTTGATTATTGATAAATGCTGGGTTTTATGCTCAGTCACATTACCCATCCAATGCTATCTGATTGACAGGACCTACGGGTTGAGTCCGTGAATGGACACATGGCAATGATGGCATTTTTACGCAGTGAGTAGAAAGGACATTTTATATGCATTCATGTTAAGGGGGTGTATGCCTGGCCCCCAAAAGACCGAGGGTCTTCCGAACCCTGAACAGAGTAAATATGTAATACCCTGACCCAGGATACCGAGTCATATGACACGTATTACGAGATTAAAGAAAATTAGTGTAAAAATATTTACACTCAAAGAGAATAATTAATTAAATAAATAAATAAATAATTATTTATATTAGTTTTAATTATAATTAAATAATTTAAACACATATTAGACTACATTAAGGGTGTATTGTATGTATATATGGCCAAGTATGTATACATGTATGTATATATATATTTATGTACATGTATATAAAGATGATTAAAATAATTATATATATATAAATGAATGATATAAAATATCTTGGTGTGTGAACAGTGCAGTGTGTGTGTGCCAGCTAGTGTGTGTCTCCCAACATGTGTAAGTGTATGTGTATTATATATATATATATATATATATTACACCAAATATCTTGAAAATTTAATGCAAAGTAGAAAAGAGAAAAAGCAAAATTTATGAGATGGGAGAGGGAGTTATTGAGAAGAGAAAGATGCAGGCTAGAAGTAGGGCTACGAATGGAGAAAGAGAGAGAGAGAGAGAGAGAGAGGTCGGTTGCTCTATTTAAAAGCAAAGCATGCTTGCTTCATACGAAAGAAATCAAAGAAAGAGGAACTAAGGAGAATAGAGGAAGGATCAGAAGTAGAACAAAGAGAGAAATCCTTGTAAAATAGGTAAAATTCCAACTTCTTATATAATTCTCTCTCTAGAATTTTCCTGAGTATGAATTATTTTAAGCACTGATTTTGTATATATAATGCTTAGAACATATTTAAATGATGAACAAGCATGAAATTTAAGCTTAAACACACCTCAAAACATCAAACCCAACAGAAACCGCCATGGGAGGACCTTGCTTGAAGCAGGTCTGAATCCATGGCAACTAAACTAAGATTGGTGTGTCGAGGCTTCAAAAAGAAGTCATGAGGGTCACGAAAACCTACATCCGCAATCACAAAACCTAGGAAATGACCTTCAAATATAGAGTTGCAGGTTTCGGGTTTTTAACCCAACACCTCAACTGCACCTCAAAACGTGTTCTAAAGAACGAAATATGAAACCCCATGAAGAGGGGATCAAAACAAGCCTAACCTTATTGAAAATGATCAAGAAATGAGCATGAACTGTGGGTATTATAGGTCTGGTTATCGCAACCTAAACCGAGCCTTTGAGATAAACTCGAAGCTCTAAAGCGATGTAAAAACATACCTTAAAGTCCTAGGAGACATTTGGAAAAGAAAATAGAAGAAATAGGGTTGAGATATGCCACGAAATATTGACTTTTAAAATTAGGGTTTATGATGAACAGTGTCGACCTTCGTGGGGAAGACGACACTGTTCGGGTCGGATTGAAAAACGGGTCGGACTTCGGGTCTAGGTAAATCCGGATCCAAATAGGTTATGGGTTATTTAAACGGCAGCGTTTCGTTTTTAAATTTAAAACATTAGGGCTGACGTCATCCTGACGTCAGCATTACATATAAAACTGGCTAAACCGGTTGGCTTACGAACGGACCGGACCGGACCGGTTCACTTGAATTTAAACCGAACCCACTGGTTTTCTGATTTATTTAAAATTAAATAAACCAAACCTTTTGTTATTTACAGTTTGACCCCAGAATTTCTAAGAAATTCGACTATGGCCCAACTGATGGAAAAATTATGCAATTACACCCCTGGAAAATAATTAAATAATTAATTTAATTATTTAATAAATAAAGTAAAATTACTATTTTGCCCCTAGGTCATATACGAAGCAAATAAAGTCCAAATTAAACATATGAATAGTGTATCCTTACTATTTTGGATATTCTAAGACTAATGGTAGGATCCATTTTGCGAGACGGAGCCCCAAAAAATAAAGACACGTAAAGGGGTAAAATAACCAAAATACCCTTTGTACCCTTAAAACCAAATTAAAACTAGAAAAAGTCTAAATTGACTTTCTTCGACATTCCGGACTCAATGGTGAGGTCCAAATTACGAAACGAAGTACGAAAAAATATGACATGTAAATAGGTAAATGACCATTTTGCCCTTTTACATATAAAAGTCCAAATTAAATTTTAGGAAAGCCTAAACTGACTTTCTTCGACGCTCCGGACTCAATGGTAGAGTCTATTCAACCAAAAGAAATGTCTAAAATAAAAAGACATAAAATTTGATGAATAGCATCTGTCAGATGACTATAAATTAAAGTAATGCCAAAGTACTAATCTAAGGCGTATACGAGAAAATGAATTACGAAAGACACGACACGTAAATATGTGAGATAAATAACTTTATTTAAAGTTAATAGAGCTACCAGAAGAGTATAAATTAAAATGAAATTAAACTCTAACATGATGAATTATGTCTAGGTCAAATTCAGATAGTTTCATAATGATTAAGCCTCAGACCACGATTAAAGGTAAGAAATAGCAAGACTTCTTGGATGAACTAGATCTACAGCACCGAGTGCTCCACAAGAAATTAAGGATTGCTAAACACTGTGAGATTAAGTCCCTCACACCCTTCATACATTGGGCTCCAATTATTCCAATAGGTCGAGCTGCAGAAGAAGCAGCAACAAGGAGACTTGCTGAGGCAAAACTTAAAGAAGAAGAAGAACGGGAAAACAACGAAACCTTAGCTGAGATGTGTCTCAGGTAATACTATTATCATTTAGTACATAAATGGCTAGACTATGATACAGTTATAAGTCAGACTGATTTAAGAATTAGTCTTGCACAGTCTAGATATGGGTAAGATTTTAAGTTTATTAAGTATATATGAGATTTATGCGATCTTTCATAAATTATGATAGATTGAGAAAGGCAAAAGGGAAGGCACCTATATAGAGCCATCCCAGGAGAATAAGGTGAGTAACCCTGTATTTGAAGTGAAGATTTAACTCCATGGATTTGAAAAGGTTTAAGTTCAAAAGATACGAAGTATTTGAATTCCAAATTCAGTATATTACATGATTTCAGTTTTAAATTATTTCTATTCTTATAAACCCTATGGTGACATGCTCAGTAAATGTTTTCTTTACAGTTTTTCTTAAAATTGTGTTTTCAGCATGTCTAAGTTAAAATACAAATCTTGTTAAATATTCTGAGTTTGCCTATTTCAAGTATACGGATGTTTATCACGAAGTTATGAATTTTATATTTTAAAGTGCTCACGAGAAATATCTATTTGACATACTCATATGATAAATGTATTTTAAATGCAAGATAAATAGTGCATAAGCACATAGGCAGGATTTTGGGTTTCTTCGGAACTCAATTGACCTGTCAAAGACCACATAGTCAGGATTTTGGGTTTCCTTGGAACTCCATTGACCTGTCATGTGAAATGCCAGGTAGCAGGATCTAATCCCCCAGGCATAAGATATCTTCACTTATAAGCAAAATGGGAGTCTGGTTCGAAACAGATTCCACTAATGAAAGAGATAAGATGATAAATGAGTTTGAAAATGGAAGTACGTTTTTACCCTCATTTTTACTATGCATATGTTTGAGTTTTATATACTCTATTTAAGAAATGCATGTTATGTTATATGTTTTGAAGTTCATATGAATAAGTATAGCTTGAATGCTTTTAATGTTTCAAAGCTATCTGTTTTAAGAAATGCATATGTTCTATGTTTAAGTATACGAGCAATTGGCAGTGAATGTTTTCCAAACTCTTATGTACTAAAAACCACTACTAATTGAAACCCCATGACGAATATTAGAATTGCTCACAAGCTTAGATTAGCTTACCCGAACTTTGTTCGGACCCCCCTTTCAGGTGATTAACAGTAGTCTTGATGTGAAGAGGTTGATGTTAGAGCTTACCCATTTTGTGAAGAGTGTAAGCAGCTATTGCAGGACTGGCAGTCTTTTTGGAAAGACTTATAAAGTTTTAAGTTAATCACTTTTGTATTAGTGAGATGGTACACCATTATGTATTAAGCTCTATGGGGTAACTGAACATGTATTGTATTTATGAAGTCTTCAACTTTTAGTTATACTCTGAATGATAAATCATGTACGCTATGTAAGAAGGCAGTACCGGATAGATGTGCAAATTTTAAAATGAGAAAAGAAAAGAAAAAGTTTTTCACGCTTCCGCAACCACATGTCGCACATCTATTCGATACCGTTGCGTATGCGAGCCTTCGCCCTAAGGTCCTCTAGCCTGAGGGTGGCGGTCGCGATGCGAGATCCGCATAGGATGGGTTTCGGGTTGTGACAAAATGCATCACTCATGTGTGACTATTATGTTAACGTTTATTGGATTCATAGGATGCTTTCATTTCCCTATGAATGATTCCATGTTGATAGTTCCTTATTTATTGGACTTGACTGTGACCGTTTTATTGTGGCAATATATTTATGTGATTGTGATCATTGAGCTTTTCCCATATTCATGCTACACTTTTACTCATAATTGTTATTATGCCTTATTATTTATAAGCCATTGTGGCATTTTACTGTTAACTATAACCATTGTCATGACTGACTATCATGCTACCTTTGAGATTATATTTTTTTCTATGTAATCTTTAACTCATATTAGAGATAGGATTTTACTTACTGAGCTTGTTAGCTCACCCCACTTACTAATTTTTTAGGTGAGAATGCTACAGAACCACAATAGGAGTTCAGGAGCTTAGGGAGATAGTTGAGGAGCATGATAGAAGTGAATAGAGTTTCTCCCATGTACTCACCACCTGAAGTGGTTGTATGTTATGTTGATGTCGGTTTATAGTTTTCAGTTATTAAAAAAATTTTGTATTAAGACTTTCGTTGATGTACTGTTTAAGTTTATATTATTTATTGTTATCATTGATACAAAGAATGAAAAAGGTAGGGACGGCCATTGGGTTGGCCTCGCGACACGAGATCTGCATAGGGTGGGTTTCGGGTCGTGACAGCTTGGTATTAGAGTAGAGTCTTAGGTTCTAGTGAGTCATGGGCTACAGGATTAGACTACTAGAACGGTTAAAGTCTAAGAGTCAATCGATAGATAACACTACCATAGCAAGTTAGACTTTTATGTGAACATTGACTATTATTTTACGCATACTTTGACTAATTTTCTTTTATAGAAAAGGTTAACACTAGGAATACATTGATATCTAGAAATCATCCGACTGAGATGGATTGGTTAAACAGATTAGAACTCCTTATAAAAAGAGTAACCAAGGCTCTACCTAGAATCAGGCCCCAACGGTTGACCACTCGCAATGAAGTAGTGGCACCAGTAAAAACCATAAAATAGGGCGGGAAAGAACTTTCCAAAAAGGTAAAAAATGACAATAGAGGCATAATTAAATACCCCAACTGCCTAAAAGTCCACCAAGGAAAATGTCTTAAAAACACCACTAGGAGATGATCGGGCTATTGTACCAGTAGCCGTAGGTATTTTTCAGTTACTTACAACCTTCCCATATATTGTTTAAATATTTGATTTATAGTTCACACATTTACTGCTAAGTTGAACTTAGAAATAGAACCCTTAGGTTACATGTTAACTGTTTCAATATCATCGAGGGATTATTATTGATGAATACTGATGCTGCACTTTTCGACTCGCAATAAATCTGGGCTCCAAGACCTGTAGAACACTCAAAAAGGGGGGATCAGAGGGCCACCGGACAATAGAGGCATAATTAAATACCCCAACTGCCTAAAAGTCCACCAAGGAAAATGTTTTAAAAACACCACTAGGAGATGATCGGGCTACTGTACCAGTAGCCGTAGGTATTTTTCAGTTACTTACAACCTGCCCATATATTGTTTAAATATTTGATTTATAGTTCACACATTTACTGCTAAGTTGAACTTAGAAACAAAACCCTTAGATTACATGTTAACTGTTTCAATATCATCGAGGGATTATTATTGATGAATACTGATGTTGCATTTTTTGGCTCACAATAAATCTGGGCTCCAAGACCTGTAGAATACTCAAAAAGGGGGGATTTCAGAAGGCCACCGGATTGGCTCCGGCGGTAGCCGCTCCGGTGCTTAAGTAAGTAAAGTGAATTGAACGATTGTATTGAAAGCCAAAGAATGAGCATGAAAATAAAGCGTACCTTTAGGGTTTAATTTATAAACTGTGGCCTTCCTAAGTTGATTAGGATTCGGAGCCATGAATATAGGGATTTGATTATCGGAGATTGCAGTTACCTTGTGGAATATTGCATCGTAGATAGAGATAATCATAGATAGTAGTTTCCTTGTTGAACACTGTTTTCCGTGTTGAAGACTGTTTCCTTATTCCCTGCTTGGCAATTGTAAACCATAAGGTCGGAACCATACGGAATACTGAGTGAATATTGCCCTAGAGCATAAGGTCTGGAGGATATGTGCATAAGAATGCCCTGGAGGCTGTGCCTGCTCTATATGAGGGAGTTTATCGGTTCTGTAGGATATGTATATGAGAATGCCCTAGAGGCTGTGCCTGCTCTGTATGACTGAGTTTATCGGTTCTGTAGGATATGTATATTTGTGTGTCTATTTGTGGTATATCAAATACTATATATCGAGAAAAAGACTATATGTTATGATGGAAATCGGTGATTCTTTAACAATTGAGATGATTAAGTAAATGATGACCTCTAGGGAATAGTAATATGTTTAAAAGATAAACGATGAAGATTCTCAAGGAATGACACTGAAATTACTTGAGGAGATTTCGATAAATGTAATGGATAACTAAACGAGGCTTGAATGCGAGATAGTCTGAAGGGAACTTAATGGATAATTACAGCAGGAGTTGATACTCCAAATAGATTAATGATGTACCAAAAATATGAAAGTTTCTGAGTAAGTTAGACCCTGATAGAGTAGAGATGAATGGAGTATTAAAGACAATTACTCAATGAACGACATTGGCAGAATTGATCTTATGGATTGTGATGATTTTGGAAAGATACATATGATGAAGAAATATTAGGAAGAAATTTAGTGAATCTTGTGATCTAAGATGATGTGTGACCCGATTTTAGTCAATACTCTATCAAGTTAGATGAAGGTAAATGATAAATGATTCCAAATAACTGTTAGAGGTCAATGTGATTCAAATGATCGTAAAGACTGAACTGGTAGTAATCATTTAGAGAAACCATTAAATGGGGATCATATATGATTTTGAGGTATTACGAAGAAACCATTATTCATGAGTGATATACATAGAGCATATGAGGTAGAAATCATAAGTACATGATTATTAACTAATTAAATGTCTTTAAAGGAACTAAGAGTATGATGATTAAATAGTTAAGTGATCGGTGATTTTTGGGAGGACGATAACTTGTTTAAATACTAAGGTTAATAGTCTTTGGTAAAGACTATGCTATGACTGACTTTGATGTTTCTTGGACAATTGAGAGGGTCAAATGAATAGTGACTTTAAGAGAAAGTAGTATACTTACAGGCAAAGGTTAGGGGTTCTTGGAAAGAATCGTACCAGTGTCGAGGTTGATGACTCTTAAGTCATTAAACTATGAATTAATCAATGAATTAGGGGAAACTATCATTTGAATAAGGGCAACGATTAATGCTCTTTTGGAAGATATAAGGTGACATAGGGTTGGGATTGTGAAATCTTGGGAAGTCGGTGGATTTAACAACAAATTTATATGAGAGATGGTCTGCAGAAGACTTAATGAATAGTAACGTGAGGAGTTTGAGACTCTGGATGGATTGATGACATATTAGATATATAAGGATTCTTGAGTGAGTCATATAAGGTAAAGACAAATGGATCATTGGGAGGCAAATACTGATTGAATGAGACTATTAAATGAACATTATAAAATGTGATGGTCCTAAAAGGAGATTGACATATGATGAATAATCATTGGAAAAAATTCAATGGATCTTGTCGTTCTAGGTGGCAGTATAACCCAAATTGTGGGCGGTACTTTAGTGAGTTAGCTGAATCTATTTTAAAAGATAAATGATTGACGACTTCGAATGACTTTTGAGGATTTACGTAATCTGATAATGAAAGAAACAGAAATTGTGGCATAATATCTAGAAAAATTAGTAAGAACAATGACTGTGCTAAAGTGATACATAATTCTTTAAGATACTACGAGAACAATTAAGATGGAGATAGAAAATAAGAATAACTAAATCTATGAAACTAAGGAAGTAGAGAAATTCCATGGTGCGAAGAACTTGATAAACTTTGAAAGTCAAATGTAATGATAAAATGATGGGATGACTAATTGATGGAACAATCCTCAAATATGATATGAAGTCACAGAATGTACAAGGAACTCCCTATATGGTTGAATAAGTTTTTGAAAGAACAAATTTGTAAAAGTTGAATTACTACTGGGGAGAGAAATGTAACATTTGATGAAAAATCGAATATGATGACGAGTATAAGAAATGAGACAGTTGAACAACCTTTCGGAGCAAAGGTAAGTAGAACCAAAATAATGGTTATAAAATTAAAAGGTCATAAGACTTTGAGATTTGAACTGATCAAATGATGTAAAAATTCAAGATCAACCAAATATGATAACACCATTAAGGATGCTTTCGAAATAGACTGTCATACGAAGAATCAGTGACTGGGGTAAATTACTACCCTAAACTTTTTTAAGTATATGTACCATACTTTAATCTATAAGGGGATGAGGGGATGAGGAATCAAAACATGTGAAAAGAGCAAGTGTAAAATGCACTAGCCTATAATGTAAAAACAAAAAAATGAAGGAACTGATTTCCTCAACCTATCTAAATCATAAAAGGATAAACATGAATTTGAAAATAAAGGCAGGAATGCCAAGGAATAATACAAAATGAAATGAAAATAGGATTGATAAATCATGAAGAAATGGACATTTGATTGAGAAATCACAAATGGAAAGTTTGAATAAATTTGAGGACACCCGAGCAGGGAATAAATATTGTAATGCAAAGAGAATACGAGTAAATTGTCCCAACACGAACCAAAAGATACTTATAGAAACAAAAGGGAACATGATACTCTATTTCTTAGTAAATCTGAAAGTACTTGAATGAGAAGCCCAAAATACTCTAATGGAAGCGTGTCGTTAACACTCCAAAAATATTTAACCTTACTTCTTAATACAATAAACACAGTAGCTAGACGAGTAAGGGTCGAACCCACAGAAAGTGTTCACAATTTATTTTCTATTTATTCTGGCTAATTCTAAACTGAAAGTCAATTAATAACAAAACAATAAATGGGAGGTTGAAATTTTGATCAAACTAATTACGATTGAAAACTAAATTAATAACAAAAATAAATGAATTAAAACTTCAATTCTTTGATTCAATCTTACCCTCGCAGTTAATGGCACAATCAATCAATTATAACGTTATTCTACCCTTCAATGAATCTAATAATCTTAGGTAACAACAAGTCTGCTACCCGAAATTTTCCTTAATTCCTCACTAATGAAACAAGCTCTCCATTAAATTCTAAACATTAAACTGCAATGAGGGTTCGAAATTTCCTAAAACTGAATTGAAAAATCTAGCCTGACATACTTGAATAAAACAAAACTAAATTAATTTGTGTTCCTCTGCTGCACTGCTCCGTAGCCTCTGTTCAGCGCGCCGCAGCTCCTGTTTCACCTCTTGTGCGCCCCCTTTTCTTATTTTTTATTGCTTCTTGAATCAGCTGCCCTCAACTCCTTACACGCTAGGGCTTCCTTGTTTCCAACCTGGGCCACACTTAAACCTTGGTTCGGCCGCACTTTTCTCTCTTTCACTCTTTCCTTGCTTGCACCCAGGCCCACTTGTTGACTTTTCTTTCTTTTACTTTAGCTTTTTTCTTTTCTTCACAGCCCACCTGCTTCAATCAGCCGTCCAAGCCAAGCCCACAGCCCATTGCTTTTTCATTTCATGCAACTGTTCTGCCCAAACCGCATAGCCTAGCAGCCGCACATTCAAGCCTCTTTTTCTATCAGATAACCATTGCATCTTGATTTGGGCTCTTGACGAAAGTTGTATCCCTGTATGAGTATAGAATTTTAGGCTTTTGAATCACCTGATTTGGACTTCGGAAACTCAAATTATGGCCCCTTGAAGTTGACTGGTTGGACAGGAAATCAGCTGCGCAGATCAGCTTTCTAGGCCTGATTTTGAAACAATGTTTAGAGGCCCAAATGAACTTAGATTTTTGCAAACTAGACCTTTCTGAAATGCCCAAGATGTCCTTTAAAAACTTTATGAAGACCACTTCCTCATTCTCAAACTCTAACACCATCCGAATCTCAAGTGAAGCTCCATAGGTCAAATCTGTCTAAAAACCAAAAATTGCACAAAATTATTCTTTCACCATCAATGCTTCCCTAATTCAATAAATGAATTAATTAGCTCACTAAAATAGAAAATATGCCACAAAACTAAATATAAAGGAATTAAAAATATTGAATATTATGCTTTTATCATCTAAACGATAAAAGTGGTATAGTCTAGTTACACCGTTGACTTTCTATGACTATTACCAAAGAAACAGACATAAAAGAAAAGATCAAAGTACTAGTGACACGACCCGAGACCCACCCTATGCGGATCTCGAGCCGCGCACCCGATCTGACATTGGTTGCCGAATCAAGGGTTCTTATCTTGCTACATAATCAGTGTTACTAACATGCAACAACTAAATATGTGGAAAGCTTAATAATATTTACATAAAGTTGCATGTTATACATAAAGTGTTCTCAAAATGCGGAATACAAAAATTTGCTTAATACAACTAATCTTTCCAGGACGTGGATAACGTGGGAGAGCTATAAGACTATCTGTACTAAGCATTACCCTGCAACTTCAAAAGTATGTCCACTACTATTTAGATAGCTGCTACTGCTACTGCTACTGCTGCGGCTCTTCTACAACTTCATTTCCGGAAAGGGGTGGTAAGTTTGGGGTGAGCTAACTAAAGCTCAGTAAGTAATTCTCTTTTGCTCTGTCATGTGTACAAGAATAGAGGCACTATCCATGAAAGAATTAGGATAATTGCAGATATGCTAGCCAGTCATAAATACTGAACTCATCTATGATCATCAGAGGATAAGAAATTCAAAGATAAACAAGGAAGATCTGTCTGACAATATAATCATATGTGCTGAATAAAAGCTGTGAAGTTTCAAAGTCACACATAAACATGAATATGTTCAAGTTACAAATATCGATAACATCAACAATATAAGATACTGATAGCAACGAATCTGCGATGCCATGATGCTAGACCCGAAGGTCATAACTAGACCCGAAGGTCATATCTAGACCCGAAGGTCTTCACTAGACCCGAAGGTCTTAACTAGACCCGAAGGTCATATCTAGACCCGAAGGTCTTAACTAGACCCGAAGGTCTTAACTGGCATCAGATGGAAATGTGATTGATCACAAATCCGGCACTTAAATATCATCCATGAAGAATAAAGTGAAACTATGATTGAACACAACTGTCTGGCCTTCATGATAGAACAATATCGATGTGGTTCTATAAATTCTGATAATCGTGTAAGGAGTACAATAAGCAATGTATATGGAAAGAGCTATGACTTGGCTTGGAATGTAGCACATACAGAGATCAGAGATTACTTACACTTTTTACTGATTCTTAGGACTCAAGCTATTTCCTTCCCTTTATCTTTAGACGTGTCTGTCATTTAAAAATAAATTTAGTCTATAACTGTAACCGATTTATATTGTATATTCAAATATACTTATCTTGACTATCGGTATCTTAATTACTAATTTAGACTTTATTATTGTGTCTAGAACGTCAATTAAAGGTGGTTTAGGTTTTTACGGATCTTAAATCGGACTCCTGGATTAAAAGGGCAAAACTGTCATTTTATACTTTACGTGTCTTTTATTCCCGGGACCCCTTTTCAAAATTTTGACACTGCCATTGAGTTCAGAAGGCTCGGGATAATAAAATTTGACTATTTATTCGTTTCGTTTGGACTTCGTTTGACCTAGTTTAGGACTCGGGGTCTTTTTGTAATTTCCTCAAATTATTATTTAATAAATTTTTACTGTTTGGGGTTCAATGTAAATATTCAAACCTTCTGGGGCCGGTCTGTTATTTCCAAGAATTCTGGTCTGAACCAGTGGGTTCATTGGACTCAACCCTAAACCGGTTCTAAGACTCACCGAACCAACCGGTTCGGTTTAGCTCAACAAATGCCCCTCGTTTTTCCGATCATCAGCTCCGACCACTCGCCGGCGCCGGTGCAAATTCTGCACTGTTTTTCCTTCAAAATTTGACGTTCATTCTTCATAGTTTTTACACCAAAACATTCCTAATATTTTAAAATTAATGCAATTAAATTTTGTCCCTGGTTTCCACCAGTTTCCGAACACCCACGGCGAGTCTCCGGCGTTGCACCGGTGACAAATAATTTGACCAAACTTGGTCATTCCGAGACCATTTTAACTGATTCAAGTTGCGTTGGACTCCTGAAGATGTTTCCTACTCGTTTCCAGTCTTAAAATTGAGAGTAATTCGACATACAAATATCTACCATTGTTGACCGTGTGCTATGAGTTCAGTTCTTGGTTTTCTTTTCCTATTTCAATATCTCATCAATTCTAATAGTAACGACCCAACTTAAAACGTAAATGGACACAGTTTCAGTCAGAAATATACCTGTTTAAGCCGATTTCCTCCAACTGTTCTGAAGCAGTTTTTTTTTTTTCTCTCTCTCTCTCTCTAAATCCTCTTCTTCTTCTGCGCGACTGAGTTTTCTTGTTTCTGTTTTCTCTATTTTTATTTTTCTTTTCTTTTCTTTGGTCTTCTCCCACCGGCTCTTTAGTTGGTGGCCTTGCCACCTGGTTACTTAGTAATTCCACACACGCACACCTGTACATACACGGCTGCCATGCAGCCCTCAATCTTCCAGCTCTCAACAAGTCACCCTCCACTCATTCTCTCACTTTCTTTTTGTGCCCCAACACGCCTATTGATTAAATTCTGCCCACAGTTTTTGTTTAATTCTCATATACACGTAGATATATTATATGATACATGCACACACCACACTTCATACAGCTGTTTGCATGCAGCCACTTCCCTTTGGCTGCCACGGTTCCTGTACACTGCTCCACCGACCTGCTGCCCCTCTCAATTTCTCCCTTTCCTTTCTTGTTGCCACGCCACAATGCATGCATTTATATATATATATATATATATATATATGATGCTGCACTTTTTGGCCCACGTGAGATCCAAGCTCGGCTCCCTGCGAAACACTCGAAACAGAAGATCAGAGGACCACCGGGTTGGCTCCGGCGGTAGCCACTCCGATGCTTAAGTCAATAAACTGAATTGAAAGACTCGTAATGAAAGCCAAAATAATGAGCATGAAAAATAAAGCGTACCTTTAGGGTTGATTTTATAGGCAATGGCTCTCCTAAGTTGATTAGGATTTGGAACCATGAAAGTAGGGATTTGAGCATCGGAGATAGTAGTTACCTTGTAGAATATTGCATCAAATAGAGATAACCATGAGTGGTGGTTTCCTTGTAAAAGACTGTTTCCTTATTCTCTGCTCGGCATATATTAAGGCGGTGATGAGCTTTGAATAGCAGTGTGTTACACCGAAGGTCTGTGTTCGGACCTGTAAGCTTTGCAGATAAGTAGATCTTCTCTAGAGGTACGTGCTCGGCCTCTGTAGGTCTGCTCTGAAAGGCCGAGCACGAGCTGAATGGCCGAACACAGATTATAAGGCCGAACTTGACTAAGCGACCGAGCACAAGTTATGTGGCCGAGCCCGAGCTGGGCGACCGAACACAAGTTATATGGCCGAGCCTGAGCTCTATTATGAGTCGTGAACCGATCTTGCGGTTGCACGTGTCATGCAGTGGTTGGTGTGTCACATAGTGGTATATCAGTTACTCCCCCCCCAAGCCTTAGTTGGAGCTCGGGGGATAACTAAGGTCTTAAGAGTGCCCGAAAAGTCACGCGTTCTGTCGTCTCGTTTTCCTAGACGTCCGTTGGTACATCATTTATTGCGCAGCCGGTTTTTGGGTTTCTCAAATCATTATTGCTGCGATACTGTCGTGGCGGTTCGCCTGGGTAGCCATTACTCTCCGAATGTATATAAAAGGGGGAAAGAGCCTTGTACGACTCTTTTTACCATCTTCGATTTTGCAAAGCGAGATATACATCCGTCATTGTCGAACCAGCAAGCTACCTTGTGAAGAATCCCATCCATCCGAAGTCCCTTACTTTGATTCAGGTTCGGTTTTAGTGTTTTTGTTCATCTTTTCATTTTCTCTTCTTCTCCTTTTGGTTATTTTGAAATGTCGACTTCTTCGGCATCTTCTGATGTTGGTAATGGGTCGGGGAGCCTTCCGGAAGCTCCTTCCTTGTCACAAACCCTAATTAGGGGTAGCACTTCCTCGGGGACTGAATCGGAGGAGACTCACTCTAGTCCCTCAGTTAGAATAGTCGATGCCTTCTCGGAGTCTAGGGATAGAGAGGGTGAGGTCTCAGGTCGGTCTTCCCAGGTAGAGAGTGCTGTAACGTCCTCTTGGTTGGAGGTTATTAGGGAGAAGTATGAGATTCCTCCAAATGTCACCCTTAGGGCCCCTGATGACTTCGACTACCCTTGGGAAGTTCAGGATGGGGAAATTTGTGTTTATACCGCTTGGTTTGAGATGGGGTTACGCCTTCCTTTCCCTAGACTGCTTAGGGATTTTTTCTGTTGGTTCAATCTCTGCCCGGCCGATCTGCTTTTGAACAGTTGGAGGCACCTGTTAGGGTTTATGGCCCTAGGTCGCCTGAATGGTGTTGAGGTCTCCTTAGACTTGATCCGTAGTAAAATGGATCTTAAATATAGGAAGGCGGAGGGCCTCTACTACATGTCGTTTGACAAGGGCTTCCGGCCTTTGACTTTCGTGCCGTCCTCCAATAAATTTTGGAAGGATCGGTTCTTTTTTGTTGGCGGAAAATGGGAGGTGACCGACCCTGAGGACCAGTTCTCCACGTTCCCCCGGAGCACGGGGTTTATGGGTGAGACACCCTTTTCTTCTGTAATTTCGCTTTGTGCCTGTCCTTTGTGTATCTGACTGACCTTTGTTCAAAACTCTTTCATGTAGCCAAGAGCGTCAAGAAGAGGCCGCAATTTACCCCTGTTTTGAAGGATCAGTACAAGAGACTCCTCCAGACTTCAAACCGGGATTACCGAGCCATCCTTCATTCAGGCCCTACAATGCCTCCCAAGGATAAGGGTGTTGTTGACGACGTCCTCAAATCCCTCGCTGGCAAATGGGGGTCGTCAAAGAAGAAGAGGGTGGCTAGCCAGCCCCCTCCTACTGCGTCTTCTTCGAAGAAGACGAGGACGACCGACCCTTCCCCGTCTGTGCCTCCCAAGAAGGGGGCGGTCTCCTCTGCTTCTCCCTCTTCCCGACCTCCTCTGAGGGGAGTTGTGATCAGGGAGCCCTCCTCTGCCCCTCAAAAGGGGGTGGTGATCGGGGAACCCTCTTCTGCCCCTCAGAGGGGTACGGCGGTTCTTCGGCCTGTCCCCTCTTCGGCCCAAAAATCTCAACAGAGGGGTAAGGCGAAGGTGGGTACCGACATGCCTGATGGATACAAGGCCGTCCATCAGGCCATTGAAGATTTCTGGGCTGAGGCCCCTTGTACTGACATCCCTTCCTGTAGCACCAGGAAGGGTACTGAGAGGACTGTGGCCGGTGCCATGAGGGCTCATCTGAAGGTAACGACCGACCTTTCTGCTTTTGTGCTCTTCTTCCTTTTCCTCTTTACTGATACGTCTTCTTATTTTTGCAGACCCTCCATAGCTTGGCTGCTTTAATGGAGGCCACGGTGGATCTCCAGGCTGTGGAGAGGTTGGAGGAGGAGCTGGATGAAGCCCGGCTTCAGCTCGGTACGGCTCAATCTCAAGCCACCACAGCCGAGGACGAGCTGAAGGAGGCGAGGAATTGCTTCTCAATTATGGAATCCGAAAGGGATTCTATTAAACTTGAGAGGGATTCTTTGCGATCTGAACGAGACTCCCTTCTTCAGGACCTGTCCAAACTGAAGGAGGAGAACAGTGCTCTTCAGTCTTCACTTGTTCAGAAGGTTGATGAGGCCAAGGTTGAGACCGAGGCCAGGTTGAAGACCGAGCTTCAGAAGATGGGTGATACTATTGCGCAGCTCGGTTACGACAACTTCAAGTCCAAGCTTCTTGCCAAGTACCCGGATATTGACTTGTCTGGGATTGACGACGATGACGAGGACGAGGATGGTGATCAGGACGATGGATCTGCAAGCCCCTTAGTTTAGGGAAAACTTTTGTAGTCCTGTTTCATCTTTTTGTAACCGAGCTCAAATATTAATGAAAACATCTTCTCTTCAATTTTTGTCTCTATCTTTCTTTGATTGTTGGTGATCCTTGAGTTCTGTTCAAAATATGTATCAATGCTTTGTTTTGTATGAACGGACTTCGGCCTTTGAGGCTTGTATTATGACACAAGTAAACCTGCTCTGAACCCAGAGTATCGTTTTTACCGACCATGGGTTGTCTCCAGAACTCACTTATGGCAATCCTGAAGTAATGTGTAGTAATAACCAACTTGTGCCGAACTCTTGACATTGGAGGGGTTTTTGAGTCATGGATTTTAAGAAAGATGACTTGAATAATAACTAATCAATCTGATCTCTGATTGTCAGTCGTAGAAACCGGTACAAGATAATTACTCAGATCTTTTATAGCAGGAACCTGAGCTTGATTGCCGAACTGAGCGACTTGTATTTGTAAGGATTTTTTTGATGGTCAGTGTGACTGAGCCCTTAGAGTTATCCTCGCCTGTTTATAACTGCCGGCACCTAGTTTCGTGTTCTTGCAATAGAACATCATCCTCATATGTCAAGATAAATCAGACTTAGGGATTTTGTTTTTTAAGATGGACCAGGCCTGAGATGTATGTACATTGAGATGGACCAGACTTATAGTCTGTGCATTTGAGATGGACCAGACCTGAAAGGTCTGTACATTTGAGATGGACCAGACCTGAGCCTGTGCATTAAGATGGACCAGACTTATAGTCTGTGCATTTGAGATGGACCAGACTTGAGCCTGTGCATTAAGATGGACCAGACTTATAGGCTGTGCATTTGAGATGGACCAGACCTGAGAGGTCTGTACATTGAGATGGACCAGACCTGAGCCTGTGCATTAAGATGGACCAGACTTATAGTCTGTGCATTTGAGATGGACCAGACCTGAGCCTGTGCATTAAGATGGACCAGACTTATAGTCTGTGCATTTGAGATGGACCAGACCTGAGAGGTCTGTACATTGAGATGGACCAGACCTGAGCCTGTGCATTAAGATGGACCAGACTTATAGTCTGTGCATTTGAGATGGACCAGACCTGAGCCTGTGCATTAAGATGGACCAGACTTATAGTCTGTGCATTTGAGATGGACCAGACCTGAGAGGTCTGTACATTGAGATGGACCAGACCTGAGCCTGTGCATTAAGATGGACCAGACTTATAGTCTGTGCATTTGAGATGGACCAGACCTGAGCCTGTGCATTAAGATGGACCAGACTTATAGTCTGTGCATTAAGATGGACCAGACTTATAGTCTGTGCATTTGAGATGGACCAGACCTGAGAGGTCTGTACATTGAGATGTTTCACAAAAGATGTTGAAATAAAAAGAAAGTACTTTATTGATAATATTTTCGCAAATGTTCCATGTTCCAAGGCCTGGGAACAGGTTTCCCATCCATGCTTTCCAACCAATAAGTGGTCGGTCTAACCGTTTTGATAATTCTGTAGGGACCCTCCCAGTTCGGTGATAGCTTCCCCATGGTGGGGTCCTTGGTGTTCTGGAAAACCCTTCTTAGGACGAGGTCCCCAACTTGGAAATTGGTAGGTTTGAGGCCAATTTTTGAGCGGTTAACCATCCTGCGCTGATATGCTTCCATTCTGATTACGGCCTGCTCTCTTCTTTCTTCGAGCAAATCCAAATTTTCTGCTAGTTGTTGGTCATTGGTCTCTTTGTTGAAAGCCTCAGCCCTTAAGGTCGGCATGCCGACCTCAACAGGGATTACTGCCTCAGTTCCGTAGGCTAGGGAGAAGGGAGTTTCCGATGTTGGAGTTCTCCTGGTTGTCCGGTAGGCCCAGAGTGCCCCAGGGAGTTCCTCAACCCATCTCCCTTTAGCTTCCTCTAATCTTTTCTTGAGAGCGTCGAGGATAGTTCGGTTGGTGACCTCGGCCTGCCCGTTGGCCTGAGGATGACCAGGGGAGGAGAAGTGCTGTTTGATGTTTAGGTCCTGGCAGAATTTCTTGAATATTTTCCCAGTGAACTGCGTGCCATTATCTGAGACGATCACATGAGGTATGCCGAACCTGCAGACTATATTTTTCCAAGTAAAACTCTTTATCTCTTTTTCAGTGATGCGAGTCAGTGGCTCTGCTTCGGCCCATTTTGAAAAGTAGTCAACAGCCACCAATAGGTATCTCCTGTTCGGCTTGGCTTTAGGTAATGGTCTTATGATGTCCATCCCCCACTGTGCAAAGGGCCATGGGCTAGTAATGGGGATGAGCTCATGTTGCGGCTGATGCTGATAATGAGCGAACCTCTGGCATTTGTCACACTTTCGAGTATATTCCTTTGCTTCCTTCAGCATCCCAGGCCAGTAGTAGCCTTGGGTTAGAGCTCGGTGGGCTATGGTTCTCCCCCCATTGTGATTTCCACAGATTCCTTCATGGATTTCTGCCAAGACATATTGAGACTCTTCAGGTGCTAGGCATTTTAACAATGGCTGAGTGTAAGACCTTCGGTAGAGTTTTCCGTTAAGGACAAGATACCGAGCTGCTCTGATGCGGATTCTTTTTGCCTTATTCCTGTCCTCTGGGAGGAGTCCCTCCTCCAGGTATTGGAGTATAGGAGTCATCCAGTTCTGAGGCTGCTCCGTGACTTGGGCGACCTGGATCTCCTCGGTGCTAGGCCTTGGCTGGTGAGAGAACTTTATCGTTGACTCCACCCCCGTTTTCATGTGAGATGCCATGTTTGCTAAGGCATCGGCTCGGCTGTTCTGTCCTCTTTCTATTTTTTGGATTGAGAATGCTCGGAAGGAATGTTTTAGCAAGTTGACTAGTTCCGAATATCGGAGCATTCTTTCATCCTTGATGGCATATTCTCCTTGAACCTGGCTAACCACCAGTTGGGAGTCGGAAAATACCTCGAGGCTCTGTACCTCGCACTCCTGAGCTAGCTTCATTCCTAAGATAAGGGCCTCATATTCCGCTTCGTTGTTGGAGGCTCTGAACCCCAAGCTAATTGCCCTTTCGGTTGTAAGTCCATCAGGAGAGTGTAGTACTAGCCCTGCTCCGGCACCTCGGTCAGTGGATGATCCATCAGCATACAACTTCCAAGTCCCCACCTCGTCTGAGACTTGAGCTTTGCCTAGCAGCGCGGGAGTGAATTCTGCGACGAAGTCTGCCAAGGCTTGCCCTTTAATTGAGACTCGTGGAATGTAGGACAAATCGAACTCCCCCAGTTCCACTGACCACTTGACCAACCATCCTGATACTTCTGGTTTTCTTAGGACTGCTTTCAGTGGGTAGGCAGTCGGAATTTCTATGGGATGTGCTTGGAAGTATGGTCTCAGCTTCCGTGCAGAAACTATGAGAGCAAGGGCTAGCTTCTCAATTTCGGGGTACCTCTTTTCTGTGTCTAGTAATGCCTTGCTGACATAGAAGATGGGCCTCTGCACGCTCCTGTCTTGTCTAACCAGTACCGAACTGACAGCGTTCTCAGAGACTGCGAGATAGAGAAGCAGCCTTTCTCCTTGGATTGGTTTTGATAAGAGCTCGGGCGAAGCCAAGTATCTTTTGAGTTCCTGAAAGGATTTTTCACACTCGTCAGTCCATTGCAAAGATTTGTTACCTTTCAAAGCCTTGAAGAAGGGTAGACACCGATCCGTGGATTTGGAGATGAATCTGCTGAGAGCTGCTATCCGGCCGTTCAGAGCTTGAATGTCCTTTCGGGCCTTTGGGGATTTCAGTCCGATCAGAGCCCCGATCTGAGTCGGGTCTGCTTCTATACCTCTTTGAGAGACTATGTACCCAAGGAACTTCCCTTTTGTTACACCAAAGGTGCACTTTGAGGGATTGAGCTTCATTTTATATTGTCTGAGGATGTCGAAGGTTTGTGCTAGGTGTTGGAGATGACTGCTCTTCCTTAGGCTCTTGACCAGCATATCGTCGATATAAACTTCCATAGTGCTGCCGATCAAGGAGCCGAACATCTTATTAACAAGACGTTGGTAGGTAGCTCCAGCATTCTTTAGTCCGAACGGCATCACTTTGTAGCAATAGAGACCTCGTTCGGTGATGAATGAAGTCTTCTCTTGATCGGGAGGATGCATCTGTACTTGATTGTACCCAGAATAAGCATTCATGAAGCTCATGAGCTCGTGCCCTGCAGTTGCATCGACTAACTGATCTATTCGTGGAAGAGGGAAGCTATCCTTTGGGCATGCTTTGTTGAGATCTGTGTAGTCGACACAGACTCTCCATTTACCATTCTTCTTCTTGACCAGAACAGTGTTGGCCAACCAATCAGGATAAGATACCTCTCGTATCATTTTGGCGTTGAGCAACCTTTGAACCTCGTCGTTGATGACCTGATGCCGTTCTGGAGCGAGAGGCCTTCTCTTTTGTCTCACTGGTGGATGGTCTGGATCCACCATTAGTCTGTGCGTGATCAGGTCGGGATCTATCCCTTCCATGTCGCTTGTCTCCCAGGCAAATACGGAGAGGTTTTTCTTCAAAAACTTGACCAGCTCATCCTGCTCGGTATGTGTCAGGTCGGGACCTATCTGTAGGTAACGTCCCTGATCCTCTGAGCTGACCAAGACTTTAATAGGCTCCCTTATAGGCTTGGCTCTGCTATCCCTTCCTCTGGGGCTCAATGGTTCTTCAATTTTGGAGGGACAGTCTTCTGCCTCGTGACAGCAAGGGTAGATTGCATCCTTGCACACACGGGCGTGCAGTAATTGCTATTTGGGGGCCTTAGCTTTGAGTGCAAGGGCGTGGCACTCTCGGGAGGTCGGTTGGCATCCTCTGATGGAGTAGACTGTCTGATCGTGAATGTATTTTAAGCATTGGTGGAGGGTTGAGGTGACCGCTCCCATCTCATGTAGCCAGGGCCTTCCAACTATGACGTTGTAGGGAGATTTGGCTTTTATGACCATGTACTCGGCTATCGTGGTCTTCTGTCCGTCCCCTTCACCCGCAGTGGTGGCCAGATCGACCCTTCCTAGTGGAGTGTTAGTGTTTCCATCAAAGCCTGTCATGATTATGCTCGTGGGCTTAATGGTATTGGGATCGAGCTTCATATGCTTGAAAGGGTCGTAGAACAGTACATTGGTCGAACAGCCAGTGTCGACGAGAACTCTCCGGATATCGAAGTTGGCGACCTTAAGGGAGATAACCAGGGCGTCGCTGTGAGGACAATGAACTCCCCTAAGGTCGTGATCCGTAAATTGGATTTCAGGCAAGGGTTTTAACCTTTTCTCCAAGTTAGCGACCTGCATGATGTTGGGAGCAGACCTGGCCTCCCGAGCATATCGTTTTCTTGACCTGTTAGAGGTGCCTGTTGCAGGGGAATCTGCGTGTAAGACATAGATCACCTGATTGTTCTGTGGGGGTTCGTTCCTGCCTCCTTTCTGCTCCTGCCTCTGGTCGGTTTTTCTCTGCTGGGGTCGTTCGTCACGGGGGTTCTGTCCTCCGTCCTGCTTGACGAACTCCTGCAGCCTTCCTCTCCTTATTAGCTGCTCAATCTCATGCTTGAGAGCTTTGCAGGTATTGGTTGTGTGCCCTCGGTCTTTGTGAAAGTCACAATATTTGGTCTGATCTCGATAGCTGGGGTCTCCTTTCAAAGGCTCCGGCCATCTCATATTTTCTCGAGATCTTACCTGCTTCAATATGTTGTACGGAGAGGCGTTTAGAGGAGTGAAGTGGTTAAATTCCCTTAGTCCAGAATTGAAGGAGGTTCTGGGGGCCCCCCTTTTTTCTGGGCTCCTGACTCTCTTCCTGGCCGAGCTGGTGTCCTTCTTTTGACTATCTTTCTTGTGATCGTCTTTCTGAGCTTGTTCTTTGACCTTTCTAGAGGTGTCCCTGGCCTCCTCCAGGTTGATGTACTTCCTTGCACGGTCCATGAGTGCTGCCATGTCCGCAGGGGGACTTTTGGTCAGGGAGTCTCTAAACCCTCCTTGAGCAAGTCCAGCGGCTAGAGCAGCCACTAGGAAACCGGGGCTGCAATCTGTTACCTCAGTGAGCTCGGCGTTAAAGCGTGCTATATACCCCCTGAGCGATTCTTCCCTCGTTTGCTTTATGTTCAGAAGGAATTCCGGACCCCTTCTTAGCCTCCTGCTAGTCATGAATCTGTCCAAGAACCTTCTGCCGAGCTCATAAAAGCCAGATACTGAGTTCGGCGGGAGGTGGTGGAACCACTTTAGGGCGGTACCATTGAGGCTGGTTACGAACGTTCTGCATAAGAAGGCATCAGAAGCGCCGTGCAAAGCCATGGTGTGCTGGTAGTGGGAGAGGTGGTCCCCCGGGTCCCCAGTCCCATCATAGGGGGTGAATTTAGGGACGATAAATTTCTTGGGTCTTTCCTCGGCCATGACAGCATTGGTGAACGGGGTGGCCGACCTCCCGAGCAATCTAGCCAGCTCGTCCTGTTCTGGATACTGGGCACCCCTTATGATAGCAGTACGGTCTATTGATTCAGCAACTTCCTCGGCTCTTACTGACCCCCTTGGTAAAACAGGTTGCTGCGAGGCAGGTCTCACGGCCTCAGGGCCTATATGGGTAGGCTGATCTTGGCCCGCTACTGGGGGGTTGTTCTGATTCTCTGGTACTGGTGGTACAGGAACTACTCGAGGAGGTGATCCTTGTGGAACGTAGTTTACTCCCGAGGCCCCCGGGACGGGGGGTCGGGTGGTACTTCGATAATGGACCGCCGGGACAAAGGCGGGAATCCCTCGACCGGCTGCCGACGACGGCTGGGGGTCTATATGAACACCGGCGGCCGCAGGAGGCTGCTGCTGTTGAGTGACAACGGGTGGATTTTGAGGATTGGTTTCATGATTCTGGGTGAACATTGCCAGGGTCCTGGTCATGGTCAAAAGCTGTTCCCGTAGCAACTGGTTCTGCCGCCTAGTTTCGATTAGTTCTTCCTGTGCAGGGTTATTCACTCGCCCTCTTCCTCGTCCAGCAGTTGGTTGAGGATGAGGGTTTTGAGTGTTATTCCTGGGTCGCAAGTTGGGAGCCATAATCCCTCTGATAGACGAAAGATGAGCTTAGATTGAGTAGAGCACTTGGTGATTGTCGTTCCCACAGACGGCGCCAAACTGATGCTGCACTTTTTGGCCCACGTGAGATCCAAGCTCGGCTCCCTGCGAAACACTCGAAACAGAAGATCAGAGGACCACCGGGTTGGCTCCGGCGGTAGCCGCTCCGATGCTTAAGTCAATAAACTGAATTGAAAGACTCGTAATGAAAGCCAAAATAATGAGCATGAAAAATAAAGCGTACCTTTAGGGTTGATTTTATAGGCAATGGCTCTCCTAAGTTGATTAGGATTTGGAACCATGAAAGTAGGGATTTGAGCATCGGAGATAGTAGTTACCTTGTAGAATATTGCATCAAATAGAGATAACCATGAGTGGTGGTTTCCTTGTAAAAGACTGTTTCCTTATTCTCTGCTCGGCATATATTAAGGCGGTGATGAGCTTTGAATAGCAGTGTGTTACACCGAAGGTCTGTGTTCGGACCTGTAAGCTTTGCAGATAAGTAGATCTTCTCTAGAGGTACGTGCTCGGCCTCTGTAGGTCTGCTCTGAAAGGCCGAGCACGAGCTGAATGGCCGAACACAGATTATAAGGCCGAACTTGACTAAGCGACCGAGCACAAGTTATGTGGCCGAGCCCGAGCTGGGCGACCGAACACAAGTTATATGGCCGAGCCTGAGCTCTATTATGAGTCGTGAACCGATCTTGCGGTTGCACGTGTCATGCAGTGGTTGGTGTGTCACATAGTGGTATATCAATATATATATATGTATATCACTTGCACCTCACCCGGCTACACACCTGTACACATTATATTTATATATATATATATATATATATAGATTAATATATCAACTACACCACAAAGCATCGACTCTCTTTTCTTTAATTCTTTTCCATGATCAGCTTTACGGTTGTGGCATTGCCCCCTGTTTAATTTAGATGCTGACATCTATTTTGTTTCTACTGGTTTTCAATTCTACCACATATTTCCTTGTTCACGTTTCTTTTTCTCTTTTTTCTTCTTTCTTTTTTTTTTTTTTTTTTTACACAAACCATGTGCGGCAGCCGCACATGGTTTCTCTCATATTTTATACACACATAATATATATTTTATTTCCTTTTCTTTCCTTTTAATTTATACTATATATATATATATTTATATATGTATATCTAATATATATTATTGAGTATAAAATTATTATTTGTACATATCCATATATAATTTTCACTTAACATATGTACACTTATTCGCACATTTTTTTTTCCGTTCCATCTTCAGGGTCAAATCATTTTGGCCATTTTCAAATTACGAATCTCGTCGGACGATATAGTCTCGCTTGCCCATTTTAAAATTATTCTTAGCTCTTAATTGTTATTCCAATATTTTGACAATCTAATAATTAAATGTAAATTTGATACTTATTTATGTAATAATGGACTTACAGTCTAGGGTCACATGTCATGGCCCGGTCCAATCCGGGTCGGGTATTGGTTACCTTGGGTCGGGATATTACATCCTTACCCCCTTAAAAATAAATTTGTCCTCAAACTTAGCGTTCTAGTTCTGGGGCTTTCGTGGCTTGTTTAACATCATTGTATGACTCGAACAAATATTTCATTAACTAGATAAAAATTTTCTGCTGAGAATCAAGTTTTACAGTCACATCGGATAAATTTTCTAAATTCCTACATTTCTCAAGAGTATATCAAACCCTCGTGTGAATTTGAATTCCTTTCTATGGTTCTTCTATAGAGTCGAACTATCTCCTTGATGTAAAACTCAGCTAATCGTCCTGTGGTCTGTGTTGTCTTGATCGCGAGGAAGTGAGTCGTCTTGATAAGTTTATCCATAATAACCCATATGTTGTCACTTCCTCTTGATGCTTCTGGCAATCCCAACACAAAATCCATGATAACACGCTCCCATTTCCACTCTAGTATTGGAAGCGATTGCAGAGTCGTCCGAGCTCCTGGTGTTTAACCTTAATTTACTGGCACACTGTACGATGTGCATTATATACTCAGCTATGTCCTGGACCACCAGTAAGTATTTCTGCCATTACGATACATTCTGGTGTTTCCTGGGTGTATGACGAATCTTGAATGGTGTGTCTCATCTAGAATCTCCTTTCTAGTTTCTGGTATGTCTGGCACATAAATTCGGTCCTAGTAATACAACACTCCATCCCAGATGGCAAATTACTAGACCTTGCCTACTTCAACATCCTAACAAGGTTTGGTCAATGCTGCATCTTGGGACCTGTGGGTTATGGGCCTACCACACTTCCGCTGCGGTACTCTGATTCTGTCCATAACAAATGGACCAACTATGATATTGGCACACGGTGCTCCTAAACTAGGCAGAACCATCTCGATTTCCATTCAGCTCCTGTAGCAACTCTATCGGATAAGCTAGACTTTCTAGCGACTGTCGACTAAGGCATCTGTTATCACACTTATCCTTCCCATTGGGTTTTCTATTCTTGTTTAAGATTTAGTTAGGTGGTTTAAGCTTTCTAAATTCAATATTGTTCATAATACCTTTATTGTTCCTAGATCTTTACTTCCTTCTACATTTGGAAGCATTCTAGTAGGGGTTCTACAATTTCGTATATCATTTTATTTCACGATTCTTTTTAAATAATAATGCACTACTCTTTCAGTTTCCTTGCCATCATTTAGGTTACATTAATCTCTAAAAGTTCTCAGGTTATTCATCACAAACTTTCCTTTAGCTTAATGGAGGGCGATTCTTTATTCGAGTCGGATCTACTACTCAGGTTATTGAGGTTTATCAGATATCTCAGTCTTTTCTCAGGATCTCTACATTTCAAAATGTTAGCTTCTAATAGTCTTGTGTGCTGAGTAGTTATCTACTAAACTCTCTTGATCTTTAACTTTTTAGGGTCTATCTATTTACTCAAGACTTTTCACATTTCTGGTATGTCATCAATTTATTACGCAAATTGATAAATTTTATTAACTCCCATGGACTTACCCCCTTTAAACTACCTTATGACTCCAATGAAATGTCGATCCCCAGTCCTTAGATGGCTTAGAAGTTCATATCTATCATCTATTATCAAGACTTCCATAGTGCTACGTCAAATCTCCAAAAGTGGAACTTAGTACTTATGGCTCAGGTACTCTGTGGTTCTCGATCCACATCTTAATGCTCTGATGTGGTCAATGGTCTGGGAACCACTCCACTAATCATTGCACATCTTTCCGTACTCTTTTGTTTAATTTATTAGTGATCTCGAAAGTCGAGGTTTTGAATTTTAACTTCCTCGAGGTTTTAGGCTTAAGCATTTCAATGCTTATTTCTTTAGTCCTTGGACATATTGCTATGGATTCATTATGCTTTCATAACTCACTCGAAGTCATCTTTTACAGTCATTTGACTGTTTCTCTATGTTATGCCCGTGGATCTCTACCATTCATAAACCTTTACTTTTCAATCAATTTCTTTGGTACTAATAATATAAAAGTAACGGTGTAGCTAATACCCCCTCTTATCATTTAGAATACATTAGGTTTTGCATTCAAGTATTTTAACCTTTACTTAAGAATAGAGTCTTTAATTTTCTAATTTCACTTTGGACTCTATCCCATGCACTTGGCGGCATGATTTGCAACAAGAGAGATTTCTACTGAAAGTTCACGTGGTTGGGGTTTGGACTGGTAAAACAAGAGGGACCGTCCTACCAAGTCGGCTGGAAGGTTAAATGATGATTGTAGTGCCAGTGGAATGTTAACTACAACCAGATAAAGGTTGGATATGTTCACATCAGAGGAACAGGATGTTCCTTTAGACGTTGAATCAATTATGATGGTCTTTTGTTCACGATTGAACCTTCCATAGATTTTCGTTCCCCCATTCCTTTATGGATTTAGTATGGCAACTATACTTTGTTCGTTTCTTCTTTAAGTCTTAACAGACTTATTAAGAATTTCTTCGAGCAGTCTTTTACCCCAGTTAACAATTCTTCGTATGTTTATAAAGGTTCTTAACCGTAAGATGATATTTGGTTCACCATGAGCCTTCTAAATCATTTGAACTATTTAATTCTCGAAGTCTCATGACTCTCTAATTTACAACCATTATTTTGGTTTTACTTACCTTTGTTCAAAAGGTTATTCGGGTGTTTAGTTTTTCGTACTCAGCAATCATATTCGGTTTTCATCACATCCCCAAATTTATAAATCTGTTCTCCTAGAGAACCTTTTCAACCGTATGGGGAGTTCTTATGCACTCCGTGACTTCAAAGTCACATTATTATATGATCAGTCTTTTCCGTAACTAAGGATTTAATATCATGCTGGTACTTACACATTTGTAAGGACTGCTATTCACAATCTTGTCCACTCTGGGACTTCATGTCATGTTTTAGAATTATTTAAACAATTTAGTTATCTTGTCATTAGATCACCACTTCTGGTATCTAGATTTTTTCATGTTTAATGAAAGTTTTTGTAATCATGGAAGTTTACAACTTCTTCCAATACCACAGTTGTAGTCATTCTTATATTCTCCCCAATTACAGTCGTTATCAGTAGTACCTCAAGGAATCAAGTACCTCTTATATCTTAATTGTGTCCCCACACATCTTTCTAGACATTTGCTACCAGTTCAGCCTCTTTAACCATTAGATCCTATTGGTCCTCAAAAGTTATTTAGAATCGTCAATCATTTATCTTTTGAAGTAGCTCGGCTAACTTGATGGAGTATTATTCGTAGTTGGGTTGTACAATCATCTAGTTCAACATGATTCATTGAATTTCACCCCAATAGTCATTCATCATACGGCAGTCTCCAAAAGAATTATCATAACATTTATAATGTCATCTTTAACAGTCTCGTCTATTCAAGTAGTTATCTCTTGAGGCTCTATTTGTCTTTACTCTGTTAGGGTCTACTTATGATTCACTCAAGAATCCTCATATTTCTGATATGTCACCAAGTTATTCGGAGTCTCAAATTCATCATGTCACCATGTGTTTGACCATCTTTATTGTCCACGAGTCATCAAACCCAATCATAATATAGTCTTTCTCAGAGACTGTTAACCTCAATACTTAAACACATTATCGTCCCCCAAAGGCCAATGATCAATTAATCAAATAATCTAATCCTCAAATTCAGTGTTGGGAAGATTTTTCCCAAAAGAATCATTAACCATAAGTTATAATATAGTCCTCGATTTCTCAAAATCATCATTTTCGTTCACAAGCCTACTGTGGTTTCCCGAGGATTACCGTTCATTTGATAATCTTAGTCACCCAAGAAACATCAACTTTAATCATGACTTGGTCTTCCACAAAGACCATTAACCTAAGCTCTGATACCAATCTGACACGACCCGAGACCCACCCTATGCGGATCTCGAGCCGCGCATGTAACACCCCGACTCTGTATAGTTAATAATTAAATAATTAATTATTAATTAGTACCGGCTTAGGGAATAATTAAGGAAATTAACCTTAATCTCCCGGTGGTCACACTAGACCAATAGAATGATTAAACATGTCCGAGAATAGGGTATAATACCCGAACCTAATTATCCATTAATTAGGTGAGATAATGTCAATTTAACACTGACGGAATTCGAATTAATTAACTACGAAAATCCCGAATGACTAATAAATGACACGAAACCTCTGACACTGTAGATAACTGAAATATGAAAACTCTCGGAACAAACCGCATCGAAAAAGGAGTTACGGAATGAAAGTTATGAGGCAAACACTGAAACCGAATTACTGCGCAGCCAAACAGGGCCTTAACCAAAAATGGTGAAAAATGGCCAAAATGGTGGCTAAGGGAATTGAACCCTTCACCTTTGAGGGAATGACTTTTTCTCAAAAAATTTACCAACTGGGCTACCATTACTTTGTGCACATATATACAACTAAATTGTATATATATTCAAAGTTGCCCCAAGCTGCCACCCAATTGGACCAATGAGGTCTCATGCAGCCCACATATGATATATATAATATATGTTTATATATTTATATATATATATATAATAGGAGATTCAATTCTGATTGGACCACCCTCCCCACCAATGGGAGTCCATGCAACAAGTTAATTTATAAAATATATACATGTCTATGCTTGTATATATTATGTCTTGTGTGTCTCGTGGGTGAGGGGGAGGAAACCAGAAATCCAAAACAGATCTCTGTACCTGTGATGATGGATCTGCTAGAGAGAGAATTTATAGAGAGAGAAGGCCTTGCATGTGTATACACATGTGTCCATGGTGTGTGTGTCTTCATTGGAGATGCACCAAAAGGGAACTGAGACATGGTTGAAGCTCTGAAGTGCCCAAGGACTGAACCACGAAGCATGGGAACATGGACAGTGGTCGGTTATGAGGTATATTTTCAAAATTTGCTTCAATTCTTGATCTGAAGTTTTGGGTACTGTTTTGTGCATTGTAGAACTAAAATTGCATGCATGCTAACTAGTTGATGAGATCTGGGTTATTTAGGCTTGAAATAGACCATTAAACTGCTTGGAATTCAAGCAAAAACACAAAATCTGCCATTAATGGACCTGCACTGAATAGGGTCTGATCAACCTCCACCGAACTTGATTTGAGTTACCCAGACCTGAACTAGACCCCATTAGGTGTTTAAAAATCACCATCCGCGACTGAAACTCACACGGGTAGACCCTCAAAACCGAACCTATAGGTCTCAGCCATGGAACCCAAACTCGAAAATAGGCCTCTAAACCGAAATTTATAAATGGGATGTTGATCCCCATAGAGGTACGGTCACAACAAGCCTAACCTCGTGCGATTTGGTGGAGAAACGGGGTCGTACGACCGAACTGAAACTTTGCACGATAATCGGCCAAACAGCACCCCATGCATGGCTTCGATCCATAAAATCGATGTCCAAACCGTTGGCATGACATCCAGAAGATGTTTGAAACCAAAACAGGCCGAAATCCGAGCTTGAAATGGCACGAAAATGGAGAAAAACCGAACCTGCACTTAGGGCAACGGTGCCCTGCGCGTTGGAGAAGATAGAGTTGACTCTCCAACTCGTTTGAGTTAGGCCGAGTCGACTCATACACGTGGCAACCCAAGACTGTGCCACTGTTTAATTGAAACTACACCGTTTTGGGTGTCAACTGATTTGTTTTAAAATCAAATTACTACCTGTTTGGTTACGGTGATAACAAATTGAAATTGAATTGGATTAATCTTGAACACGGATAGGGGGGGCTAATTAAGATTAACTGGAATATTAAATTCCGGTTTACTGAGGGTCAGTGAACCGGTTGGTTCACAATGCATTTGGACCGGTTCAGCTAGTGAACCCTAAAACCAATAGGTCTGAACCCCTATTTTCTGAATTTACATTTAAACCCCCAACTGTTTTGTGTAATTGTACTCTGGCCCAGATTTTGGAAAAAATTATATATTTAAGCTCTGCCAAATTAATTAAATAATAAAATAATTATTTTATTATTTTATTAAATAGGTAAAATTACAATTTTACCCCTGGACATTAAATATGTCAAACGGAGTCAAAATAAATTTAATAAATAGTGTATTTTCACTATTTCAAGCATTCTGGACTCAATGGTACAGTCCGATTTTGGAAATACAGTCCCGAAAAATACAGACCCGTAAGTGATAAATGACCGAACTACCCCTGATGGTACCCAGACCCAAATAAAAATATCAGATAGCCTATTTTGACTATCTCGGGCATTCTGAACTCAACGGTGAGGTCCGTTTAATGAACCGAGGTCCCGAAAAATACAGACACGTAGGTGTAAATGACCAAGTTGCCCTTAATGATACCCAGGGCCGATTAAACATAACAGACAGTCCAATTTCACCATGTTGGACGCTCTGGACCTAATGGTGAGGTCCATTTTATGAACTGACGTGCCGAAAAATACGGACACACGAAATTACCAAATTACCCCTGATACCGTACGAGACCTAAACAAAGTCCGAGTGGGACGAAACTGATACCGGTAGGAGCCCAGACACTGGTGAGACTGTATACTTGATTAGATGACGAATCGGGGTCAGAATTACACAAAACGTAAAATGACGAAAATACCCCTGAGCACTGTAAGTGCAAATTAGAGGTCGAATAAAGGTCAAACTGATCTGATAAATTATCATAGAGATAATTATGAACACTGAAGGGCTAAATAAGACTCCGAGACAGTCAACGCGTAAAACGAGAAATGGCCGATGTGTCCCGACAGTTCTAAAGCAGATATCAAATGAAGTCCAAGGGACTTACAAATTTATACATGAGATATATAAAGACTATTCCGAAGACCACGATAGGGTTCGGGACAAGAATGGTAAAATTACCATTTTGCCCCTAAGGTTGAATGAGTGCCTGACTGATAATAATTGAAGTCTAAATGACTTAGGATATAATCCTAATAACTGCTAAGCCTAATTAAAGAATGAAATAGCCTCGGGTGAGACCCAATGGAAGGGCGATAGGCTACTAGGCTACCTTAGGTAATCCGATAGATACCTAAGATGACGAATGAGACCTGAATGGATGAGTTCTGATCTGTCTGTGATTGATGATTATTATTCAGGATATACATGGAGATGCCTGACGTACCTGGAGGTTATCGGGTTATTTATGCAAGGAAATAAGCGTAAAGTTTGTGAGTAACTTCTGACACTGTTTTGATAATGTCCCTTGATTTACTGATCTGTTTTGAATGCAATTATTTAAGTGCAATTATTTGAATGCATGCCTTTTCGTACTATATCACTTATAACATGGTTTTAGTCCTTTTAAATAATTGACTATATTCCTGATCCCTGTGCTAGCATTCCGTACTGTTTGCCCGTTTTGAACTGTTGAGATAAAATGGATATATTGAACCATTATTTCTGAAACGATTAAATAAACCATGTGATATAGGCAAAGAACAACATTTTGTTGTATCGTACAGCTTTGTATAGTATACTGTCTGAATGCTATATTGTTTAAATGTATGTACTTAATGTACGCCCTTTGTATCACATTCCACGTGATGTGCTTGTATCCTTTGAATTAGGAATTCCGTTCAGTTCGGTTATGTGCTGTCCGTTAATGATATGTCTGCCTCGATTGATATGTTCCGTCCGGTTCTGACATGTTCCGTCCGTTAATGATGTTAAGTCCGCCTTGATTAATGTATGGTCCAGTTCCGTTGTGTACTGTCCGTTGATGATACGTCTGTCTAGATTGAAACATTGTTCAGTCCAGTTATGATTAGTTCCGACAATGATGTGTCCCTGACTTGATTGTTATATTGTTTCTACCCAGTTCCGTTATGTTGTGTCCTGTTCATGACTTGCCTGTGTCTTGATTAGTGTATTGTTTCCGTTTAGTTCCGTTATAATTTTATCCGTTCGCGATATGCCTTTGCTTGACTGATGTATTGTTTCCGTTCGATTCCGTTATATTCCGTCCGTTGATGATGTGTCTGGCCTGATTGATAAATGGTCTAGTTCCGTTATGTTTCCGTCCTGTTATTGGTATGCCTTGTCTTGATTGATCATGTTCAACTCCGCTATGTTCTAGCCATTGATAATATGCCCCTGTCTTGACTGACTTATTGTTCCACTCAGACCGATTGTGATTCGTTCCGTTAATGAAGAGTCTGTGTCTTGACCGATATATTAGCATAGTTATTGTTTTGATCGATTGGTTATGTTATGTTCCGACCCATTTGTATTGTCTGTTCGATTCTGTTTTATTGTACTAGACTGCTTATGAAATGGATTTATAAAAATAGTTATCTTTGGAATGACTAAATTATCCATGTGCCTTGGAAGCACAAAACTGGTTTTGAAACCCATGATAGGGAATCTGTGTTACTCACCGGGCTTATTTAAGCTCACCCCTATTATTCTGACATTTTTCAGGAATTACCTCCATTGGATTAGAAGGTACTATGACATGACGTGAATAGGCCAAGTGGCATCGCAAGTAAGGATCTGACGGCACTGAATTGTAGAGACTGGTTTATTGTGGATTGAACCTGGTTATCCCGGTGAGTGGTAAGTTATGACTGACTTGACTGATATATACTAGATAGATATGGCTCATGGAACTAATGGTACTCTAGAGATATCAGATCTGCTCTGTTGTTATATGCTTGATTTTAGATATGCTCTGAGATTAGAATTGTTGACTGACTGGATTTAGTCTTGCTCTGTGATACATATTCTTATGATGGATAAGTGAGTTGCATTCCCGTGACACAAAGAAAAGTTTTAAATTCCGCTGCATCTGACCCTACAGTTGGAGTGCAATTCGTCGGAAAGTTCAGAAATTGCCTTTGGTTGGTCGCGTCGCGACTGACTGGCAGTCACGTCCTCGACATTCGCGTAGGGTGGGGTTCGGGATGTGACAGCGCACCTGATCCGACATTGGTTGCCGAATCAAGGGTTCTTATCTTGCTACATAATCAGTGTTACTAACATGCAACAACTAAATATGCGGAAAGCTTAATAATATTTACATAAAGTTGCATGTTATACATAAAGTGTTCTCAAAATGCGGAATACAAAAATTTGCTTAATACAACTAATCTTTCCAGGACGTGGATAACGTGGGAGAGCTATAAGACTATCTGTACTAAGCATTACCCTGCAACTTCAAAAGTATGTCCACTGCTATTTAGATAGCTGCTACTGCTACTGCTACTGCTGCGGCTCTTCTACAACTTCATTTCCTGAAAGGGGTGGTAAGTTTGGGGTGAGCTAACTAAAGCTCAGTAAGTAATTCTCTTTTGCTCTATCATGTGTACAAGAATAGAGGCACTATCCATGAAAGAATTAGGATAATTGCAGATATGCTAGCCAGTCATAAATACTGAACTCATCTATGATCATTAGAGGATAAGAAATTCAAAGATAAACAAGGAAGATCTGTCTGACAATATAATCATATGTGCTGAATAAAAGCTGTGAAGTTTCAAAGTCACACATAAACATGAATATGTTCAAGTTACAAATATCGATAACATCAACAATATAAGATACTGATAGCAACGAATCTGCGATGCCATGATGCTAGACCCGAAGGTCATAACTAGACCCGAAGGTCATATCTAGACCCGAAGGTCTTAACTAGACCCGAAGGTCTTAACTAGACCCGAAGGTCATATCTAGACCCGAAGGTCTTAACTGGCATCAGATGGAAATGTGATTGATCACAAATTCGGTACTTAAATATCATCCATGAAGAATAAAGTGAAACTATGATTGAACACAACTTTCTGGCCTTCATGATAGAACAATATCGATGTGGTTCTATAAATTCTGATAATCGTGTAAGGAGTACAATAAGCAATGTATATGGAAAGAGCTATGACTTGGCTTGGAATGTAGCACATACAGAGATCAGAGATTACTTACACTTTTTACTGATTCTTAGGACTCAAGTTATTTCCTTCCCTTTATCTTTAGACGTGCCTGTCATTTAGAAATAAATTTAGTCTATAACTGTAACCGATTTATATTGTATATTCAAATATACTTATCTTGACTATCGGTATCTTAATTACTAATTTAGACTTTATTATTGTGTCTAGAACGTCAATTAAAGGTGGTTTAGGTTTTTACGGATCTTAAATCGGACTCCTGGATTAAAAGGGCGAAACTATCATTTTATACTTTACGTGTCTTTTATTCCCGGGACCCCTTTTCAAAATTTTGACACTGCCATTGAGTTTAGAAGGCTCGGGATAATAAAATTTGACTATTTATTCGTTTCGTTTGGACTTCGTTTGACCTAGTTTAGGACTCGGGGTCTTTTTGTAATTTCCTCAAATTATTATTTAATAAATTTTTACTGTTTGGGGTTCAATGTAAATATTCAAACCTTCTGGGGCCGGTCTGTTATTTCCAAGAATTCTGGTCTGAACCAGTGGGTTCATTGGACTCAACCCTAAATCGGTTCTAAGACTCACCGAACCAATCGGTTCGGTTGAGCTCAACAAATACCCCTCGTTTTTCCGATCATCAGCTCCGACCACTCGCCGGCGCCGGTGCAAATTCTGCACTGTTTTTCCTTCAAAATTTGACGTTCATTCTTCATAGTTTTTACACCAAAACATTCCTAATATTTTAAAATTAATGCAATTAAATTTTGTCCCTAGGTTTCCACCAGTTTTCGAACACCCTACGGTGAGTCTCCGGCGTTGCACCGGTGACAAATAATTTGACCAAACTTGGTCATTCCGAGACCATTTTAACTGATTCAAGTTGCGTTGGACTCCTGAAGATGTTTCCTACTCGTTTCCAATCTTAAAATTGAGATTAATTCGACATACAAATATCTACCATTGTTGACCGTGTGCTGTGAGTTCAGTTCTTGGTTTTCTTTTCCTATTTCAATATCTCATCAATTCTAATAGTAACGACCCAACTTAAAACGTAAATGGACACAGTTTCAGTCAGAAATATACCTGTTTAAGCCGATTTCCTCCAACTGTTCTGAAGCAGTTTTTTTTTTTTTCTCTCTCTCTCTCTCTAAATCCTCTTCTTCTTCTGCGCGACTTGAGTTTTCTTGTTTCTGTTTTCTCTATTTTTATTTTTCTTTTCTTTTCTTTGGTCTTCTCCCACCGGCTCTTTAGTTGGTGGCCTTGCCACCTAGTTATTTAGTAATTCCACACACGCACACCTGTACATACACGGCTGCCATGCAGCCCTCAATCTTCCAGCTCTCTACAAGTCACCCTCCACTCATTCTCTCACTTTCTATTTGTGCCCCAACACGCCTATTGATTCAATTCTGCCCATAGTTTTTGTTTAATTCTCATATACACGTAGATATATTATATGATACATGCACACACCACACTTCATACAGCTGTTTGCATGCAGCCACTTCCCTTTGGCTGCCACGGTTCCTGTACACTGCTCCACCGACCTGCTGCCCCTCTCAATTTCTCCCTTTCCTTTCTTGTTGCCACGCCACAATGCATGCATTTATATATATATATATATATATATTTGTATATCACTTGCACCTCACCCGGCTACACACCTGTACACATTATATTTATATATATATATATATATATATATATAGATTAATATATCAACTACACCACAAAGCATCGACTCTCTTTTCTTTAATTCTTTTCCATGATCAGCTTTACGGTTGTGGCATTGCCCCCTGTTTAATTTAGATGCTGACATCTATTTTGTTTCTACTGGTTTTCAATTCTACCACATATTTCCTTGTTCACGTTTCTTTTTCTCTTTTTTCTTCTTTCTTTTTTTTTTTTTTTTTACACAAACCATGTGCGGCAGCCGCACATGGTTTCTCTCATATTTTATACACACATAGTATATATTTTATTTCCTTTTCTTTCCTTTTAATTTATACTATATATATATATATTTATATATGTATATCTAATATATATTATTGAGTATAAAATTATTATTTGTACATATCCATATATAATTTTCACTTAACATATGTACACTTATTCGCACATTTTTTTTTTCCGTTCCATCTTCAGGGTCAAATCATTTTGGCCATTTTCAAATTACGAATCTCGTCGGACGATATAGTATCGCTTGCCCATTTTAAAATTATTCTTAGCTCTTAATTGTTATTCCAATATTTTGACAATCTAATAATTAAATGTAAATTTGATACTTATTTATGTAATAATGGACTTACAGTCCAAGGTCACATGTCATGGCCCGGTCCAATCCGGGTCGGGTATTGGTTACCTCGGGTCGGGATATTACAACTAGATACCTTTACCTGGCACATGATACGCCATATGATGTCAATGAAAGTTGAGAGACATGAAGAGTAAGATAATCATGACTTAATATCAAATGAGATGAATATAATGACTAGACGTAGAACTAGTGAAGATACTGGTAACAAGAAAAAATAGTCAATGAACTAAAAAGATGACTCAGTATGAGTAATGAAGTAATAGGCCCCTAACCATAGATCTAAGAACTAAAGAAATACGCATGGAAATGTTAATGCTAAAATTTGGAGACAATGAGTAAAGGTCTCGAGGAAGTTAAAAAGTCAAACCCATTGACTTTCAAATTCACTATTGAATTAAAACAAAGAGGAATACAAAAGAACTCTGAACTCTGTATAAAGAAATTTTCTTGCTTGAGAATATAGTATCTGAATACTAGAAATAAGTCCAAGAAATAGATTAAAAAAGGAATTATGATGATGAAATTGGCATGATGAGATAGTAGAGGTTCCTAGGATATGCACATCCGAGTTTTGAGGACAAAACTCATTTTAAGGGGGGTAGAATGTAATACCTTGACCCAAATTGTAACCAAGCGAACCATGTAAACCCGAGTCGATAGGACTTTATGTCATGATATCGAAAGGAATGGACGGTTGTGAAATTTAAATAGTTTCGAATGTACGGACAATAACGAGCGATGCTTGAGCAAGTCATAAACGAATATCGAAATAAAAATAAAATAAAATAAAAAAGAAAAAATAATAATCAAAAGAAAAATAAGTAAATATATATATATATGGAAGCATGATATATAACTATGGTAAACAGTATATGTATATATATGTGGATAGGTATGCACGTAATTTTGATAAGGGAGAGAGCGAAGACTATGGATCTAGGACATTTAAATAAAAAAGATGAAGCTGATAAGGGAACAGATTAGAGAGAAGGAATGGGCGTTGAAATAAAAAGATTAGAGAGAGAGAGAGATGGTCGTACGCCTCTCACATTCAAAAGCTCAAAGATCTCTTGAACCTCCGATCGTTGTTTTTTGACCAATTCTTCGCCGCATTCTCCAAAACTGTAATTCCTCTTTTTAATTTCCATTAGCGATCTGGGTCCGCCAAATGTATTGTTTGAATCATTATGATTTTTGCCAGTACTCGTGAGTCGAACAATCTGTTCCTCTGTGATTCATTCCTGGAAGAGTTCCTGTAGTTTTTCCATGTGGCGGCCGCTGCTGCCAACAAAACGGTGAGATTACGGGCGTGTCAGATTATCTCTAAGGAATTTCACAAGACAATAGTAGCATCTTTAACTCCTCTCAAACACAACTTCAACATCAATCATCAATTGCACACAGGATGTCGGCGAGCAATATGCAAAGGCAGTAAAGCTGCATATTGTGTTCTGGTTAGTAAGTTCCCCGTTCAAAGCCTCAGGTTTGTTCTTGTCTTGATCAAAGCAAGGGCCTATAAAGGTAGCAATGAAGCTTTTGAATGGTGTGGCTTAATCATTATTGGCAGAGAAAGATTTTCTGAAGGTGTTGAAGGGATGGCTGAATGCCTTAAAATAGTAGAAAAACATCTAGATAAGGAATTGTCATAAGATTAGACTGATCTTATTTTAGGAAAAATCCAAAAAAGGTTAGAAACTCATTTTTTACTTTTACAAGAATGAATGATAGATTGAATTGTAGGGTACTTATAGAGCGTGAAATATAGGAAAATTTGCAAAAAGAATTAATAGGAAAAGCTTTAAAAATAAGGAAGAACGAAGTAGTTGCAGGTTGCTGTGATAATTCGGGTTATAGAGTTTTTGCGTGCTAAACATGATTTAAATGATTGTGTATTGATCATATGGGGCACAGAAACAAAGTAGGAAGAGATTTGAGCCAAAACAGTGAGGAAATCACCATGAAAATGGCTTGCTGGAGAATCACCAGAGCTACGGTTTCTCCCTGTTTTGTAAGGATCAAGTGATCCAGTCCAAAACTAACGTTGGATATGAAAAGCCCACGAGATTTAGGAGAGAACAACATTTGAGTCGGGCTAGAAAACTAACCAAAAAAAGTGGCCGTCACTGTAATACCCTGACCCAAGAATGCCGGGTCATGAGGCACGTTTTACAAGGTTATGAAAAATGAGTGTAAATATTATGCCCTTAAGAATATGATAAATTAATTTAATGTAATTAATTTATTAATATGAGAAAGTAAGTATTAGTTATAACTATATAAAATGTGATGATTAATTTATGAAATATAATTAATTGAATAACTAAATTGTTAATTAATTAAACCTAAGAAATTAATTAAATATATATATATATATAAGTGTGTGAGTGTGTGATATGTATTTTATATATATATATATATATATATATGTAATGGGGGAGACATTGAATTAAGGTGAAGTATGGGTATGATGTACTATATATGTATATTATATATGCAAGTAGGTGTAGAGGAATGGGAGAAGGGATGGCCCAAAATCAGAAAAGTAAGGGAGGCATGGCTATTGATTGTGATGGGATATGGGAGAGAGAGAAATATGCATATATACATATATACATAAATGATATATATACACACCTATGACACACGGACATAAAGAGAGAGAGAGAGAGAGAGAGAGAGAGAGAGAGAGAGAGAGAGAAAGAAAGAAGAAAGCTGAAGAGGAGAAGAAGGGAAGGAAATCAAAACAAGAAGAAGGAGGAAAACAGTGGAAAAAGGTAAGAAAATGTAAATTATCATTTTGATCTCTCTCTAGAATTTCATTATGTTTAAGCTGTTTTTAAGCTTTTATGGTGTATACATGACATGTAGAACACGTTTAGACAAGTTTAAGAATGAAAATTCAGCTTGAAAACAACTAAAAATATCAAACCCAGAAGCTACGCCATTGAAGACCTTGCTCATAGCAAGTCTGAACCAACTTCTCCTAAACCATTTTTGATGTATCAAGGCTTCAAGTAGGTCTCACAAGCATCCGAAAAACATAAATCCGCGACCAAAAATCACAAGAAATGGCCTCCAAACATTGACTTGCAGGGATGGGTTTCAAAACCCAACCTCACAAATCTAACTTTAAATCCATTTTTCTGAATGGGAAATGAAACCCCATGAAGAGGGGATCAAAACAAGCTAAACCCCATGAAAAATCATCAAGAAATGAGCATGAACCGTGGGTTTACAGTTCGGATTATCATGGCTTAAACCGAGCCTCTGAGCTATATTCGAAGCTCTAAATCAGTGTAAAAGTATGCCACAGAGTATTAGGAAGTGATTGGAGAAGAAAGCAGAGAAAATGGGTGCTCAAAATGCCACGAAACTCAACTGTAAAGATTAAGGTTTTGATATGAACAGTGTCGGCTTCGTTGGGGAAGACGACACTGTTCGGGTCGAACCTTGGGTCGGTTACGGGTCTGGGTTAAATTCGGATCCAACAGGTTATGGAGTTATTTAAACGGTGACGTTTGGAGGTTTGAATATTTTAATTTTTAAAACATTTAGGGCTGACGTCATCATGACATCAGCATTTTGTCAAAAACCGACCAGACTGGTTGGTTTACAATCAGACCGGACCGGTTCACTTAAACCTCAACCGAACCCACTGGTTTTTCTAGTTTTAATTCAATTAAATAAACCAAACCTTTTGGTATTTACAGTTTGACCCCAACTATTTTACTGATTTGTACTGTGGCCCAACTGGGGGAAAACTTATTCAATCTCACCCCTGGAAAATTAATTCAATAATTAATTTAATTATTTAATAAATAAAGTAAAATGACTATTATGCCCCTAATTCAAACATTAAGCATATGAGGTCCAAATTAAACATATGAAAAATGTATCCTCACTATTTTGGATATTCTGAGACTAATGGTAGGGTCTGTTTTACGGATGGGGTCCCAAAAAATAAAGACACGTAAAGGGATAAATGACCAAAATACCCCTTGTTCAAAATTTACAAGTTATTAGTGTGTTCTTACTATCTCGGATATTCTGAGATCAATGGTGAGGTCCATTTTGAGAGACGAGGCCCCGAAATATAAAAACACGTAAAGGGGTAAAATGATCAAAATACCCTTGGTACCCTTAAAGCCAAAATGAAACTAGAGAAGGTCTAAATTAAATCTCTTTGACATCCCAGACTCAATAATGGAGTCCAAATTACGAAACGAAGTACGACAAAAATGCGACACGTAAAACGGTAAATGACCATTTTGCCTTTTTACATATCAAAGTCCGAATTTAATTCCAGGAAAGCCTAAACCGACTTTCTTCGACCTTCCGGACTCAATAATGGAGTCCAAATTACGAAACGAAGTACAGAAAAATGAGACACGTAAAACGGTAATTGACCATTTTGCCTTTTTCATACAAAAGTCTGAATTAAATTCTAAGAAAGCCTAAACCGACTTTCTTCAACGCTCCGAACTCAATGGTAGAGCCTATTTGACCAAAAGAGATGTCAAAAATAAAGAGACATAAAATTTGTTGAATAGCATCTGTCAGATGACTATAAATTAAAGTAATGCCAAGTACTAATCTAAGGCGTATACGAGAAAATGAATTACGAAAAGACACGACACGTAAATATGTAAAATAAATAACTTTAATTTGAAGTTAATGGAGCTACTAGAAGAGTATAAATTGAAATAAATTAAATTTCTAACACATTAAATTGTGTCGTAGGTTTAGGGTACGAGTTACGAGTTAAGTTAAGTACATATAAATTTATGAAATCATTTTAGGATCTAATACGATTTAAGCATAAGTTAAGGAACATTGAGATGATTTACAATGAATGCTGAAGTTGATGAGATATTTATGAATTTGTTCTTAGGAACTACAAGGAAAGTGGGAAAGCGCATTATTAGCACTAACCCTAAAGGACCAAGGTGAGTAACCCTGTATTTGAAGTGGAGATTTAACTCCATGGATTTGAAAAGGTTTTAAGTTCAAAGATATGAAGTGTTTGAATTCCAAATTCAGTATTTACATGATTCAGTTTTAAATTGTTCCATCTTTATAAACTCTATTATGACATACTTAGTGAATGGTTTCTATCACAGTTTTCTTAAAACATATTTCAGCATGTCTAAAGTTTTAAATGCCAAATTATGTAAAGTGTTCTGAATTTGTTATATCAAATGTGTTAAAGGAATTGTTATGAAATTATGTACATGATGTTTTAAATGTTCACGAGAAGTACCTATTTGAAGAAACCCTATCTGTTCTGTGAGGGAGTGAGTATAAGTCCTACCTGTTAGGGACCAGGCAGCTGCTCTTGATCGGTTCAGTTGGTTTAAAGTTTTACAAGATAAACGGTACTAAGTACCACCCCCTATGATGGTTGAAATCCTTCGGGATTCGACAGTAAATGCTCGGTAGTAGGATCTAATCCCCCAGGCAAATGAGATCGACAGTATTGGTAGTAAAATGAGAGTCTGGTTCGAAACAGATTGCACCTAATTAAAGAGAAAAGATGACAAAGTGATTTTGAAAATGAAAGCAGGTTTTACCCTCATTTTCACAGTACATATTTATGTGTTTTAAAGTTTATATACTTTATCTGATGAAGTACGAGTTTAGCTTGAATACTTTAAATGTTTCAAAGCTATTTGTTTTATGAAATGAATATGTTTTGAGTTATATACTCCATTTGATGAAGTACGAGTTTAGTTTGAATACTTTAAATGTTCAAAGCTATCTGTTTTATGAAATGCATATGTTTTGAGTTTTATATACTCTATTTACGAAATACATGTTATGTTATATGTTTTGAAGTTTATATGAAGAAGTATATGTTAGCTTGAATACTTTTAAATGTTTCAAAGCTATCTGTTTTATGAAATGCATATGTTTTGAGTTATATACTTGATATACCATAAAAAGACAGGCCAATCAACACTTGACACGTATGACCACAGTCCGATTTATGTTCAGCTAGCATGATTCTCGCTCAGCCAACGACATCCAGATCACCACATAAGGTCGGAAGTGACCAAAACAAATATATCCAGAACTGATCACAGGGTCCAGACCAGAGCTTCAGATCTCGTCACCGCCTTAGCGGATTCCGAGCAGAGAATAGGGAAACAGTCTCCAATACGGAAACTACCATTTATGATTATCTCCGCCTTAGCGGATTCCGGGCAGAGGATAAGGAAGCAGTCTCCAATACGGAAACTACCATTTATGATTATCTCCATCTACGACTCAATGCGCACAAGGTAACTGCAATCTCCGATGATCATATCCCTATATTCATGGCGTCGAATCCTAATCAACTTAGGAAAGCTTCGGCCTATATATTAAACCCTAGAGGTACGCTATCGAATGGATGCTCATTCTTTGACTTTCAATACAGTCTTTCAATTCCCTTACTCACTTAAGCATCAGAGCGGCTACCGCTGGAGCCAATCCGGTGGTCCTCTGATCATCTTTCTGAGTGTTCTACAGGTCACGGAGCCCTTACGTGTTGCGAGTCAAAAAGTGCAGCATCAGTTTGGCGCCGTCTGTGGGAAACGACTAATCTCTACGTGCTTTATTCGTAAACTCATCTTTTTCCCTACCGGAAAACCATGGCACCAAATCTCCGACCCCGACAGAATACTCAGAGTTCGCAAAACGCTCAGCGTCAGCCGTCTGCTCCACGCACAAGAGGACCAGCGGCCAACCCTATGCGACAAGAGATCGAAGCAATAAAATGACACAATGAACTGGTGCAGGAGCAGCTGCTAGCCATTACCAGGACGCTGGCAACGCTCACGCAGAACCAAGCGGCGGCTTCTCCTAGCCCGCCGGTTAACTTCGTTGCAGGAACACAACCCCCGGTTGCCACGGGGAATGAAGAACTTCGCGGGCAGGCCCCCGCTAACCAGCCTGGGCACCCCTCAGGCGTTGCTCACGCTGGCCGAGATCCACAGCCATCAACAGTCCCTGGCTGGGGAACATCCGCTTTTGTCCCCGACGTACATTACCGGAGTACTACCCGAGCCCCAACTCCTAGGGTTTCGGGAGCACCCCCGGCACCACAGGAACCTTATCATGCAGCGCCAGCCCCACCGGTTCGGGTTCCTCCTCCATCCGAAGGGCGCGCTCCACCCTATTACCCTGAAGCCGAGGCTGTCAGGCAGGGTTCACAAGATGTCAAACTCAGAGACCCGCGAAGGGAAGAGGAGATTGCCGAGTCTATGGACCGGACAATCGGCTTAAGAGGACCTCAGAACCCTCCAGAGCAGGACGAACTGGCCAGGCTGCTCGGAAGACTAGCCACTCCGTTTACCCACGCCATCATGTCTGAAGAGAGGCCTAGAAAGTTTGTGGTGCCCAAATTCACTCTCTACGACGGATCTGGAGATCCAGGAGATCACCTATCTCATTACCAGCATACGATGGCCCTTCACGGAGCCTCAGATGCTTTCATGTGCCAAACGTTCATCACCAGCTTGAAGGGAACGGCTCTGAAGTGGTTCCACAACCTCCCTCCGAACTCTGTTGCCAGCTTTTACGAGCTCGGTAGACAGTTCTTGGATAGGTTTATGACCAGCAGGAGGCTCAGAAGGGGACCAGAATTCCTGCTGAACGTTAGGCAGACTAGGGAGGAATCCCTTCGGGCCTACATTGCCCGCTTCAACACCGAGCTCACTGAGATCACGGATTGCAGCCCGAAATTCCTTGTTGCGGCCCTTACTGCCGGGCTTGCCCAAGGTGGCTTCAGAGACTCCTTGACAAAAAGCCCCCCGGCTGATATGGCAGCATTGATGGATCGGGCCAAAAAATACATCAACCTTGAAGAAGCCAACCGCTCAGCCCAGAAGGGCAAGGATCAGACCCAAAGGGATAATCCGAAGCGGGAGGACCATAAGAAGGAGGATCACAGAAGAGACTCCAACAAAAAGAGGGTCAGAAGCCCAGATAAGAAAACAGCTCCCAGAGCTGTGTACAACTCCGCACCAAGGGAGTTCACCAACTTCACGCCTTTGAACACCACTCCGAACCAGGTACTCCGGCAGATCCGAGATCGGGAGAACCTGAGGTGGCCAGAGCCGATCAAAGGAGATCCCAGCCTGCGGGACCAAAGTAAGTATTGCAATTTCCATAAAGATCATGGGCATACTACTAACACTTGCAGGACCCTCCGATATGAGATAGAACAGCTCATAAAGAAGGGACGTCTTCGGGAGTTCGTCAAACAAGACGGAAGGCAGAACCCCCAAGAAGACAAGCCTCAGCAGCGGCCAGATCAGAGGCCCGAACAGAGGCAAGAGCAGCGGGAAGGACGAAACGAGCCTTAGAGGCAGAACAACCATGTTATCTACGTCCTCCATGCTGACTCCCCTGTTACAGGAATGTCCAACAGGGCGAGAAAAAGATATGCTCGGGAAGCCAGAACCGCCCCAAGCATCTTGCAGGTCTCCAACGTCGAAAAGAGGCTCAAGACAGGGCCAGAGATCCAGTTCACCGAGCAAGATCTAGCAGGGGTACACTGCCCTCACAGTGATGCCCTCGTTATCACCCTCAGAATCGCCAACTTCGAAACTAGAAGAGTCCTAGTCGACACTGGCAGCTCAGTCAATATCCTATTCTACGAACCGCTTAAGCGGATGGGCATAGACCAGGACAGCGTCAAACCCACCACTGCCGTAATGGCAGCTTTTGATGGCAGCCTTAGCACCCCCCTGGGGAGAGTTGACCTTCCTACCACTATTGGGGAAGGTGAAGGGCAGAAGACCACCATCTCAGAGTACATGGTGTTGAACATGAAGTCTCCATACAACGTCATCATTGGGAGACCCTGGTTACACCAGATAGGGGCCGTCACTTCGACCTTTCATCAGTGTCTGAAGTACGTCCACAATCAAAGCGTGCACTCGGTCCGAGGATGTCAGCCAACCTCACGAGAATGTCACGCTATTGCCCTCAAGGAGACAGCCCCAAAATAGCAATTACAGTACACTCGGGACCGTGCAGATCCGGTTTTCACTCACACTCCCGAGGTGGAAGATTGCCCATCCGGCGTTGAAGAGCCCCTGAGCCCAAGGGGGCGTGATAGTCAAGCCAAGCCTGTTGGCGAGCCCATCAAGATACTGGTCAGTTCAGGAGCAGAGGGGCGTTATTTGTACATCGGCCCAAACCTTACGCCCGCCGAGCGGGAAAAGATAGTCAGATTTCTGAAGAACAACCTCTCTATCTTTGCTTGGGAGACTAGGGACATGGAGGGAATAGATCCTAATCTGATAACTCACAAACTAATGGTAGATCCAGACCACCCCCCGGTCAGACAGAAGAGAAGACCGATCGCTCCCGAACGGCATCGGGTTATAAACGAAGAAGTCCAGAGGCTGCTGGACGCTAGGATGATACGGGAAGTTTTTTATCCCGAGTGGTTAGCCAACACTGTGCTCGTCAAGAAGAAGAACGGCAAGTGGAGAGTCTGTGTTGACTATACAGACCTTAACAAAGCATGTCCCAAGGACAGCTTCCCACTACCAAGAATAGATCAACTGGTTGACGCCACTGCAGGGCATGAGCTTATGAGTTTCATGGACGCCTACTCTGGATACAACCAGATCCAGATGTACCCTCCAGATCAGGAAAAGACCGCCTTCATAACCGAAAGAGGACTCTATTGCTACAGAGTGATGCCTTTCGGTTTAAAGAATGCTGGAGCCACTTACCAACGGTTGGTGAACAAGATGTTCAGCCCACTGCTTGGCAGCACCATGGAGGTATACATCGACGACATGCTGGTAAAGAGCCTCCAAAAAGACAGCCACCTCCAGCATTTAGCCCAGACCTTCGATATCCTCAGACAGCACAAGATGAAGCTCAACCCCTCGAAATGTACCTTCGGAGTTACGAAGGGAAAATTCTTGGGGTACATCGTCTCTCAAAGAGGTATCGAAGCAGATCCCACTCAGATCCAAGCCCTGATTGGACTGAAGTCGCCAAAGACCAGAAAAGAGATTCAGGCACTGAACGGCAGAGTCGCCGCATTGAGCAGATTTATATCCAAGTCCACCGATCGCTGCCTACCTTTCTTCGAAGCTCTAAAGGGCGGCAAGGCTTTGCAATGGACAGAAGAATGCGAGCATTCCTTCCAAGAACTAAAGGAGTACTTAGCCTCTCCAGAGCTCCTGTCAAAACCTGTACAAGGAGAAAAGCTGCTCCTGTACCTAGCAGTCTCTGAGAACGCGGTCAGTTCCGCACTAATCAGACAGGACAAAGGAGTACAGAGGCCTATATTCTACGTCAGTAGGGCACTACTCGACACGGAAAAAAGATACCCAGAAGTAGAGAAGCTGGCCTATGCCTTGGTCGTATCAGCCCGAAAGCTTCGACCTTACTTCCAGGCCCATCCAATTGAGATTCCAACTGCTTATCCTCTAAAGTCAATACTGAGGAAACCCGAGGTATCAGGAAGATTGGTCAAGTGGTCTGTGGAGCTAGGGGAGTTTGACATAGCATATGTACCCCGAAACTCCATCAAAGGGCAGGCCTTAGCCGACTTTGTAGCCGAGTTCACCCCGGCACTGCAGAACGAAGCACAAATCGCCGAAACTACAGGAACCTGGCTGCTGTATATTGATGGATCATCAACCGATCAAGGATCAGGGGTAGGACTGGTGCTACAGTCCCCTGATGGACTTACGTCGGAAAAAGCAGTCAGCCTGGGATTTAAAGCTTCTAATAATGAAGCTGAATATGAGGCCCTAATCTTAGGGATGAAGCTTGCCCTGGAATGCGAGGCTCAGAACCTCGATGTCTTCTCTGACTCCCAACTGGTAGTAAGCCAAGTTTTGGGAGAGTTTGCCATTAAGGATGACAGGATGCTTCGGTACTCCGAACTGGTAAACCATTTAAAGCATTCTTTCCAGACTTTCACTATCCAGAAGATTGAGAGAAGTCAGAACTGCAGAGCAGATGCTCTGGCTAACATGGCCTCCCGCCTCAAGTCTGAAACAGACTCCACCGTTAAAATCTCTTTTCAGCCAGGATCCAGCATTGAGGGAGCATCAGTTGCTCAAATTGATGAACAGTCCCAGAGCTGGATGACCCCAATCCTCCAGTATCTAAGATCCGGGCTCCTCCCAGAGGATAAAAACAAAGCCAGGAGAATCCGAATCAGAGCGGCTCGGTACCTGATCTTGAACAACAAACTTTACAGGAGGTCATATTCTCAACCTCTGTTAAAATGTTTGGCTCCAGACGAGTCACAATATGTTTTGGCTGAAATTCACGAGGGAATTTGCGGGAATCACAATGGGGGCAGAACTATAGCCCACCGAGCTCTATCACAGGGCTACTACTGGCCCGGCATGCTGAAACAGGCTAAAGAGTATGTTCGGAAGTGTGACAAATGTCAGAGATTCGCCTCGTACCAACACCAGCCTCAGCACGAGCTCATCCCGATTCCTAGCCCCTGGCCCTTTGCTCAATGGGGAATGGACATTGTGGGCCCGTTACCACGAGCACCTCCAAACAGGAAGTACCTCCTGGTGGCTATCGACTACTTCTCTAAATGGGCCGAAGCCGAACCTTTAACGCATATTACAGAAAAGGAAGTCGAAAGCTTCACCTGGAAGAATATTGTCTGCAGGTTTGGCATACCACGTGTAATTATCTCGGATAATGGGACACAATTTACTGGTAAAGGCTTCAAGGCATTCTGCGAAAATCTCAACATCAGGCAGCACTTTGCCTCTCCAGGCCATCCACAAGCAAATGGGCAGGCAGAGGTCACCAACCGAACAATCCTCGATGGGTTAAAGAAAAGGTTGGAACAAGCCAAAGGGAAGTGGGCAGAAGAGCTCCTAGGAGTCCTTTGGGCCTACCGTACAACCAGAAGAACTCCCACCTCTGAAACACCCTTCTCATTAGCCTATGGGACAGAAGCAGTAATTCCGGTTGAAATCGGTATGCCAACTCTGAGGACTGAGGCCTTTGAGCAAGAATCCAATGATCAGCAGCTGATGGAGAACTTGGATTTGCTCGAGGAAAGAAGGGATCAAGCCAGCATCAGGATGGAAGCCTACCAACAAAGAATGGTCAATAAATCCAGGATAGGACTCAAGACAGTCAGCTTTCAAGTTGGAGACTTCGTCTTAAGAAGAGTCTTTCAGAACACCAAGGATCCCACCATGGGAAAATTGTCACCAAATTGGGAGGGCCCCTACAAAGTGACGAAGGTCGTTCGACCTACCACTTACTGGCTTGAAGACACGACTGGGAAACCTGTTCCTAGGCCATGGAACGTAGAACACTTGCGGAAGTATTATCAATAAAAAAATTTTTTTACTTCCTTAAAACTATTCATCTATTAATGCACGGGCCTCCAGAGCCTGGTCCATCTATTAATGCACGGGCCTCCAGAGCCTGGTCCATCTATTAATGCATGGGCCTCCAGAGCCTGGTCCATCTATTAATGCACAAGTCTTATGACTTGGTCCATCTATTAATGCACGGGCCTCCAGAGCCTGGTCCATCTATTAATGCACGGGCCTCCAGAGCCTGGTCCATCTATTAATGCACAAGTCTTATGACTTGGTCCATCTATTAATGCACGGGCCTCCAGAGCCTGGTCCATCTATTAATGCACGGGCCTCCAGAGCCTGGTCCATCTATTAATGCACAGGCCTCCAGAGCCTGGTCCATCTATTAATGCACAAGTCTTATGACTTGGTCCATCTATTAATGCACAAGTCTTGTGACTTGGTCCATCTATTAATGCACGGGCCTCCAGAGCCTGGTCCATCTATTAATGTACAGGCCTCCAGAGCCTGGTCCATCTATTAATGCACAAGTCTTATGACTTGGTCCATCTATTAATGCACAAGTCTTATGACTTGGTCCATCTATTAATGCACGGGCCTCCAGAGCCTGGTCCATCTATTAATGCACAGGCCTCCAGAGCCTGGTCCATCTATTAATGCACAAGTCTTATGACTTGGTCCATCTATTAATGCACAGGCCCTCAGAGCCTGGACCATCCCCAACTAGCGGGTTCTGTAATCCAGTCTATCCAAAGGCAGAAATTCCGAGCACCTGTCAACTAAAGTTTACTAGAACGGAGTACCTCGGATCTGACACTTACATTATTTGACTTATCTGTCAAATAAATCAGCACCATGGTTTCAACCAAAGGTGAAGTACTTCGATTCTGGCATTTTTCTAAGTTTTTGATTTGTTTTCAGAACAATCGGCAACACATTAGAAGATGCTTAAGTTTCAAAAGAGCACATTCACAGAAAGTATCAGCTCAGAGAAGAAAAAATTCAACTTTATTAATAACTCAAAAAGATTTACATCAGTACCAAGAAGCTACTACAGAAGCTATTACAGAAGCTACTACAGAAGCTATTACAGAAGCTATTACAGAAGCTATTACAGAAGCTACGCTTGGCAACATAATGGCTCTTCTCCTGGGATGATAAAGGGGCACAAGATCCAAAACCTTCAAAACCGCCTTCATCGGCTCCATTTGAAAGGAAGGAACCCTGAACCCCAATCTGCATCAAGTAGTGCCCAGGCCATTTCATCATCACTATCACTGGTCCCATGACCAACGGATGATGAGGGCTCTGAGCCTCAGGAGACTATTCATTCTCCACCTTTGTAATCGGCATGACTCCTCAGAAGAGTAAAGCAAGGGTCTCTGCCAAGACACATGGGGGGGGAAGGTAGTCTACCTTCAATCTTCTTCTTCACACCGTCTGTTTCACCCCAGCCACTTAGTGCAAGGGTCTCTAACAGAGCGTGAGGAAGGGAAGGCAACTCACCTTCGTCTTCATCACCAACACCCCAGGCCTCGGTTGAATCAGGGAGGGGCCACCACCAATCGGAGAAATCTCGACCGGATGCCAGAGGAAACAAGAAGACTTGGACCTCCTTCAATCCTTCCTTGGAGACTGAAAAAAGGGGGAGGTTAACTCTCGGCCACAGGCTCATTATTCCTAACTCAGGCAGGGAATCTTCCATCATCTCCGGACGAATGGGAGAAATTCCGGCAGCATATGAGGTTTCTCTCACGAACAAATCGGGGAGCAAAAGGGTTGAGCACAACCGTATGCCCCGTTTCCATATATATAGACCCTTGGAATCCAAAAGCCACCCAACTGAACCGTCGCAACGGTGAAAAAGAGAGTGGCCTTGAAAACCCAAACGACGATCGAATGACTAAGCGGTGCATTAAATAAGCCTCTTCAATATACCAAGAGACAGAGTACAGAATTCTCAAGACATAGACCGCAGTCCAGTACTTAAGCTCCCAAATCAATAAAGAGGGGAACAAAGTCTAAAGTAAATAGACCCCCATTCAGACCTACTGGTCTTAACTATTTCATAACAGGTCAAGACACGTAACAAAGACCAAGCAGATCGGATATATCCCAATCCCGAGTACTCAGCATACCGAGCATCATAATAACGAGCACAAGCTGCTCGGTTAACCTCACCGACTCTTAATTCAGAGCAGTCTATCTCAGAACTCTACAGGGACCCACTCCCGCTCTGTCAAGCTCTATCCATCTGGCTATATCTACTTTCTCTTCTTATTTTAATAAGGCAGATCTATATTCACTATTCCATGACAAGTATTGAAGATTAAGAAAGCAACTATTTGATCTAGCATGCAAAGGGTTCAGAGCAGCCACACTTGCAACAAAATTCACAAGAAGGAAAAATACAAGCAGAATCTGAAGAAAAGTCAATCTTATTGATCAGAAGGGAAAATGTATTCACTACATCAAAAAAAAAAAAAAAAAAAAAGGGTCAAAAGCCTATAAAAAGCCTCAGGATTTCCCAGAGGGGCCTGCATCCTCTTCCAAATTAAGGGCACGAGCCCCAGCAGTCTTATCCGGATCAGGACGAGATGAGGTGGGTTCAGGAGGAACGATTGATGACACATCAAAGTCCGGGAACTGAAGTTGGAATCTAGTTCGGAAATTCTCAAAGCCGAGCAGGATCAGGTCATCACCCATCTGATCAACTTCCTCTTTTAATTCCATCTCAGCCTCAGCTTTGGCTTGACCAACTGCCTCCTGAACCCTCTGGTCAATGGAACTACGGAGACCAACCAGCTCCGCCTCAAGCCTCTCAACCGTCCGAGCAAATATATCCCTCTCAGACTCTGCCACCTTAAGGCTGGTGGTAGCTCTCTCCAGACTCTCTTCAGCAGACTGAATTTTGGAACGGGCTGTTCCGAGCTCCAGTCTCATCTCGTCCACCTCTGTCCTTAGCTTCTCGGCCTCCTCAAGGCCCATGGGGGTCACCATCAGAGCAGCTAAACTATGCATGCTCTGTATAAAGCAAGACAGATAAATTAGAGCGAAACAAATGAGCAAACAAAAGGCCAAGGAAAGGCTTCAGAAGTTACCTTCATCTGGAGAGTCATCATCTCAGTCATCAGTTTGGAGGGATCATCCCCTCTGTACCGATGTGGGCCCTGAGCCCATATTCGATCAAATGCCTTCTTGGCAATTTGATAATCCGGCTCAACAAATGGCTCAGAAGGAGCGGCAGGAGCTTTCCCCTTCCTAGACCTCTTGCTCGGACCAGGAGGAACAGCCGATACAGGAATGGCAGGCTCGGCTTCCTCAGCCTCGGCAGGGGAGGGCTCAGGGGAACCAGAGATCAATCTCCTTCTCTTCACTTCTAAAGGAGCATCAGGCTCAGCTGGGGAGGAAGACTCCCCCACCACTTGAGGCTTCGGCACTTCCCACCTCGAGGCTAGCCTCCTCTTCAACTCTGCGCTACGGGTGGCCATCACTTGGTCCGGAGTGACGATAACAGTATGAGCCCGGTTAGAAGTTGAAAGCAAAACCCGGTACTGATCCTGCAGAGCCTTAGTAAACTTGGGCCTCTTCCGAGCACTCTTGACTGCACAAAGGAAATGAAAATACCAAGTTTGTCAGTTCTGAGGATATAAGCAAAGCTAAAGCAAACCCAAGAGAATAAGTCTCACCCCTATGGCCCGTAACACAAGGAAACGACGAGATCTCTCCGGCCTGGAAGTCCTTATGCTCCCATCCTCCTCCAACGAAGAAGTACCACTTCTTCCACGTCTTGTTGGAAGTAGGAACGGAAGACAGGGGTCGGAACCCCTTCTCAAAGGACATATAATAAAGGCCCTCTGCCTGCTTGAACTTCAGATCCATATTGCTACGGATCAAGTCCAGAGACACGTCCACTTTGTTCAGATGTCCCAGCACCATAAATCCTAGAAGATGCCGCCAGCTATTGAGATTCAGGTCGGCAGGGCAGAGCTTGAACCAGCAAAAGAATTGCCTGACTAAATCCGGCAATGGAAGCCTTAAGCCCATTTCAAACCAGGCAAGGAAAACGCAAATCTCTCCGGCTTTAACATCTTGGGGACGGTCCATGGGTCCTGGAACTCTGCAAGTCACATTTGGGGGAAATTCAAATTTCACCCTCCATTCATCCAAGAGGCTTTGAGTGACGACACTCTCACCCTCTTCTCTATGAGAAGACCTACCAGAGGTCTCCCCGGCCCTGTCTCGGGGCTCTTCGAAAGCATCGACTATTCTAACCCCTGGACTAGGGGGAGGATCAACAGGCCTCTCCTCAATAATTTCAAGAGCAGGGTTACCTACATCTCCTACAACAGACGGACCAGCCGTCTCAGAATGGTCTCCTACTCCCTCATTCACAATTCGAGATTCCGAAGGAACAGACATTATTCTCAATCTCAAGAAGAAAGAAGCAAGAGAGGGGGAAAAATCAGTCGAACCTGTTTTCACTTAGGGGATCTGTATTCTTCAAGGTCGCACGAACCAACAATGGCGGATGAAATCCTCTAGCACAGTAAAAATGTCGAGGGAAAGGTCATTTCAAAAATCTCATCCCGTATTTATAAACACGGTATCAGAAGGGACCCACCAAGCCAAACGCCATGACGGTTCAGAACAATGATGCTCTCGAGAAAACCAACTGTCCGCCCAGTATAATTGTGACCTTGAAAAGACTTAATCGCCGACTACGCAATAAATGGCGCCCCAACGATTGTCTTGGAAGGCGAAAAAACGAGACACATAACTCTCTTAGCCCTAGTTACTTACATCAAACTAGGACTTGGGGGGGGAGTAACTGATATACCATAAAAAGACAGGCCAATCAACACTTGACACGTATGACCACAGTCCGATTTATGTTCAGCTAGCATGATTCTCGCTCAGCCAACGACATCCAGATCACCACATAAGGTCGGAAGTGACCAAAACAAATATATCCAGAACTGATCACAGGGTCCAGACCAGAGCTTCAGATCTCGTCACCGCCTTAGCGGATTCCGAGCAGAGAATAGGGAAACAGTCTCCAATACGGAAACTACCATTTATGATTATCTCCGCCTTAGCGGATTCCGGGCAGAGGATAAGGAAGCAGTCTCCAATACGGAAACTACCATTTATGATTATCTCCATCTACGACTCAATGCGCACAAGGTAACTGCAATCTCCGATGATCATATCCCTATATTCATGGCGTCGAATCCTAATCAACTTAGGAAAGCTTCGGCCTATATATTAAACCCTAGAGGTACGCTATCGAATGGATGCTCATTCTTTGACTTTCAATACAGTCTTTCAATTCCCTTACTCACTTAAGCATCGGAGCGGCTACCGCCGGAGCCAATCCGGTGGTCCTCTGATCATCTTTCTGAGTGTTCTACAGGTCACGGAGCCCTTACGTGTTGCGAGTCAAAAAGTGCAGCATCAATACTCTAATTGACGAAGTACGAGTTTAGCTTGAATAATTTAAATGTTTCGAAGCTATCTATTTTAAGAAATGCATATGTTACATGTTCAAGTATACGAGCAATTGGCGGTGAGTGTTTACAAAATCTTATGTACTAAAAACCACTGCTAATTGAAAACCCCATGACGAATACTGGAATTGCTCACAAGCTTAGATTAGCTTACCCGGACTTTGTTCGGATCCCCTTTTCAAGTGATTGATAATAGGGCTGATTGGAAGACGATGAGGATGAGCCTAGCTGTTTTTGGAAGGGATATCTAAGTAGTTCTTTTGTTAAGTATCATGAACTTAAGTTGTAACCTTTGTTTTAGTAAGGTAGTGAACTGTTATGTATTAAGCCCCAAAGGGCAGCTGAATATGTATTCATTATAAAATCCTTTAAGTTTTTAGTTATGCTCTGAATGTATGATCATGTGTACCATGGAGAATAGCGGCAGTATCGGACGGATGTGCAAATTTTAAAATGAGAAAAGAAAAGAAAAAGTTTTTTCACGCTTCCGCAACCACATGAAGCACATTTATTCGATACTGCTGCAGATGCGAGCCTTGTCCCGAGGCCTTCAGGTCTTGGGGCGGCGGTCGCGATCCGGTGATCCGCCTAGGGTGGGTTTCGGGTCGTGACAGAGTGGTATCAGAGCAATAAGATTAGGAACTTTGGAGAAGATTGAGTTGAAATTGAGGTTTAGAAGTACATGATATCAGAGCACTAGGTTGACTTAGGCAATTTAGTGACATTAGAAGAGTTAGAACAGAGCTATGAGTTAGGTAGGTTCTAAGCTACCTAAGATATGGGAAGTACTTGATACGAAATGAAGGCGGGGTATGGGACCCGCAGTAACATGAAGCAGATATGATAAGTAAGTGATACGAAATGAAGGCGGGGTATAGGACCCGCAGTAATATGAAACAGATATGATAAGTAAGTGATACGAAATGAAGGCGGGGTATTGGACCCGCAGTAGCATGAAGTAGATATGATAAGTAAGTGATACGAAATGAAGGCGGGGTATGGGACCCGCAGTAATGTGAAGTAGATATGATAAGTAAGTGATACGAAATGAAGGCGGGGTATGGGACCCGCAGTAACATGAAGTAGATATGAAGAGTAAGTGATACGAAATGAAGGCGGGGTATGGGACTCGCAGCAGCATGAAGTAGAAATGAGAAGTAAATGTAGGCTAAGAAAAGAGATAAGGGTAATGTAATAAAATAAAAGAGAAAGGAGGATTACGACAGCCACTGGTGTACTATTAGGACTTTTGTTACCGGTAAGGAATGGCCACCTTATCATGTAATTGGGGTAACTGAGAAACACACAGGGCTGCCCTATCCAACCTGATCGAAGAAATCCTTAAACCATTGAAAGACATGAATCTGATAGATGACATGAGGAATTAGAAATTGTACGTTAGTAAATTAAAAGCAAGTAGTGATACGAGTCAACATATTACCTATCCAAAAATGATGAATCAAGTTCATTTCCTGAATCATTAAGTAAATGAATATAACCCTATGTATTAAGGTATACGAAGATAATAGATATAACATAAGGAGACTAGAACTCTCAAAATAAAGAATATTCGAGTTTTGAGGACAAAACTCTTTTAAGGAGGGAAGAATGTAATACCCTGACCCGAGAATGCCGGGTAATGAGGCACGTTTTACGAGGTTATGATAAATGAGTGTAAATATTATGCCCTTAAGAATATGATAAATTAATTTAATGTAATTAATGTATTAATATGAGAAAGTAAGTATTAGTTATAATTAATATAAAATGTGATGATTAATTTATGAAATATAATTAATTGAATAACTAAATTGTTAATTAATTAAACCTAAGAAATTAAATAAATATATATATATATATAAGTGTGTGAGTGGGTGATATGTATTATATATATATATATGTAATGGGGGAGACATTGAATTAAGGTGAAGTATGGGGATGATGTACCATATATGTATATTATATATGCAAGTAGGTGTAGAGGAATGGGAGAAGGGATGGCCCAAAATCAGAAAAGTAAGGGAGGCATGGCTATTGATTGTGATGGGGTAAGGGAGTGAGAGAAATATACATATATACATATATACATAAATGATATATATACACACCCATGACACACGGACAGAAAGAGAGAGAGAGAGAGAGAGAGAAAGAAGAAAGCTGAATAGGAGAAGAAGGGAAGGAAATCAGAACAAGAAGAAGGAGGAAAACAGTGGAAAAAGGTAAGAAAATGCAAATTATCATTTTGATCTCTCTCTAGAATTTCATTATGTTTAAACTGTTTTTAAGTTGTTATGGTGTATACATGACATGTAGAACACGTTTAGACAAGTTTAAGAATGAAAAAAACTAAAAATATCAAACCCAGAAGCTACGCCATTGAAGACCTTGCTCATAGCAGGTCTGAACCAACTTTTCCTAAACCATTTTTGGTGTATCAAGGCTTCAAGTAGGTCTCACAAGCATCCCAAAAACATAAATTCGCGACCACAAATTACAAGAAATGGCCTCCAAACATTGACTTGCAGGTACGGGTTTCAAAACCCAACCTCACAAATCTACCTTTAAATCCATTTTTCTAAATGGGAAATGAAACCCCATGAAAAGGGGATCAAAACAAGCTAAACCCTATGAAAAATCATCAAGAAATGAGCATGAACCGTGGGTTTACAGTTTGGATTATCATGGCTTAAACCGAGCCTCTGAGCTATATTCGAAGCTCTAAATCAATGTAAAAGTATGCCACAGAGTATTAGGAAGTGATTGGAGAGGAAAGCAGAGAAAATGGGTGCTCAAAATGCCACGAAGCTCAACTGTAAAGATTAGGGTTTTGATATGAACAGTGTCGGCTTCGTTGGGGAAGACGACACTGTTCGGGTCAGACCCTGGGTCGGTTACGGGTCTGGGTTAAATCCGGATCCAACAGGTTATGGGGTTATTTAAACGGTGACGTTTGGAGGTTTGAATATTTTAATTTTTAAAACATTTAGGGCTGACGTCATCATGACGTCAGCATTTTGTCAAAAATCGACCAGACCGGTTGGTTTACAATCAGACCGGACCGGTTCACTGAAACATCAACCGAACCCACTGGTTTTTCTTGTTTTAATTCAATTAAATAAACCAAACCTTTTGGTATTTACAGTTTGACCCCAACTATTTTACTGATTTGTACTGTGGCCCAACTGGGGGAAAACTTATTCAATCTCACCCCTGGAAAATTAATTTAATTATTTAATAAATAAAGTAAAATGACTATTATGCCCCTAATTCAAATATTAAGCAAATGAACTCCAAATTAAACATATGAATAGTGTATCCTTACTATTTTGGATATTCTGAGACTAATGGTAGGGTCCGTTTTACGAGACGGGGTCCCAAAAAATAAAGACACGTAAAGGGGTAAAATGACCAAAATACCCCTTGTCCAAAATTTACAAGTTATTAATGTGTTCTTACTATCTCAGATATTCTGAGATCAATGGTGAGGTCCGTTTTGAGAGACGAGGCCCCAAAATATAAAGACACGTAAAGGGGTGAAATGACCAAAATACCCCTGGTACTCCTAAAGCCAAAATGAAACTAGAGAAGGTCTAAATTAAATTTCTTTGACATCCCGGACTCAATAATGGAGTCCAAATTACGAAACGAAGTACGGCAAAAATGCGACACGTAAAACGGTAAATGACCATTTTGCCTTTTTACATATCAAAGTCTGAATTTAATTCCGGGAAAGCCTAAACCGACTTTCTTCGACCTTCCGAACTCAATAATGGAGTCCAAATTATGAAACGAAGTAGAGAAAAATGAGACATGTAAAACGATAAATGACCATTTTGCCCTTTTCATACAAAAGTCTGAATTAAATTCTAAGAAAGCCTAAACCGACTTTCTTCGACGCTCCGAACTCAATGGTAGAGCCTATTTGACCAAAAGAGATGTCAAAAATAAAGAGACATAAAATTTGTTGAATAGCATCTGTCAAATGACTATAAATTAAAGTAATGCCAAGTACTAATCTAAGGCGCATACGAAGAAATGAATTACGAAAAGACGCGACACATAAATATGTGAAATAAATAACTTTAATTTGAAATTAATGGAGCTACCAGAAGAGTATAAATTGAAATAAATTAAATTTCTAACACATTAAATTGTGTCATAGGTTAAGGGTACGAGTTACGAGTTAAGTTAAGTACATATGAATTTATGAAATCGTTTTAGGATCTAATACGATTTAAGCATAAGTGAAGGAACATTGAGATGATTTACAATGAATGTGAAGTTGATGAGATATTTATGAATTTGTTCTTAGGAACTACAAGGAAAGTGGGAAAGCGCATTATTAGCACTAACCCTAAAGGACCAAGGTGAGTAACCCTGTATTTGAAGTGGAGATTTAACTCCATGGATTTGAAAAGGTTTTAAGTTCAAAGATATGAAGTGTTTGAATTCCAAATTCAGTATTTACATGATTCAGTTTTAAATTGTTCCATCTTTATAAACTCTATTATGACATGCTTAGTGAATGGTTTCTATCACAGTTTTCTTAAAACATATTTCAGCATGTCTAAAGTTTTAAATGCCAAATTATGTAAAGTGTTCTGAATTTGTTATATCAAATGTGTTAAAGGAATTGTTATGAAATTATGTACATGATGTTTTAAATGTTCACGAGAAGTACCTATTTGAAGAAACCCTATCTGTTCTGTGAGGGAGTGAGTATAAGTCCTACCTGTTAGGGACCAGGCAGCTGCTCTTGATCGGTTCAGTTGGTTTAAAGTTTTACAAGATAAACGGTACTAAGTACCACCCCCTATGATGGTTGAAATCCTTCGGGATTCGACAGTAAATGCCCGGTAGTAGGATCTAATCCCCCAGGCAAATGAGATCGACAGTATTGGTAGTAAAATGAGAGTCTGGTCCGAAACAGATTGCACCTAATTAAAGAGAAAAGATGACAAAGTGATTTTGAAAATGAAAGCAGGTTTTACCCTCATTTTCACAGTACATATTTATGTGTTTTAAAGTTTATATACTTTATCTGATGAAGTACGAGTTTAGCTTGAATACTTTAAATGTTTCAAAGCTATTTGTTTTATGAAATGCATATGTTTCGAGTTATATACTCCATTTGACGAAGTACGAGTTTAGTTTGAATACTTTAAATGTTCAAAGCTATCTGTTTTATGAAATGCATATGTTTTGAGTTTTATATACTCTATTTAAGAAATACATATTATGTTATATATTTTGAAGTTTATATGAAGAAGTATATGTTAGCTTGAATACTTGTAAATGTTTTAAAGCTATCTGTTTTATGAAATGCATATGTTTTGAGTTATATACTCTAATTGACGAAGTACGAGTTTAGCTTGATTACTTTAAATGTTTCGAAGCTATCTATTTTAAGAAATGCATATGTTACATGTTTAAGTATACGAGCAATTGGCGGTGAGTGTTTACAAAATCTTATGTACTAAAAATCACTACTAATTGAAAACCCCATGACGAATACTGGAATTGCTTACAAGCTTAGATTAGCTTACCTGGACTTTGTTCGAATCCCCCTTTTAGGTGATTGACAATAGGGCTGATTGGAAGACGATGAGGATGAGCCTAGCTGTTTTTGGAAGGGATATCTAAGTAGTTCTTTTGTTAAGTATCATGAACTTAAGTTGTAACCTTTGTTTTAGTAAGGTAGTGAACTGTTATGTATTAAGCCCCAAGGGGCAGCTGAACATGTATTCATTATAAAACCCTTTAAGTTTTTAGTTATGCTCTGAATGTATGATCAAGTGTACCATGGTGAACAGCGGCAGTATCGGACGGATGTGCAAATTTTAGAATGAGAAAAGAAAAGAAAAAGTTTTTTCACGCTTCTACAACCACATGAAGCACATCTATTCGATACCGCTGCAGATGCGAGCCTTGTCCCGAGGCCTTCGGGTCTTGGGGCGGCAGTCGCGATCCGGTGATCTGCCTAGGGTGGGTTTCGGGTCGTGACAGTCACTGAAGAAGATCACCAGCGTATCGCTGGAGAAGACGACACTGTTGTCCTCGGGTCGGGTCTAGGTCAAACCCGCCCAACCGCAAGTGGTGGTTAATCGAAACGACGCAGCATTTGGGGCTATTTGAAATGTTTTAAAAGTGTAATTGGGAGTGTCTGGCTATAGGGTTTAAAAATTTAAATTGAAGTGAAATTGGAATAGGGATAGCTTATCTTTAATTTTGAAGCTTATCTGTTGTTTGGCTGTTCAAATTTGGAATGGTAATTTCTAAAATTCAGATTAAGCCCAAATGTTTTAGAAATTATAAAAGGACCCTAGCTTTATGGTTTATTATGATATGACCCAAAGAATAAAATAATGAAATTATTTAAATATTTATTTAATTAATTATAAATGAAAGGAATTTCTAAAATGCCACTAAGTCAAAAAGGAGTCAAATGGACTCCGATTGAAGCGAACAAATGGTGAATTTTTATTATTTCAAGCATTCTGGATTCAATGGTGAAGTCTGAATTATGAAAACAGAACCCAAAAAATTGAGACACGTAAAATGACCATGTTGCCCTTTCGGTATAAAAGTCCAAATTGGAAAGTGTGAAAACCTAAATTAGTAACGGAGATACTTAGAGTAGCGAAGTGTACAAATTGATAAATGACATTAAACTGAGACGTGTTTATTGGTGTACAGGCAAGTCAAAGGAAAGGGAAAGTCATAAAATACTAAGACCGCATTGAAAAGGTAAGTGAATTCCTATATCTTATACGTGGTTTTCCAAGCCACATTCTTTCTATTACTGTCAAAACTTTGTACTCATGTATGTATCCATTGTTATTATCCCACCATTGATATTGTCCCATCTAGTGGATGCATATTGACTGTTATCTCATGGTTTGCTACATTGTACTGTGCCTATTATTGTATGTTTATGTTATGATATTCCATACCCTATATACTTCTTATGAAATTACAAATGAATCTTGATTATTGATAAATGTCAGGTTTTGTCCTCAGTCACATTATCCATCTGATGCTATCTGATTGACAGAACCTATGGGTCAATTTATGGGACCTACGGGTCGAGTCCGTGAACGGACACATGACAATGATGGCATTTTTACGCAGTGAGTAAAAAGGGCATTTTATATGCATTCATGTTAAGGGGGGTATGTCGGGCCCCCAAAAGACCGAGGGTCTACCAAACCTTGAATAAAGTAAATGCATCACTCATGTGTGACTGTTATGTTAACGTTTATTGGATTCATAGGATGCTTTCATTTTCTTATGAATGATTCCATGTTGATAGTTCCTTATTTATTGGACTTGACTATGATTGTTTTATTGTGGTAGTATATTTATGTGATTGTGATCATTGAGCTTTTCCCATACTCATGTTACACTATTACTCATAATTGTTATTGTCACGACCCGAAACCCACCCTATGCGGATCTCGTGTCGCGGGGCCGACCCGAAGGCCGTCCCTACTTTTTCCATTCCTGTATCATAGTACTAATATGCAAAATACTAAAACCTCAAAACAATAACAGCGGAAGTCTTATCAGTAATAGTACATCAGCGGAAGTCTTTCAATACACAATGTTAGCAGAAGTCTTTACAATACATAATATGGTTCTACATAAACAAAATAAGAACCAAACGTAACCAGCACTCGAGGGTGGTGAATACATGGGAGAACTAAAACATAGACTGATACATTTCCTCAAAATGTCCTCCTATGCTTTCAGACTCCTACTGGGGTCTTGCAGCATCATCACCTGAAATGGGGGTAAATGGGGTGGAATGAGCTACGAGAGCTCAGCAAGTAAAAACAGATCTCTGACACTAGTATCGATAAAATACAATCCATGAATAAGATTATGATAGCCAATCATAAGGAAGGAGATGTTGTGATAGCCAATGAGAACAGTTGCCATGAAGGCCAATGAATCATAGGTCACAATATTCAATTAGGAGTGATGGATACAACATCAACATGAATCTCTCAACAATAATACAATAACAAGAAGTACTGCCACAATAAACCGATCACAATCAATTCAATGAAGAGTGTCCTCTCAGTTTAAGATAAGTCATAAGGAATAGTGTCATTTCAATAACGAAATCATATCAATTCTTAAGAGATGCATTTACTCTGTTCTCAAGTAAAATGCCAATGCAAATGTAAATGAAATGCCAATGGAAATGCAATGAAAATGCCAATGTTCATGCCAGTCAATTGCCGGTGGAAAGCCTTTGAGGAATTCATTCCTGCCACCTGTCCATTCATGTACTTGACCCTTAGGTCTCCAGTCAATCAGAAAGCATCGGATGGATATTGTGACTGAGCACAAATCCCGTATTCATAACATATCATGAGTATTCATAATTCCATAGAAGTATAAAATGGAATATCATATATTCAATAAAGACATAGCAATAAGCCTTTCAAGGTATGGTTCACAATAAGGACATAGCAGTAAGCCTTTCAAGGCATGGTTCAACATGATAACAATGACATAGCAGTCAATCAATGTCCACAAGATAGAACAATATCACGTTGTGGATAGCAATAGCATGAGGTACTTTCAAGAGTACAAGTTTGGCAGTAAAGAGAATAAACTTAGCTTGGAAACACCATATGGAAGAGAAGGTGAATTTACTTACCTCTATCGTGATTCTATATTAGAAATCCGCGAGTGTACCCTTGCCTTTGGAGTTTCCTATATATCAGTGAATACGTTTTAGAATAGATTCTATTCATCAAATTTTATGTCTTTCCATCATAAGTATTTCAAATACTAATTTAGACTTTACCATTGAGTCCGGAACGCCGAAGAAAGTCGGTTTAGGCTTTCGCGGAATTCCATTTGGACATTTGTACTACAAAGGGCAAAATGGTCATTTTGCACTTTTACGTGTATTTTATTTTTTGAGACCCCGTATCATGAAACGAACCTCACCATTGATCTTAGAATGTCTGAGATAATAAAAATTGACTATTCATTTGCATCGTTTGGACTTCGTTTGACCCATATTTGAAATAGAGGTATTTTCGTAATTTTCTATTTAATTAAATATATTAATATTTAATTAATATTTTATTCTGAGGGTCAAATCACAATTATTAACAGTTGGGGGTCAATTTATAAATTCTAAAACCTTCTGGGTCAACTTGTAATTTAAGAAAACTCTTATTCTCACTATAGATAGCCAAACAGTGGCTATCCCTTAAAATCGGAATAGGATATCCCCATCCCCAAACCAATTTCAATTTCAATTTCTTAACCATGTTGCCAAACACTCTGAATGTAATTTTAAAACATTTAAAACCTAAATCAAAGCTGTACCGTTTTGATAACCCTTTTAATTCGGTTGGGCCCCGACCCGGATCCAACCCGAATCCGTTTCCTTTTAACCCAAATAGACCCCACGACAATCCAGTCACCCCCTTCATCACTCCGGTAGGAAAACAATAGGGTTCCGTCACCATCTCCGGTGACGGCAACCTGTCCCGATCAGTTTTCTCTCCCATTTTCAACGCCAATCTCTTCCTTTCTTCCCCACGACCTCATTCGTATCCTCCATTTCCCTCAAAACCTTCCCAATCTTCTCGAATATGGAGGTTAATAGCTCCGGCCGATTTTTCGGTGAGCTGGTTTTTCTCATTTTTACACTCGGTTCTCAACTGTTTCGACCCTTTTTTCATTCTATTAAATTTCTGCACTTTATGGGATCAATCCCATGCATTTTAAACTAAGTTTTTAGCATAAAATCCACTAACCCGAATTCATTGCATAAACCTGCAACTCCGGTTTTCTTATTCATTTTTCAACCATTTCTTATCATTTTTCTTTCATTTATTTTCTTTTAAACTCCACTATATGTTCCTACTATCATATCAAGCATAACACTAATAAAATAAAAATGATAATTTCAAGTCTTACTCACCTGTTGGTCGCGGATTCTCCTCTTTTTTCTCTGGTTCTACTCCAATCCACTCTCGGCTTCCTCCTTTGATTTCTTTTTTTTCTATTTTTCTTTCCAACACCCCTCATATGTATACGATATATATAAGCACACACCAACCGCCTTACTTTCTCTCTCTACTTTCTCTCTCTACCAGCCCCTTTCTTTGACTCTTTGGTTGAGATTATATATATATATATATATACTATATATATTACAGCACATATGAGAGAGGTGTCGGCTGTTCACTCAAAACACACACTTTCTACACACACCTCCATGTATATCACACAATGATACACACACACACATACACACAGTGACATACTCACTGATCAGCAGCCCACATGCAGCCCCTTTTCCCTTTTTCCTTTGTCTTTTCTTTGATATTTCCCTTTATATTTATACATGTATTATGTATACATATACATATATATACATAATATACATTATACTATATGTATTTATTTATACACATATAAAATGCATATCTTATACGTGAGAGTATATCCATATACGTACATATATATCCATTTATAACAGTGCATGCATACACTGATTTTAAACATACTACATGTTTGCAAAATATGGTCGTGCATGGAAATGCGTGCGTGCACGCATTACGATGCGATATCCTGGGGTGCTCGGGCTTTGCCCGGCACTGGTTATACATTTCATCATTTATAGTTTCCATTTATTCATTTTCGTGAAATACCCTAACATAGAGCTTAAAACCGTTTAAGTTATGCTATTCAGTCAACTTGTCTCGGTAAACGTGTCGTATCCCAGGTCGAGATATCACTGTTATTGTGCCTTATTATTCATTGACCATTGTGGCATTTTACTGTTAACTGCAACCATTGTCATAACTAGCTATCGTGTTACCTTTGAGATTATATTTTTTTTTTTTTTGTAATCCCTAACCCTTATTGGAGATAGGCTTTTACTTACTGAGCTTGTTAGCTCAGCTCACTTACTAATTTTTAGGTGAGAATTCTATAGAACCACAGTAGGAGTTCAGGAGTTTAGGGAGACAGTTGAGGAGCATGATAGAAGTGAATAGAGTTTCTCCCATGTACTCACCACCTTAGAGTGGTTGTATGTTATGTTGATGTTAGTTTATAGTTTTCAGTTATTAAATAATTTTGTATTAAGACTTCCGTTGATGTACTGTTTAAGTTTACATTATCTATTGTTATCATTAATACAAAGAATGAAAAAAGTAGGGACGGCCATTGGGTCGGCCCCGCGACATGAGATTCACATAGGGTGGGTTTCAGGTTGTGACAAAGGCTTTACTAATAGCCTGGGAAAAATGGAGGAATTGATTTCCTCAACTTATCTAATTAAAAAGATGAATGCATATAAATTCAAAAATAAAGACAAGTGTGCCAATGACATATATACAATGAAACGAAAGGAAATTGGTGAATCTCCAACTTGAGTAATCCTTAGAAATGGACATGTGCTTGAGAATCATGAATGAAGATTATGAATAAATCTAAAATTACTCCCTTCCATGAGGAAATGTTGTGATACAAAGGGCTTGTGAGTAAATCATCCTTATGTAACCCAAAGGGTACTCATGAACGCAAAAAAAAAAGAAATATGTTACTAGGAATACAAAGAGGAAATACGATGTCCGTAATAGTCGAACAGAGTTTGATAGACAAAAAGATACTCAAATGGGTAATGTTGCAAATCATGCAGCCAAATACATATAATAAAATCCAATGTGAAATTGGTGAATTAAAGACTCTATTTTTAGTAAAGACTAAAGTACATGAATGAGAAATCTAATACACTCTAAATGATTGAAGTGGTGTATTCTAGTTACGCCGTTGAATTTTTATTTTCAATACCAAAGTAATTGATGGAAAAACAAAGATCAAGGTATTAGATATTTTACTTGGCACACGACACGCCATACAATGCCAACAGAAGTTGGGAAAACCATGAACGATAAAGTAATCACGACTTAGTGCCAAATAAAACTAATGCAACAACTACATGTATCACTTGTCATATTGTGAAGGACAATGGAAATAGTCAAGTAACTAAAAAGATGACTCCGAGAAAGAGTAATAAAAGTATAATGGACCCATGATCACCGGCTAAGACACTAAAGAAAGAAGTTCTTAAACGCTAAGACTAGAATTTGGAAACTTAGAATATAAAGTCTCGAAAAAGTAAAAAGGTGAAATCTTTGATTTTCCAAATCACTGATTAATAAAAAAAGAAAGGAGTACGAAAGGATTGTGAAACTGGTGTGAACATTTTCTTGCTTGAGAATATAGTATTTTAATATTAGTGATGATACTCAAAAACAGACTAAAATGGGAACTATGATGATGAAATGGGTGTGTAAAGATAATAGAACTTTCTTGAAGTGAACGCTCGAGTTTTGAGGACAAAACTCTTTAAGGATGGGAGAATATAACAACCCGGCCCGATTATTGGGAATTAATTTACTAATTTAGATATTAAGGATAAAATGGTGATAATTATGAAAATTAGGCCATGATAAATATAAAATTTATAAAATAACACGAGAAGAAAAATGGAAGCCATTAAATAATCAAGCTAAAACGGGTTGGCCAAGGGATTTGATCCCATGATCCAAAAAATGAAAATGATTTATATATAAGAAAATAAATAATAATAATAATAAAAAAAAATAAGCTAACGTAGCTGAACGCCACATATTTTATCATATATATGTCTATGCTCAAATAAGGCCGAATGTCTGCATACTCAAAACTGAGATGGCAACCTACCATTGGACCGTTCCTACACCCTTATTACTTTATGTGAAGATATATATATATATATATATTATATTATATTATATTATATTATATTATATATTATTATATAAACATGACAAGTATGATATATATATATATATATATATACATGTAAAAGTCAGCACATATATGGGAACCGATTAGAGCGTGTCGTATATATATATATATATATATATATATATATAAAACTTGTGTAAGGTGCAAGCTGTATATCTATTCAAATATACGAGTCAGCATATATGAACGGTACCTGTATATATATGCAGATATACATGTATAAGCTATTGCGTGAGGTATGTGTGCGTGTGTATATATTTATATATATATATATAGTGGGACAAGTGAAAGATATAGAATGTGTGTGCTGTATACATATAAACCCACTGACTGAGGTTATGGGTAAGTGATATAATGGTGCCTGTGTAGAGATCTGGAAAAAAAAAAAAAAATCATGCATGCATACGTATACATATATGCATAGCCCATTTAAAATGAGTGTATGTACATGTGAATAAAAATGTTTCTACACATGTATAAATGAGTGTATATGCATGTATAAACTATGTATAATTATATGTATAATTAAATGTGTATATATATATATATACACACATAAAGTTTTAAATATATGTATATGATATACAATATATATATATATATATTATATACACCCAGCATGCCAGCATGCCAGCATGCTGTTGCGTGTGTGGGTGAGTGTGTTTAGTGTGTGTGAATAACGTAATATACATACATACATATATATATATATATATAACACCAAACACAAGCAACCATAAATGCAATCAGAAAGAAAAGAAAGAGAACAGGAAAGGAAGTTAGAAAAGGGGTGGAAGAAAAATGAGGAAAACAGTAGACTGAGCAAGTGAGCGGGTGAAGAGGGTTTGTGTGTGTGTTGTGTTGTCATATGTATACATATATGTATATATGAGTGTTGCGTGTGATGGTTGAAATTCAGAAGAGTAGGAAATCAGACTTTAGGGTGTACAGGTTTAATATAGGGAGAATATGTAGAGAGAGAAAAAGAGGGGCAGTGCATTGCACTGCACTTGTATATACATACACTGAATGTGTATTTGGAAGGGAGAGTTGGAGAAGCTGTGGAAGTTGGAAGAGGTTCAGGAGTCAAGCCATGAAGGGAACAGAAGAAGAAGGAGAAATAGAAAGAAAAAGGTGAGAATTTACTGTATATGTAAAGTTTCGGATTTGTTGGCTTTTTTGTAGAATGGCTTAAAGCTTAGAAAGAATTAAATGGTTTTAAAGAGGATGAAAAATGGTAAATTTAGGAAGAAACTGCAACTCATTTGGTGAAGAAACAAGTGAGAAAAACCCATTTAAAGTTTGGAGAAAAATTCTGGGTCATTAAGTTTTTGATTGATATAGCTTGTTTTATGAATTAGGAATTGTTGCCCATAAGTGCAGCAACTTGTAGGCGAACTTTGGGCTCAAAAAAATGGCTAAAAAGCCATGAAAAAGTGAAAATTCAGTTCGCTGGAAAATTAGGACAGCTTACCGGAGTTGGCTGCAACTCCATTTTCTGAGGCCTTCCGGTGACTGAAACTGAATTCCGAGGGTAGATATGGAAAGCCCATAAGGAGTAGAAGAGGACCCAAGTGGTCGGACGTCGAAATGACGCCGAAAAATGGCCGCCGTCACCGGAGAAGGTGACCGGCGCACGACTAGGCAGCACACTATGCGCTGCTTGCGTGTGGGAATTTTGGGCTTTTGGGCTATGGGTTCGGGTTGGGTTGACCTGCCCAGCCACCCATGGGTTAGATCCAAAAATTTTATGATTTTTAAAAGTTTAAAAATGTTGATTTGGGGCTGTTTGGATCCAACAATAGTAGATAGAAATTAAATTGAACATGAGAACACGGATAGCTTATCCAAGGTTTAGGAGACATCCATTGTTTGGCTATTCCAAATTGGAATAAGACTTTATGCTAATTAGACATTGGACTAGAATTTTGGATAATTAGATTTTGACCCCAAGTAATAAAATAATATTTAATTTAAAAGAGAAATTACCAAAATGCCCCTAAGTCAAAAAGTAGTCAAACGGACTCTGATTAAAATAAAAGAATAGTGAATTTTTATTGTTTCGAGCATTCCAGACTCAACCGTAGAGTCTAAATTATGAAAAGATGTCTTGAGAAGTAAGAACCCGTAAAAATGCAAAATGAGCGTTTTGCCTTTTTTAGTACAAATGTCCAAATTGAATTTCGTGAAAGCCTAAATCGACTTTATTCGACGTTCTAGATTCAATGGTAGAGTCCATTCAAGTAAAAAAGATACCAATAATAAAGAGATATAAAATTTGATGAATAGCATAAAATCACGTAACGATACACTAAGATATAATTTGTGAATCTTAGCAACACCGAAAGGAAAAGGGAAGGCGGTTTGACCATTCTAGACAGATATAGTAAAGGGATTGCATTCTCACTAGTTAGTTCGGCTACACAGCGAGCATGACTTCCTAGGATTGAGACAAACCCATCCAGGTATGATATTTTGCTAAGTAAGAAATAGAATTAAGTTTAGGAGTGATTTCCATGTTGATTTAATGATTCGTATGTTTATTCGATTATTTATGTGCTTGTGTGTTCCTTGTTATTTCCTTGGGAGTTTGGTTAAGTGATAAACGTGAACCATGACTATACGTATGTTCCATGTGTTGGCACAGTAGGTGACCTATATTTTTCGAGAATTGTTAAGATTATGAATACGTAACTTAAGAATAAATTTAAATGGAATATATATAACATATACACATGAGGAAAGAATTTTGTGATTTGAATATTATTGTATAATGCATACTTCATGTGTGGATAACATGCTTTAGTGAGATTGCATTGTTACATGGTGAAATCAAAGCATGTTGGCATAGTATGATTCCTTGAGAACATGGTGTGAGTTGAGCACTTGGTGCTGTGCATTATGAGGGTGTAGATCCTGTGGTGAGAAACCCAAAATTGGCCATTGGTACTCATGCCAACGGGGACGGACCGTGAAGTGAGACATACGATTGGTACTCATGCTAGCGGGGAAGGACCCTAAAGTGAGACATAGGTGTGGCATCAAGTTTGTATGAGTGCGTTACGCTTATTGATAATGCATTGTATTGATGTATGGATGATTTGAATGTCATGTAGATATAAATGTACACTTGCACATGCCACGCCTTAATTTTGTTCCTTGCATTAGCATTGTGTCATACCAGCAGCTGAGCTGACCCATTTATGGGATATCATATTACAGATGACACCCCTGGTACATGAGACTCGGTGAAGTCTTGAAGAAAGGAGGGGAAAAGAACTTAGAAGTATATTTGGCCCTTGGGGCATATCTTGAGATGTAAGGGCTTAAGCCCAAGTGATATGAACAATATGTTTCTTGAATGCACTTTACATGTTTATATGTTGAAGGAAATGAATGCTTGTCTAATTGAATCCATTAGATTGTCTTTCACTTACTTTTCTTATTTCATTTCGTTCACCCCCCGGGTTCGTGGAAATTCGGGGCGTGATAGCCTATGCGGCTGTTGTAGTGAGAGAATGAGAGAAAGTAGAGAGAGAAAAAGGAAGAAGCTGGAAGGAGGGAGAAGTAGAGAGGGAAAATCTGGGTCATGAATGAAAAAGGTAGCAAAACTCAACCTTCTTGATTTATTTTAATTTCTAAACAAGTGATTGTTGAACGTTTAGGTTTCCAAAATTGTAAGAAAATTGAACAAACCGCCATTGAAGAACCTTAAAATATAAGTCTGAATCAAGTTAAATCAAAGAAGTTTTGATGTATAGGGGCTTAAACTAGAAACTATATGGAACCCAAACCCACATCAGTTAAACCTAAAATGTTTAAGGGGAGTGAAAAATCTTGAGTTGCAGGTCGCGGGTTCGACATTGAACTTTGCCAAATGAGTTTTAATCTTGTCTTTGTGAACGGAATAATAATCCTTATGGTTGTAACGTTACAACAAGCCAAAAACCATTGCTTTTGAAGGAGAAATCAGTCGGCCATTAACGATAGAATCAAGCTTTTGAACTCGTTTCAAGCTATGAAACAAATGCCAAAACGTTTATTAAGCTTCCAGAATTAAATTAGAATAAAAAATAGTGAAAATCTATGCCCAAAAAGTCACGAATTTAATTTTAAAATTTTTCAACTTTAGGGTTACTATTTATCATCCCGGGGAAGACGATGAACAATACCGAAAACGGATCGGTTCAACCAGATTTGGGCCGCACCTATGGGTCATAAAACACAATCGTTTAACTAATGGAAGAAGAAAAAAAAAGAAAGAAAGAAAAATGGAAAAATGCACTTCCAAACATTCGAACTGTGGTGTACAGTAACCACTATCCCAACTTTACCAACAAACCACATTGTTAGATGTGACATAAATGGCCTGAATATATATATTTAATATTATTTAAAAGAATAAATTAAATTAATTTAATAAAATGATTTTGAAGTCCAAATAAAATAAAAAGATAGTGTAACCCAATGCTTTTGGCATACCAGACTCAACGGTGGAGTCCCTTTATGCAAACGAAGTACCAAAAAATATGACACATAAAAGTGTAAAATTACAAAAATACCCCAAGGCTTAATGTAAGTTATAAATGAGCTAATTAAGATCCAGAAAAGTCTAAATTAATTATATTCAATATTCCAAACTGATTAGTAACGTTCTTTTAAGGGAAATAAGATCGGGTAATAAACTAAAAAATAACAAATACGTCCTTAGGACTTAATGAGTTTACCAGAAGTATAAAAATGAAATAACTATTGATTCAATGTGCTATATATTTTTAATCCATGATTATAGGACCATTCAAATGACGAAAAATAGAAAGAGAGCTATGGAAATGCTATTGTGATAAACATATGGAAATGCAATGTTAAGAACTCAAAGTAAGTAAACCCGAACTCTAACATGTGATACTCCTAGCCATGTCACAGTTATTTCGTAATGCTACCAGTTTGTAATCTATACACGCCTGATGATGATGATCTCCATAATTTGATACATGTTTTTTATTATTGATTCGTTGAGATCTTGATTGCCGATATCTTTATTTGATTATCTGTCATTTCCATACTTGCTTGTGTATTGGACACTTGTTATGCCTCCTACTGTTGAGACTTTGCTATTCCATAAATATGTACATCACTTGTGAAAATATGATGATCATGATGTTATTGAGTACCTTGAGTTATGATCTGTCACAATGTCTATCTGATTCACAAATGCTTGAGGACCTACGGGTCGGTGTTTGGGAGTGAGCCCAACACTTAGTCCATGGAGGACATGTTATATGTACAGAGCTCTAGTGCTATCTAGTAACCCGAAGGGGGAAAGGGTTTGGATAAGCACTCATGAGGGTATACCGGGCCCTATATGTGTGTCAACATCTATTTTGTTAGTATTTTATATCGTTTATTGATATTCTGATGATACACTCATGACTCATTGATATACTTGCAAGCTTATGTTTATGATGCACTCATGACTCAGATATGCCACGTTGAGATGGTCCGTAGTTTATCTATTGATATACTTTTGATCCCCGACACTTCACGTTGAGATGGTCCGTGGTTTATCTGTGGACATATTATCTAATTGTTAATATGCTTGCCTACTTATCTTTGGATTTAGACTGTCATCCCGTTATTGTAGTAGTTATTTATTGTGCAAGCCGATTCCTACCATTGATTTGTCATTCTACCATGGGATGTGCCTTTGAGACTTATCCATTTATTTAGTGACTGACTACTGTGACATTCTAATCTTCACATGTTGTTGAGATATTATCCTTGGTTACTATTATCCTTTACCCTTTTTTTAAACTAACCTTGACCCATGACAGAGCAAGGAGTTTATTTACTGAGCTAAATTAGCTCACTTTATATTTATATCTAATTTTCATGTAGTTCTATAAGAGAAGAAAAAAAATGGGGCGACTAACAGAGCTAGTGGCGAGCGTGTGAACAATATTGATGCTGTGAACTCCAAGTCATGATTTGAATGCGTACTCTATAAGGTTGATCAGAAAATATGTAATTGTAATATTGTATCATAGGTAGAGGTGTTAAACTTGATTAGTGAGTCATGATGATCTAAATAGTATTTGGAGATTTTGATTGATGGTTTTGGTGTTGGGTTTATGATTAGATGAATTGTATTTGGTGTAACTTCCGCATTAAATTATTTAATGATTTATGATTTATTGATATGATTTATCATTCTATATGATTCATTTGATTTTGTACGGCCAATCCGAGTGGCAGTGTTGGTCGTTGCCCCTAATCCACATAGGGTGGATTTCGGGTCGCGACACTTCAGGCCTTGGGCTTAGACGCTTCTAGGATTCCTTGACTAAGAATCCTTCTATCGATATGACAGTGCTCATGGAAAGGGCACGGAAGTATATTAATCTTGAAGATACAAAAATCTCTTTCTAAAAAGTAAAAGAACAAGCTCAAAAAGATAAGCAAGTTCAGAAGAGGGATAACAGTGCTAACAAAATGAGGGTCAGAAGTCCCAACAAGAGAACAACACCCAAAGCCTAGAACAACTCTAACTTTGGGAGGTATGGAACTTACACCCTTTTAAATGCTTTTCTTACCCACATACTCCAACAGATCCAGACTTATGAAAACTTGCGGTGGCTAGAGCCACTAAATAGCCACCACAACTCAAGAAATCAAATCAAATATTGTTATTTCCATAAAAAGTAGCGACACAACCCGGGAGTGCAGGGCTCTGAAATAGAGCATCTCATCAGGAGAGAACGACTAAGAGAGTTTGCCCGCCATGACAGGAGGCATAACCCTTGTGAAGAAAGACCACCTCAAAGAAGGCAAGAGCAAAGGCCTGAACATAGGGAAATTTAGAATGATCAGCAATGGCAAAATACTCAGGTAATCTTTGTGCTTCACGCTAGCAATACGATGACAAGAATGTCTAACCGAGACAAGAAAAGATATGCTCGAGAGGCAAGGGCAGAACTCGGTATCATCCAGATCTCGGACGTTGAGAAAAAGATAAAGTCAAAACTTCAGATCCAGTTCTCTGAATTAGACCTCATCAGGATACATTGTCCCTACAGCGATGCTCTTGTCATCTCACTTAAAATTACTAATTTTGAGATCAGAAGGGTTCTCGTGGATACTGGAAGTTCTACCAATGTATTATTTTACAAACCCTTAAAACACATGAAGCTCGACTCTAATGAAATCAGGGCTTCCGCTGTTGTCATGGTAAGATTCGATAGGAATCTCAGCATCTTAATAGGAAAAATCAATCTACCGACCACGATAGGAGAAAGGGACGGACAGAGGACAATGATCTGTGAATACATGGTCCTAGACATTAAATCTCCCAATAATGTCATTATTGGGAGGCCTTGGATCCACCAAATAGGAGTAGTTACTTCAACCCTCCATTAATGCTTGAAATATGTCCACAACAACAAAGTTCTCACCATCAAGGGATATCAACCCACTATCTGGGAATGTCATGCCCTTGCACTAAAAGAAAATCCCTCAAAATAGAAATTATAGTATCCTTATGAAAGGGAAAGTTCCTTGTCTTTCAACCTTCATGAGGTAGAAGAATGTCCTTCCGAGATTGACGAGCCACCAAGTTCCTTGTCTTTCTTCTCTTTTCTTTTTTTTCTTCCTTCGTACTATATGCAACGTATGCATATATATAGACCATACACACACACACACACACACACCCACTTACACTCAAATATCTCTCACCACCGTTTCTCTCTCTCTCTCTCTCTCTATCTCTCTCCTCATTTCTCTTTCTCTTTCTTGATCCTGATATTTTCTTTTCTCTCTTCTTTTAATTGATATTTTGTAGATAATATGATATTTTGTATATTATATAATATATATACACACATGCACAAGCTCCATCGCCACAAACTGCTTCGCCTATTTACACTCACACATTGCCGACACACACACCACTTCTGCACCTTGCATATATCTGTGTATATATATATATATATACATATACTCACACATATACATATATACACATGCTACACGTACATACACACATGCATATATACACACACACATACACACACATAACGTGTAATACCCCAAAATCTGACACGGCTTACAGTGAACACGGATCTAATAAATATAAATTACGTGACGCTAATGATTTAAAATAGCTCGAAACACAGTAAACCGTGACGAGATTAATTATTAGAAAATATAAAAATTAATCCAGCCAATTGAATGCCAGGGTAAATAAATAAGAAGGAAATAAATCATTAATTATGAAAAGAAAATAAATCAACTATAAGACCCTAACGGACTCAAAATCAAGAAATAAATAATTATGATAATTGAGCCCAACCTTATGACAAATTTACCGGCATTCCATAAATTAATATTTTGAAAGATATTATATACATATATATATATATATATATAACTGCAAGGGTAAATATATATATATATATATAATATAATATAATGTAATATAATATAATATTGTTATTATTAAATGTAGAAGCTTCCAAAGGAAGCTAGCAAGTTAGATATATATAAAAGCAACCGAAGCTGCTAGATGGAGGGAGAGTCGGTGATGGGTCAAGAGACTTCTTGGGGCAACAAATATGATATATATATATATATATAAGAGAAGGGAGGAGAAGCGTCGGGAAGAAACTGGAAACAAAGAAAAGAAAAGAAAGATGAGAGAGAGAGTCGGTGAAATAGCAGAATTTGAGGAGATTTGGAAAATTCTAGATTGGGCTCCCACTGACACACATATCTACATAGATCTATATATATATATATCTGTAGGAAAAAGAGAAGGAAAAGAGAATTTCTAGAATTGTCTAGTAGTGCAGAGACATATATATGTGGGTGTGTAAGCCGTGCAGCAGGTAATATATTTGTGAGTGTAGCGGTGTAAATTGTTGAGGTCTCTTGTCAAGTGGAGGATTCTGCCGTGAGACTTTTGAGGATTGAAGGTGATTGGATTTGATTTGTTTGTGGTTTGAATTGAGAGAGAGAGGAATTGTAGAAGGGAAGAAAGTAGCAGCAAGCGGAGTTGTAGTTGTAGTAGCAATCGGGGCTGCTATTGTAGCACATGCTGTGGCAGTTAAGGGAGCAGCTGATGGTCGATTTCCCTGTTTTGATGGTCTCTGTCGGGGCTTAGTTGGTGATACTGTGGAGTTAAAATAGATTGGGCAAAAAGGGAACTAAAACAAGGAGAGACAGCAACGGTGCGGCAGCACCTGCCTTCTAATTTGAAGGGCTAGTTCATGTTGATTTCAGATTAGAAGCAGCAAATTTTTATACCTGAATTTGGGACTTTTTTTGTGGTTTTAGTGCTGCTATTATTGTTTGTTTTGGTTGGTAAGAAAACAGGGGAAATGGAGGCTGTTGCAAGCAGCGGTTACAACGGGGATATAGAGGAATGAGCTGCTCTATTGGGGCGGAATCGCATTGGGCGTTTGATCGTTGAGTGTATGGCTGCTGCTACGGGAGTTGCTTTAATAGCAGGTGAACAAGTTTTGACTCCATCTCTTCTCTTCTGATTTGGTTGCTAAGAGAACTGAAGGAGTAATGGATATGGGGCAGTGCAGCAGGAGGTATGTGTGTGTTTTTGTGTGGCGATGCAGCAGAAGGACATGGGTATATATCTGTGTGTGGGTAGCGGTGTAAGAGAGATGGAAGCTCTATGATGGGTGTTTTGCTGGCCAAGCTGGTTGATTTAAGCATTAAAAATTGTAAACCAGTAAATACAGCTGCACAAATCAATTTGGGGCGCAAGAACCAGCTCTTGGCTGCTAGTGTTTGAAGCAGAATAGGAGCTGTGTGGCGGCAGCTTCAGCTTCTTGATTTTCTTCCTCTCTAACGATCTACCAATCTGAAGCAGGTATAATCTGATTTTTTGAATTGATAATCTCTAATAAAATTTCATTCTAGTCATAACAGTGATCAGTTGCTGGGGGAAATTAAGAAATGTGTGAGTATGTGATTATGTAATGAGAGGAAAAATCAGATTCAGCCGCTAGTTGTTGAGTTGGATATAGGTTCAGCTATTGATTTATCTTTTGAATTAGTGGCTACTAGCTATCGCTTTGGATATTATTTCAAATCTGTATATAAAAGAAATAATAGTTGAACATGGATGTTCAGCAAAACCTGGGTATAAATAAGTGAATGTGAATATTTTAATTGAGAGATATAATTACTCTTCCTTTCAAAGTTCAGTGATACCTGCTAGCTATTGAATGAAATTAAGACCACTTCGGATACTTTTCTAGGTCAATATAGGTAATCAAAATTAGGTTTGATATCGTTTCGAATTGATAATTACGCAGACAATTAAATCCAAGGAGGCAGTTTACTTTTATCAACAATTGGTGTTTGTCCAACCTCTTTTGAGATTGGCCCTATATAATCTGTCTACAAATTGACAACAAATATATATATTAAGAAAATCAGGTGGCCACATTTGATTGGGATAATCTCTAAAGGAAAGTGATTATCATAGCTAAGGAAATTATGGGATTGACCATGCCGTACTTTCTTCATTTTCATAACCTGTAGGTAAATAACATTCCCTTTAAACAAAATGCTACCTTAAACTAATAGGTAATTAGTAACTAATGACTGCATTCACTGTTCTAGGACACTTGGATCTAGGATCAGCTGGAAGGGATTCCGAATTAGTTTCAACGAACTGTGAGTAACTCGGACTCTTGACTTGGCGTATATTTTCTGTATTACTTAAACTTGTATACTGAACTGCTTTATATGCTGAACTGTTTACACACTGAACTGTTTTAAATGCATATGCTTTCATGCATACCTCTTGATCTGCATTACTTGTGGCATGATTTTGTTCTATCTTGCCTTCTGATATATCTTGTTGATTCTGTTGAAGTCTATTGTTCTGTTACCTATCCTTTGGAGTCTGTTTGATTCTGTTTGTTATGTTGTCTTGTCTGGGGCCCACTCCGGGATTGAGTATATCAGTGGATGGATGGCTGCCTCTGTGGGACGCCCAGAGCTCAGCATCCGCTCAATCCTATCTGTTCCGCTCTGATATCGACCTCAGCCGGAGGTGTGCGATATGAGGCCCTCCATGTGAGGGGGTGGATGGGAAGTAATGCCATCCCACATCGCCTGGGGAAGGTTCAGGCACTTTCCGCTCTGATACCGACCTCAGCCGGAGGTGTGCGATATGAGGCCCTCCATGTGAGGGGGTGGATGGGAAGTAATGCCATCCCACATTGCCTGGGGAAGGTTCAGGCACTTTGAGCTGCATCCGTTCTATTTGAGCTGTGTCTGTTCTAATTGAGCTGCATTGTTCTATCTGAGTTACATTTGAGCATGCATATATATATATATATATGAACTGGTTTTGAAACCCATGGCAGGAACCTATGTTACTCACTGAGCTTGTTTAAGCTCATTCCATTATTTAACATTTTTTTCAGGTTGTATCTCCATTGGATTAGAAGGCATAAGGAGATGATACTAGTAGGTTGAGAGGCATTCCCAAGTGAGGATCTGATGGCAATAATATGTGGAGACTTGGATTCTAATAGATTGATTCTGACTATTCAGGTGAGTGTGATGATATAAATGATTTTATTCATATGTAATAGATGTGTAGGGACATGGCTCATGGTAATGGAACTCTGGAGGAATTTGATATGCTCTGTGTCATATATCTGTTATAGATGTGTTCTGTGGTTAGAGTTATTAGCTGTTTGATTATAGATTGGCTCTGTGGTACATACTTATGAGGTATATAGTTGAGTTGCATTCCTGAGATAAAAAGGTTTTAAATTCCGCTGTTCTGACCATACATTGGAATGCAATTCATTTTAAGTTTCAGAAGATTGCATTTGGTTGGTCGCATTGTCGGTTGGGAAAATGACAAGGCGGCTAACTGGCATCACATCTTTGACCTCCGCGTAGGGTGAGGTCTGGGTCGTTACAAGTGGTATCAGAGCGCGCCCCAGCCGGAAGTGTGCTAGATGGGCCCTCATCGAGGACGGTGAGTTCCTGTGAGGGTGGATGGGAGGGTAAACTCATCCCACATCGCCTGGGGAAGGGAAAGCGGGGGTATTCATAAGTGCGGACGGACCCCCATATGGTACGAGGCCTGGGCGAAAGCCCAAGAACAAAACCGTGCGGGCTTGGCCCAGAGCGGACAATATCGTACCATCGAGGTCTAGGTCGTTACATAACGTCACACACATATACATATATGTACATAATATATTATATATATACACACACATTGTAACACACACACACACATATACATGCATACTAATACACATATATACATACCCACATATGTGTATATATATATATATATATGTATGCATATATCAATATATACTTGTTTCTTTGCTCGGTATTATCAGGACACTCGGGACCTTTTATATTCAAAATTGGACTATTCATTTAATTTTAGAAAACGAACCCTGTCCGTTCAGGTTTATAGTACTTGCTTGGTTACATTTTTGGGTCAAGCTATTACAAAGTTCCTTAACCTATCTAAATTATAAAAACGATGAATGCATACGAATTCGAAAATAGAGGTAAGTGTGTCAATGAAATATATACAATGAAACGAGAGGAGATTGATAAATCTTTGACTCGAGTAACCTTTAGAATTAGACATGTGATTAAGAAGCACAAATGAATATTACGAATAAACATAAGGTTACCCGTGCATTAGAAAAATATTGTAGTGCAAAGAGAACAAGAATAAACCATTTTAGGCACGAGCCAAAGGATGTTGATGAACATGAAAAGAAATACGACGCTGAAAATGCTAAAGGAAAATAAGATAGTCCTCATAATCAAATAAATTCTAATAGACAAAATAGACTTAAACAAGTGACGTTGCAATCACACAACCGAACGCATGTAGTGAATCCAAGGCAAGATTCGTGACCAAAAAAAAAAAAAAAGATGGGGAGAATTGAAAGGAAAGTGACCAGAAAGGAAAGAAGCTATGTATAAGCTTTAGGTAGGTGAAACATCTAATCTTTTTCTCCTTGATCATTATTTTGAGCCTCCATATGAAATCAACTAGAATAGTGTAAATCAATCAAAGACGTTATTCTTAGAAAATACTAAAGTACATGAATGAGAAATCCAATATACTCTAAACGATGGAAGTGGTAGTTTAGTTACACTGTAGACTTCCTATGATCACTACCAAAGAAACTAATAGAAAAGAAAAGATCAAGGTACCATATACCTTTACCTTGCACGTGATGCACCATACGATGCCAATAGAAATTAGGAAACCATGAATGGTGATGTAATCACGACTTAGTGCCAAATAACATTAATACAACAACTAGACATGAAACTAGTCATAATATGGATGACAGTGGGAAATGGGCGAGTAACTAAAAAGATGACTTAGAGGGAGTCATGAAAGTATAATGGACCCATAACCACAAGTTCGAGAACTAAAGAAATAAGTTTCGAAACGCTTATACTAGAATTTGGAGACTTTGAGTGTGTAAAGTCTCAAAAAAGTTGAGAGTCAAACCAGTGACTTTCTAGATCACTATTAAACTGCACAAAAAAGAGTACGAAGGACTTGTGGACCCCGCGTGAGAAACCTTCTTGTTTGAAGAGATGATGTCCTGATTGCTAGTGAGAAGTTTGAGAGACAGATTAAAAAGTGAACTATGATGATGAAATTAGCATGAAAAGATAATAGAGCTTCCTAGATATGAACATCTGAGTTTTAAGGACAAAACTCATTTTAAGGGGGATAGGATGTAATACCTAGACCCAATTAAAGAAAGTAATTAACGATAATGAAAATTATCATAAGTTAATTTGCTTAACAAGTATATGTGATGCTAGATATGACTAATGAATCGGAATACGGAAGCAAAGGCATAAATGATGAAAATAATCTATTATTAATTAGAGACGACCGATGAGAGAATGCAGTGTGATGCCGTGGGCCTTGATTTGATAGAAGTATGGAAAGTGTTAATCGAGTTGTAAAACACAAGTGAACGTGAGAAATTATTGCATGAAGTGCACTTAAGCAAGTTTAGCATAATGCATAAGGGTGCGCGTTTAATCAGAATTATTTCAATAATTATGATGGACTTTTAAAATAATTAAAATACATTTAAATACATCAAGACGAGACAATGAAGGCTATGGAAGCTCGATAAGATCTCGATTTACGAAATAAAAAAATACAAGTAAATCGAGAATTTCTTGATAAAAATAATATGTTTTCGGCATAAACCAAACACGATGGGACATGTTAAAATTAAAATTAATAACATAATGAGGAAGCATGCAAGAATAGAAAACATTGTAAGAATGCCAAGAGATCTTATGACAATTGAAATGCAGTTTTGAAAATTTAAGAAAAACACCCAAAATGCCAAACAAGGCAGGAAGGAAAGAAAAAAAAGGGAAAATAAGGCCAAAAAGTGTTGGCCAAAGGACTTGAACCCAAGACCAAAACTGAGGGAGAGACTTATACGAGAATGAATAGCCAACTTGGCCGCAACAGTTTTATGCTAGATATCTCATAAGATATATATATATATATATATATATTTGTTACATAAAATGTTAAGTTTGCATGCTTAGGGCTGAGGTGTCAACCCCTCGTTGGGCCACTCTCCCCACCAATCAGATTACATGCAAGAGTTTAAAATATATAAAAAAATATGTATATATATATATGTATATATGTGTTGTGTGTGTATATATATATATATTATATGTATATTATATGAGAAGAAACTAAGAAAATCAGAAAAATAGTGTGTGCAAGTGTGTGCAAGTGTGTGTAGGGTGTGCGGGTAGAGAAAGAGAAAATTGAAGAGAGAGAGAGAGAGCGAGAAAGACTTGCTGTAAGTGAGAAAGTGAAGAAGAAGGAGAAGAAGAGGAGAAAGGAAAAGAGATTGTGCATGCAACACTGCTGAAACCCGAAGAACCTTGAGAAGATCAACAGCAAGCAAGAATGAGAGAGGGAGGTTGCTATTGAAGGTAAAAACCCTAACCCTTTAAGTTTTCTCTCTCTAGAAAACCATTCAAAACCTAGGGTTTAATGGATTTTATGGTATGCATGTGTTCTATATTGATGAGGGATGAAAATAGAAGAAAAATGGTAAATTTTGAAGCTTGAAAACCTTAGGAACTAAAAGATTCAAAATTATGAAAAATGAGATTTTTTAGCAAACTTGATTTAAGCTCCAAACCATTTACCTAGCTTAAAAGAGCATTAAATGGAACATACATCAATGTGAATCACTGAAAATGGTTGAGAAACCATTAAGAAAACAATGAGTTTCAGATTGAGAGGGAAATATTAAACCGATGTAAAAAAGGTTGATTTGTTGGGTTTTAGGATCGAGAAAGTGCTCCTTAGGAGTTCAGGAACTTGTAACAAAAATTTGGGGCAAAAACAAGTGGCAGAAAGCCATGAAATAAGGAAAATGCACATCGCCAGAAAGTTGGACCCTCGCTGGAGCCCGACTGTAAGTCTCTATTTCAAGCAAAAGGGATTATCAAATTCAAAAATTAAAACCATAGGTGGAATCCTTATAAGATGTAGCTTCGAACCCCGTTGAAAACACGCCGGAATTCCACCGGAGATAGTCGCCAGCGCTGGAGATGACACCGAAAGCCTTGCCAGAAAAGAAGAACAGTGTTGGATAGGTCATCGGGTCGGGTTCTGGTTAGGCCCCGACCGAGTTATAAAAAGGTTATCAAAACTACGTCGTTTTGAGTTAAATAGAATTAAAGATAAAATAGGGCTGACATCAGCATGATGATTTGAATTAAACTGAACCGGTTAGTTCAGTACTTTTTGGGGTCGGTTTACTTAAAATCCAAGTGAACTAATTGGTTTTATTTAAATAGTTTTCAGAAATTACATTTTAGCCCCCACTAGTTTCTGAATCTATAATTGGACCCCTAGGACCTTTGGTTAAATTATAAAATGACCTCCAATAGTTTTGATTAATTATGAAATGGCCCAGAAATTTATTAAATATTAATTCTAGTTTCCTTTAATTATATGAGAAATTACTAAAATGTCCTTAGGCCAAATGAAGGCCGATTAAAATAAAAGAATAGTGCATCCCAATATTTTTGGGCATCTCGAACTCATTGGCAAAGTTTGATTTGTGAAATTTAATCTTGAAAAATACGAACGGGCAAATTGGAGCAATTTCCAATATGTCCTAATGATCTGTTAAATGATCAATTGTACTCCGATGACTATAAAAATACGTATCTTAACATTTTGAGACATTTCAGACCCAATTGGGAGACCCATTTTGTGAAACGAAGTACCAAAATATAGACATGTAAAATGTCAAGTTACCAATATACCCTTAGTAATCCAAAAGTCAGTTAAATGTCAAAGGTGACATATTCTCACTTTGTTGAGCATTTTGGACTCAACGGTGGAGTCCATTTTAGCAAACGAAGTACCAAAAAACGCGACACGTGAAAGTATAAAATTATAAAAATGCTCCTAGGCTTAATGTAGGTCACAAATGAGCTAATTAAGATCCGAAAAAAATCTAGATTAATTATATTCAATATTCTAGACTGGATGGTAAGATCAAAATGGTGCTTGTAGATATTTAATTGATGGTTGTTGGAGTTCGGTTTTTGATTAGATGAATTGCATTGGTAGCTGATATACCATAAAAGGACAAGCCAATCAACACTTGACACGTATGACCACAGTCCGATTTATGTTCAACTAGCATGATTCTCGCTCAGCCAGTGACATCCAGATCATCATATATGGTCGGAAATGACCAACAAATATATCCAGAACTGACCACAGGGTCCAGACCATATCTTCAGAGCTCGTCACCGCCTTAGCGGATTCCGAGCAGAGAATAAGGAAGTAGTCTCCAATACGGAAACTACCATTTATGATTATCTCCATCTACGACTCAATGCCCACAAGGTATCTGCAATCTCCGATGATCATAGCCCTATATTCATGGCGTCGAATCCTAATCAACTTAGGAAAGCTTCGGCCTATATATTAAACCCTAGAGGTACGCTTTTAAATTCATGCTCATTCTTTGACTTTCAATACAGTCTTTCAATTCCCTTACTCACTTAAGCATCGGAGCGGCTACCGCCGGAGCCAATCCGGTGGTCCTCTGATCATCTTTCTGAGTGTTCTACAGGTCACGGAGCCCTCACGTGTTGCGAGTCAAAAAGTGCAGCATCAGTTTGGCGCCGTCTGTGGGAACGACTAATCTCTACGTGCTTTATTCGTAAATTCATCTTTTTCCCCACCGGAAAACCATGGCACCAAATCTCCGACCCCGACAGAATACTCAGAGTTCGCAAAACGCTCAGCGTCAGAAGCCTGCTCCACGCACAAGAGGACCAGCGGCCAACCCTATGCGACAAGAGATCGAAGCAATAAAACGACACAATGACCTGGTGCAGGAGCAGTTGCTAGCCATCACTAGAACGCTGGCCACTCTCACGCAGAACCAAGCAGCGGCTTCTCCTAGCCCGCCGGCCAACTTCGCTGCAGGAACGCAACCCCCGGTTGCCACGGGGAATGAAGAACTTCGTGGGCAGGCCCCTACTAACCAGCCTGAGCACCCTTCAGGCGTTGCTCACGATGGCCGAGATCCACAGCCATCAACAGTTCCTGGCTGGGGAACATCCGCTTTTGTCCCCGACGTGCATTACCGGAGCACTACTCGAGCCCCAACTCCGAGGGTTTCGGGAGCACCCCCGGCACCACAGGAACCTTATCATCCAGCGCCAGTCCCACCAGTTCGGATTCCTCCTCCATCCGAAGGGCGCACTCCACCCTATTACCCTGAAGCCGAGGCTGTCAGGCAGGGTTCACAAGATGTCAGACTCAGAGACCCACGAAGGGTAGAGGAGATTGCCGAGTCTATGGACCGGACAATCGGCTTAAGGGGACCTCAGAACCCTCCAGAGCAAGACGAACTGGCCAGGCTGCTCGGAAGACTAGCCACACCGTTCACCTTCGCCATCATGTCCGAAGAGAGGCCTAGAAAGTTCGTGGTGCCCAAATTCACTCTCTATGATGGATCTGGAGATCCAGGGGATCACCTATCTCATTATCAGCATACGATGGCCCTTCACGGAGCTTCAGATGCTTTCATGTGCCGAACGTTCATCACCAGCTTGAAGGGAACAGCTCTGAAGTGGTTCCACAACCTCCCTCCGAACTCAGTTGCCAGCTTTTACGAGCTCGGTAGACAGTTCTTGGATAGATTTATGACCAGCAGAAGGCTCAGAAGGGGGCCAGAATTCCTGCTGAATGTTAAGCAGACCAGGGAAGAATCCCTCCGGGCCTACATTGCCCGTTTCAACACCGAGCTCACTGAGATCACGGATTGCAGCCCGAAGTTCCTTGTTGCGGCCCTTACTGCCGGGCTTGCCCAAGGTGGCTTCAGGGATTCCCTGTCAAAGAGCCCCCCGGCCGATATGGCAGCATTGATGGATCGGGCCAAAAAATACATCAACCTGGAAGAAGCCAACCGCCCAGCCCAGAAGGGCAAGGATCAGACCCAGAGGGATAATCCGAAGCGGGAGGACCATAAGAAGGAGGATCACAGAAGAGACTCCAACAAAAAGAGGGTCAGAAGCCTAGAGAAGAAAACAGCTCCCAGAGCGGTGTACAACTCCGCACCAAGGGAGTTCACCAACTTCACGCCTTTGAACACTACTCCGAACCAGGTACTCCGGCAGATCCGAGATCGGGAGAACCTGAGGTGGCCAGAGCCGATCAAAGGAGATCCCAGCCTGCGGGACCAAAGTAAGTACTGCAATTTCCATAAAGATCATGGGCATACTACTAACACTTGCAGGACCCTCCGGTATGAGATAGAACAGCTCATAAAGAAGGGACGTCTTCGGGAGTTCGTCAAACAAGATGGAAGGCAGAACCCCCAAGAAGACAAGCCTCAGCAGCGGCCAGATCAGAGGCCCGAACAGAGGCAAGAGCAGCGGGAAGGACGAAACGAGCCTCAGAGGCAGAACAACCATGTTATCTACGTCCTCCATGCTGACTCCCCTGTTACAGGAATGTCCAACAGGGCGAGAAAAAGATATGCTCGGGAGGCCAGAACCGCCCCAAACATCTTGCAGGTCTCCAACGTCGAAAAGAGGCTCAAACCAGGGCCAGAGATCCAGTTCACCGAGCAAGATCTAGCAGGGGTACACTGCCCTCACAGTGATGCCCTTGTTATCACCCTCAGAATCGCCAACTTCGAAACTAGAAGAGTCCTAGTCGACACTGGCAGCTCAGTCAACATTCTATTCTACAAACCGCTTAAGCGGATGGGCATAGACCAGGACAGCGTCAAGCCCACTACTGCCGTAATGGCAGCTTTTGATGGCAGCCTCAGCACCCCCCTGGGGAGAGTTGACCTTCCGACCACTATTGGGGAAGGTGAAGGGCAGAAGACCACCATCTCAGAGTACATGGTGCTGAACATGAAGTCTCCATACAACGTCATCATTGGGAGACCCTGGTTACACCAGATAGGGGCGGTCACTTCGACCCTTCATCAGTGTCTGAAGTACGTCCACAATCAGAGCGTGCACTCGGTCCGGGGATGTCAGCCAACCTCACGAGAATGCCACGCTATTGCCCTCAAGGAGACAGCTCCAAAATAGCAATTACAGTACACTCGGGACTGTGCAGATCCGGTTTTCACTCACACTCCCGAGGTGGAAGATTGCCCATCCGGCGTTGAAGAGCCCCTGAGCCCAAGGGGACGAGATACCCGAGCCAAGTCTGTTGGCGAGCCCATCAAGATACTGGTCAGTTCGGAAACAGAAGGGCGTTATTTGTACATCGGCCCAGACCTTACGCCCGCCGAGCAGGAAAAGATAGTCAAGTTTCTAAAGAACAACCTCTCTATCTTTGCTTGGGAAACTAGGGACATGGAGGGAATAGATCCTAATCTGATAACTCACAAACTGATGGTAGATCCAGATCACCCCCCGGTCAGACAGAAGAGAAGACCGATCGCTCCCGAACGACATCGGGTTATAAACGAAGAAGTCCAGAGGCTGCTGGACGCTAGGATGATACGGGAAGTTTTCTATCCCGAGTGGTTAGCCAACACTGTGCTCGTCAAGAAGAAGAACGGCAAGTGGAGAGTCTGTGTTGACTATACAGACCTCAACAAAGCATGCCCCAAGGACAGCTTTCCACTGCCGAGAATAGATCAACTGGTTGACGCCACTGCAGGGCATGAGCTTATGAGTTTCATGGACGCCTACTCTAGATACAACCAGATCCAGATGTACCCTCCAGATGAGGAAAAGACCGCCTTCATAACCGAAAGAGGACTCTACTGCTACAGAGTGATGCCTTTCGGTTTAAAGAATGCTGGAGCCACTTACCAACGGTTGGTGAACAAGATGTTCAGCCCACTGCTTGGCAGCACCATGGAGGTATACATCGACGACATGCTGGTAAAGAGCCTTCAAAAAGGCAGCCACCTCCAGCACTTAGCCCAGACCTTCGATATCCTCAGACAACACAAGATGAAGCTCAACCCCTTGAAATGCACCTTCGGAGTTACGAAGGGAAAATTCTTGGGGTACATCGTCTCTCAAAGAGGTATCGAAGCAGATCCCACTCAGATCCAAGCCCTGATTGGACTGAGGTCGCCAAGGACCAGAAAGGAGATTCAGGCACTAAACGGCAGAGTCGCCGCATTGAGCAGATTCATATCTAAGTCCACCGATCGCTGCCTACCTTTCTTTAAAGCTCTGAAGGGCAGCAAGGCCTTGCAATGGACAGAAGAATGCGAGCTTTCCTTCCAAGAACTAAAAGAGTACCTAGCCTCTCCAGAGCTCCTGTCAAAGCCTGTACAAGGAGAAAAGTTACTCCTGTACCTAGCAGTCTCTGAGAACGCGGTCAGTTCCGCACTAATCAGACAGGACAAAAGAGTACAGAGGCCTATATTCTACGTCAGTAGGGCACTACTTGACACGGAGAAAAGGTACCCAGAAGTAGAGAAGCTGGCCTATGCCTTGGTCGTATCAGCCCGAAAACTTCGACCTTACTTCCAGGCCCATCCAATTGAGATTCCAACTGCTTATCCTCTAAAGTCAATACTGAGGAAACCCGAGGTATCGGGAAGATTGGTCAAGGGGTCTGTGGAGCTAGGGGAGTTTGACATAGCATATGTACCCCGAAACTCCATCAAAGGGCAGGCCTTAGCCGACTTTATAGCCGAGTTCACCCCGGCACTGCAGAACGAAGCACAAAATGCCGAAACTACAGGAACCTGGCTGCTGTATATTGATGGTTCGTCAACCGATCAAGGATCAGGGGTAGGACTGGTACTACAGTCCCCTGATGGACTTACATCGGAAAAAGCAGTCAGCCTGGGATTTAGGGCTTCTAATAATGAAGCTGAATACGAGGCCCTAATCTTAGGGATGAAGCTTGCCCTGGAATGCGAGGCTCAGAACCTCGATGTCTTCTCTGACTCCCAACTGGTAGTAAGCCAAGTTTTGGGAGAGTTTGCCATTAAGGATGAAAGGATGCTTCGGTACTCCGAACTGGTAAACCGTTTAAAGCATTCTTTCCAGACTTTCACTATCCAGAAGATTGAGAGAAGTCAGAACTGCAGAGCAGATGCTCTGGCTAACATGGCCTCCCGCCTCAAGTCTGAAGCAGATTCCACCATTAAAATCTCTTTTCAACCAGGATCCAGCATTGAGGAAGCATCGGTTGCTCAAATCGATGAACAAACCCAGAGCTGGATGACCCCAATCCTCCAATATCTAAGATCCGGGCTCCTCCCACAGGATAAAAACAAAGCCAGGAGAATCCGAATCAGAGCGGCCCGGTACCTGATCCTGAACGAAAAACTTTACAGGAGATCATACTCTCAACCTCTGTTAAAGTGTTTGGCTCCAGACGAGTCACAATATGTTTTGGCTGAAATTCACGAGGGAATTTGCGGGAATCACAATGGGGGCAGAACTATAGGCCACCGAGCTCTATCACAGGGCTACTACTGGCCCGATATGCTGAAACAGGCTAAAGAATATGTTCGGAAGTGTGACAAATGTCAGAGATTTGCCTCGTACCAACACCAGCCTCAGCACGAGCTCATCTCGATTCCTAGTCCCTGGCCCTTTGCTCAATGGGGAATGGACATTGTGGGCCCGTTACCACGAGCACCTCCAAACAGGAAGTACCTCCTGGTGGCTATCGACTACTTCTCTAAATGGGCCGAAGCCGAACCTTTAACGCATATTACAGAGAAGGAAGTCGAAAACTTCACCTGGAAGAACATTGTCTGCAGATTTGGCATACCACGTGTAATTATCTCGGATAATGGGACACAATTTACTGGTAAAGGCTTCAAGGCATTCTGCGAAAATCTCAATATCAGGCAGCACTTTGCCTCTCCAGGCCATCCACAAGCAAATGGGCAGGCAGAGGTCACCAACCGAACAATCCTTGATGGGTTAAAGAAAAGGTTGGAACAAGCCAAAGGGAAGTGGGCAGAAGAGCTCCCAGGAGTCCTTTGGGCCTACCGTACAACCAGAAGAACTCCCACCTCTGAAACACCCTTCTCATTAGCCTATGGGACAGAAGCAGTAATTCCGGTTGAAATCGGTATGCCAACTCTGAGGACTGAGGCCTTTGAGCAAGAATCCAATGATCAGCAGCTGATGGAGAACTTGGATTTGCTCGAAGAGAGAAGGGATCAAGCCAGCATCAGGATGGAAGCCTACCAACAAAGAATGGTCAATAAATCCAGGATAGGACTCAAGACAGTCAGCTTTCAAGTTGGAGACTTCGTCTTAAGAAGAGTCTTTCAGAACACCAAGGATCCCACCATGGGAAAATTGTCACCAAACTGGGAGGGCCCCTACAAAGTGACGAAGGTCGTTCGACCTACCACTTACTGGCTTGAAGACATGACTGGGAAACCTGTTCCTAGGCCATGGAACGTAGAACACTTGCGGAAGTACTATCAATAAAAATTTTTTCTTTTACTTCCTTAAAACTGTTCATCTATTAATGCACAGGCCTCCAGAGCCTGGTCCATCTATTAATGCACAGGCCTCCAGAGCCTGGTCCATCTATTAATGCACAAGTCTTATGACTTGGTCCATCTATTAATGCACAGGCCTCCAGAGCCTGGTCCATCTATTAATGCACAAGTCTTATGACTTGGTCCATCTATTAATGCACAGGCCTCCAGAGCCTGGTCCATCTATTAATGCACAAGTCTTATGACTTGGTCCATCTATTAATGCACAGGCCTCCAGAGCCTGGTCCATCTATTAATGCACGGGCCTCCAGAGCCTGGTCCATCTATTAATGCACGGGCCTCCAGAGCCTGGTCCATCTATTAATGCACAGGCCTCCAGAGCCTGGTCCATCTATTAATGCACAAGTCTTATGACTTGGTCCATCTATTAATGCACGGGCCTCCAGAGCCTGGTCCATCTATTAATGCACAAGTCTTATGACTTGGTCCATCTATTAATGCACAGGCCTCCAGAGCCTGGTCCATCTATTAATGCACAAGTCTTATGACTTGGTCCATCTATTAATGCACAGGCCTTCAGAGCCTGGACCATCTTCAACTAATGGGTTCTGTAATCCAGTCTATCCAAAGGCAGAAGTTCCGAGCACCTGTCAACTAAAGTTTACTAGAACGGAATACCTCGGATCTAACACTTACATTATTTGACTTATCTGTCAAATAAACCAGCACCATGGTTTCAACCAAAGGTGAAGTACTTCGATTCTGGCATTTTTCTAAGTTTTTGATTTATTTTCAGAACAATCGGCAACGCATTAGAAGATGCTTAAGTTTCAAAAGAGCACATTCACAGAGTGTGATCAGAGAAGAAAAAATTCAACTTTATTAATAACTCAAAAAGATTTACATCAGTACCAAGAGGCTATTACAGAAGCTATTACAGAAGCTACTACAGAAGCTATTACAGAAGCTACGCTTGGCAACATAATGGCTCTTCTCCTGGGATGATAAAGGGGCACAAGATCCAAAACCTTCAAAACCGCCTTCATCGGCTCCATTTGAAAGGAAGGAACCCTGAACCCCAATCTGCATCACGTAGTGCCCGGGCCATTTCATCATCACTATCACTGGTCCCATGACCAACGGATGATGAGGGCTCTGAGCCTCAGGAGACTTTTCATTCTCCACCTTTGTAATCGGCATGACTCCTCAGAAGAATAAAGCAAGGGTCTCTGCCAAGACACATGGGGGGGAAGGTAGTCCACCTTCAATCTTCTTCTTCACACCGTCTGTTTCACCCCAGCCACTTAGAGCAAGGGTATCTGACAGAGCGTGAGGAAGGGGAGGCAACTCACCTTCGTCTTCATCACCAACACTCCAGGCCTCGGTTGAATCAGGGAAGGGCCACCACCAATCGGAGAAATCTCGACCGGATGCCAGAGGAAACAAGAAGACTTGGGCCTCCTTCAATCCTTCCTTGGAGACTGAAAAAAGGGGGAGGTTAACTCTCGGCCACAGGCTCATTATTCCTAACTCAGGCAAGGAATCTTCCATCATCTCCGGACGAATGGGAGAAACTCCGGCAGCATATGAGGTTTCTCTCACGAACAAATCGGGGAGCAAAAGGGTTGAGCACAACCGTATGCCCCGTTTCCATATATATAGACCCTTGGAGTCCAAAAGCCACCCAACTGAACCGTCGCAACGGTGAAAAAGAGAGTGGCCTCGAAAACCCAAACGACGGTCGAATGACTAAGCGGTGCATTAAATAAGCCTCTTCAATATACCAAGGGACAGAGTACAGAATTCTCAAGACAGAGACCGCAGTCCAGTACTCAAGCTCCCAAATCAATAAAGAGGGGAACAAAGTCTAAAGTAAATAGACCCCCAATTCAAAGATTCAGACCTACTGGTCTTAACTATTTCATAACGGGTCAAGACACATAACAAAGACCAAGCAGATCGGATATATCCCAATCCCGAGTACTCAGCATACCGAGCATCATAATAACGAGCACAAGCTGCTCATTTAACCTCACAGACTCTTAATTCAGAGTAGTCTATCTCAGAACTCTACAGGGATCCACTCCCGCTCTGTCAGGCTCTATCTATTTGGCTATATCTACTTTCTCGTCTTATTTTAATAAGACAGATCTATATTCACTATTCAATGACAAGTATTGAAGATTAGAAAGCAACTGTTTGATCTAGCATGCAAAGGGCAAAGGGTTCAGAGCAGCCACACTTGCAACAAAATTCACAAGAAGGAAAAATACAAGCAGAATCTGAAGAAAAGTCAATCTTATTGATCAGAAGGGAAAATATATTCACTACATCAAAAAAAAAAAAAAAAGTCAAAAGCCTATAAAAGCCTCAGGATTTCCCAGAGGGGCCTGCATCCTCTTCCAAATTAAGGGCACGAGCCCCAGCAGTCTTATCCGGATCAGGACGAGATGAGGTAGGTTCAGGGGGAACGATTGATGACACATCAAAGTCCAGAAACTGAAGTTGGAATCTAGTTCGGAAATTCTCAAAGCCGAGCAGGATCAGGTCATCACCCATCTGATCAACTTCCTCTTTTAATTCCATCTCAGCCTCAGCTTTGGCTTGACCAACTGCCTCCTGAACCCTCTGATCAATGGAACTACGGAGACCAACCAACTCCGCCTCAAGCCTCTCAACCGTCTGAGCAAATATATCCCTCTCAGACTCTACTACCTTAAGGCTGGTGGTAGCTCTCTCCAGACCCTCTTCAGCAGACTGAATTTTGGAACGGGCTGTTCCGAGCTCCAATCTCATCTCGTTCACCTCCGTCCTCAGCTTCTCGGCCTCCTCAAGGCCCATGGGGGTCACCATCAGAGCAGCTAAACTATGCATGCTCTGTATAAAGCAAGACAGATAAATTAGAGTGAAACAAATGAGCAAACAAAAGGCCAGGGAAAGGCTTCAGAAGTTACCTTCATCTGGAGAGTCATCATCTCAGTCATCAATTTGGAAGGATCATCCCCTCTGTACCGATGTGGGCCCTGGGCCCATATTTGATCAAATGCCTTCTTGGCAATTTGATAATCCGGCTCAACAAATGGCTCAGAAGGTGCGGCAGGGGCTTTCCCCTTCCTAGACCTCTTGCTCGGACCAGGAGGAACAGCCGATACAGGAATGGCAGGCTCGGCTTCCTCAGCCTCGGCAGGGGAGGGCTCAGGGGAACCAGAGATCAACCTCCTCCTCTTCACTTCTAAAGGAGCATCAGGTTCAGCTGGGGAGGAAGACTCCCCCACCACTTGAGGCTTCGGCACTTCCCACCTCGAGGCTAGCCTCCTCTTAAACTCTGCACTACGGGTGGCCATCACTTGGTCCGGAGTGACAATAACAGTATGAGCCCGGTTAGAAGTTGAAAGCAAAGCCCAGTACTGATCCTGCAGAGCCTTAGTAAACTTGGGCCTCTTCCGAGCACTCTTGACTGCACAAAGGAAATGAAAAATACCAAGTTTGTCAGTTCTGAGGATATAAGCAAAGCTAAAACAAACCCAAGAGAATAAGTCTCACCCCTATGGCCCGTAACACAAGGAAACGACGAGGTCTCTCCGGCCTGGAAGTCCTTATGCTCCCATCCTCCTCCAACGAAGAAGTACCACTTCTTCCACGTCTTGTTGGAAGTAGGAACGGAAGACAGGGGTCGGAACCCCTTCTCGAAGGACATATAATAGAGGCCCTCTGCCTGCTTGAACTTCAGATCCATATTGCTACGGATCAAGTCCAGAGACACGTCCACTTTGTTCAGGTGTCCCAGCACCATAAAACCTAGAAGATGCCGCCAGCTATTGAGATTCAGGTCGGCAGGGCAGAGCTTGAACCAGCAAAAGAATTTCCTGACTAAATCCGGCAATGGAAGCCTTAAGCCCATTTCAAACCAGGCAAGGAAAACGCAAATCTCCCCGGCTTTAACATCTTGGGGACGGTCCATGGGTCCTGGAACTCTGCAAGTCACATTTGGGGGAAATTCGAATTTCACCCTCCATTCATCCAAGAGGCTTTGAGTGACGGCACTCTCACCCTCTTCTCTATGAGAAGACCTACCAGAGGTCTCCCAGGCCCTGTCTCGGGGCTCTTCGAAAGCATCAATTATTCTAACCCCTGGACTAGGGGGAGGATCAACAGGCCTCTCCTCAATAAATTCAAGAGCAGGGTTACCTACATTTCCTACAACAGATGGACCAGCCATCTCAGAATGGTCTCCTACTCCCTCATTCACAATTCGAGATTCCAAAGGAACAAACATTATTCTCAAACTCAAGAAGAAAGAAGCAAGAGAGGGGGAAAAAATCAGTCGAACCTGTTTTCACTTAGGGGATCTGTATTCTTCAAGGTCGCACGAACCAACAATGGCGAATGAAATCTTCCAGCACAGTAAAAATGTCGAGGGAAAGGTCATTTCAAAAATCTCATCCCGTATTTATAAACACGATATCAGAAGGGACCCACCAAGCCCAAACGCCATGACGGTTCAGAACAATGATGCTCTCGAGAAAACCAACTGTCCGCCCAGTGTAATTGTGACCTTGAAAAGACTTAATCGCCAACTACGCAATAAATGGCGCCCCAAAAATTGTCTTGGAAGGCGAACAAGCGAGATACATAACTCTCTTAGCCCTAGTTGCTTACATCAAACTAGGACTTGGGGGGGGAGTAACTGATATACCATAAAAGGACAAGCCAATCAACACTTGACACGTATGACCACAGTCCGATTTATGTTCAACTAGCATGATTCTCGCTCAGCCAGTGACATCCAGATCATCATATAAGGTCGGAAATGACCAACAAATATATCCAGAACTGACCACAGGGTCCAGACCATATCTTCAGAGCTCGTCACCGCCTTAGCGGATTCCGAGCAGAGAATAAGGAAGTAGTCTCCAATACGGAAACTACCATTTATGATTATCTCCATCTACGACTCAATGCCCACAAGGTATCTGCAATCTCCGATGATCATAGCCCTATATTCATGGCGTCGAATCCTAATCAACTTAGGAAAGCTTCGGCCTATATATTAAACCCTAGAGGTACGCTTTTAAATTCGTGCTCATTCTTTGACTTTCAATACAGTCTTTCAATTCCCTTACTCACTTAAGCATCGGAGCGGCTACCGCCGGAGCCAATCCGGTGGTCCTCTGATCATCTTTCTGAGTGTTCTACAGGTCATGGAGCCCTCACGTGTTGCGAGTCAAAAAGTGCAGCATCAGTAGCTTCCGAATTAAATGATTTAATGCTTTATAATTTATTGATATGAAAAAAAAAAAATATTATCATTATGTACAATTCATTTGATTTTGTATGGCTTGTCCGAGTGGTAGTGTCGGTCGTTGCCTCTAATTTGTGTAGAGTAGGTTTTGGGTCTCGACATAAGGAGTAGGAATTTGAGTGGGCACCGAGATTTAGCCTAGGAAGGGTTGGACTGTCATCGACGTCCTCACTGGGAACACACTGGCTCATCTTTATTGAGGGGGGTAGAGATTAGACTAATGTTTTAAGGTCTGCGACCATGTGTAGAATCTGCTATAGGTATAGACTAGATATATACCATTGGTATAAGGTCTGCGCCCATGATTAGACTAATGTTCATAAGGACACAGATGCCTTTATGCACTCACGCCTCGGCTGATCTCATTTGATAACAATTTTCTAATTGAGTCAAGTAAATACTGAATTATTCTAGGTTCTTTTTCTCTGTGAGCCATGAATGCATACAGTGAGATTAAATTAGTTTTGAGTGATGGGCTTGTGAGGATTGATATGAATTTCTTGAGAAGAGAAGAGTTTTGGGAAATTTGTTTGCTAGTATTTAATGGGGTTTCTTTAATAACACGAAAGAAAAGGTAAATAGAGAGAGGCTTGTCTTTTTTTTTTTTTTTTTATCTTTATTGGATTAGGTATAATTGTCATAATATGAAAAAATTTCATCATGTGACTATCACATGGCCATTTTTCATTTCTTTTTATGCCAATCTACTAACGGAAGGATCACATTGACACATGCTCTATAGTACGAGGGATATAAGTGTTACAATTGAATGTTCAGGGGGTAGAATCCAAATTCGACACAAAGTTCAGGGAGTGAAAGTATAATTTACCCTTAACAATATTTGTCAACTTATATTAAAAAATATATATCAATTCTAATCTGGCATGCACGTAACTAATCGTATCAAATTTCAAATCTGACCTTTTTGTCAGACATGTTATATGTGTCGACACGATTAACCTGTTTATTTTAAAATTTTAATTTTTTAGATGAAACAAATTTTTTTTGGAATAAGATTTTATTATGCAAAAAAAAAAAAAAAAAAATACAAGCCAGACAGATAAGTAAGATTTTACTTGTCTTAATAATCTTTAAGTTTGATAAATTTCAAATATGAGATAAAATAAAGTGATTTTTTTTATGAGTGAAAAAGTCTTCAAATTTTAGTAAGTTTTTTTTATGTAAGATAAATTATCTTAACTCATAGTTTTTCCTTTATAATTAGACATGTTAAGTTGTGTTAAACATATTTGCATCACTAAAATTTAAACACAATATAATTATTAATCATATAAAACACGTCAACCTATTTATGATACGGATTCATTAATGTTTAATTAAAATATGTTAACTCTATATCATGTAGTCATGTCATGTAAAACATTAACACACCTAAACATTAACACACCTATTCAATAAAGCCGATGCCACAAACCTCACACAACCTATAACAGAATTCTGGTTAAGGGTTCTTAACCTGAGACCATTTGAAGGTATAATATTTGGCTGTCCATTCAATGATTTGTGCCACATAATTAATCAGAATACAGATCCAGCCCATCAAAGTATGGCAGTAGTTATATATTGGATAAATTACTGACCTTTATTGAGTAATAGCAATATTTGCCACCTAATTAAGAATAAAGACATTAGCATCGACATCAAAACAATTACTATAACGCTGTGATGATTAGGTACGACTAATTCATTATCAATACGTTATCACCACAAAATAAACAATTTATTATTATATAGCGTTGATCCTAATCAGGACAGAATCAGGAATTTGTTCGTAGGGAGGCAAATTTTGTTTTTGATGTTCGAAAATCATTTTTTTTTTCCAACGCAAGAAAGAAGTAACGCAAATTTAAAATTATTTGATAAAATATTTCATAAATAATTAAATTCATTGATATGAAAGAATTTGTAAATTATATAAGAAATATGACCAAAAAATAGATACTAAAAAAATTTAAATTATATAAAAAAAACTTCAAAAAATTGATAAAAATTTTACTTAGAAGTCAAATTAAAATTAAAATAAGAGTAAAGTATGAAAACCTTTAAATTCAGGAGGGTCAAGAATATTAATTAGAAGAGTATGTTGAAATATTTTTAAAAAATATTAAGAAAAATTTTGAATAAAAAAATTTGAGGGGATCTATTGCCCCCCCCCCTACCCAAGTCCCAAGTAGCTCCGTCCATGATCATAATTATATATATATATATGTATATATGTGTTTGTATATATATATATATTGATGCTGTAATTTCTGATCAGTGGGGGCTCCGTTCCTCTGTGTCTGTTGAACACTCAAAGAAAGAGATCAGAAGGCCACTGGGTTGACTCCGGTGGTAACCGCTCCGATGATAAAGTCAATAAACTAAATTAAAAGACTGTAATTGAAAGAAATTGAATGAGCATGAAAAAAGAAGCGCACCTTAGGGCCTTATTTATAGGCTGCAAAGATCATAAGTTGATTAGGATTTGGAGTCGTGAAAGTAAGGATTTGATCACCAGAGAATGGCAGTTTTCTTATTGAATATTGTTTCTTTATCCTTAGCTCGGTAGGGTGCTTAAGGCAGCAATAAGCTCGGAACCCTCTTGTGAGTGTTCGTAGAGCCTTCTGAGCTCGAGGTGAGTCTGAAGGTTGCATGGGCTTCCGATCTATAAGATCTGAAGGCCATATGCTTAATCCTGCTTTGGACGGATGAGCTTCAACTGTCTATAAGCACACGTGTCATGTGGAGATTGGTATGTCACTTTATGGCATATCAGCTACTCCCCCCGATCCTTAGTTTAGCAATACGCGTAACTAGGGCTGAGGGTTTCTGCAAAGTCACGCGTTTTGTCTTTCCATTTCCCGAGACAACCATTTGATGTGACATTCATTGTGCAGGCCGTCGTTTGGGCTTTCGAGGCCATCATTGCCTCCAACTGCCATGACAGTTTGGCTGATTGGGCCCCTATTTCTACGAACCTATATAAAGGGGGAAGGGGTATGCTTACGCCTTTTCCCCCTCATCATTTCTATTGCTTTTGAGAGAGAGATACGACCGCCGTCAAATTAGAGCAAACAGAGAACTTTGAAGAAATTTTTGTCGTCCGAAGCTCCCATCTCCGGTCATCCCCAGGTTCATCTTACTTCACTTTGGTTCATTTTCTTTTTATTTTCTATTTTTCTTTTGATTCTTCTTCTTCCCCCTTGTTATTTATTTTTCTCTTGGTTTGCAATGTCGGCCTCCACTGCATCTTCTAGTGTCAACTGTGCCATCCCAAGTTCATGTTGTAGGTGGTAGTTCCTCTAGTGACACCAAAAATAGGGTAGTAGAGTTCCACTCTAGTCTTGGGGTTAGGATTGTTGATGCCTTTGTGGAGCCTAGGAACAGAGCATGGGAGGCCTTCCCAAAGAAAGGAAGAACAAAGTGCCGTAACTCAGGCTATGTTAGATGGCTTGATGGCATCTTTCAATTTTTTAAAAAACGTTACCTATAGGGCCCTTAATGCCACAGATCGCCCCTCTGATGTCCGTGAGGGTGAGATCTGTGTCTACCTCGCATGGTTCGAGATGGGGCTGAGACTCCCTCTTCCAGGTCTAGTTAGGCAGTTTTTTACATGGTTCAACTGTTGCCCTGCTGACCTTAACCTCAATAGTTGGAGGCATTTGTTAAGGTTTATAGTGTTAGGACATCAGAATGGTGTCGGGTGACCCTTGACTTGATCCGTAGCAATATGGATTTGAAATACATGAGGTCGGAAGGCCTCTTTTACATGTCTTTCGATAAAGGGTTCAGACCCCTTTCCTCAGTGCAAACTTCCAATAAAACTTGGAAGAAGTGGTACTTTTTTGTAGAAGGAGGATGGGAGATAGAGGACTTCCAGGATCAGATCTCAACATTTCCCCGAAGCACTGGGATTAAGGGTGAGACCCTCCTCTTGAACATATGTCTCTTCTTTTGCATGTCTCTATTTCTTGACTAATTCTTGTGTTTTATGACCTTTATGCAGATAAAAGTGCTTGGAAGAGGTCGATCTTCATTGTTGACCTTCAGGACAAGTACCGCCGACTCCTTCAAACCAGCGACAGAGCGCACATCACCATTATCACACCCGCAAACCTGATGGCCGCCGAAAAGAGCCTAGCTGAGAACTTGAAGAAATCCCTACTGACTAAGTGGGCTCTTGGGAAGAAGAAGATGGGGGAAACTTCTTCTCTTGTTGATCCTCCACAAGTGAAGAAGAGGAAGCTTTGCTCCAACTCCCCTATCCCAGCTCTGGCTAAGAAGGGCATTGTTATTGCCCAGCCTGCTCCCACTCTAGCCCCTAAAGTCCTGAAGAAGGGGAAGAAAATGGCAGCTATTGACCTTTCTCAGATGCTTGATGGATATTTGGCCGCCAAACAGGCCTTCGACGAGTTTTGGGTTGTTGCCCCTAGAGGTACAAGAGGCAGAAGACGGAGAATACCATTACAGAGCCGATGACTATCCAGCTGAAGGTAACTCCAGCACTCTCTTCCCTTTTTTTTTTTTTTTTGCGTTTAGTTTCCTTATCTGTTATGACTTGTTTGTTTCATGCTTTGTAGACCATGCACGACCTTGCCACCCTCATGGACTCTACAGTGGAACCGGAGGTGGTGGAAAACCTTTAGGACAAGCTGGATGAGGCCAGGCTTCAGCTAGGGACGGCTCAGTCCAATACTTCTACTGCTGAGGAGAAGTTGAGGGAGGCAACGAATTCCCTCTCAATCATGGAGTCTAAGAGGGATTCCCTTGCTTAAAAGTTAGAGGAGCTTCAGAAGAAGTTCGATGATTTTCAAGCTGCCTCTACCCAGAAGATCAAGAAAGTCGTCAAATCTTCCAAGGCTCAAACTGAAGCAAAGATGAAGGCTGAGGTCGAAGAGATGGGTGAGGATCTGATCTAGCATGGGTATGACACCTTCAGATCCAGGCTCTTTGCGAAGTATCGCAACCTTGATCTAATAGGGATTGACAATGATGAAGTCCCTATGGTTGAGACCGAGGTTTTGAACGAGGGTGGTGAAGGAGTGCCTGCCCCAACGAACCCTATAGCAGAAGTGCCTGCCCCAGCCGATCTTGAGGCAGTAGTTTAGGATTTTTATTTGTACTACTTTGTCTTTTTTGAACTGATGTACTTTTGTTAAATATCAATGAAAGTTTTCTTTTTCAGAACTTGAGTTCCTTTCATTCTTCCGAATAGCAATACTTCCAAACACTATAAACTATTGTGGATGTTAATAATGTGCCAAGTAGGCTTCTATATTATTCCAGCCCATCACCGTTCTGTAGTATAAGCATAGGCTCTAGCCCTTCAAGCCTTGATTTCATTAAGAAAGAATGCTCAGGAATTGTATATACTTTGGATCTCCCCTTCAATCTTTCAAATGAGCATGAGCTGAATGATGTCTTCTGAACAGATCTCTTATAATCAGACCTTTTCTCACCAGGACTGATAATAACTAAACATGAAGACTTGTAATGATAATTGAACCAGAACTGGTAATAATTGAACAAGAAGACTTGTAATGATAATTGAACCAGAACTGGTAATAAGGAGACTTGTAATGATGTTTGAACCAGAACTGGCAATAACTTTAGTAGGATTTATAATCCAGACCTTCATTGCTTGTGTTGGGCGCAAGGTCCACCTCTAGAGGTTGCTGAGATAGACTAGAACTATAGCTCTTGAACAGGCTGCAAGGTTTTTAAGGGTCTGTACATTGAGATGGATCAAACCTATAACTCTTGCATAGGCTACAAGGTTTTTAGGGGTCTGTACATTAAGATGAACTAGACTTATAACTCTTGCACAGGCTATAAGGTTTTTAGGGGTTTGTACATTGAGATGGATCAGACCAATAACTCTTGCACAGGTTGCAAGGTTTTTAGGGGTCTGCACATTGAGATGGACTAGACCTATAGCTCTTGCACAAGCTGCAAGGTTTTTAGGGGCCTGTACATTGAGATGGATCAGACCTATAACTCTTGCATAACTTGCAAGATTTTTAGGGGTCTGTACATTGAGATGGACCAGACCTATAACTTTTGCATAGGCTGCAAGGTTTTTAGGGGTCTGTACATTGAGATGGACTAGACCTATAACTCTTACACAGGCTGTAAGGTTTTTAGGGGTCTGTACATTGAGCTGAACCAGACCTATAACTCTTGCATAGGCTACAAGGTTTTTAGGGGTCTGTACATTGAGATAGATCAGACCTATAACTCTTGCATAGGCTGCAAAGTTTTTAGAGGTTTGTACATTGAGATGGACCAGACCTATAACCATTGCACAAGCTGCAAGGTTTTTAGGGGTCTGTACATTGAGATTGAAACATTTGGTGGAGATGGAGGAAGGAAATCTTTATTGATAATATTTTTGCAAGTGTTCTACATTCCATGGCCTGGGTATAGGTTTCCCAGCTATGTCCTCTAACCAGTATGTGGTACGTCTGACAATTTCTGTTACTTTGTATGGGCCTTCCGAATTGGGCGACAACTTCCCCATGGTAGGATCTTTAGTGTTTGGGAACACGCTTCTTAGAACAAAATCTCTGACCTGGAAACTGAGGGGCTTTATCCCTTGTTTGGAACTATTGGCCATCCGGTGTTGGTATGCCTTCATCCTAATTCTGGTTTGATCACGCTTTTGTTCTAGTAGGTCCAAGTTCTCTACGAGCTGCTGATCATTGGCCCCCTGGTCGAAAGCTTCCATCCTCAAAGTAGGCATACCAATTTCAATAGGAATTACTACTTCCAAGCCATAGGCAAGTGAGAATGGAGTCTTAGAGGTCGGTATTCTTCTTGTGGTTCTGTAAGCCCATAATACACCAGAAAGTTCTTTGACCCATCTTCCATTGGCCTCTGCTAACCTCTTCTTAAGAGCATCAAGGATTGTTCAGTTGGTGACTTTTGCTTGTCTGTTGGCTTGGGGGTGCCCTAGTGAGGCGAAATGGTGACTGATGTGCAGGTCTTTGCAGAATTTCTTGAAAACCTTCCCTGAAAACTACATACCATTGTTTGAAATGATAACGCGTTGTACTTCGAACCTGCAAACTATGTTCTTCCAGGTGAGGCTCTTGACTTCTGTCTCTATGATGTGTGTTAGGGGCTCGGCCTTTGTCAATTTGGAGAAATAATCAATAGTAACTAGGAGGTATCTTTTGTTTGAAGTGGCCTTTAGTAGTGGCCTTACAATGTCCATTCCCCACTGAGTGAAGGGCTATAGGCTGGCAATAAGAATGAGCTCATGGTGGGGTTGGTGCTGGTATGGAGCGAATCATTGGCATTTGTCACATTTGTGGATGTACTCCTTGGCCTACTTCAACATACTAGGCCAATAGTAGCCCTGTGTTAAAGCTCGGTGGGCTATGGTTCTGCCCCCATTATAGTTGTCGCAAATTCTTTCATGTATCTCTACTAGAACATATTGAGACTCTTATAGGGTCAGGCACTGCAGTAAGGGTTGAGAGTAGGTACCGAGCCGCCCTGATTCAAATTCTTCGAGCTATGTTTTCGTCCTCTAGAAGCAGCCTTCCTTCTAGGTACTGGAGGATGGGAGTCATCCAATTTTGGGTCTGCTCAGAACCTTGGGTAGTCTGAACCTCTTCGATGCTTGGTCTTGGCTGGTGGGAGATTTTTAGAGTGGAATCTCCTTTCGGCTTGAGATGAGAGGCCATGCTTGCCAAGGCGTCGGCCTTGAAATTCTGACTTTTTTTGATTTTTTGGATAGTGAATTCATAGAAGAAGTGCTTCAATAAATTCACCAGCTCTAAATACTGGAGCATTCTATTATCTTTGATGGAAAATTCTCCCAGAACCTGGCTTACCACCAATTGGGAGTCAGAGCAAACTTTGAGGTGTTGGGCTTCGCATTCCATAGCTAACTTCATCCCAAGGATGAGGGCTTCATACTCGGCTTCATTGTTAGAATCTCTGAATCCTAAGCTTACTGCCTTTTCAGCTACAAGTCCCTCAGGGGATCGTAACACTAAGTCGATGCCAGAGCCTCAGTCTGTGGATGATCTATCATTGTAGAGCTGCCATGTAGCAAAACTCTTACTAAGTTATGCTTTATTGTGTAGTGTTGGGGTAAACTCAGCAACAAAATATGCCAATGCTTGCCCTTTGATGGAGGTCCGTGGAACATAGGATATGTCAAATTCTCCCAATTCCACAGATCACTTGACCAATCGCCCTGAGACTTTAGGTTTTCGTAGTACCGATTTCAGTGGATAGGCGGTTGGGATTTTAATGGGATGTGCTTGGAAGTAAGGTCGAAGCTTTCGTGCAGAGATTATTAAAGCAAAGGCTAGCTTCTCAATCTTGGGATATCTTTTCTTTACATCCAACAGTGCCCTGCTTACTAAAATACGGGCCTCTGGACTCCCCTCTCCTACCTGACCAATACAGAACTGACGGCGTTTTCAGAGATTACAAGATAGAGGAGCAGTTTTTGCCCTAGGATTAGCTTTGATAACAGTTCAGGGGAAGCCAGGTACTTCTTCATCTCTTGAAAGGCCTTTTCACATTCTTTGGACCATTGCAATGCTTTGTTTCCTTTTAAAGCTTTGAAGAACGGTAGGCAGCGGTCGGTGGATTTGGAGATGAATCGATTCAGAGCCGTAACTCTCCCGTTTAGAGCCTGAATGTCTTTCTTAGTTCTTGGTGATCCTAACTCAATCAAGGCTTTGAACTGAGTAGGGTCTGCTTCAATACCCCTCTAGGAAACAAGGTAACCTAAGAACTTTTCCTTGGTTACATCGAAGGTGCACTTCAAGGGGTTTAATTTCATCTTGTGCTGTTTCGAGATATCGAATGTTTGCCTTAAGTGCTGGATGTGGCTGCTCTTCCATAGGCTTTTAACTAGCATATCATCTATGTAAACTTCCATTGTACTGCCAATTAGAGGACTGAACATCTAATTGACTAGACGTTGATATGTTGCCCTAGTGTTTTTCATACCGAACGACATCACTCTATAGCAATGAAACCTCGCTCGGTTATGAAAGCTGTCTTTTCCTAGTCTGAAGGGTGCATGTGGATCTGATTGTATCCAGAGTAGGCGTCCACAAAGCCTATAAGTTCGTGCCCTGCCATTGTATCGACTAGTTGGTCCATCCTTAGGAGAGGAAAGCTGTCTTTGGGGCAAGCTTTGTTGAGGTCTGCGTAATAGACACAGACTCTCCACTTGTCATTTTTCTTCTTGACCAGAACAGTATTGGCAAGCCATTCTGGATAGAATACTTCTTTTATTATCTTAACATCCAACAACCTCCGAACTTCTTCATTAATGATCTGGTGCCACTCTGGAGAGAGCGTCCTCCTCTTCTGTCTTACCGGAGGGTGGTCAGGATCTGTCATCAACTTGTGGGTGATGAGGTCTAGATCTATCCCCTCCATATCTTTAGTTTCCTAGGCAAACACTGAGAGGTTGCACTTTAGAAATTCCACCATCTCTTCTTGCTCGGATGATGTCAGGTCTGGACTGATTTGCAAGTACCGCCCTTGTTTTTTAGAACTAACTCGCACCTTGATGGGGTCTCCCACGGACTTGGCCCTGCTGTCCCTTCCTCTAGGGCTTAGAGGTTGATCAATTCTGGATGGGTGGTCTTCTGTCTCATGATGATGAGACAGGTCTTGGCCCCTACCTTCATGAATAGTGCAGTAATTGCTATTTGGGGGACTTCTCCTTGAGTGCGAGAGCGTGACATTCTCGGGTGGTTGGCTGGGACCCTCTGATAGAATGGACCTCATTGTTGTGCACATATTTTAGGCATTGGTGGAGGGTCGAGGTGACCACACCCATTTGGTGGAGCCAAGCTCTTCCGATTATAACATTATAGGGGGACTTGGAATTCAGCACCATATATTATGAGATTGTAGTCTTTTATCTATCTCTCTTTCCTACTATGGTGGGAAGGTCTATCCTCCCTAGTGGGGTACTGAGGTTCCCGTCAAATCCTGCCATTATTGCGGCGGTAGGCTTGACGTCGTTAGAGTTGAGCTTCATCTATTTGAGGGGCTCGAAAAATAACACATTTGCAGAGTTCCTTATGTCCACCATGATTCTTCTGATCTCAAAATTAGCAATTTTGAGAGAAATAACTAGGGCGTCACTGTGTGGGTAGTGTACTCCTGCAAGATCTTGATCTGTGAACTGGATCTCAAGTACTGGCTTCAGTCTTTTCTGGACAACGAAAATCTGGAGGATGCTAGGAGTAGTTCTGGCCTCCCGAGCATATCGCTTCCTTGCTCGGTTAGACGTCCTTGTGGCCGGGGTGTCTGTATGGAGGACGAAGATGACCTAATTGTTTTGTTGTTGGGGCTCATTCCGTCCATCTTTTTGTTCTGCCCTCTATTCCTTCCTTCTTCGCTGCAGCCTGTCATTACGGGGGTTCTGCCTCTCGTCCTGCCTGACGAACTCCTGCAGCCGTTCTCTCCTAATGAGCTGCTCGATCTCCTACTTAAGGCCCTGTATTCGTCAGTAGTATGCCCATGGTCCTTATGGAAATCACAGTACTTATTCCGGTCCCTATTGTTAGGGTTACCTGTAATACCCTGACCCGGGTTAGCACGTAAATCGAGATAAACTAGGTCGAGTAGTGTACTATCAGTTGTAACCCGAGTTGTTTAAGCTCTATATCATGATATCATATAGACTGAACGATTTTGGAATGTGAATAGTGTCAAGTATACAGACAGTGCCGGGCGACACCTGAGTAACCCAAGATTGAGCCTCGTAATACGTCCACACACGCAAACCCATGCATGCATATGTATACATATATGCGTAGCCCATTTAATATAAGTGTATGTACGTGTGTGTAGAAATTGTCATACATGTGTATATATAAATATATATATATATAAATAAATATATATATGTACGGTTAAGATATATATACATGTATATATACGATATTGTATATATATGTATATATATATATATATGTATTTACAAGAAAAAGAAAGAAAAAGAGAGGCTGCATAAGCAGCATGCATGCAAGTGTGTGTGTGTGTGTGCTTGTGTGTGTCGGTAGGTGTGTGTTAATGTGTGTGTAGTATCTGTGTGTTATATATATATATATATATGGTATATATATATATATATAAAAGATATTTGTGCAAAGAAAAGAAAAGAAAAGAAAAATAGAAAAAGAAAAGGAAAGATCAGAAAATAAATCAAAGAAAGGGGCTCAGAGGGGGGAGAATCAAGAGTGAGATAGTAGAGAGAGAAACCAAGAATGACCAAGGTGGTTGGTGTTTGGCTATATATATGTATGTATGCGTGAGATAGAAAACTGAAAAGAAAGGCTAAGTTAGAAGTAGTGAAACATTGGGAGATTCAGAAAATTGAAACCAAGAAGGAGGAAGAAGAAGGAAAAGGGAGATACTGCAAAAATCTGAAAACAGGTATGTAGAGTTGATTTGTGTTTTTTATTTTTAAAAGCATGATAGTTAACTTGAGATATAGGACCCTTTAGCATATAGAAGGAAGATTTATTTGCAAGAAAAATCAAGTTGAATGGTAAAGAAATAGAAGAACTAGACCTAGTTGCAGGTTTATTGAATAATCGGGTTTTAGAAATTTGCATACTTTAAACCCCATTTAAACCATGAGGAACTGATCTTCAATGGTGTAGAAATAACTTAGGAAAAGAAAGGACTGATAACAGTGAAAGAATATGCATGAAATAAAGAAAAACCACTTGGCTGGAGCCACAATTTTTTCTCATTTTGTGAAGTTTTAGTGAACCAAATGGAAAACTAATCTTGGAAATGAAATCCCCAAGAAAAGCTAAAGAAAAAGGCATTTAAAAAGCATTGAAAAAATAACCGAAAAAGGTTGCCATCGCTGGAGATGGTGACGGAACCCTACCGGTCCTTCCCTAGAAATGCGAAAGGGATGATGAATAGGAGGCTTGTGATACGGCACCGTTTGGTGTTCATTTGGGGCAATACTGTGCCGTTTTAATTAAGGTTGTTTTAAATTTAAAATGCAATTAGGAGCGTTTGGTTCTAAGGGTAAAAAATTAGAATTGGAATTAAATTTGGGGATGGGATAGCCTATCCCTAATTTGGTTCTTGTCCGTTGTTTGGCTCTAGGAAAATCTGAAAAAATGCACAAGGCGCAACCCCCACGAATCGAACCTATGACCATATAGAAAAAAGGCCCAACCCAAGCCACTAGGCCACTAAGGCCCTTGTGACTTATGCTGCAGTAATATATATATACTTTATAATTAATAAATTTATTAAATAAATTGATTTAATTAAGGAAATTAAAGAACATGAAACGTAGTCCAAAAATAGTAAAAGTATATGTTTTCTTTATGTATTGAACATTCTGAGACCAGTGGAGGGGTCTGTTTTACAAGACGGGATCTCGAAAAATAAAGACACGTAAAAGTGAAAAATGACCATTTTGCCTTTTTAGTACAGATGTTTGAATTGAGTTTCGCAAAAACCTAAATTGACTTTCTTCGACGTTCCAGATTTAATAGTAGAGTCTATTTTAGTAAAAGAGAAACTTATAGCATAGAGACATAAAATTTGATGAATAGCATAATTCATGTAGCGATAGACTGAGACGTATTTTATGAATCTTAGGAACACCGAAAGGTAAAGAGAAGGCAGTCTAGACCTTCTATTTTAGAGACAGTAAAAAGGTAAGTAAAATTTGATCTCGGCATGTATTACTTTCCAAGCCGTGTCAATAGCTCTTGTACAAATTGCTAATTATTTTCTATTCATACCCGTGTTTATTGAGCCACTTGATATTGCCTTATCATGTGGGAAGCATTTTATTGATTTTTATGTATATCTCGATCATGATTGTACACTTGTGCACATTTTTTTTTGTACACTTATACCTAGGGCTGTAAAGACCAGACAGTTATATTCGAAGTAGTCTAGTAACCATAGCCTCGAAAACTATCGTTACGTCAGATTGCCTAAAACCATTTATGATTCCACTATACTCTTCATGGATGATAGCATGATTCCGATATATTATTAGTGTCGGATTTTTGCTCAGTCATATCTTCATCTGATGCTATTTATGACCCTCGGGTCAGGGTTCTGAGTGGAACATTTGCTACGTTGCTATGTGAAGTATGGTATGTAGAGTCACATTGTATATACAGAGTAGTATTTCAGAGAGTCCGTGTGGAACTGAATACGAGCTCAGGGGGATTTTCAGGTCCCACGAGTGCATCTCTTTTTGTTGATATCACTATCATTTATTGTTGATATTCATAGCTTGATCATGTTATATTATTATGAATGATCATGAGACTTTACAACTTTCATTTGAGTGCTTATATTTCATACTTGATATAGCTCATGACTATAGTAGTATGACATTGTTAGTAGAGCAGATTCATTCCTTATCATTTGACTTCTACCACTTGATATTGAGTTATATATTCATTAACTGGCTAACACTTCTTTATACACTTGTACACATGGCAGAGCAAAGGACTACTTATTGAGTTTTCATAGCTCATACAAATACTACATTCATTTTTAGGCACAGACATCGAGAACAGACCATAGAGCCTGATAGCTAGAGGTGGACATTTCTTTTGAAGTTGCAATGTAATACTTAGTACAAATCTTGTAGCTTTCCCATGTCATCCACGTCTTGGGGATGAAGAGTTGTTAAAGAATTTTATATTCTGCATTTTGAGAACCTTATATATATATATATATATATCATATGCAGCTTTTACTTTTTTATTTGTTAAGTCTTTCGCTATTTAGTTATTGCATGTCAATAGCACTGATTGTGTAGCAAGTTGAGACAGCCCGATTCAGCACCCAAAGTCGGACTGGGATTCACAATTCGAGATCCGCACAAGGTGGGTCTCAGGTCGTGACATTGCCCTTTAGTGGCTCTGGCCACTTCAGGTTTTCACGTGCTTGGGCCTGCCGAGGTATGTGAGCTAGAGAGGCATTCAGAGGAGTGTAAGTGACAAATCCTCCTGGACTAGTGTTGCTTAGAGCTTTGGATGCCGTTCTTTTGTCAGGGCTCCTAACACTTTTCTTGGAGGCACTGGAGTCTTTCTTCTAATCATCTTTCTGGGCTTGTTCTTTAATCTTTTGGAAGGTATTCTTTGCTTCCTCCAAATTTATGTACTTCCTGGCTCACTCCATAAGCGTTGCCATGTCAGCAGGAGGGCTCTTTGTTAAGGAATCTCAGAAACCCCCCTAAGCAAGACCAGAGGTCAGAGCGGCCACCAGAAAGCTCAGATTGCAATCTGCGATCTTTGTGAGCTTAGCATTGAAGCCGGCGATGTACTCTCGGAGTGACTCTCCTTTAAATTGCTTAATGTTTAGCAAGAACTCTAGGCCTTTTCTCAACCTTCTGCTGGTCATGAATCTGTCAAGGAAACGCTTGCTGAGTTCGTAAAAAGTGACGACTGAATTCTGAGGGAGGTGGTGGAACCACTTCAGAGAAGTTCCCTTGAGGCTGGTTACGAATGTATGGCACATGAAAGCGTTAATGGCTCCATGTAGTGCCATGGTGTGCTGATAATGAGAAAGATGATCCCCCAGGTCCCCAGTTCCATCATAAAGAGTAAACTTTGGGACAATAAATTTCTTTGGCTGCTCTTCAACCATTATAGTTAGGGTGAATGGTGTGGCAAACCTTCTGAGCAGCCTGGCTATCTCGTCCTGCTCTGGAGGGATGTAAATGCCTCTCGCAACAGTAGTGTGGTCCATAGATTCTACGACTTCCTCGGCCCTCCGTGGGTCCCTAGGTAGTATTGGTTATTGCGAGTCTTGCCTTGTAGTTTCAGTGCCCATATAAACAGGACGGCCATGACCCAGATCCATGAGCTGGGGGAACTGGTGCCGTTTGAGGTTGAAACTCTTGTAGCACCGAATTTTCCTCTGAAGCCACTAGAGTTGGAACCCTTGTTGTACTCCGGTAATGGACGGCCGGATTGAAAGCCGGTATCCCCCTACCTGCGGCGGCCGACGGTTGGGGGTCTCCTCCCACATGAGTGGTGTCTTGGGGGTACACCGGTTGTTCACTGGGAATCTCTTTACTGGATCCTCCGCCCATGGTGGTGGCAGAAGGCTGTGCCCCTACATCTGCCATACCGATGGGTGGATGTAGGGGGTTACTTCCGTGGCTCCAGGTAAGTAGTGCCAGAGTTTTAGAGATGGCAAGAAGCTGTCCCTTTATTAGGTTGTTTTGTTGTTGAACTCGATCGAGTTGCTGCTGCATGGGATTAGATGCTTGTCCTTTCCTTTTCCGATAAGCAGCCGGTTTGGAGGGTTTTGAGCGTTATTTTCGGAGATTAGGAGCCATGATCCTTCGGTGAGTTTGTTTGCAAAGAAAATAACTTTTAATAAGAAGCGATCGCTGTTCCCATAGACGACGCCAAATTGATGCTGCAATTTCTGATCAGTGGGGGCTCCGTTCCTTCGTGCTTGTTGAACACTCAAAGAAAGAGATCAGAGGGCCACCAAGTTAGCTCCGTTGGTAGCCGCTCCGATGATAAAGTCAATAAACTAAATTGAAATATTGTAATTGAATGAGCATGAAAATTGAAGCGCACCTTAAGGCCTTATTTATAGGCTACGGAGCTCCTAAGTTGATTAGAACTTAGAGTCGTGAAAGTAGGGATTTGATCACCAAAGAATGACAGTTTCCTTATTGAATATTGTTTCCTTATCTTTAGCTCGGTAGGGTGCTTAAGGCAGCAATAAGCTCAGAACCCTCTTGTGAGTGTTCGTAGTGCCTTCTGAGCTCGAGGTGGGTTGGAGGGTTGCATGGGCTTCCAATCTATAAGCTCTGAAGGCCATATGCTTAATCCCGCTCTAGACGGATGAGATTTGACTGTTCCATATACACACGTGTCATGTGGAGATTGATATGTGACTTTATGGCATATCATATATATATATATATATATATATATAAATATGCACCTCTAAAGGAGGGGGTAAATGGGGAGTCAAATTTCATGGGGGCCAAATATGAATTATATGGTGAGAATGATTAAAATATTAGTTAAAAATGATAAAAATATATATATGAAAATATTAGTAAATATTAAAAATAGATCGTCATTTTGTCTGCTACTAGTATTTTGACTCTCCATTTTACCAGGCCTTTGGTGATGCATATGGTGAGTTACAATTCCTTTTGCTTCTTCTATAGTAGTAGATCGAACCGAGAGTAAGATTCCGCAGGGTTCAAAGCTAAAGAAAGATACGCAAGCAATAAGATTGAGTGTGTGAATACAAGAAATATTGCTACTTCCCGACAACATTTGACATGAGATTTTGGCCAGACGCAGAATTTCATATAAATCTGCGGTGGACCCCAGAGTATGTTCTAGCTGTGCCCGTGACACTCCCATCCACCAACAAATTTGTAATGATGCTTAAGCATATATAACATGCCAAATTGGAAGAAAACTTGCCACTGAATTGCTGTGTGAAGAGACTTATTAGGTTCGATTTTACGCTAGTATATTTACCTTTTTTGTGCTCCACGGCCAAAGATTTTTCTCTTTGTTGTCTACTGATGTCAACAGATTAGAAAAATCCACATGAAAAATATTGCAACCGCAATTATTATATGTCATTTAATAAATTATTTAATTCATAAATTTCAGATAAATTTTGTGTCGTAATAAAAATTCACACCGTGTTGATTTGGATAGTCTATTAAATTGGAAGTGCAGTGAGATTGGCTATTTACGTCGAAGTAATTTAAAAAGAAAGAGAACTGTGGTTGTGAAATCATAACTTGATCTTGTCCAACTTTTAATCTAATAACATGAATTTTACAGTTTCAATAGATCCATAGATTTATGCTACAGCACGTAACATGGCAATTTGCCTTCCCCACCTCACATGCATCCAAAAGTTCGTATAAAATGCGATTGTGTTGCCAGCTAAAATACTAAGGACACACATGGGTACATCGACATTCTTTATTATTTTCTGTTCAAATCAATTCAAGGGACTAACACTCCTTGCACCCTATAAAAACCGACCTCTCACTACTAATTTTTCCATCATCACAAATACCCTTCTCTTATAGCTCCTAGTATTACCAGTACTAGTTTGTGCAATTATCGCATAAACAAATTAGGATTTGAGAGATGGGTTCCAAGAGCAATGCCTCACTTGCTCTCTTTCTCTCCCTCAACCTTCTCTTCTTTGCTCTTGTCAGTGGATGTGGCACTTGCCCTTCTCCTAAGCCAAAACCTAAGCCAAAGCCCAAGCCAAGCAAGGCCACCTGCCCTAAAGATACCCTAAAACTAGGCGTCTGTGCCAATTTACTTGGCGGATTGATTGGTGCTGTTGTGGGTACCCCTCCAAAAACCCCATGCTGCAGTCTCATCGAAGGCCTTGCTGACCTTGAGGCCGCTGTTTGCCTTTGCACTGCCATTAAAGCAAATATTTTAGGCATCAACCTCAATATCCCTCTTTCACTCAGCTTGCTTCTTAATGTCTGTGAGAAGAAGGTTCCATCAGGCTTCAAATGTGCCTAGACAACTTTCTTTTCCTACATACTCTCTCTAGCTTTTGCCAGTTCTGCAACTGGTACTGAATATCTATTTTAAGAGTGCTGTGTAAGTTCATGGTAAGTTCTCGTTTCCATTGTTATACATAGTGGTTGTGCGTGTTGGTGGAGTGATATTAAGTTTGTTTCCCTATAACATCAAGTGATCGATTCTAATAGTTTTTACTTCTGTGTAGTGCCATTTGAAATGAAAGATCATCAGTACTTATATTTCCCTTTTTAACTACAAGAACTTCATTGTATAAATCGAAAAAATGCTTGGTATAATGGATTGAATTACCTACTTTGTTTACCTGCTGATGTGTCCGGGTTATTTTTGGAATTAATTGATCTGTGTTGCCTTTTTCTTTATATTTTAAAGAATAGTTATGATTGAGTAAACCAATGTGGCAAACAAATTCGGTAAATGTAAGATTACTCAATCGAAAATCCCTCACCTAACACCACTTAACGAGCAAGGATTCCTCGGTTGCGTGATTTTTCAATATGTACATCAATACATCTATGTTGTAGATAATTACACGTTACATATGTATATTACCAAAAATTTGACAACAATATGATAAATTTATTTGCATGCCTCAAAATAAATCCTACATCATCGCAAATATAACACATGCGTGACATGTATAAGGCATGGGATACATGGATTGCGTTGCTTTCACCCTGGCGAGAGTCTTGTACATTGAGTTTTACCGGGGAAGGGGGTTGTTTGAGAATATATTAGAAGCATAACTGGCCAAAAGAGCTACAGCATAAACAGGGGATTTGGAACTTCCCTCAAGAAACATCAACTACAGAAACAACCGAGGCCAGGACACTAAAGACAGACAATGAACATTAAGTAAATATAGAGCCGTGGAACCCAAAGTTAATACTGATTTCCCAATTTAAGTGGATCTTCTCAACATTTCCCTGCCAAATTACAGGAAGAAATGATTTCTAAGCCCATGCGATGTGAGCCAGGGACGACTGAACTGAACTTCGGATTTCCATTCTTAATTGCATGGAAAAGGAGTTATGATAATTTGACTACTAGGGAAAATAGAGGAATCATATGGTTAACGTGTTCCTTGCTCTTGGATCGAGTGTACATGATAACCCATATTGTTTTTTCACTTGTTACAATATTTCCTAATCTAGAAAGTAGATATGACCATACCCCAAGTGTTATTTGAGAATCTAATTTCATTTCAAATAATGATCACATACAGTTTATAATTAATCTTAATGATATATGATCCAACTCCAACTGTAATGGTATGAATATTCAAATAATGATTCAGAATGCACTGTCAACACTGCCGATTTGCTCATTTCGATAGGGAAAGTAACAAAATTGAATATTGAGAAGCTTTCCAAATCTTTACATTAGACATGCTTACATATGAGTTTTAGTGTTGTTCATTCAGTATTGGTTGAAACTAGTTAGCCAAATGATCCACCAGACAAATGGCTGGAAATCCTGTGCATTGACAAGGGCTTCCGGATGCCCCTCACCACACGGCTGGATATCACTCGAAGATGCCATACGGCTTCCAATACTAAAAAGAGATAATAAGGGTCGAGTTTTAGTGAGCAGCCTACTTTTTGTAAGTCAATTCATGGGCCATCACCTTTGGAAGGAACTTGTTAGCATTTTGCATAACAGTGAGTCCGTGAAGGATAGAATTGATGAAAAAAACGCATTCCCACATGGAAAAAAGGAATGAAAATGAAATATCACTTAACTTTACTATGTCTAATAGCTATGATTCCATGCTTGACTGTTTGATTTTGACATTCGAAATTCTCAAATATTCTGTAATTATTATCATGGCGATCATCCACAAATGTTGATTAATTCTCACAGTTGCCTTTGCCCCATTAATATTTTAGGAGACAGTTCATACTTCAGAGTAATTCCTTTGCAGAAACAAAGTATAAGGCAATACAAATTCAACGAGGCACTACGAAACGTAAATAATGAATATGAGTATGTCAATATTCACAATAGATAATGATATACCAACAAATGATAGTCCAACCTGAGTTTGACACGTGTCTACGTTTTTTATGTGCAAGTCAGAAGGTGACAGAACAATTCAAATCTGACGTTCGCTTTATTGAACAAAAGAGTGCGAACTTTCCCTACCAAGTAGCAGGCTCGGAGCATGTGCTTAATGGGGTACCGAGCTTATCACCGCCTTGCCTACCCTAACGACTTCAAAACAAGGAAACAGAATACGACATGAAAATTGTCATTCTCGGATATATTCTAATCCCTATCTTCACGGAGATCAGAATGGAAATTACCATCTCCGCATTACCACAAATCTCGAATTTCATGGTTCCAAATCCTAACCAATTTAGGAGACGAGCAGCCTATAAATACAGCCCTAAGGTACGTTTTTCAATTACAGTCAATTATTTTCTTTGAAGTTTAGTCTTTTTTCTTCTTTACTAACATTATCATCGAAGTGGCTACCACCGGAGCCAGCCCGGTTGCCCTCTGACCCCTTTTTCTAAGTTCGTGACAAGCGATGAAGAGTAGAGCCCCCACTAATCAGAAAGTACATCATTAGTTTGGCATCGTCTGGGGGAATAACAGTCCTTCTTGTAAATTTTTAAGTCAAAAGCAACCCTTTCATTTCTAAGAAACTATGGCTCCCAATCTTCATCCAAGGAAGGGTCCCCGAAACCAGCCTTCGGTTGAGAAAGAGAGGGGGCAAACTCCTGATCATGTACAACAACAACTTGATCGGATTTAATGACAGTCTAATTTTATGCAAGAGCAGCTTCTTTCCATATCCCAAGTTTTGGCTTCTATGGCCTAAAACCAACAAAGCAATCTCATCCACCTTCCTCCAAGCGCAACTAATGAAGGGGCTCGACCTTTTGCTACCACCACAGGCAAAGGACCTCCTAATATGGAGACCCTCCACATGCAGCCGGTACACCCCCATGGTACCACTTACATGGGGGGCAACCCCTAGCCATCAAAAGCCCCAAGAGGAGGGATGTCGGCCTTTCACTCTGCCATTCATTACCAAAGTAGTACAAGGATTCTAACTCCGGTAACCTCGGGGGCCAATCCAACTTTCAACCCCTGTAGGTACCAGTTCCCCCGATCCAGGGAGGGCAACGCCCCCCAGTCACTAATAGGCAGGATCAGCCCGTGCACATTGGAGTTGAAGTTGTGAGGCAAGCGCAACAACAGCCAGTTCCACCCAGAATTCCATAGAGGGTGGAAGAAGTAGCAGATTCTATGGAGCAGACCGTCTTTACTAAAGGGACCCACGTCCCTCTAGAGCAGGACGAACTAGCAAGGTTGCTCAAGAGATTCACCACTCTGTTTACCCCTGCTATAATGGCGAAACAGCGGCTCAAAAACTTCGTGGTCTCAAAGTTTACCTTGTATGATGGGTCGGAAGATTCTGGGGACCACTTTTCCCACTATCAACACACAATGGCACTGCATGGGGCTAATGATCCCTTTCTGTGCCGTACATTCGTAACAAGCCTCAAGGGTACCACTGTGAAGTGGTTCTATAGCCTTCCTCAAGAGTCAATCATCAACTTTTATAAACTCAGTAGGCGGTTCCTTGACCGATTCCTGGCCAATAGAAAGTTGAGGAAGAGCCTCGAATTTCTACTAACTATAAGGCAATCCAAGGAAGAGTCACTTCCGGAATACATAGCTCACTTCAACACCAAGCACATGGAGGTAACTGACTGTAGTCCGAGCTTCCTAGTGGCTGCCCTTGCCTCTAGTCTGGGCCCTAGACGATTTCAGGATTTTTTGACAAAGAACCCCCTACCGACATGACAACATTTGTGGAGTGGGCCCAGAAGTACATAAATCTGGAGGATACGAAAATATCTGTTTGGAAGGCGAAGGAGCAGGCTCAGAAGGACGGGCAAGTCCAAAAGAAAGATTTTGGCGCAACCAAGAAAAGGGTTAGAAGTCCTGATAAGAGGGCGGAACATAGAGCTTAGAACAACCCAAACTCTGGGAGGTACGGAAAGTTCACACCTCTGAATGCCTTGCTCACTCACATACTCCAACAGGTGCAGACACGCGAAGATTTGAGGTGGTTGGACCCATTAAAGAGCAGTCCCGAATCCAAGGATTAGAGCAAGTACTGTGACTTCCATAAAGACCACGAGCACACCATCAATGAATGCAGAGCTCTCAAAAATGAGATTGAGAAACTTATCAGAAAAGGGCATTTGTCCGATAAGATGGCAGACAAAATCCCCGTAATGATAGGCATCAACAAAGAAGTTTGGAACAGAGGCCTGAACAAAGACAGGCTTAAAATGAATAGTCATGCCAGAATAATTAGGTCATATTCGTCCTCCATGCCAACAGTGCGATGACCGGCATGTCCAACCGAGCTAGGAAATGCTATACTTAGGGAACAAGGGTAGAGCCCAGCCTCCTCCAGATCTCTACTGTAATATCCCGACCCGGGATACCGGGTCACATGACACGTATTTGGAGAAAAGAAATTATATATATATATAGTTAATATATATATAATTAATTAATTATTAATTTAATTAATTAATTATAAGAAATGGATATATGTATAAGTATAATTAAATGTATATATATGTATATATATTAATAAATGATATAAGAAAAATGTAAAAGTACAATGTGGAACAAATGTGAACAGTGTGTGAATGTGTGTGTGTGTGTGTCGGCAGGTGTGTGTGTGTGTGTCTGTATATATGTGTATATGTATATATATGTGTATATATATGTATAAATATCTAGAATCAAATTAATGCAAAGTAGGAAAGAGAGAAAGCAAAATTTATGAGATGGGAGAGCTATGTAGGGCTATGAATAGAGATGAGAGAGGAGAGAGAGAGGAGAGAGAGAGAGCAGAGAGAGAGAGAGGAGAGAAGAGGAAGAGAATGAAAGAGGAAGAGAGAGGTCGGCTACTTTTGGTTTAAAAGCCAAAACATCCAAAGCATGTTGTTCTCTCACGAAAGAAATCAGAGAAGAAGGAACTGAGGAAGTAGAAGAAGAGATTCAGAGCAAGAAAGAAGAGAAAAACAGTGGTGAAAGGTGAACCCACCTAAACCTTTGAAATTCTCTCTCTAGAAATTCTCTATATATAAACTGATTTAAAGCTTCCATTTTATATATATGATATGTAGAACATATTTAAACTTGTTTATCTATGGATTTTGAGCTTCAAAACACCCAAAAAAACACGAAAAACAGTTAGGACAGCCATTGAAGACCTTGCCCATGGCAGGTCTGAATCGACTTCCTTTAAACTTGTTTTGGATTATCAAGGCTTCGAGAAGAAGTTATGAGGGTTATAAAACATATGACCGCGACCTAAAAGCTCAAAAAATGACCCTCAAACACCAAGTTGCAGGTTACGGTTTACACCCCAACCCTTTTAAAACTTAGTTTAAATCGATATTTAGGAACGAGATATGAATCCCCATGAAGAGGGGATCATAACAAACGAAATCCCATGAAATTTGGTTAAGAAATAAGCATGAACGACCGAATTTCAGTTCGGATTATCATGTCCAAAACTGAACGCACGAACGAGTTTTGAACTCCAAAATGAATGCCAATCGATTTGTATAAACCTTAGGAACATTTTGGGACAAAAACAGTAAGGATCCATGGATCCAAACTGCATGAAATAGGAAGAAAAGATAAACAGGAATTAGGGTTTTCAGTCGGTCGAAGTGGGGAAGACGATAACGGGTCGACTCGTTTTAAAATGTGGCCGAGTTGACTCAGACAGGTGGCAGCCTCTGGGCTTGCCACCTCATTAAGAGGGACGGTGTCGTTTTGAGTCGTATATATGTTATACGTTTAAACGTTCAAATTTTGGAAGAAAAGGGAAGGAACCGAGGTTCCGGGGTTTCGATCCCTGACCCTCGCGCATGGGAAGCCCTCTTTTTTCCACTCGGCCACGCGTATGCGTGTGTCCATTCACGAACACATTATATATATATATATATATATATATATTACAGTTAAATAAAATCCGAAAATTAAAAGGTGCAACTGCACCTACTGAGTTTCGAATGTGCGTGGTATGGGGAGGGAGATGGCACGCTGGCCAGCGTGCCATCCTATTTAACCTGTCATATTAGTGCAAAATAATATATATATAGTATACTTAATCAAATTAATTTAATTAATTAAATTAATTAAATTAAATACTCACAAAATGCCCCGATGTCCAAACGGGATAAGTTATATATATATTCCTACTATTTCGACCTCACTAAGACCAATGGTGAGGTCCATGACATGAGACGGGGTCCCGAAAAATAAAGACACGTAAAAGGGTAAAAAAAGACCAAAATACCCCTGGTACCCCTAAAGCCAAAATGAAATCAGAGAAGGTCTAAATTGACTTTCTTTGACATCCCGGACTCAATAATGGAGTCCGAATTACGAAACGAAGTACAGAAAAATATGACACGTAAAACGATAAAATGACCATTTTGCCCTTTTACATATAAAAGTCCAAATTTAATTCTTGGAAAGCCTAAACCGACTTTCTTGGACACTCCGGACTCAATGGTAGAGTCTATTCGACCAAAAGAATTGTTTAAAATAAAAAGACATAAAAATTGATGAATAGCATCTGTTAGATGACTATGAACTGAAATGTTGCCAAAGAACTAAACTGAGGCAAGTACGAGAAATGAAATACGAAAAGACATGACATGTAAACATGTCAAGTAAATAACTTTAAATTAAAGTTAATGGAACTCCCAGAAGAGTATGATTTTAGAAATCTGTTTTCTTGACACGGTAAATTGTGTTTTTAAACAGAGAATTTAATAGACACAAAAATGAATCAAGAACGAGAAGTTACTCCTATGATGACGAGGGCACAACTAGCAAATGATCCCAAACAGAAAGTTTTCCGGGAGAAACTAGAAAAACAGCTCCAGCTGATTCAAAATCGCATTCGGATTTCCAAAACGAACGAAGTGTGCTGTGTTAGCCCCTTTATTTACAAGACTATAACTAAGGAGCAACTAGCAGCGAAAAAGCTTAAGAAATAGGAGGATACGGAAACGTTGCAAGAATGGCTTCAAAGGTTAAGGAAAGCCAAGGGAAAAGCGCCCAAATAGAGCAGGACTAGAAGTACAGGGTGAGTAACCCTGTGTTTGAATTGGAGATTTAACTCCATGAATTTGACAAGGTTTTAAGTTTAAAGATATGAAGCATTTGAAATTTCAAATTCAGTATTTACATGATTCAGTTTTTAATTGTTCTATTTTATAACCCCATTGTGACATGCTTAGTGATTGGTTTCTGCAACAGTTTTTCCTTCAAATACTTTTCAGCATGTCTAGTTAAAATGTAATTATTGTTAAATATTCTGAATTTGCTTATTTCAAGTATACGAATGTTTATTACGAATTTATGAAAAGTATCTATGAGACAAGTCACATGATAAATGTTTTATAAGATGAATGGTGCATAAGCACTTAGACAGGATTCTGAGTTTTCAGTTGCCCTGTAAAATAGGCAGGATTTTGGGTTTTACGGAACTCAATTGCCCTGTAAAATGCCCGGTAGCAGGATCTAATCCCCCAGGCAGATGAGATATCTCCATTTATAAGTAAAACGGGTGTCTGGTTCGAAACGGATTCCACTAACGGAAGTGATAAGATGACAAATGATTTGAAAATGGAAGCAAGTTTTTACTCTCATTTTCAATATGCATATGTTTGAGTTTTATATACTCTAATTTAGAAATACATGACATGTTGTATGTTTTAAAGTTCATATGTATAAGTTTAGCTTGATTACTTTAAATGTTTCAAAGCTACATGTTTTAAGGAATGCATATATTCTGTATTCTAGTATACGAACAATTGGCGGTGACTATTTTACAAACTCTTATGTACTAAACCACTGCTAATTGAAAACCCCATGACGAATACTGGAATTGCTCACAAGCTTAGATTAGCTTACCCGGACTTTGTTCGGACCCCCCTTTCAGGTAATTAGCAGCAGTCTTGACTTAAGGACGACGATGATGAATCTGCTGATTTTGGGAAGATATGATTAAATAGTTTCTTTTGAAAAATCTATGGACTCTAATAGTACCTTTTGTATTAGTAGACATTGTAAGGATATGTAATAAGCCCTCTGGGCAATCGAACATGTATTGTAATTAATGTTATAAGTCTTTAAGTTTTTAGTTATACTCTGAATGTGTAACCATGTATGTTATGTATGGAGCGGCAGTACCGGACGGATGTGCATAATTTAAAAATGAGAAAAGAAAAGAAAAAGTTTTTCACGCTTCCGCAAAACGTATGTTGCACATCTATTCGATACCGCTGCATATGCGAGCCTTGTCTCGGGGCCCTCGGGTCTCGGGGCGGCGGTCGCGATCCGGTGATCCGCTTAGGGTGGGTTTCGGGTCGTGACATCTACCATTAAGAAAAGGCTAAGACCTACACCTCACATTCAGTTATCAGAGCTAGATCTTGTTGGGGTACACTGCCCCTATAGTGACGCCCTCGTCATTTCACTCAAAATTACAAATTTTGAGATCAGAAAGGTTCTAGTGAACACAGGGAATTGCACCAATGTGCTATTCTACGAGCCCTTTTAGCATATGAAGCTCAACGCTTGTGATCTCAAGGCCACCGTCGCTGTAATGGTAGGATTCAAGGGGAACCTCAGCACCCCGCTGGGCAAGATAGACCTCCTGACTATAGTGGGACAAGGGATGCTCAAATGACGTTAATCTCTAAGTACATGGTCTTGAACTCCAAGTCTCCCTACAACATCATCATCGAAAGGCCATGGCTCCATCAGATAGGGGTGGTCACCTCGACCCTTCATCAGTGTCTAAAGTACATAAAAAATGATAAGGTCCGCACCATCAAGGGCTGTCAGCCAACTGCCTGGGAGTGCCATGCTTTGGCGTTGAAGGAAAAAACCCACAAATAGCAATCACAACACCCTCATGAACAAGGAATTCCTTCACCTTCCGAGATTCATGAGATTGAGGAGTGCCCCTCCGAGATTAACGAGCCATTAAGCCCTAAAGGGAAGGGATAGCCTAGCCATACCGACACAGGAGCTCACTAAGGTATTGGTGAGTTCTAAAGGAGAGGAGCGCTACTTTTAACTTGGCCCAAATCTGTCCCCGTCCGAGCATAAAGAGGTTGTTGAGTTCCTGAAGGACAATCTGTCAGTCTTTGCATGGGAAATTAAGGAGACGGAAGGGATAGATCTTGATCTCATCTCCCACAAATTAATGACTAACCTAAATCACCCTCTCGCAAGGCAGAAGAGAAGGACCTTTGCCCCTGAGTGGCAAAAGATCATCACCGAAGAGGTCCAAAGGTTGCCGGATGCTAGAATGATAAAGGAGGTATTCTATCTCGAATGGCTCGCTAATATAGTCGTTACCAAAAGGAAGAACGACAAATGGTGGGTTTGTGTTGATTATACAGACCTCAACAAAGCCTGTCCCAAGATAGCTTTCCTCTCCCAAGAATTAATCAGTTGGTCGACGCAACCACAGGACACCAGCTTATGAGCTTCATGGATGCATATTCAGGGTACAACCAGATTCAAATGTATCCTCCAGATCAGGAAAAGATAGCCTTCATATTCGAATGAGGTCTCTATTGCTATAGAGTGATGTCATTTGGTCTAAAGAATGCTGATGCCACGTACCAGCGGTTGGTGAACAAAATGTTTGACTTCTTAATTAGCAACACCATGGAGGTCTACATAGATGACATGTTTGTCAAGAGCTTAAAGAAGAATGACCATATCCAGCACTTGAGTCAAACATTTAGCATACTGAAGCGACATAAGACGAAGTCAAATCCCTCGAAGTGTACCTTCAAAATCACTAAAGGGAAATTTTTGGGTTTCCTGGTATCTTAGAGAGGAGTTGAGGCTGACCCCTTAGAAATTAAAGCTTTGATTGAGCTGGAATCACCGAGAACTAAAAAAGACATCTAGGGTTTGAATGGGAGGGTAGCAGCTCTGAATCGATTCATCTCTAAATCTACCGACCGGTGCCTCCTATTCTTCAAAGCCTTGAGGGAAAACAGAGCCCTTGAATGGACCTTTGAATGCCACAGAGCCTTCTAGGAGTTAAAGCAGTATATGGCCTCCCCGAGCTACTCTCCAAGCCAGTATAGGGGGAAAAACTACTCCTATATCTTGCAGTATCAGAAAACACCATTAGCTCAGCACTGGTTAGAGAAGATAGAGGGATTCAAAGGCCAGTCTTCTACACCAGCAAAGCACTTCTGGACATCGAGAAGATATATCCCAAAGTTGAGCTGTTGGCTTTTGCCCTAGTAATGTTCCCTCAGAAGCTCAGACCCTACTTTTAGGCACATCTCATTATGGTCCCTACCTCCTGAAGTCACAAGCCTGAAGTCTCAGGACGGCTAGTCAAATGGTCGTGGAGCTAAGGGAATTTGACATATCCTATGTACTGAGGACCTCCATTAAAGGCCAAGCTTTGGCAGATTTTGTGGCAAAATTCACTCAAGTGCTACATGATAAAGCCAAGGTCAACATGGATATGGTGGTATAGGAACTATACGCTGATGGTTCATCAACAACAGGGGTTCGAGAATTGGCATCGTGCTTTAGTCCCCAAATGGGATCATAACAGAAAGGGCGGTTACCTTGGGATTCAAAGCTTCAAATAATGAAGCCGAGTACGGAGCACTTATCCTCGGTACGAAACTGGCCCTAAAATACGAAGCTAGGAACCTTGAAGCATTTTCGAAGTCCCAACTGGTGGTGGGCCAGGTCTTGGGGGAATTCTCCGCCAAGGATAATAGAATGGTTAAATATTCAAGGCTGGTAGACTTGCTGAAGACATCCTTCCAGAAATTCACTATTCAAAAAATTGAAAGAGGTCAGAATTACAGAGCTGACTCCATAGCAAACATGGCCTCCCATCTTAGGCTAGAAAGAGATTCAACGGTAGGGATCTCTTATCAACCAAAGTTGAGCATCGAAGAAGCACAATCCACACAAATATCGGAGCAAAATTAGAACTGAATGACACCTATTATCCAGTATATAAAGGATAGGCTACTTCTAGAGGAGAAAAACCAGGCCTGAAGGATTTGGATCAGGGTAGCTGATTACGCCCAAAGAATAACGCGGTAGTTGTAGTGTAACTTTGGGGTGTCGATTCCACAGGGAGACAAAATTAAAAGAATAATAGACAGAATTTCTGAAACTTAAGAAATATTAAACGATTAACAAAAAATAAAAATATAGAAAAGTGATTTGAATTGCAAATTAAAAATTAAACAAATTGATTATCAGACAAAGTACTCAAATTTAACGAACAGTAGAGCTTCGGGAATCCCTTGCACATATTTGGTATTTTAATTATTTTTAATTCACTGATAACTCAATTGAGAATTTAAATTTCAAAAATCTAAATTAGAAGATATAAAATTATGAACCAAAATTAAACTGAAAGTAACCCTTTTGAAAAATCATTCATCACTTTTACATCACTCAAATTATTATTCACATTGAGAAAATCCAACGACGACAATATACCCAACGAGCAATATTGCAGCAGAGAATTGAATCAATATAAATAATTAATTGTTCCAAAAATAATCAAAACATTAATCCATTTAATAGAAAAAGCATGACTGAATCTATAAACAGACTGAACCCTTTAATTATTCTAAAAGTAAAACCCAACAATAAATTGCGAATGATCATCAAAGAATTTAATAAATAAAACCACGTACAGGAATCAAAAATAAATTAAAATAATCATCTATAGTGCAAGTTCATCCCTAACTCCACTTAAGAATTTAGTTACCCATGTACAGGACGGATAACATAAATTTCACAGAGAAAAATCGAGCCATGGAGTAGCTGCGGCTTCTTCTTTGTGCCAGAATTTCCCTTCTGCGCCGCACAACCTCTCTCTCTGTTCTGTTCTAACTTTTCCCTGCGCAGCCCCCACAGCAGTTTTGTTTTTCTCTTTTTATATTCTCCCCGTACCTCAAACCCTACATGACTTCAGCCGCCCAGCCCAAGCCATTAGCAGTGCCTGGCCCAAATCAATTCTTCATGCTGCACATCACTGGCCCACTTCACTTTATGTCACAACCCGAAACCCACCCTGTGCGGATCTCGGATCGTGACTGCCACCTTCAGGCCCGGGAGCCTGAGGGCAAGGCGAAACATAGGCGATGTGTAATATCCCGACCCGGGATACCGGGTCACATGACACGTACTACGAGGGAAGAAAATATATATATATATATATAATTAATTAATTATTACATTAATTAATTAATTATAAGACTTGATATATATATATGTATTAATTAAATGTATGTATATGTATATATATATATATATATTAAATGAAAGAAATATGAAAAAGTTAAAAAGTAAAATTTGAAAAGATAACAAGTGTGAATGTGTGTGTGTGTGTCGGCTGGTGTGTGTGTGTGTGTGTCTTGTATATATATGTATATGTATATATATGTATATAAAATGTATAAATATCTTAGAGAAATTAAATGCAAAGTTGAAAAAGAAAAAGTAGAATTAATAGGATGGGAGAGCTGTGTAGGGCTAGAATTCAGAATGTAGAGAGAGAGAGAGATAGCTGTAGAGAGAGAGAGAGAACATGAGCAGAGAGAGAGAGGTCGGCTACCTTGCTTTAAAAGCCAAACATGCAATGCATGTTGATCTCTCACAAAGAAACCAAAAGGGGAGGAAACTGAGGAGAAGAGAAGAAGGTTCAGAGCAAGAAAGAAGGAGAAAACAGTGTAGAATAAAAAGGTAAACCCATAAACAATTAAAATTGTCTCTCTAAAAGTTTTGATTTCATGTGAACTGTTTAGGGTTATTTTCATACGTATAATGTAATATATGTGTTTAAGACTTTATTGAGCATGAAATTAGGCCATGAAAACGACTCACAAACATGAAATCTAGAGGAACCGCCATGGGAGGACCTTGCTTGAAGCAGGTCTGAACCCATGGCAACGAAACCAAAAATGGTATATCAAGGCTTCAAGAAGAAGCCATGAAGGTTATAAAAACATGTGACCGCGACCAAAAATGATGAACAAAGGCCCTCAAATGTTAAGTTGCAGGTTTCGGGTCTACACCCCAAACCTCTAAACTCATGATTTAAGCCATTTATTTAAATGAAAATTTGATCTCCATGAAGAGGGGATCACAACAAGCCAAACCTCATAAAAAATGGTCAAGAAACGAGTATGAACCGAGGCTAATACAGGTTTAGCTATCATGTCCAAAACCGAACATATGAAGGAGTTTTAAACTCCAAAACGAATGCCAATCTACTCGATTATCTCTTAGAAACATTTTGGGACAAAAACAGTAAGGATCCATGGATCCAAACTGCACGAAATAGGAGAAAAAGGAAATCGGGAATTAGGGTTTTCAGTCGGTCGCTCGGGGAAGACGACCGAGTCGACTCGTGCACCGTTTAAAACGGTGGGTGGACTCGGGACAGGTGGCAGCCTTGGGGCTTGCCACCGAGTTATTGGGACGACGCCGTTTAGGGGCGTATACGGTTATATATAAACCGTGTTATGAAAAATTAAGGAAAAAGGAAGCAAATTGTTGCTACGGGGTTTCGATCCCTAACCCTCGCGCGTGGGAAGTCTTCTCTTTTCCACTCGGCCACGCGCTCACATGTGTCCATTTATAAACATGATATATATATATTATAATTAATATAATCCGAAAATTAAAAAGGTGCAACTGCACCTTACAGGATTCGATCGTGGGATGTATGGGGAGGGAGGTGACACGCTGGCCAGCGTGCCACCCTATTCAACCTGTTCCTTATTCCCCATTAATAATATATATATTACATGTTATAAATTAATTTAATTAAATGTAATTAATTAAATTAATTACTCCGAAATGGCCCGTTGTCCAAAAATTACAAGTTATATACGTAACCTTACTATCTTGGACCCCCTAAGCCCATTGGTGAGGTCCACGACATGAGATGAGGTCCCGAAAAAATTAAGACCCCTAGAAAATGTCAAAATGACCAAAATGCCCTTGCCCCATAAACAAGTCAAACAAGTCCAAATTTAATAAATGAATAGTGTATCCTTACTATTTCGGATATTCTGAAGCCAATGATAGGGTCCGTTTTACGAGACGAGGCCCGAAAAAAATAAAGTCACGTAAGGGGTAAATGACCAAAATACCCCTTGACCAAATTTGACAAGTTATTAATGTATTCTTACTATTTTGGACCTTCTGAGTCCAATGGTGAGGTCCACGACACGAGACGGGGTCCCGAAAAATAAAGACACGTAAAGGGGTAAAAAGACCAAAATACCCCTGGTACCCCTAAAGCCAAAATGAAATCAGAAAAGGTCTAAACCGACCTTCTTAAACACTCCGGACTCAATGGTAGAGTCTATTCGACCTAAAGAAATGTCTAAAAAGAAAAGACATAAAATTTGATGAATAGCATCTGTTAGATGACTATAAACTGAAATGTTGCCAAAGAACTAAACTGAGGCAAATACGAGAAATGAAATACGATAAGACACGACACGTAAACATGTTAAATAAATAACCTTAAGTTAAAGTTAATGGAACTCCCAGAAGAGTATCATTGTAGAAATCTATTTTCTTGACACGGTAAATTGTGTTTTTAAACAGATAATTAACTAAACACAAAAATGAGCCAAGAACGGGAAGTCACTCCTATGATGACAAGGGCCCAACTGGCAAAGGATCCCAAGCAAAAAGTGTTCCAAGAGAAACTCGAAAGACAGCTCCAGCTGATTCAAAATCGCATTCGGATTTCTAAAACGAATGAAGTATGCTGTGTAAGCCCCTTTATTTATAAGACAATAACTAAAGAGCAACTAGCAGCAAGAAAGCTTAAGAAACAGGAGGATACAGAAACTTTGGAAGAATGGCGACAAAGGTTAAAGAAGGCCAAGGGGAAAACACCCAAATAGAGCAGGACTAAAAGTACAAGGTGAGTAACCCTGTGTTTGAATTGGAAATTTGACTCCATGATTTAAAAAGGGTTTTAAGTATAAGATATGAAGTATTTGAAGTTTCAAATTCAGTATTTACATGATTCAGTTTTTAATTGTTCTATTTTAGAAATTCATTGTGACATGCTTAGTGATTGGTTTCTGCAACAGTTTTTCCTTCAAATACTTTTTAGCATGTCTAGTTAAAATGCAATTATGTTAAATATTCTGAATTTTCTTATTTCAAGTATACGAATGTTTATTACGAATTTATGAAAAGTATCTATGAGACAAGTCACATGATAAATGTTTTATAAGATGAATGGTGCATAAGTACTTAGACAGGATTCTGAGTTTTCAGTTGCCCTGTAAAATAGGCAGGATTTTGGGTTTTACGGAACTCAATTGCCCTGTAAAATGCCCGGTAGCAGGATCTAATCCCTCAGGCAGATGAGATATCTCCATAGATAAGTAATATGGGACTCCAGTTCGAAACGGATTCCACTAATGGAAGTGACAAGATGACAAATGATTTGGAAATGAAAGCATGTTTTTACTCTCATTTTCAATATGCATATAGTTGAGTTTTATATACTCTGTTTAAGAATTTCATGATATGTTATACGTTTTAAAGTTCATATGTATAAGTTTAGCTTGAATGTTTTAAATATTTCAAAGCTACATGTTTTAAGGAATGCATATATTCTGTATTCAATTATACGAACAATTGGCGGTGACTATTTACAAACTCTTATGTACTAAACCACTGCTAATTGAAAACCCCATGACGAATACTGGAATTGCTCACAAGCTTGGATTAGCTTACCCGGACTTTGTTCGGACCCCCCCTTTCAGGTAATTAGCAGCAGTTTGGATTTAAGGACGACGATGACAAATCTGCTGATTTTGGGAAGACATGGTTAAATAGCCTTTTTTGATAAGTCTGTAAACTCTAATAGTACTTTTATATTAGTAGACATAGTAAGGACATGTAATAAGCCCTCTGGGCAATCGAATATGTATGGTATGAAGGTATGAAGTCTTTAAGTTTTTAGTTATACTCTAAATGTGTAACCATGTATGCTATGTATGGAGCGGCAGTACCGAACGGGTGTGCATAATTTAAAAATGATAAAAGAAAAGAAAAAGTTTTTCACGCTTCCGCAAAAATGTATGTTGCACATCTATTCGATACCGCTGCATATGCGAGCCTTGTCTCGGGGCCCTCGGGTCTCGGGGCGGCGATCGCGATCCGGTAATCCGCTTAGGGTGGGTTTCGGGTCGTGACACGATGGTATCGGATAGCGGTGCGGCCGTGATTTGCGGAAGCGTGAAAACCCTTTTCTTTTTTTTTTTTATTAAAAATCTGTTTAAAAACTTTCGCACAGCTGTCCGGTACTGTCGCTCTTCATAGCGGTACACATGAATAATCACATCAGAGCATACTAAAACTTAAAGTCTTATACATGATACATATTCGAATACCTCAAGGGCTTAAGTACATATTTGGTTGCCTCTTGGGCTTAAATACATAATTGTCCAAAAGTACGACATCAAAATTCGATCAACCATAGGCCCTATTACTTCCCAAAATATATCTAGAATCCTAATGGAGCTGCCTATCATTTCTCCCCAAATTGGGCAAGGGTCCACCCATCGTCATCACCTGAAAAATGTTAGGGAATGGGGTGAGCTTCGAGAAGCCCAGTGAGTAATTCTAACATCTGTCATGGGTTTCAATTGGTAGTGGTTTCGCACGTGAGAATTTTGTAAAATACTCACTACCAATTGCTTGTATACTTGGAACATAGAGTACGTGCATTCTTTAAACAATGGCTTTGAAACATTAAAGTATTCAAGCTAGCTTGTACTTTCGAAATAAAGTATATGAATTTCAAATCATGTAAATATGCATGGTGAAAATGAGGAAAAAGCCTGCTTCCATTTTCAACACACACCTTATCACTTTCATTGATAGAATCCGTTTCGAACCAGATTCCCATTTTACTTTTCGTGGAGATATCTCATATACCTGGGGGATTAGATCCTGCTACCTGGCATTTATTCGTATCGTAGTTAGGTTCCTAAGAAACCCGATAGAAATCCGTGGTGCTTATGCACAATTTATCTTGCATTTAAAAGCATTTAACCCATAATTCCTTCGTGTGGATGCATTTAAAAGCATTCAAAACATACAGTTCATAATCTCATGATAGGGTATTGAAATACGTGAAACATGTAAATTCAGGATATATAATAACATTTGAAATCGAAATTTTTGACATGCAGAAGTATATCTCAAAGAACAGTAGTAAATTATTCAAGAAGCATATCATAACAGAATAATTAAAACGGAATTGTGTAAAGACAAAATTTGATATTTAAAACATCATTCAAATCCGTGGAATTAAATCTCCACTTCAAATGTGAGGTTACTCACCTTGATTCCCCGGGTTTGCACTACTGGTGGGCTTTTCCCTTCCCTTTGTATTTCCTAAGAAAATTATAAAGAACTCGTTAACTTCACATTTACCTTAAATCGTTACCTATTCATGCTCTTTCATTTAATTTTAGGCCTGACGTATCCTAACTTCCTAGGATTGGTCTTACTAGTCAACTTGTGGTGACTTGATGAGTTTTATTTTTCACGTGACTAAATTTTCAGTACCTATTTTGGTGTTATGAACTTCACCGTTGGGTTTGGAATGTCCGACATAGTCAAAATAGACTATCTTTTAGTTTCATTTGGGCTTCGGGTACTTTAGGGGTAGTTTGGTCATTTCGCACGTCATATTTTTCAGAGTTTCGTCTCATGAACCGGACCTCACCGTTGATCTCAGAAGTGTCGAGATAATAAGAATGCACTAATAACTCGCCTTATTTGGACATCGAGCATATTGGGGGCAATACAGTCATTTATACCTACGTGTTTGTATTTTTCGGGACTTGGTTTTCCGAATCGGACTCTGCCATTGAGTCCAGAATGCTTGAAATAGTGAAAATACACTATTCATTTGATTTATTCGGACTCCGTTTGACTTATTTATGACCTAGGGGTAATTTGGTCATTTTTATTTAAGTAATAAATTAATTAAATAATTTAATTTATTATTTATTAATTTATCAGGGGTATAAATGAAATAAAATTCCAAAAATTGGGCCAGAGTTAAATTTTTAAAACTGTTGGGGCGGTTTTATAATTTCAGAAATCATTTGGGGTTAAAATGGAATTAAATAAACTATGGGTTCAAACCCCTTGGTTTTAGGGTTCACTATTTGAACCGGTCCAAGTCTCACGTGAACCAACCGGTTCACTGGCCCTCAGAGAATCGGGGTTAAATATCCCTGTTAGCCCCAATTGCCCCCTTATCCACGTTTTGGTTAAGCCCAATTCAATTTCCCTAATTTCAGATTTATTAACCATGCGCCCAAACAGTCCGATTTTAATTTTTTAAAACATATCAGTTTAGCCAAACGGTGCCGTTTCATTCAAGGGTAGCACGTTCATACGTTGACACGTGTACGAGTCAACTCGGCTTGGCTCGGCCAACTCGGCCGAGGCAACTCCGTCTTCCCCATCTAATCCGCGTACTGTAGCCCTATTTTCTGCAGATTCCTTCTTCAATTTCATAGAGTTTTTGGTACGGTTTTCAACTGCCATCTACCCCATTATTTCTCTGGATGTCAAACCAACGTTTTGGCATCCAATTTGAGCCTCGACTCAAGCTCAATTGCTCGGTTCAACGGAGGATAACCGAACCTGCAAGTCAACAATACATGCTCATTCCTCAACCGTTTTCAACGCGGTTTGTTGCTACATGATCCCTATGACATTTAGTTTCATCCCCCATTCACAAAAATCGGTCTAAGGGCTTAACTTCGAATTTGGGTTTCATGGCCGAAAGCAATAATCACTTTTTTGAGGGCCTTACTGTCACATCCCGAACCCCACCCTACGCGGATGTCGAGGACGTGACTGCCAGTCGGTCGCGACGCGACCAACCAAAGGCAAATTCTGAACTTTCCGACGAATTGCATTCCAACTGTAGGGTCAGATGCAGCGGAATTTAAAACTTTTTCTTTGTGTCACGGGAATGCAACTCAATTATCCATCATAAGAATATGTATCACAGAGCAAGACTAAATCCAGTCAGTCAACAATTCTAATCTCAGAGCATATCTAAAATCAAGCATATAACAACATAGCAGATCTAATATCTCTAGAGTACCATTTAGTTCCATGAGCCATGTTCCAATATCTAGTGCATGTCAATCAAGTCAGTCGTATCATATCACTTACCTGGATATACTGATTCGATTCACAAGAATGTAAGTCTCTACAAATCAGTGCCATCTGATCCTTATTTGCAATGCCACTTGGCCTATTCACGTCATGTCATAGTACCTTCCAATCCAATGGAGGTAATTCCTGAAAAATGTCAGAATAATGGGGTGAGCTTAAATAAGCCCATTGAGTAACACAGATTCCCTATCATGGGTTTCAAAACCAGTCCTTGCTTCCAAGGCACGTGGATAATTTAATCATTTCAAAAGAACAATTTTCTAAATCCATTTCATGAGCAGTCTAGTACAATGGAACAAGATTGCACAATCAGTACAAACGAATCGGAACATAACATAACCAATCGAACAAAAACAATAACCATTGCCAATATATCGTTCAAGACACAGACACTTCATTAATGGAACGAATCACAGCTGAGACTGAGTGGGAACAATAAGTCAATCAAGACAGAGACATATCATCGACGGCTAAAACGTAGCGGATCTGAACAAGACATCAATCAAGACGAAGGCATACCTTCAATAGCTAGAACATAACGGAACTGAACAAAAACAATATACTAATCAAGACACAAGCACATCATGAACGGAACGAAACATAACGGAGCTGAGTAGAAACGATATAACAATCAAGTCGGAGACATATCACTAGCGGAACGAATCATGACCGAACTGAACAACGTTTTAATCAAGACAGGGCATGTCATTACGGTAGAACATAACGGAACTGAACAATACATCAATCCAAACAGACCTATTATCGACCGGCGGTACACAATGGAATCGAACGTATCAATCAGGGACATAGACATAGCATTAACGGATAGTACATAACCGAACTGAACAACATTTTAATCAAGACAGGGGCATGTCATCACGGGTAGAACATAACGGAACTAAACAATACATCAATCCAAACAGACCTATTATCGACCGGCGGTACACAATGGAATCTAACGTATCAATCAGGGACATAGACATAGCATTAACGGATAGCACATAACCGAACTGAACGGAGTTCCTAATTCAAAGGACACAATCACATCGTGTGAAATGTAGTGCAAAGGGCCTACATTAAGTACGTACAGTTAAACAATATAGTATTTAGACAGTATACTATACAAGTAGTACGGTACGACAAAATATCGTTCTTTGCCTATATCACATGGTTAGTTTAATCATTTCGGGAATAATGGTTCAATACATCCATTTATCTCAACAGTTCAAAACAGGCAAAACAGTACGGGATGCTAGCACAGGGATCAGGAATATAGTCAATTATTTAAAAAGACTAAAACCATGTCATAAGTGATATAGTATGAAAAGGCATGCATTTAAATAATTGCACTTAAATAATTGCATTCAAAACAGATCAATAAATCAAGGGACAGAATCAAAACAGTGTCAGAAGTTACTCACAAACTTTTAGGTTTATCTCCTTGCGCAAATAATCTGACAACCTTCAAACATTGTTTCAGGTACATCCTTGTACATCCTGAATAATCATCATTAATCATAGATAGATCAGAATTCATCCATTCAGGTCTTATTCGTCATCTTAGGTGTCTATCGGATTACCTAAGATAGCCTAGTAGCCTATCGCCCTTCCATTGGGTCTCACCCGAGGCTATTTCATTCTTTAATTAGGCTTAGCAATTATTAGGATTATATCTTAAGTCATTTAGACTTCAATTGTTATCAGTCAGGCACTCATTCAACCTTAGGGGCAAAATGGTAATTTTACCATTCTTGTCCCGGACCCTGTCGTGGTCTTCGGAATAGTCTTTATATCTTAAGTACAAAGTTCTACGTCCTTTGGACTCCAATCGGTATTAGTTAGGTTCACATTTTAACCATAGGGGCAAAATAGTAATTTTGCCATTCTTATCCCGGACCCTGTTATGGTCCTCAGAATATCCCATATATCGTATATATGAAGTTTTAAGTCTTTTAGACTTTAATCGGTATCAGTTGGGTACTTATTTAGTCTTAGGGGCAAAATGGTAATTTTGTCATTTTTGCCCGGGACTCTATCATGGTCCTCAGAACGTCCCATATATCTCATGTATAAATTTGTAAGTCCCTTGGACTTCATTTGGTGTCTGCTTTAGATCGTCGGGACACATCGGTCATTTCTCGTTTTACACGTTGACTGTCTCGGAGTCTTATTTAGCCTTTCAGTGTTCATAATTATCCCTATGATAATTTATCATATCAGTTTGACCTTTATTCGACCTCTACTTTGCACTTACAGTGCTCAGGGATATTTTGGTCATTTTACGTTTTGTGTAATTCTGACCCCGATTCGTCATCTAATCAAGTATACAGTCTCACCAGTGTCTGGGCTCCTACCGGTATCAGTTTCGTCCCAATCGGACTTTGTTTAGGTCTTGTACGGTATCAGGGGTAATTTGGTAATTTCATGTGTCGTATTTTTCGGCATGTCAGTTCATAAAATGGACCTCACCATTGGGTCCAGAGTGTCCAACATAGTGAAATTGGACTATCTGTTATGTTTAATCGGCCTTGTGTATCATTAAGGGCAATTCGGTCATTTATACCTACGTGTCTGTATTTTTCGGGACCTCGGTTCATTAAACGGACCTCACCGTTGAGTTCAGAATGCCCGAGATAGTCAAATTAGGCTATCTGATATTTTTATTTGGGTCTGGGTGCCATCAGGGGCAATACAGTAATTTACACCTACGTGTCTGTATTTTTTTCGGGACTGTATTTCCAAAATCGGACTGTACCATTGAGTCCAGAAGGCTTGAAATAGTGAAAATACACTATTTATTTAATTTATTTGGACTCCGTTTGACATATTTAATGTCTAGGGGTAAAATTGTAATTTTACCTAATTAATAAATAATTAAATAATTATTTTATTATTTAATTAATTTATTCAGGGCTTAAATGAAGAAATTTTCAAAAGTCTGGGCCACTGTGTAATTCTTTGAAACTGTCAGGGGTAAATCCGTAATTTCAGGAACTTATAGGGGTCAAAACATAATTTTATAAATTAGGGGTTCAAACCCTTTGGTTTTTGGGTTCAAAAATTGAACCAGTCCAAAACCCCCAAAAAACCGACCGGTTCAGTTAGGCCAGAGAACCGGAATTAAATATTCTAGTTAATCCTCAATTTGCCCCCCTCTATCCGTGTTCAGGACTAGCCCAATCCCAATTTAATTTGTTATCGTCGTAACCAAACAGGTAGGATCAGATTTTAAATTTTAAACATCAAACATCAAAACGGTGCCGTTCCACTAAAGCAGTGGCACGCCCGTATACTGACACGTGTCTGGGTCGACACGCGAGTCGACCGAGTCGACTCTGTCTTCCCCATCGTGCAGGGTATTGTTGCCCTAATACCAGTCCCCATTCTTTCTCTATTTCGTGCCATTTCAAGCACGGTTTCCAACTGTTTTTGGTTCCAAACCATTGCCACAGGTTATACCAACAACTTGGCATCGATTTTGTGCCTCGAAATTACGGGTGGAGCTCTGTTTAACCGATTATCATGGGGGTTTCAGCTCGGTCGCGTGGCCTCATTTCTCCACCAAACCTCACGTGGCTTGGCTCGTTGTGACCGTATATCCTTAGGGATCAATGTCCCATTCACGAAAATCAGTTTAAAACACTCTAACCAAAAATGGCATTTGGAGACCGAACCTGCAACTAGCTTTTTGAGGGTGTTGCATGGGGTTTTAGGGTCGCGGGTTGGTGGTTTTACGGTCCTTAGGATGTCTAGTTCAAGACCCGAGACACCATTTTAGGTTTTGTTCAACTTAATTCAGACCTGCTATATAACATTTCAGAATTTAATTCACTGTAACTTTAAAGTTCTCACTCGATTTTAAATGGATTTCACTCATTTCAGTTGCAATCAAAAGCTGATAATATGTAGATTGGAACTGTGTATTTTCATGCATTTAAATCAAAATGATTTGAATAGAATTTGACTCACGAACTTACCTGTACAGTGAGTTTTCTTTCCTCCATTTCTGTTTTCCTTCAGTTCCACTTCCGAGACCAGTTCCTTAACTGCCTTCTCACTTTGGCAGCCCTCTTCCGAACACACAGGCAGTTTAGTTTTTGGTTTCCTTTCCTCCCCACCCAATACACACAAGGCCCATCTATGTATGAGATATATATATATATATATATATACACACACACTTCTACCAATATATCTCTAGGTGTATATATGTATATATATCAGAGGTTCAGTGGGGCTTAGGGCTGATGTGGGCTGAGGGAGACCATCATATGGGGTTTGCATGTAACCTCATTGGTCCAATTTGAGGTGGGGCTTGGTTAACTCAGGAATATATACAATTAAGTTGCATACATATGCACAAAGTAATGGGTAGCCTAACTGGTAAACTTTTTGGATGGAATTCATTCTCACCATAGGTCAAGGGTTCAATTCCCCTTGACCACCAATTTGGTCATTTTTCCACAATTTGGGCTAAGGCCCTGTTTGGCTGCACATTAATTCAGTTTCACATGTTTGCCTCATAACTTTCATTCCGTAACTCCTTTTTCGATGCAGTTTCTTCCGGTCAGTTCCTATTTCAGTTATCTATAGTGTCAGAGGTTCCGCGTCATTTATTAGTCATTCGGGATTTCCGGGGTTAACTAATTCGGGTTCCGTCAGTGTTAAATTGACATTATTTCACCTAAGTAAATAATAATTAAGTTCGGGTATTGTACCCTATTCTCGAGCATGCCTTAATTATTTTATTGGTCTAGTGTGACCACCGGGAGATTAAGGTTAATTTCCTTAATTATTCCCTAAGCCGGTACTAATTAATAATTAATTATTTAATTATTAATTATACAAAGTCGGGGTGTTACACTTACAATGTGATTTTGGGTCGCGTATAGTGATATTTTAAACCCTCCGCGTGTCTAGATCAGTCCTAGACCATCAAAACTCAATTTTTGGGAGGTCGAATCAGACCCAGTTTCCATGGTCCATTAATGGCGGTTTGCTACGGGTTTGAGTTTTTGGGGCAGTTTTCTGGGTCCAAATCAATTATAAACAACCCAATTTTTCAAGTCAAATTGTTACACATGCAATAACAGATCCTAATGCTATAAAATAGTAGCTAAACAGTAGGAAAATTTTTTTAAAAAAGTTTGAACTCTAACCTTGAACAGTGGTCTCTCCCTCACGGCTGTGCTCAAATGGAGGCTTCAAAGGTTGGATTTGGTCCTTCACGTGCAGTCCTTGGCTTCCTCAAGCTCCTTCAATGGCTCACCAAATGCATATACAACTTGTGTATCTCTCACTCTCTCTCTAGGATTCTCTCTCTCTCTCTCACCCCTTCCTCTCTCTATAAAACAGTAGACTAAACCCTCAAAAATATAGATCTGATTTTTCTCCATGCATATATGGAGATTGTATATACATATCAAGTCTCCTCTTGATGTTTCATCTCCCCAAATGCATGATTGTATTGCATGCAATTTGGTTGGGAGGGAGGTGTAATCATGGGGTGAGGGTCATGATGGCTAGGGCTTAGGATGATACATGCTGAGGTGTTGCATGCTTGTCCATTGGCCACTTTGGGGAATGGTCAAATCTGAATGGTATTTAAATATATATCTTTGCACATATATACACAAAAGTGCTCCTAGCCTAGATGGTAATTTTTTGGTAAAACAGATTCTGCCCAGTTTGGTCAAGGGATCAAATCCTCTTGGCCACATTTTTTGGTCCTTTTTCCATATTTTGGGCTTAGGCCCTGTTTGGCTGCGCATTAATGCAGTTTCACTATTTCATACTTAACTTTTATTCTGTAACTTATTTTTCGACGCCGTTTCTTCTGGTCAACTCCTAATTAGGTTAGCTTCTTAATTATTCTTTATGTTTGGTTCAAATAAATGATTAGTAACTAATCATTACTTAATCAGGGTCGGGGTGTTACACTTTACCAACCGCACCTTGCACAAACAGCCCCTGGTCAGCCTTCAGCTAAGACCTTCCGTCTTTGGTTCATGCGGCGGGGCCCACACCTTGTTCTTCATTCAGCCCTCAAGCACAAGGTTTCTTTTTATTTTCCTTTTCCTTTTCTTGACCTTGCTTCAGCACAACAAGCTTCTTTTTTTTTTTTTTTTATTCTTTTCTTTGCACCCTGCAACCCAACAAATAATAAATTTTTGCCACTATTCAAGAGTAAAATTTTCAAGGTCTATTTAATGCATTTATTTGAGATTTAAAATATTAAATAATACTCAAATACATCTCACTGTAAATAGAAATTAAATCAATTAAAATCAAATATAACCCCACATTTCTATTCACTTTCTAGCAATTTAATCCAATAATAGGGTATTTAGAGTGCACTTTTGCACACTCATCACACCCCCCAACTTGCTCATTGCTAGTCCCTAGCAATTTCCATGGAAATACGGCAAAAGAGACCAAAGATTATCACACACAGAAGACATCTGATCACATTTTTTAAATTCGCAAATCAAGGCAATTTAAGGAATTCAAAAACCCTATAACAATCAATCCACTTATAGCAATCCACAGAGTGTGTGTGTGTGCGCTCCAAACCATATCCATCTAACCACAAGCCATGACACATGCAACATCAAGAACATCTCAAGCAAAAGGTTCAACTCCATATCTCACGGGTATAAAAGTGTTTCATGTAGGGGTTCTCTCTATGGAGTTGACAAGGGGTATACACGCTCAATGAAGAATTAGGCAACTTTGAACAAGCAACAAGCAACAAGCAAACATTGATCTTATGATAGGCGCACTAACAAATGAGATTTTCACCACTCTTTCCACAGGCTTTCTTAGGATCAGAAAGATCAACACAAAATGGGTTGTAATGTGGCTCGGGTTAGGGTTATATGAAGAAGAGGGTAAACAGGATTCAAAAACTTCCAAGTACATACTAAGAGAATTTCATTACGAACCATAGCAAACCAAACTTTCCACTTGATGTACTCTTCAACTTTTCAAATCTCTTAATAACAAAACGTCTCCTTCTTCTTCTTCTTTCTCTCTCTTTTTTCTTCACCTTTTTTCAATTTTTCAAATTTTTTCTCTTCTCTTTTTTTTTTTTTTTTGAATCTGATAAACTTTGATGCTCACCCAACTAATCATTTTTGCACTTTCTTCCCTTTTTTTCTTTTTCTGCTTTTTCCAATTCAACATAAAAGACAAGAAATGTAAATTCCACACCTTGTACACACTTGGAAGCAAAAATGGTAGATAAATCAATGTATAGGCTATACTCCAATCTGGAGAGGTATGGATGATGTGGGCACATGAAAAAGAACTATATGTGTTTGTTGGCTCAAAGTTGGCTACTAAGGGTCTATGATGAGAAGGGTTAGCTTGAAAGGCTCAAACGTTAATCCTAAATTGACCTTCGTCATATCCCAAGTATATCTGCCATCATACCACCAACCATGTAATGACATTCTCAAAAGAAGTGCCCAATTCAACATATCAATGAACGCTTATCACAAACTGAATTTGTAGACTCTCAATTCTCTCCACAACTCACATGAATACTTAAGCAAAAGAGTTCTCTAACTACATGTGTCAACCACCATCTTACCACAAAGTTTGGATAAGTGCATTAAAAGTTCTGTGAATGCCTCAACAAGATGATTATAGTGGATTCAGTGAATTCACAAAAATGGCTATGAATGATAATGAGTGCTCATGTGAAAAGATGCACGCGTGATGCAAATTTTAAAAAAAATTTGACACATGAAAATATGCCACAGCATTTTAAATGTTGAATTTGTAACCACCACCCCCCAACTTAAATGAAACATTGTCCTCAATGTTTAACAATCAAAATTGAACGGAAGGGTACTGAAAAGGGTAGCATACACCTGATGTGTGAGGTGAGCAGCTCGTTAAGCACCAAAGATGGCAACCTAAACTGACAAAATGAAATTAACCTGCAAATAAAAACAAAGAAAACAACAACAAACAAAAAGAAAAGGAATGAAAATAAAAGAGAGCAAAAACTAAATAAAACAAATAAAATAAAGAAAATAAATAAATAAATAAATAATAATAATAAATAAATAAAACATACCTGCATGGCGTGATCAAGGTGGATAGACAGGGTCCATAAGTGGAATGTCTTCCACTTCCAAAACTTGCCTATCAATTAAAACTTTAAGGCACTGGCCATTGACTTTAAAAATCCGACTATCCTTGGGATCCTCTATTTATACTTCTCCATTTTCAAAAACATTCTTCACTATAAAGGGGTCTGTCCACTTAGACTTGAGTTTTCCTAGGTCCCAATAGAAATTACTTACCTCAGTTAGGAACTTCTTCTTATCCTGAGCGCTCCAATCCACTAGTATCTCACCTGCAACCAAATAATTCACAACATGAGCAAACCATGGTAGAGAAGTAATAGAAAGTAAATGCTCATCGAGAAAATCATCCCTGATTGGCAAGTGGTCAGAAATGTTCTCAAATGTGAGGCTCGAGAGATGGTCAGCCACTACGTTCTCCACTCCTTTCTTGTCATTGATGGTGATGTCAAATTCCTTAACAGGGTTCTTTGTCACCTCTACTTACTTAGGTAGCTCGGCATTACTACCATCTTGATCCTTTTCCACATCTCCTGATTTGTCCATAGTTGGGATATGTAATGACTTACCACTTCGAATCACAATGGCGTTTACCTCCTTCAAATTCTCTTGTGCCATGTGTTGACCATGGGGTGTGGACTGATCTTGGGAAGGGAATTTACCTCGCTCATTCACATTCAAAGAGCTTATCAATTTGGACACTTGGCTCTTTATCTCCTTGTTTTCTTCCACAACCTGTGTAATCAAAGATTCAATCTTTTGGTTAGTTTTACCCTGTGCTTCAATAAATGCATGCAAAATGTCTTCTAAAGAATTCCTAGAAGATGAAGATGCATGATCTGGTGCATGATATGGTGCAGGGTATGATCTAGGAGGCTGTGCAGGTGGTGATGCATGTGGTTGGTTCTCAGATTTCCAACTAAAATTGGGGTGATTTCGCCACCCTGGATTGTAAGTTTCAGAGTAGGGTGTGAAGGGCTTCTTGTACATACCTAAGGTATTACATTGGTCCTCATACATCCCTCTCATCTCAGCTGATGTGGGACATTCTTGGGCAAGGTGATCTACCCCGCCACACACTGAACATTGTCTAAAAGGCTCTACATGATTAGCCAAGTGTGTTGGCTTAGGTCTCTAGCCTTTAGCATCTCTAACTCTCTAGTGAGTGTCTCAACCCTAGCTTTCAAGTTATCCTCCTCCCTAAGATGGTAAATTCCCCCACTATGTTGGTTCCCTATAGGTCGTGACCTATTTGTGCTCTCAGTAGCACTAGGTCCTGTCCATGTGTGAGCCTTTTTAGCAAGCTCATTAAGGTACTCTATGGCCTCATCAGGATCTTTCTGTAAGAACTCACTATTACACATCATCTCTACAAATTGGCGCTCTCTAGGTGTAAGTCCCTCATAAAAATAGCTCACTACATGCCAACTCTCATACCCATGGTGAGGGCACATACTTAATAACTCCTTAAATCTCTCCCAAGACTGATACAAAGTCTCACTATCCTTTTGTGCAAAGGTAGAAATCTGTCTTTTTAAAGCATTGATCTTGTGTTGGGGAAAGTATTTAGTGAAAAAAATCTGGGTCATCTCATTCCACGATCCAATTGACCGTGGTCTCAGTGAGTATAGCCAACTCTTAGCTCGATCCTTCAAAGAGAAAGGAAAGAACTTAAGTCTCACAATGTCTTGTGTTGCATGTTGACTATGGAAAGTTGCAACTACCTCTTCAAACTCCCTAATATGCACATATGGATTCTCATTTTCCAAACCATGAAATGTAGGGAGTAATTTTATCACCCTTGTTTTAACATCATTTGGACGAGCATTGGGTGGAAACATGATGCATGATGGTGTAGCTGTGCGTGTAGGGTGCAGGTAATCCTGAAGAGTCCTAGTGGGTTGATCCTTGTATTCACTCATATTTTCAGAATTGGAAAAATTATCAAACAAAGAATTAGAAAAACACGAAAAATTAGACTCTAAATCTGACTCTAACACAGGCCTGTAAGCAAATCGGCCTAAAGCATCCCTATACCTATTATGCATGCAAGATGACAATAATAAAATAAATAAATAAAAGAAAAGAAAACAAAAGAAAATGTATAAATAAATAACTAGAAATAAAATAAAATAATAATAATAATAATAATAATAATAATAATAATAATAATAATAATGCAGCAAGTAAAAAGAAGGGAACGAAGTTACCGCCTTTACAAACTGCTGAAAAGAAAAACTATCTTCTGATTCTTCTACCGTCTCCTCGGCAATGGCGCCAAAATTTGATCACGCCCAAAGAATAGTGCGGTAAATGTAGTGTAGCTTTGGTGTGTCGATTCCACAGGGAGACAAAATTAAAAGAATAATAGACAGAATTTCTGAAACTTAAGAAATATTAAACGATTAACAAGAAAATAAAAATATAGAAAAGTGATTTGAATTGCAAATTAAAAATTAAACAAATTCATTATCAGACAAAGTACTCAAATTTAACGAACAGTAGAGCTTCGGGAATCCCTTGCACATATTTGGTATTTTAATTATTTTTAATTCACAGATAACTCAATTGAGAATTTAAATTTCAAAAATCTCAATCAGAAGATATAAAATTATGAACCAAAATTAAACTGAAAGTAACCCTTTTGAAAAATCATTCATCACTTTTACATCACTCAAATTATTATTCACATTGAGAAAATCCAACGACGACAATATACCCAATGAGCAATATTGCAGCAGAGAATTGAATCAATATAAATAATTAATTGTTCCAAAAGTAATCAAAACATTAATCCATTCAATAGAAAAAGCATGACTAAATCTATAAACAGACTAAACCCTTTAATTATTCGCAAAATAAAATCCAACAATAAATTGCGAATGATCATCAAAGAATTTAATAAATAAAACCACGTACATGAATCAAAAATAAATTAAAATAATCATCTACAGTGCAAGTTCATCCCTAACTCCACTTAAGAATTTAGTTACCCATGTACAGGATGGATAACATAAATTTCACGGAGAACAATCGAGCCATGGAGTAGTTGCGGCTTCTTCTCTATGCCAGAATTTCCCTTCTGCGCCGCACAACCTCTCTCTCTGTCCTGTTCTAACTTTTCCCTGTGCAGCCCCCGCAGCAATTTTATTTTTCTTTTTTTATATTCTCCCCGCGCCTCAAACCCTACACGACTTCAGCTGCCCGGCCCAAGCCATTAGCAGTGCCTGACCCACATCAATTCTTCATGCTGCACATCACTGGCCCATTTCACTTTACCAACCGCACCTTGCACAAACAGCCCCTTGTCAGCCTTCAGCCAAGCCCTTCCGTCTTTGGTTCATGCGGCGGGGCCCACACCTTGTTCTTCATTCAGCCCTCAAGTACAAGGTTTCTTTTTATTTTCCTTTTCCTTTTCTTGTCCTTGCTTCAGCACAACAAGCTTTTTTTTTTTTTTTATTCTTTTCTTTGCACCTTGCAAGCCAACAAATAATAAATTTTTGCCATTGTTCAAGAGTAAAATTTTCAAGGTCTATTTAATGCATTTATTTGAGATTTAAAATATTAAATAATGCTCAAATACATCTCACTGTAAATAGAAATTAAATCAATTAAAATCAAATATAACCCCACATTTCTATTCACTTTCTAGCAATTTAATCCAATAATAGGGTATTTAGAGTGCACTTTTGCGCACTCATCAGCAGCTCAGTGTCTGATCCTAAATGGAAAGCTCTACCGAAGATCTTACACTCAACCTCTCTTGAGGTGCTTGTCTCTAGACGAGTCCCAGTACGTCTTAGCTGAAATTCATGAAGGAATCTGTGAAAATCATAACAGCAGCAGGACTAAAGCCCGCCGAGCGCTAACTCAAGGCTATTACTGGCCAAGTATACTGAAGCACGCCAAGAAGTATGTCCAGAGGTGCGATAAGTGTCAGCGCTTCACGTCATATCAGCATCAACCCCATCACGAGCTCATCCCAATTTCTAGTCTGTGGCCCTTCACTCAATGGGGGAGTGGATATCATGGGGCCACTACCGAAGGCCTTACAGAATAGAAGATACCTGCTCATCGCCATTGACTATTTCTCTAAATGGGCAGAAGCTGAACCTCTGACTCACATAATTGAAGTAGAGGTGAAGAACTTCACACAAAAGAACATAATTTGTAGGTTCGGTATACCCCGTGTCATCATCTCTGACAAGGACACGTAGTTTGTTGCAAAGTTGTTTGGGAAGTTCTGCGAAAACTTGCACATCAGTCACCACTTCTCCTCGCTAGGGCATCCCCAGGCTAACGGGTAAGCAGAGGTCACCAATTGCACAATTCTTGATGCTATGAAGAAAAGGTTAAAACAAGCTAAAGGAAAGTGGGTTGAAGAACTCCTCGGATTACTCTAGGCCTACCAAACCACTAGAAGAACACCAACCTCAGAGACACCATTCTCACTTGCGTACGGTACCGAGGTGGTCATTCCCGTAGAGATCGATATGCCGACCTTAAGGACCGATGCCTTTGACCAAAAAGCCAACGACTGTTAGTTTGTAGAAAACCTTGATTTACTCGAAGAAAGACGAGATCAGGCCAGGATCAATACTGAAGCATACTAGCGTAGGATAGCCAATAGCTCTAGTCAAGGTTTAAGACCCGTCAACTTCTAGCTCCGGGACTTGTCCTAAGGAGGGTATTCTTGTACACCAAAGATCCTACCATGGGAAAGCTTTCCCCCAACTGGGAAGGGCCCTACAGGGTTACAAGGATCGTTAGGCCCATAACTTACTGGTTGGAGGATGTAACTGGCAAGCCTGTACCTAAGCCCTAGAATGTCGAACACTTACGAAAACAGTATCAATAAAAAAATGCTCTTTTTTATTTCCAAGTGTTCTCACCTCAAATGCACAAACCCCAGGTCTAGTCCATTTCAGTGACTCCTACAAGCCTTGTATCCATTACAAGTGCTATAGGCTTGGTCCAATTCAATGCACAAATCCCAAGTCTGGTCCATTTCAGTGACTCCTACAAGCCTTGTATCCATTACAAATGCTGTAGGCTTGGTCCAATTCAATACATAGACTCTAGGTCTGGTCCATTTCAGTGACTCCTACAAGCCTTGTATCCATTACAAATGCTGTAGGCTTGGTCTAATTCAATGCACAGACTCCAGGTCTGGTCTATTTCAGTGACTCCTACAAGCCTTGTATCCATTACAAGTGTTGTAGGCTTGGTCCAATTTAATGCATAGACCCCAGGTTTGGTCCATTTCAGTGACTCCTACAAACCTTGTATCCATCACAAGTGCTGTGGGCTTAGTCTAATTCAATACACAGGCCCCAGGTCTGGTTTATTTTAGTGACTCCTACAAGTCTTGTATCCATTACAAGTGTTGTAGGCTTGGTCCATTCAGTGTATAGATCCCCATGTCTGATCCATCCTAATGCATAGACATCTAGCTCTGGTACATTCTTCCAGCCATTGCAGGTCTAAATATTTTGTCTTGATTCAATATTATTTCTTGACTTAATTGCAAGTATTTTAGGTCTGAAGGTTTATCTTGGCTTGATTACAAGTATCTCAGATCTGAATATTTTACTTTGATTTAATTACAAGTATTTTTTTTAAGTAATTTAGATCCAACTGCTCTCAAAATTAAACGTAAAGGTAAATGAAGATTCTTTCATTAAATAAAGCCCGGAAGGGCAGAAGAGTACAATGGTACAAAAACAAAAATAAACAAAGAAGATAAAAACAAAGCACCCAGCTCAGGGGTCTTCAGTAGTAGGGGCGACCTCCTTTGTAGGTTTAACTAGGGTGGCCTCCGGAGGGCTTGGTTTTGGATCATCCGGCTGCACCTTATCCACCCCCGAGATATCAAGGTCGGGGTAGAGCTTTTGGACCTTTTTACGGAAGAGCTCATATCCATAGTCCATGAACTTGCCACCCTGCTGATTCAACTCTTCCTTGAGCTCCTTTTCGGCCTCTTCCTTAGCTGCCACCCTAGTAGCTTCCATGCTAGAGGTAAGCTACAGAGCTGCCGTAGCTTCTACCTCTTCCTTCTCCCTCTTACTGGCCTCTAGATCGGAGGCGAAGCTATTCTTTTGTGACTCTAGAATAGCCACGTTATTCAGAGCTTCCTTGTATTTTTCTTTGAAGGTAATGGAGGCAGAGCAGGCTGTTTTGAGCTCGAGGTGGGCCACGTCCAACTCGGCCTTGAGTTTGTCTAACCTTTTGGACTCCTCGGAGTTGTCCATAATGGTAGCCTAGTAGCTTCCACGTTAGAGGCAAGCTTTAGAGCTGTTGCAGCTTCTACCTCTTCTTTCTCCCTCTTTAAGGCCTCCAGATCGGAGGCCATGCTATTCTTTTGTGACTCTAGAATAGCCATGTTATTCAGAGCTTCCATGTATTTTTCTTTGAAGGTGATAGAGGCAAAGCGGGCTGTTTCGAGCTCAAGATGGGCCTCGTCCAGCTCGGCCTGGAATTTGTCTAACCTTTCAGACTTTTTGGGGTAATCCATAATGGCAGCCCTGGCGTGAGCAGCCTGTCACGACCCGAAATCCACCCTATGTGGATCTCGTGTCGCGGGGCCGACCCGAAGGCCGTCCCTACTTTTTCCATTCCTGTATCATAGTACTAATATGCAAAGTACTAAAACCTCAAAACAATAACAGCGGAAGTCTTATCAGTAATAGTACATCAGCGGAAGTCTTTCAATACACAATGTTAGCGAAAGTCTTTACAATACATAATATGGTTCTACATAAACAAAATAAGAACCAAACATGACCAGCACCCGAGGGTGGTGAATACATGGGAGAACTTAAAACATAAACTGATGCATTTCCTCAAACATCCTTCTACGTCTTTAGACTCCTACCGGGGTTTCGCGGCATCAGTACCTGAAATGGGGGTGAGGAGGGTGGAATGAGCTACAAGAGCCCAGCAAGTAAATACAGATCTCCGACACTGGTATCGAGGATCATAAAAGAATATGAATCCAAGAATAAGAATATGATAGCCAATCGTAAGAAATAAGATGCTATGATAGCCAATGGGAACAGTTGCCATAAGGGCCAATAAACAATAGAACACAATGTACAATTAGGAGTAAGGGACATAACATCAACATGAAATTCTTAACATGTGAACAGTGGCAAATGAACAGTGGGATCACAATGTGTAATCAGTAGGAATGGCATAACAATGTCCTGGAATTCTCGACGATAATACAATAACAAGAAGGTACTGCCATTATAATTGATCACAATAAATCAATAAAGGAATATCTCGCAATACAAGATAATCACAAGAATAAGGTAATTCAACAGTTACAGTCGAACAATCGTATAAGAGATGCTTTAGTTCTGTGTCAGGGCTTGATATGCCCTCGGTCCTTGGGGGCCCGGTTTACCCCCTTCAGTGCATTCCAGTGTATGGCCATATGTCCGTTCACGGACTCGACCCGAAGGTCTTCAGTGAATTTAAAAGCATCGGATGGATATTGTGACTGAGCACAAATCCAGTATACATAAACATTTCATGATCATACATGATTCCATAGGAGTATATAAAAATGGAATATCATCAATTCAATGGAAACATAACAATAGGCATTTCAAAGCACGGTTCAACATGATAACAATGGTACAACAATAAATCAATGTCCACCAGATAGAACAATATCATATTGTGGAGACAATAACATCAGATACGCTCAGGAGTACAAGTTTGGCAGTAAAAGAATGAACTTGGCTTGATAACACCACATGGAAGAGAAAGGGTATCTACTTACCTCTAATGCGTTGCTAAATCAGTCTCCTGTAGGTTTGCCTTTTCCCGTTGAGTTCCCTATATATCAATAAGTACGTTTCAGAATAATTTCTATTCACCAAATTCTATGCCTTGCTATGATCAGTATTTCTAATACTTATTTAGACTTTTATATGTCCGTTGTTCTTGGAACCTCTTTTTCATAATTTTGACATTACCAATAGATTCGGAAGGTTCAGAATAATAAAAATTCACTAGTTTTTTAATTCAATCGGAGTCCATTTGACTCACCTATGAAGCAGGGGTATTTTGGTCATTTTTACAAGTCGTAACTTTTTGGGACTCCGTCTCGTGAAACGGACCTCACCATTGGACTCAAAGCATGCGAGATAATAAAAATTGACTATTCATTTGCCCTATTTGGACCTCGTTTGACCCACTTTTGAGTCAGGGGTATTTTTGTAAAATTAACATTTAATTAATTTTTCTTTTTGGGCCTTAGTGTAATTTTTCAAAACATTTGGGGCCGGTTCATAAATTCCATAAGCTGCGGTCTGAACCAGTTGGTTCAGACCCCAAAACCCTAAACCGGTCAGCCTTTCTCCTGAACCAAACGGTTCAGTTTCATTCAAGAACCGGAATACAATAAACCCAATTCCCTATCCCTATCCATGGTTCGGTTAACCCCAAAACCCAATTCTATTTATTATCCCAGTTACCAAACAGCCCTAAATCCATTTAAACCAAAAACCCAAAACGACACAGTTTGGCTCCGTTTTTATTTCCGGTCGGGTACCGACCCGATCCAACCCGGATCCGTCCCTGAATAGACCCACGCTTTTCCGATCGTCTTCCCCACGTCTCCGGTAGGTTTCCGGCGTGCACTGTCGTCCTCTCCGGCGACGGTGACTCATTTTTAATCATTTTTTAAGCCATTTTCAATGCCGTTCCATTCCTTTCCCTCTAAGGATCTCGACCCTAGCCTCGACTTGCCCTAAAGCCCTCCCCATCATCACGAAACAGGGGTTTAACATTTTCGGCCGATTTTCCGGCCATGTGGATTCTTCTATTTTATGGCGTTTAAATCACGGTTTTGGCTCAAAAATGTTTCTAGTGTGTTTCTACACTTGTGTAGGCCATTTCTAACAACTCAAAACAAGTTTTTAAACATAAAGTTCATGGAACCCGATTATCCTCCCGAACCTGCAACTCAAATTTTCTCTATGGTTTCTACACCATTTAGCTTCATTCTTTTTGCAATAATTTCTATATTTCATGCTTGTTCAGACCCTACAATTATATCTAAGCTTTATGCTTTAAATCGAAATAACAAAACTGAAATCAATTACCTGGGTTTCGGATTTTGAGCTCACTGTGACTCTCCCACCTTTCTGTTTCTGAACCAATCTCTCTCCCTTCTTCTCCCCTTCAATTCCTGACCCTTCTTTCCTTTTCTAACCTCTCATCTCTCAAACCCGTATACATATATATATATATATACAAAACACTCACCGCCTCTTCTCTCTCTACCTTATCTCTCTCTCTCTCTCTCTTGCAGTCATCCTTGACTGCAGAGAATTGCCCCTTAAATCTCCTCCATCCACGTACCTCATATACATATATATACTTACATATATACATATACACACACCACCAAGTCGGTTGGTGTGGTTTCCCAAACACACACACACACAGTGATGCACACACACTGATATTTGTATTGGAACTTCCCTTCTTTCCATTTTATTTCCTTTCATTTAATTATATTGTATTATAATATATATATATATATATCATCCAACCGTATATATATATATGTATATATAATATTCATAATCATTTAAATTTACTTAAAAAATTATGTGTCGACATTCACTTGCACGTTTTTCAGTAATTCGGCTTCCGGTGCAACGGCACCCGGACACCCGTGACTGTTTGCCTCTCGTACCTATGCATCGTAATTAAACAATACAGTCTATTACGCATCCACTTTTATTTATGTCATTTCACGGCTTATAATTCGGGATTACATTTTATAGCCCGGTCCAGCTCGGTGCACATGCTATATCCCGGGTCGGGATATTACATTCTTACCCCCTTAAAAATAAGTTTGTCCCCAAACTTAACGGTTCTAACTCGGTGGTTTTCGTGGTTCCTTTTACATCACGATATAACTTAAATAAGCTGTTACATTAACTAGATAAAGATTTTCTACTGAGAATCAAGTTTTACTGTCACGTTAGATCAAGTTTTACAGTCACATCAAATCAAGTCTTACTGTCACATTTGTAACTGTACTATCCTCTTTATAATTCCACGTATGCTTCGAAACCTTCCCATGAAACACAATTCCTTCCTATGGTTCTTTTCGGCTTCTGTAATTTAAGATATCTTTTGATGAAGGAAATTTTAAAATTTCTAAACGTAGCTTGACAAAACTCCATCCATTCAGTCTACTAATATATCCAATGTATATATATCATTTGAAATGATATTATGTGGAACTCATAGAGTTCGCATCGGCTTCTATGTATCATTTCCTCTACAATAAATCTGTTATTCTATTAATCGTTCCTTGACCTCAAGTCAGCTATGTAAGAGTATTTGTATCCCTAGTCTATATTTCACATGTCCTGTATCTAACACGTTTCAATGATAGTTCTCTTGACGGTCACGTAAGCAATGAGTCAATGGTCCAGGCGTTCAGTTTCTACATTCAGTTAGTAACATATGGGAACACATTATTGTGTAACATATCATAGAAGATAGACCAATCATAAGTAACCCTAAAAGTATCATTTTCCAATAATGTATTTTGATTAACTGTTACTCATCACCTGTATCACCTTTCAAGGTGTCATTCCTTTATCTAGATATCACCATTAATTTTGCTACCTTTCCAAGGCATTTTCCTGTCATTTAGATATTACTATTAGATTCACTACGTTTCAAAGTGTCATGTTTCCAATTCTATATTACATTCTATCCCTCAATGAGCACTAATCGTTTCCCTCGTTTATTATGAAACATAATTTAATTCTCACATATTCTCTCTGTATAGAAAATCAACAAGTTCCTAATCCGTAATTAGAATTTCAATTCTCAATAACTCTTGTAATATAGATCAATCGTCCAATCATTAACCATAACTCAATAAATATCCAGTACATGTTTCCATAAGATAAAACAATCTTAAGGATTTCTAGATCCAATATTACTATGATTCCTTCCAAGCTTAACTACTATCTCCCATTGAAACCTCGTTGATTTATCTATATCTTACTCAAGACTCTTCATATTTCCCGGTACGTCATCAATTTATTTAGAATATTAATTCCTCTGTACTTACCCCCTTAAGTTCCCTTATATATATAACAATCATCAAATTGTAACCCAATGGATATTCATTATGTACCTTCATAAGACAAATAATCATTACGGATTATTTATTTCATTATTGCTATGATTCCCTCCAATTTCCCTTAAGTATGACTACTATTTCCTACTCAAGTTTCACTTATCTGTCTATATCAGTTATCGAACCCTCCTTCAGTATTGTCAATGTCAAATCTCAAGAATTCTCATCACTTATCCTTAAGTACACTGCTATCCTTAAGGGTCACTAATCAATAATCATCAATTTTCATTTTAATATGTAGTCGTTTTCCAAGACTAGTTGACTTTTACTATCTTAACTTGCTTTTGTCTTTCGACAGCCCCAATTCATTTAATGTGTTTCAATACACCAAGTTCTTTCTTGGATCAGTTAAACTATACACTTATGATCTGTACCTCCTATATTCTATGTATATTGTTCATTTCTAATGATTCCCCAGTATATAGTATTCAGTGATAATGATTCTTTCAAGATTTGCCATTTATTCAATCTCGTCTATCCAGTAATCATTCCTATCTATAGCAGTATGTAATTCATTTTAAAGATTATAAATCGTATATTTATTCTATCATTGTTCCCTGAAATTTATTAATTATGAAATCACTTGGCTCATCAATGTCTTTTAATTTTACAAGTGAATAATATGTTAATCTAACACTCGTATATCCATGTTACATACTTTACTTATTTCATGCATAACATCTATCATCAATCATCATCCCTGAACAGTTAACATATAACCTAAGAGTTCTGTCTCTATGTTCGGCTAGCAGTAAATGTTGAAATTCTAAATCAGTATGTAGAGAAATATTTAACAATATTGAGCATTTGTAAACAACTATAAATAATACCTGCGACTACTGGTACAGTAGCCTAATCATCTCCCAATTCACTGTAAAAGATCAATGGTCAGAATTCACGTACAAGTCTATTTATCATGTCAGGATTTACTCTATTTGACATTAGTAATACCGATGCATCAATCTCATTTCCCATGAACCATTATTACAAAACTGTTCCAACACCCAATCTTTTGATATCACTGAGCTTAAGAATTTGACTTAATGCTCCAATCATTTCCTAGCATCACTAGGTTTGGTAGGATAGATGTCGTGATATTGTAGCATTCTAATCCTCAAGTCCTCTGGGGTATACGTCGTTCTAACAGTATCATAAAGGATTCGTAGTATCCAGATTGGGTAAGGTAGCACTGTGTGTTTCTCAGTTACCCTAGTTACATGATAAGGCGGCCGTTCCTCACCTGTAACAGAGGTCCTGATAGCACATCAGTGACTGTCAATTTTCCACATTTTCTCTTTTAACCGTTTATAATCACCGTTATCCATTTTCATAATTTATATTCACTCCTAATCTTCAGTCTCGATTTCTTCTACATCACTAGACCTAACTTCCAAGTATAGGTCACTTGTTAATAATATTCGTGATTTTGCTCTGTATCTCGTGTTCTATACTCAATATTTCTAAACAATAATCCTCAAGGTAACCATTAAAGTTCTCGTGTTTCTCTGTCTAACATTCTCCAATATTAACCTTGCAGATGTGATAGAATCAGTAAATCAATCATCCAAATGTTCAGTTACTAAGTTCAATTCGGCAATTACATGGAAACACAATCAAGTGTGTAAGGATCTCTTAAGGTCTAAACAGGTTATAAATAACTGGAAGGGTACCTGTGGCTATCTGGGTAGTAGTTTAATCTTTCCTTGTCACCAACAAGACTAGTGAGGTAGGTGTGGCACTGGCCGTAGCCTTAACTTTCCGAGGGCAATTCCTTGTTCACCCTGTGGGGTGATCCTTAACGGTGCCACTATTTCGACATATATAGTTGTCTGTTGGGGTGAGCTTGAGGTAGAGATTTGACAATCTCTTCTATAAGGCGCTTAATTCGGTCTAATTGATCCTTCCCTATCCCAATATTCCTAGCATACATCATTGCTCTAAACCATAAGTTTTAGATAAGTATGTCCATAAAAGTCTACTCGTCTATGGTCTAACCAAGTCAATATAATCTATTGAGATATTCCTTTTTGTTAACCTTGTCTATAAGATAACCAGTAAAGATAACCCGTAAATTGTCAAATCAATCAATAAGAGAATGATCAAGGATCGTATGAACTCTATATAAGGAAGGTCAGTTACATCGATTCATTCTATTTCTAGTCCTATCTCCCATGACTCACAATCGAACCTATAGCTCTGATACCAAGCTGTCACGACCCGAAATCCACCCTATGCGGATCTCGTGTCGTGGGGCCGACCCGAAGGCCGTCCCTACTTTTTCCATTCCTGTATCATAGTACTAATATGCAAAGTACTAAAACCTCAAAACAATAACAGCGGAAGTCTTATCAGTAATAGTACATCAGCGGAAGTCTTTCAATACACAATGTTAGCGAAAGTCTTTACAATACATAATATGGTTCTACATAAACAAAATAAGAACCAAACATGACCAGCACCCGAGGGTGGTGAATACATGGGAGAACTTAAAACATAAACTGATGCATTTCCTCAAACATCCTTCTACGTCTTTAGACTCCTACCGGGGTTTCGCGGCATCAGTACCTGAAATGGGGGTGAGGAGGGTGGAATGAGCTACAAGAGCCCAGCAAGTAAATACAGATCTCCGACACTGGTATCGAGGATCATAAAAGAATATGAATCCAAGAATAAGAATATGATAGCCAATCGTAAGAAATAAGATGCTATGATAGCCAATGGGAACAGTTGCCATAAGGGCCAATAAACAATAGAACACAATGTACAATTAGGAGTAAGGGACATAACATCAACATGAAATTCTTAACATGTGAACAGTGGCAAATGAACAGTGGGATCACAATGTGTAATCAGTAGGAATGGCATAACAATGTCCTGGAATTCTCGACGATAATACAATAACAAGAAGGTACTGCCATTATAATTGATCACAATAAATCAATAAAGGAATATCTCGCAATACAAGATAATCACAAGAATAAGGTAATTCAACAGTTACAGTCGAACAATCGTATAAGAGATGCTTTAGTTCTGTGTCAGAGCTTGATATGCCCTCGGTCCTTGGGGGCCCGGTTTACCCCCTTCAGTGCATTCCAGTGTATGGCCATATGTCCGTTCACGGACTCGACCCGAAGGTCTTCAGTGAATTTAAAAGCATCGGATGGATATTGTGACTGAGCACAAATCCAGTATACATAAACATTTCATGATCATACATGATTCCATAGGAGTATATAAAAATGGAATATCATCAATTCAATGGAAACATAACAATAGGCATTTCAAAGCACGGTTCAACATGATAACAATGGTACAACAATAAATCAATGTCCACCAGATAGAACAATATCATATTGTGGAGACAATAACATTAGATACGCTCAGGAGTACAAGTTTGGCAGTAAAAGAATGAACTTGGCTTGATAACACCACATGGAAGAGAAAGGGTATCTACTTACCTCTAATGCGTTGCTAAATCAGTCTCCTGTAGGTTTGCCTTTTCCCGTTGAGTTCCCTATATATCAATAAGTACGTTTCAGAATAATTTCTATTCACCAAATTCTATGCCTTGCTATGATCAGTATTTCTAATACTTATTTAGACTTTTATATGTCCGTTGTTCTTGGAACCTCTTTTTCATAATTTTGACATTACCAATAGATTTGGAAGGTTCAGAATAATAAAAATTCACTAGTTCTTTAATTCAATCGGAGTCCATTTGACTCACCTATGAAGCAGGGGTATTTTGGTCATTTTTACAAGTCGTAACTTTTTGGGACTCCGTCTCGTGAAACGGACCTCACCATTGGACTCAGAGCATGCGAGATAATAAAAATTGACTATTCATTTGCCCTATTTGGACCTCGTTTGACCCACTTTTGAGTCAGGGGTATTTTTGTAAAATTAACATTTAATTAATTTTTCTTTTTGGGCCTTAGTGTAATTTTTCAAAACATTTGGGGCCGGTTCATAAATTCCATAAGCTGCGGTCTGAACCAGTTGGTTCAGACCCCAAAACCCTAAACCGGTCAGCCTTTCTCCTGAACCAAACGGTTCAGTTTCATTCAAGAACCGGAATACAATAAACCCAATTCCCTATCCCTATCCATGGTTCGGTTAACCCCAAAACCCAATTCTATTTATTATCCCAGTTACCAAACAGCCCTAAATCCATTTAAACCAAAAACCCAAAACAACACAGTTTGGCTCCGTTTTTATTTCCGGTCGGGTACCGACCCGATCCAACCCGGATCCGTCCCCGAATAGACCCACGCTTTTCCGATCGTCTTCCCCACGTCTCCGGTAGGTTTCCGACGTGCACTGTCGTCCTCTCCGGCGACGGTGACTCATTTTTAATCATTTTTTAAGCCGTTTTCAATGCCGTTCCATTCCTTTCCCTCTAAGGATCTCGACCCTAGCCTCGACTTGCCCTAAAGCCCTCCCCATCATCACGAAACAGGGGTTTAACATTTTCGGCCGATTTTCCGGCCATGTGGATTCTTTTATTTTATGGCGTTTAAATCACGGTTTTGGCTCAAAAATGTTTCTAGTGTGTTTCTACACTTGTGTAGGCCATTTCTAACAACTCAAAACAAGTTTTTAAACATAAAGTTCATGGAACCCGATTATCCTCCCGAACCTGTAACTCAAATTTTCTCTATGGTTTCTACACCATTTAGCTTCATTCTTTTTGCAATAATTTCTATATTTCATGCTTGTTCAGACCCTACAATTATATCTAAGCTTTATGCTTTAAATCGAAATAACAAAACTGAAATCAATTACCTGGGTTTCGGATTTTGAGCTCACTGTGACTCTCCCACCTTTCTGTTTCTGAACTAATCTCTCTCCCTTCTTCTCCCCTTCAGTTCCTGACCCTTCTTTCCTTTTCTAACCTCTCATCTCTCAAACCCGTATACATATATATATATATACAAAACACTCACCGCCTCTTCTCTCTCTACCTTATCTCTCTCTCTCTCTCTCTCTCTCTTGCAGTCATCCTTGACTGCAGAGAATTGCCCCTTAAATCTCCTCCATCCACGTACCTCATATACATATATATACTTACATATATACATATATCACATATACACACACCACCAAGTCGGTTGGTGTGGTTTCCCAAACACACACACACACAGTGATGCACACACACACACACAGTGATGCACACACACTGATATTTGTATTGGAACTTCCCTTCTTTCGATTTTATTTCCTTTCATTTAATTATATTGTATTATGATATATATATATATCATCCAACCGTATATATATATATATATATGTATATATAATATTCATAATCATTTAAATTTACTTAAAAAAATTATGCGTCGACATTCACTTGCACGTTTTTCAGTAATTCGGCTTCCGGTGCAACGGCACCCGGACACCCGTGACTGTTTGCCTCTCGTACCTATGCATCGTAATTAAACAATACAGTCTATTACGCATCCACTTTTATTTATGTCATTTCACGGCTTATAATTCGGGATTACATTTTATAGCCCGGTCCAGCCCGGTGCACATGCTATATCCCGGGTCGGGATATTACACAGCCTGTAAAAAAAAAAACACAAGTAAATCAATCAGAACAGATGTAACAAAAAGATGAATAAATGAATACACTTTTCCTTACCCTTATGTTGGAGACCAGAATGTCTCTAGCAATCTGACGGGGCTTCGCGCCCTTAAAGCATTTTGCGGTTGAAGCCTACAACTCCTCGTAGGCTATCTTTATAGCCTTCTCTCCACTACCAACCTTGATGATGCCAATCGCGATAGTGTTCAGCTTCCTCTTACCACGGGGGGTCGAGCTCGTGGCTAGGACTGGAGGCGAGGGTAGCTCCTTTCGAGCAACAGGTGTCTCTCGCTTCTCGGAGACAGTACGCTCTGAAGAGTTGGAGGTTCTAACTTTAGTCCTCTTTTTCTTTTGAGGAGGGGGAGAGGCATACCTAGAGGGCTTCCTAGTCTTCTTCGGGCCCGATGTCCAGCTCGACAGTGCAGACTTCTTTAAGGCAGCCGACTTGCTCTTGACCAAACTCGCCACCATGAAGTTCTAAAACATCAAAATCCAGTCATGAGGTCAACTGAAGGGATTCAGGAGCTGTCGATACTTCTCCTGGGGCTTTGGAGTGAAGACTAACCTCCTCCAAGCATTCTTATCTGTAACACAGCATAGAAAACAATGAAGGGTTAGAAAAAAAAAAAAACCAAAGAAAGAAAAAAGAAGCCAATAACCAAAAGTCTATGGGCTCACCTTTAAAGCCAGTGTATTGAGGAAAGAAACTCATCTGGTCCTTGTTTTTTTCTTGTTCCCAACCTTCGTTAACGAATAAGTGCCACTTCTTCCATGTCTTGTTGAAAATGGGTACCAATGTCAATAGCTTGAACCACTTATCGAAGGACCTGTAATAAGGTCCCTCCGATCTGAGGTACTTCATATCCATGTTGCTTCGGATGAGGTCCAGATCTACCTCAACCCCATTCTTATAACCTAACACTAAGAAGGCCATAAGCTGCCTCCAGCTTTTGATATTTAGCTCAGTAGGACAAATTTTGAACCAGGAAAAAAATTCGTCTAGGAGGGGGTGTAGTAAAAATAGCACACTGACTTCGAACCATTCATGGTAGGCATAGATTTCCCCCTTCATGATGTCTAAGCGACGATCTAACTTTTTGGGGACCCTATAGGTCATATTCTTCGGAAATCCAAAATTCTTCCTAAGGGAATTTAATATTTCCTCAGTCATAGCACTCTCACCCTCTTCCCTTGGAGATTGGCCAGATGTGCCAACCTCCCTATTTCTAGACTCAAGGTGCACTTCAAGGAGCAGCACCCCTCAGTCATCACTAAAAGAACTACCCATTTCACCCACAGAAAGCCCCCCTTGAGTGTCTACGTCAATCATCTCTCTATCTCCTACACTAGCAGATGATGTACCGGACAACGACATTATGGCAGAAGGGAAGAAACAAATCCAAAAAAATAAAAAATGGGAGAGGGAAAGTAGAAAAGAGTTATTACTATACTAGGATTAAAAAGGTTACCGACTCACCGAATGTAACACCCCGACTCTGTATAATTAATAATTAAATAATTAATTATTAATTAGTACCGGCTTAGGGAATAATTAAGGAATTAACCTTAATCTCCCGGTGGTCACACTAGACCAATAGAATGACAAAACATGTCCGAGAATAGGGTATAATACCCAAACCTAATTATCCATTAATTAGGTGAAATAGTGTCAATTTAACACTGACGGAATTCGAATTAGTTAATCCTGAAAATCCCGAATGACTAATAAATGACACGGAACCTCTGACACTGTAGATAACTGAAATATGAAACTCTCGGAACAAACCGCATCGAAAAAGGAGTTACGGAATAAAAGTTATGAGGCAAACATCAGAAACTGAATTACTGCGCAGCCAAACGTGGCCTTAACCAAAAATGGTGAAAAAGGGGCCAAATGGGAGGCCAAGGGAATTGAACCCTTGACCTTTGAGAGGGAATGAATTTTTCTCAAAAAATAACCAACTGGGCTGGTGGCATCTTTGTGACCATATATACAATGAAATGTATATACATACAATTCTGAATAGGCTGCCACCCAAATCAACCAATGACAACCCATGCAAACCCCACATGATTACTCCCCTCAGCCACCTCAGCTCACCTGACTCTCTGATTTTCAATCACCTCAACCCTGCACATACATATAGAGATATATATGTATAAGTGTATAGGTAATATACATGATATGGTGATTCATTGTGGACACAAAAATAGGTTCTGTGTATAAATCAGAACAGAGTGAATGAGAGACAGATCTGTTGGGGTAAGACACCTAAAGAGAGAGGGCTGCATGTGTGTATGTGTTCATGGCTTGAGAGCACATCCAAGGGTGTGCATGCATGTGAGGGATAATGGCATCTCCATTTGAGATGCACAAGAAGGAAGGGAACTGAGGCTACGGAGGTGCCAAAGGACGCAAACGAGCCATGGAAAAAGGGTCAACCACTGTTTAAAAGGTAAACCCAAAAACTGCTAAAAATTTCCTGTTTGAATTTTGGGTACTGTTTAGATAGTTCTAATCCATGCAAACTGTATATATAAGCCCCTGTGAGTCTTAGAACTGTTCTAGGACAACTTAGAATGGTCGGAATAGCCTAGAACCCCAAAACCGTGAGTGAAACCACCATTGATGGACCTCGAATGTGCAGGTCTGAAACAACCCTCACCAAGTTGAATTTGGTTGGTCAAGACCTAATCTAGAGGTCACAAGGATTCCAAAAATACCAACCCGCGACCCTAGAGCACTGATTTGGACCCTCAAAACCGCAGATGCAGGCCTCGGGTTTGAAACCCAGACCTTGTAATCGACTCCTACACTGAATGCTCGTAATTAGGACCTCAAGCCCATGATACAAGGATCATTTTGAGACAAACCGCATCAGATTTGGTGGAGAAATGAGGCCCCACGACCGAACTGAAACTCTGTAGGATAATCGACTAAACAGAGCTTGATCCTTAGATTCGAAGCTCAAAACCGATGCCAAATCATTGGTCTCACATCCAGGAATGTTTTGGAATCAAAACATATTGAAAACTGTACCTGAAACTTCACGAAATAGAGAAATCGTGAAACTGTGAATTAGGGCAACACCGAGTTGTCGTTGGGGACGATGGAGTCGACTCGGCCGAGTTGACCGAGTCGAACCGAGTTAGCGAGTTGACACGGACACGTGTCACTCTACGGGCGTGCCACCGTTTTAATGGTACGGCACCGTTTGGCTTACCTGATTTGTTTTAAATCAAATTCTGTCTGTTTGGATGCGGAACTAATAAATTAAAATCAGGTTTTGGGGATAAGCTATCCGAGGATTAAGGGCCAAATTTGGGGTTAACCAGGATATCTAATTCCGGTTTTCTGAAGGAACTGAACCGGTTGGTTCTTGATGGTTTTGGACCGGTTCAACTGATGAACCCTTGAACCCTTGGGTTTGAACCTCTAAATTATGAAATTGTATTTTGACCCCCAAATACTTTCTGAAAATTACGGAATTACCCCAACTGTTTTGGGGAATTACACAGTGGCCCAGATTTTAGAAAATTTGTTCATTTAAGCCCTGAATAAATTAATTAAATAATAAAATAATTATTTAATTATTTTATTAAATAGGTAAAATTACAATTTTACCCCTGGACATTAAATATGTCAAACGAAGTCCAAATTAAGTAAATAAATAGTGTATTTTCACTATTTCAAATATTCTGGACTCAATGGTACAGTCCGATTTTGGAAATACAGTCCCGAAAAATACAGACCCGTAAGTGATAAATGACCGAACTGCCCCTGATGGTACCCAGACCCAAATAAAAATATCAGATAGCCTATTTTGACTATCTCGGGCATTCTGAACTCAACGGTGAGGTCCGTTTAATGAACTGAGGTCCCGAAAAATACAGACACGTAGGTGTAAATGACTGAATTGCCCTTAATGATACCCAGGGCCGATTAAACATAACAGACAGTCCAATTTCACTATGTTGGACGCTCTGGACCCAATGGTGAGGTCCATTTTATGAACTGACGTGCCGAAAAATGCGACACATGAAATTACCAAATTACCCCTGATACCGTACGAGACCTAAACAAAGTCCGATTGGGACGAAACTGATACCGGTAGGAGCCCAGACACTGGTGAGACTGTATACTTGATTAGATGACGAATCGGGGTCAGAATTACACAAAACGTAAAATGACCAAAATACCCCTGAGCACTGTAAGTGCAAAGTAGAGGTCAAACTGATCTGATAAATTATCATAGGGATAATTATGAACACTGAAGGGCTAAATAAGACTCCGAAACAGTCAACGCGTAAAATGAGAAATGACCGATGTGTCCCGACGATCTAAAGCAGATACCAAATGAAGTCCAAGGGACTTACAAATTTATACATGAGATATATGGGACGTTCTGAGGACCATGATAGGGTCCGGGATAAGAATGGCAAAATTACCATTTTGCCCCTAAGACTAAATAAGTACCCAACTGATACCGATTAAAGTCTAAAAGACTTAAAACTTCATATATACGATATATGGGATATTCTGAGGACCATAACAGGGTCCGGGATAAGAATGGCAAAATTACCATTTTGCCCCTATGGTTAAAATGAGAACCTAACTGATACCGATTGGAGTCCAAAGGACGTAGAACTTTGTACTTAAGATATAAAGACTATTCCGAAGACCACGACAGGGTCCGGGACAAGAATGGTAAAATTACCATTTTGCCCCTAAGGTTGAATGAGTGCCTGACTGATAACAATTGAAGTCTAAATGACTTAGGATATAATCCTAATAACTGCTAAGCCTAATTAAAGAAAGAAATAGCCTCGGGTGAGACCCAATGGAAGGGCGATAGGCTACTAGGCTATCTTAGGTAATCCGATAGATACCTAAGATGACGAATGAGACCTGAATGGATGAGTTCTGATCTGTCTGTGATTGATGATTATTATTCAGGATATACATGGAGATGCCTGACGTACCTGGAGGTTATCGGATTATTTATGCAAGGAAATAAGCGTAAAGTTTGTGAGTAACTTCTGACACTGTTTTGATACTGTCCCTTGATTTACTGATCTGTTTTGAATGCAATTATTTAAGTGCAAATATTTAAATGCATGTTTTCCGTACTATATCACTTATGACATGGTTTTAGTCTTTTTAAATAATTGACTATATTCCTGATCCCTGTGCTAGCATTCCGTACTGTTTTGCCTGTTTTGAACTGTTGAGATAAAATGGATATATTGAACCATTATTTCCAAAACGATAAAATAAACCATGTGATATAGGCAAAGAACAACATTTTGTTGTATCGTACCGCTTTGTATAGTATACTGTCTGAATGCTATATTGTTTAAATGTATGTACTTAATGTACGCCCTTTGTACCACATTCCACGTGATGTGCTTGTGTCCTTCGAATTAGGAATTCCGTTCAGTTCGGTTATGTGCTGTCCGTTAATGATATGTCTGCCTCGGTTGTTATGTTCCGTCCGGTTCTGACATGTTCCGTCCGTTAATGATATTAGGTCCGCCTTGATTGATATATGGTCCAGTTCCGTTAGTCTGCCTCGATTGATATGTTCCGTCCGGTTCTGACATGTTCCGTCCGTTAATGATGTTAAGTCCGCCTTGATTGATATATGGTCCAGTTCCGTTATGATCCGTCCGTTGATGATATGTCTTTGCTTTGACTAAAGTTTTGTTCTGTTCGATTCTGTTATGTTCCGTTCATTGATAATGTGTCTGCCTTGATTGATATATGGTCCAGTTCCGTTGTGTATTGTCCGTTGATGATACGTCTGTCTTGATTGAGATATTGTTCAGTCCAGTTATGATTAGTTCCGACAGTGATGTGTCCCTGACTTGATTGTTATATTGTTTCTACCCGGTTCCGTTATGTTGTGTCCTGTTCATGATTTGCCTGTGTCCTGATTAGTGTATTGTTTCCGTTTAGTTCCGTTATAATTTTATCCGTTCGCGATATGCCTTTGCTTGACTGATGTATTGTTACCGTCCGATTCCGTTATATTCCGTCCGTTAATGTTATGTCTGCCTTGATTGATATGTTACCGTCCGATTCCGTTATATTCCGTCCGTTAATGTTATGTCTGCCTTGATTGATATGTTCCGTCCGGTTCCGACATGTTCCGTCCGTTGATGATCTGTCTGTCTTGATTGATATAAGGTCCAGTTCCGTTATGATTCGTTCCGTTATTGAAGAGTCTGTGTCTTGACCGATATATTAGCAATAGTTATTGTTCTGACCGATTGGTTATGTCATGTTCCGATCCGTTTGTATTGTCTGTCCGATTCTGTTTTATTGTACTAGACTGCTTATGAAATGGATTTATAAAAATAGTTATTTTTGTAATGACTAAATTATCCATGTGCCTTGGGAGCACAAAACTGGTTCTGAAACCCATGATAGGGAATCTGTGTTACTCACTGGGCTTATTTAAGCTCACACCATTATTCTGACATTTTTCAGGAATTACCTCCATTGGATTAGAAGGTACTATGACATGACGTGAATAGGCCAAGTGGCATCGCAAGTAAGGATCTGACGGCACTGAATTGTAGAGACTGGTTTATTGTGGATTGAACCTGGTTATTCCGGTGAGTGGTATGTTATGACTGACTTGACTATTATATACTAGATAGACATGGCTCATGGAACTAATGGTACTCTAGAGATATTAGATCTGCTCTGTTGTTATATGCTTGATTTTAGTTATGCTCTGAGATTAGAATTGTTGACTGACTGGATTTAGTCTTGCTCTGTGATACATATACTTATGATGGATAAGTGAGTTGCATTCCCGTGACACAAAGAAAAAGTTTTAAATTCCGCTGCATCTGACCCTACAGTTGGAGTGCAATTTGTCGGAAAGTTCAGAATTTGCCTTTGGTTGGTCGCGTCGCGACCAACTGGCAGTCACGTCCTCGACATCCGCGTAGGGTGGGGTTCGGGATGTGACAAGAGGTGGTATCAGAGCAAATGTTGAAAGATAATTAAGGTTATCAAAAACTGAAGTTGGTAAAGTTTTGAAATCAACCAGTATCACAGAGCAATATCAGAGCATTAGGTTATGGATTAAGAATCACAGAGTACCTGAGCCATAGATCTTAAGTTCCACTTTGGGAGATCTGATGTGGAGTTATGAAAGTCTTCATAATAGACGATAAGCCTGTAATTTTGAGGCATCTGAGGACTGGGGATTTTCTGGGTCTGATATGAACTGGTGTAATTTAAGGTTGTAGACTCATGATACTTAGAGAGATGTCCATACGAATAATTATGGACATAGCAACCGAAAGGAAATGACAGTGGGTTTGTTGACTCCGACATTGACACTTGTAATTATGAGTAGCAAGTGAATCACTTGAGGGATCACATGAGATTAAATGATCCTAGTGGATGATTTCCACTTATTTGAGGATGACTACCTGATTGATCTGATATGAGATAGGTCTGATAATTGAATCTTGAGGAGATTATACAATTGTGACTGTAAAGTCTGACCGAATGGGAATATCTGTATCTGATATGGAGTCTGTATGGAACTGATACAAAATATCCTCTTGATAGGAAAATAGTATCCCAAATGATACGGCGGTCCGAGAGACAAATGAAAAGGGGAGATTATGATGATAGAATCTCCTAGATAAGACCAACCAAGTTTTGAGGACAAAACTTTTCTGAAGAGGGGTAGGATGTAACACCCCGACTCTGTATAATTAATAATTAAATAATTAATTATTAATTAGTACCGGCTTAGGGAATAATTAAGGAATTAACCTTAATCTCCCGGTGGTCACACTAGACCAATAGAATGACAAAACATGTCCGAGAATAGGGTATAATACCCAAACCTAATTATCCATTAATTAGGTGAAATAGTGTCAATTTAACACTGACGGAATTCGAATTAGTTAATCCTGAAAATCCTGAATGACTAATAAATGACACGGAACCTCTGACACTGTAGATAACTGAAATATGAAACTCTCGGAACAAACCGCATCGAAAAAGGAGTTACGGAATAAAAGTTATGAGGCAAACATCAGAAACTGAATTACTGCGCAGCCAAACGTGGCCTTAACCAAAAATGGTGAAAAAGGGGCCAAATGGGAGGCCAAGGGAATTGAACCCTTGACCTTTGAGAGGGAATGAATTTTTCTCAAAAAATAACCAACTGGGCTGGTGGCATCTTTGTGACCATATATACAATGAAATGTATATACATACAATTCTGAATAGGCTGCCACCCAAATCAACCAATGACAACCCATGCAAACCCCACATGATTACTCCCCTCAGCCACCTCAGCTCACCTGACTCTCTGATTTTCAATCACCTCAACCCTGCACATACATATAGAGATATATATGTATAAGTGTATAGGTAATATACATGATATGGTGATTCATTGTGGACACAAAAATAGGTTCTGTGTATAAATCAGAACAGAGTGAATGAGAGACAGATCTGTTGGGGTAAGACACCTAAAGAGAGAGGGCTGCATGTGTGTATGTGTTCATGGCTTGAGAGCACATCCAAGGGTGTGCATGCATGTGAGGGATAATGGCATCTCCATTTGAGATGCACAAGAAGGAAGGGAACTGAGGCTACGGAGGTGCCAAAGGACACAAACGAGCCATGGAAAAAGGGTCAACCACTGTTTAAAAGGTAAACCCAAAAACTGCTAAAAATTTCCTGTTTGAATTTTGGGTACTGTTTAGATAGTTCTAATCCATGCAAACTGTATATATAAGCCCCTATGAGTCTTAGAACTGTTCTAGGACAACTTAGAATGGTCGGAATAGCCTAGAACCCCAAAACCGTGAGTGAAACCACCATTGATGGACCTCGAATGTGCAGGTCTGAAACAACCCTCACCAAGTTGAATTTGGTTGGTCAAGACCTAATCTAGAGGTCACAAGGATTCCAAAAATACCAACCCGCGACCCTAGAGCACTGATTTGGACCCTCAAAACCGCAGATGCAGGCCTCGGGTTTGAAACCCAGACCTTGTAATCGACTCCTACACTGAATGCTCGTAATTAGGACCTCAAGCCCATGATACAAGGATCATTTTGAGACAAACCGCATCAGATTTGGTGGAGAAATGAGGCCCCACGACCGAACTGAAACTCTGTAGGATAATCGACTAAACAGAGCTTGATCCTTAGATTCGAAGCTCAAAACCGATGCCAAATCATTGGTCTCACATCCAGGAATGTTTTGGAATCAAAACATATTGAAAACTGTACCTGAAACTTCACGAAATAGAGAAATCGTGAAACTGTGAATTAGGGCAACACCGAGTTGTCGTTGGGGACGATGGAGTCGACTCAGCCGAGTTGACCGAGTCGAACCGAGTTAGCGAGTTGACACGGACACGTGTCACTCTACGGGCGTGCCACCGTTTTAATGGTACGGCACCGTTTGGCTTACCTGATTTGTTTTAAATCAAATTCTGTCTGTTTGGATGCGGAACTAATAAATTAAAATCAGGTTTTGGGGATAAGCTATCCGAGGATTAAGGGCCAAATTTGGGGTTAACCAGGATATCTAATTCCGGTTTTCTGAAGGAACTGAACCGGTTGGTTCTTGATGGTTTTGGACCGGTTCAACTGATGAACCCTTGAACCCTTGGGTTTGAACCTCTAAATTATGAAATTGTATTTTGACCCCCAAATACTTTCTGAAAATTACGGAATTACCCCAACTGTTTTGGGGAATTACACAGTGGCCCAGATTTTAGAAAATTTGTTCATTTAAGCCCTGAATAAATTAATTAAATAATAAAATAATTATTTAATTATTTTATTAAATAGGTAAAATTACAATTTTACCCCTGGACATTAAATATGTCAAACGAAGTCCAAATTAAGTAAATAAATAGTGTATTTTCACTATTTCAAATATTCTGGACTCAATGGTACAGTCCGATTTTGGAAATACAGTCCCGAAAAATACAGACCCGTAAGTGATAAATGACCGAACTGCCCCTGATGGTACCCAGACCCAAATAAAAATATCAGATAGCCTATTTTGACTATCTCGGGCATTCTGAACTCAACGGTGAGGTCCGTTTAATGAACTGAGGTCCCGAAAAATACAGACACGTAGGTGTAAATGACTGAATTGCCCTTAATGATACCCAGGGCCGATTAAACATAACAGACAGTCCAATTTCACTATGTTGGACGCTCTGGACCCAATGGTGAGGTCCATTTTATGAACTGACGTGCCGAAAAATGCGACACATGAAATTACCAAATTACCCCTGATACCGTACGAGACCTAAACAAAGTCCGATTGGGACGAAACTGATACCGGTAGGAGCCCAGACACTGGTGAGACTGTATACTTGATTAGATGACGAATCGGGGTCAGAATTACACAAAACGTAAAATGACCAAAATACCCCTGAGCACTGTAAGTGCAAAGTAGAGGTCAAACTGATCTGATAAATTATCATAGGGATAATTATGAACACTGAAGGGCTAAATAAGACTCCGAAACAGTCAACGCGTAAAATGAGAAATGACCGATGTGTCCCGACGATCTAAAGCAGATACCAAATGAAGTCCAAGGGACTTACAAATTTATACATGAGATATATGGGACGTTCTGAGGACCATGATAGGGTCCGGGATAAGAATGGCAAAATTACCATTTTGCCCCTAAGACTAAATAAGTACCCAACTGATACCGATTAAAGTCTAAAAGACTTAAAACTTCATATATACGATATATGGGATATTCTGAGGACCATAACAGGGTCCGGGATAAGAATGGCAAAATTACCATTTTGCCCCTATGGTTAAAATGAGAACCTAACTGATACCGATTGGAGTCCAAAGGACGTAGAACTTTGTACTTAAGATATAAAGACTATTCCGAAGACCACGACAGGGTCCGGGACAAGAATGGTAAAATTACCATTTTGCCCCTAAGGTTGAATGAGTGCCTGACTGATAACAATTGAAGTCTAAATGACTTAGGATATAATCCTAATAACTGCTAAGCCTAATTAAAGAAAGAAATAGCCTCGGGTGAGACCCAATGGAAGGGCGATAGGCTACTAGGCTATCTTAGGTAATCCGATAGATACCTAAGATGACGAATGAGACCTGAATGGATGAGTTCTGATCTGTCTGTGATTGATGATTATTATTCAGGATATACATGGAGATGCCTGACGTACCTGGAGGTTATCGGATTATTTATGCAAGGAAATAAGCGTAAAGTTTGTGAGTAACTTCTGACACTGTTTTGATACTGTCCCTTGATTTACTGATCTGTTTTGAATGCAATTATTTAAGTGCAAATATTTAAATGCATGTTTTCCGTACTATATCACTTATGACATGGTTTTAGTCTTTTTAAATAATTGACTATATTCCTGATCCCTGTGCTAGCATTCCGTACTGTTTTGCCTGTTTTGAACTGTTGAGATAAAATGGATATATTGAACCATTATTTCCAAAACGATAAAATAAACCATGTGATATAGGCAAAGAACAACATTTTGTTGTATCGTACCGCTTTGTATAGTATACTGTCTGAATGCTATATTGTTTAAATGTATGTACTTAATGTACGCCCTTTGTACCACATTCCACGTGATGTGCTTGTGTCCTTCGAATTAGGAATTCCGTTCAGTTCGGTTATGTGCTGTCCGTTAATGATATGTCTGCCTCGGTTGTTATGTTCCGTCCGGTTCTGACATGTTCCGTCCGTTAATGATATTAGGTCCGCCTTGATTGATATATGGTCCAGTTCCGTTAGTCTGCCTCGATTGATATGTTCCGTCCGGTTCTGACATGTTCCGTCCGTTAATGATGTTAAGTCCGCCTTGATTGATATATGGTCCAGTTCCGTTATGATCCGTCCGTTGATGATATGTCTTTGCTTTGACTAAAGTTTTGTTCTGTTCGATTCTGTTATGTTCCGTTCATTGATAATGTGTCTGCCTTGATTGATATATGGTCCAGTTCCGTTGTGTATTGTCCGTTGATGATACGTCTGTCTTGATTGAGATATTGTTCAGTCCAGTTATGATTAGTTCCGACAGTGATGTGTCCCTGACTTGATTGTTATATTGTTTCTACCCGGTTCCGTTATGTTGTGTCCTGTTCATGATTTGCCTGTGTCCTGATTAGTGTATTGTTTCCGTTTAGTTCCGTTATAATTTTATCCGTTCGCGATATGCCTTTGCTTGACTGATGTATTGTTACCGTCCGATTCCGTTATATTCCGTCCGTTAATGTTATGTCTGCCTTGATTGATATGTTACCGTCCGATTCCGTTATATTCCGTCCGTTAATGTTATGTCTGCCTTGATTGATATGTTCCGTCCGGTTCCGACATGTTCCGTCCGTTGATGATCTGTCTGTCTTGATTGATATAAGGTCCAGTTCCGTTATGATTCGTTCCGTTATTGAAGAGTCTGTGTCTTGACCGATATATTAGCAATAGTTATTGTTCTGACCGATTGGTTATGTCATGTTCCGATCCGTTTGTATTGTCTGTCCGATTCTGTTTTATTGTACTAGACTGCTTATGAAATGGATTTATAAAAATAGTTATTTTTGTAATGACTAAATTATCCATGTGCCTTGGGAGCACAAAACTGGTTCTGAAACCCATGATAGGGAATCTGTGTTACTCACTGGGCTTATTTAAGCTCACACCATTATTCTGACATTTTTCAGGAATTACCTCCATTGGATTAGAAGGTACTATGACATGACGTGAATAGGCCAAGTGGCATCGCAAGTAAGGATCTGACGGCACTGAATTGTAGAGACTGGTTTATTGTGGATTGAACCTGGTTATTCCGGTGAGTGGTATGTTATGACTGACTTGACTATTATATACTAGATAGACATGGCTCATGGAACTAATGGTACTCTAGAGATATTAGATCTGCTCTGTTGTTATATGCTTGATTTTAGTTATGCTCTGAGATTAGAATTGTTGACTGACTGGATTTAGTCTTGCTCTGTGATACATATACTTATGATGGATAAGTGAGTTGCATTCCCGTGACACAAAGAAAAAGTTTTAAATTCCGCTGCATCTGACCCTACAGTTGGAGTGCAATTTGTCGGAAAGTTCAGAATTTGCCTTTGGTTGGTCGCGTCGCGACCAACTGGCAGTCACGTCCTCGACATCCGCGTAGGGTGGGGTTCGGGATGTGACAAGAGGTGGTATCAGAGCAAATGTTGAAAGATAATTAAGGTTATCAAAAACTGAAGTTGGTAAAGTTTTGAAATCAACCAGTATCACAGAGCAATATCAGAGCATTAGGTTATGGATTAAGAATCACAGAGTACCTGAGCCATAGATCTTAAGTTCCACTTTGGGAGATCTGATGTGGAGTTATGAAAGTCTTCATAATAGACGATAAGCCTGTAATTTTGAGGCATCTGAGGACTGGGGATTTTCTGGGTCTGATATGAACTGGTGTAATTTAAGGTTGTAGACTCATGATACTTAGAGAGATGTCCATACGAATAATTATGGACATAGCAACCGAAAGGAAATGACAGTGGGTTTGTTGACTCCGACATTGACACTTGTAATTATGAGTAGCAAGTGAATCACTTGAGGGATCACATGAGATTAAATGATCCTAGTGGATGATTTCCACTTATTTGAGGATGACTACCTGATTGATCTGATATGAGATAGGTCTGATAATTGAATCTTGAGGAGATTATACAATTGTGACTGTAAAGTCTGACCGAATGGGAATATCTGTATCTGATATGGAGTCTGTATGGAACTGATACAAAATATCCTCTTGATAGGAAAATAGTATCCCAAATGATACGGCGGTCCGAGAGACAAATGAAAAGGGGAGATTATGATGATAGAATCTCCTAGATAAGACCAACCAAGTTTTGAGGACAAAACTTTTCTGAAGAGGGGTAGGATGTAACACCCCGACTCTGTATAATTAATAATTAAATAATTAATTATTAATTAGTACCGGCTTAGGGAATAATTAAGGAATTAACCTTAATCTCCCGGTGGTCACACTAGACCAATAGAATGACAAAACATGTCCGAGAATAGGGTATAATACCCAAACCTAATTATCCATTAATTAGGTGAAATAGTGTCAATTTAACACTGACGGAATTCGAATTAGTTAATCCTGAAAATCCTGAATGACTAATAAATGACACGGAACCTCTGACACTGTAGATAACTGAAATATGAAACTCTCGGAACAAACCGCATCGAAAAAGGAGTTACGGAATAAAAGTTATGAGGCAAACATCAGAAACTGAATTACTGCGCAGCCAAACGTGGCCTTAACCAAAAATGGTGAAAAAGGGGCCAAATGGGAGGCCAAGGGAATTGAACCCTTGACCTTTGAGAGGGAATGAATTTTTCTCAAAAAATAACCAACTGGGCTGGTGGCATCTTTGTGACCATATATACAATGAAATGTATATACATACAATTCTGAATAGGCTGCCACCCAAATCAACCAATGACAACCCATGCAAACCCCACATGATTACTCCCCTCAGCCACCTCAGCTCACCTGACTCTCTGATTTTCAATCACCTCAACCCTGCACATACATATAGAGATATATATGTATAAGTGTATAGGTAATATACATGATATGGTGATTCATTGTGGACACAAAAATAGGTTCTGTGTATAAATCAGAACAGAGTGAATGAGAGACAGATCTGTTGGGGTAAGACACCTAAAGAGAGAGGGCTGCATGTGTGTATGTGTTCATGGCTTGAGAGCACATCCAAGGGTGTGCATGCATGTGAGGGATAATGGCATCTCCATTTGAGATGCACAAGAAGGAAGGGAACTGAGGCTACGGAGGTGCCAAAGGACACAAACGAGCCATGGAAAAAGGGTCAACCACTGTTTAAAAGGTAAACCCAAAAACTGCTAAAAATTTCCTGTTTGAATTTTGGGTACTGTTTAGATAGTTCTAATCCATGCAAACTGTATATATAAGCCCCTATGAGTCTTAGAACTGTTCTAGGACAACTTAGAATGGTCGGAATAGCCTAGAACCCCAAAACCGTGAGTGAAACCACCATTGATGGACCTCGAATGTGCAGGTCTGAAACAACCCTCACCAAGTTGAATTTGGTTGGTCAAGACCTAATCTAGAGGTCACAAGGATTCCAAAAATACCAACCCGCGACCCTAGAGCACTGATTTGGACCCTCAAAACCGCAGATGCAGGCCTCGGGTTTGAAACCCAGACCTTGTAATCGACTCCTACACTGAATGCTCGTAATTAGGACCTCAAGCCCATGATACAAGGATCATTTTGAGACAAACCGCATCAGATTTGGTGGAGAAATGAGGCCCCACGACCGAACTGAAACTCTGTAGGATAATCGACTAAACAGAGCTTGATCCTTAGATTCGAAGCTCAAAACCGATGCCAAATCATTGGTCTCACATCCAGGAATGTTTTGGAATCAAAACATATTGAAAACTGTACCTGAAACTTCACGAAATAGAGAAATCGTGAAACTGTGAATTAGGGCAACACCGAGTTGTCGTTGGGGACGATGGAGTCGACTCAGCCGAGTTGACCGAGTCGAACCGAGTTAGCGAGTTGACACGGACACGTGTCACTCTACGGGCGTGCCACCGTTTTAATGGTACGGCACCGTTTGGCTTACCTGATTTGTTTTAAATCAAATTCTGTCTGTTTGGATGCGGAACTAATAAATTAAAATCAGGTTTTGGGGATAAGCTATCCGAGGATTAAGGGCCAAATTTGGGGTTAACCAGGATATCTAATTCCGGTTTTCTGAAGGAACTGAACCGGTTGGTTCTTGATGGTTTTGGACCGGTTCAACTGATGAACCCTTGAACCCTTGGGTTTGAACCTCTAAATTATGAAATTGTATTTTGACCCCCAAATACTTTCTGAAAATTACGGAATTACCCCAACTGTTTTGGGGAATTACACAGTGGCCCAGATTTTAGAAAATTTGTTCATTTAAGCCCTGAATAAATTAATTAAATAATAAAATAATTATTTAATTATTTTATTAAATAGGTAAAATTACAATTTTACCCCTGGACATTAAATATGTCAAACGAAGTCCAAATTAAGTAAATAAATAGTGTATTTTCACTATTTCAAATATTCTGGACTCAATGGTACAGTCCGATTTTGGAAATACAGTCCCGAAAAATACAGACCCGTAAGTGATAAATGACCGAACTGCCCCTGATGGTACCCAGACCCAAATAAAAATATCAGATAGCCTATTTTGACTATCTCGGGCATTCTGAACTCAACGGTGAGGTCCGTTTAATGAACTGAGGTCCCGAAAAATACAGACACGTAGGTGTAAATGACTGAATTGCCCTTAATGATACCCAGGGCCGATTAAACATAACAGACAGTCCAATTTCACTATGTTGGACGCTCTGGACCCAATGGTGAGGTCCATTTTATGAACTGACGTGCCGAAAAATGCGACACATGAAATTACCAAATTACCCCTGATACCGTACGAGACCTAAACAAAGTCCGATTGGGACGAAACTGATACCGGTAGGAGCCCAGACACTGGTGAGACTGTATACTTGATTAGATGACGAATCGGGGTCAGAATTACACAAAACGTAAAATGACCAAAATACCCCTGAGCACTGTAAGTGCAAAGTAGAGGTCAAACTGATCTGATAAATTATCATAGGGATAATTATGAACACTGAAGGGCTAAATAAGACTCCGAAACAGTCAACGCGTAAAATGAGAAATGACCGATGTGTCCCGACGATCTAAAGCAGATACCAAATGAAGTCCAAGGGACTTACAAATTTATACATGAGATATATGGGACGTTCTGAGGACCATGATAGGGTCCGGGATAAGAATGGCAAAATTACCATTTTGCCCCTAAGACTAAATAAGTACCCAACTGATACCGATTAAAGTCTAAAAGACTTAAAACTTCATATATACGATATATGGGATATTCTGAGGACCATAACAGGGTCCGGGATAAGAATGGCAAAATTACCATTTTGCCCCTATGGTTAAAATGAGAACCTAACTGATACCGATTGGAGTCCAAAGGACGTAGAACTTTGTACTTAAGATATAAAGACTATTCCGAAGACCACGACAGGGTCCGGGACAAGAATGGTAAAATTACCATTTTGCCCCTAAGGTTGAATGAGTGCCTGACTGATAACAATTGAAGTCTAAATGACTTAGGATATAATCCTAATAACTGCTAAGCCTAATTAAAGAAAGAAATAGCCTCGGGTGAGACCCAATGGAAGGGCGATAGGCTACTAGGCTATCTTAGGTAATCCGATAGATACCTAAGATGACGAATGAGACCTGAATGGATGAGTTCTGATCTGTCTGTGATTGATGATTATTATTCAGGATATACATGGAGATGCCTGACGTACCTGGAGGTTATCGGATTATTTATGCAAGGAAATAAGCGTAAAGTTTGTGAGTAACTTCTGACACTGTTTTGATACTGTCCCTTGATTTACTGATCTGTTTTGAATGCAATTATTTAAGTGCAAATATTTAAATGCATGTTTTCCGTACTATATCACTTATGACATGGTTTTAGTCTTTTTAAATAATTGACTATATTCCTGATCCCTGTGCTAGCATTCCGTACTGTTTTGCCTGTTTTGAACTGTTGAGATAAAATGGATATATTGAACCATTATTTCCAAAACGATAAAATAAACCATGTGATATAGGCAAAGAACAACATTTTGTTGTATCGTACCGCTTTGTATAGTATACTGTCTGAATGCTATATTGTTTAAATGTATGTACTTAATGTACGCCCTTTGTACCACATTCCACGTGATGTGCTTGTGTCCTTCGAATTAGGAATTCCGTTCAGTTCGGTTATGTGCTGTCCGTTAATGATATGTCTGCCTCGGTTGTTATGTTCCGTCCGGTTCTGACATGTTCCGTCCGTTAATGATATTAGGTCCGCCTTGATTGATATATGGTCCAGTTCCGTTAGTCTGCCTCGATTGATATGTTCCGTCCGGTTCTGACATGTTCCGTCCGTTAATGATGTTAAGTCCGCCTTGATTGATATATGGTCCAGTTCCGTTATGATCCGTCCGTTGATGATATGTCTTTGCTTTGACTAAAGTTTTGTTCTGTTCGATTCTGTTATGTTCCGTTCATTGATAATGTGTCTGCCTTGATTGATATATGGTCCAGTTCCGTTGTGTATTGTCCGTTGATGATACGTCTGTCTTGATTGAGATATTGTTCAGTCCAGTTATGATTAGTTCCGACAGTGATGTGTCCCTGACTTGATTGTTATATTGTTTCTACCCGGTTCCGTTATGTTGTGTCCTGTTCATGATTTGCCTGTGTCCTGATTAGTGTATTGTTTCCGTTTAGTTCCGTTATAATTTTATCCGTTCGCGATATGCCTTTGCTTGACTGATGTATTGTTACCGTCCGATTCCGTTATATTCCGTCCGTTAATGTTATGTCTGCCTTGATTGATATGTTACCGTCCGATTCCGTTATATTCCGTCCGTTAATGTTATGTCTGCCTTGATTGATATGTTCCGTCCGGTTCCGACATGTTCCGTCCGTTGATGATCTGTCTGTCTTGATTGATATAAGGTCCAGTTCCGTTATGATTCGTTCCGTTATTGAAGAGTCTGTGTCTTGACCGATATATTAGCAATAGTTATTGTTCTGACCGATTGGTTATGTCATGTTCCGATCCGTTTGTATTGTCTGTCCGATTCTGTTTTATTGTACTAGACTGCTTATGAAATGGATTTATAAAAATAGTTATTTTTGTAATGACTAAATTATCCATGTGCCTTGGGAGCACAAAACTGGTTCTGAAACCCATGATAGGGAATCTGTGTTACTCACTGGGCTTATTTAAGCTCACACCATTATTCTGACATTTTTCAGGAATTACCTCCATTGGATTAGAAGGTACTATGACATGACGTGAATAGGCCAAGTGGCATCGCAAGTAAGGATCTGACGGCACTGAATTGTAGAGACTGGTTTATTGTGGATTGAACCTGGTTATTCCGGTGAGTGGTATGTTATGACTGACTTGACTATTATATACTAGATAGACATGGCTCATGGAACTAATGGTACTCTAGAGATATTAGATCTGCTCTGTTGTTATATGCTTGATTTTAGTTATGCTCTGAGATTAGAATTGTTGACTGACTGGATTTAGTCTTGCTCTGTGATACATATACTTATGATGGATAAGTGAGTTGCATTCCCGTGACACAAAGAAAAAGTTTTAAATTCCGCTGCATCTGACCCTACAGTTGGAGTGCAATTTGTCGGAAAGTTCAGAATTTGCCTTTGGTTGGTCGCGTCGCGACCAACTGGCAGTCACGCCCTCGACATCCGCGTAGGGTGGGGTTCGGGATGTGACACCGAAGAAAGAAGATCGAGTGACGAAGAGCTTCTCAAGTGTGCCAGAAATCGCACAGAAGTTCCTTATCTCTCTCAAAGCTTCAAAGCAATGTAAACTTGGTAAAGAAACCAAAGAGGGAGATATGAACTATTTATAAAAACTCGAAGGGTTATTTAATACCCCAAATCCCAAATGACGGTTGGATATTAATGGCTTCGATTATCGGATCAATGGCATAAGTAATGATTGCACCGTAACCATTAACAACTCTCTTCTCGGAATACGAAATGGTGTATTAATGAGAATATGCATGACCCTTTAGACACCCTAACCTCAGTTTTACATGGGCCCCACAGAACTAAGGCTCAAAGGGAATGGCTGATGTACTAAAAAAAATGATAGCCTAGCCCGAGTTTGACACTTGTCTAAGTTTTTTATTTGTAGGTCAGAAAGTGACAGAGCAATTCAAATCTGGCGTTCGCTCGCTAAATAGAAGGGTGAGAACTTTCCCTACTGAGCAGCAGGCTCGGAGCACGTGCTTAATGGGGTATCGAACTTATCACTACCTTGCTTACCCTCTCGACTTCGAAACAAGGAAACAAAATGCGACATGAAAACTGCCATTCTCAGATATATTCCAACATTATCTTCACGGAGATCATAATGGAAATTGCCATCTCCAGATTACCACAAATCCCGAATTTCATGGCTCAAAATCCTAACCAATTTAAGAGATGAGCAACCTATAAATACAACCCTTAGGTACGTTTTTCTATTACAGTTAATTATTTTCTTTCAAGTTTAGTCTTTCTTCTTTTTTACTGACTTTATCATTGGAGTGGCTACCACCAGAGCCAACCCGGTGGCCTTGTAACCCCTTTGTCTATGTTCTTGACAAGCGAAGAAGAGTAGAGCTCCCATTGATCAGAAAGTACATGATCAGATAATAAGAAAACAAATTCTCTAAATTCATACTATAAAGATTATTGAGAAAATGTGAATAATAGAAGTTCATGATTACATCATATTTATAGAAATATGCATCCACTAATTTGGCTAGGAAACTATAACTATTAATTTAATCTTAGTAAGATTAGGAAAAATAGGAAAATTTGGATAAAATCAAAATTTGGGCTTTTACCCACTAGACAAGATAAAAAGAAGATAGACACAACTTGCATTCTAATCCAAATTTCTTAAGTGAAATAATTGTCAAACTAAAACTTTACATAAATAATAAAAATATATATTTGAAACTCTAAACGCGTGAATTTAACAGAAAAGTAATTTTAGGGTCATGTCCGTCTTGTTGTTCTTAGTTAAATATAGGGTCACAAGCCCAAAAATTGGACCTGGCGAGGTGTATACTATTACTTTGACTTTGAATTGGACTTCTTGTGTCATCATTGCTCCAAGAACTCTCATGCCACTCATTTCTACGTCACAAAAGGTGATTGGCTAAGAAACTGGTCCCTTCCTTGCATGATTGTTCTTTTCTGAATTTTGCCCAAAAATGCATTGTATATTAAAGTTTCAAGTTAATAATTATAAACACAATAAAATTTTGTCAAGTGAGTTATTCTAGTTGATAAATCATAACTTTTCTTAAGGGGAAGGTCATAGGTTTTGCTCTTACTGCCCTTGTTAAAAAAATGTGTAGTTTATTTGTTTATTTCTTACTTCTACTTTCGGTCTGAGCTTTGATAATACTGGTTAATTAACAAAAAAAAAGTACAATAAAATTTTAATGATGAAGTGATTTCCAAGTACTGCAATTGTGTTTATTTTTCCATCGTGTCCACACTTCTTTAATTAACGCGAGGTCTATCTTCCCTATTCTACTTTGATCAACATGAATGAGAATGCTCGTTAAAGTGATCAAGCTTGTGTCTCAAACCCATTCTGGACAGTGATTCTTAAAGGCATCACATAATATCACATCACAATGGAAATACTAATGGGAACTGTATAACACCCTGACCCGATTAACAAGAATTTAGTCATTAATTAAGTATTAGAGACCTTACAAGAAAAATAGCAATTAAGGAAATTAATCGAGAAAAACATAAAGACATCAATAATAATATGACCTTAATTATCGAGGCTGACACATGAAGAGAATAATCAAAACCCTACGACTTCGATTCATGAAATCGATACATGGAAAATACAAGTATACAAGAAGGAAAATGAGAATAAAAGTAAAACACAAAAGGAAAAATGAAGTAAAATAAGTAAAAATACCAAACAAGGCATAAGGAGAAAAAAGATGGGAAAAAGAGGCCAAAAGTGTTGGCCAAGGGATTTGATCCCAAGACCAAAAATGTGGGAGAGACTTATAACCAAAACAATTAGCCAGCTTGGCTACTAGCACATTTGTGTTATATATTGCACTAGATATACATATATGTTATGTAAAAGCCATCCCACCTCCCAAACCAACCAATGGAAACACATGCAACACCTCAACATTTTATAGAAATATATATATATATATATCATAGCCACCAGTACTGCAACAACAAGACTATTCTCTCTCCATACAGACAGTCATACAGTATCACTCCTCTCTCTCCGGATCCATTATACAGATTCTCTCCGGATCCATCAGACAAATCCTCCCAGAGCCGTCACTCTGTGAGCATCTCTTGCTTCCCTCCAAGACAGGCCCTTCTCCAGTACAGGGAGTCCTCTCTCCTTCCATCATCTCAGATACAATCATGGGCCAAACGACGAAGAAATCCCAGCTCAACATCTTCTCATCCAGCTCTGACAGCTAAGGACTTTTCTCCTCCAACTGCTCCCATGGTGCTCTTCCCTCTGCACCACCAGTCAGCTCTCCACCACCTGGATTACGGATAGTCCGACCCAATCCAGATCCATCTAAATATGCACCTGCCAACAGTTCTCGAAAACTGCACATTCAGTAGGCCCCATGGCCATCCATCAGCCGCAAGATGACAAAATAACTTTCGGCCCTGACAAGTCACTATTTATCAGCAGTAAAAGTCAACAATAGCCGATAGTCATCATTACAAATGTCAAAAATAGCCGAAAGCAAAATTCTTTCACCCCAGTAAAAGCTAATTCACTCCCGAGATTCCCTCCGTGAATTAAGCCACCAATCCATCATCCAAGGCTCCTCTCCCTTCTATAAGTATGGAGCTCCTCTTCAGTTTCAAATTATTCAATTTTTAGATCCAATTCAGCAAGTTCAAATGGAACCAATGTATTCTCCCCTTTTCTCTCATGTAATCCCCTCCTTTATGGTCGGTTTAACTGCCTTTCTTTTATTCATACTGTATGTATCTCTTCTCCCTCTCCCTTATGGTCGGCAATGCCACCTTTCCCTTCTACATACAGTTTATTAGGCCAAGCTTGAGCCTATTCAGTTGTAATGTCTTTTATTTAATACTTCTTAATGTTCCTTCCCTGCATTTGCATTTTAATTTTTATTCTATACTGTTTTCTCCTTCTCTCTTATTATCTTTCTTATGTAGCTTCTGCATCCACTGGCTCGTTTCAGTCCCCTTATGGTATCAGAGCCAACATTGACCCATCTTCCCCACTAATACAGTAAATTCGTCTCCAACCATCCCACAGTAAACATGCCTCAGTCAGGCTAGACCCGGCACAAGGGGTCCACTGTAGGATGTCATCGCCTTGATTATATCTAACAGTTTATCGGTATAGTCACAGTAGTTGATCGATTTATCTCTGTTATTGGTAATATACAGGAGTCCCAATTTCTGCAACAATCTTTATAGATTATCCCTTCTTTAGTTATCTATTCATAACTCTACTTGTTTGTTGATCTTCTGTCATTAGGATTATTGACCTCCTGTCTGTTGATCTTGTGTCTCAAGTTACCTACCATCATGCTTGGAAATCCACAGACTATAGGAGTTTAACTCTGCCACCCCCCAGTAAAGTCCAGAGAAGTAGGAAACATAGGCTGTCACCCTCCCGGAAACCCAGAGACTTGGCATAAGGGGACTAAACCGAGCCATAAGGGGACTGAACCGAGCTAGTAGATGCGGAAGCTACATAAGAAAGATAATAAGAGAGAAGGAGAAAACAGTATAGAATAAAAATTAAAATGCAAATGCAGGGAAGGAACATTAAGAAGTATTAAATAAAAGACATTACAATTGAATAGGCTCAAGCTTAGCCTAATGAACTGTATGTAGAAGGGAAAGGCGACATTGCCGTCCATAAGGGAGAGGGAGAAGAGATACATACTGTATGAATAGGAGAAAGGCGGTTAAACCGACCATAAGGGAGGGGATTACATGAGAGAAAAGGGGAGAATACATTGGTTCCATTTGAACCTGCTAAATTGGATCTAAAAATTGAATAATTTGAAACTGAAGAGGAGCTCCATACTTATAGAAGGGAGAGGAACCTTGGATGATGGATTGGTGGCTTAATTCACGGAGGGAATCTCGGGAGTGAATTAGCTTCTACTAGGGTGAAAGAATTTTGCTTTCGGTCGCTTTTGACATTTGCAATGATGATTGTCGACTACTGTTGACTTTTACTGTTGATGAATAGTGACTTGTCGGGGCCGAAAGTTATTTTGTCATCTTGCGGCTGATGGATGGCCATGGGGCCTACTGAATGTGCAGCTGTTGAGAACTGTTGGCAGGTGCATATTTAGATGGATCTGGATTGGGTCGGACTATCCGTAATCCAGGTGGTGGAAAGCTGACTGGTGGTGCAGAGGGAAGAGCACCATGGGAACAGGTGGAGGAGACGAGTCCTTAGCTGTCAGAGTTGGATGAGAAGATGCTGAGCTGGGATTTCTTCATCGTTTGGCCCATGATTGTATCTGAGAGGATGGAAGGAGAGAGGACTGCCTGTACTAGAGAAGGGGCTGTCTTGGAGGGAAGCAAGAGATGCTCACAAAGTGACGGCTCTAGGAGGATTTGTCTGATAGATCCGGGGAGAATTTGTATAATGGATCTGGAGAGAGAGGAGTGATACTGTATGATTGTCTGTATGGAGAGAGAATAGTCTTGCTGTTGCAGTACTAGTGGCTGTTTGTGTCACGACCCGAAACCCACCCTATGCGAATCTCGTGTCGCGGGGCCGACCCGAAGGCCGTCCCTACTTTTTCCATTCCTGTATCATAGTACTAATATGCAAGGTACTAAAATCCTCAAACAATAACAGCGGAAGTCTTATCAGTAATAGTACATCAGCGAAAGTCTTTCAATACATAATGTTAGCGGAAGTCTTTACAATACATAATATGGTTCTACGTAAACAAAATAAGAACCAAACGTAACCAGCACCCGAGGGTGGTGAATACATGGGAGAACTAAGACATAGACTGATACAGTTCCTCAAAATGTCCTCCTATGCTTTCAGACTCCTACTGGGGTCTTGCAGCGTCATCACCTGAAATGGGGGTAAATGGGGGGAAATGAGCTACGAGAGCTCAGCAAGTAAAAACAGATCTCCGACACTGGTATCGATAAGATACAAATCCATGAATAAGATTATGATAGCCAATCATAAGGAAGGAGATACTGTAATAGCCAATGAGAACAGTTGCCATGAAGGCCAATGAGTAATAAGTCACAATGTACAATCAGGAGTAAATGAAATAACATCAACTTGAATCTTTCAAAGATAACATAACAAGGATGTACTGCCACAATAAACCGATCATAATCAATTCAATGAAGAGTGTCTTTTCAGTTAAGATAAGTCATAAGGAATAGTGTTATTCAATAACGTAATTGTACCAATTCTTAGGAGATGCATTTACTCTGTTCTCAGGTAAAATGCCAATGTAAATGTAAATGAAATGCCAATGGAAATGCAATGAAAATGCCAATGTTTATGCCAGTCAATTGCCGGTGGAAAGCCTTCGAGGAATTCATTCCTGCCACCTGTCCATTTATGTACTTGACCCTTAGGTCTCCAGTTAATACAGAAAGTATCGGATGGATGTTGTGACTGAGCACAAATCCCGTATTCATAACATATCATGATTATTCATAATTCCATAGAAGTATGAAATGGAATATTATATATTCAGTAAAGACATAGCAATAAGCCTTTCAAGGCATGGTTTGCAATAAAGACATAGCAGACAATAAAGACATAGTAGTAAGCCTTTCAAGGCATGGTTCACATGATAACAACGACATAGCAGTCAATCAATGTCCACAAGATAGAACAATATCGCATTGTGGATAACAATAACGTGAGGTACTTTCAAGAGTACAAGTTTGGCAGTAAAGAGAATAAACTTGGCTTGGAAACACCATATGGAAGAGAAAGGGAATTTACTTACCTCTATCGTGATTCTATCTCAGAAATCCGTGAGTGTACCCTTGCCTTTGGAGTTTCCTAAATATCAGTGAATACGCTTCAGAATAAATGTTATTCATCAAATTTTATGCCTTTCTATCATAAGTATTTCAAATACTAATTTAGACTTTACCATTGAGTCCGGAATGCCGAAGAAAGTCGGTTTAGGCTTTCGCAGAATTCCATTTGGACTTTTGTACTAAAAAGGGCAAAATGGTCATTTTGCACTTTTACGGTATTTTATCCTTCGGGGTTTCATCTCGTAAAACGGACCCCACTATTGGACTCAGAATGTCTGAGATAATAAGTTTTGACTATTCATTTGTCTCATTTGGACTTCGTTTGACCCATATTTGAAATAGGGGCATTATTGTAAAAATTAATATTTAATTAATTTTCTGTTTGGGCCATAGTACAATTTCCTAAAATATTTGGGGTCAAAATGGAATTTCCCTAAATCTCGGTCTGAACCAGTGGGTTCACCATTCAGAAACCCTAACCGGTTCGGTTCCTCACTGGACCAAACGGTTCAGTTAAATTTAGAGAACCGGAATAACATATCCATTCTAACCACCTTATCCATGGTTTGGATAACCCCCAAACCTAATTTCCATTTCCTATCTCTGCAACCAAACAGCCCAAATCCATTTAAACCAAAAACCCAAAACGACACAGCATCAATCCCGTTTTATTTCCGGTCGGGTACCGACCCGGATCCAACCCAGACCCGTTCCTTTTAACCCGAATAGACCCACGACTTCACAGTCGTCTTCCCCGATATTCCGGTGAGAGAACATTAGGGTTCCGGCGTCCCTTCCGACACTGGTGACTGTTCCCATTCATTTTTCTCATGTATTTTCAATGCCATTTTCTTCCTTTCTTCCCCACGACCTCATTCCTATCCTCGGCTTGCCCCACAACTCTCCCCATCTTCACGAATAGAGAGTCATTCAACTCCGGCCGATTCTCCGACCAAGTTTCATTTTCTATTTCGTAACGTTTTGATCACGGTTTTGGTTCTAGAATTCTTCTAGCATGTTTCTGCACTTTATGGGATTAATTTCTCATTATAATAACAAGGTTTCATGCATGATTTTCATAAAAGCCGAAATTATCCTAAGGCCTGCAACTATAAATTTCTCTCTCGGTTCTACACCTTTTAACCTAATTCTTTTTGCAAAATAACCTATAGATCATGCAGATTTGAACCCTAGTATTTAAACAACCTATCACACGTTTAAAATTGAAAACTGAATCAAACCCACTTACTTGCAAAATTCTGATTTCTTCTTGTTTCTTCTTCTTCCCTCTTCTGGTTTCACTTGGTTCACTTCTATCCCTTCTCCATAAGTTATTTCCAACCTTAGACAGTGTTCACGGCCCTCCAAGCTCTCTGTTTTCCTTTCCTTTAATGTAACACACACATATATATATATATAGATATACATATGCCTTACACGACACACCACCGCCCCTCTCAGTTTTCTCTCTTGATTCTCCCCCCTTCTAGAGCCCCTTTTCTTGACCAAGAGCTCTGATTTTTCCCTCTCCCAAATGCAACTTTGCATTTAAGTGGTGTAGGATATTTGTGTATATGTAATATATATAATATATATATCACACACTACACACACATCACTTAACCGACACACACACACACAGCACTGATATGTGGTTGCTTGGAAGCTTCCCTTCTCTTTTTCTTTATTTTATTTTAATCACTTGTATTTATGTACATAATACATTTACATTATACACATATATACATATAAAATACATAGTTTTATACATGTATTTATAACCATATAAATACGTATAATTGTATTTTTAGTCGCGTATACATACACTAATATTTCGTGAACTATGCATGTGTACGTACGTATGCATGCATGGGTTGCATGCATGCACGCTTTTCGAGGTAAGTTTCTGAGTTGCTTGGGTACTACCCGACACGGGCTATATTACTGATACTATTCTGTACATACAATAAAATAATTTAGAGCTCTAAACAGCCCATATTACACTATTCAATCAACTTGCCTCGGTATACGTGTCGTATCCCGGGTCGGGATATCACAGTTTGGCCGCAGCAAGTGACTATTACAAAAAAGAAAATGTACATACTGAATCCTACCCTGCCCATTTTTGGTGTACAAAAATTTACAAGGAAAGGAATAAAAACTGTAAAGAAACAAGAAAATTTTACAATTATATAATGTAAAAGATAAAATCTTCTTATAATGAATCTTATTAGAATAGGGATGAGATTATGCTGGCTGTTAGAGGAGTAGGTTGGAGGCTGAGAGTGCACTAGGAGTGCCTGGATATGGTTCTGGCAAGGTGGTGGGAGAACCTTGGAGATCTGTGAAACAGGAGAATACAGTGTCCGGAGTTGTGGTTGGAAGCTTCCTGCAAGAGGTTAGAAATAAAAGAAAATTTTGAATCTGGTAGATCCCTGGCTGGCTAGATGTCTATAGTGTTTGGGGACACTGGTTTGATGGTGGTATCTCCTGTGGAGCTACCTGTCTCTGGGGACACTGGCTGGATGATGGACTGTTTGCAGTCCCTACGGTCCTTTAACAGTCTGTTACTGAGTCTGGGGTACCTATACCCCATACTATTCCATAAGGGGACTGAACTGAGCTAGTGGATGCGGAAGCTACATACGAAAGATAATAAGAGAGAAGGAGAAAATAGTATAGAATAAAAATTAAAATGCAAATTCAGGGAAGGAACATTAAGAAGTATTAAATAAAAGACATTAAAACTGAATAGGCTCAAGCTTGGCCTAATGAACTGTATGTAGAAGGGAAAGGTGGCATTGCCGACCATAAGGGAAAGGGAGAAGAGATACATACTGTATGAATAGGAGAAATGCGGTTAAACCGACTATAAGGGAGGGGATTACATGAGAGAACAGGGGAGAATACATTGGTTCCATTTGAACCTGCTGAATTGGATCTAAAATTTGAATATTTTGAAACTGAAGAGGAGCTCCATACTTATAGAAGGGAGAGGAGCCTTGGATGATGGATTGGTGGCTTAATTCACGGAGGGAATCTTGGGAGTGAATTAGCTTTTACTGGGGTGAAAGCATTTTGCTTTCGGCTACTTTTGACATTTGCAATGATGACTGTCGGCTACTGTTGACTTTTCTTGCTGATGAATAGTGACTTGTCGGGGCCGAAAGTTATTTTGTCATCTTGCGGCTGATGGATGGCCATGGGGCCTACTGAATGTGCAGCTGTCGAGAACTGTTGGCAGGTGCATATTTAGATGGATCTGGATTGGTCGGACTATCCGTAATCCAGGTGGTGGAGAGCTAACTGGTGGTGCAGAGGGAAGAGCACCATGGGAGCAGTTGGAGGAGAAGAGTCCTTAGCTGTCAGAGCTGGATGAGAAGATGCTGAGCTGGGATTTGTTCGTTGTCTAGCCCATGATTGTATCTGAGAGGATGGAAGGAGAGAGGACTGCCTGTACTGGAGAAGGGCCTGTCTTGGAGGGAAGCAAGAGATGCTCACAGAGTGACGGCTCTGGGAGGATTTGTCTGATGGATCCGGGGAGAATTTGTATGATGGATCTGGAGAGAGAGGAGTGATACTGTATGATTGTCTGTATGGAGAGAGAATAGTCTTGCTGTTGCAGTGCTGGTGGCTGTCTGGCCGCTGCAAGTGACTATACAAAAAAGAAAATATACATACTGAATCCTACCTTGCCCATTTTTGGTATACAAAAATTTACAAGGAAAGGAATAAAAACTGTAAAGATACAAGAAAAATTTACAATTATACAATGTAAAAGATAAAATTTTCTTATAATGAATCTGATCAGAATGGGGATGAGATCCTGCTGGCTGTTAGAGGAGCAGGTTCGAGGCTGAGGGTGCACTGGGAGTGCCTGGATATGGTTCTGGCGAGGTGGTGGGAGAACCTTGGAGATCTGTGAAACAGAAGAATACAGTGTCCGGAGTTGTGGCTGGAAGCTTCCTACAAGAGGTTAGAAATAAGAGAAAAGTTTGGATCTGGTAGATCCCTGGCTGGCTGGATGTTTGTAGTGTCTGGGGACACTGGTTTGATGGTGGTATCTCCTGTGGAGCTACCTGTGTCTGGGGACACTAGCTGGATAGTGGACTGTCTACAGTCCCTACGGTCCTTTGACAGTCTATTACTGAGTTTGGGGTACGTATACCTTGATGGACCTTATGTGAGGCAGACTTTAGTTCTGCATGTAGAGAGAGAGGGTGAGGTAAAGAGAGAAAAAAGAAGAAGAACGAAAGGAGAAGGAAGAGGAAGAAGAAGAGAAGAGGAGAAGGGAAAGGAGGTCCATGCATGCAATCTAAGAGCTGCAGTAGCTTGAACTAAAGGGAAGAATCATCACGGTTGGAAGGTAAAAACACTAACCATGCAAAGTTTCTCTCTCTAGAAAATCATAGTTAAAACCTACTATTTAAGGGTTTAAAATGCATGCATACATATGATATTGAAAAATGAAGAAAAATTGATGAAAATAGCATTGTTAAACTAGGAGGAAACCCTAGAACCTAAATACTCAAAATAGTGAGAAATAATATTTTTGTGTAAACTTTCCTTAAGCTCGAAAGAGCATTGAAAATGGATCATATTGCAAGTTAAATTGATCAAAATGGTCAAGAGACCAAGGAAAAATATGGAGTTGCGGGTATGTATAGGATGGTGGGGTGATTGAACTTTAGGTCACTTTGATGGGTTTTAGGAATGGGGAAATACTCCCCTAACTCCCAAAAACCTATTGGAAGCAATTGGGGCCAAAATAGTGGCTAAAAATCCATGAAATAGGAAAATGGTGGCTCACCAGAAAGTCGAGCCCTCGTCGGAGCCCGATTGTGATGCCCTATTCCGAGCTTAGGGAATAAGCTATTTGAAAAAAAAATATTAGATATGAAATCCCCAATGTAATGCCCCAACCCGTAATACACGGTACCGACCCGGTGTCGGACCGGGTCATGATGGGACAACCCGAACTGTAAGCCGAATTATGACAAATGAATGTATATTTTGTTGTGTATTTAAACAAAAAAATATATATCTATGTGTAAGCTGAATTATGACAATACACATGAATGCATGTATATATATATATACATATATCTATGTGTGTATTTAAACGTATAAATAGATACACACATATATATATATATTACTAACTAAGATTGTATGAGATATATATAGGTAATAACATATAAATATAATGGAAAACAAAAGAAAAGAAATGAAGGAATCAGAATGAAGTGGAAGAGAATAGAAATGGAGAGAGAGTGGTGGAAGATTGTGGACGAATTGAGAACGGTGTAAAGTGTTGTAGAAGGCTGTAGCAAAAATAAGAAGTTGTATGCATGTCATGTAGGCATGCAACACGAAAAAGGTGGCAAAGCCACCGACCAAAGGTTGGTCAAGTGGGTGAGGTGATTTAAAGAGGGAGAGAAAGAGAGAAAGAAAGTAAGAAAAAGAATTTGAGGTGCAGAGTAGAAACAGGAAGAAGAAACCGAGAAGAAGAAGATGAAGAATAAAAAAGAAAAAGGACTGAAAATTCTAGAAAAAGAAAGGAAAGCGTAACAGGTAATATCTTGTTCCATTTCTTAAATTTTGATTGTAACTTACTATAGTTAAATTTCTAAAATAGTAGGAACCCAAAATATGAAAGAAAATTTAAGAAATTGCACTTGTAACTCTCGGCCAAAACTTGGGAATTTCAAGTGAATTCTAAACTAAGTTTTGAGATTAGATATAGGAAGGAAATTATGGCAGGAGTGTAACGCAACTTAAATTAGTTAAAATGATCAAGAAATGGCCATTTAATGGCCAAAATATCACCACCGGTGCAATGCTAGAAAAAGATGATTTGGGTGTTGAAAAACAACTCCGTTAGGGACTAAAATCTGTTTTGGAGGATTTCTTAATGTTTTAGGATTAATTTCCTAGAAAAACAGTGAGTTTTGGACATGAAAATAACTAGGATCAGTGGTGGTTTTACTGTTCCGGTGACTGTTGTCAGAAGATAGGCCGGAGAAGACCATCGGAATAACGAGGGGTCTATCGGGTCGAAGTTAAACCGGGATTGGGTCGGTTGGGTTGGGACCCGACTAGAAATAAATAGGGCAAATGATGCTGCGTCGTTTTGAATTTAAAGAGTTTAAATTTAAAAGTGAATTTGGCTTGTTTGGCTATAGAAATAGAAAATCTGAAATTGAGTTTGGGGTTAACTGAACTGTGGATAAGGTGGACAGGGTGGATATTTTATTCCGGTTCTTGAAAGTATACTGAACCGGCTAGTTTAGTGGTAACTAGAACCGATTTAGGGTTTGCGACCAAAAACCCGCTGGTTCAGACCAGGTCTTTGAGAAATTATAAACCGACCCCAGAATTTATGAATAATTCCACTAAGGCCCAAATAGAAAAATTAATAAAATATTATTTAAAAAAAAAATTACAAAAATACCCCTAACTCAAAAGTGGGTTAAACGAATTCCAAACGAGGCAAGTGAATAGTCAATTTTTATTATCTCGGGAATTTTGAATCCAATGGTGATGTCAAAATTATGAAAAGAGGTCCTGGGAATAAAAGACACGTAAAAGTACAAAATGACGATTTTGCCCTTTTCAATCTAGGAGTCCGATTTAGGATCCGTAAAAGTCTAAACTAATTTTATTCGACGTTCCAGATTCAATAATAGAGTTTATTTTACTAAAAGGAGAACTTATAGCATAGAGGCATAAAATTTAATGAATAGCATAATTCAAATAATGATAGACTGAGACGTGTTTCATGATTTTAAGAACACGAAAGGGCAAAGAGAAGGCAGTCTAAGTCCTATTATTTTATAGACAGTAAGAGGTAAGTAATCTTTGATCTCTGTATGTGTTACATTCCAAGCCATGTCATAGTTCTTGTACATATTGCTTATTGTATTCCATACATACCAGAGTTCATTTAGCCACATTGATATTGCCCTATCATGTGGAAGACAATTATTGATTTCTATATATATCTTGATCATGATTGTACACTTGTGCACAAATTCTTTTGTACACTTGTAGCTAAGGCCGTGAGGGCTAGACAGTTTTATTCGAAGTAGTCTAGTAACCATAGCCTCGAAAACTATTGTTACGTCAGATTGCCTAGAACCAACTATGAGTCCACTATACTCTTCGTAGAAGATAGCATGATGCTGATATATTATTAGTGCCGAATTTGTGCTCAGTCACATCTCCGTCTGATGCCAGTTATGACCTTCGGGTCCAGTTATGACCTTTGGGTCCAGTATCAGTGCATCTCAGATTTAGTTGATACCACTATCCATTATTGTTGATATTCATAGTTTGATCATATTATTTTATTATGAATGATCATAAGATTTTTTAGCTTTTTATTCAGTGCATATGATTATATTATCAGACAGATTTCCATTGCTTTATCATTTGAGCTTTCTACCATTTGATACTCAATGATGAGTTCTATATTCATTGACTAGCTAGCACATTTGCATTTATCATAGTCCTTTTATGGATAATGCCTTTTATATTCTTGTACACATGGTAGAGCAAAGGAGAATTACTTATTGAGCTTTAGTTAGCTCACCCCAAGCTTACTACCCCTTTTAGGAAATAAAGCTATAGAAGAGCAATAGCAGTCAGCTAGATAGCAGCGGATAGTACTTTTGAAGTTGTAGTGTAATATTTAGTATAGACAGTCTTATAGCTCTCCCATGTTATCCTCATCTTGGGGATGAATAGTTGTATTAAGAAATTTTGTATTTTGCATTTTAAGAACATCTTATATATCACATGCAACTTTTATTTATTTATTTGTTTATGTCTTCCGCTATTTAGTTATTGCATGTTAGTAGCACTAATTGTGTAGCAAGTTGAGACCTTTGGTTCGACAAGCAGCGTTGGATCGGGTACGCGACACGAGATCCGTATAGGGTGGGTCTCGGGCCGTGACACCCAAGACTTTTAAAATCGAACCCCATTGAAAATAGGTCAGAATTCCATCAGAAACAATCGTCGGCATCGCCGCCGGAGAAGATGCCAGAACCCTCGCCGGAGAAGCAAAACAGTGGTGGGTCAGTCATCGGGTCAGGACCCTCCCAGTCACATATAAAGGTTAAGTGACACAGTGCCGTTTTGGGATATTTGGGTTTAACTCTAAAACTAAACGGTGTCGTTTTGATGATTAGCTTTAAATTAAAATAGGTCTATTTGGTTGCAAGGGTAGGGGCTCTGATTTGATATCCATTGTTGAAACTAGGATAACCTATCCTAGTTTTTCCCTTATCCGCTGTTTAGCACACAGAATATAAGAAAAATAAAGGGGAGCCGCAACTCCCTAGTGTCGAACCCCCAACGTCTTACAAGTATAAACCCTAAAATCAGGCCTCTGACCACTATGCCACCACGGCACATGTGAATAATAGTAACTAAATAAATATATAATATTAAATTAATTAATTTAATTTAATTATTATAAATTGTCTCGTTACCCAAATAAATTAAACAAGTAGAGTATTTTAACTATTTTGGGCATTCTAGACCCAATGGCTGGATCTGCTTTACAAGACAAGATCCCAAAAAATTAAGGCGCGTAAAATATAAAATTACCATTTTACCCTTAGTGACGCCCGAAGCCAAATGAAAGTCTAAGAGGGTCTAAATTAACTTTTTTTGACGTTTCGGACCCAACGGTGAGGTTCATATTATCAAATTAGGTACGAAAAAATAAGACACATAAAAATACAACCTTATAAAAATTACTACGAGTAGCCCGGTATAAAAGGAAAAAATGGATCCATCCTAGTAAATTAGGATCCATTCGGTCTAAAAATAAGTTTAGAACACTAAATCGGAGGTAATGTAAATGAAATGTGGAATTGATAATTTTTCATAAATTGTTCTTAGGAACTACAAAGGAAAAGGGAAGGCACACCAGTAATGCCAATCCTGAGGACAAAAGTGAGTAATCCTGTACTTTGAAGTGGAGATTTAGCTCCATGGTTTCTGAAGTATTACGAGTTTAAATTTATGAAGTAATTTAAGTTCAATATATCTGAAGTGATTTAAATTCAATTCCTGTGTTTAAATGATTTACGATTCAAAAGTGTTACTACTTTCATTTATTTAAAATTCTATCTTGACATGCAAGTTAGCTTGTTTATGTTACTAACTTTCTGTAAGTTTCTAATACAACATGTCTGTGTTAAATGCAAAATTTTACTAAATGTTTCTCTAAAAATAAATATTTTTTATGCTATATTTTAAATATCCCCTTACATCGTGGTAAAATACTCTAAAGTTTATGTGTTAAATGTTCTAAATTTGAATATTCCAAGTATTTGAAGACTCTGTTATAAATTCATGAAAGTCCTATTTTAAAATGCGCATGAAAAGAATCTATTTGAAGAAGTCATATTTCAAATGCTCATGAAAAGCATCTATTTCAAGAAGTCATGTTTTTAAATGCTTTTAAAAAGCAACTACTGGGAGGTCATGTTTTAATGCTTTTAAATAACAAATATTTATAAAGAAATGTGTTTACATGCCTCTTGTTTATGAACTGGTAATGCAAGATAATCGTGCATAAGCACTACGAGTTCATGAGGCCCTTTGGGACTCACATACAAGTAAAATACCCGATAGAAGGTTTATCCTACAAGCATGAGATGTTTCCAAGAGAAGTAAAACTAGAGTCCGGTTTAAAACAGATTCTTCTGTTAAAAAGTAAAAATATGTTACGTTCAAAAATGGCAGAAGGTTTATCCCCCATTTTGCTAAAATGTAATTACGCGTTTTGATTTCATAAACAAAAGATTCATGTTTTCACAATAAATGGTAGAAGTTTTTTGAACCTCCATTTACATGAGAATGATTTTTAAAGAAATGGCCCAGTTTTAAAATAACAACAGGTCATGCCCTCTTATTTACGAGAAAAAGGATTTTTATTCATCCTGTTAAGAAGCAAATGATTTAAACACTTTTGGTCACAATTGGCCACCTTATACATGTTTACAAGTTTCCATTGCATATTGTATGCCTCACTCGAATGCTTTCAATGCTTCATATTACATGTTTTGAAGATCCTTATACTCTGTATACGTGAAATATCTGTTTTACTTGAATGCTTTAAAATGGTTCGTGTTACGTGTTTTTAAAGTTTCTTATGTCCTATTTTTGAAGAAATACGAGCCTTGCCCAAATGCCTTGAATGTTTCATGCTATCTATTTTTAAGAATCATGTATTATGTATTTGAAGTGTACAAGTAATTGGTAGTTAATATTTTTATAAACTCTCTTATAACAAACCCATTACTAGTTGAAAACCTATAACATGGTACTAGAATTGCTCACAAGCTTTTCATAAAGCTCACATAGATTTGTTGCCCATGACTCTTTTAGGTGATGAAGATGGTTGGGAGCCTTGCCGGTACTGAGGAAGGGCGTGGGGAGCTCCATACATGACTTAGGATAACTTTTGGGAATACTAGGACCCATAGTCGGTCAACTTTTGTAGTAATGAAATTCTGGTTAATATTGTGATTAATTCCTTAGAGGCAATGGACATGTAACGTAATATGTATGACTTCAAAAATTTTAGTAAGCTCGGTATGTATGCATTGTACCTTTTTGAAGAGTGGCAGTCCCGAATAGATGTGTGGAGAAAAGAAAAAAAGTTTTTCACGCTTCACAATTGCATTCCTGGCCACACCGCCATCCGACACCGCTGTTTCTGGTCCACCTGCCAGGCCCGAGCCGAAAGGTGGTAGTCGCGTCCCCTTAAATTACATAAGGTGGGTTTTGGGTCATGACAAACTGTTTGATACCATTCTATTCCTTCAATTTTTTTCTTACCCTACATAACTAATTATTTATGTTGGCTCCTCCTCAAAATTTAAGCTAGCTATCATTTTTTTTTTTTTTGATAATCCATGTATCTCTCTCACCCTCTTGATTTATGAGTGGCCAATGACTAATCTTAAAAGTGTCAATCTCACCGTCCACATGCAAGAACACCTTTTAAAGTACAGAACTCATCAGCCGGAGAATCAAACTTGAGATCGCACGCCTACCACATAACCCCTCCTTCGCCCTTACCAATTGGGCTACGTACTATTCCCGCTATCATGTTATGATTAATAACTTGTCGCATCTTCGGTTTATCTTGTCCTCCTCCCAATCTCCACCCATGCTTCACATTCAATTTGATTTACTCTTTTTTAATTGTGAAGTTACTTGGTCTTCTTTATTTATTTATTTATTTATTTATTTTTTACCTGTTGTTTTAGATGTTATGTCAACATTTTCACTACTATATTTACTATAACCGCTTTGGAGTGTGATATACCACAAAAGAGTAAGACCAATCGTCACTTGACACGTATGTCTATAGTCCAGCTCACGCTCGGCTAGCTTATCTCACGCTCGACCAGTTGCTAGCGCTCGGCCATTCAGGACAGACTGAAAGATCAGAAGAGGTCGAGCACATGCCTCCAGAGCATATACATATCAAAATAAAGGTCACGAAGTTAATAACAGGACTCCAGAGCAACACTCTAGAGCTCATCACCGCCTTAACGGCTGCCGAGCAGGGAATAAGGAAACAGTCTTCAACAAGGAAACTGCTACACATGTTTATCTCTATCTATGGTACAATGTCCAACAAGGAAACTACTATCTCCGATGATCAAATCCCTACTTTCATGGCTCCAAATCCTAATCAACTTAGGAAAGCCACTGTCACATCCCGAACCCCACCCTACGCGGATATCGAGGACGTGACTGCCAGTCGGTCGCGACGTGACCAACCAAAGGCAAATTCTGAACTTTCCGACGAATTGCACTCCAACTGTAGGGTCAGATGTAGCGGAATTTAAAACTTTTTCTTTGTGTCACGGGAATGCAACTCACTTATCCATCATAAGAATATGTATCACAGAGCAAGACTAAATCCAGTCAGTCAACAATTCTAATCTCAGAGCATATCTAAAATCAAGCATATAACAATAGAGCAGATCTAATATCTTTAGAGTACCATTAGTTCCATGAGCCATGTCTATCTAGTATATATCAGTCAAGTCAGTCATAACATACCACTCACCGGAATAACTAAGTTCAATCCACAATAAACCAGTCTCTACAATTCAGTGCCGTCAGATCCTTACTTGCGATGCCACTTGGCCTATTCACGTCATGTCATAGTACCTTCTAATCCAATGGAGGTAATTCCTGAAAAATGTCAGAATAATGGGGTGAGCTTAAATAAGCCCAGTGAGTAACACAGATTCCCTATCATGGGTTTCAAAACCAGTTTTGTGCTTCCAAGGCACATGGATAATTTAGTCATTACAAAAATAACTATTTTTAAAAATCCATTTCATAAGCAGTCTAGTACAATAAAACAGAATCGAACAGACAATACCAACGGATCGGAACATGACATAACCAATCGGTCAGAACAATAACTATTGCTAATATATCGGTCAAGACACAGACTCTTCATTAACGGAACGAATCATAGCGAAACTGGACCATATATCAATCAAGACAGACAGATCATCAACGGACGGAACATGTCAGAACCGGACGGAACATATCAATCGAGGCAGACATATCATTAATGGACAGAATATAACAGAATCGAACGGTAACAAAACATCAGTCAAGCAAGGGCATATCGCGAACGGATAAAATTATAACGGAACTAAACGGAAACAATACACTAATCAAGACACAGGCAATCATGAACAGGACACAACATAACAGAACTGGGTAGAAACAATATAACAATCAAGTCAGGGACACATCACTGTCGGAACTAATCATAACTGGACTGAACAATGTTTCAATCAAGACAGACGTATCATCAACGGATAGTACACAACGGAACTGGACCATATATCAATCAAGACAGACAGATCATCAACAGACGGAACATAACAGAATCGAACGGAACAATACATCAGTCAAAACAAAGACATATCATTAACGGATAGATCATGACGGAACTGGACCATATATCAATCAAGACAAACAGATCATCAACGGACGGAACATGTCAGAACCGGACGGAACATAACAACCGAGGCAGACATATCATTAACGGACAGCACATAACAGAACTGAACGGAATTCCTAATTCGAAGGACACAAGCACATCACGTGGAATGTGGTACAAAGGGTGTACAATAAGTACATACATTTGAACAATATAGCATTCAGACAGTATACTATACAAAGCGGTACGATACAACAAAATGTTGTTCTTTGCCTATATCACATGGTTTATTTAATCGTTTCAGAAATAATGGTTCAATATATCCATTTTATCTCAACAGTTCAAAACGGGCAAAACAGTACGGGATGCTAGCACAGGGATCAGGAATATAGTCAATTATTTAAAAAGACTAAAACCATGTCATAAGTGATATAGTACGAAAAGCATGCATTTAAATAATTGCACTTAAATAATTGCATTCAAAACAGATCAGCAAATCAAGGGACAGTATCAAAACAGTGTCAGAAGTTACTCACAAACTTTACGCTTATTTCCTTGCATAAATAATCCGATAACCTCTAGGTACGTCAGGCATCTCCATGTATATCCTGAATAATAATCATCAATCACAGACAGATCAGAACTCATCCATTCAGGTCTCATTCGTCATCTTAGGTATCTATCGGATTACCTAAGATAGCCTAGTAGCCTATCGCCCTTCCATTGGGTCTCACCCGAGGCTATTTCATTCTTTAATTAGGCTTAGCAGTTATTAGGATTATATCCTAAGTCATTTAGACTTCAATTGTTATCAGTCAGGCACTCATTCAACCTTAGGGGCAAAATGGTAATTTTACCATTCTTGTCCCGGACCCTGTCGTGGTCTTCGGAATAGTCTTTATATCTTAAGTACAAAGTTCTACGTCCTTTGGACTCCAACCGGTATCAGTTAGGTTCTCATTTTAACCATAGGGGCAAAATGGTAATTTTGCCATTCTTATCCCGGACCCTGTTATGGTCCTCAGAATATCCCATATATCGTATATATGAAGTTTTAAGTCTTTTAGACTTTACTCGGTATCAGTTGGGTACTTATTTAGTCTTAGGGGCAAAACGGTAATTTTGTCATTTTTGCCCTGGACCCTATCATGGTCCTTAGAACGTCCCATATATCTCATGTATAAATTTGTAAGTCCCTTGGACTTCATTTGGTATCTACTTTAGATCGTCGGGACACATCGGTCATTTCTCGTTTTACGCGTTGACTGTCTCGGAGTCTTATTTAGCCCTTCAGTGTTCATAATTATCCTTATGATAATTTATCAGATCAGTTTGACCTTTATTCGACCTCTACTTTGCACTTACAGTGCTCAGAGGTATTTTGGTCATTTTACGTTTTGTGTAATTCTGACCCCGATTCGTCATCTAATCAAGTATACAGTCTCACCAGTGTCTGGGCTCCTACCGGTATCAGTTTCGTCCCAATCGGACTTTGTTTAGGTCTCGTACGGTATCAGGGGTAATTTGGTAATTTCATGTGTCGTATTTTTCAGCACGTCAGTTCATAAAATGGACCTCACCATTGGGTCCAGAGTGTCCGACATAATTAAGTTGGACTATCTATTATGTTTAATTGGCCCTGGGTATCATTAAGGGTAATTCGGTCATTTACACTTTATGTGTCTGTATTTTTTGGGACCTCAGTTCATTAAACGGACCTCACCATTGAGTTCAGAATGCCCGAGGTAGTCAAAATAGGCTATCTGATATTTTTATTTGGGTCTGGGTACCATCAGGGGCAGTTCGGTCATTTATCACTTACGGGTCTGTATTTTTCGGGGCTGTATTTCCAAAATCGGACTGTACCATTGAGTCCAGAATGCTTGAAATAGTGAAAATACACTATTTATTTAATTTATTTGGACTTCGTTTGACATATTTAATGTCTAGGGGTAAAATTGTAATTTTACCTATTTAATAAAATAATTAAATAATTATTTTATTATTTAATTAATTTATTCAGGGCTTAAATGAAGGAATTTTCCAAAGTCTGGGCCACTGTGTAATATTTAAAATTGTCTGGGGTTAAATCGTAATTTCAGGAAACTTCAGGGGTCAAAATATAATTTCATAAGTTAGGGTTCAAACCATAGGGTTCTAGGTTTAAACGGTTGAACCGGTCCAGAATTCAAAGAAGCCAACTGGTTCAGAGTCCCTTCAGAAAACCGGGATAAAATACTCCAGTTATCCCCAATTTCTTTTTTATTTTGGGTTTGGATAGGCCTCAACCTAGTTCCAATTTATTAGCTATGTTAGCAAACAGGCTAATTTTAAATTTTTAAAATAAAACGGTTTACACCAAAACGGTACCGTTCTATTAATTCGGTGGCATCCCTCATCACCCAACACGTGTCCCGAGTTGGCCCGTTTGACTCGGCTTAAGGTAGCGAGTCAACTCGGTCGTCTTCTTCATCAAATTACCCTCGGTTGCCCTAGTTTCTGCAGATTTCTTCTTCCAATTTCGTGAGTTTCACTTCACTGAAACTCCCTGTTTTCTATTCTAAATCATTTCTGGATTGTTAAGGGATGATTTGGCATTGCTCTAGGTCCCTGATTTGGGCTCACGGACACGGCTGGGAGAAACGATAGGGAGGCCTGCAACTTGACCATAAACCCTTATTTCTCAACCATTTTCAGCGCGGTTTGTTGCTACATGATCCCTATGACATGTAGTTTCATCCCCAAATCAATAAAATCGGTTTAAGACCTTTTAATCAAAAATGACATTTGGTGACCGAACCTGCAACTAGCTTTTTGAGGGTGTTGCATGGGGTTTTAGGGTCGCGGGTTGGTGGTTTTGGGATCCCAGGAAGGTCTAGATCAGTTCTAGACCATCAAGAGTCCGTTTTATGGAGGTCGTTTCAGACCTGTTACCCAAGGTGTTTTAATGGCGGTTTGCTCACGGTTTGGGGTCTCAAGCCCAATTCGAGCCTCCCAATTGATTCAGAATCGTTCTAAGGTCTCACAGGAGTTTATATATGCAGTTGGTATGGTCTAAAAATTAAAGGAACAGCACCAACAAATCAAAACAGAAATTTGGCAAACTTTGGTGTTTACCTTTAGACAATGGCTGTTCTCCTCCATGGTTCACTCTTGGTCTTTGGCACTTCAAGTGTGCTTCACAGTTTCAGTCGTGCCTCTCAGTTCCTCAGCCTTCCTTCCTCCTTGGTGCATCTCCCATGAAGACACACACATGCACACACCATGCTTGATCTCACACATGCAAGACCTCACAAGGATTTTTCTCTCTCTAAGAGTCAGTACACCAGGCCTCTCATTCACTCTGTTCTGGTTTATACACAGAACCTATTTGTGACCCAAAATGAATCACAATATTATGTATAATATATATACACTTATACATATATATCTTTATATGTATGTGCAGGGTTGAGATGATTGAAAATCAGAGAGTCAGGTGAGCTGAGGTGGGCTGAGGGGAGTAATCATGTGGGGTTTGCATGGGTTGTCATTGGTTGATTTGGGTGGCAAGTTGGGGCAATACAGAGATATATACAATTAAGTTGTATATATGAGCACAAAGGTGCTGGTGGCCACTTGGTTTAATTTTTGGATGGAATTCATTCTTTCCATAGGTCAAGGGTTCAATTCCCCTTGACCACCAATTTGGCCATTTTTCACCATTTTGGTTAAGGCCACGTTTGGCTACGCAGTAATTTAATTTCTGATGTTTGCGTCATAACTTTCATTCCGTAACTCCTTTTTCGGTGCGGTTTGTTCCGAGAGTTTCATATTTCAGTTATCTACAGTGTCAGAGGTTCCGTGTCATTTATTAGTCATTCGGGATTTCCGTGGCTAATTAATTCGAATTCCGTCAATGTTAAATTGACATTTTTTCACCTAATTAATTGGTAATTAGGTTCGGGTATTGTACCCTATTCTCAAACATGTTTTAATTGTTTTATCGGTCTATCTTGACCGTCGGGAGATTAGGGTTAATTCCCTTGATTATTCTCTGAGCCGGTATTAATTAATAATTAATAATTAATTATTAATTATACAGGATCGGGGTGTTACAGCCACAACCTATAAATTAAACCCTAAAGGTACGCTTTATTTTCATGCTCATTCTTTGGCTTTCATTACAGTCTTTTCCATTCAGATTACTTATTTAAGCATCGGAGCGGCTACCGCCGGAGCCAATCCGGTGGCCCTCTGATCCCCCTTTTTGAGTGGTCTATAGGTTGCGGAGCCCAGATTTCTTGTGAGCCGAAAAGTGCAGCATCAGTTTGGCATCGTTTATGGGAACAACTAATCTCTAAGTGCTCTATTCACAAACTTATTCTCCTTCTCACCAGAGAACCATGGCCCTCAATCTCCGACCAAGGTAGAATGCTCAAAATCCATAAAACTCTCAACGTCGGCCGCTCGTCCCACGAGCAAGAGGGCCGACGATTGATCCCATGCGACAAGAGATTGAATCAATCAAACGGCACAACGAGCTAGTGCAAGAACAACTACTAGCTATATCTAGAACTCTGGCAGTGCTTACACGAAATCAAGGGATGAATCCTCCAAACCCGCTGAACAATATTGCTGCGGGAACACAACCCCCTGTTATCACTGAGAATGAAGAGCCCCATGAGGAGGCTCCAAATAACCGGCCTGAGCACCCCCAGGGTGTTGCTCACGTCGGTAGAGATCCACAGCCATCAGCAGCCCCAGGCTGGGGAACACCAGTCTTCGTCCTTGACATCCATTACCGAAGCACTACTAGAGCCCCAACTCCAAGAGCTTCGGGAGCACATCCGGCACCACAGGAGCCTCAGCCCCAAGCAACACCAATCCCTCTAGCTCGGAACCCTCCTCCGTCCGTGGGACATGCTTAGCCCGACTACCCTGAAACCGAGGCTATAAGGCAAGGTTCACAAGAAGTCCGGCTTAGAGACCCACGGAGGATCGAAGAAATTGTAGAATCTATGGACCGAACAGTAGCTGTGAGAGGTGCCCAGAACCCTCCAGAGTAGGATGAGTTGGCCAGGCTGTTCCGAAGACTTGCCACCCCATTCACTCCTGCCATCATGTCAGAAGAAAGACCAAGGAAGTTCATGGTGCCAAAATTCACCCTATATGAGGGACTGGAGACCTAGGAGATCATCTATCGCACTACCAGCATACGATGGCCCTTAACGGGGCCTCTGATGCTTTCATGTGCCGAACTTTCATTACCAGCTTGAAAGGTACTGCTCTAAAATGGTTCCACCACCTCCCACCGAACTCAATTAACAGTTTCTATGAGCTTGGTAGGCAATTCCTGGACAGGTTCATGACCAGCAGAAGGCTTAGAAGGGGACCAGAGTTCCTGCTAAATGTCAAGCAAATTAAGGAAGAGTCCCTCAGAGCTTACATTGCACGCTTTAATGCCGAACTCACGGAGATCACCGACTGTAGCCCAGGTTTTCTTGCAGCTGCCTTAACTTCTGGTCTTGCTCACGGTGGCTTTAGAGATTCCTTGACAAAGAACCCTCTTGCTGACATGGCGGCATTATTGGACCGGGCCAAGAAGTACATCAACTTGGAAGAAGCTAACCGCATATTCCAAAAGGGCAAAGAGCAAAACCAGAGGGACAATCCGAAGAAGGAGGATCATAAGAAGGACAACCACAGAAGAGACCCTAGCAAGAAGAGAGCCAGGAGTCTAGAAAAAAGAACGGCACCCAAAGCTGTTTACAATTCCGGACCAAGAGATTTTACTAACTTTACCCTATTGAACACTACACTGGCTCAGGTACTTCAGTAGATCCGAGATCAGGAAAACCTAAAATGGCCAGAACCGATTAAAGGAGATCCCAGCCTTCGGGACCCAGGTAAATATTGCAATTTCCATAAAGATCATAGGCATACGACTAACTCATGCAGGTCCCTTAGATATGAAGTTGAGTAGCTCATAAAGAAAGGGCGTCTCCGAGAGTTCATTAAGCAGGACGGGAGGCAGAACCCCCACGAAGAGAAGCCTCAGCAGTGGACAGAGCAGAGGCCCGAGCAAAGACAAGAGCAGAGGGAAGTACGAAATGAGCCTCAAAGACAGAACAACCATGTCATTTACGTCCTTCATGCAGACTCCCCTATTACAGGAATGTTAAACAGAGCGAGAAAGAGGTATGCCCGGGAGGCCAGGCTGCCCCAGATGTATTGCAGATCACCAATGTTGAAAAAAAGCTCAAACCAGAACTGGAGATTCAGTTCACAGAACGGGATCTAGCTGGGGTACACTGCCCTTATAGTGATGCCCTCGTCATCACTCTTAAGATTGCCAACTTCGAAATCAGAAGAGTTCTGGTTGACACCAGCAGCTCCGTTAATATACTGTTCTATGAGCCACTCAAACAGATGACGATTAACCACAACAGCATCAAGCCTACCACTGTCGTAATGGCAGCGTTTGATGGTAATCTCAGTACCCCATTGGGAAGGATCGAGCTACTTACTATTGTAGGGGAAGGTGAAGGACAGAAAACCACCATCTTAGAATACATGGTGTTGAATATGGAATCTCCCTACAATGTCACAATTGGGAGACCATGGCTAGACCAGATAGGAGCTATTACCTCGACCCTCCACTAGTGTTTGAAGTATGTCCACAATCCAAATATTTATTCTGTCAGAGGGTGCCAGCTGACTTCTCGCAAATGCCATGCCATTGCACTCAAGGAAAAGATTACCAAATAGCAATTACAGTATGCTCGGGACTGTGCAGATCAAATTCTCTCCCACAATCCCGAAGAGGAAGGCTGCCCTCCTAGAATCGAATAACCTCTAAGCCCAAGGGGATGGGACAGTAGGGCCAAACCCATTGGCGAGCCCATCAAAGTATTGGTCAGCTCAGAATCAGGGGGGCGCTATTTGTGCATTGGTTCAGACCTGACACATGCTGAGCAAGAGAAGATAATCAGGTTTTTGAAAGACAACCTCTCTATATTTGCGTGGAAGACCAAAGATATGGAGGGTATAGATCCAAACCTTATAACTCACAAACTAATGGTAGATCCAGACCATCCACCAGTAAGACAAAAAAGAAGGCCGCTAGCCCCAGAGGGGCATCCGATCATAAACGAGGAGGTCAAAAGGCTACTTGAAGCCAAGATGATACGTGAAGTGTTCTACCCAGACTGGCTGGCCAATACCGTCCTGGTCAAAAAGAAAAATGGCAAGTGGAGAGTCTGCGTTGACTTTACAGACCTCAATAAAGCTTGCCCCAAAGATAACTTTCCACTACCAAGGATAGACCAGCTGGTTGACACCACTGCAGGGCACGAACTCATGAGTTTTATGGATTCCTATTATGGGTATAACCAAATCTAGATGTACCCTGCAAACCAAGAGAAGACAGCCTTCATAACTGAACGAGGTCTCTATTGCTACAAAGTAATGTCATTCGGTTTGAAGACTGCTGGGGCCACGTACCAGCAGTTGGTCAACAAGATGTTCAGCTCGCTGCTCGGCAATACCATGGAAGTGTACATTGATGACATCTTGGTCAAAAGTCTACAGAAAGGTAGTCACCTCCAGCACTTATCCCAGACCTTCGATATCCTAAGACAGCACAAGATGAAGCTCAATCCCTCAAAATGTACCTTCGGGGTGACGAAGGGAAAATTCTTGGGATACATTGTCTCTCAGAGAGGTATCAAAGCAGACCCCACTCAGATCCGAGCTCTGATTGGACTGGAGTCACGAAAAACCAGAAAAGACATTCAGGCACTGAATGGCAGAATTACGGCACAAAGCAGGTTTATCTCTAAATCCACTAATTGTTGCCTACCCTTCTTCAGAGCTTTAAAGGGTAACAAAGTTCTACAATGGACGGAAGAATGTGAGAAAGCTTTCCAAGGACTGAAGGAATACCTTGCCTCTCCAGAACTCATGTCAAACCAGTCCAAGGGGAAAAGCTACTCCTCTACCTCGCAGTCTCTGAGAACGTAGTCAGCTCCGCACTAGTCAAACAGGACAGGGGAGTACAGAGGCCCATATTCTACGTCAGTAGGGCATTGCTCGACATAGAAAAGAGATACCCAGAGGTTGAAAAGTTGGCCTTCGCTTTGGTAATATCAGCTCGGAAACTCCGACCTTATTTCCAAGCTCATCCAATTGAAATCCCAACCGCCTATCCCCTGAAGCCAATATTGAGGAAGCTTGAGGTTTCAGGAAGATTGGTAAAGTGGTCTGTGGAGTTAGGAGAATTCGACATATCATATGTACCACGGAACTTCATCAAGGGATAAGCCTTGGCAGATTTCGTTGCTGAGTTCACCCCAGCACTTCAGGACAAGGCACGGCTCATTGAAACTTTAGGGACATGGCAATTCTATATTGACGGGTCATCAACCAATTAGGGTTCTGGAGTAGGCCTAGTACTGCAGTCCTCTAACGACCTCTTATCAGAAAAAGCAATTAGCTTTGGATTCAAAGCTTCCAACAATGAAGCAGAATACGAAGCCCTAATCCTAAGCATGAAGTTGGCTCTGGAATGCGAGGTTCAACACCTTGAGGTTTTCTCAGGCTCTCAATTGGTGGTAAGCCAAGTCTTGGGAGAATTCTCCATTAAAGATGATAGGATGCTTCGGTATTCCGAACTGGTGAACTTCTTGAAGCACTCCTTCTAGACGTTCTCGATCCAGAAAATAGAAAGACGCCAGAGCTGCAAAGCAGATGCTTTGGCAAACATGGCATCCCGCCTAAAGTCAGAAGGAAATTCCATAGTAAAAATTTCCTACCAGCCAAGACCCAGCATAGAGGAAGCCCAAGTTGCCCAAATTGCTGAACAGCCCCAGAACTAGATGACCCCAATCCTCCAGTACCTAGAATCCAGGCTGCTCCCAGAAGACAAAAACAAAGCAAGGAGAATCTGGATCAGAACGACTCGGTACCTGATCCTGAACAATAAGCTTTACAGAAGATCTTATTCTCAACCCTTGTTGAAATGCTTAGCTCTAGAAGAATCTTAATATGTCTTGGTTGAGATACACGAAGGTATTTGCGGGAACCATAATGGGGGCAGAACGATAGCTCACTGAGCTCTAACACAAGCCTATTACTGGCTTAGCATGCTAAGGCAGGCTAAGAAGTACGTCCAAAAGTGCGACAAATGCCAAAGGTTTGCCCCATATCAACACCAGCCTCATCACGAGCTCATCCCAATTACTTGTCCCTAGCCCTTTGCTCAGTAGGGGATGGACATTGTGGGACCATTACCCAAAGCCCCACCAAACAGGAAGTATCTTTTGGTAGCCATTGACTACTTCTCTAAATGGGATGAAGCTGAACCTCTAACACATATCACAGAGAAGGAAGTTGAAAACTTCACTTGGAAGAACATTGTTTGTAGGTTCCATATACCATGCGTGATCATCTCTGACAATGGGACGTAGTTCACTGGTAAAGTCTTCAAGAAATTTTGTGAAAATCTCAACATTAGATAACACTTTGCCTCTCCAGTCCATCCACAAGCAAATGGGCAAGCAGAGGTCACCAACCGAACGATCCTTGATAGATTAAAGAAAAGGTTGGAGCAGGCCAAAGGAAAGTGGGCGGAGGAACTCCCTGGGGTTCTTTGGGCCTACAGAACAACCAGAAGAACTCCTACCTCTGAAACTCCCTTCTCACTGGCTATGGAACAGAAGTAGTAATCCCGGTTGAGATCGGTATGCCAACTTTAAGGACTGAAGCCTTCGAACAAGAGTCCAATGATCAGCAGCTGATAGAAAATTTAGATTTGCTTGAAGAAAAAAGGGATCAAGCCAGAATCAGGATGGAAGCCTATCAGCAGAGAATGGTCAATAACTCCAAAGTGGGGCTCAAGACGGTCAGCTTTCAAGTTGGAGACTTTGTCTTAAGAAGAGCTTTTCCAAATACCAAGGATCCCACTATGGGAAAGTTGTCACCCAACTGGGAAGGCCCCTACAGAGTGATAAAGGTTGTTAGGCCTACCAGGTCCCTACAGAGTGACAAAGGTTGTTAGGCCTACCACCTGATAGCTAGAGGACATGGCTAGGAAACCTATTCCTAGACCTTGGAATGTAGAGTATTTATGGAAGTATTATCAATAAAGATTTTTCTTTCTTTTTAATACCTCCATAAAATGTTCATCTCGTAATGCACAGACCCTCAGAGTCTAGTCCATCTCTAATGCACAGACCTTGAGAGTCTGGTCCATCTTTAATGCACAGACCTTCAGAGTCTGGTCCATCTCTAATGCACAACCTTCAAAGTCTGGTCCATCTCTAATGCACAGGCCTTCAGAGTCTGGTCCATCTCTAATGCACAGGCTTTCAGAGCCTGGTCCATCTCTAATGCACAGGCCTTCAAAGTCTGGTCCATCTCTAATGCACAGGCCTTCAGAGCCTGGTCCATCTCTAATGCACAGGCCTTCAGTGCCTGGTCCATCTCTAATGCAGAGGCCTTCAGAGCCTGGTCCATCTTTAATGCACAGGCCTTCAGAGCCTGGTCCATCTTTAAATGTACAAGCCTTCAGAGCCTGGTCCATCTTTAAATGCGCAGGCCTTCAAAAGCCTGGTCCATCTTTAATGCACAGACTTTCAGAGCCTGGTCCATCTTCAAAATACAGATTCAATGATCCAGTCCATCCAAAGACAGAAGTTCCGAACATCTTCAACTAATGCCCAACTACTACTTACACAAGTTTCCTAGATCGGCAGATCCTCGAAGCTGATTCTTAGGTTACTTGGCTTATGTACTAACAAGCAACGAATACTACAGTATTGAGTTGGTTTAAAGTACTTCAGTTCAAGGCGCAAGTTTTATGTAAGTTTCTTTGATCTACTCTTAGAACATACATATAGAATTATTGATCAACAGTGCACAGAAAGGTGTTTTAACTCCAAAAGAACACATCCAAACACAAGGTACATCAGATTTGAGGAAAAGGAATTCAATTTTATTGATGATTCAAAAAATTTACATCAATACAAGAAGACTGGAAAGAAAACAAGTACACAGAAGCTACAACAAAGACATCACTATGTTTTGCGACATCATGGCTTTCTTCCTCGAATCTCTCTAGTGCAAGGGAAAGGGGCCCGAGTTCCAAACCTTCATTACCGCCGTCACCAGCTTCCATTTGAAAGGAAGGAACCTTGAACCCCAATCTGCATCAAGAAGTACCCAGGCCATTTCATCATCACTGTCACTTATCTCAATACCAACGGATGATAAGGGCTCTGGGTCTCAGGAATCCTCCATTCTCCACCTTCATTTTCCTCAAATTCGGTATGACACCCCAGCCGGCTTGAGTAAGGGTCTCTGCCAAGACATAAAGGGGAGGAGGCATCCCACCTTCGTCTTCATCACCAATGCTCCAAGCCTCAGTTGAATCAAGGAGGGTCCACCTCCAATCGAAGAAATCTCGATCAAATGCTAAGATGGACAAGAAGATCTTCGCCTCCTCTAATCCTTCCTTGGTGACTGAATCAAAGGGAAGGATAATTCTAGCCACAGTTTAATCATTGCCAACTCAGACTGAAAATTGTCAATCATCTCCGGGCAAACAGCAAGCTTCTAAAGACATCCAAATTCTCTCCGACGGGGGAACAGTTTGAAAGCAAAAAGGTAAAGAGATTTGGCGCAACCATATGCCCCTTTCTGATATATATAGGCCCTTGAAGTCCAAAAGCCATCCAACTGGACTATCGCAACGGTTAAAAGAAAGGTTGGCCTTGAAAACCCAAACAAACTGTATAAATAAACGACGCATTAAACCATCCTCTTGGAATACCAAAAGACAGGGTGCAGGATTTCCCTGAACGAACAGCTGTAGTTCAGCACTGAAGCTTCTAAGATGATAAAATAAGCAGAGTCTGGTCCATTTTAATATACAGACCTTCCAGTCTTATCTATTTCTTGACGGGCCACTTGAATAACAAAAGACCAACAGCTCTGATGTATCCCAGTCCTAGTCTTGGAGGCTTAGAAATAGAAGTTTCAATCATCAGAATGATGGTCACGAGCTACCTAGTTATTTTTACAAGTCTTTGGTTCAGAACAATCTGCTTTGGAATTCATCAGAGTTTGCTTCCACTCTATGTGATACAGGATCAATATCGGATTCCTATTCATCTGATTATATTTGCTTTCTTATCTTATTACGATGAGACAGTCAGAATTAATCTTCAATCACTGTTCTATTACAAGTGCTGAAGCTCGGAAGGCAACTATTAACTGTTGAAGAGCTGATCTGACATGAAATGGATTCAGAGCAGCTATACTTGCAACAAAAACTCGCTAAAAGCAGGAACACAAGAAAGATCTAAAGAAAAGACAATTTTATTGATAAAATGTAACTTATTACATCAAAAGCTGGCTAAACAAAAGAGGTGAAGTTGATGAAGCCTTAAGCCTTATCAGAAGGGCCAGGGTCCTCTACCGAAGGAAGGTCGGTAGCCATGGCCTCTTTGCTCGGGGCAACGTCAAGAGAAACAGCTCCAGGAGCAACAATTGACGACACGTCAAAATATGGAAACTTAGCAAGAAATCTAGATCGGAAGCTCTCAAAGTCGAACTAGATCAGTTCGTCACCCATCTTATCAACTTCCTCTCTTATTTCCATCTCAGTCTCAGTCTTGGCATGGTCAACTGCCTCCTGAAGCCTCTGATCGAAGGAGCTTCGAAGGTCAAGCAACTCCCTCTGAAGCCCTTCAGCTTGCCAAACATAAAGGTCCCCTTCGAACTCCACAACAGCAAGGTTATTACCAGCCTCCTTCAAACTCTCCTCGGTAGCATGAGCCTTGGACTAAGCCGTTCCAAGCTCCAACCTCACTTCATCCAGCTCGGCCTTCAGCTTGTCAGCCTCCTCAAAGCTCAGAGGAGTCACCATTAGAGCAGCCAAACTATGCATACTTTGCACAACACAAAGCAAACAGGTTAAGCCGAACGCAAGAACAAACAAACAAATACAAGAAAAGGCTTCAAAAGTTACTTTCATTTGGAGATTCATCATCTCGTTCATCAGTTTCACAAGGTTATCCCCCCTATACCGATGAGGGCCCTTAGACTAGATTTGGTCAAAGGCCTTCTTGGCAATCTGATAGTCTGGCTCATCAAATGGTTCAGAGGGAGCAACAGACGCCTCCCCCTTCCCAGCTCATTTGCTCGGAACGGAAGGGGCAGGGGAAACTGCTGAGACTGGAACAGCAGGTTCGGCTTCCTTATCAGCCTCTGTTGAAGGTGGCTCGGGAGAGCCAGAAATCAACCTCCTCATTTTTACTTGAAGAGGAGGCTCGGGCTCAAGTTGGGAGGAAGCTTCCCCCACCAATTGTGCCTTCGCCTCTGACCACCTTGATGTCAGCCTTTTCTTGAGCGTATCTGTACGAGCACTCATCAGATTCTCTGGAGTGACAATGATGGTGTGAGCTCGGTTAGAGGTCGAAAGAAGCTCGCGATATTGATCTTGGAGCTCGTTAGTAAACTCAGACCTCCTCTAAGCACTCTTGACTGCATATAAACAAGAAATAGCATTTCAGTTCATCAGCTTGGAGGGCATAACAAAGCTAAAACAACCTAAGGAAATAAACCTTACCCTTATAACCCGTGGTACGAGGGAATGTCGAGACGTGATCTTGGAAATCTTCACGCTTCCATCCTCCTCCAATAAAGAAGTACTACTTCTTCCATGTTTTATTAGACGTGGGTACAGAGGATAGAGGTCGGAACCCCTTTTCAAAGGACATGTAAAAAAGGCCCTTTGCTTTCATATACTTCAGATCCATATTACTACGAATCAGATCTATGGATACATCTACACTATTTCGGTGCCCTAACACTATAAACCCTAGAAGATGCCGCCAACTATTAAGGTTAAGGTCAGCAGGACAGAGTTTGAACCAACAGAAGAACTGTCTAACTAAATCAGGCAATAAAAGCCTTAAACCCATCTCAAACCAGGCAAGATAAACATAGATCTCCCCAGCTTCAACATCATGAGGGCGATCCATTGGGTCCGATACCCTACAGGTAACATTTGGGGAAAAATTTTACTTCACCCTCCACTTGTCCAACAAGCTTTGGGTAACAACACTTTCGCCCTCTTCTTTATGGGAAGACCTGCCAGAGGTTTCCCCAGCCTTGTCTCGGGGCTCTATAAAGGCCTCAACTATCCTAGTCTCAGGACTGTGGGGAGGCCCAATAGGCCTTTCCCCAACATCTTCGGCGGTAAGGCCACCTACATTCTCTACATAAGTCGGCATAGCCGTCTCCGAGGGATTTCTTATGCCCTCACTAGCGTTAGAAGATTCAGAAGGAGTAGACATTACTCTCAAATTAAAAGAGTAAGAAGCAAAAGAAGAGGAAGATCGGTCAAACCTATTCTAGACCAGAGCCTTAGACAACCAGTATTCTTCAAGGTCGCACAAACCAACAATGGCGGAAAAATCTTCTGGCATAGTGAAAATGACGAGCAAAGGTCATTTCAAAACTGTCCCTGTATTTATAAGCAGAGTATCAAAAGGGGCCCACCAAGTTGAACCGCCATGACGGTTCAGTACAATGATGGCTTTGAGAAACCCAACCATCGGTTCAGTACATGATGGCCTTGAAAAAACCCAAACCCTTGGCTGCGCAATAAATGACGCACCAACAGTCGCCTTGAAAAGTGAACAGACAAGACGCATGACTCTCTGAAAAGATGTAGCCCTAGTTGCTCGTTAACATCAAACTAGGACTTGGGGGGGGGGAGTAATTGATATACCACAAAAGAGCAAGACCAATTATCACTCGACACGTATGTCTACAGTCCAGCTCATGCTCGGCTAGCTCATCTCACGCTCGACCAGTGGCTAGCGCTCGGCCATTCAGGACAGACTGAAAGATCGGAAGAGGCCGAGCACATGCCTCCAGAACATATTCATATCCAAATAAAGGTCACGGAGTTAATCACAGGACTCCAGAGCAACACTCCAGAGCTCATCACTGCCTTAACGGCTGCCGAGCAGGGAATAAGGAAACAGTTTTCAACAAGGAAACTGCTACACATGTTTATCTCTATCTATGGTACAATGTCCAACAAGGAAAGTACTATCTCCGATGATTAAATCCCTACTTTCATGGCTCCAAATCCTAATCAACTTAGGAAAGCCACAGCCTATAAATTAAACCTTAAAGGTACGCTTTATTTTCATGCTCATTCTTTAGCTTTCATTACAGTTTTTCAATTTAGTTTACTTATTTAAGCATCGGAGTGGCTACGGCTGGAGCCAATCTGGTGGCCCTCTGATCCCCCTTTTTGAGTGTTCTACAAGTTGCGGAGCTCAGATTTCTTACGAGCCGAAAAGTGCGGCATCAGAGTAAATGAAATAATCACCTGAACTGATATTTGTGTGATCATGTCCTCAATTATTGATTTTGCTAATTATATCTTACAGATAAAAAATGTTCAATTCAATAAATGTAAGCAATTGTAACCTAGTTTCTAATGGGGGGCATTGAGGGTGACCCACTGATATATAAATATATATATATATATGATATGATGTTGTGTAAAGCTCAATTCTTTGGCGTTTTTCTTGGATGAGCTAAACTACATGATCCTCTTTAATTACCATTTTAACCGGACCCCATTAACCACTATTACACTCTCATGAGCAAGCTTTGGCACATTACCAGCCTTATAATGACATACAATTCAACCTGTTAATGATTTTTTTAAAACTTTCTTTTCCGATCAACTAGCACTATATATGTATATATATGGACAACCATATTCCAAAGAACATGTAAGACAATATGAAATGCATGTGATTGGGATGATCATGTAACGAACTGCATGTTTGGAAATTGATAGCTAAGGGCGACAATAGCGAAGTTGGGTCCTGATACTTTCATGCGATACTTGTTTATTTGCTGCTGCATCGTGATGTTTGTTTTCAAGAGTAATAAGAGTTGTTTTCATTGGGATGATACAGAGCTGTGTGTTTTGTTTTGTTTCTTCTTAGCCACTCTGTTTTCTGTTCTTTTTTCTTTTTCTTACATGTGCATATGTTTAGTTGGTGTCTTGCCAACTTTTGATGGTTGGGGGAATATATTGGTAATGTGTATGTGAGGAGTTTTCTTTAGTCGAGTCAGATTTGTGGGGAGGAGTTCTTTTATGTTGTAACCTTTTCTATTCCTAAATAAAATTCATTTTTTTCTGTTCCAAAAAAAAAAAATGATAGCTAGGAATATTTGGGTCGGGCAACCCGGACCAAGATCATCTTAGGTATACTTTTTCTCGATTTCTCTCAATGTGACTTTTAATGCATGTAGCATACATTTTTTTTTTATCAGCCAAAAAAAAAATTGATTAAACTAAAAATTTTTACATCACAGTTTTCCAATAGAGATGCATCATTCCCAGAATACAAACATCAACTCCTTTCTCCTAAAAAAGTTGGCAAGAAACCAACAACACAGAAATAACAAAAATGCAGTAGCAGTGAGAAGAAATAGTGCAGAGAAGTAACATTCCAAAAAAGAACCAAAGCAGGTTCTACTTGCAGTCATTAAGAAACAAAGAACACCATTGATACCATCATATTCCAACCTAGTGCCTCCTTTTCCAGAAATCTCCATAAAGAAACTGCTCACCTCTTCAGTCCTCTAATGCTCTGCATATTTAGTGCCAATTCCTGAATGGAGTAGTCTTTGAATATCAATTTTGATTTCACCTAATATGCTTTTCTGTATTTAATCAACTCAATTTCCTCAATCCAATCAAAGAATTTATTTTAAAAAATACTCTTATTTCTTAGCATTCACGAGGACCAGCCGATTGCCAAAGGAATTACATTCCACGTACACAACCAAATTGGAGCTGTTAAGCTCCAACCAGGCCACCATTCAATCACCCTTGTAATAGAATTAGGGCGAATCCACTGAACACCCCAACCAATCTATGCATGCAGAGCACACCCTTCAAACTTTACTAAAAAATAAATGATGTTGTACTTTATGATCAGTAGGGCTTCTGCTCTTCATCGCTTGTTAAGAACTCAAAGAGAGAGATCAGAGGACCACCAGATTGGTTCCGATGGTAGATGCTCCGATGATAAAGTTAGTAAAAATAAAACGAAGACTATAATTGAAAGAAATTGAATGACTGTGTTTGAAAAGCGCACCTTAATTTCCTAAGTCGATTAGAATTTGGAGTCTCAAAGATAGGGATTTGACGATATCTGAGAATAGCAGTTACCATGTTGGACTCTATTTCCTTTCTTCAAGGTCGGTAGGGTATGTAAGGCGGTGATCAGCTCGAAACCCCTTTATGTACGTGCCCAGTATTTCCTGGTCTAGAGGGAAGACTAGAGATCTTGCGACACTGTAAGCAAAGAAGTTCTGAACACTGTGTGCTTGTCTGTTCTGGATTGGAGAGCTTTCCTTGGTTTGTAGGCGTAGGTGTTCTGTATATACACGTGTCATGTCAAGATTGGTTTGTCTTTTGTGGTATATCAACTACTCCCCTCCCCCCCCGAGCCTCAGTCTAGCGAATTGCATAACTGAGGTTGAGGGTTTCTAAAGAGTCACATGTCATAATTGTGAGCGTGCCATTTCACCTTCTGCGACTATCGCACCCTTTTTCCTTCATTTCCATTGCTCAAAAAATTACTTCGCCACATATTGGGAAAAATAGAGTGAGAAGATCATCACAGTGAGAAGCTCATTTTTGACCAAATCTTTGATCAGGTCCGGTTTGTTTTTTACCATCCTTCTTCCTTCTATTCTTCTCCTTTATTTTCATCATGTCAGCCTCAGACGCTTTGTCAGGGATAGGTTATGGCACAGAGAGTTCCTCTGAGACAACTATGCCATCAGAAATTCAAGTCATAGGTAGCAGTTCCTCTAGGGACTTAGAAAATAGAGTAGTTGAGTATCCCTCCCTTAGTCCTAAACTTAGGATTGTAGAGGCCTTCATCAAGCCTAGGAATATAGCAGGGGAAACCTCAGGTAGGCCTTCCCAATGGGAGGAGGGAGAAAACGCCATCACTCATGGCATATTAGGTGCTTTGAGGGCTGCTTTCGACTTCCCCCAAAATGTGAGTTATAGGGCGCCCAAACCGTTGGATCGTCCATCCGACATTGGTCGAGGTGAGATATGTGTATATCTCAAGTAGTTCGAGATAGGACTTAGGTTTCCTCTCCACCCCCTAATTAGGGATTTTTCAAATAGTTCAACATATGCCGTGCTGACCTCAACATCAATAGTTGGAGGCACTTGTTAGGGTTCATAGTTTTAGGTCACATGAATGGCGTCGAAGTGGATCCTCAGTTGATCTGAAGCAACATGGATCTGAAGTTTTTGAGGTCGGCGGGCATGTTTTACATGTCTTTTGACAAGGGGTTCAGACCCCTTTCCTCAACACTCACTTCCAATAAGACTTGGAAGAAGTAGTACTTCTTTGTAGGAGGAGGATGGGAGCTTGAAGACTACGAGGACCAGACCTCAACTTTCCTCCGAAGTACCGGGAACGTTCTTTCCACTTATACATCCTTCCACTACTTCTGCTTTCTTCTAATTTCTTTTCTTTTCATTTTACTTATTTATTATTTTTTTTTCATTTCGACTTCGAGGTCGAATCGTTTTGGCCATTTCTTGATTTCTGTGTCTTATTGAACAATTGAATATCACACACCCATTTTTTGAAATTTTATTCATGGCCTACGATTATCATTCCAATGTTTAAGATAATTTAATATTTTGATTTAATTTTAAACTTTATTTACGTAATAATTTGACTTACAATTCAGGGTTATATGTTTCGACCCGGTCCAACTCGGGTCAAGTACTGCCTAACTCAAGTCAGTACCACTTAACTCGGGTTGAGGTATTACAGACCCATTTCTCCTTAGTCTCTTTCAACTTCCTTTTAATGGCTTCCTTGAAAGTCTTGTTAGTGACCTCTGCTTGCCCATTAGCATGTGGGTGTCCTAGAGATGAACAATGGTGGCTGATGTGGATATCTTTGCAGAACTTTCTGAATAACTTTTCAGTGAACTATGTCTCATTATAAGAGATAATTACTCTAGGAATACCGAACCTGCATATTATGTTCTTTCAGGTGAAGTTCTTAACCTTTACCTCAGTGATATGGGCTATTGGTTCAGCCTCTGCCCATTTTGAAAAGTAATCGATAGTGACCAACATGAATCTCTTGTTCTAAAGGGGCCTTTGGAAATGGTCCCACGATGTCCATTCCCCATTGGGTAAAGGGCCAAGGATTGGGAATGAGGATAAGCTTATGTTGAGGTTGGTGTTGGTAGAAAGGAAAACGTTGGCATTTGTCACATTTTCGAACATAATCTTTAGCTTGCCTTAGCATACTAGGCCAGTAATAACCTTGGGTCAAAGCTTAGTGGGCAATGGTTCTTCCGCCATTATGGTTACCACCTTCTGGCCCCATTATTTGTTTTAGGTAGCAATCCCTCTTATAGGAATCTAACAATGGGAGTCATCCATTAGGAGGTTGTTCTGGAACCTAAAATTCCTGTGATATTTCAATGCTGAGACTTGATTGGTAAGAGATTTTTACAGTGGAATCCTTTTCTGGCCCCAAGTGGAAGGCCATGTTTGCTAGTGCGTCAGCTTTGGAGTTTTGGTTTCTTTCTATTTTCTAAATGAAAAATCTATGAAAGGATTTCTTAAGTGAGTCTACTAGCTCTGAATATTTTATCATTATGTTATCTTTGGTTGAATACTCCCCAAGGACCTAACTGACTACGAGATGGGAGTAAAAAAATATGTTAAGATCTAAAGCTTCAAATTTCAAGGCTAATTTTAATCCAAGGACAAGTGCTTCATATTCCGCCTTATTATTATAGGCTTTGTGTAATACCCCGACCCGGGGTACGGCACAAATATCGAGGTAAGTCGATACAATAATAAAACCCGAACTGTTTTAAGTTACGTTGCATAGTTAAATGGATATGTGTATATGAATATGTATGCATAATAATGTATTAGGTGATCTCATGAATACATATAAATATATATATGTGGTAAATTGGATAATATGTATATATATATGTATATATATATATATATATATAAGAAAAGTTGGTGAGGTGTCTTGGTGCTTGGGTATGCTGCCACCGCAGCAACAGGTGGCAAGGGCCACCGACTGAGGGTCGGTTAAGGGGGATAAAGAAGGTAAATGAAGAGAGAAAAAAATAGAACCAGTCTTAGAGAGAGAGAGAGAGAAAACTGAAAATTGAGGTATAGCAGTTGCTTGAGAACAGGTAAACTCCTACGTCTTTGTTCTTTAAATTCATTTTGTATAATTATAGAATTGCTTACTGGAATTGTAGGATCTGAAACAAAGAAGGAAAAACAAGAAAAAACCAAAAACTGGGTTTCGGTTGAAATGGTGACTTAAAATAAGCGAACGCAAGTGGAAAACTGAACCATAGGATGGATAGGAAAAGTCTCTAGGGACCCAACGCACTTCGAATCAGCTTAAATGGTCAAGAAATGGCCATTCTGTGGCCAGTTATCCCCTCACCGGTGCAACGCCGGAAACTGGAAATGGGTGCGTGAAACCGGTGGTGTTGGAGGTTAAAACCGGTCCTAAAAGGTTCCTTACAATGTTAGATTTCATTTGGAACGAAAACAGTAAATTTTGGACGTGAAATCGCTAAGATCCGTGAGGAAATTCGCTATTCCGGCGACCGTGGCCGGAAAACCCCACCGGAGAAGACAACCGGAGTATCGGGGGCTTCTTCGGGTCAGGATGAGATCGGGTCTGGGTCGGGTCGGGTTGAGATCCGACCGACCGCAATACAGGTCCAACACTGTGTCGTTTTGAATGTGAAATTAAAATTAATTGGGCTTGTTTGGTCACGGGTATAAGGGATTGGAATTGGGTTGGAGTTGTCCAAACCGTGGATAAAGTGAGAAAATTGGATATGTTAATCCGGTTCTCTAAATTTAACTGAACCGTTTGGTTCAGTGAAGAACCGAACCGGTTAGGGTTTCTAGTCAGTAAACCCAATGGTTCAGACCACAACTCTGGCTAATTATATTATGACCCCAAAAGTTTTGAATAATTACACTAAGGCCCAATAGAAAAATGTACATTTTACAATATTACCCCTGACTCAAAAGTGGGTCAAACGAGGTCCAAATAAGGTAAATGATTAGTCAATTTTTATTATCTCGGATGCTCTGAGTCCAATGGTGAGGTCTGTTTCACGAGACGGAGTCCCGAAAAGTTACAACTTGTAAAAAATGACCAAAATACCCCTGCTTCATAAGTAAGTCAAATGGACTCCGATTAAATTAAAGAACTAGTGAATTTTTATTATTCCGAACCCTATGGACTCAATGGTGAAGTCTAAATTGGCATTAGAGATACTTAAGATGACGAGACGTAAGATTGATGAATCAACATTTATTCTGAAACACGTTTATTGATATATAGGGAACTTGAAGGGGAAGGGCCCACTCACGAATTTCTAAGCTAAGATTTCATTAGAGGTAAGTAGATACCCTTTCTCTTCCATGTGGTGTTATCAAGCCAAGTTCATTCTTTTACTGCCAAACTTGTACTCCTGAGCGTATCTGATGTTATTGTCTCCACAATGTGATATTGTTCTATCTGGTGGACATCGATTATTGTTGTACTATTGTTATCATGTTGAACCGTGCTTGAAATGCCTATTGTTATGTTTCCATTGAATTGATGATATTCCATTTTTATATACTCCTATGGAATCATTTATGATCATGAAATGTTTATGTATACTGGATTTGTGCTCAGTCACAACATCCATCCGATGCTTTTAAATACACTGAAGACCTTCGGGTCGAGTCCGTGAACGGACATGTGGCCATACATTGGAATGCACTGAAGGGGGTAAACCGGGCCCCCAAGGACCGAGGGCGTGCTAAGCCCTGACATAGTATAAAAGCATCTCTTACATGATTGCTCAACTATGATTGTTGAATTACAATATTCTTGTGATTATCTTGTATTGCGAGATATTCCTTTATTGATTTGTTGTGATCAATTATATTGGCAGTACTTTCTCGTTATTGTATTATCGTCGAGAATTTCAGAACATTGTTATGCCATTCCTACTGATTACACATTGTGATTTCACTATTCATTTGCCATCATGACAATTGTTCCCATTGGCTATCATAGCATCTTATTTTTTTTATGATTGGCTATCATATTCTTATTCTTGGATTCATATTCTTTTATGATCCTCGATACCAGTGTCGGAGATCTGTATTTACTTGCTGGGCTCTTGTAGCTCATTCCACCCTACTTACCCCTTTTCAGGTAATGACACCGCAAGACCCCAATAGGAGTCTGGAAGCATAGGGGGATATTTTGAAGAATTGTATCAGACTATGTTTTAATTCTCCCATGTATTCACCACCCACGGGTGCTGGTTATGTTTAGTTTTGACTTGGTACTGTAAAACCATATGATGTAGGTTAAGACTTCCGCTGACTATTGTAGTGATAAACTTCCGTTGTTATTGTTTTAAGAATTTGGTACTTTGCATATTAGTTCTATGATACAGGAATGGAGAAAGTAGGGACGGCCTTAGGGTCGGCCCCGCGACACGAAATCCGCATAGGGTGGGTTTCGGGTCGTGACACTTTGAAGCCTAAACTGACGGCTCTTTCAGTTACAATACCATCAGAGGACTGGAGTATTAATCTTGCTTTCGAGTCCTTATCTATAGAAGACCCATCCATGTAAAGTACCCGTGCTAAAGTGTCGGCAGGGGTCCGAGATTTTGGGTGTTGTTCTCTAATGATTTCAGCTATGAAATCTGTAATACCCCGACCCGGGGTACGGCACAAATATCGGGGTAAGTCGATACAATAATAAAACCCGAACTGTTTTAAGTTATGTTGCATAATTAAATGGATATATATATATATATATGAATATGTATGCATGATAATGTATTAAAGTGATCTCATGAATACATACATATATGTAAATTGAGTACAGCTATATCAATATATATATATGGTAAATGAAATAATATGTGTAAATATATATATATATATATATTATATGAGAAATTGAGTGAGGTGTCTTGGGTGCTCGGGTGTGCTGCCACCGCAGCTACAGGTGGCAAGGGCCACCGACTGGGGATCGGTTAAAGGGACTGAAGAAAGAGATGGGAAGAGAGAAAGATAAGGTAGAGAGAGAAGAGGTGAGTGTTTGGTATACATATATATATGTATACGGGGTTGAGAGATGAGAGGTTAGAAAAGGAAAGAAAGGTCAGGAACTCAAGAGGAGAAGAAGGGAGAGAGATTGGTTCAGAAACAGAAAGGTGGGAGAGTCACAGTGAGCTCAAAATCCGAAACCCAGGTAATTGATTTCAGCTCTGTGATTTCAATTTAAAGCATAAAGCTTAGATATAATGGTAGGGTCTGAACAAGCATGAAATATAGAAATTATTGCAAAAAGAATGAAGCTAAATGGTGTAGAAACCATAGAGAAAATTGGAGTTGCAGGTTGATGGAATAATCTCGGTTCCATGAATTCTATGGTTAAAACTTGTTTAAAAGTTTATGAAAACTATCCTTATGCATGCAGAAAACTAAATGGAGAAGGAAGAATGAAAAATGATGAAGAAATCATAGGGAAAATAAGAAAAATCATATGGCCGGAGATTCGGCCGGAGATGATTAAGCTCTATTTCGTGAAGAATCGAAAGGCTAAATGGAAAACTAAAGTTATAAATATATTCTACATGAAAAGGGGAACAAAACTGCATTGAAAATAGGTTTAAAAACCATCGGATTTAGGTTGCCGTCACCGAAGATGGTGACGGAACCCTAATACAGTTCACCGGAGATGTGAGGGAGATGATCGGAAAATCGGGGGGGTTTACCGGGTTAAAAGAAACGGGTCTGGGTTGGATCGGGTCGGTACCCGACCGGACATAAACGGTTAACCGAAGCTGTGTCGTTTTGGGTTTGAAATTAAATGGGATTGGGCTTGTTTGGTCACGGGTATAAGGGATTGAAATTGGATTGGAGTTGTTCAAACCGTGGATAAGGTGAGAGAATTGGATATGTTAATCCGGTTCTCTAAATTTAACTGAACCGTTTGGTTCAGTGAAGAACCGAACCGGTTAGGGTTTCTAGTCAGTGAACCCAATGGTTCAGACCGCAACTCTGGCTATTTACATTTTGACCCCAAATGTTTTGGAAAATTCCACTAAGGCCCAACAGAAAAAAATGTTGATTTTACAAAAATACCCCTGACTCAAAAGTGGGTCAAACGAGGCCCAAATAGGGTAAATGATTAGTCAATTTTTATTATCTCGGATGCTCTGAGTCCAATGGTGAGGTCCGTTTCATGAGACGGAGTCCCAAAAAGTTACGACTTATAAAAATGACCAAAATACCCCTGCTTCATAGGTGAGTCAAATGGACTCCGATTGAATTAAATAACTAGTGAATTTTTATTATTCTGAACCTTCCGAATCCATTGGTAATGTCAAAATTATGAAAAGAGGTTCCGAGAACAACGGACATATAAAAGTCTAAATAAGTGTTAGAAATACTGATCATAGCAAGGCATAGAATCTGGTGAATAGAAATTATTCTGAAACATATTTACTGATATATAGGGAACTCAACGGGAAAAGGCAAACCTACAGGAGACTGAATTAGCAACGCATTAGAGGTAAGTAGATACCCTTTCTCTTCCATGTGGTGTTATCAAGCCAAGTTCATTCTTTTACTGCCGAAATTGTACTCCTGAGCGTATCTGATGTTATTGTCTCCACAATGTGATATTGTTCTATCTGGTGGACATTGATTTATTGTTGTACCATTGTTATCATGTTGAACCGTACTTTCAAATGCCTATTGTTATGTTTCCATTGACTGATGATATTCCATTTTATATACTCTTATGGAATCATTTATGATCATGAAATGTTTATGTATACTGGAGTTGTGCTCAGTCACAATATCCATCCGATGCTTTTAAATACACTGAAGACCTTCGGGTCGAGTCCGTGAACGGACATATGGCCATACACTGGAATGCACTGAAGGGGGTAAACCGGGCCCCCAAAGACCGAGGGCAAATCAAGCCCTGACACAGAACAAAAGCATCTCTTATATGATTGCTCAACTAAAATTGTTGAGTTACATTGTTCTTGTGATTATCTTGTAATGCGAGATATTCCTTATTGATTTATTGTGATCAATTATAATGGCAGTACTTTCTTGTTATTGTATTATCGTTGAGAATTCCAGAACATTGTTATGCCATTCCTACTGATTACACATTGTGAACCTACTGTTCATTTGCCACTGTTCACATGTTAAGTGTTTCATGTTGATGTTATGTCCTTTACTCCTAATTGTACATTGTGTACTATTGTTTATTGGCCTTTATGGCAACTGTTCCCATTGGCTATTATAGCATCTTATTGATGATGATTGGCTATCATATTCTTATTCTTGGATTCATATTCTTTTATGATCCTCGATACCAGTGTCGGAGATCTGTATTTACTTGCTGGGCTCTTGTAGCTCATTCCACCCTCCTCACCCCCATTTCAGGTACTGATGCCGCGAGACCCCGGTAGGAGTCTAAAGATGTAGAAGGACATTTGAGAAAATGCATCAGTTTATGTTTTAGTTCTCCCATGTATTCACCACCCTCGGGTGCTGGTCATGTTTGGTTCTTATTTTGTTTATGTAGAACCATATTATGTATTGTAAAGACTCTCGCTAACATTGTGTATGGAAAGACTTCCGCTGATATATTATTACTGATAAGACTTCCGCTGTTATTGTTTTGAGGTTTTAGTACTTTGCATATTAGTACTATGATACAGGAATGGAAAAAGTAGGGACGGCTTTCGGGTCGGCCCCGCGACACGAGATCCGCATAGGGTGGGTTTCGGGTCGTGACAAAATCTATCAATGCTTGAGTTTTGATAGTAGTTCATGGAACATGAGATATGTCAAATTCTCCTAATTCCACTAATCATTTAACTAATCATCTATAGACTTTAGGTATGTGAAAAACTAACTTCAAAGAATAAGATGTGGCCATTACGATGGGATGAGCTTGAAAATATGGCCTAAGCTTGCAAGCAGATATCACCAAAGCTGGAGCTAATTTTAATTTTAGAATACCTTGTTTTAGTATCAAAAAGTGATTTTCTAACATAGAAGACTGGCCCCTGAATCCCTTTTTCTTCCCTAATCAAAGTAAAGCTAACCATGCTTTCAAAAATGGCCAAATATGGGAGCAATTTTTCTCCTGGTATTGGTTTCAAAAGAAGATTGGGAGAGGTTTTAAGTATTTCTTGAGTTCCTAGAAGGCTTCTTCACACTCAATGGTCAATTCCAGGGCCTTACTCGCCCTCAAATCCTTAAAGAACGGAAGGCAATGATCCATGGATTTAGAAATATACCTATTTAGTGCTGCTATCCTACCATTTAGCCCTTGGATATCTTTCTTACTTTTAGGGGATTCCAAATCAATCAAAGCCTTGATCTGAGTAGGATTTGCTTTAATTCTCTTTTGTGAGGTCAGGAACGATAAGAATTTTCTCTCTATAATCCCAAACGTACACTTTGATAGGTTGAGTTTCATTCTATGTTCCTTTAGGATGTTGAATGTCTGAGATAAGTATTGGATGTGGTCTACCTTCCGAACACTTTTGACAAGCATATGGACAGTTTCAGAGCATCCAAAAATGTTAAGCAGGCCTATTTTTACATTTTTCCACTCTGTCTAGTAGTCCATAAAACACTAAGGGTGGTTTAAAAATTTCATATTTCTAGGTATCTGTATTTTTGATACCTCATTTGACTAAACGAACCCACTGTTGAGTCCGGAACTTCAAAAAATGTTAAGGTAGGTATTTTCATAGTGTTTGGGGTTCAATTGGTGACTTAATTAATGCATTAGGACACAATTAAAATTATTGTAGTTTGTTCATATTTTTTAGAGTCTAATTTCAAAAATCAGACTCCACCATTGAGTCTGGAATGCCCAAAAATGTTAGGTTAGACTCTTCTTGCATTTTTTATTGGCCTTCATTTGACCATTTTTGGCATAAAGGCATTTTAGTAATTTCTTTAATTATAAAAATAATTTTTAATTATTTTTTTGGGTAGTTTTGTAATTTCTATAAACTTTTCGGGGTACTAATCTAATTTCAAAAAAATTAAACCTAAATCGTCTTGTCTGGTCTAGTCTATTTGTAAGTGAACCGCTTGATTTGGTTAGGAACCAATCGATGAAACTAGTTTAAGGCGTCACCATGACGTCAATCCCTTATTGAATTCAAAACGGCATTGTTTGGTTTAATTTAGGATCCATTTACGTGTGGGTCAGGACCTATCTCGTATCCAACCCGACCCGACACTGTTCATCATCCCCTTTGCACGAGTGTTACTATTGCTTTTAAAAGCCTAAATTTTTCTTTCCTATTTCATGATATTTTAGGCATGTTTTCTCTCTCTTTTCAATGCTGAATTAATCTTAGGGGTATAAGGATCAATTTTGTATTGGCTTGGGACCTCGGATTGAACTAGAAAGCTCAATCCACCGTTCATTGCATCTCTAAATATTTTTCTATTACATACTAGTTTCTTAACCAATTCCATTCATGTTTGTTTCTTTGTGATTTTTACTTCAAGTGTTTTCGATCCCCGTTTTAAAAACCAAGTGTAGTGCCTGATTTGCGAGATTTAGCTTAAGAGCCGAAACCTGTAACTCACGATACAAGGCTTGTCTTTGAGTTTTATGATCGTTGATGAGTGGTTTTGTTACTCTTGTAGGGTCTAGTTTTAGCCCCAATCTTCACAGTTCAGTTTGGTTAAAGTTGAATTAGACCCTATCTTTCAAGGTCCTTGTATGGAGGTTGGGTGTTGGTTCTGCCATTGTCGTGGTTTAAACTCACACAAAATTGATCTAGAATGCATAAAAATTATTTAAAAATTGAAATAAATCAAAGGGGATCCTATTCTGACCTATGTTGAGAATTTTCTAGCTTTCTTTCTCTAGAAACTGCTCTGTTCATGGCTACTTTCTCTTCCTATTGGTTCCATGACTTCAGTTTTAACTTAAGGACCTTCCTTCATCTCTTCTTTGGTTCTAGTTTGGTTTAGTTTTAACCAAAGAACCTCCTTCATTCTTCCTTTCTTCTTCCTCTTTTTTTTTTCATTCCCCCCCTCTCTCTCTTTCTCTATCTCTATCTCTTTATTGCACGTAGTCTTCTAAGGCTACTGCAGCATGGCCACCGCTTAACAAGGCTTCTCCATCAAGCTTCATCATCCTTTACTCCTAAGGAACTGCCACCCCTCAATCCAATCACACACACACACACACGGAACATCTCACACTCTCCAACTCATATGTCTTCCTCATACACGCACAATGTTGTCTGTGTGTGTGTGTGTCTATATATATATATATATATATTGGTATGTGTGTGTATATAAGTTAGGCGTACACACGTTTCTCTTCTTATTTTAAATATATATCCAAGTATATGCTCGTTTATATGCATCTATATATATATATATACACACACACACACACCTATATCCTATGTATAAACATTAATAAACACCTTGGTGGGTGTGCCAACCCTCTATGTCATGTGTTGGGCACATGGGGAGGCTTAAAATAATTTAATATTATTTTTATTTTTTTTCTTTGAACTTTTACTAATTATTCATAATTGTTTTCACATACTTACACAGTTTAGTGTGTGTCTATTTTGGGCTCCCAATGTTATATATAGGTCAGAATAATTTTTAGGTTATTATTTACATTTTCTTCTATTTTGTTTCATATTTTTAACTATTTTTTTAATTTTGTCTAATTATTAAATTATTTACTAATTGATAACATTTGGTGTATTATTTTACCAACTTAGGTTAGTGATATATCAATCACATCACCTATTAGTCTTACTAACCTAGGTTAGGTTAGGTTGACTTTAGGTTAGGGTTGACTTTTAACCTTACATAGACTGTGGTCAGGTTAGGGTTAGTGTTGACTGGTGAGTTGGTTACTCCTAACTCTGGTTAGGTTGAGGCCTTAATAAAGTACTCAAATGTTTTGTAAACTTTCCTTTTATCATTAATAAAACAATTACATTGTTCTAACATTAATTCAGTGGGTGTGGGTGTTACAGAACCTCTTATAAAAATAAGAGGTATTATGGTCCCCTAGATTAAGCCAATTTGTCCTAGCTTTTTGCTTCATAAAGCTTTATTCTACTGAGCTGAGTTCAGCATATGAAAAGAAGGTGTTCTTTTCATTTTCCTTCAGATTGACATCAGTGGGTAGTTGTAAAGGTCTCTTTCAGCAATATCCAATTTCTCCTTGGTCGTGGTTGTCACATCCCGAACCCCACCCGACGCGGATGTCGAGGACGTGATGCCAGTTAGCCGCCACGCGACCAACCGAAGGCAATTTCTGAACTTTCCAGTGAATTGCACTCCGACTGTAGGGTCAGATGCAGCGGAATTTAAAACTTTTTTTTTTCTTTTTATCACGGGAATGCAACTCATGTATCCACCGTAGGATATGTATCACACAGAGCAAGTCTAAAATCCAACAACTAACAACTCAACCTCAGAGCATATCTATAATTTGACATATAACAACAGAGCAGAACTATAATCTCTAGAGTACCATTTAAATCCATGAGCCATATCTATATTCAGTACATATCAGTCAAGTCAGTCATAGTACATCACTCACCTGATTAAATAGATTCAATCCTCAATAATCCAGTCTCCACAGATCAGTGCCATCAGATCCAACAGATATTATTCCTGAAAAATGTTAGGGAATGGGGTGAGCTTCGAAAAGCCCAATGAGTAACACAGGTTCCCTGTCATGGGTTTCAAACCATTGTTGTTTGCAAAGCACAAGGGTAGTTCAGTTGTTTCTAAAATAGCAGTTTTATGAATCTACTTTAAATGCAGTTTCAGTAGAATAAAACAGAACTGAACAAAATAAAACAATAGATCGGGACAGACAGAACATAACAGACCATATCAAGTATAACCGTACAGAACAGAACACAACAGGTCAGGACGAAGCAGAACCGAGCAGAGCAGGACATAACGAATCAGAACAGGACGAAACAAAGCACAACAAATCAGAACAGAATAGTAAATGATGCCAATATATCAATCAGAGACAAACAGGTCAGAATGGAACAGGTCAGAATAAAACGGGTCGAAATAGAATAGGTTAGAACGGATCACAATAAAACATAATAGAACGGAACGGAACAGAACATAACAAGTCATAACCGAACAGAACGGAATAAGACTTGACAAATCAGAATAAAACAAAATGGAACATAACAGAACGGAGCGGAAACAATATGTCAACCAGAGATACAGGTATATCATCAACGGAACGAAACAAGACAGAACTGGGTGGAAACAGTATATCAATCAAGGATACAAGTATATCATCAACGGAACGAAACGAATCAATATCAATCAGGACGAGTCATATCAGAACTGAACATGACGGAACAAAATGAAACAATATCAATCAGGACAAGTCATATCGGAACTGAACATGACGGAACAAAATGAAACAATACATCAATCAGATTAAGACATATCGAAACTGAACATGTCAAAACAAAACGGAACAATACGTCTATCAGAACAAGACATATCAGAATTGAACAGGACGGAACAAACTGGTACAATATCAATCAGGACGGATCAGGACGGAACATATCAGACATAACAAATCAGGACGGATCAGGACGGAACAGATCAGACATAACAAATCAGGACGGATCAGGACGGAACAGATCAGACATAACAAGTCAGGACGGATCAGGACGGAACAGATCAGACATAACAAATCAGGACGGATCAGGACGGAACAGATCAGACAGATCAAACAGAACAGGTCAGGACAAAACAGATCAAACAGAACAGGTCAGACAAATCAAACAGAACAGGTCAGGAGAGATCAAACAGAACAGGTCAGACAGATCAAACAGAACGGGTCAGACAGATCAAACATAACGGGTCAGACAGATCAAACAGAACGGGTCAGACAGATCAACAGAACAGGTCAGACAAATCAAACAGAACGGGTCAGACAGATCAAACAGAACGGGTCAGACAGATCAAACAGAACGGGTCAGACAGATCAACAGAACAGGTCAGGACAGATCAGACAGAACGGGTCAGACAGATCAACAGAACAGGTCAGGACAGATCAGACAGAACAGGTCAGACAGATCAAACAGAACGAGTCAGGACAGATCAACAGAACAGATCAGAATAGATTAGACATAACAGTTAGTTAAACACGTTCATTTGAAACGGTATTTAAAAACAGGAGTACAGTTAAAACATCAGAGTGACAGAACAGATCAGTTAAAACATCAGAGTAACAGAACAGATCAGTTAAAACATCAGAGTAACAGAACAGATCAGTTAAAACATCAGAGTAACAGAACAGATCAGTTAAAACATCAGAGTAGCAGAACAGATCAGTTAAAACATCAGAGTAACAGAACAGATCAGTTAAAACATCAGAGTAACAGAACAGATCAGTGATGAGCATAGCAGAACAGTATAACAGAATAAACAGTACAGTATGCACAGATTAAACAGTGCAGTATGCTCATATAGTGCTCAAGACTGAGATGGTACCAAGAGTCAGTTGTTCCTTTTAGAACCAGTTAAAAAAACAGCGGTTTCTTTCAGTACAGAGCAGAGAAACCAGACAGAGTAAAAATCATGCATTAAGTAAAAGCATGAAATCAGTGAATCGGACAGAACAGTACAGTACAGTATTTTTAAAATACAGTAACTAGGCAGTGTACTTATACACCAAGTCAGGAGTCAAGGTTACTCACAAACTGTTATGGTTATCTCCTTGCACAAACAATCTGATAACCTCTAAGTACGTCAGGCATCACCATGTATATCCTGAACAATCATCATCAATCACAGACAGATCAGAATTTATTCATTCAGGTCTTATTCGTCATCTTAGGTGTCTATCGAATTACCTAAGATAACCTAGTAGCCTATCGCCCTCTCATCGGGTTTCATCCGGGGCTATTTTATTCTTAAATTAGGCTTAGCAGTCATCAGGATTATAACCTAAGTCATTGGACTTCAATCGTTATCAGTCAGTTACTTATTCAGTCTTAGGGGCAAAACGGTCATTTGTCACTTTTGCCTCGGACCCCTATTAAGGTCTTCAGAATGGTCTTTATATCTTAAATATAAAGTCATACGTCTTTTAGACTCCAATCAGTATCAGTTAGGTTCTTATTTTAACGATAGGGGCAAAATGGTAATTTTGCCATTCTTGTCCTGGACCCAGTCGTGGTCCTCGGAATATCCCATATATTCTATATATGAAGTTCTAAGTCTTTTAGACTTAAATTGCTACCAATTAGGTGCTTATTTAGCCTTAGGGGTAAAATGGTAATTTTGCCATTCTTATCCCGGACCTTATCATGGTCCTCAGAATGTCCCAAATATCTTGTACATAATTTTTCTAAGTCCTTTGGACTTCGTTTGGTATCCGCTTTTGGTCATCGGGACACATCGATCATTTCTCGTTTACGCATTGACTGTCTCGGAGTCTTATTTAGCCCTTCAGTGTTCATAATTATCCCTATGATAATTTATCAGATCAGTTTGACCTTTATTTGACCTCTACTTTGCACTTATTGTGCTCAGGGGTATTTTGGTCATTTTACATTTTGTAAGATTCTGACTCCGAATCATCGTTTAATCATGTTTACAGTTTCACCAGTATCTGGGCTTCTATTGGTATTAATTTCGTCCCAATCGGACTTCATTTGGGCTTCGTACAGTATCAGGGGTATTTTGGTAATTTCACGTGTCATATTTTTCGGCACGTCAGTTCATAAAATGGACCTCACCATTGGGTCCAGAGTGTTCGACAAAATTAAGTTGGACTATCTGTTATGTTCAATTGACCCTGGGAAGCATCAGGGGTAGTATGGTCATTTACACTTTATGTGTCTGTATTGTTCGGGACTTCAGTTCGTTAAACGGACCTCACCGTTGAGTCCAGAATGCCCGACATAGTCAAAATAGGCTGTCTTTTATTTTTAGTTGGGTTCGGGTACCATCAGGGGCAGTACAGTAATTTACACCTACGTGTCTGTATTTTTCGGTACATAATTTCCAATTTGGACTGTACCATTGAGTCCAGAATGGTTGAAATAGTGAAAATACACTATTTATTTGCTTTATTTGGACTCCGTTTGACATGATTAATGTCTAGGGGTAAAATCGAAATTTTACCTATTTAATAAAATAATAAAATAATTAATTTATTATTTAATTAATTTTTCAGGGGCTTGATTGCACAAAATTTCAGAAATCAGGGCCACTGTGCACTATTCAGAACTATCAGGGGTAATTCCGTAATTTGCAGAAACATTTGGGGGGTTAAATATAAATTCAGAAAATTAGGGTTCAGACCAGAGGGTTCAGGGGTTCAGAAATTAAACCGGTCCAAAACTCAGAAAACCAACCGGTTCAGTTACTTTCAGAAAACCGGAATGAGATACTCCAGTTATCCCAAATTTCTTTCTTATTCTCGGTTTGGATAGGCCCCAAATCAATTTCCCTAATTTCAGATTTATTAACCATGCGCCCAAACAGTCCGAATTTAATTTTTTAAAACACATCAGTTTAGCCAAACGGTGCCGTTCCATTAAAACGGTGGCACGGTCGTTGGCCGACACGTGTCTGGGCCAACTCAGTATGACTCGGCCAACTCGGCCGAGTCGACTCTGTCTTCCCCATCGAATGCCCCACTGTTGCCCTAATTTGCAGGTTCGGTTTTTCTCAATTTCGTGCTATTTCAAGCACGGTTTTCAACATGTTTTGGTCCCAAATTGTTCTTAGAGGCTAGAGCAACAACTTGGCATCGATCTTGAGCTTCGAATCCAAGGATTAAGCTCGGTAGAACCGATTATTGCGCAGAATTTCAGTTCGGCCGTGTGGCCTTGTTTCTCAACCAAATTGCACAATTCTTGGCTTGTTGTGACCCTTAGTATAGGGGCTTCAATTTCCCATTTATAAATTTCAGTTTAAGAGCCTATTTTCGAGTTTGAGTTCCATCGCCGAAAGCAATAGCTTCGGTTTTGAGGGCTTATACCCAAGTGTTGGGGTCGCGGTTGGTGATATTTGAAACCCTCTCAGTGTCTAGATCAGTTCTAGACCATCAAAACTCAGTTCGGTTGAGGTCATTTCAGACCTGCTACAGGGAGCTCCATCCATGGCGGTTGGGTCACGGCTCTAGGTTTTTAATGCCTATTCGACCCTCTCAGTGGTTCTATAACCCTCCCAAGCCTCACAGTAACATCTATATACAGTTTTTATGGTCTAAAAATTATCAGAACAGTGCCAATAAATCAAAACAGAAAATTTGGTAACTTTAGTGTTTACCTTTTTAGACAGTGGCTTCCTCCTCAATGGCTCGGTTCAGGCTTGGTGGTGGTGTTTGTTCAGATCCAGTAGTGCCCCTCAGTTCCTCCTTTGTCCTTTGGTGCATCCCCATGGAGGTACACACACCATGGATACACATGCAGCCTTCCCATGGCAGCCCTCTCCCACTCACTCTCTTTAGCAGATCTCATGCACCCATTTCTGATTTCTCCCTCCTCCAATACACATATGGAGACTTGTAATGCAATACATCTCCCAACCTCATGATAATTCTGCATGTATTTTGGTTGGAGGAGAGGTCATCATGGCTGAAGTAGGGTGATGATGAGCTAGGGAGCATAGGGGTGATGCAAGGGTGTGGTGTTGCATGGATGGCCATTGGCCAGTTTTGGTGGCAGATTAGGATAATTCAGTATTATATACATTTCTGTTGTATATATGGACACAAAGATAATAGTAGTCTAGTTGGTTATTTTTTGGATGAGGTTTCTTTTCACTCAAAGGTCAAGGGTTCAATTCCCTTGGCCTCCCATTTGGCCATTTTTCCCATATTTTCGGTTAAGGCCACGTTTGGTTGCACAGAAATTCAGTTTCAGTATTTCCTTCATAACTTTCATTCCGTAACTCCTTTTTCGACACGGGTTGTTCCGGGAGTTTCATATTTCAGTTATCTTCAGTGTCAGAGGTTCCGTGTCATTTATTAAACATTCGGGATTTTTCGGGTTAGCTAATTCGGATTTCATTAGTGTTAAAGCGGTGTTATTTCGCCGAATTAATCAGTAATTGGGTACGGGTATTTTACCCTTTTCTTCCAGACATATTTAATTATTTTATCGGTCTATCATGACCGCCGGGATTAGGATTAATTCCCTAGATCATTCTATAAGCCAGTATTAATTAATAATTAATAACTAATTATTAATTACGCAAAGTCGGGGTGTTACAGTGGTTGTTATTGAGGATAGGTTACTATTATTGAACTCTCTCAAGGTTGATTTGAGTAATCTAAGCTTCCAAGAAACCTGATTATAAGGCCACCTTCAATCTGAGTGTTCTAAACTTGTTGGACTAAAAGCATGAAATCATTGTGTTTAGACCAAAAATTAAAAAACTTAAAAGGCTTCTTCAAAGCTTTATGTGATCACAGGCGTCAAAAAAATCTAGGCACAGCTTTTAAATTCCGCTCCCTCAAAGTGGGAGAGGAACACCTCTTTTTTGAATTGGGGTGTACATAAATACACAAAGAATTCACCAACTTATTTTAGGCTAAATAACAAGCAAACCTGATATAACCCGTGAAGAATACAATTAAAAAGAAAAGCAAAGAAAAACCGAAATTACATTGCTTTGATCCTATTTTCATTTTAAACCATTTGACATGGGTTAAAATAAAGTAAGGTGAAACTAGTCTACAATGAACTATAGAAATCTGAATTCGAGAGCTAAGGTACAAGATGGGAAGGGGTTAAGCACCCATCCCACCCAGTCTGAATAAACTGGCCTCAAGTGTTCATCCATAAGGCTTAGTATTCTATGACATAAATAAGAGAGAGAGTGTGTGTGTGAGTAGAAAGAGATAATGATAGTAATGACAGGAATGGAAAAAAAATACATCCCACAAATAAGTAACCCAAGCTCACAAATAAGTGGAGAGCAACCAAATAAGTAAAATAAGCCAAAAGAAGTGGAGAGAGAGAGAGAGAGAGAGATTGACATGAATGAAATAATAAAAAAGACATAAAGTAGATTGCTAAAAGGAAAAGAGTAGAGTGATGCAAATCATAGAGCAACTTCAAGGGATCTAGTTCAACTCCCAATTGGGCCGGTTACAAGAGCACGAGCAAGGAAGTTTAAGGATGTACTCAACAGATTGATTCAAGAGGCATGGACCCAAGAAAATTTGTGGAGGCCCATTGAGCATGGACCACATGGGCACCAAAGATTCATCAACATGATTCAAGTTAGAGAAGAATCTGGCCAAGGCTAAGCTTAAATTGGCAAAAATGCTAATTGGGCAATTTTCGTACAGTTTCAATGTCGCTTCGTAATCTGAGCATAACTCTCTCATCCGAGCTCCGATTGAGATGATTCAAATGTTATGGAAAGCCAAGGAATATTTCTACAACTTTCATGTTTTGAGTTTTCTGAGATTTGGGCTTCATCAAGGTCGAAATTGAGTTTGAAGTTGCTATACCTACACTGATGACGTTTTTGGCTGCGCGAATGTAATATCCCGACCCGAGATACCGAGTCATATGACACGTATTACAAGAATTAACAAAAATAAATAATTAATTTAATTATTAATTAATTAAGGTATAAGAAATATTATATTAATTAAATATTATATGTAAGTGTATAAAGTGAAGTATACATGTATGTATATGGAAGCATGTATGTATGCATGTAGAAGAATAAAGTAGAAGGAGTGAACAGTGTGTGAATGTGTGTGTGTGTCGGTTGGTGTGTGTGTGTGTTGTCAAGTATATGTGTATGTGTGTATATATGTATATATTATATGTATAAATATCTTGCAACAATTTAATGCAAAGTTGAAAGAAGAAAAGCAAAATTTATGAGATGGGAGGTCTAGAGTAGGGCTATGAAATCAGAGAGAGAGAGAGGTCGGCTACTCTTTCTTTAAAACCAAAACATGCAAGCATGTTGTTCTCCTACGAAATAAATCAAACAAGGGAGAAACTGAGAAGCTAAGGAAGGATTCAAAGCAAGAAGAAAGGGAGAAAATCAGTGGTGAAAGGTGAACCCACCAAAACTTTTAAAATTCTCTCTCTAGAATATTTTGCGTGTGTTAAGAGATTAGGTTATGATTTGTATATATAATGCTTAAATGTATATCTAGACATGTATTAGGCATGAAAATGGGCTATGAAAACGACTGAAAACATGAAACCCACGAAAAATCTCCATTGAAGACCTTGCCCATGGCAGGTCTGAATCGACTTCCTTAAAGCTTGATTTGGCTTATCAAGACTTAAAATAGATATTATGAGCATGCTAAAAACCTATGACCGCGACCTAAAAGCTCAAAAAATGACCCTCAAACACCAAGTTGCAAGTTACGGGTTTACACCCCAAACCTTGTAACTCATGTTTTAATCTATTTCTTTGAATGAAAACTGAAACCTCATGGATAGAGGATCATTATGGAACAAACCGTAAGTAATTTGGCTCAGAAATGAGCATGTATGACCGAATTACAGCTCGGGTTATCATGTCCTAAACCAAACATATGAAGGGGCTTTAAAGTCTAAAATGAATGCCAAGTTGGTCTTTTATACCTTAGGAACATTTTGGGACAAAAACAGTAAGGATCCATGAATCCAAACTGCACGAAATAGGAAGAAATGGAATTCGGAAACTAGGGTTTTCAGTCGGGTCTCGTGGGGAAGACGAAGACGAGTCAACTCGGATTTTAAAATAAGACTGGGTCGACTCGGATAGGTGGCAGCCTCTGGGCTTGCCACCGATTAATTGGAACAGCGACGTTTTGAATATCGGTTAAGTAAATGGACGCTAGGGCTGACGTCATGATGACGTCAGCCACATATAAATAAATCGGATGGACCGGTTGGTTTGTGTCACGACCCGAAACCCACCCTGTGCGGATCTTGGATCGCAACCACCGCCTTCAGGCCCGGGAGCCTGAGGGCAAGGCAAAACATGGGCAACGGTATCGAATAGCGGTGCGGCCTTGATTTGCGGAAGCGTGAAAACCCTTTTTTTTTTTTTTTTAAATCTTTTAAAAACTTTCGCACAGCCTTCTGGTACTATCGCTCTTCATAGCGGTAGACATGAATAATCACATCAGAGCATACTAAAAATTAAAGTCTTATACATGATACATATTCGAATGCCTCAAGGGCTTAAGTACATATGTGGTTGCCTCTTTGGCTTAAATACATAATTGTCCAAAAGTACGACATCAAAATTCGACCAACCATAGGCCCTAATACTTCCCAAAATATCCCCAGAATCCTAACGGAGCTGCCTATCATTCCTCCCCAAATTGGGCAAGGGTCCACCCATCGTCATCACCTGAAAAATGTTAGGGAATGGGGTGAGCTTCGAAAAGCCCAGTGAGTAATTCTAACATCTGTCATGGGTTTCAATTGGTAGTGGTTTCCCACGTGATAATTTTGTAAAATACTCACTACCAATTGCTCGTATACTTGGAACATAGAGTACATGCATTCTTTAAACAATGGCTTTGAAACATTACAGTATTCAAGCTAACTTGTACTTTCGGAATAAAGTATATGAATTTCAAATCATGTAAATATGCATGGTGAAAATGAGGAAAAAGCCTGCTTCCATTTTCAACACACACCTTATCACTTTCATTAACAGAATCCGTTTTGAACCAGATTCCCATTTTACTTTTCGTGGAGATATCTCATATGCCTGGGGGATTAGATCCTGCTACCTGGCATTTATTCGTATCGTAGTTGGGTTCCTAAGAAACTCGATAGAAATCCGTGGTGCTTATGCACAATTTATCTTCCATTTAAAAGCATTTAACCCATAATTCCTTCGTGTGGATGCATTTAAAAGCATTCAAAACATACAGTTCATAATCTCATGATAGGGTATTGGAATACGTGAAACATGTAAATTCAGGATATATAATAACATTTGAAATCGAAATTTTAAGCATGCTGAAGTATATCTCAAAGAACAGTAGTAAATTATTCAGGAAGCATGTCATAACAGAATATTTAAAACGGAATTGTGTAAAGACAGAATTTGATATTTAAAACATCATTCAAATCCGTGGAATTAAATCTCCACTTCAAATGTGAGGTTACTCACCTTGATTCCCCGGGTTTGCACTACTAGTGGGCTTTTCCCTTTCCTTTGTATTTCCTAAGAAAATTATAAAGAACTCGTTAACTTCACATTTACCTTAAATCGTTACCTATTCATGCTCTTTCATTTAATTTTAGGCCTGACGTATCCTAACTTCCTAGGATTGGTCTTACTGGTCAACTCGCGGTGACTTGATGAGTTTTATTTTTCACGTGACTAAATTTTTAGTACCTATTTTGGTGTTATGGACTTCACCGTTGGGTTTGGAATGTCCGACATAGTCAAAATAGACTATCTTTTAGTTTCGTTTGGGCTTCGGGTACCTTAGGGGTAGTTTGGTCATTTCACGCGTCATATTTTTTGAAGTCCCGTCTCATGAATCGGACCCCACTGTTGATCTTAGAAGGCCCAAGAAAATAAGATTACACTAATAACTTGTCTTATTTGGACATCGGCTCCATTAGGGGCAATTTGGTAATTTGTACTTTAACGTATCGTAATTTTTTTGGAGTCTCGTCTCATAAAACGGACCACACCATTGAGTCCGGAACGTCCAAAATAGTCAAAATCCACTATTCGTTTACTTTATTCGGACTCCGTTTGACTTATTTATGACCTAAGGGTAATTTGGTCATTTTTATTTAATTAATAAATTAATTAAATAATTTAATTTATTATTTATTAATTTATCAGGGGTATAAATGGAATAAAATTCCAAAATCTGGGCCAGAGTTGAATTCCCTAAAACTGTTGGGGCTGTTTCATAATTTCCAAAAGATTTAAACTGAACCAAAGGGTTCAGTCCTTATGCAATTGAACTGGACCGGTCCAATCCGGTTCTAACAGGTTCAGGGTAATGTGCTGACGTCAGGCTGACGTCAGCCCTATAATTTAAATTTTAAAAATCAATTATCAAAACGACACAGTTTGGCTTTAAACCGGTCATCCGTTTCTCGGTCGGGTCGGGGCCCGACCCGAACCCGGTCCATGCTTATCATGGGAGTTACAGTCGGATGTTTATTTCTTCTATTTCGTGATGTTTCAAGGGTTGTTTTCAATCTGCTTTGATCCAAATCGGTTCCTGGTCATCATACCATCACGTTGGCATTGGTTTCAAGCATCAAACTCAACATCGGGGGACTGTTCTAGCCGATTATCATGGGAGTTACAGTCGGTTCATATGGCCTCATTTCTCAACTAAATCTCATGAGGTTTGGCTTGTTGTGATCCCTAGGTCATGGTGGTTCGGTTCATGTGTTTCAAACAAGTTTTAAAGACTTGTTGACAAAAATGGGTCCTGGACCCGTGACCTGCAAGTCACGGTTTGGGGGTCAAGGTTGAGGTTTTGAGGTCACGGCCTAGGGTTTTTGCGATCCTAGGGTGGTCTATTTCAGGTCCAAAGCAACCAAAACCGATTTGGTGCAGGTCGGACCAGACCCACCTTAGTTCAGGTCATCCATGGCGGTTTGCTTACGGGTTGGTGGTTTGGGCAGTTATGTTGGTCCAAAAGGTTCACAACCAACCCAGTTCTTTTGTTCAATCAATATACATGCAATAACAGGTCCTAAAAGCTATAAAACAGTAGCTTAATTTCAAGAGAAATTCCAAAAAAAAATTTTGAATAACTCACGTGTACAGTGGTTTCCTCACTGGTTGTGCTCAAGCAGAAGCTTCAAGAGCTGGATTGGATCCTCCCTCGTGCAGTTCCTTGACCTCCTCAAGCTCCTTCAATGGCTCACCAAGGTATACAACTTGTGTACCTCTCACTCTCTCTCTAGGATTTCTCTCTCTCCCTCACTACTTTCTCTCTCTATAAAACAGTGCACAGTCTCTCTACAGTTCTGATTTCCCTCCAATGCCTATATGGAGATTATGTAAATCAAAATCAGATTGTCTTTAGTGTTTCATCTCCCCAAGTGCATGATGGATTTGCATGCAACTTGGTTGGGAGGAGATGCAATCATGGGTGTATAGGCACATGATGGTCTATGGGGGCATAGGAGTGATGCGTGCTGATGTGTTGCATGCTTGGTGATTGGTCACTTGGGAGGTGGCCAAATTAGATTTATACTTATATACATATCTTTGTACATATATACACAAAAGTGCTCCTAGCCTAGATGGTAATTTTTTTGGTAAAACAGATTCTGCCCAGTTTGGTCAAGGGATCAAATCCTCTTGGCCACATTTTTTTGGTCTTTTTCCATATTTCGGGCTTAGGCCTTGTTTGGCTGCGCGTTAATGCAGTTTCACTATTTCCTATTTAACTTTTATTCTGTAACTTATTTTTCGACGCCGTTTCTTCTGGTCAACTCCTAATTAGGTTAGCTTCTTAATTATTCTTTATGTTTGGTTCAGATAAATGATTAGTAACTAATCATTACTTAATCAGGGTCGGGGTGTTACAGTTTGCAAATGAACCGGACCGGTTCACTTCCAACTTAACTAAACCCTCTGGTTTTCTGTTTTATTTAAAATAAAATAAACCATGACTTCCTATATTTACGGATTGACCTCTGGGCTTTAGAAAAATTATACTGATGCCCAACTGAGGGAAAATTTATACATTTAGACCCCTGGAAAAATAATTAAATAATTAATTTAATTATTTAATAAATGAGGTTAAATTACTATTTTGCCCTTGTGGCATAAATAGAGCAAATAAAGTCCAAATTAAGCATATGAATAGTGTATCCTTACTATTTTGGATATTCTGAGATCAATGGTAGGGTTCGTTTTACGAGACGGAGCCCGAAAAAATAAATACACGTAAGGGGTAAATGACTAAAATACCCCTTGACCAAAATTAGCAAGTTATTAGTGTATTCTTACTATCTTGGACCTTCTGAGTCCAATGGTGAGGTCCACGACTCGAGATGAGGTCCCGAAAAATAAAGACACGTAAAGGGGTAAAAAGACCAAAATACCCCTAGTACCCCTAAAGCCAAAATGAAATCAATGAAGGTCTAAATTGACTTTCTTTGACATCTCGGACTCAATAATGGAGTCCGAATTACGAAACGAAGTACAGAAAAATATGACACGTAAAACGGTAAATGACCATTTTTTCCTTTTACGTGTAATTGTCTGAATTAAATGTTAGGAAAGCCTAAACTGACTTTCTTTGACACTCCGGACTCAATGGTAGAGTCTATTCGACCAAAAGAAATGTCTAAAATAAAAAGACATAAAATTTGATGAATAGCATCTGTTAGATGACTATGAACTGAAATATTGCCAAAGAACTAAACTGAGGCAAGTACGAGAAATGAAATACGAAAAGACACGACGCGTAAACATGTCAAATAAATAACTTTAAATTAAAGTTAATGGAACTCCCAGAAGAGTATAAATTGAAATAAATTCAATTTCTAACACTTTAAATTATGTCATAGGTTACAAGTACTAGTTAAATTAAGTACCTATGAAATTGTGAAATCGTTTTAGGATCTAATACGGTTTAAGCATAAGTTAAGGAATATCGAGATGATATTACAATGAATGTGAAGTTGATGAGGTGTTTATGAATTGTTCTTAGGAACTACAAGGAAAGTGGGAAAGCGCATTTTTAGCACTAACCCTAAAGAATCAAGGTGAGTAACCCTGTGTTTGAATTGGAGATTTAACTCCATGGATTTGAAAAAGTTCTAAATTCAAAGATGTGAAGTATTTGAAGTTTCAAATTCAGTATTTACATGATGCAGCTTTTAATTGTACTCTTTTATAACTCTATTATGACATGCTCAGTGATTGGTATCTATCATAGTTTTCTTAAAACATATTTCAGCATGTCTAAAGTTTTAAATGCCAAATTATGTTAAATATCCTGAATTTGATAGTTAAAGTATTTGAAGTCCTATTGTAGAAATTATACATTTCATGTTTTTAAATACTCATGAAAGTATCTATTGAAGAAGTTATGTGATAAATATTTTACAAGATAAACGGTACTAAGTACCACCCCCTATGAAGGTTGAAATCCTTCGGGATTCAACAGTAAATGCCCGGTAGCAGGATCTAATCCCCCAGGCAAATGAGATCGACAGTATTGGCAGTAAAATGGGAGTCTGGTTCGAAACAGATTCCACCTAATTAAAGAGAAAAGATAACAAAGTGATTTTGGAAATGAAAGCAGGTTTTACCCTCATTTTCAAATACATATTGATGTGATTTAAGTTATATACTTATCTGATGAAGTACGAGTTTTGCTTGGATACCTTAAATGTTTCCAAGTTATTTGAAATGCATATGTTCAAGTTATATACTCTATTTGACGAAGTACGAGCTTAGCTTGAATACTTTAAATGTTTCAAAGCTATTTATTTGAAATGCATATGTTTGAGTTATATACTCTATTTGACGAAGTACGAGTTTAGCTTAAATACTTTAAATGTTTCAAAGCTATTTACTTATTTGAAATGCATATGTTCGAGTTATATACTCCATTTGACAAGTATAAGTATAGCTTGAATACTTAAAATGTTTCAAAGCTGTGATATCCCGACCCGGGATACGACGCGTTTATCGAGGCAAGTCGACTGAATAGCATAACCTGAGCTGCCTTAAACTTTAAGTCACAATAATTATGGAACTGAACCTAATTTCAAAAGATAAATGTTTTGCTTAGTAAGGCCAGTGTCGGGTAGTACCCGAGCAACTCGGAACCTTACCTCGAAAAATGTGCATGCATGCAACCCATGCATGCATACGTACGTACACATGCATAGTTCACGGAATATTAGTGTATGTGTACGTGACTAAAAATACAGTTATACGTATATATATGATTATAAATGACATGTATGAAAAAAAATATGTATTTTATATATATATATATGTGTGTATAATGTAAATGTATTATGTATATAAATTAAAGATAAAGAGAAACCAAGAAAGGGAGGGAAAATATCAGTGTGTGCATCACTGTGTGTGTGTGTGTATCACTGTGTGTGTATATGTGTTTGGGAACCACACCAACCGACCTTGATAAAGGTGGTGTGTGAATATATGTAAGTGTATGTATGTATATATATGTGAGGTACGTGGATGGAGGAGATTAAAGGGACGGTTTTCTGCAGTCATTCTTGACTGAAAGAGGCAGAGAGAGAGTGATAAGGTAGAGAGAGAAAGAGGGAGAGAGGCGGTGGAGTCTCTTTATATATGTATACGGGTTTGAGAGATGAGAGGTTAGAAAAGAAGGGAAAGGTCAGGAACTGAAGGGGAGAAGAAGAGAGAAAGATTAAAGCAGAAACAGAGAGGTTTGGGAGGGTCACAGTGAGCTGAAATCCGAAACCCAGGTAAATGATTTAAGTTCTGTTTTTACAATTTAGAGCATGAAGCTTAGATATAATTGTAGGGTCTAAATCAGCATGAAAAATGTAACTTATTGCAAAAAGAATCATGAAAAACGGTTGAGAAACGAGGTAGGAAAACGGAATTGCAGGTCGGATAGATAATCGGGGTTCCATGAAATTTGTGTTTAAAACTTGGTTTTTATAATGAGGAACTGATCCTCTATTACACAGGAAACATCTAGGATAAAAATCGAGTAAAAACCGTGCCTAAACAAGCACGAAATAGAGAAGGAAGGCTCGGCCGGAGAAGCGGCCGGAGGTAAATAACTCCCTATTCATGAAGATGGAGAGAGTTTTGGGGCAAGCCAAGGATAGGAATGAGGTCGTGGGGAAGAAAGGAAGAGAATGACATTCAAAATGGGGGGAAAAACCATCGGAAATTGGTGGGCGTCGCCGGAGAAGGTCACTATTCACCACCGGAACCCTACCGGAGTGGTGGGGAAGACGACCGGAAAGTCGTGGGGGCTATCGGGTCAAAACTGACACGGGTCCGGGTTCGGATCGGGTCGGGACCCGACCGGAGATAAAACGGGACCGAAGCTGTGTCGTTTTGTTTTAAATTTAAATGAATAGGGCTGTTTGGTTACGGTGATAAGAAATGTGAGGATTTGGTTTGGGGTTATCCAAACCCTGGATAAGGTAAACAGTGGTTATTGGAATCCGGTTCTTGAGTTAAACTGAACCGTTTGGTTCAGGGGAGGACCGGACCGGTTTAGGGTTTCTAACCGTGAGCCCACTGGTTCAGACCGGAACTTAGGGAAATTTCACTTTGACCCCAAATGTTTTGAGAAATCTCACTGTTGCCCAAAAAGAAAAATTAATTGAATATTAATTTTTACAATAATGCCCCTAACTCAAAAATGGGTCAAACGAAGTCCAAACAAGGCAAATGAATAGTCAAAAGTTATTATCTCGGACGTTCTAAGTCCAATGGTGAGGTCCGTTTTATGAGACGGGACCCCGAAGGATAAAATACCGTAAAAGTGCAAAATGACCATTTTGCCCTTTTTAGTACAAAGGTCCAAATGGAATTCCGCGAAAGCCTAAACCGACTTTCTTCGGCATTCCGGACTCAATGGTAAAGTCTAAATTAGTATTTGAAATACTTATGATAGAAAGGCATAAAATTTGATGAATAGAATCTATTCTAAAACGTATTCACTGATATATATAGGGAACTCGAAAGGCAAGGGTATACTCACGGATTTTTGATCACGATAGAGGTAAGTGGATCACTTTTTCTTCCATGTGGTGTTTCTAAAGCCAAGTTTATTCATTACTGCCAAACTTGTACTCTTGAAAGTACTTCATGTTATTGCTATCCACAATGCGATATTGTTCTATCTTGTGGACATTGATTGACTATTGTGCTATTGTTATCATATTGAACCATGCCTCGAAAGGCTTACTGTATATATGATATTCCATTTTCATACTCCTATGGAATCAAAAATGATCATGCTATGTTTATAAATGCTGGAATTGTGCTCAGTCACAATATCCATCCGATGCTTCTGTGACGAACTAGTCCGTGAACGGACGTGTGGCAAAAGATGTGAGTTTAACTGAGAGGTATGCCGGGCCTCGAATTACGAAGAGGGACTGCCATCCCCTACTACAGATTATAAGCATCTCCATTGGATTATTGTTATGGATATATTGTTGAATGGTTACTGTTCCTTATGGATTACTGTTTCTTATGGGTTATCTTATGTTGTTCATTGGTTTGATTGAAATCGTTTTATTGTGGCAGTACTTTTATTGTGACAGGTTATTGTTAAGAAATCCTTATCACTGCTTATTCATTACTCCTGATTGTATATTGTGCCCCACTATTTATTGGCAATCATGGTAACCGTTCTCATTGGCTATCACAGCATCTTACTTCTTATGATTGGCTATCATATTTTTATTCATGGATTCATGTTCTTTATAATCATCGATACCAGTGTCGGAGATCTGGTTTACTTGCTGAGCTTCATAGCTCATTCCACCCCACTTACCCCCCATTTCAGGTGATGACGCTGCGAGACCCCAATAGGAGTCTGAGAGCGTAGGGGGACATTTTGAAGTACTGTTCAGTCTATGTTAGTTCTCCCATGTATTCACCACCCCCGGGTGCTGGTTACGTTTAGTTCTCATTTTGTTTTATGTAGAACTATATCATGTATTTAATAGACTTCCGCTGTTTAAATTTATTTGAAAAGACTTCCGCTGGATTACTGTAATTGATAAAGACTTCCGCTGTTCATTGTTTAAAATTTTAGTACATTGCATATTAGTACTATAATACAGGAATGGAAAAAGTAGGGACGGCCTTCGGGTCGGCCCCGCGACACGAGATCCGCATAGGGTGGGTTTTGGGTCGTGACAAAAGCTATTTGTTTTAAGAATGCATGTACTTTGTATTCTAAATTGTATAAGCAATTGGCAGTGAATGTTTTACAACTCTTATGTACTAAAAACCACTGCTAATTGAAAACCCCATGACGAACACTGGAATTGCTCACAAGCTTAGATTAGCTTACCCGGACTTTGTTCGGACCCCCCTTTCAGGTGATGCAGCAGACAGGGTCTTAAGGACAACGACGATGAGTCTAGCTGTTTTTGGAAGGATGTGTTTAAGTAGTTCTCTTGAAGAACCTATGAACATTAGTAGTATGTTTTGTATTAATAGACAAAGTAAGAATATGTAATAAGCCCTCAGGGCAACTGAATATGTATTGTATTAATGTATGAAGTCTTTAAAGTTTTAGTTATACTCTGAATGTGTAACCATGTATGTTAAGTATGGAACGGCAGTATCGTACGGATGTGCATAAATTTAAAAATGAGAAAAGAAAAGAAAAAGTTTTTCATGCTTCCGCAATCATGTGTAGCACATCTATTCGATACCGCTGTAGATGCGAGCCTTGTCTCGGGGCCTTCGGGTCTCGGGGCGGCGGTCGTGATCCGGTAATCCGCACGGGGTGGGTTTCGGGTCGTGACAGCGAAATTCTAACTTAATTAGTGGGTTTCTTTTATTATTTTAGTTGGTAGTTTAGGATGTTTTGGACCTAAAAATTTTTAGCCCATATCTTTTATTTAATGTAGGCCTTATTCGGCCCTAGGGTTTCGTAGAATGTTTTAAAAATAACTTGTAGCCGCATTTGACGGTAGAGAATTATTCAGTAAAATTTGTGAGAGTATTTTCTCTACAATTCTTTGAAGAACTATTTGAACTTATCAGGATTTCCTGTGGCGTTTACCAACGACTGATCAAACGGATTTCCACCACCGTTTGTGGCGTCTTCCTTATACCGAGGTTCTTGTTTTACACTAAACAACGGGTTGAGGTCATATATACCGAGGTTCTTATTTGTCGTAAACAACGGGTCGATGTCTTCCATTCAGATCTACTTGTAGAACGATCTTGGATTCTCCTTTTCGTTGTCGGGTCTCGTTATTTCTTGGCGAGGTTCACATCATTTGGTATCAGAGCTCAGACTACAAATCAGGTCTAATCTATCCTTTTAATTCTTGCGTTAGATTATTATCCCTGAAAAAAAAAAAAAAAAAAAAGCACACAACCCTTTTCTTCTTTCTATTCCTATTGTTCTTTTGTTTTTTTTAGCCGCGGGCCCTGTCTAGCGAAATAGAACAAAAAATTTTTTTTTTTCTCAACGTCACAACGTCTTCTTGTTCTTCCTTCAGCAAATCTTGTTTTGTTTCTTTTGTTCCTTTTGACTTTTGCTTCAGCCGCCTGGTCTCCCCTTTTTGTTTATTTTTCTCCACGCTGTTTTGTTGTTGCGCCAGCCGCTGTTTCGGTGCTTCTTTATTCCTTTTCTAATAAGCCCTTCTTTCTTTTTCTATTCTTTATTCTTTATTTTCTCCACATTCTTTTCTAATCAGCCGTTCAGTGCAATTCCTTTTCTCCGTTCATTTGACTTTTTGACTTTTCTTTCTTATTTATTTCCTATTCTGCTTGCCTCCTCTTCCAAAAAAAAACCACACGTATCTCTTTATTTATTAATTTTTTTTTTCTGTTTTGCTGTTAAACAAAAAAAAAAAAAAAAGGAGTACAAAAAAAAATAGAGCACAAAAAAAAAGGGACTACAAAAAAAAAGTACAAAAAAACATATATTGTTTGTTTTCATCCATTTTGGTTCCAATAAGCCCGAAAATCAGCGTGTTCCTTGTATTCTTGTTTTTTTAAAAACCTGAAATTCCTTTATGAGTTCTTGGTGAATTGTAGTTGGAAATTTTGAGTATTGTTTGTTTAGTTTCAAAAGAACTGAAAGAGAAATTATCGAGTGGAAAAAGGCAAGAGTGGTGAGAACATTAGAAGGTTAAAAGCCATGTATTTTTTTGAGTGAAACATAAGTGTAGAGTGATTTACATTCTTGAGTGTGAACACGTAAGGGAGAGCTTTGTGAGGTCCTTTTTTTTTCTAACTTTGTTTTGCAGGAAACATGTTTCACAACAGTGCTAAGGGCATTGCTGATGATACTATGACACTGGCTGATCCGAAAGTGTTTATAGAGGCCATGATGAATGAGATGCGGCATGTGATGAAGTTGGAACTGGAGCAGGTTCTTGAACGAATAGATCAGATGGAGAGTGTATGTGAGAGGCAGCCACAAAACGTCCCTAATTTGCTTAGAAGGGAAAGAGTTCAACCGAGGGAAGTGAGGGTTGAAGATGAAGAGCCTTATGGGGCTGGTTTTGATGAAGAAGATGATCGGGATTCTGTTGTTGGTAATAGGAGACATGGAGGGTGGTTTAGAGAAGCTAGGAATCGGGAAGATAACAACTTGGGTGGTATTAAGATGAAGATTCCGTCATTTCAAGGTAGATCCGATCCTGAAGCATACCTTGAGTGGGAGAAGAAGATGGAGTTCATATTTGACTGCCACAATTATTCCGAAGCAAAGAAGGTAAAATTAGCTGTGATTGAATTTTCTGACTATGTTGTTACTTGGTGGGATTAGCTTGTTACAAACAGGAGGCGTAATAGAGAACGACCAATAGAGACATGGGAGGAGATGAAAATGGTGATAAGGAAGTGATTCATTCTAAGTTACTACTACCGAGAGTTGTACAAAAAGCTACAAGGTCTTAGACAGGGAAGCCGGAATGTAGAGGATTACTACAAGGAGATGGAGATTGCTATGATTCGAGCTAATGTTGAGGAAGATCGAGAGGCTACAATGGCTAGATTTTTACTTGGATTAAATCAGGAAATCCAAGATAAGGTAGAGATGCAGCATTATGTGGAGTTGGAAGATATGGCGCACATGGCCATCAAAGTGGAGCAACAACTCAAGAGGAGGGGTGGGTCACGTGCAGCCCATGATTTCAGTTCTACCTCTTAGAAACCGAGTTCTACCAAGCAGATGGACAAGTCACAAGCGTCTAACTATGAGCCCAAGTCTGCGCACACCAGCCACGTTCCTCAAGGTAAAACTGACACTTCTACTGTCACGACCCGAAATCCACCCTATGCAGATCTCGTGTCGCGGGGCCGACCCGAAGGCCGTCCCTACTTTTTTCCATTTCTGTATCGTAGTACTATTATGCAATGTACTAAAATTTTTAACAGTAAACAGCGGAAGCCTTTATCAATTACAGTAATCCAGCGGAAGCCTTTTTAAATACATTAAACAGCGGAAGTCGTATTAAATACATGACATAGTTCTACATAATACAAAATGAGAACTAATCCGTAACCAGCACCCGAGGGTGGTGAATACATGGGAGAACTAACATAGACTGATCGGTACTTCAAAATGTCCCCCTACGCTCTCAGACTCCTACTGGGGTCTTGCAGTGTCATCACCTGAAATGGGGGTAAGTGGGGTGGAATGAGCTATGAAGCTTAGCAAGTAAACCAGATCTCCGACACTGGTATCGATGATTATAAAGAACGTGAATCCATGAATAAAATATGATAGCCAATCATAAGAAAGGAGATGCTGTGATAGCCAATGAGAACAGTTGCCATGATGGCCAATAAGTAGTGGGGCACAATATACAGTCAGAAGTAATGAATAAGCAGTGATAAGAGTTTTCCCAACAATAACCTGTCACAATGAGAATACTGCCACAATAAATCGTTTACAATCAAACCAATGAACAATGTAAGGTAATCCATAAGAAACAGTAGTCCATAAGAAACAGTAATCCATAAGGTACAGTAGTCCATAAGGAACAGTAACCATTCAACAATATTTCCATAACAATAATCCAATGGAGATGCTTATAATCTGTAGTAGGGAATGGCAACCCCTCTGTGTAATTCGAGGCCCGGCATACCTCTCAGTTAAACTCACATCTTTTGCCACATGTCCGTTCACGGACTAATTCGTCACAGAAGCATCGGATGGATATTGTGACTGAGCACAATTCCAGCATTTATAAACATAGCATGATCATTTGTGATTCCATAAGGAGTATGAAAATGGAATATCATATATACAGTAAAGCATAACAGTAAGCCTTCCAAGGCAGGGTTCATTTCAATAACAATAGTACAATAGTCAATCAATGTCCACAAGATAGAACAATATCGTACTGTGGATAGCAATAACATGAAGTACTTTCAGGAGTACAAATTTGGCAGTAAAGAAAATAAACTTGGCTTTAGAAACACCACATGGAAGAGAAAGTGATCCACTTACCTCTATCGTGCTTCTATCTTAGAAATCCGTGAGTATACCCTTGCCTTTTGAGTTCCCTATATATCAGTGAATGCGTTTCAGAATAAATGCTATTCATCAAATTTTATGCTTTTCTATCATAAGTATTTAAAATACTATTTTAGACTTTACCATTGAGTCCGGAATGCCGAAGAAAGTCGGTTTAGGCTTTCGCGGAATTCCATTTAGACTTTTGTACTAAAAAGGGCAAAATAGTCATTTTGCACTTTTACGGTATTTTATCCTTCGGGGTTCTGTCTCGTAAAACGGACCCCACCATTGGACTCAGAACGTCCGAGATAATAGGTTTTGACTATTCATTTGTGTCGTTTGGACTTCGTTTGACCTCTTTTTGGAATAGGGGCATTATTGTAAAATTAATATTTAATTAATTTTTTATACTTTGGGCAACAGTGAAATTTCCCAAACTATTTGGGGCCGGTTTATAATTCCCATAAGCTGCGGTCTGAACCAGTTGGTTCAGACCTAAAAACCCTAGACCGGTCCACCCTTGCCCTGAACCAAACGGTTCACCTTCATTCAAGAACCGGATTTCAATAACCCAATTCCCTATCCTTATCCCTGTTTCGGTTATCCCCAAAACCCAATTTCTATTTATTATTCCTGCAACCAAACATGCCCAAATCCATTTAATTAGAAACCCAAAACGACACAGCTTCGGTCCATTTCATATCCGGTCGGGTACCGACCCGATCCGAACCCGGATCCATCCCAGTTTTGACCCGATAGCCCCACGCTTTTCCGATCGTCTTCCCCACGTCTCCGGTAGGGTTCCGGCGTGTACAGTCACCTTCTCCGGCGACGGTGACTCACTTTCCGGTGAGATTTCAACCCTTTTTAAATGTCATTCTCTTCCCCTTCTCCTAAGGATTTCAAATCCATTTTCCATTTCCTTTAAATCCCTTCATAACTTCACGAAATAGAGCCTAAGTATCTCCGGCCGATTTTCCGGTGACCCATATCCTTCCTATTTCGTGACTATTTGTACACTGTTTTGACCCTAATCCATATTAAATGGTTTCCTGCACCTCTAAGGATTATTTTCATAAACAAACATCAAAGTTTTAAGCATGAATTCATGGAACTCGAAATTATCCATGAAACCTGCAACTTGGAATATCTCCATGGTTTCTAAACCTTTTTCTATCATTTTTCTTGCATTTAAAAGCTAGAAGCATGCTTATTAAGACCCTGAATTTAGATCAAATATACATGCTTAAAATCTCAAAAACAGAACTTGATGTACATACCTGGGTTTCGGATTTCAGCTCCCTATGACCTTCCCAATCCTCTCTGTTTCTGCTTCAATATTTCTTTCTTCTTCTCTCCTTCAGTTCCTAACTCTCCCTTTTCTTTTCTAACCTCTCATCACTCAAACCCGTGCATATATACACATATACAAAGACCCACCGCCTCTTCTCTCTCTACCTTATCTCTCTCTCTCTCTCTCTCTCTCTTGCAGTCATCCTTGACTGCAGAGAACTGCCCCCTCACCTGTAGCCATCCACGTACCCTATATACATATATATATATATTTACATATATACATATATCACTTACACACACCCACCACCTTTATCAAGGTCGGTTGGTGGGTTTCCCAAACACACACAAACACACAGTGATGCACACACACACACACAGTGATGCACACACCCACTGATTTTTGTATTGGAAGCTTCCCTTCCTTTTTCTTTCTTCATTTAATTTTATACACATAATACATTATATACTTAATACATTTATATTATATATATATATATACCTATACAATACATATTTTATACACATCATTATAATCATATATATACGTGTAACGGTATTTTTAATCACGTACACATACACTAATATTCCATGAACTATGCATGTGTACGTACGTATGCATGCATGGGTTGCATGCATGCACGTTTTTCGAGGTAAGGTTCCGAGTTGCTCGGGTACCACCCGACACTGGCATTACTAATCAAAACATTTATCTTTTGAAATTAGGTTTAGTTCCATAATTATTGTAACCTAGAGTTTAAGACAGCTCAGGTTATGCTATTCAGTCGACTTGCTTCGGTAATCGTGTCGTATCCCGGGTCGGGATATCACATCTACCTCTAGGAATTGTGACATTAAATGTTTTAAATGTCAAGGTAGGGGACACATAGCCAGTCAATGTCTAAACAAGCAGGTCATGGTGTTGCAAGACAATGGAGAAATTGTGACCGACAATGAAGCTTCCGACACCGACGACATGCCACCATTGGAAGACATTTCTGTGGAGGAATATTTAGCCCTGATGCATTGACATTGGTAGCGAGGAGGGCATTGAGCTTGCAAGCAAAAGAAGTTGATGAAGTGTAGCGGGAGACCATCTTTCACACTAGGTGTTACGTCAAGGACAAGTTATGTAGTGTGATTATTGATGGTGGTAGTTGTACTAATGTTGCTAGCACAATTATGGTGGAAAAAATGGGATTACTCGTGTTGAAGCACCCTAGATCGTACAAGTTGCAATGGTTGAATGATAGTGGTGAGATAAGGGTGAACAAGCAAGTGTTAGTTGCCTTTCGAATCCGTAAATACGAAGATGAAGTGTTGTGTGATGTAGTACTGATGCAGGCGGGACACTTATTGTTAGGGTGTCCATGGCAATTTGATAGGCAAGTGAAGCATGATGGCTTTACAAACAAATACTCCTTTGTACTTAACCAACGATCAATCACTCTTGTACCATTGACACCACAGCAAGTATATGAGGATCAAGTGAGATTGCAAAAAGAGAGTGATCAAAAGAAAAAGAATGAAAATCAGAGAGAGTCCGAGAAAAATGAGCGAGAAAAAGAAAATCAAAATTCGGCCATTGAGAGAAAACCAGAGAGAAAACAAAAGAATTTCTATGCAAAGGTGAGTGAAATTAAGCGAGCAATGTTTTCCAATCGGTGGCTGATTGTACTTTTGGACAAAGAGGCCTTTCTAAACACTAACGAACTTAACCTTGCTTTGCCTAGTTCTATTGTTTCTCTTTTGCAAGAGTATGAAGATGTCTGTCCCGAGGAACCACCACATGGGTTACCACCAAACCGAGGGCTTGACCATCAAATTGATTTTGTTCCCGGTGCAACAATTCCAAATCGACCAGTCCTAGAGCGCATCAATGACAACGCATACAAGCTAGAGTTACCTAGTGAGTACACTGTAAGTGCCACTTTTAATGTTACTGACTTGCGTCCTTTTGATGTAGGTGATGATTTGAGGGCAACTCCTGATTTGAGGGCAAATCCTTTTCAAGAGGAGGGGAATGATGCAAATTATAGCACAACTTCAAGGTATCTAATTCAAGTCCCAATTGGGCCAGTTACAAGAGCACGAGCAAGGAAGTTTAAGGATGTACTCAACGGATTGATTCAAGAGGCATGGACCCAAGCAAATTCGTGGAGGCCCATTGAGCATGGACCACGTGGCACCAAACATTCATCAACATGATTCAAGTTCAAGAAGAATCTGGCCAAGGCTAAGCTTAAATTGGCAAAAACGCTAATTGGGCGATTTTCGTACAGTTTCAACATTGCTTCATAATCTGAGCATAAATCTCTCATCCAAGCTCCGATTGTGATGATTCAAGATGATATGGAAAGCCAAGAAATATGTCTACAACCTTTATGTTTTGAGTTTTCTGAGATTTGGGCTTCATCAAGGTCGAAATTGGGTTTGAATTTGCTATACCTGCACTGATGACGTTTTTGGCTGCGCGAAATTCTAACGTAATTAGTGGGTTTCTTTTATTATTTTAGCTGGTAGTTTAGGATGTTTTGGGCCTGAAAATGTTTAGCCCATATCTTTTATTTAATGTAGGCCTTATTCGGCCCTAGGGTTTCGTAGAATGTTTTAAAAATAACTTGTAGCCGCATTTGACGGTAGACAATTATTCAGTAAAATTTGTGAGAGTATTTTCTCTATGGTTCTTTGAAGAACTATCTAAACTTATCGGGATTTCCCGTGGCATTCACCAACGACTTATCAAAGGGTTTTCCACCATCATTTTTGTCATCTTCCTTATACCGAGGTTCTTGTTTCGCACTAAACAAAGGGTTGAGGTCATATATACTGAGGTTCTTTTTTGTCGTAAACAACGGGTCGAGGTCTTCCATTCAAATCTACTTGTAGAACGATCTTGGATTCTCCTTTTCGTTGTCGTGTCTCATTATTTCTTGGCGAGGTTCACATCATAGAGAGAGGCTCACATGGATAAAAATAAGAAAAAGACATAAAGTAAATAACTTAAAGAAAAATAGTAGACTCGGGCTCATGAGGCATCCTATGTATCTATTTAGATAATGGACTTGGAGCCAACATAGTTCTCTAATTCAATTTATTCTATCAAGAGTGATAGGATAACTCAAATTAGGAAGAAAAAAAAAGAATATTAGGGTTTTAGGGAACGTACCTAATTATTTGGGTTGAATCACACAAGGCTTGAGCTTGAACTCCTTGGATTAAATCTTTAATGGTGTAGAACTTCGTATTTAGTGGATTAAAATCCTTGTTTGTGTAGAACAGGGCTTCAAGAAATATAGAAGAAGAAATATGGAAGAGAGAGAAGAGAAAGAATTATTGCAGCCCCTTACTTATGACATAGAACCCTTTGTCTTTCCACCTTGAATCTCTGAACCATCAGCCCAGGATGTGAACCCTAAATTATGGTGGCCAAGGGCCATTTATATGGAAAAAGTAAAGAGGTTTGATCCAAGGGCTTATAATGAATCCAATGGATGAATGACTAAGATTAATGCTTAATGTCCAAGCAATTAGATATAGATATTATACTGTGCACAAATCTAGGGTAAATCCTTTGGAATAAGGAAGGAAGAAAATTGGCAACTATTTGGTGGACAAGCCTATATTTACTATATCACCCTTAATTATGTGGAGAATTTAAGGACAAGAAAATTACAAAATTGCCACCAAGGCATAAAAAATTCAAAATTGTGCCTAAGAACCAAAATTACCAAAACAATCCTATATAGGTAAAATGACATGAAAATTACATGTATGGCCGTGAATAATCAAAATAACCTACATGGGATAGGACTATTCTATAATTGCCAAAATGTCCTCCAAATGGAAAAATAGCACTAATATTATAGAAATACCCTTAAAAGGTGGAAAAACCTCTAGTATTTATCAAACTACCCCAAATGGATAGGGAAACACTAGAAATGACCAAAATGCCCTTAGTGGGCATTATGACTAGAATGCCCTTAATTTCTAATGTGTTAAATGACCAAAATGACCTTAGTGGGCATAATAACCAAAATGCCAAAAATGCCTTTAGTGGGCATAATGATGAAAATGTCAAAAATGCCTTCTATGGGCAAAATAACCAAAATGCCCTTTATGGGCGAAATGACCAAAATGTCACTATGGGCAAAATGACCAAAATATCCTTTATGGTCAAAATGTAAAAAATATCAAAAATGCCCGCTATGGGCAAAATGACCAAAATGTCTTCTATGGACAAAATGTAAAAAATGCCCTCTAAGGTGAAATGACAAAAATATCCTTTATAGACAAAAGGACCAAAATATAAAAAATTCCCTCAATGGGCAAAATGACAAAAAAGCCCTTTATGGGAAAAATGACTAAAATGTCCTTTAGTAGACAAAGTGACCAAAATGTAAAAAGTGCCCTTAGTGGGATGGGCATATTGATCAAAATGCCAAAAATGCCACTATCAGAAAAATAACAAAAATGCCCTCTATGGGTGAAATGAGAAATTACTAAAAATAACCTTTGATGGGACATACTGTAGCAACTTACCAAAAGTGCTGAAACCAACTTTATTCAATCAAGGGTCTCAAAAGAAGGTGTCTATAGATAGCCTCTTATTGGTGGAACTTGCAAGCAAGCGAACGTCAACGCAAGAATATGATACTTATTTTGGGACTTTGATTGTTGAATTGATGTGGTCGGACTCATTCTATTTGAGATTCCTAAGTATCACGCTAAGGTGAATTAGACCGTACATAGTTTGTGAATAATCGAAATAGCGACCGAGAAGGAATGTTGTCCTGATAGGTTTTATGAAATTGCATCCTTGGACAACTTTACTTAGAAAGAAATGCGATCCTCATAAGTCTTTGATGGGGTTACGCCCCTCATGAGATGGGTTTACATCCTCAGACGTTTCATTTAGAAGAAAATGTAATCCTGATAAGTCTTTTATAGGGTTACGCCCCTTATGAGATGGAATATTGCAATAGATGGCTTACCTAAAAGGAAATACGATCCTAATAAGTCTTTCATAGGGTTACGCCCCTCATGAGATGGAATATTGTGATAGATAGCTTACCTAAAAGGAAATGCGATCCTAATAAGTCTTTTATGGGGTTACGCCCCTCATGAGATGGAAATTTTGTAATAAACGGCTTACCTAAAAGGAAATGCAATCCTAAAAGGTCTTTTATGGGGTTACGCCACTTATGATATGGAATTTTGTGATAGACAGCTTACCCAAAAGGAAATACGAGCCTAATATGTCTTTCATGGGGTTATACCCCTCATGAGATGGAATTTTTGCAATAAACGGCTTACTAAAACGAAATGTGATCCTAAATGGTTTTTCATGGGGTAAAGCCCCTCATGAAATGAAATTTTGTGATAGACAACTTATCCAAAAGGAAATGCGATCCTGAAAAGACTTTCATGGGGTTACGCCCCTTATGAGACAGAATTTTGCGATAGATGACTTACCTAGAAGAAAATGCGATCTTAAAAGGTCTTTCATAGGGTTACGCCCCTAATGAGTTGAATTTTGCAGTAAATGACTTACCTAAAAGGAAATACGATCCCAGAAGGTCTTTTATAGGGTTACCCCCTCATGAGAAGGAATTTTGCAATAGACGACTTACCAAAAAAAAATGTGCTCCTAAAAAAATGAGACAAATTGGCTAGTTTTGACCAAACGGGCCTACCCTTTGTATAAAAATCAACATGTAACTGCTTTGATTTTTTTTATTGGAATGGACTCATGATGAATTTGTGAAGAGTTTTTGGCAATCGTAGATTGAAAATACTAAAGGTGGGCCTCCAATATGGAAAAATGGGTCAAAAATACCAAAATGAGCCAAAATTACAAAATGGCCCAAAATCAGGCACTCTATGCCGATTGGCATGCAAAAAGGGGGGATTTCCACCCTTCATGTGCTGATCAACCCCTGTAAGTGCCAATCGGCCCTAGGGGCCTGGGTGCGGGCAGATTGTTAAATGCAGCATTTTTTATTTTTTTTTCCCACATTTCTCTTGATTTGCTCTCTACCCATCCTTACCTAAATTGTGCCAAATTGTGTAGGGACTTGGATTGAGGACTTTGGAGCTTAGATTGAGCCCCGAGAAGTTCAAGGAAATGGCAAGTGAAAGTTTTGATAATTCAGAAGTCATGTTTAATTTAGACCAATATTTTGTGGCACCTGGGCCGGTGCTTGGGGCTATTTAACATTATAAAGCCCCTCGGAGTGCTCGAAATAATATGAGATTGGTTCAAGAACCGACTCAGCACTTGTCTCATTTTTATTGCAACGGAGAGGTATGAATTTCTTGTGTTTTCTTCTGATTATTTTTGGGAATTTTGGCTTTGTTTTCACCCCGTTAGTTGGATGAAATGTTGTGTATGTGAATTGCATGTAAAAATGAAATTGGCCATGCGTAGAAATTTCACCCATGCGCCTCTTTGGAGAATGCACACCACGCGCTTGGCAAAATGCCTCAATGGCATCTCTTTGTTATTCATTGTGTTTTCTTGCATTTTTACTGCGAGTTTGGCATGCTTATGAGTTTTTAACATTGTCCCGATCATTTTCTTTATAGGGGGAGCTAGAGATTCGGGCCCATGGCTCAGCGACTGAAATCGATGAATGGTGGGCCAACTTACCATCGTGGGGCAAGGGTCACATTAGCTAGGCAGGATTTACATCATTTCTTGACTGTCTTTTCCATGTAGATATATACCAAAAGGCTCTTTATGCCTTGGCTGAGTGGTGGTGGGACACTACAAATAAGTTCCACCTACGTTTTAGGAAGGTTACGCTCGCTCTTTTAGATTTTTCCATGATTATAGGCATTCCAGTGGATGGTGAATGATTACCATGGATAGTTACATTCACTGTCGGTCGGCAGAGATTCAGAGACTGTTGGGATGGGTCCCCTAGTTTACCTCGGATGGCGCAGCCTTGGTGAAGGACATTTGGAAGGCCTTTCGACACAAGGAGTTTCGTAGCCTGACGGCTCAGGATCAACTAACTAGAGCTTTCATGCCCTTTTTTGCTAGAGGTGGGGACACTGTCCACTTTTGGTGCTTTGCAGCTTTGGATGATGTGACCAACTTTTTTCGGTTCAATTGGGGGTTTCACACTATCCTGCGAGGTGGTTAAAGGACCTGGGGGTTTCAATGTGCTTTCCTCATTTTTGAATTTTGTTTTGTCATTTTTTTCCTTTATAACTTGACCTTGGTTTGGTTTTCTTGCATAAATTTGGGCTTATGAGGTTCTGAGACTACTCTCGTACCCCTTGGCTACACTGACGGAGGATGTGCTTCCCCGTATATGGTTGTGGAAGAGGGACAACTGGCAGACTCGACAGGGTGCTAATGTGATCCACAAGTTCTGACTGACTTTGGACCGGATCCTAGCGGACATGGTTAGACCATTATCATGACTTGACCCTTTTTATGTTGTTGGCCTATGACGAGGACTTACATTGTGTGTTTTTAGACAGGAGTAGTGGAACCCAAGGGCCGAGGTCCGTGCATCGGTGGGGAGGAGTGTAGGGATATCCCTACGTCGGGTGGTCCGCCAAATGGACAATGTGGCTAACCTTTTCCCCTCGATGGCTTCTCTAGAACACATGAGGTAACTTGACAGTTTTCTTGAGAATGCCTAATTTTTGTAGCATTTGGAGGGTATACCGATGGAGCGATTTTTCAATCGCTTCATAGTGTTTAGGGCTTATATAGGGGGACTCGCACCTCCCTTGACTAGAGTTGGTCGGCCTAGAGCTAGTGACCAGTCTTCTTAGGAGGCTGAGACCGTGGCCACTGAGATGGGCATTCCTATGGCCTTTCCTACGTTCAACGTGTCGGTTATGACTGAGGATGACACACTCTCCTTAAGGGGCTCACGAAGCCTACGGGCGTTATTAAGGGACTCCCTCCACCGGACTATTTGACTGGGTAATATCTAATCGTTTAATGTGTTAGATTTTCTGCTAAAAGTTTGGCTAACCCTTTTGGCGGCTTTTAGGTAGCCTGATTGATCTATTAAGAGGCTTGTGTCTACATCATGACTTTGAAGCACATGGTGATGCAAGCCACAATCGAGTCATGGCAGAGGGCCACTTGTCGAACTGACACAAACATTGTAAGGCATTTACCTTTGATGACTATCCTGTGTATATTTCTTCCTAACATGTATTTTGATGCTCTTATAAGCGAGTAAGGTGTCTCGGCTTAAGTAGATGGCTCAACTTTCGACTAGGCCTGGTGGTGGGGTCCTAACGGGAAGAGGAAGAGAAAGTTCAAGAAGGAGAAACACTGACTAGCTTGGGAGCTCTCGGGCTCTAGCCCCTAGGCCTAGGAGGAGCTCTGGACCTATTGATGATAACGAGGATGTAATATCCCGACCCGGGATACCGGGTCATATGACACGTATTACGAGAATTTACAAAAAATAATTAATTAATTTAATTATTAATTAATTAAAGTAAAGAAATGTTATATATATTAATTAAATAATATATATATATATATGTATAAAGTGAAATATATGTGTATGCATATGGAAGCTTGTATGTATGCATGTAGATGAATAAAGTAGAAGGTGTGAATGGTGTGTGTGTGTCGGCTGGTGTGTGTGTGTGTGTGTTGTCTTATATGTGTATATGCATATATATGTATATATTATATGTATAAATATCTTGTAAAATTTAATGCAAAGAAGAAAAGAGAAAAAACAAAATTTATGAGATGGGAGGTCTAGAGAGGAAGAGAATGGAGGAGAGAGAGAGGTCGGCTACTCTTTCTTTAAAAGCAAAACATGCAAGCATGTTGTTCTCCTACGAAATAAATCAAACAAGGGAGAAACTGAGAAGCTAAGGAAGGATTCAAGGCAAGAAAGAAAGAGAAAAATAGTGGTGAAAGGTGTCACGACCCGAAACCCACCCTCTGCGGATTACCGGATCGCGACCGCCGCCCCGAGATCCGGAGGCCCCGAGACAAGGCTCGCATCTGCAGTGGTATCGAATAGATGTGCAACATACATTTTGCGGAAGCGTGAAAAACTTTTTCTTTTCTTTTCTCATTTTTAAATTATGCACATCCGTCCGGTACTGCCGCTCCATACATAGCATACATGGTTACACATTCAGAGTATAATGAAAACTTAAAGACTTCATACATTCATACAATACATATTCGATTGCCCTGAGGGCTTATTACATATTCTTACTTGTCTATTCATACAAAACGTACTATTAGTGTTCATAGGTTCTTCAAAAGAAGCTACTTAACATATCCTTCCAAAAAGACAGCTAGACTCATCGTCGTCGTCCTTAAGACCCTGTCTGTTGCATCACCTGAAAGGGGGGGTCCGAACAAAGTCCGGGTAAGCTAATCTAAGCTTGTGAGCAATTCCAGTATTCGTCATGGGGTTTTCAATTAGCAGTGATTTAGTACATAAGAGTTTGTAAAATAGTCACCGCCAATTGTTCATATACTTTAATACAGAATATATGCATTCCTTAAAACATGTAGCTTTGAAACATTTTAAGTATTCAAGCTAAACTTATACATATGAACTTTAAAACATATAACATATCATGTATTTCTTAAATAGAGTATATAAAAGTCAAACATATGCATATTGAAAATGAGAGTAAAAACCTGCTTACATTTTCAAATCATTTGTCATCTTATCACTTCCGTTCGTGGAATCCGTTTCGAACCGGACTCCCATTTTACTTATAAATGGAGATATCTCATGCCTGGGGGATTAGATCCTACTAGCTGGCATTTTACAGGGCAATTGAGTTCTGTACAACCCAAAATCCTGCCTATTTTACAGGGCAACTGAAAACTCAGAATCTAGTCTAAGTGCTTATGCACCATTCATCTTGCATTTTAAAATACATTTAACATATGAGTATATCAACATAGATATTTCTCGTGAGTACTTTAAAACATAACATTCATAACTTCGTGATAAACATTCGTATACTTGAAATAAGCAAATTCAAAATATTTAACAATAATTGCATTTTAACTAGACATGCTGAAAAGTATTTGAAGGAAAAACTATTGCAGAAACCAATCACTGAGCATGCCACAATGGGGTTATAAAACAGAACAATTAAAAACTAAATCATGTAAACACTGAATTTGGAATTTCAAACATTTCATATCTTTGCATTTAAAACCTTTTCAAATCCATGGAGTTAAATCTCCACTTCAAATACAGGGTTACTCACCTCATACTTCTGGTTTTCGATCTATTTAGTCACCTTTCCCTTGGCTTCCTTCAACCTATGAAGCCATTCTTGCAGTGTTTCGGTGTCTTCCTGTTTCTTAATCTTTTTCGCTGCTAGTTGCTCCTTAGTTATAGTCTTGTAAATGAAGGGGCAAACGCTGCACACTTCGTTTGTTTTGGCAATCCGGATATATTTCTGAACTATCTGGAGTTGTTTTTCTAGCTTCTCCCGGAAAACTTTCTGTTTCGGATCATTTGCTATTTGTGCCCTCGTCATCATTGGGGGAACTTCTCGTTCTTGATTCATTTTTTTGTCTATTAAATTCTCTGTTTAAAACACAATTTAACATGTCAAGAAAACAGATTTCTACAATCATATTCTTCTGGGAGTTCCATTAACTTTAATTTAAAGTTATTTATTTGACATGTTTACGTGTCGTGTCTTTTCGTATTTCATTTCTCGTACTTGCCTCAGTTTAGTTCTTTGGCAATATTTTAGTTCATAGTCATCTAACAGATGCTATTCATCAAATTTTATGTCTTTTTATTTTAGACATTTCTTTTGGTCGAATAGACTCTACCATTGAGTCCGGAGTGTCGAAGAAAGTCGGTTTAGGCTTTCCAAGAATTTAATTTGGGCTTTTATATATAAAAGGGCAAAATGGTCATTTATCGTTTTACGTGTCATATTTTTCTGTACTTCGTTTCGTAATTTGGACTCCATTTTTGAGTCCGGGATGTCAAAGAAAGTTAATTTAGACTTTCCCTAATTTCATTTTGGCTTTAGAGGTACTAGGGGTATTTTGGTCTTTTTACCCCTTTACGTGTCTTTATTTTTCGGGACCCCATTTCATGTTGTGGACCTCGCCATTGGACTTAGAAGGTCCGAGATAGTAAGAATACACTAATAACTTGTTAATTTTGGTCAAGGGGTATTTTGGTCATTTACTCCTTTACGTGTTTTTATTTTTCGGGCCTCGTCTCATAAAATGGACCCTACCATTGATCTCAGAATGTCCAAAATAGTAAAAATACACTATTTATATGTTTAATTTGGACTTCGTTTGCTCTATTTATGACCCAAGGGCAAAATTGTAATTTAACCTCAGTTATTAAATAATTAAATTAATTATTTAATTATTTTTCCAGGGGTCTAAATGCATAATTTTTCCCTCAGTTGGGCCTCAGTATAATTTTTCTAAAGCCCAGGGGTCAATCCGTAAATATAGGAAGTCATGGTTTATTTATTTTTTAAATAATTTAGAAAACCAGAGGGTTCGGTCCAAGAATAAGTGAACCGGTCCGGTCTAGTCATAAACCAACCGGTCTATCCGGTTTATTTACATGTGGTTGACGTCATGATGACGTCAGCCCTAGCGCCCATTTACTTTAACCGACATTCAAAACGTCGCCGTTCCAATTAATCGGTGGCAAGCCCAGAGGCTGCCACCTGTCCGAGTTGACTCAGCCTCATATAAAGGCCGAGTTGACCCGCCTTCTTCTTCCCCACTTCGACCGACTGAAAAACCCTAGTTTCAGTTTCCCTTTTTCTTCTATTTCGTAACGTTTTACTTAATCATTCTTCACTGTTTTAATCCCAAAACATTTCTAAGGTACTAACAATTCGATTGGCATTCATTTTAGACTTTAAAACCCCTTCATATGTTCGGTTTTGGGTTGGATAATCCGAACTGTACATGGGTCGTTCATGCTCATTTCTGGGTGGTTTGCAATGAGATTTAGCTTGTTTTGATCCCCTCTTCATGGGGATTCAGTTTTCATTCCTTAAAACAAGTTTTGAGGTACAGTTGAGGTGTTGGGTTTAAAACCCGAAACCTGCAACTCGATATTTGGAGGCCATTGTTTATGATTTTGGTCACGGTCACACGTTTTTATAACCTTCATGGCTTCTTCTTGAAGCCTTGATACACCATTTTTGGTTTAGTTGCCATGGGTTCAGACCTGCTTCAAGCAAGGTCCTCCCATGGCGGTTCCTCTGGGTTTCATGTTTGTGAGTCGTTTTCATGGCCTAATTTCATGCTTAATCAAGTCTTAAACACATATAATACATCATACGTATGAAAAATAACCCTAAACAGTTCATATTAAATCGAAACTTCTAGAGAGAGAATTTTAATTGCTTTATGGGTTTACCTTTTTCTACACTGTTTTCTCCTTCTTTCTTGCTCTGAATCTTCTTCTCTTCTCCTCAGTTTCCCTTCCTTTGATTTCTTTCGTGAGAGAACAACATGCTTTGCATGTTTTGGTTTTTAAAGCAAGGATAACCGACCTCTCTCTCTCCTCTAAATCTCTCTCTACAGTTCTCTCTCTCTTCATTCTGATTTCTAGCCCTACATAGCTCTCCTATCTCATAAATTCTACTTTTTCTCTTTTCTACTTTGCATTTAATTTGGCAAGATATTTATACATATAATATATACATATATATACATATACACATATATACAAGACACACACACACACACACCAGCCGACACACACACACCATTCACACACTGTTCACACTTTTTCACATTTTACCTTTTTTTTACATTTTACATATATCATTTAATTAATATATATACATATATACATTTAATTAATATATATATATATCCATTTCTTATAATTAATTAATTAATTTAATAATTAATTAATTATATATAATTTCTTTTTCTCGTAATACGTGTCATGGGACCCGGTATCCCGGGTCGGGATATTACAAAAGGTAAACCCACCAAAACTTTTAAAATTCTCTCTCTAGAATATTTTGCATGTGTTAAGAGATTAAGTTATGATTTGTATATATAATGCTTAAATGTATATCTAGACATGTATTAGGCATGAAAATGGGCTATGAAAACGACTGAAAACATGAAACCCACGAAAAATCTCCATTGAAGACCTTGCCTATGGCAGGTCTGAATCGATTTCTTTTAAGCTTGAATTGGCTTATCAAAACTTAAGGTAGATACTATTAGCATGCTAAAAATACTTATACGCGATCACAAAACTCAAAGGAAGCCCTCCAAAAATCGAATTACAGGTACGGGTTTCAAAACCCAACCCTACAAATCTGCCTTTAAATCCATGTTTTTGAATGGAGAGTAAAACCTCATGAAGAGGGGATCACAAAGAAACAAACCGTAAGTGATTTGGCTCAGAAATGAGCATGTGTGATCGAATTACAGTTCGGATTATCATGTCCTAAACCGAACATATGAAGGGGCTTTAAAGTCTAAAATGAATGCCAAGTTGGTCTTTCATACCTTAGGAACATTTTGGGACAAAAACAGTAAGGATCCATGGATCCAAACTGCACGAAATAGGAAGAAAAGAAATTCGGAACTAGGGTTTTCAGTCGGGTCTCGTGGGGAAGAAGAAGACGGGTCAACTCGGCCATTAAATGAGACTGAGTCGACTCGGACAGGTGGCAGCCTCTGGGCTTGCCACCGATTAAATGGAATTGCGACGTTTTGAAGGTGGTTTAATTTAAATGAGACCTAGGGCTGACGTGTAACACCCCAACCCTGATTAAGTAATGATTAGTTACTAATCATTTATCTGAACCAAACATAAAGAATAATTAAGAAGCTAACCTAATTAGAAGTTGACTGAAAGAAACCGCGTCGAAAAATAAGCTACAGAATGATAGTTAGGGAAAAAACAAGGAAACTGCATTAATGCGCAGCCAAACAGGGCCTAAGCCTGAAATATGGAAAAGGGACCAAAAATTGTGGCCAAGAGGATTTGATCCCTTGACCAACCTAGGCAGAATTTGGGTTACCAAAAAATTACCAACTAGGCTAGGAACCTCTTTGTGAACATATGTGCAAAGATATGTATTTAAGTACCATTCTGATTTGGCCACCTCCCAAGTGACCAATCACCAAGCATGCAACACATCAGCATGCATCACTCCTATGCCCCCATAGATCATCATGTGCCTATACACCCATGATTGCATCTCCCCCCAACCAAGTTGCATGCAAATCCATCATGCACTTAGGGGGATGAAACACTAAAGACAATCTGATTTTGATAATCTCCATATATGCATGGAAGAGAAATCAAATTAGTAGAGAACCTAGTGCACTGATCTTATAGAGAGAAAAAGTGGGTTAGAGAGAGGAAGTTAGAGAGAGAAAGCTTGAGTTTGGCCATTGAAGGAGCAAGGGAAGGGAACTGAGGACTGGAAGTACACGGTTGGAACAAGCCAAAGCACTGAGGTCTCTGCTTAAGCCACGAACAAGGAGGGAGAAGCTGCTGTTTGGAGGTATAGCCTTAAACTGCCCCATTCTTGGTTTTAAGTTTTGATACTGTTTTAACATTGTAAAGCCAGTTAGATCGCATGCATGCAGCTTAAAACATTTTTGTCATTGAATTAGGCATGACAATGTGAGACCGAGGCAGTTTAAAACCTTAAAACCGTACACATCCGCCATGAACGGACCTTAGAAAACCCAGGTCTGAATCAACCCTAACAGAATGAAACTCTGTATGTAGGACATTAAAATAGACCCCAAGGGGATCTCAAAAACCATAGGCCGCGACCCCAGAACCTAGTTTAAGGCCCTCAAATTTCAAACTCTAGCCACGGGTTTAAGACCCAATTCTTCAAGAAAAGTGACCAAACTAAAATATGAGAACGGGGACTTGAACCCCATGCTCTGTAGGTCACAACACATCAGGTTTCATAGGAAACGGACCTAAAATGAAGGAGCTAGAACAAGTTGCAGGTTCGGGTATTCAAGCTTAGACCGAACGATTGGGTTGGTTTTAGAGTATCAAAATAATGCCAAAATGTCTCTTGAACATTCGGTAGCCCATATCACCTAAAAACAGAGATCGAATCAGCTTAAAAAGTCACGAAATCAAAGATTTTGAAAACTGGAAATTAGGGCAACAGTGCCCTGTTTGATGAAGAAGACGACGAGTCGACCGAGTCGACTCGTCCAACGCGTCTAGACCCACTGAATCGACTCAAACACGTGTCAACCTAAGACCGTGCCACCGTTTAATCGAAACTGCGCCGTTTTGGTTTAAACGTTTTAAATTAAAACCTGGAGATGGCCTGTTTGGTCACGGGTTTTGTAAATTAAAATCAGATTTTTGAGTTAACCAAATCAGGGATAAGGGATTTAATGGGGCTATGGCATTCCGGTTTTCCTGAAGTGGACTGGACCGGCTGGTTCAGTGAGTTGGTCGACCGGTCTAGGGTTTCAAACCCAAAGCCCACTGGTTCACAGAAAAATTTAAAGTAAACAAAAACCAAGGTTTTTGGAAATTACGAAATGACCCAACAGTTTTGGGAAAATTTCATTCTGGCCCAGATTTTGGATTTTATTCCATTTATACCCCTGATAAATTAATAAATAATAAATTAAATTATTTAATTAAATTATTAATTAAATAAAAATGACCAAATTACCCCTAGGTCATAAATAAGTCAAACAGAGTCCGAATAAAGTAAATGAATAGTGGATTTTGACTATTTTGGATGTTCCGGACTCAATGGTGTGGTTCGTTTTACGAGACGGGGCTTCAAAAATTACAATACATTAAAGTACAAATTACCAAATTGCCCCTAATATAGCCGATGTCCAAATAAGACAAGTTATTAGTGTAATCTTATTTTCTTGGGCCTTCTGAGATCAACAGTGAGGTCCGATTCACGAGACGGGACTCCGAAAAATATGACGCGCAAAATGACCAAACTACCCCTAAGGTACCCGGAGCCCAAATGAAACTAAAAGATAGTCTATTTTGACTATGTCGGACATTCCAAACCCAACGGTGAAGTCTATAACACCAAAATAGGTACTGAAAATTTAGTCACGTGAAAAATAAAACTCATCAAGTCACCACAAGTTGACCAGTAAGACAAATCCTAGGAAGTTAGAATACGTCAGGCCTAAAATTAAATAAAAGAGCATGAATAGGTAACGATTTAAGGTAAATGTGAAGTTAACGAGTTCTTTATAATTTTCTTAGGAAATACAAAGGGAAGGGAAAAGCCCACCAGTAGTGCAAACCCGGGGAATCAAGGTGAGTAACCTCACATTTGAAGTGGAGATTTAATTCCACGGATTTGAATGATGTTTTAAATATCAAATTCTGTCTTTACACAATTCCGTTTTAAATATTCTGTTATGGCATGCTTCCTGAATAATTTACTACTGTCCCTTGAGATATACTTCTGCATGTCTAAAATTTCGATTTCAAATGTTATTATATATCCTGATTTACATGTTTCACGTATTTCAATACCCTATCATGAGATTATGAACTGTATGTTTTGAATGCTTTTAAATGCATCCACACGAAGGAATTCTGGGTTAAATGCTTTTAAATGCAAGATAAATTGTGCATAAGCACCACGGATTTCTATCGGGTTTCTTAGGAACCCAACTACGATACGAATAAATGCCAGGTAGCAGGATCTAATCCCCCAGGCATATGAGATATCTCCACGAAAAGTAAAATGGGAATCTGGTTCGAAACGGATTCTGTTAATGGAAGTGATAAGGTGTGTGTTGAAAATGGAAGCAGGCTTTTTCCTCATTTTCACCATGCATATTTACATGATTTGAAATTCACATACTTTATTCCAAAAGTACAAGTTAGCTTGAATACTGTAATGTTTCAAAGCCATTGTTTAAAGAATGCATGTACTCTATGTTCCAAGTATACGAGCAATTGGTAGTGAGTATTTTACAAAATTCTCACGTGCGAAACCACTACCAATTGAAACCCATGACAGATGTTAGAATTACTCACTGGGCTTTTCGAAGCTCACCCCATTCCCTAACATTTTTCAGGTGATGACGATGGGTGGACCCTTGCCCAATTTGGGGAGGAATGATAGGCAGCTCCATTAGGATTCTGGAGATATTTTGGGAAGTATTAGGGCCTATGGTTGGTCGAATTTTGATGTCGTACTTTTGGACAATTATGTATTTAAGCCCAAGAGGCAACCACATATGTACTTAAGCCCTTGAGGCATTCGAATATGTATCATGTATAAGACTTTAATTTTTAGTATGCTCTGATGTGATTATTCATGTGTACCGCTATGAAGAGCGACAGTACCGGACGGCTGTGCGAAAGTTTTTAAAAGATTTTTTTTAAAAAAAAAAAGGAAAAAAAAAAAGAAAAGGGTTTTTCACGCTTCCGCAAATCAAGGCCGCACCGCTATTCGATACCGTCGCCCATGTTTTGCCTTGCCCTCAGGCTCCCGGGCCTGAAGGCGGCAGTTGCGATCCGAGATCCGCACAGGGTGGGTTTCGGGTCGTGACATGACGTCATGATGACGTCAGCCACATGTAAATAAACCGGATGGACCGGTTGGTTTGCAACTGAACCGGACCGATTCACTTAAAATAAAACCAAACCCTTTGGTTTTCAAGTTTAATTAAAAATAAATAAACCATGACTTCCTATATTTACGGATTGACCCCTGGGCTTCAGAAAAATTATACTGAGGCCCAACTGAGGGAAAAATTATGCATTTAGACCCCTGAAAAAATAATGAAATAATAAATTTAATAAATGAGGTTAAATTACTATTTTGCCCTTGTGGCATAAATAGAGCAAACGAAGTCCAAATTAAACATATGAATAGTGTAATTTTACTATTTTGGACATTCTGAGATCAATGGTAGGGTCTGTTTTATGAGACGGGGCCCGAAAAATAAATACACGTAAAGGGGTAAATGACCAAAATACCCCTTGACCAAAATTAACAAGTTATTAGTGTATTCTTACTATCTTGGACCTTCTGAGTCCAATGGTGAGGTTCACAACACGAAATGGGGTCCCGAAAAATAAAGACACGTAAAGGGGTAAAATAACCAAAATACCCCTGGTACCCCTAAAGCCAAAATGAAATCAGAGAAGGTCTAAATTAACTTTCTTTGACATCCCGGACTCAAAAATGGAGTCCCAATTACGAAACGACGTACAAAAAAATATGACATGTAAAGCGGTAAATGACCATTTTGTCCTTTTACATATAACAGTCCGAATTAAATGATTGGAAAGCCTAAACTGACTTTCTTCGACAGTCCGGACTCAATGGTAGAGTCTATTCGACCAAAAGAAATGTCTAAAATAAAAAGACATAAAATTTGATGAATAGCATCTGTTAGATGACTATGAACTGAAATAATGCCAAAGTACTAATACTAAGGCAAGTACGAGAAATGAAATACGAAAAGACACGACACGTAAACATGTCAAATAAATAACTTTAAATTTAAAGTTAATGGAACTCCCAGAAGAATATGATTGTAGAAATCTGTTTTCTTGACACGTTAAATTGTGTTTTAAACAGAGAATTTAATAGGCACAAAAATGAATCAAGAACGAGAAGTTCCCCCAATGATGACAAGGGCACAAATAGCAAATGATCCGAAACAGAAAGTTTTCTGGGAGAAGCTAGAAAAACAGCTCCAGGTGATTCAGAATCGTATTCGAATTTCCAAAACAAATGAAGTGGCCTGTGTTAGCCCCTTCATTTACAAGACTATAACTAAGGAGCAACTAGCAGCGAAAAAGATTAAGAAACAGGAGGACACCGAAACGCTGCAAGAATGGCTTCACAGGTTGAAGGAAGCCAAGGGAAAGGCGCCTAAATAGATCGAAAACCAGAAGTACGAGGTGAGTAACCCTGTGTTTGAATTGGAGATTTAACTCCACGGATTTGAAAAGTTTTAAGTTCAAAGATATGAAGTATTTAAAGTTCAAATTCGGTATTTACATGATTCAGCTTTTAATTGTACTGTTTTATAACTCTATTATGACATGCTCAGTGATTGGTATCTATCATAGTTTTCTTCAAACATATCTCAGCATGTCTAAAGTTTTAAATGCCAAATTATGTTAAATATTCTGAATTTGATAGTTACAAGTATTTGAAGTCCTATTGTAGAAATTATACATTTCATGTTTTAAATATTCATGAAAGTATCTATTGAAGAAGTTATGTGATAAATGTTTTACAAGATAAACGGTACTAAGTACCACCCCCTATGAAGGTTGAAATCCTTCGGGATTCAACAATAAATGCCCGGTAGCAGGATCTAATCCCCTAGGCAAATGAGATCGGCAGTATTGGCAGTAAAATGGGAGTCTGGTTCGAAACAGATTCCACCTAATTAAAGAGAAAAGATGACAAGTGATTTTGGAAATGAAAGCAGGTTTTACCCTCATTTTCAAATACATATTGATGTAATTTAAGTTATATACTTATCTGATGAAGTACGAGTTTTGCTTGGATACTTTAAATGTTTCCAAGTTATTTGAAATGCATATGTTTTGAGTTATATACTCTATTTATCGAAGTACGAGTTTAGCTTGAATACTTTAAATGTTTCCAAGTTATTTGAAATGCATATGTTTTGAGTTATATACTCTATTTATCGAAGTACGAGTTTAGCTTGAATACTTTAAATGTTTCAAAGCTAATTATTTGAAATGCATATGTTGAGTTATATACTCTATTTATGGAAGTACGAGTTTAGCTTGAATACTTTAAATGTTTCAAAGCTATTTATTTGAAATGCATATGTTGAGTAATATACTCTATTTGACGAAGTACGAGTTTAGCTTGAATACTTTAAATGTTTCAAAGCTATCTATTTATGAAATGCATATATTTGAGTTATATACTCCATTTGACAAGTATAAGTATAGCTTGAATACTTAAAATGTTTCAAAGCTATTTGTTTTAAGAATGCATGTACTCTGTATTCTAAATTGTATAAGCAATTGGCAGTGAATGTTTTACAACTCTTATGTACTAAAAACCACTGCTAATTGAAAACCCCATGACGAACACTGGAATTGCTCACAAGCTTAGATTAGCTTACCTGGACTTTGTTCGAACCCCCCTTTCAGGTGATGCAGCAGACAGGGTCTTAAGGACGACGACGATGAGTCTATCTATTTTTGGAAGGATATGATTAAGTAGTTTCTTTTGAAGAACCTATGAACATTAGTAGTACGTTTTGTATTAATAGACAAAGTAAGAATATGTAATAGGCCCTCAGGGCAACCGAATATGTATTATATTAATGTATGAAGTTTTTAAGTTTTAGTTATACTCTGAATGTGTAACCATGTATGCTATGTATGGAACAGCAGTATCGAACGGATGTGCATAATTTAAAAATGAGAAAAGAAAAGAAAAAGTTTTTCACGCTTCTGCAACCATGTGTAGCACATCTATTCGATACCGCTGCAGATGCGAGCCTTGTCTCGGGGCCTTTGGGTCTCGGGGCGGCGGTCGCGATCCGGTAATCCGCACGGGGTGGGTTTCGGGTCGTGACAGAGGATATGGAGAAGGAAGTGGTGCATCTGAGATAGTCGAGGTGACATGAGGGTACATGGTACGGACGTCATTAGATTTTCTAAAAATGTTTTAGAGCATGCATGTAACCTTCCCATAATCAATACATCTAGTTTTATACCGAAAATGAGTGATTTTTACACTTGGTACGCTCAAAAAACCACAAAAATGCATAACTAGGCAAAATTAGGAAAAATGGTCCAAGGACCCACTGTGTCACGACCCGAAACCCACCCTATACGGATCAAGTGTCGCGGGGTCGAGCCGAAGGTCATCCCTACTTTTTCCATTCCTGTATCATAGTACTAATATGCAATGTACTAAAAATTTTAAATAATAAACAGCGGAAGTCTTTATCTATTACAGTAATCCAGCGGAAGTCTTTAAAATAAATTTAACAGCAGAAATCTATTAAATACATGACATAGTTCTACAAAATTCAAAATGAGAACTAAACCGTAACCAGCACCCGGGGGTGGTGAATACATGGGAGAACTAACATAGACTGATACAATACTTCAAAATGTCCCCCTACGCTCTCAGACTCCTACTGGGGTCTCGCAGCGTCATCACCTGAAATGGGGGTAAATGGGGTGGAATGAGCTACAAAGCTCAGTAAGTAAAACAGATCTCCAACACTGGTATCGATGATCAATGTGAATCCGTGAATAAGATAATGATAGCCGATCATAAGGAAGGAGATACTGTGATAGCCAATGAACATAAATGAACCAGTTGCCACGAGGGCCAATGGAAGGTGATCACAATACACAATCAGAAGTAATAGTGTAAAATGAAAATATAACAACAATGAAGTACTGCCACAATGAACCGATCACAATCAAATCAATCAATGCAAGTCTTTCGAGACTTGAAGAATTATAAGGAATAGTGCCATTCAACAATCAAGTTCTGTTAATCATAACAGATGCTGTTATTCTGTTTCAGGGCTCGGCAGGCCCTCGATCTTTTGGGGCCCGGCATACCCCCCAGTCAATTCCAGTAAATTGCCATTTTGTCCGTTCACGGACTTGACCCGTAGGTCCCATTTAACCAGATAGCATCAGATGGGTGTTGTGACTGAGCACAACTCCCGTGTCCATAAACATGTCATGATCATAAGTAATTCCATAGAATATAAATGGAATATCATTCATTCAATGGGGATGCAACAGTAGGCCTTTCAAGGCATGGTTCAACATGATAACAATGATATAACAGTCAAGCAATGTCCACGAGATAGAACAATATCTCATTGTGGATAGTAATAACATGAGATGCTTTCAAAGCACAGTTAAACATGATAACAATGATACACCAGTCAATCAAATGTCCACAGGATAAGGAATATCGAATTGTGGAACACAAGAATATCAATACATTCAAGAGTACGAGTTTGGCAGTAAAAGAATAAACTTGGCTTGTGGAAACACCACATGTAAGAGAGAGTGATCCACTTACCTCTATCGTGCTTCTATCTCAGAAATCTGTGAGTATACCCTTGCCTTTCGAGTGTCCTATATATCAGTGAATACGTTTTAGAATAAATTCTATTCATCAAATTTTATGCCTTTCCATCATAAGTATTTCAAATACTAATTTAGAGTTTACCATTCAGTCCGGAATGCCGAAGAAATTCGGTTTAGGCTTTCGCGGAATTCCATTTGGACTTTTGTACTAAAAAGGGCAAAATGGTCATTTTGTACTTTTGCGGTATTTTATCCTTCGGGGTTCTGTCTTGTAAAACAGACCCCACCATTGGACTCAGAACGTCCGAGATAATAGGTTTTGACTATTCATTCGTATCGTTTGGACTTCGTTTGACCCAATTTTGAAATAGGGGCATTATTGTAAAAATTAATATTTAATTAATTTTCTGTTTGGGCCTTAGTGTAATTTTTCAAAACATTTGGGGCCGGTTCAAAATTTCTAAAAGTTGCGGTCTGAACCAGTTGGTTCAGACCTAAAAACCCTAAACCGGTCTGCCCCTTCACTGAACCAAACGGTTCAGTCCATTCAGAGAACCGAATTCCAATATCCTGGTTCCTACCCTTATCCGTGGTTGGAATAAGCCCAAACCCAATTTCCATTTCCTATCCCCATAGCCAAACAAGCCCAATTCATTTAAATTAAAAACCCAAAACGACACAGCTTTGGTTCCGTTTATTTCCGGTCGGGTACCGACCCGATCCGAACCCGGATCCGTTCCAGTTTTGACCCGATAGCCCCCCACGACTTTCCGGTCATCTTCCCCACGTCTCCGGTAGGGTTCCGGCAGTGCACAGTGACCTTCTCCGGCGACGGTCACCGGTTTCCGGTGGTTTTTCCCCCCATTTTGAATGCCATTTCATTCCCCTTTTTATGTAGATTATATTTCTAGCTTTAGTTTTCCATTTAACCTTTCAATTCTTCACGAAATAGAGCTTAAACATCTCCGGTCGAATCTCCGGCCAAGTGATTTTTCTCATTTCCGTGATTGTTTCTTCTGGGTTTTAAACCCATTTCGATCCTAAAGTGTCTCTGCACTTTATAGCAATATTTCTACAAACTAAAAGCAAGGTTTAATGCATGAAATGACCCACGGCCGATTATTCTCTATAACCTGCAACTTGGGATATCTCTATGGTTTCTAAACCTTTTTCTATCATTTTTCTTGCATTTAAAAGCTAAAAGCATGCTTATTAAGACCCTGAATTTAGATCAAACATACATGTTTAAAGTCTCAAAAACAGAACTTAATTTACTTACCTGGGTTTCGGATTTCGGCCCACTATGACCCTCTAAACCTTCCTGTTTATGCTCCTGAGTTCTTTGCCAATGCTTCTCTCGATCTCAGTTTTCTTTTTGCTTTTAAAACCCACACCCGTATGTACCTATATAGGGAGAAAAGTTTCCACCGTCTCTCTCTCTCTCTCTCGGTTACTCCCCCTTCTATGGCCTCTTTCTTTGACCTAGGGTCTGTGTTCTCTCTACCAAATGCAAATTTTGCATTAATTGGCTTGGGAGACTTGTGTTACACTCATATATATATATATCATATTATATATATAACACACACACATCTCACCTAACCGACACACACACACACTCTTTTGGTGCCTGCATACTGCCCAAGGCAGTTTTTCCTTTCCCTTTTCCTTTCCTTTTATTTCTTATGCATATATACATAAATACATCATATTACATATATATAAATATATATACATACACACCAAATACATGTTTTTATACATGTATATACATGCATATGTAGGGGTACAATCCCATTTTAAATCGTATACACATACACTTATTTTAATTAAGCTATGTATCTATGTTCACGTATGCATGCATGGAAATACGTGCATGCACGCATTACGATGCAATGCCCTGTGAGGCTCGGGTGTTACCCAGCCTTGATCATTCATTTCCATCATTCATAGTTCCAGTCATTCATTTCCATGAAAATACTATGATATTCATATCTTATCATTCAAGTTACATGTTTTAACCGACCTACCTCGGTATACGTGACGTATCCCGGGTCGGGATATTACACACTGTGTGTTAATCGGCACACTAAGGGGGGTATTTCTTATGCGCGAGTGCCTATCGGCACTCGTTTGTGCCGATCAATACCACATGTAGGCTTCTCCAGTTTTGGCAACAACGTATTTTTTTCAAATTTTTTACTTCTTAACCGAACTTAAAGATGAAATTATAGGTTTTCACAATTATAGAAAAAGCTTTAGACCTCCCATCATGTATCTTTCTCACTTTTCTTTGATTTACACATCTCCTTGAAGTATTGTCCTGCTCATGGCTGCCATAACTACTAGCATGGATGTTTTTTATGGTGAGCTTCATTCATAGATGGTCTCACTTACGCCGTCAAAGAGGATCAACTTATAGTCATTCAAACTGAAGTCTTTTTTTTTTCATGACTAATATCATGGTAGAGCAAAGATTTTTGAAAGCTTGTGCGAGATTTTGGGACCTCGTGGATCATGTTTTCAATTTTAACATAAAGGAGCTTTGCCCAACTTTTAAGGAATTCTATGTTATCCTTGATGTGCCTATCCATAGCAAGATGATTTTCCCCAAGGTTCAAAGAGGTTATTCTTCCCTCCTATTTGACTTTCTATCATTAAATGTAGTAGAGGCAAGGTTGTTAATCCACAGTGAGAGCTTTTCTCTTTTACCCATCATGGACCGCTTTAGGAGCCAAGAGTCAAGTCAGGCTAGGCTGGCTGCCTTGGCTTAATGCATGATCTCTCGCTTCTTACTTTTGACTAACCCAACCATGGTTGATGCCCACTTGATTGGAGTTGTCGATGACCTTGGAAAGGAAGGGAACATCATAGGTCTTATCTTAGCCAAGACTTTGAATGGTTTGGACATGGTGCATAATGGTTTGGACCATGAATTTTGTAGTAGCCCCTTAATGTTGATAGTGTGGCTTAAAGACAAATTGACTATTTTGAAAATTCCACAGCTTTGCCCATATCGACCCAGACATTATCTTTCATGGAAGTTTTTGGTGACTCAATGCGATGAGTAAGCATGGTGTGCATTTTTAGTAACCTTGAGTGCCAGTGATTTTTCTTGGACCACTTTGCATTGGTGTTGTAGAGCCCCTATTCTACGCTCTGCATGATATTCATGTGTGTATATAGTCAGCTTTAGAGCAACATCCTTTTATTATCCCATCTGTCTTCTTCGTTAGTTTGGATTTGAGCAAATTGGCTACAAACCTGGGGTTTATATTATCCTATAGAGGAATTGACCCCTTCAATTGTAAGAAGGTTGACCATCATTTGGAAGGGCATTCACCTTTCTAAGTTCAGTGATACAGAATTTTTATGGGAAGACACACATGACCAAAGATCATTTGAGGTGGCTTTGCAAAGAAATGGGTGATCGAGAGACTCTCTAAGCGAGTGTCTTTCGCGTAGAGACAGGATTTGCTATAGAGCTGGATCTAGGTGCAAAGTTTGAGGAAATTGCCATTTCAATAAAGAACCCTGGCAAAGATTTGGTAGAGTTTGAACTTGAGGAAAGATATTCTCAAGAAGTTCGAGGCTTGAAAAGGAAGAGGGGAAACCCTAAGGTCCCTCGAGAGGTATTGTGTCAAAAAAGAAGACCAAACTTTGGGCACTTGACTTGCAAATTGATGGGAAGAAAGGCCTCTTGTGCTTTGTGGAGAAAATGATAGGCAAGGAGTTAAAGTTTGAAGAAAAATTGGTAGAGAAGAGAGAATGATCCATTTGCAATGATCCCTTTAAATAATGGGTCTTCTTTCCCTTGGGTTTGGTTATGAGCTTTAAGCTTCTTGTGCCTAGCTCTTGCATGTACAACCTTTTTCTTCTTCTTCCTCCTCCTTCTTCTTCTTCTTCTCTATCTCTCTCTAGCCACAATGCCCAAGGTCTGATACACTATGCTTCTTATGCATGTCCGAATATATCCTTATGCACTCAATGTTTGTGCATACATCATGGAAGTATTTGTTTTAAAGGAAATGGCCCAGTTTTTTTTTTAAAAATAACAAAGGGTCATATACGAGAAAAATGATTTTATACATCCTATGTACAAGTAAATGTTTTAAACATTTATGCCACCAAATGGTCATTTTGTATGTGTTACAAGTTTCAATACAAGTTTCTATTGCATATTTAATGCCACCCTCGAATGCTTTTAAAATGCTTCGTGTTACGTGTTCTTTTTGAAGTTCCTTGTACTTGCATACGTGAAATATCTATTTTACTTGAATGCTTTAAAAAGCTTTGTGCTACATGTTTTAAAGTTTCTTATATCCTGTATTTGAAGAAGTATGTGCCATCCTGAATGCCTTGAATGCTTCATGCTATCTGTTTTTAAGAACTATATATTCTGTTTCTAAAGTATACGAGGAATTGGTAGTCATTGTTTTATAAACTCTCCTATAACTAACCCACTACCAGTTAAAAACCTATGACAAGGTACTGGAATTACTCACAGGGCTTGTTGAAGCTCACCCTATTATCCGAATATTTTTCAAGTGATCATAATAGATAGGAGCCTTGCCTAATTTGAGGATTGGTGATTGGCAGCTCCATTGTGATCAGGGGATTTTTGGAAGTATTAGGACTTATAATTGGTCAAATTTTGTTATAGTAATTTTGGACAATTATATATTTAAGCCCCGAGGGGAAAATGGATATGTAACATGTATAACTTTAAAAGTTTTACTATGCTCTGAATGTATGATATTTTGTTTACCGTTTTGAAGAAGAAGAAGTGACAGTACCGGATGGGCATGTGAAATGTAAAAAAAGAAGTTTTTCACGCTTCCGCAATTACCAATGGTGGCCACACCGCACCGCCATCTGTGGCCGCCGCTCCCGTGTCTGCCTGACGGCCCATAGGCCGAAGGGGCGGGCAGTCGCGAATCCCTTAATCCGTACGGGGTGGGTTTCGGGGTCGTGTCACAGCTGGAAAAAGAAGGAGGCAAGCATTCAATCCCTTTCAACAACAACTGGATTGGATCTAACGACAGTCCAATCAGATGCAGAAGCAGCACCTCGCATGTCCCAAGCCCTGGCGTTACTGACCCAAAATCAATAGAATACTTCCACTCATCCTCCTACCAATGCTGCTGATGAAGGGGCTCAGCTTCCTGCCACCACCATGGGCGAAGGACCTCCCACGGAGGCCCCCAACGTGCAGTCGGTGCACCGCCATGGCACCACTCATATAGGGGGTGACCCCCAACCATCCACCACAGTAGGGAGAGGGATGCCTGCCTTTTATCCTACTGTCCACTACCAAAGGAGGACCAGGATCTCAACTCCAGTAGCTTCAAGGGCCAATCTAGCACCACCGAAGTTTCAGCCTCCATTGGCATCGCCAAGGAGGGCAACGTCCCCTTGCTACTACTGGATAGAATCATCCTTTGCACATGGGGGGTGAAGCTGCAAGATAAGGCCCATAACAAAGGCTAAATCTGTAACCAATGTTCCCTTGAGTATCCTAAAGGGTGGAGGAAATAGCTGACTCCGTGGAACAAACTGTTTTCACCAAAAGGACCCACGCCCCTCTAGAGTAAGATGAACTAGAAAAGCTGCTCGGGAGGTTCACCACGCCGTTCACTCTTGCCATTATGGTGGAAGAGTGGCTAAAGAAATTTGTTGTTCCAAAGTTCACCCTTTATGATAGGTTTGAAGATCCCGGAGATCACTTCTCCCACTATCAGCACATCATTGCTCTACATAGGGCCACCAATGCCTTCATGTGCCGAACCTTTGTAACCAGCCTCAAAGGTACTGCTTTGAGGTGGTTCCATAGCCTTCCTTAAGAGTCGATAACCAACTTCTATAAGCTTAGCAGGCAATTCCTTGATCGATTCCTGACTAGTAGGAAGTTGAGAAAGGGGCCAGAATTTTTGCTAACCATAAAGCAGACCAAGGGCGAGTCGCTTCAAGAGTACATTGCTTGCTTTAATGCCAAGCTTACAAAGATAATAGACTACAGCCCGAGCTTCTTGGTAGCAGCTCTCACCTCTAACCTAGGGCCAGGGCACTTTCAGGACTCTTTGACAAAGAATCCTCCCACTAACATGGTAGCACTCTTAGAGTGCCCATGAAAGTACATAAATCTAGAGGACACAAAGATATCCTTCCGAAAAGCCAAAGAGCAAACTCAAAAGGACGATCATAAGAAGGACTCCAGTACAACTAAGAAGAGGGTTAGAAGTCCTGACAGAAAGATGGCTCCCATAACCAAGAATAATCCAAATTGTGGGAGATATGGCATGTTCACTCCTCTGAACACCTCCCTTACTCACATACTTCAGCAGGTGCAGACCCATGAGGATCTAGAGTGGCCATAACCACTAAAGAGCATTCCCGATACTAGGGACCAAAACAAGTATTATGATTTCCACAAAGATCACAAGTACACCAATGATGAATGCATAGCCCTCAAACAAGAGATTGAGTAACTTATCAAGAAAGGGTGGCTGCGAGAGTTCATCTGACAGAACGGGAGGCAGAACCCCCGTAATAACAGGCCGCAACAGAGAAGGCAAGAACAGAGGCTTGAATATAGGGAGGTCCAGAATGAGCAACCACAACAAAATAATCAGGTCATCTTTATCCTCCACACTAACAACTCGATGACAGGAATGTCCAACCGTGCCAAAAAGTAGTATGCTCAGAAGGCCAAGGCAACACTTCGACCCTCCATTAGTGCTTGAAATACGTGCACAATAACATGGTCTACTCCATCAAGGGCTACCAGCCGACTGCCTAAGAATTCCACGCTCTCGTGCTGAAGGAAAAGACCTTCAAATAGCAATCACAGCACCCTCATAAAGGAGGAAGTCCTAACCCTTCCAAGCTTTATGAGATAGAGGAGTACCCCTCTAAAATTAACGAGCCACTGAGCCCTAGAGGTAGGGACAGTAGGGCTAAACTAATGAAAGATCCTATCAAAGTGCTCATCAGCTTTAAAGGGGGTGGACGGTATTTGTAATACCCTGACCTAGGTTAGCACGTAAATCGAGGTAGATTGGGTCGAGTAGTGTACTATCAGTTGTAACCCGAGCTATTAAAGCTTTATATCATGATATCATATGGACTGAATGATTTTGGAATATAAATGGTGTCAATTATACAAATAATGCCGGAAGATGCCCAAGCAACCCAGAATTGAGCATCGTAATGCGTGCATATACTCAGATGCATGCATGTGTACATGCACATATATTCATAGGCCACAAAATATCAGTGTATGCAAATGTACTTAAAATTTAATATATATGAGTATATATATATATATGTATAAGATATGTATAAATGGTGTATACATATATGTATATATAAAGTAAAAGTACACATATACGTGTATATATACATAGACCAAACTATACACATACATACAGAACTATACGTATATAGGTATACTCACAGCATGCAAGTATATATGTGTGTTTGTGTGTGTCGGTATGTGTGTGTTAAGTGTGTGTAATGTGTGAGAGAGTAATATAATATATATATATATATGCACAAATATCCAATTAATGAAGGAAAGAAAAGAAAACAGAAAAGAAAGAAATGAACAAGGGATAGAAGTCAAGGAAAGGGGCTTGAAGGGGAGAGAACCGAGAAGAGATAGAGAGAGAATGACCAAGGTGATGGAGAGTTGTGTCTATATATATACATGTGTGTGCTAGGGAGAAAATCAGAAAAGAAAGGCTAAGTTAGATAAGCTGTGAAACATTGGAGAGAATTCAGAAGCTTGAACAAAGAAGGGAGGAAGAAGAAAAGAGGGACTGCAACAAGAAAAATTCAGAAAAAGGTATGTGGGTTAGTTCTGTTTTAATTTTTAAAAGGCATGCTAGTTAGTTTGAATTGTAGGGTTTTATAGAGCATGAAATAAGAAATTAAATGCAAAACGAATCAATGAGAAAGAGTGAGAATTGAGGGAGTTGTGCATAGTTGCAGGTTCAGGGGATAATCCAGATTTTCACATTGTCATGCTTTGAAATTCGGTTGAACAATGAGGAACTCGTCCTTTTTAGAGCAGAAAATAATTAGAAAAGGAAAACAGTGAAGGAATATGCACAAATTTAAACAAATAAAGTTGGCTGGAGCTACTGTTCTTCTTCATTTCGTGAAAGTGTAAAGGACCAAATTGAAAAATAGCCCTAGATATGAATTCTTCATGAAAAATGGAAAAGGATCGCATTTAAAAATGAGTAAAAATCGATCGAAAAAAGGTCCCCATCTCCAGAGATGACGACGGAACCCTACCGGAGTTCCACCAGAATAACGAGGGTGATGATGAATAGTGGGTATGCGATGCGGCATCGTTTTGTGTTAGTCAGGAATGAAGCTGCGTTGTTTTGGTTTAGAACTGTTTTAATTTAAAAGTTATGATTACGCCCAAAGAATAACACGGTAGTTGTGGTGCAGCTTTGGGGTGTCGATTCCACAAGGAGACAAATTAAAGAATAACAGAAAGAATTTTCGAAAGTAAAGAAAATATTAAATGATTAACGAGAAAACAAAAAGTGATTTCAAATGCAAATTAAAATTAAACAAAGTGATTAACAGAAAAGTACTCAAATTAACGAACAGTAGAGCGTTGGAAATCCCTTGCACATATCCGATATTTTAATTATATTTAATTCACTGATATCTCAATTGAGAATTTAATTCCAAAAATCCCAATCCGAAGATATAAAATTATAAACCAAAATTAAACCAAATGTAACATTTTGAAAAATCATTCATCACTTTTAAATCACCAAATTGTTATCCACATTGAAAGAACCCAACAACGATAATATACCCAGGGCAATATTGCAGCAAAGAATTAAATCAATATAAATAATCAATTGATCCAAAAATAATCAAAGAACCAATCCATTCAATAGAAAAAGCATGACTAAATCTATAAACGGAATAAACTCTATAATTATTCGGCAATAATAAATTGAGAATGATAAAACCAAAGAATTTTAATAAATGAAAATCCAATCCATGAATCAAAAATAAATTAAAAATGCCATCTAGTGTGCAAGTTCTTCCCTAGCCCTACTTGGAAATTTAGTTACCCATATAGATGATGGACAACATAAATCTCAAGGAAAAACAAACTTGAAACATCTAGCAGCACACCATTTTTTCTCTTTTTTCTTCCTGTTGCTTGGATTGCAAAACAATTCCTCTGGCTTTTCTGTTTTGCACTGCAACCCTTGCTCTTGATTCAACCGCCTAGACCCCACGCTTCTGCTTCCAATTCTTTTCTTTTTTTTTTTCTTTCCTTGCAGTTGCAACCTTTAGGTTCCTTTTTCTATCAGATAACGATTGAATCTTGATTTGGGCTCTTGATCTGTATGTGTAGATAAATTTAGGCTTTTGAATCACCTGATTTGGACTTCAGAAACTCAAGTTATGAACCACTGAAGTTTACTGGTTCGGACAGGAATCTAACTCCAATCAGGATTCGGATCAGCTTTTCAGACCTGAATTTGAAACAATGTTTGGAGGCACAAACGAACTCAGATTTTTGCAAAATAGACCTTTTTGAAAAGCTTAAGACGTCCTTTAAAAATGTCATGAAGACCACTTTATCATTCTGAAACTCTAACGCCATCCAAACCTCAATTGAAGCTCCATAGATCGAATCTGCCTAAAAATTGAAAATTGCACAATCTACTCCATGTAATATCCCGACCCGGGATATAGCATGTGCACCGGGCTGGACCGGGCTATAAATGTAATTCCGAATTATAAGCCGTGAAATGATATAAATAAAAGTGGATGTGTAATGGACTGTATTGTTTAATTACGATGCATAGGTACGAGAGGCAAACAGTCACGGGTGTCCGGGTGCCGTTGCACCGGAAGCCGAGTTTACTGAAAAACGTGCAAGTGAATGGCGACGCATAATTTTCTTCGAAATAAATCTAAATGATTATGAATATAAAAATATATATATGTGTATACGGTCAGCTTATAATATATGTATATATTATAATCCAATGGAAGTAAAAGAAAAGAAAGAAAAAGAAAAGAACATGTTAACATGCATAGTGAAAATGTATTTCATAAAAAGGCGTATGTATTTCAGAACATGTAGCTTAAAATCATGTTAACATGCATAGTGAAAATGGGGGAAAAGCCTGCTTCCATTTCCAAAATCGTTTGTCATATTTTCTCTCTACTTAGGTGGAATCTGTTTCGAACCAGACTCCCATTTTACGTATACATGGAGATATCTCATTTGCTTGGGGATTAGATCCTGCTACCGGGCATTTCACATGATAGATCCGCGGGGTTCAGTACGACCCTACTCACTACGTATGTGATGATGCACATGATAGGTTCGTTGAGTACCGTACAACTCATAACACTATCTATGTGCTTATTATTTATGTTGCAAAACATTTGTCATATGACTTTTATAAGTATTTAAAACATGTGACGTATAACTTTTGTAGTGATGCTTCAATACTTGTAGTAATCAAATTCGGAATATTTGAGGAAATCAGACGTGCTAACTATTTTGAAAGGAAACATTTACGGATATAAATATGTAATTAATCGTGAAGCATGTCATGGCAGAATATTTAAGAAAACAGAAATCATGAATACTGAATTTGATATATCAATGCTGTAAATATCTTGAACTTAAAAACATCCGTGGAAATCCGTGGAGTTAAAGCCTCCACTTCAAATGTAAGATTACTCACCTCGGTCCTTTAGGGTTAGCTCTACAAAGGCGCCTGCCCTTTACCTTTCTCTTTCCTTAGCCTATCAAGATTTATGAAGATTCCATAAATTTCATATGTGCTAAATCAACTTCATAACTCTCTAAGTGTAGACTGTGAGAAGCCTAAATTCTTATACCGGTCTGACTTATAGCTGTATTATAGATCTAGCAACTTATGTACTTAATGATAATAATATTACCTGCGACGTCATTTGGCTAAGGTTTCTGTGTTCTCTCTTTCTTCTTCCATTTTCCTTTTTTCCTCCTTCTTTTTCTTGGCCTCTGCCACCATTGCCTTGGTAGGTGATTTGTGAATGAAGGGGCTCATCGAGACGACCTCCGTCGCCTTGGCTATCCTGACGAACCTATCAATCACTCTCTGACGATGTAACAGTTCTTGCATGAAGGCCTGTTGTTTTGGGTCCTTAGCCCTTTGGGCCTTGGTCATGATCGTGAACTTCGGTCGTTGTTCTTCCATAATTATCACCTAAGATCAATTTATGAGTTAGAAATTTTATTCTAAGGTTGATGTGTTGTCGTGTCTTTTCGTAATTCCTGCCCTTGTTTACGCCGTAGATTCGTACTTTGGCATTACTTTAATTTATAGTCATCTGACAGATGCTATTCATCAAATTTTATGTCTTTTATCTTAGACATTTCTTTTGGCCGAATAGACTCTACCATGGAGTTCGGAGTGTCCAAGAAAGTCAGTTTAGGCTTTCGTAGAATTTAATTCAGACTTTTGTATGTAAAAGGGTAGAATGGTCATTTATCATTTTACGTGTCATATTTTTTCGTACTTCGTTTCGTAATTTGGACTCCATTATTGAGTCCGGAATGTCAAAGAAAGTCAATTTAGACCTTCCTTGGTTTTAATTTGGCTTTTGGGGTACTAGGGGTAATTTGGTCATTTTACCTCTTTACGTGTCTTTGTGTTCGGGACCTCATCTCGTGTCGTGGACCTCACCATTGGACTCAGAAGGTCCGAGATAGTAAGATTACACTAATAACTTGTTAATTTTTGGACAAGGGGTATTTTGGTCATTTAGCCCTTTATGTGTCTTTATTTTTTGGGCCCCGTCTCGTAAAACGGACCCCACCATTGGCTTCAGAATATCCGAAATAGTAAGGATACACTATTCATTTATTTAATTTGGACTTCATTTGCCCTATTTATGACCCAAGGGTAATTTAGTAATTTTACTTATTTAATAAAATAATTTAATAAATTATTTTATTATTTTATTACTTTTCCAGAGGCATATTTGCATAATTTTTCCAAAAATTGGGTCACAGTGTAAATTCGTAGAACAGTTGGGGGTCAAAATAGAATTTTCAAAACTTTCGGACTGAACTGGTAGGTTCAGTCCTATCTCAAATGAACCGGTCCAATTTCAACTGAACCAATCCGGTCTGGTTGGGTTTATTGCGTAATGCTGACGTCATGATGACATCAGCCCTAATAATTTAAACATAAGCCTAAACGACGCCGTCCCACTTAACCATTTATACGACGGGTCGGGTTCCGACCCGAACCCGATTTGACCCGTTTTGACCCGAACCATCAGTGTTCATCTTCTTCCCCGTTTCTTCCCCAGTGTTGCCCTAGTTGCAGGTTTTCATTTTTTCCTATTTCGTGGATTTTGGCCAACCCAATCCCTACTGTTTTCACTTCAAAAAGTTCCTAAAACATCATAGAGTGTTTTGGCGTTCATTTGAGGGATAAAAAAGGTCTCATTAGCTTGTTTGAAGATTGGATAATCCAAACTGTCAACCTACGGTTCATGCTCATTTCTTCATCATTTTTAGCGAGGTTGGGCTTATTTTGATCCCCTCTCCATGAGGATTCAATTCCCATTCATAATAGTGGGTTTAATCGCGAGTTTAAAGGTTTGGGTTGTAAACCCGTAACCTACAAGTCCATGTTTGGAGGTCTTGTCTTATGATTTTGGGTCGTGGTCCTAGGTTTTTGGAATGCTCTTAGGGTCTTCTTGAGGTTTCATGATACCAAATAGAGTTTGGTTGCCATTGGTTCAGACCTGCTATAAGCAAGGTCCTCCAATGGCCGTTTGGTGTACGGCTTGTGTTTCTTAGGTGTTTTAGGTCGAGATTTTCATGCTTAATCATGTTTATCTACTTTAAACATCATGTATATAAAATCTAGAAGCTAAAACAGTTCATGCATAGGAAAATTTTCTAGAGAGAGAAAGTGATGGTTCTTGGTGTTTTACCTCTAACAGTGGCTTTCTCTCTCTTTCCTCCTTCCTCCGAGACCTCTCTTCTCTTCTTCTGAATGCCCAGAACTCTCCCTCTCTTTCTCTATGGTTGATCGGTGGAGATTTGGTGTGTAAACCATGTATGCCCCTTTGTATAAGTGGGAGACTTTAATGGCCATCACCTCACTTAATTGCCCATTATTTCACCCCCTTACTCCATCAGATCAGTGGCCATAACCCTATTCATCTTCACCTAATGGCCATAAAATATACACATCTAGTACAAGGCACCTTACTTATATTAATTTCATGTCTCCCTTCTCATATATTTATGTATATATGTGTATAAATAATATTTAATATACATATTACACAACACACTCACACACACGGCTGATATGTATATATATATATATATATATATATATTTTTACTTAATTTTTCCATGTTTAATTTATTATTAAATTATTTATTCAATTTATTACATTTTATCAATTAACCATCATATTTCATATTAATTATAATAAATACTTAATTTCTCATATTAATAAATCCATTTTATTAAATTAATTTATTATTATCTTAAAAGCATAATATTTACTTCCATTTTTCATATCCTCGTAATACGTGTCACATTACCTGACATTCTCGGGTCGGGGTATTACAATGATTATGGTTGATTTGGTGAATTCACGAAGATAGCTATGAATGAGAATGAGTACTCATGTGAAAAAGATGCACATGTGATGCAAATTTTTTAAAAAAAATTATTTTCAATGTTGAATTTGCACCACCACCCCCCAACTCAAATGAAACATTGTCCTCAATGTGTAACAATCAAAATTGAATGAAGGGCATTGAAAAGGGGAGAATACACCTGATGTGTGACGTGGGTAGCTCGCTAAGCACCAAAGATGGCCACTAGAACTGACAAAATGAATTAACCTACAAATAAAAACAAAGAAAACGGCAACAAACAAAAAGAAAAAGAACAAAAATAAAAGAGAACAAAAACAAAACAAAACAAACAAAAATAAAGAAAAAAAAAACATACTTGCATGGCGTGATCAAGGTTGATAGACCGAGTCCATAAGTGGAATGTCTTCCACTTCTGGAACTTGCCTATCAATTAAAATTTTAAGGCGCTGACCATTTACTTTAAAAACTCAACCATCCTTAGGATTTTCTATTTTGACTACCCCATTTTCAAAAACATTCTTTACTATAAAGGGGCCTGTCCACCTAGACCTTAGTTTTCTTGGGTGCTTATGGAGTCTAGAATCATATAAAAACACTCAATCATTAGGCTTAAACGTTTTTCTCAAAATATTTTTATCATGAAACACTTTCATTTTAGCTTTATTGATTATAGACTTCTCATAAGCATCATTTCTCAATTCCTCTAACTTAGTCAATTGCAATTTTCTTAGCTTAGTTGCTTCTCCCATGTCAAAATTGAAATGCTTCTCTCAGAGGTCATTTTTCACCACTTCTTTCATAGTGGGATTAAGCTTAAGCTAGGGGTCTCTACGAGGGCTATTTCCTACCTCCAAATTGATTTTATGAGAACAAACCAGGGGACTAACACCTTTTATATCAACAATGCTCCAACCTATGGCTAATCTATGCTTACTTAGGGTCTGAATTAATTTCTTACCTTGAGACTCAGACAATTCAGATGAGATAATAACAGGAAAATTATCACCTGGACCAAGGAAGGTATGCTTTAAACCCTTAGGCAAAGGCTTCAACTCAACTTTGGGTGCTTCCACACTTGAAGGAATTTGTTCTTCAGTTTTTTTAAGCAACTCCTCAAACTTCAGTTGCCATGCCCGTGCCCCATAAACTTGAGTTCTATAAAAAATAACACAATTATCAACCACATCAGATGGATCAGTAATGTAATCAAACTCAGAATTGACAAGAAAATGCTCAAGGGGATCAAAATCATGAGTGGCAAGAACTCCCCTATCCATGAGTGAATCAATCATGTACGTCTGGCAGTCCTTGTCCTCCTCTTCTGGCTGTTTTGTAACATGGAAGATATTCTCCTCGAGAGTCATGTTCCCAAAAAATAGCTTTATGAGCCCACTCCCGCAATTAATAAGAGCATTAGTAGTGGCAAGGAAAGGCCTACCTAAAATCAAAGAAATTTTTGAAGTAGAGTCAACAACAGAGCTAGTGTCAATGATTAGGAAATCAACAGGATAATAAAATTTATCAATTTGAATCAGAACATCCTTTACCACACCCCGTGGCGCTCTGACTGAATGGTTAGCCAATTGCAATACCACAAAAGTTAGTTTGATTTCTCCTAACCCCATCTATAAATAAATAGAATAAGACATTATATTCACACTAGTTCCTAAATCAAACAAAACTTGTCCAAACTCATGATTTCCAATGCTGCATGCAATGGTTGGACAACCAAGATCCTTGTACTTGGGAGGAATCATCTGCTTAATTAAAGCACTAACATGCTCTGTCAGGAATGTTGTCTTCTTCACATGGTGCTTCCTCTTAACTGTACACAAATCTTTAAGAACTTTTGCATAAGTAGGAACTTGTTTAATCACATGCAAAAAAAGAAGATCGATTTTTACCTGCTTGAGATTCTCTAGGATTTCATTTTTAGGATCCAAAGTTCGCTTGTTTGATTTTAGAGCTTGTAGGAATGGTACCTTGACAGGGCTCTTTGTCACCTCTGGTTCCTTGGGCAGCTCCGCATTACTACTATCTTGATCCTTTTCCACATCCTCTAATTGGTCCATTGTTGGGATGTGTAATGACTTACCACTTTGAGTCACAATGGTGTTCACATCCTTCAAATTTTCTTGCGCCATGTGTTGACTATGGCGTGTGGACTGAGCTTGAGAAGGGAATCTACCTCACTCATTCACACTCAAAAAGCTCATCAATTTAGACATTTGGCTCTTTATCTCCTTGTTTTCTTCCACAGCCTACATAATCAAAGATTCAAACTTTTGGTTAATCTTACCCTGTGCTTCAATAAAAGCATGCAAAGTGTCTTCTAAAGAATTCCTAGAAGATGAAGGTGCTTGATATGGTGCAGGGTATGAGCTAAGGGGCTGTGCAGGTGGTGGTGCAGGTGGCTGGTTTTTAGACTTCCAGCTAAAATTGGGGTGATTGCGCCATCCCGAATTGTAGGTCTCATAGAAGGGTGTGAAAGGCGTCTTGTACATACCTAAGGTATTACATTGTTCATCATACATCCCTCTCATCTCAGCAAATGTGGGACACTCTTGGGCGAGGTGATCTACCCCGCCACACACCGAACATGGTCTAAAAGACTCTGTATGATTAGCCAAGTGTGTTAGCTTTAAGTCCCTAGCCTTTAACACCTCTAACTCTCTAGTGAGTATATCTACCTTAGCTTTCAAGTTATCCTCCTCCCTGAGATGGTAAATTCTACCACCATTTTGGTTCGCTATAGGTCGTGACTTATTTGTGCTCTCAAGAGCACTAGGTCCTGTCTAAGTGTGAGTTTTTTCAGCAAGCTCATTAAGGTACTCTATGTCCTCATCAGGATCTTTCTGTAAAAACTCACCATTACACATCATCTCTACAAATTGGCGCTCTCTATGTGTAAGTCCCTCATAGAAATAACTCACTAGACGCCAACTTTCATACCTATGGTGAGGGCACATACTCAACAATTCCTTAAATCTCTCCCAAGAATAATACAAAGTCTCACTGTCTTTTTGTGCAAAGGTGCAAATCTGTCTTTTTAAAGCATTAGTCTTATGTTGGGAAAAGTATTTAGTAAAGAAAACTTGAGTCATCTTATTCCACGATCCAATCGACCGTGGTTTCAATGAGTATAGCCAACTCTTAGCTCTATCCTTCAAAGAGAAAGGAAAGAACTTAAGTCTTGCAATGTCATTTGTTGTATTTTGACTATGGAAAGTTGTAACTACCTCTTCAAACTCCCTAATGTGCACAAATGGATTTTCATTTTCCAAACCATGAAATGTAGGGAGTAATTGTATCACCCCTGTTTTAACGTCAAGTTGACGAGTATTAGGTGGAAACTTGATGCATGATGGTGTGGCTGTGCGTGTAGGGTGGAGGTAATCCTGAAGGGTCCTAGTGGGTTGATCCTCGTGTGCACTCATATTTTCAGAATTTGAAAAACTATCAAACAAAAAATTAGAAAAAATAGAAAAATTGGACTCTAAATCTGACTCTAACACAGGCCTACAAGCAAATCGACCTAATGCGTCCCTATACCTATTATTCATGCAAGATAACAATAATAAAAAAGAATGCAACACAAAAAAATAAATAAATAAATAAAATAATAATGCAGCAAGTAAAAAGAGGGAACGAAGTTACCACCTTTACAAACTGTTGAAAAGAAAAACTATCTATTGATTCTTCTACCGTCTCCCCGGCAACGGCGCCAAAATTTGATTAGGCCCAAAGAATAACGCGGTAGTTGTAGTGCGACTTTGGGGTGTCGATTCCACAGGGAGACAAATTAAAAGAATAACAAAAAGAGTTTCTGAAACTAAAGAAAATATTAAATAATTAACGAGAAAATAAAAAGTGAATTCAAATGCAAATTAAAATTAAATAGAGTGATTAACGAAAAAAGTACTCAAATTAACGAACAATAGAGTGTCGGGAATCCCTTGCACATATCCGATATTTTAATTATATTTAATTCACTGATAACTCAATTGAGAATTTAATTCCAAAAATCCCAATCCGAAGATATAAAATTATAAACCAAAATTAAACCAAATGTAACATTTTGAAAAATAATCCATCACTTTTAAATCACCAAATTGTTATCCACATTGAAAGAACCCAACGACGATAATATACCCAGGGCAATATTGCAGCAAAGAATTAAATCAATATAAATAATCAATTGATCCAAAAATAATCAAAGAACCAGACCATTCAATAAAAAAAGCATGACTGAATTTATAAACGGAATAAACTCTATAATTATTCCGCAACAATAAATTGAGAATGATAAAACCAAAGAATTTTAATAAATGAAAATCCAATCCATGAATCAAAAATAAATTAAAAATATCATCTAGTGTGCAAGTTCATCCCTAGCCCTACTTAGAAATTTAGTTACCCATATAGACGATGGACAACATAAATCTCAAGGAAAAACAAACTTGAAACAACTGGCGGCACACCATTTTTTCTCTTTTTTCTTCTTGCCGCTTAGACTGCAGAACAACGCCTCTAGCTTTTCTGTTTTGCGCCGCACCCCTTGCTCTTGATTCAGCCGCCTGGACCCCACGCTTCTGTTTCTATTTTTTTTTTTCTTTCCTTGCAGCCACAACCTTTAGGTTCATTTTTCTATCAGATAACGACTGAATCCTGATTTGGGCTCTTGATGAAAGTTGTATCCCTGGATGTGTAGATAAATTTAGAATTTTGAATCACCTGATTTAGACTACGAAAACTCAAGTTATGACCCACTGAAGTTTACTAGTTAGGACAGGAATCCAACTCCAATCAGGATTCGGATCAACTTTCCAGACTTGAGTTTGAAACAACGTTGGAGGCCCAAAAAAACTCATATTTTTGCAAAACAGACCTTTCTGAAAAGCTTAAGACGTCCTTTAAAAACTTCATGAAGACCACTTTCTCGTTCTGAAACTCTAACGCCATCCAAACCTCAATTGAAGCTCCATAGATCGAATCTGCCTAAAAACTGAAAATTGCACAATATACTCCATATCTTTTCTTTTACCTTCATTGCTTCACTAATTCAATAAATATATTAATCAGCTCACTTAAACAAAAAATATGTCATAAAATTAAATATGTCATAAAATAATGCTCAAACATATCTCACTGTAAATAGAAATTAAATTAGATAATATAAATTATATCCCACATTTCTATTCACAATTTAGCATTTTAATCTAATAATAGAGTATTTAAAGTGCACTTTCGCGCACTTATCAAGTTGAATAAAGTCTGTTTGGTTGTTAGGTTACGAAATCAAATTGGGTTATGCTGAACAGGGTTGGGATAGCCTATACTAGACTTGGTTTTAGTCGTTGTTTGGCTTCAACAGTTTAAGAAAAAAAAAAAGGCGCAAGGGTGCTGCCCCCACGGTTAGAACATATGACCAAAGGAGAGAAGGGTTTTAAAACCCACCAAGTGTGTAACACCTCGACCTGATTAATTAATAATTAGTCCGCTAATTATTAATTAAAAACAAGAGAACAATAATTAAGAAAATTTATCAAGACTTTTCGATAAATTACAATAGACTAGTAAAATGATTAAATACAGGAAGAAGCGATGTAAAATGTTGATTTGAATCGTTTGAGGCAAAATATAAAATTCCGATAGCCAAACAAGGCCTTAAGTTAAAACATAGAAAAAGGGCCAAAAATGCAATGGACAAGTCTTGAACCCTTGACCCAAAAGAGCAAGAAAACTTAATCCCAAAAAGTTTACCACTTGGCTACAAGCACTTTTGTGGTTTATTATACATATAATATATATACATATACAATATATAAGGTCCAAGTTTTGAATATTAACAATGAGGTGGCAGCCCCTCATTGAATCCCACATTCCCTCATCGTTTTCCTACAATAATAGGTGTATATATATATATATATGCCTATACCTATATATGAGACCTGATGATGATAACTTATCTAGGGGGAGAAGGTTGAGTGTAGGAAAAGAGAAAATGAGGGTGTTGTGTGCATAAAATAGTGCAAGCCAACCTGTGTGATGACAGATCAGTTAGAGAGAGAGAGAAGTGAGAGAAACAATGTTGTGTGAGGAATTGTGTGTACATCCATGGTGTGTGTACGGTGCTTCCATCGGATGTGCACAAAGGGAGGAAGGAGCTGAGGCACAACCAACAACCAAGGACCTCCCCTTGAGCCAAGAAAAGAGAGAGAGACTGCTGCACAAAAGGTATAAACCCATAAGCCCAGAATTTTCCTCTTTGAATTTTGCTCACTGATTTAGTTTGCTTAAGCCCTAGAGACTACATGCATGAGCTACTGTGTCGCCTAGGGACCAGTATAAATTAATTGGGAGAGGCCAGGAGGCTTGAAGAACCCTAGACTGTAAAATCCACCATTGACAGACCTTCCATGTGGCAGGTCTGATGTGATCCAAACCAAACTAACTTTGGATTGTATAGACCTAATCTAGACCTCAAGAGGGTTCTAAAATGCCTAAGCCGTGACCCCAAAGACCTAGGATCGACCATCGAATGGTGAGTTGCAAGTTTCGGCCATGAAACCCAACTACTATTTAAGACCCCTAAACTGAGATTTGTGAATGGGGGCTTGAACCTCATGATCTGTAGGTCACCACAGATGAAACCCTATTAACATTAAGCCAAAAATGGGGCTTTACAACCGAGTTGCAGGTTCGGTTATCTCTCAATAAACCGAGCATTTGAGCTTGTTTTAAAGCTTGAAACTAATGCCAAAATGTTGGCCTAACATCCTGAAACTATTTGGGATAGAAAGCTGTAAGAAATCGTGGCCAAAATATAACGAAATCAAAAAGAAAAGAAACTGAAAATTAAGGCAAAACTGGGGAAGAAGAGGGAAGACGATGAACATTATAGGGTTGGTTCGGGTCGGTTTCGGGTTTGGGTCGGGACCCGACCCGCCTCATAAACGGTTAAGTGAAGACAGCATCGTTTTGAGTAGAGTGTTTTAATTTAAAACTTGAAATCAATCTGTTTGGTTTCTGGGATAAGAAATTGGAATTCAGTTTTAGAATAAACCAAATCGTGGATAAGGGGCCAATTGGGGTTAACAGGAACATTGTATTCCGGTTTTCTGAAGGAGGGTAAACCGGCTGGTTCACTATGATTAAGGACCGGTCTATGGTTTTGTTTAGGAAACTAACTGGTCCAGGGGCATGATTGAAATGATTTGAACCAAAATTTTACTTATTTACATTCTGACCCCACCAGTTTTGGATATTTGGACTCTGGCCCAACTTCTGAAAAGTTTATGCATTTAAACCCCTGAAAAATAATTAAATAATTATTTTAATTATTTTATTAATTAGGTAAAATAACTATTTTACCCTTGGACATTAAATGAGTCAAACGAAGTCCAAATTAAATAAGTAAATAGTGTTTTTTCACTATTTCAAGCATTCCAGACTTAATGGTGGAGTCCGATTTGAAAAATTAAGCCCCGAAAAATAAAGACACGTAAATGATAAATGACTATACTGCCCCTGATGATTCGTGGGGCCAAATAAAAAGAAAAGATAGTTCATTTTGATTATGTTGGGCATTTTGGACTCAACGGTGGAGTTAGATTTGTGAAACCAAGTTCCAAAACATACAGACACGCAATTGGTAAATGACTGAATTGCCCCTAATGATACCCAAGGCCAATTAATCACAAAAGATACTCCAATTTAACTATGTCGGACATTTTGGACCTAATGGTGAGGTCCATTTTATCCACTGAGGTCCCAAAAATTAGCTATAGCATGTGAAATTACCAAAATGTCCCTGATGCTATACGAGGCCCAAATAAAGTCTAAATTGGACGAAATTGATACCGATGAAAGCCCAAACACTCGTGAAACTGTGTATATGATTAAATGATGAATCGAGGTCAGAATTTCACGAAACATAAAATGACCAAAATACCCCTAAGCATGGTAAGTGCAATGAAGAGGCCGAATAAAGGCCAGTCTGATCTAACAAATTATCATAAGCATAATTATGAAAATTGAAGGGCCAAATATGTAACACCCCGATCCCGTGAAATTAATAATTAATTACTAATTATTAATTAGTACCGAATTACAGAATGATTTAGGGAATTAATCATAATCCCGGCGGTCGCCATAGACCGATTAAATAATTAAATATGTCTGGGGGGAAGGGTATTCTACCCGAACCCAAATTACTGATTAATTCGGTGAAATAACGCTGTTTTAATACTAACGGAACCCGAATTAGCTAACCCGGGAAATCCTAAATGATTAATAAATGACACGGAACCTCTGACACTGTAGATAACTGAAGTATGAAACTCTCGGAAGAAACCGCGTCGAAAAAGAAGCTACGGAATGAAAGTTATGTAGCAAACACTGAAACCGAATTACTGCGCAGCCAAACGTGGCCTTAACCAAAAATGGTGAAAAAGGGGCCAAATGGGAGGCCAAGGGAATTGAACCCTTGACCTTTGAGAGGGAATGAATTTTTCTCAAAAAGTTTACCAACTGGGCTGCCATTACTTTGTGCATATATATACAACTCAATTGTATATATCTCTAAGTTAACCAAGCCCCACCTCAAATTGGACCAATGAGGTTACATGCAAACCCCATATGATGGATTACATCAACTCCCATCAGCCCTAAATCCCATTGATCTCTGATATATTCATTTATATATAAAGATGTATATGTATAAGAATGAATATATATATATATGTGTACACATCTTGGGGGGGCTGTGGTAACACAAAAAAAAAAAGATCCGAACTGTTATAGAGGGGCTGGCCTGTTAGAGACTTAGAGAGTGCATGTAATCTGTTAGTGAGAGGAGGCTGCCTGCAAGTGTATGTATAAACTGCCCATGGTGGGTGTGTGCATGTCATCCGTTAGAAAGGGATGCACCAAAGAGAACTGAGGGTTAAGCAACACACGACTGCACTGGTGCAACATGCACAGAAACCACAACCGAGCCATGGATGAGGAAATGAGGGCCACTCCTTGGAAGGTAAGACATTAAAACTACTCTAAAATTTCCTGTTTACATTTTGGATCTGTTCCTGATATTTTTAAGCCATATAAATTGTAAATATGCACTACTATGAGGCTTGGAACTGTCATGAACTAATTGAAAGGGGTCGAATAGGGCTTGAGACCCAAAACTGTACATCGGCAACCATGAATGGCCACCTCCGAAACTGGGTCTGATTTGACCCAAGCTAAACTGAATTTGGTTGGTCAAGACCTAATCTAGAGGTCACAAGGATTCCAAAAATACCAACCCGCGACCCTAGAGCACTGATTTGGACCCTCAAAACCGAACCTATAGGTCTCGGCCATGGAACCCAAACTCGAAAATAGGCCTCTAAACTGAAATTGCGAAATGGGATGTTGATCCCCACGGACATACGGTCACAAAGAACCAAACCTTGTAAGATTTGGTTGAGAAATAAGGCCCCACGACCGAACTGAAGACCTGCATGATAATCGGTTATACAGAGCTCCACGCTTGGATTCGAGGCACCAAATCGATGCCAAGTTGTTGGAATCACTCCTAGGGACTGAATTGGAACCAAAAACAGTTGGAAACCGTGCTTGAAATGGCACGAAATAGAGAAAAATGGGGACTGGGAATTAGGGCAACAGTACACTGGTTGGTGAAGAAGACGACGAGTCGACCGAGTCAACTCGTCCAACACGTCCAAACCCACCGAACTGACTCACACACGTGTCGACGTATGAACTGGCCACCGCATTAATGAAACGGCACAGTTTTGGTTTTAATGTTTTAAAATTCTGGAATCCGACTGTTTGGTAACACAGAAATAAAATTAGAAATTGAATTGAGGCATGACATAAACACGGATAGGGACTGAAATTGGAATATGAGGGATATGTTATCCCGATTTTCTGAAGAAAGGTGAACCGGCTGGTTCACCAAGGGTTTGGACCGGTTTAGGGTTTGGCTTGGTAAACCTAACGGTCCAGGGGCTTAATTGAAAGAAAATTAAAACCAGAACTTCTATAAATTGCACTGTGACCCCAAAACCTTCTGAATATCCTGTTCTGGCCCAGTTTCTGAAAATCTTGTACATTTAAGCCCCTGCTAAATTAATTAAATAATAAAATAATTATTTATTATTTATTAAATTGGTAAAATTTTGATTTTACCCCTGGACATTAAATATGTCAAACAGAGTCCAACTAATTAAATAAATAGTGTATTTTCACTATTTCAAACATTCCGGACTCAATGGTAAAGTCCGATTTTGGAAATACAGTACCGAAAAATACAGACCTGTAAGTGATAAATTACTGTACTACCCCTGATGTCACCAGACCCAAATTAAAATAAAAGACAGTCTATTTTGACTATGTCGGGCATTCTGAACTCAACGGTGACGTCCGTTTAACAAACTGGAGTCCCTGAAAAATACAGACACATAAAGTGTAAATGACCGTACTGCCCTTAATGATTCTCAGGGTCAATTAAACATAACAGATAGTCCAACTTAATTATGTCGGACACTCTGGACCCAACGGTGAGGTCCATTTTATGAACTGACGTGCCGAAAAATATGACACGTGAAATTACCAAATTACCCCTGATACTATACGAAGCCCAAATGAAGTCCGATTAGGACGAAACTGATATCGATAGAAACCCGAACACTGGTGAAACTGTATACCCGAATATATGACGAACCGGGGTCAGAATCTTACGAAACGTAAAATGACCAAAATACCCCTGAGCACTGTAAGTGCAAGATAAAGGTCAATCTGATCTGATAAATTATCGTAAGTATAATTATGAACACTGAAGGGCTAAGTAAGACTCCGGAACTATCAACGCGTAAAACGAGAAATGACTGATGTGTCTCGATGATCTAAAGCAGATACCAAATGAAGTCCAAAGGACTTAGAAACTTATATACATGATATATGAGACATTCTGAAGACCACGACAGGGTCCGGGACAGCAATGGTGAAATTACCATTTTGCCCCTAAGGCCAAATAAGTGCTTAACTGATAACGATTGAAGTCCAAATGACTTAAATCATAATTCTGATGACTGCTAAGCCTAATTAAAGAATGAAATAGCCTCGGGTGAGACCCAGTGAAAGGGCGATAGGCTACTAGGCTGTCTTAGGTGATCCGATAGATACCTAAGATGACGAATAAGACCTGAATGGATGAGTTCTGATCTGTCTGTGATTGATGATTATTGTTCAGGATATACATAGAGATGCCTGACGTATCTGGAGGATTATCGGATTGTTGTGCAAGGAGATAACCGTAACAGTTTGTGAGTAACCCTGACTCCTGAATTGGTGTATAAGTTCTATCTAGATACTGTATTTTGAAGCTCTGTACTGTTTTGAATGTTATACTGTTTAAAAAGCATATATTTAATGTATGATATGCCTTGTCCTGATTGATATATTGTTCCGCTTTGTTCCGACATGTTCAGTTCCGATATGTCTCGTTCTGATTGATATATTGTTCTGCTTTGTTCCGACATGTTCAGCTCCGATATGTCTTGTTCTGATTGATGTATTGTTCCGTTTTGTTCCGTCATGTTCAGTCCTGATATGATTTGTCCTGATTGATATTGTTTCGATTTGTTCCGTCATGTTCAGTTCCGATATGACTTGATCTAATTGATATTGTACCGTTTTGTTCCGTCATGTTCAGTTCTGATATGACTTGTCCTGATTGATATTGTACCATTTGTTCCGTCATGTTCAGTTCTGATATGACTTGTTCTGATTGATATTGTTCCGTTTTGTTTCGTCCGTTATGATCTATCCGTTCCATGGTCTGTCCGTTACTGATATGTCCTTGTTTTGACTGACGTATTGATCCGTTTGGTTCTGTTATATCTCGACCGTTAATGAGCTGTCTGTCTTGATTGTTTACCTGTAACTTGAACTGGTGTTTTGCTCCGTCTGATTCCGTTATGTTCCGTCCGTTAATGGTCTGACTGTTTTGATTGATATATGGTCCAGTTTCGTTATGATCTGTCCGGATTCTTGATTTGGTATATAAGTTACTGCCTAGATACTGTATTTTGATGCACTGTACGGTTTTAAAAGTTATACTATCTGAATGCATGTTTTAAATGCAAACTTTCATATTGTATTGTACGCGGCATGATTTTGTCCTGTCCTACTATTGTTTTGTTCGGTCTGTCTTGTCCCGTTTTATGGTCTGTCTGATTTTGTTCTGCTATGATGTGTCTGACTCTGGGTACCATTCTGATTATGAGCGGTCTGGCATAAGTAGGCTTGATTGTGTGCCTAACTGATATATTGTTTGTTATGCCCTGTTATATTCCGCCCAGTACTGACTTGTTCTAATATTGAATTAATTGCCTATACTCTCGATTGATATATTGGCATCATGCACTGTTCCGTCTGTTCTGATTTGTTGTTCTGTTTAGTTCAGTCCCGTTTTATTCTACTTAAACTGTATTAGAGTAGATCTATAAAACTGTTATTCCTAAGCGATTGAACTATCCTTGTGATTTATAAACAAGACCGGGTTTGAAAACCCATGACAGGGAACCTGTGTTACTCACTAGGCTTTTCGAAGCTCACCCCATTCCCTAACATTTTTCAGGGATTATCTCTGATGGATTAGAAGACACCATGATATGACATGGTAGGCCGAGTGGCACTTCAAGTAAAGGATCCGACGGCACTGATCTGTAGAGACTGGATTCTTGTGGACTGATTCTGTTAATCAGGTGAGTGATATGATACGGCTAACCTGATTTACATGTACTGGATGGATAATTATGGCTCATGGAAATAAACAGTACTCTAAAGATATTAGATCTGCTCTGTACTATATGCCTGATTTTAGATATGCTCTGAACTTAGAACTGTTAACTGTTTTGGATTTAGACTTGTTCTGTGGTACATACCTTATGGTGGATAAGTGAGTTGCATTCCTGTGACACAAAGAAAAAGTTTTAAATTCCGCTGCATCTGACCCTACAGTTGGAGTGCAATTCGTCGGAAAGTTCAGAATTTGCCTTTGGTTGGTCGCGTCGCGACCGACTGGCAGTCACGTTCTCGACATCCGCGTAGGGTGGGGTTCGGGATGTGACAAAATATGACTCTGGAACAATTAACGTATAAAATAAAAAATGACCAATGTGTCCCGATGATAAAAAACAGATACCAAATGAAGTCCAAAAGACTCAAAAATTTGTATATACTGATATACCACAAACAGACACACCAATCACCTTGAGACACGTGTGCCCACGGAATTAACAAATCTCGATCCTACAGAACTGATAATTTCGATCATACAAAACAGCCACAAGCCTTCAGGGCATTCTCATATACGTCTATCATACAGAACCGATAAACTCGGTCATACAGAGCATCGATAGCCGTCAGGGCATTCTCATATATATATATATATATCATTCAGAGCCGATAAATTCGGTCATACAGTGCAGGCAAAACCTTCAAGGCATTCTCATGCGTATATCTTCCAGACCTTCTGTTCTGGGCAATATTTATTCGACACTTCATATGGTTCCGACCTTATGGTTTCCTTAAACAACTGCTAAGCAGGGAATAAGGAAACAGTCTTCAACACGGAAACTACTATCTATGATTATCTCTATCTACGACTCAATGCTCCACAAGGTAACTGCAATCTCCGATGATCAAATCCCTATATTCATGGCGTCAAATCCTAATCAACTTAGGAGAGCCACGGCTTATAAATTAAACCCTAGAGGCACGTTTTATTTTTATGCTCATTCTTTGGCTTTCAATACAGTCTTTCAATTCTTTTACTTACTTAAGCATCGGAGCGGCTACCGCCGGAGCCAATCCGGTGGTCCTCTGATCATCTTTCTGAGTGTTCTACAGGTCACGGAGTCCATACTTATTGCGAGCTGAAAAGTGCAGCATCAGTTTGGCGCCGTCTGTGGGAACGATTAATCTCCAAGTGCTCTATTCATAAACTCAACTCTTTCCTCACCGGAAAACCATGGCACCAAATCTCTGACCACGACAGAATACTCAGAATTCGCAAAACGCTCAACGTCAGCCGTCTGCTCCTCGCACAAGGGGGCCAGCGGCCAATCCTATGCGACAAGAGATCGAAGCAATAAAACGACACAATGAACTGGTGCAGGAGCAGTTGCTTGCCATCACTAGAACACTGGCAACACTCATGCAGAACCAAGCGGCGGGTTCTCCTAGCCCGCCGGTCAACTTCGTTGGAGGAACGCAACCTCCTGTTGCCACAGAGAACGAATAACTTCATGCGCAGGCTCCAACTAACCAGCCTGGGCACCCCTCAGGCGTTGCTCGCACTGGCTGAGATCCGCAACCATCAACAGTCCCTGGCTGGGGAACATCCGCCTTCGTCCCCGACGTCCATTACCGGAGCACTACTCGAGCCCCAACTCCAAGGGCCTCGGGAGTACACCCGGTACCGCAGGAGCCTCATCATGCAGCATCAGTCCCTCCGGTTCAGAATCTTCCTCCGTCTGAAAGGCGTAATCAACCCTACTACCCTAAAGCCGAGGCTGTCAGGCAGGGTTCACAAGATGTCAGACTCAGAGACCCGCGGAGGGTAGAAGAAATTGCCGAGTCGATGGACCGGACAGTTACTTTGAGAGGACCTCAGAACCCTCCAGAGCAAGACGAACTAGCCAGGCTGCTCGGAAGACTAGCCACCCCATTCACTCACGCCATCATGTGAGAGGAGAGGCCCAGAAAGTTCATGATGCCCAAGTTCACCCTGTACGATGGATCTAGAGATCCAGGAGATCATCTCTCTCATTACCAGCATATGATGGCCCTGCACGGAGCCTCTGATACTTTCATGTGCCGAACGTTCATCACCAGCTTGAAGGGAACTGCTCTGAAGTGGTTCCACAACCTCCCTCCGAACTCAGTTACCAGCTTATACGAGCTCGATAGACAGTTCTTGGACAGGTTTATGACCAGCAGGAAGCTCAGAAGGGGGCCAGAATTCCTGCTGAACGTCAAGCAGACCAAGGAGGAATCCCTCCGCGCCTACATTGCGCGCATTCAATACCGAACTCACTGAGATCATTGACTGCAGCCCAAAGTTCCTCGTAGCAGCCTTAACTGCTGGGCTTGCCCAGGGTGGGTTCAGAGACTCCTTGACAAAAAGCCCTCCAGCTGACATGGCGGCATTAATGGATTGGGCCAGAAAATACATCAACCTGGAAGAAGCCAACCGCACATCCCAGAAGGGCAGAGATCAGACCCAGAGGGACAATCCGAAGCGGGAGGACCACAAGAAGGAGGATCACAGAAGAGACTCCAACAAAAAGAGGGCCAGGAGCCCAGAGAAAAGAACAGCACCCAGAGTTGTGTACAACTCCGGACCAAGGGAGTTCACCAACTTCACTCCTTTGAACACTACGCCAAAGCAGGTACTCCGACAGATCCGAGATTGGGAGAACCTGAGGTAGCCGAAACCAATCAAAGGAGATCCCAGTCTGCAGGACCAAAGTAAGTATTTTAATTTCCATAAAGATCATGGACATACAACTAACACGTGCAGGACCCTCTGATATGAGATAGAGCAGCTCATAAAGAAGGGACGTCTTTGGGAGTTCGTCAAGCCGGACGGAAGGCAGAACCCCCAAGAAGACAAGCCTCAACAGCGGCCAGACCAGAGGCCCGAACAGAGGCAGGAGCACAGGGAGGGACGAAACGAGCCTCAGAGGTAGAACAACCACGTCATCTACGTCCTCCATGCTGACTCCCTTATCACAAGAATGTCCAACAGGGCAAGAAAGAGATACGCTCGGGAAGCCAGAGCCGCCCCGAACGTATTACAGATCTCCAACGTCGAAAAGAGGCTCAAACCAGCACCGGAGATCCAATTCACCGAGCAAGATCTAGTAGGGGTACACTGCCCTCACAGTGATGCCCTTGTTATTACCCTCAGAATCGCCAACTTCGAAACCAAGAGAGTCCTTGGTCGATACTGGCAGCTCCGTCAACATACTATTCTATGAGCCGCTCAAACAGATGAGGATAGACCATGACAATGTCAAGCCCACCACTGCCATGATGACAGCTTTTGATGGCAACCTCAGCACCCCATTGGGGAGAGTTGACCTTCCTACCACTATAAGAGAGGGCGAAGGGCAGAAGACCACCATCTCGGAGTACATGGTGTTAAATATGAAGTCTCCCTACAACGTCATAATCGGGAGACCCTGGTTGCATCAGATAGGGGCAGTCACTTCGACCCTCCATCATGTCTAAAGTACGTCCACAACCAGAGCGTTCACTCTGTCAGAGGGTGTTAACCAACCTCCCGGGAGTGCCACGCTATTGCCCTCAAAGAAAAGCCTCCTAAATAGCAATTACAGCACACTCGGGATTGTGCAGATCTGGTATTCACTCACTCTCCCGAGGTGGAAGATTGCCCATCCGGCATTGAAAAACCCCTGAGCCCAAGGGGACGCGACAGCCGAGCCAAACCTGTTGGCGAGCCCATTAAAGTACTGGTCAGTTCAGAAGCAGAGGGGCGTTACTTGTACATCGGCCCTAGACCTAACACACGCCGAGCAGGAAAAGATAGTCAGGTTCTTGAAAGACAACCTCTCTATCTTTGCTTGGGAGACCAGAGACATGGAGGGAATAGATCCTAATCTTATAACTCACAAACTGATGGTGGATCCGGCTCACCCGCCAGTCAGGCAGAAGAGAAGGCCGATTGCCCCTGAGCAGCATCGGATTATAAATAAAGAAGTCTAAAGGCTGCTGGACGCCAGGATGATACGGGAAGTGTTCTATCTCGAGTGGCTAGCCAACACCGTGCTTGTCAAGAAGAAAAACGGCAAGTGCAGAGTCTGCGTTGATTATACAGACCTCAACAAGGCGTGCCCCAAGGACAGCTTTCCACTACCAAGAATAGACCAACTGGTTGACGCCATTGCGGGGCATGAGCTTATGAGTTTCATGGACGCCTACTCTGGATACAACTAAATCCAGATGTACCCTCCAGATCAAGAAAAGACTGCTTTCATAACCGAAAGAGGACTCTACTACTACAGAGTGATGCCTTTCGGTTTGAAGAATGCTGGAGCCACTTATCAACGGTTGGTGAACAAGATGTTCAGCCCACTGCTCGGCAGCACCATGGAGGTTTACATCGACGATATGCTGGTAAAGAGCCTTCAGAAAGGCAGCCTCCTCCAACACTTAGCCCAGACCTTCGATATCCTCAGACAGCACAAGATGAAGCTCAACCCCTCGAAATGCACCTTCGGAGTTACGAAGGGAAAATTCTTGGGATACATTGTCTCTCAGAGGGGTATCGAAGCAGACCCCACTCAGATCCAAGCCCTGATTGGGCTAAAGTCACCAAAAACCAAAAAGGAAATTCAGGCGCTGAATGGCAGGGTTGCGGCCCTGAGCAGATTTATATCCAAATCCACTGATCGCTGCCTACCTTTCTTCAAAGCTCTGAAGGGCAGCAAAACTTTGCAGTGGACGGAAGAATGCGAGAAATCCTTTCAAGAACTAAAGGAGTATCTAGCCTCTCCAGAGCTCTTGTCAAAACCAATACAGGGAGAAAAGTTACTCCTATACCTTGCAGTCTCCGAAAATGCGGTCAGCTCCGCACTGATCAAACAGGACAGAGGAGTATAGAAGCCTATTTTTTACGTCAGTAGGGCACTACTTGACACGGAAAAAAGATACCCAGAAGTAGAGAAACTGGCCTATGCCCTGGTCATATCAGCTCGGAAGCTTCGACCTTATTTCCAAGCCCGTCCAATCGAGATCCCGACTGCCTATCCTCTGAAGTCAATACTGAGGAAACCTGAGGTATTGGGAAGATTGGTGAAGTGGTCTGTGGAGCTAGGGGAGTTTGACATATCATACGTACCCCGAAACTCCATCAAAGGGCAGGCCTTAGCTGATTTCGTAGCCGAGTTCACCCCGACACTTCAGAACAAAGCACAAGTCACCGAAACTTCAGGAACCTGGCTGCTGTACATTGATGGATCGTCAACCGATCAAGGATCAGGGGTAGGCCTGGTACTACAGTCCCCTGATGGGCTCACGTCAGAAAAAGCAGTCAGCCTGGGATTCAAAGCTTCTAATAATGAAGCCGAATATGAAGCCCTAATCTTAGGCATGAAGCTTGCCTTGGAATGCGAGGCTCAGAACCTCGACGTCTTCTCTGATTCCCAACTGGTAGTGAGCCAGGTCTTGGGAGAATTTGCCATTAAAGATGACAGGATGCTCCGGTACTCCGAACTGGTAAACCACTTGAAGCATTCCTTCTAGACATTTACTATCCAAAAAATTGAGAGAAGTCAGAATTGCAGAGCAGATGCTCTGGCTAACATGGCCTCCCGCCTCAAGTCTGAAGCAAACTCCATAGTAAAAATCAGCTTTCAGCCAGGACCCAGTATTGAGGAAGCCCAAGTTGCTCAAATTGATGAACAGCCCCAGAACTGGATGACTCCAATCCTCTAGTACCTAAGATCCGGGCTCCTCCCAGAGGATAAAAACAAAGCCAGGAGAATCCGAATCAGAGCGGCTCGGTACCTGATCCTGAACAACAAGCTTTACAAAAGGTCGTATTCTCAACTTCTGTTAAAATGCTTAGCTCCAGACGAGTCACAATATGTCTTGGCTGAAATACATGAGGGAATCTGTGGGAATCATAATGGGGGCAGAACTATAGCCCACCGAGCTTTATCACAGGGTTACTACTGGCCCGGCATGCTGAAACAGGCAAAAGAATATGTTCGGAAGTGCGACAAATGCCAAAGATTTGCGCCGTACCAACATCAGCCTCATCATGAGCTTATCCCGATTCCTAGCCCTTGGCCTTTTACTCAGTGGGGGATGGACATCGTGGGTCCATTACCAAAGGCCCCTCCGAACAGGAAATATCTCTTGGTGGCCATCGACTACTTCTCTAAATGGGCCGAAGTCGAGCCTTTAACACATATCACAGAAAAAGAAGTTGAGAACTTCACCTGGAAGAACATTGTGTGCAAGATCGGCATACCACGTGTAATTATCTCGGACAATGGGATACAATTCACTGGTAAAGGCTTCAAGGCATTCTGCAAAAATCTCAACATCAGGCAACACTTTGCCTCTCCAGGCCATCGACAAGCAAATGGACAAGCAGAGGTCACCAACCGAACAATCCTTGACGGGTTAAAAAAAAGGTTGGAACAGGCCAAAGGGAAGTGGGCAGAAGAACTCCCTGGGGTTCTTTGGGCCTACAGACCAACCAGAAGAACTCCCACCTCAGAAACTCCCTTCTCACTAGCCTATGGAACTGAAGCAGTAATTCCGGTTGAGATCGGTATGCCAACCCTGAGGACTGAGGCCTTTGAGCAAGAATCCAACGATCAGCAGCTGATGGAAAACTTGGATTTGCTCGAAGAGAGAAGGGATCAGGCCAGCATCAGGATGGAAGCCTATCAACAGAGAATGGTCAACAAATCCAAAGTAGGACTCAAGACAGTCAGCTTTCAAGTTGGAGACTTCGTCTTAAGAAGAGTCTTTCAAAACACCAAAGATCCCACCATGGGAAAGTTGTCACTAAACTGGGAAGGCCCCTACAAAGTAACAAAGGTTGTTCGACCTACCACCTACTGGCTAGAAGACATGACTGGGAAACCTGTTCCTAGGCCATGGAACGTGGAACACTTGCGGAAGTATTATCAGTAGAAAGGTTTTCTTTAAAATGTTCATCTATTAATGCACAGGCCTCCAGAGCCTGGTCCATAAATGTACAAGTCTTCATACTTGGTCCATCTATTAATGCACAGGCCTTCAGAGCCTGGTCCATAAATGTACTAAGTCTTCGTACTTGGTCCATCTATCAATGCACAGGCCTCTAGAGCCTGGTCCATAAATGTACAAGTCTTCGTACTTGGTCCATCTATTAATGTTCGTACTTGGTCCATCTATTAATGCACAGGCCTCCAGAGCTTGGTCCATAAATGTACAAGTCTTCGTACTTGGTCCATCTATTAATGCACAGGCCTCTAGAGCTTGGTCCATAAAATGTATAAGTCTCAGCACTTGGTCCATCTATTAATGCATAGGCCTCCAGAGCCTGGTCCATAAAATGTACAAGTCTCAGCACTTGGTCCATCTATTAATGCACAGGCCTCCAGAGCCTGGTCCATAAATGTACAAGTCTCAGCACTTGGTCCATCTATTAATGCACAGGCCTCCAAAGCCTGGTCCATCTTCAATTAGCTGATTCTATGATCTAGTCCATCCAAAGACAGAAGTTTCAAACATCTACGAACTAAAGTTTCCTGGATCAAAATGCCTCAGATCTGATATTTATGATATTTGGCTTAACTGTCAAATGAGCAACAAGTACCATAATACCAATCAAAAGTGAAGTACTTTGATTCAAGCATTTTTCTAAGTTTCTTTGATCTATTCTCAGAACACTCATATACCAGAAATGCACAAGAAAATGTTTTACAGAAGAGCCCATTCAAATACGAAGAACACCAGATCTGAGAAGAAGGAACTCAATTTTATTAATGATTCAGTAGATTTACATCAGTACAAAAAGACTGGAAACAGAACAAGTACGCCGAAGGCTACAACAGAAACACCATTACATAGGCTACTACAGAAAAGCCACTATATCACTACTATTTGTAGCATCACTGCTTTCTTCCTGAGATGATATAAGGGCACAGGATCTAACCTTCCATCACCGCTGCCGCCGGCTCCATTTGAAAGGAAGGAACCCTGAACCCCAGTCTGCATCAAGGAGTACCCAGGCCATTTCATCATCGCCTTCAATGATCTCAGTACCAATGGATGATGAGGGCTCTGGGCCTCAGGAGACTTTTCATTCTCCACCTTTGTAATCGGCATGACGCCCCGGCCGATTGAAGCAAGGGTCTCTGCCAAGTCACAAAGGGGAGAAAACAGCCCCCATTCATCTCCCTCATAGCAGTTGTCACACCCCCGCCGATTTGAGCAAGGGTGCCTGCCGGAATACAGAGGGAAGGAAGCATCTCACCTTCGTCTTCATCACCGATGCTCCAAGCCTCGGTTGAATCAAGGAGGGACCACCTGCCATCGGAGAAATCTCGACCGGATGCCAAGATGGACAAGAAGGTCTCAACCTCCTCTAACCCTTCCTTGAAGACTGAATCAAAGGGAAGGTTAACTCTCGACCACAGTTTAATCATTCCCAACTCAGACTGAAGATTGTCAATCATTTCCGAATAAACAGCAATTGTGGAAGAACATCTAAAAAACTCTCCTACGAGGGAACAGTTGGGAACGAAAGGATTGAGCGCAACCGAATGATCCTCCTCCATTTATATAGGCCTTCGAAGACCAAAGGCCACCCAGTTGAACCGTTGCAACGGTTAGGCGAAAAGTCAGCTTCGAAATCCCAAACGACGGAGGTGCAATAAATGAGACATTAAACTGCCCTCTCGGGAGAAGCAAAAGGCAAAGCCACATACGTAATGTACAGACTTTCTGGTCTTTTCCACGTATATGACATGACAGTTTCTCCAGGTCATTAACACTTGACGAGTCTCGTATACAACAGAGGTCCATCAACTATGAGGTTTCTTGGTCCTTGTCTTAACAGATCTGAAGGCAGAAGTGCTGATCAACCGAACTACAATCACGAAATGTCCATTCATTATTAAGTCTCCGGATTCAGAACAGTCAGCTTTGAAGTGTTTTCAAAAGAAGTTAAACTCCAGAGCAGCATTATTTGCAACAATTACCACCATCAACTACAAATTAAAGCACTACAGAGCAGTACAACTCAAGACATGCACAAATACTACAGAGCAATATAACTAAGAAGACGAGCATCAAGCAAAAGACTGTTCCATTAACGAATGTATATTTCAAGTACATTGGAAGTTGAAAATAGCAAAATATACATCCTAAGCCTGATCAGCAGGAACAGGATCAGCGACCGGAGATGTAATATCCCGACCCGGGATATAGCATGTGCACCGGGCTGGACCGGGCTATAAATGTAATCCCGAATTATAAGCCGTGAAATGACATAAATAAAAGTGGATGCGTAATAGACTGTATTGTTTAATTACGATGCATAGGTACGAGAGGCAAACAGTCAGGGTGTCCGGGTGCCGTTGCACCGGAAGCCGAGTTTATTGAAAAACGTGCAAGTGAATGTCGACGCATAAATTTTTATTGTAAATCTAAATGATTATGAATATCATATATATATATATATACGGTTGGATGATATATATATATATTATAATACAATATAATTAAATGAAAAGAAATAAAATGGAAAGAAAGGAATTGCATGTGGGTCATGTGTGAGGTGTCTTGTGTGCATGAGTGTGCTGCCACCGCGCCTACAAGTGGCAAGGGCCACCGACTGGGGGATCGGTTAAAGGGAATGAAGAAAGAGATTGGAAGAGAGAGAGATAAGGTAGAGAGAGAAGAGGCGGTGAGTGTTTTGTATATATATATGTATACGGGTTTGAGAGATGAGAGGTTAGAAAAGGAAAGAAGGGTCAGGAACTGAAGGGGAGAAGAAGGGAGAGAGATTGGTTCAGAAACTGAAAGGTGGGAGAGTCACAGTGAGCTCAAAATCCGAAACCCAGGTAATTGATTTTAGTTCTGTTATTTTGATTTAAAGCATAAAGCTTAGATATAATTGTGGGGTCTGAACAAGCATGAAATATAGAAATTATTACAAAAAGAATGAAGCTAAATGGTGTAGAAACCATAGAGAAAATTTGAGTTGCAGGTTCGGGAGGATAATCGGGTTCCATGAACTTTATGTTTAAAAACTTGTTTTGAGTTGTTAGAAATGACCTACACAAGTGTAGAAACACACTAGAAACATTTTTGAGCCAAAACCGTGATTTAAACGCCATAAAATAGAAGAATCCACATGGCCGGAAAATCGGCCGAAAATGTTAAACCCCTATTTCGTGATGATGGGGAGGGCTTCAATGGAAACCGAGGGTGGATTCGAGATCCTTGAAGTGAAGGGAATAAAACTGCATTGAAAATGGGTTTAAAAACCATCGGAAAGTGGTTGCCGTCACCGGAGAAGGTGACGGAACCCTACTGTTTGCTCACCGGAGCTTTGGGGGAGATGACCGGAAAAGCGTGGGGGGTTATCGGGTTCAGTTTAGACGGATCCGGGTTTGGATCGGGTCGGTACCCGACCGGATATGAATGGGGCATGATACTGTGTCGTTTGGGGTTTTGAAATTAAATGGGTTTTGGGGCTGTTTGGTTGCAGGGACAATAAATAGAGATGGGGTTTGGGGGTTATCCAAACCATGGATAAGATGGTTAGGGTGGATATGTTAATCCGGTTCTCTAAATTTAACTGAACCGTTTGGTTCAGTGAAGAACCGAACCGGTTAGGGTTTCTAGTCAGTGAACCCAATGGTTCAGACCGCAACTCTGGCTATTTACATTTTAACCCCAAAAGTTATAGATAATTCCACTAAGGCCCAATAGAGAAATGTAAATTTTACAAAAATGCCCCTGACTCAAAAGTGGGTTAAACGAGGTCCAAATAGGGCAAATGAATAGTCAATTTTTATTATCTCGGATGCTCTGAGTCCAATGGTGAGGTCCGTTTCACGAGACGGAGTCCCAAAAAGTTACGACATGTAAAAATGACCAAAATACCCCTGCTTCATAGGTGAGTCAAATGGACTCCAATTGAATTAAATAATTAGTGAATTTTTATTCTTCTGAACCTTCCGAATCTATTGGTAATGTCAAAATTATGAAAAGAGGTTCCGAGAACAACGGACATATAAAAGTCTAAATAAGTATTAGAAATACTGATCATAGCAAGGCATAGAATCTGGTGAATAGAAATTATTCTGAAACGTATTTACTGATATATAGGGAACTCAACGGGAAAAGGCAAACCTACAGGAGACTGATTTAGCAACGCATTAGAGGTAAGTAGATACCCTTTCTCTTCCATGTGGTGTTATCAAGCCAAGTTCATTCTTTTACTGCCGAACTTGTACTCCTGAGCGTATCTGATGTTATTGTCTCCACAATGTGATATTGTTCTATCTGGTGGACATTGATTTATTGTTGTACCATTGTTATCATGTTGAACCGTACTTTCAAATGCCTATTGTTATGTTTCCATTGAATTGATGATATTCCATTTTATATACTCCTATGGAATCATTTATGATCATGAAATGTTTATGTATACTGGATTTGTGCTCAGTCACAATATCCATCCGATGCTTTTAAATACACTGAAGACCTTCGGGTCGAGTCCGTGAACGGACATATGGCCATACACTGGAATGCACTGAAGGGGGTAAACCGGGCCCCCAAGGACCGAGGGCATATCAAGCCCTGACACAGAACAAAAGCATCTCTTATACGATTGTTCATCTAAAATTGTTGAATTACATTGTTCTTATGATTATCTTGTATTGCGAGATATTCCTTGATTGATTTATTGTGATCAATTATAATGGCAGTACATTCTTGTTATTGTATTATCGTCGAGAATTCCAGGACATTGTTATGCCATTCCTACTGATTACACATTGTGATCCCACTGTTCATTTGCCACTGTTCACATGTTAAGAGTTTCATGTTGATGTTATGTCCCTTACTCCTAATTGTACATTGTGTTCTATTGTTTATTGGCCTTTATGGCAACTGTTTCCATTGGCTATTATAGCATCTTATTTTTATGATTGGCTATCATATTCTTATTCTTGGATTCATGTTCTTTTATGATCCTCGATACCAGTGTCGGAGATCTGTATTTACTTCCTGGGCTCTTGTAGCTCATTCCACCCTCCTCACCCCCATTTCAGGTACTGATGCCGCGAGACCCCGGTAGGAGTTTAAAGACATAGAAGAACGTTTGAGGAAATGCATCAGTTTATGTTTTAGTTCTCCCATGTATTCACCACCCTCGGGTGCTGGTCATGTTTGGTTCTTATTTTATTTATGTAGAACCATATTATGTATTGTAAAGACTTTCGCTAACATTGTGTATTGAAAGACTTCCGCTGACGTACTATTACTGATAAGACTTCCGCTGTTATTGTTTTGAGGTTTTAGTACTTTGCATATTAGTACTATGATACAGGAATGGAAAAAGTAGGGATGGCTTTCGGGTCGGCCCCGCGACACGAGATCCGCATAGGGTGGATTTCGGGTCGTAACAGCTTGGTATCAGAGCTATAGGTTCGATTGTGAGTCATGGGAGATAGGACTAGAAATAGAATGAATAGATGTAACTGACCTTCCTTATATAGAGTTAATACGATCTTTGATCATTCTCTTATTGATTGATTAGACAATTTACGGATTATCTTTACTGGTTATCTTTATAGACATGGTTATCACAAGGAATACATCGACAATTATGAATCACATAGATCACTTAGAGTTAGAATCAATAGATAGAATTGAAGTCTCTATGATATAGATTTCATGTGAACATTGATTGTTATTTTGAGCATTGATGGTTATCTTATAGACAAGGTTAACAAAAAGGAATATCTCAATAGATTATATTGACTCGATTAGACCATAGACGAGTAGACTTTTATGGAAATACTTATCTAAAACTTATGGTTTAGAGCAATGGAGTATGCTAGGAATATTGGGATAGGGAAGGATCAATTAGACCAAATTGAGTGCCTTATAGATGAGATTCTCAAATCTCTGCCTCAAGCTCACCCCAACAGACAACTATATACGTCGAAATAGTGGCACCGTTAAGGATCACCCCATAGGGTAAACAAGGAATTGCCCTCGGAAAGCTAAGGCTACGACCAGTGCCACACCTATATCACCAGCCTTGTTGGTGTCAAGGAAAGATTAAACTACTACCCAGATAGCCACAGGTACCCTTCCAGTTATTTATAACTTGTTTAGATCTTAAGAGATCCTTACATACTTGATTGTGTTTCCATGTAATTGCCGAACTGAACTTAGTAATTGAACATTTGGATGATTGATTTACTGATTCTATTACATCTGGAAGGTTATTATTGAAGAATGTTAGACAGAGAAACACGAGAACTTTGATGGTTACCTTGAAGATTATTGGTTAGAAATATGGAGCATAGAACACGAGATACGGAGCAAAATCACGAATATTATCAACAAGTGACCTATACTTGGAAGTTAGGTCTAGTGATGTAGAAGAGATCGAGACTGAAGATTAGGAGTAAATATAAATTATGAAAATGGATAACGGTGATTGTAAACGGTTAAAACGAGAAAATGTGGAAAATTAACAGTCACTGATGTGCTATCAGGACCTCTGTTACCGGTGAGGAACGGCCGCCTTATCATGTAACTTGGGTAACTGAGAAACACACAGTGCTACCTTACCCAATCTGGATACTACGAATCCTTTATGATATTGTTAGAACGACGTAGACCCCAGAGGACTTGAGGATTAGAATGCTACAATATCACGACATCTATCCTACCAAACCTAGTGATGCTAGGAAATGATTGGAGCATTAAGTCAAATTCTTAAGCTCAGTGGTATCAAAAAGATTTGGTGTTGGAACAGTTTTGTAATAATGGTTCATGGGAGATGAGATTGATGCACCGGTATTACTAATGCCAAATAGAGTAAATCCTGACATGATAGATAGATTTATATGTGAATTCTGACCATTGATCTTTTACAGCGAATTGAGAGATGATTAGGCTACTGTACCAGTAGTCGCAGGTATTATTTACAGTTGTTTACAAATGCTCAATATTATTAAATATTACTCTACATACTGATTTATAATTTCAACATTTACCGCTAGCCGAACATAGAGACAGAACTCTTAGGTTATATGTTAACTGTTCAGGGATGATAATTGATGATAGATGTTATGCATGAAATAAGTAGAGTATGTAACATAGATATACGGCTGTTAGATTAACATATTATTCACTTGTAAAATTAAAAGACATTGATGAGCCAAGTGATTTCATAATTAATAAATTTCAGGGAACAATGAATGAAATAAATGTAAGATTTATAATCTTTAAAATGAATTACATATTGTTATAGATAAGAATGATTACTGGATAGACAAGATTAAATAAATGTCAACTCTTGAAAGAGTCATTATCACTGAATACTATACACTGGGGAATCATTAGAAATGAACAATATACATAGAATATAGGAGGTACAGATCATAAGTGTATAGCTTAACTGATCCAAGAAAGAACTTGGTGTATTGAAACACATTAAATGAATTGGGGCTGTCCAAAGACAAGAGCAAGTTAAGATATTAAAAGCCAACTAGTCTTGGAAAACGACTACATATTAAAATGAAAATTGATGATTATTGACTAGTGACCCTTAAGGATAGTAGTGTACTTAAGGATAAGTGATGAAAATTCTTGAGATTTGACATTGACAATACTGAAGGAGGTTTCGATAACTGATATAGACAGATAAGTGAAACATGAGTAGGAAATAGTAGTCATACTTAAAAGAAATTGGAAGGAATCATAGCAATAATGAAATAAATAATCCGTAATGATCATTTTGTCTTATGAAGGTACATAATGAATATCCATTGGGTTACAATTTGATGATTGTTATATATGTAAGGAAACTTAAGGGGGTAAGTACAGGGGAGTTGATATTCTAAATAAATTGATGACGTACCGGGAAATATGAAGAGTCTTGAGTAGGATATAGATAGATCAACGAGGTTTCACTGGGAGATAGTAGTTAAGCTTGGAAGGAATCATAGTAATATTGGATCTAGAAATCCTTAAGATTGTTTTATCTTATGGAAACATGTACTTGATATTTATTGAGTTATGGTTAATGATTGTTCTGTACTAAGGGAGCCTTAAGAATTGAATTACTATATCTAGTCTACAGATTTGATGTTTATGATCGAACGATCAATCTATATTACGAGAGTTATTGAGAATTGAAATTCTATTTACGGATTAGGAACTTGTTGATTTTCTATACAATGAGAATATGTGAGAATTAAATTATGTTTCATAATAAACAAGGGAAACGATTAGTGCTCATTGAGGGATGGAATGTAATATAGAATTGGAAACATGACGCTTTGAAAAGTAGTGAATTTGACAGTAATATCTAAATAAAATGAAAATACCTTGAAAAGGTAATAAATTAATTGATGTCTGGATGGAGGAATGACACCTTGAAAGGTGATACAGGTGATGAGTAACAGTTAATCAAAATATTTATTGGAAAATCATACTTTTAGGGTTACTTATGATTGGTCTATCTTCTATGTTATGTTACACATTTAATGTGTTCCCATATGTTACTAACTGACTGTAGAAACTGAACGCCTGGACCATTGACTCATTGCTTACGTGATCGTCAAGAGAACTATCATTGAAACGTGTTAGATACAGAACATGTGAAATATAGACTAGGGATACAAATACTCGTACATAGCTGACTTGAGGTCAAGGAACGATTAATAGAATAACAGATTGATTGTAGAGGAAATGATACATAGAAGCCGATGTGAACCCTATGAGTTCCACATAATATCATTTCAAATGACATATATACCCTAGATATATTAGTAGACTGAATGGATAGAGTTTTGTCAAGCTACGTTTAGAAATTTTAAAAAATTTCCTTCATCAAAAGATATCTTAAATTACAGAAGCCGAAAAGAATCATAGGAAGGAAATTATGTTTCATGGGAAGGTTTCGAAGCATATGTGGAATTATAAAGAGGGTAGTACAGTTACAAATGTTGTGATATCCCGACCCGGGATACGACACGATTACCGAGGCAAGTCGACTGAATAGCATAACCTGAGCTGCCTTAAACTTTAAGTCACAATAATTATGGAACTGAACCTAAATTCAAAAGATAAATGTTTTGATTAGTAAAGCCAGTGTCGGGTGGTAACCGAGCAACTCGGAACCTTACCTCGAAAAGCGTGCATACATGTAACCCATGCATGCATACGTACGTACACATGCATAGTTCATGGAATATTAGTGTATGTGTACGTGATTAAAAATACCGTTACACGTATATATATGATTATAATGATGTGTATAAAATATGTATTGTATAGGTATATATATATATATAATATAAATGTATTATGTATATAATGTATTATGTGTATAAAATTAAATGAAGAAAGAAAAAGGAAAGGAAGCTTCCAAAACAAAAATCAGTGGGTGTGTGCATCACTGTGTGTGTGTGTGTGCATCACTGTGTGTTTGTGTGTGTTTGGGAAACCCACCAACCGACCTTGATAAAGGTGGTGGGTGTGTGTAAGTGATATATGTATATATGTAAATATATATATGTATATGAGGTACGTGGGTGGCTAGGGTTAAAAGGGCATTTCTCTGCAGTCAAGGATGACTGCAACAGAGAGAGAGAGAGAGAGAGAGAGAGAGATAAGGTAGAGAGAGAAGAGGCGGTGGGTCTTTGGATATATGTATCCATGCACGGGTTTGAGTGATGAGAGGTTAGAAAAGAAAAGGGAGAGTTAGGAACTGAAGGAGAGAAGAAGAAAGAAATATTGAAGCAGAAACAGAGAGGATTGGGAAGGTCACAGTGGGCAAAAAACCAAAACCCAGGTAATTCATTTCAGTACTGTTATTTCGATTTAAAGCATAAAGCTTAGATATAATGGTAGGGTCTTAATAAGCATGATATTAGCTTTTAAATGCAAAAAGAATTAAGTTAAATGGTGTAGAAACCGTGGAGAAATATGGAGTTGCAGGTTGATGGAATAATCTCGGGTTCCATGAAATTGTGTTTAAAACTTGGTTTTTATAATGAGAAATTGGTCCTCTATTACACAGGAAACATATAGGATAAAAATAGAGTAAAAACCGTGACTTAACAGTCACGAAATAGAGAAGGAAGACTCGGGCGGAGAAGCGGCCGGAGGTAAATAACTCCCTATTCGTGAAGATGGGGAGGGTTTTAGGGCAAGCCGAGGCTAGGGTCGAGGTCCTTGAAGGGAAAGGAATGGAATGGCATTGAAAAAGGGAGAGAAAATGATCGGATTTAGGTTGCCGTCACCGGAGATGGTGACGGAACCCTAAAGTTCTCTCACCGGAGCTTGGGGAAGACGATCAGAAAATCGGGGGGTCTACCGGGTTAAAAGAAACGGGTCTGGGTTGGATCGGGTCGGTACCCGACCGGAATTAAAACGGATTGATGCTGTGTCGTTTTGAGTCTTTAATTTAAAAGGGTTTTGGGTTGTTTGGTTGTGAAGATAAGAAATGGGAAATGGGTTTGAGGTTATCCGAACCCTGGATAGGGATAGGAAATTAGGTTATTGGAATCCGGTTTTTCATATGAAGTGAACCGTTTGGTTCAGGGCAAGGACTGACCGGTTTAGGGTTTTTAGGTCTGAACCCACTGGTTCAGACCGCAGCTTTTAGTAATTGTGAACCGGCCCCAAATAGTTTGGAAAATTACACTGTTGCCCAAGTATAAAAAATTAATTAAATATTAATTTTACAATAATGCCCCTATTCCAAAAAGAGGTCAAACGAAGTCCAAACGACACAAATGAATAGTCAAAACCTATTATCTCGGACGTTCTGAGTCCAATGGTGGGGTCCGTTTTACGAGACGGAACCCCGAAGGATAAAATACCGTAAAAGTGCAAAATGACTATTTTGCCCTTTTTAGTACAAAAGTCCAAATGGAATTCCGCGAAAGCCTAAACCAATTTTCTTCGGCGTTCCGGACACAATGGTAAAGTCTAAAATAGTATTTGAAATACTTATGATAGAAAGGTATAAAATTTGATGAATAGCATTTATTCTGAAACGTACTCACTGATATATAGGGAACTCGAAAGGCAAGGGTACCTTCACGGATTTCTGAGGTAGAATCACGATAGAGGTAAGTGGATCACTTTCTCTTCCATGTGGTGTTTCTAAAGCCAAGTTTATTCTCTTTACTGCCAAATTTGTACTCCTGAAAGTACTTCATGTTATTGCTATCCACAGTACGATATTGTTCTATCTTGTGGACATTGATTGACTATTGTACTATTGTTATTGAAATGAACCCTGCCTTGAAAGGCTTACTGTTATGCTTTACTGTATATATGATATTCCATTTTCATACTCCTTATGGAATCACAAATGATCATGCTATGTTTATAAATGCTGGAATTGTGCTCAGTCACAATATCCATCCGATGCTTCTGTGACGAATTAGTCCGTGAACGGACATGTGGCAAAAGATGTGAGTTTAACTGAGAGGTATGCCGGGCCTCGAATTACGCAGAGGGGTTGCCATTCCCTAATACAGATTATAAGCATCTCCATTGGATTATTGTTATGGAAATATTGTTGAATGGTTACTGTTCCTTATGGACTACTGTACCTTATGGATTACTGTTTCTTATGGATTACCTTACATTGTTCATTGGTTTGATTGTAAACGATTTATTGTGGCAGTATTTTCATTGTGACAGGTTATTGTTGAGAAAACTCTTATCACTGCTTATTCATTACTTCTGACTGTATATTGTGCCCCACTACTTATTGGCCATCATGGCAACTGTTCTCATTGGCTATCACAGCATCTCCTTTCTTATGATTGGCTATCATATTTTATTCATGGATTCACGTTCTTTATAATCATCGATACCAGTGTCGGAGATCTGGTTTACTTGCTGAGCTTCATAGCTCATTCCACCCCACTTACCCCCATTTCAGGTGATGACGCTGCGAGACCCCAGTAGGAGTCTGAGAGCGTAGGGGGACATTTTGAAGTACTGATCAGTCTATGTTAGTTCTCCCATGTATTCACCACCCCCGGGTGCTGGTTACGGATTAGTTCTCATTTTGTATTATGTAGAACTATGTCATGTATTTAATAAGACTTCCGCTGATTACTGTAATTGATAAAGGCTTCCGCTGTTTACTGTTAAAATTTTTAGTACATTGCATAATAGTATTATGATACTGGAACGGAAAAAGTAGGGACGGCCTTCGGGTCAGCCCCGCGACACGAGATCTGCATAGGGTGGATTTCGGGTCGTGACAAATGTGACAGTAAAACTTGAATTGATGTGACTGTAAAACTTTATCTAACGTGACAGTAAAACTTGATTCTCAGTAGAAAATCTTTATCTACTTAATGTAACAGCTTATTTAAGTTATATCGTGATGTAAAAGGAACCACAAAAACCACCGAGTTAGAACCGTTAAGTTTGGGGACAAACTTATTTTTAAGGGGGTAAGAATGTAATATCCCGACCCGGGATATAGCATGTGCACCGGGCTGGACCGGGCTATAAATGTAATCCCGAATTATAAGCCGTGAAATGACATAAATAAAAGTGGATGCGTAATAGACTGTATTGTTTAATTACGATGCATAGGTACGAGAGGCAAACAGTCACGGGTGTCCGGGTGCCGTTGCACCGGAAGCCGAGTTTATTGAAAAACGTGCAAGTGAATGTCGACGCATAAATTTTTATTGTAAATCTAAATGATTATGAATATCATATATATATATATACGGTTGGATGATATATATATATATATATATTATAATACAATATAATTAAATGAAAAGAAATAAAATGGAAAGAAAGGAATTGCATGTGGGTCATGTGTGAGGTGTCTTGTGTGCATGAGTGTGCTGCCACCGCGCCTACAAGTGGCAAGGGCCACCGACTGGGGGATCGGTTAAAGGGAATGAAGAAAGAGATTGGAAGAGAGAGAGATAAGGTAGAGAGAGAAGAGGCGGTGAGTGTTTTGTATATATATATGTATACGGGTTTGAGAGATGAGAGGTTAGAAAAGGAAAGAAGGGTCAGGAACTGAAGGGGAGAAGAAGGGAGAGAGATTGGTTCAGAAACTGAAAGGTGGGAGAGTCACAGTGAGCTCAAAATCCGAAACCCAGGTAATTGATTTTAGTTCTGTTATTTTGATTTAAAGCATAAAGCTTAGATATAATTGTGGGGTCTGAACAAGCATGAAATATAGAAATTATTACAAAAAGAATGAAGCTAAATGGTGTAGAAACCATAGAGAAAATTTGAGTTGCAGGTTCGGGAGGATAATCGGGTTCCATGAACTTTATGTTTAAAAACTTGTTTTGAGTTGTTAGAAATGACCTACACAAGTGTAGAAACACACTAGAAAAATTTTTGAGCCAAAACCGTGATTTAAACGCCATAAAATAGAAGAATCCACATGGCCGGAAAATCGGCCGAAAATGTTAAACCCCTATTTCGTGATGATGGGGAGGGCTTTAATGGAAACCGAGGGTGGATTCGAGATCCTTGAAGTGAAGGGAATAAAACTGCATTGAAAATGGGTTTAAAAACCATCGGAAAGTGGTTGCCGTCACCGGAGAAGGTGACGGAACCCTACTGTTTGCTCACCGGAGCTTTGGGGGAGATGACCGGAAAAGCGTGGGGGGTTATCGGGTTCAGTCTAGACGGATCCGGGTTTGGATCGGGTCGGTACCCGACCGGATATGAATGGGGCATGATACTGTGTCGTTTGGGGTTTTGAAATTAAATGGGTTTTGGGGCTGTTTGGTTGCAGGGACAATAAATAGAGATGGGGTTTGGGGGTTATCCAAACCATGGATAAGATGGTTAGGGTGGATATGTTAATCCGGTTCTCTAAATTTAACTGAACCGTTTGGTTCAGTGAAGAACCGAACCGGTTAGGGTTTCTAGTCAGTGAACCCAATGGTTCAGACCGCAACTCTGGCTATTTACATTTTAACCCCAAAAGTTATAGATAATTCCACTAAGGCCCAATAGAGAAATGTAAATTTTACAAAAATACCCCTGACTCAAAAGTGGGTTAAACGAGGTCCAAATAGGGCAAATGAATAGTCAAATTTGATTATCTCGGATGCTCTGAGTCCAATGGTGAGGTCCGTTTCACGAGACGGAGTCCCAAAAAGTTACGACATGTAAAAATGACCAAAATACCCCTGCTTCATAGGTGAGTCAAATGGACTCCGATTGAATTAAATAATTAGTGAATTTTTATTCTTCTGAACCTTCCGAATCTATTGGTAATGTCAAAATTATGAAAAGAGGTTCCGAGAACAACGGACATATAAAAGTCTAAATAAGTATTAGAAATACTGATCATAGCAAGGCATAGAATCTGGTGAATAGAAATTATTCTGAAACGTATTTACTGATATATAGGGAACTCAACGGGAAAAGGCAAACCTACAGGAGACTGATTTAGCAACGCATTAGAGGTAAGTAGATACCCTTTCTCTTCCATGTGGTGTTATCAAGCCAAGTTCATTCTTTTACTGCCGAACTTGTACTCCTGAGCGTATCTAATGTTATTGTCTCCACAATGTGATATTGTTCTATCTGGTGGACATTGATTTATTGTTGTACCATTGTTATCATGTTGAACCGTACTTTCAAATGCCTATTGTTATGTTTCCATTGAATTGATGATATTCCATTTTATATACTCCTATGGAATCATTTATGATCATGAAATGTTTATGTATACTGGATTTGTGCTCAGTCACAATATCCATCCGATGCTTTTAAATACACTGAAGACCTTCGGGTCGAGTCCGTGAACGGACATATGGCCATACACTGGAATGCACTGAAGGGGGTAAACCGGGCCCCCAAGGACCGAGGGCATATCAAGCCCTGACACAGAACAAAAGCATCTCTTATACGATTGTTCAACTAAAATTGTTGAATTACATTGTTCTTATGATTATCTTGTATTGCGAGATATTCCTTGATTGATTTATTGTGATCAATTATAATGGCAGTACATTCTTGTTATTGTATTATCGTCGAGAATTCCAGGACATTGTTATGCCATTCCTACTGATTACACATTGTGATCCCACTGTTCATTTGCCACTGTTCACATGTTAAGAGTTTCATGTTGATGTTATGTCCCTTACTCCTAATTGTACATTGTGTTCTATTGTTTATTGGCCTTTATGGCAACTGTTTCCATTGGCTATTATAGCATCTTATTTTTATGATTGGCTATCATATTCTTATTCTTGGATTCATGTTCTTTTATGATCCTCGATACCAGTGTCGGAGATCTGTATTTACTTGCTGGGCTCTTGTAGCTCATTCCACCCTCCTCACCCCCATTTCAGGTACTGATGCCGCGAGACCCCGGTAGGAGTTTAAAGACATAGAAGAACGTTTGAGGAAATGCATCAGTTTATGTTTTAGTTCTCCCATGTATTCACCACCCTCGGGTGCTGGTCATGTTTGGTTCTTATTTTATTTATGTAGAACCATATTATGTATTGTAAAGACTTTCGCTAACATTGTGTATTGAAAGACTTCCGCTGACGTACTATTACTGATAAGACTTCCGCTGTTATTGTTTTGAGGTTTTAGTACTTTGCATATTAGTACTATGATACAGGAATGGAAAAAGTAGGGACGGCTTTCGGGTCGGCCCCGCGACACGAGATCCGCATAGGGTGGATTTCGGGTCGTGACAGGAGAAGGATCAGCAGGAGCAGTATCAACCACCTCAGTCGGTACAACCTCTTCTGTGATATCCCGACCCGGGATACGACACGATTACCGAGGCAAGTCGACTGAATAGCATAACCTGAGCTGTCTTAAACTCTAGGTTACAATAATTATGGAACTGAACCTAATTTCAAAAGATAAATGTTTTGATTAGTAATGCCAGTGTCGGGTGGTACCCGAGCAACTCGGAACCTTACCTCGAAAAGCGTGCATACATGCAACCCATGCATGCATACGTACGTACACTTGCATAGTTCATGGAATATTAGTGTATGTGTACGTGATTAAAAATACCGTTATACGTATATATATGATTATAATGATATGTATAAAACATGTATTGTATAGGTATATATATATATAATATAAATGTATTATGTATATAATGTATTATGTATATAAAATTAAATGAAGAAAGAAAAAGGAAAGGAAGCTTCCAATACAAAAATCAGTATGTGTGTGCATCACTGTGTGTGTGTGTGCATCACTGTGTGTTTGTGTGTGTTTGGGAAACCCACCAACCGACCTTGATAAAGGTGGTGGGTGTGTGTAAGTAATATATGTATATATGTATATTGGAGGGTACGTGGATGGAGGAGATTAAAGGGAGGGTTCTCTGCAGTCATTCTTGACTGAAAGAGAGAAAGAGAGAGAGAGAGAGATAAGGTAGAGAGAGAAGAGGCGGTGGGTCTTTGTATATATATATATATATGCACGGGTTTGAGTGATGAGAGGTTAGAAAAGAAAAGGGAGAGTTAGGAACTGAAGGAGAGAAGAAGAAAGAAATATTGAAGCAGAAACAGAGAGGATTGGGAAGGTCACAGTGGGCTAAAAACCGAAACCCAGGTAAGTGGTTTAGGTTCTGTTTTTATTGTTTTTGAGCATGAAGCTTATATATGATTATAGGGTCTTAATCAGAATGATATTAGCTTTTAAATGCAAAAAGAATTAAGTTAAATGGTGTAGAAACCATAGAGAAAAATTGAGTTGCAAGTGGTAGAGAATAATCGGCCGTATGTCATTTCATGTGTTAAACCTTGTTCAAATGACCCAAGAATGATCCTTAGAGGTGCAGAAAACTAAATGAAGAAGGAAGAATGAAAAATGATGAAGAAATCATAGGGAAAATGAGAAAAATCACATGGCCGGAGATTCGGCCGGAGATGTTTAAGCTCTATTTCGTGAAGAATCGAAAGGCTAAATGGAAAACTAAAGTTATAAATATATCCTACATGAAAAGGGGAATAAAACGGCATTAAAAATGGGTTTAAAAACCATCGGGAATTGGTTGCCGTCACCGGAGAAGGTGACGGAACCCTAATACAGTTCACCGGAGATGTGAGGGATATGATCGGAAAATCGGGGGGGTCTACCGGGTTAAAAGAAACGGGTCTGGGTTGGATCGGGTCGGTACCCGACCGGACATAAACAGTTAACCGAAGCTGTGTCGTTTTGAGGTTTTAAATTAAATGAGATTGGGCTGTTTGGTTGCATGGATAAATAATTGGAATTGGGTTTGGGGTTATCCAAACCCTGGATAGGGATAGGAAATTAGGTTATTGGAATCCGGTTTTTCAAATGAAGTGAACCGTTTGGTTCAGGGCAAGGGTGGACCAGTTTAGGGTTTTTAGGTCTGAACCAACTGGTTCAGACCGCAGCTTATGGGATTTATGAACCGGCCCCAAATAGTTTGGAAAATTACACTGTTGCCCAAGTATAAAAAATTAATTAAATATTAATTTTACAATAATGCCCCTATTTCAAAAAGAGGTCAAACGAAGTCCAAACGACACAAATGAATAGTCAAAACCTATTATCTCGGACGTTCTAAGTCCAATGGTGGGGTCCATTTTACGAGACGGAACCCCGAAGGATAAAATACCGCAAAAGTGCAAAATGACTATTTTGCCCTTTTTAGTACAAAAGTCCAAATGGAATTCCGCGAAAGCCTAAATCGACTTTCTTCGGCATTCCGGACTCAATGGTAAAGTCTAAAATAGTATTTGAAATACTTATGATAGAAAGGCATAAAATTTGATGAATAGCATTTATTCTGAAACGTATTCACTGATATATAGGAAACTCGAAAGGCAAGGGTACCTTCACGGATTTCTGAGGTAGAATCACGATAGAGGTAAGTGGATCACTTTCTCTTCCATGTGGTGTTTCTAAAGCCAAGTTTATTTTCTTTACTGCCAAATTTTTACTCCTGAAAGTACTTCATGTTATTGTTATCCACAGTACGATATTGTTCTATCTTGTGGACATTGATTGACTATTGTACTATTGTTATTGAAATGAACCCTGCCTTGAAAGGCTTACTGTTATGCTTTACTGTATATATGATATTCCATTTTCATACTCCTTATGGAATCACAAATGATCATGCTATGTTATAAATGCTGGAATTGTGCTCAGTCACAATGTCCATCCGATGCTTCTGTGACGAACTAGTCCGTGAACGGACGTGTGGCAAAAGATGTGAGTTTAACTGAGAGGTATGCCGGGCCTCAAATTACGCAGAGGGGTTGCCATTCCCTACTACAGATTATAAGCATCTCCATTGGATTATTGTTATGGAAATATTATTGAATGGTTACTGTTCCTTATGGATTACTGTATCTTATGGATTACTGTTTCTTATGGATTATCTTACGTTGTTCATTGGTTTGATTGTAATCGATTTATTGTGGCAGTACTTTTATTGTGACAGGTTATTGTTGAGAAATCTTATCACTGCTTATTCATTACTTCTGACTGTATATTGTGCCCCACTACTTATTGGCCATCATGGCAACTGTTCTTATTGGCTATCACAGCATCTCCTTTCTTATGATTGGCTATCATATTTTATTCATGGATTCACGTTCTTTATAATCATCGATACCAGTGTCGGAGATCTGGTTTACTTGCTGAGCTTCATAGCTCATTCCACCCCACTTACCCCCATTTCAGGTGATGACGCTGCGAGACCCCAGTAGGAGTCTGAGAGCGTAGGGGGACATTTTGAAGTACTGATCAGTCTATGTTAGTTCTCCCATGTATTCACCACCCCCGGGTGCTGGTTACGGTTTAGTTCTCACTTTGAATTTTGTAGAACTATGTCATGTATTTAATAAGACTTCCGCTGTTTAATGTATTTAATAAGACTTCCGCTGTTTAATGTATTTAAAAAGATTTCCGCTGGATCACTGTAATTGATAAAGGCTTCCGCTGTTTACTGTTTAAAAATTTTTAGTACATTGCATATTAGTACTATGATACAGGAATGGAAAAAGTAGGGACGGCCTTCGGGTCGGCCCCGCGACACGAGATCCGCATAGGGTGGGTTTCGGGTCGTGACATCTTCCATGGGATCGGCAGGGAGGACATCAGCCACTTCACCCTGGATAACAACCTCTGAAGGTTCAGATCCAGGCGGCACAATAGAGGAGACATCCAGGTCAGGAAACTTGGCAAGAAGCCGAGAGCGGAAGTTATTGAACCCAAACATAATCAAGCGATGGGTCATTCCTTCCAGCTTCGACCTCATTTCCTCCTCATTATCCATCAATGCCTGCTCCACAGCTTCATCGAGCTGTCTACGGTGCTGATACCGCAAGCCGTTCATCTCCACCTACAACCTCTTTGCCCGCTCAACAGCAAGGTTCCTCTCCGACTCCATCACAGTCAAGGAGTTCTGACACTCCTTCAACTTCTCCGCAAAGTCGTGAGCCTCCGACCGAGCAGTACCAAGCTGGAGTCCCAGATCGTCCAAATTGGCCTTGAGTTGGTCCAACTCCTCCGCAGATGGAGAAACCTACACCAAAGCAGAAAGGGTGTGCAGGGTCTGGATAATTCAAAATAAACAAGTTCAATACCAGCATAAACACTTGAAGAAAGGGGAAAAGAAAAGTAAGGGCCCAACGAACTCACCTTAACCTGAAGAACGGTTAAGTCAGCAAGAAGCTGCCCCGACTTTTGAGGCTTGAGTTTAACTGAGCCTTTAGCCCAGAAGTCCTTCAGAATCCTCTTGGCCTCCTGATCGACAGCATTAGGAGCCACCGATAATGATGCCCCCTTACCCGCTCGATGAGACGGGACTGGAGGGACCACCGAGATAGGGACAGGAGCCTCTCCCTCCCCCTCCGCAGGCTCAAGAGAGGATAGAACTAACCTCTGCTTCTTTTGAGCGGGAGGAACCACTGGAGAGGAAGCCTCCCCCACCGCCACGGGCGGTGATGGCCCGGTCTCCCACTGAGCCATCACATTGCCAGCAATCTCCTCAACACTCCCCCTGGCAGCCATCAATCTATCCGAGTTAACAATAGAAGAATGGTCTCGAATGCTGGGCTTCAAGAGCTTCTTATATTGCTTCTGAATCGCGGGGGAGAAGTCTTGTCTCTGCCATGCACCCCTGACTGCAAAGTAAGCACAGAAATTGATCAGTTCAATAATCGACAAACAAAACGAAATTAATACAGCCACGAAAAAGTTGAGCCTCACCCCTTGGCCTAGTGGTTCGAGGGAATGCGGAGGGTTGACCTTTAAAGTTCTTGAATTCCCATCCTCCTTTAATAAAAAAGTACCACTTCTTCTAGGTCTTGTTGGAGGAGGGCACAGAAGTAAGGGGCCTGAACTCGCTATCAAAAGACATATAATAAAGGCCCTCCGCCTTTTGAAGTTTTAGATCCATATTGCTACGGATCAAATCGAGGGACACCTCAACATTATTCATATGCCCTAACACGACGAAGCTCAACAGATGTCTCCAACTGTTAAGGTTCAGGTCTGCGGGGCAAAGGTTAAACCAACAAAAGAATTGTTTTATTATATCAGGAAAGGGAAGTGTAAGACCCATTTCAAACCAGGCCAGATAGGCACAGATTTCTCCCTCTCTGACGTTGCTTGGGCGATCCTCAGAATCTGGGACCCTGAAAGTAACATTTGTGGGAAGTTTGAACTTCGCCCATAATTCCTTCAACATGCTTTCGGTGATTACACTTTCACCCTCCTCTCTGTAACCGGATCGACCAGAAGTCTCACCAGCCCTATTCAGGGGCTCATCAAATGCATCAACAATCCTAACCCCCAGACTAGAGGGGGGTTTTACCAATCTATTCTCATCAATATCTACGGATGGAAGATTCACTAACTGCAGTTGAGGAACGGTCTCAGAAGGACTGCCCGAACCAGAGCGTGACTCAAAGCCAGACATGGCAAGCAAAAGAAAGAAATGAAACAAATAAGAGGGAATGTAAAAGGGGACTAAAAGTCGAACCTGAGATCAAGAAAGGACTATGAACACTGGATATCCTTCAAACTTCAGAATATGTCAAATGGCGGTCTGGTACTGTAGAAGCAAATGCAGAAGAAAGGTATGAAAGACCTTTCCCTCTCTTTATATACACATTCGAAATATGAGCCTTCCAAGACGAGCCGACACAACGGTTGAAGGTAATGATGGATTCTCAAAGTATCGGCTGCACAATAAATGGCGCATTAAACCGACGTTTCGAGAAATGGAAAAGCAAAATGTATGACTCTTTACAAAAACCACAACCCTAGTTAAGCCCTAGCTTCTAACTAGGGCTCGGGGGGGGAGTAGCTGATGTACCACAAACAGACACACCAATCACCTTGAGACACGTGTGCCCACGGAATTAACAAATCTCGATCCTACAGAACTGATAATTCCGATCATACAGAACGGCCACAAGCCTTCAGGGCATTCTTATATACGTCTATCATACAGAACCGATAAACTCGGTCATACAGAGCATCCATAGCCTTCAGGGCATTCTCATATATATATATATATATCATTCAGAGCCGATAAATTCGGTCATACAGTGCAGGCAAAACCTTCAAGGCATTCTCATGCATATATCTTCCAGACCTTCTGTTCTGGGCAATATTTATTCGACACTTCATATGGTTCCGACCTTATGGTTTCCTTAAACAACTGCCAAACAGGGAATAAGGAAACAGTCTTCAACACGGAAACTACTATCTATGATTATCTCCATCTACGACTCAATGCTCCACAAGGTAACTGCAATCTCCGATGATCAAATCCCTATATTCATGGCGTCAAATCCTAATCAACTTAGGAGAGCCACGACTTATAAATTAAACCCTAGAGGTACACTTTATTTTTTATGCTCATTCTTTGGCTTTCAATACAGTCTTTCAATTCTTTTACTTACTTAAGCATCGGAGTGGCTACCGTCGGAGCCAATCCGGTGGTCCTCTGATCATCTTTCTGAGTGTTCTACAGGTCACGGAGTCCATACTTATTGCGAGCCGAAAAGTGCAGCATCATATACGATATGTGGACTATTCTGAAGACCATGATAGGGTCCGAAGCAAGAATGAAAAAATTATCATTTTGCCCCTAAGGGAAAATAAATGTTTAATTGATAACGACTGGAGCCAAAATGACTTAAAATATTATTCGGACAGCTGCTAAGCTTATCTAAGGAATTTAATAACATTAGTTGAAACCCAATGAGTGGGTAATAGGCCAATGAACTTAATTAGGCCATCTGATAAACTCTTAAGATGATGAATAAAACATAAATGAACGAATTCTAATATGTCTGTGATTATTAATAATTATTCAGGCTAGCGAGGATATGCCTAAAGTATCTAGAGATCATCAGAGTATTTGTAAATGGGGAATATGACACTAAGAAACCGAGGTAAGTAAATCTGAACTTTGTTGTGTGGGTATTCCCAGCCAGTCACATTCATTTCTACATGCTGCCAAATTTGTACTCTATCACTACCTGATGTACTTGATTTGAGCCAATCGACTTGTGGTTATCGGTTATGCTTGATCTTTGGATTTGACTTGCTTGCTTACATCGTTATGAGATTGATCAGTGATATTTGAGCATCATTGCACTATCATACCATGACCTAGTCTTGAGATATATCCTGTTGATAGAAATCTTGTTATTCCACACACTTCATGTTTTATTGATTGTGATATCAATTGCTTTGTACGGTTGTACATCCTGTGTGGAATTTTATTGGTCATGATATTTGGTATGTACCCGGGGTTGTGCTCAGTCACAATGGCCCATCTATTCACAGATTGCGTGGGGGAAAGACCATTTGGGGTCTTATATGTCCTTCAAGACCTACGAGAAAAGAGCTCTAACGCTTTTCAGAGAGCCCGAGGAAATGTGGCAGATCTGAGTGTGCGTTTTAGTGGGGTATGCCGGGCCTCGAGTGATTCATACATATCTGGGTTATTAGAACTCGATGATGATTTATTCTTGTAATCATTGAATGATCATATTCTATGCCCTGTGAATGATCATATTATTGCAATCATGTTATACTTTACTTGATGATCATGTATCCTTAGTACTCGTTGAATGATCATATTCTATGCAAGCATGTCATACTTTTGATAGGCTATCGTAATTATTGTGGCAGCAAATTATCCTGATTGGCTAGATCCCGGTTGTTGGATTCTTTGTTACTATATTCTTATATCTTATTTTGGGAGAAGCCTTTTGGACCCTTGGGTCATTGTTATGCATCTTGGTGATTGGCTATGTATTTCTTGTTGCTCATTTGGCTATTGGTTATCTGTTATCCCTTTCTTCTACTTTTCCTGTGAACTAACCCTGACCCATGGCAAAGCTAGGAATTTACTTACTGAGCTTGTTTAAGCTCATTCCATTTATCTAACATTTTTCAGGTGACGGTATGTGGGATGAAGTGCAATGAGACAACTAGTGGAACTAGTGATGCACAGTGAACGACACTGACGAGATGAACTCCAAGTCAAGTTGAATACGTACTTTGTAAGGTTAAGTTCACAATTGTATCATAACATTACATCGTTAGTGACGAGGTTTGTCACATCCCGCAACCCACCCTACACGGATGCTAAAGATGTGATGCCAGTTAGCCGCCTTGCCAGTCTCCCGACCGACAATGCGTTTAACCAAAGGCAATCTTCTGAACCTTACGATGAATTGCACTCCAAATGTAGGGTCAGAGCAGTGGAAATTAAAACCTTTTTATCGGAGAATGCAACTCAACTATATACCATATAAGTATTGTAATACCCCGACCCGAATTAAGGACTATTAAGCTGTTGTGTTAAAATTAGAAATCGACGCCTTTAGTAACGAGGTCAGTGTCAACCCCAACGCACGAACTTTTAAGTAAATGTCCTGAAAAGTCAGGACGACTATGCATCACTTTCGTTGCAATCACCAACATGTCGATTCTGTGATAATTATATTTTCACGACAACTACCGATTGTTGATACGAGTATGAGAATTGGGCACGTATTACGAGGATACGAAGATTAGTACTAAGATGATACATTTAAGAAAATAATTAATTTTTAAAGTAATTAATTACTTTAAATATTATTATAACAACTAATATATATAATTAAATGCAAATATATATATATATACTATATAAATGATTATAACCTTAAATATATATATAATTATACATGAATATATATATATATGAGTATGTGTATGCATGCATGCATGTATGTTAAAATATGAAATGTATGTATGGGATAAGAGGGCATGCTATTGTCCAAAGTGTACAAAGGTGAGTGTGTGTCAAAGAGAGGTGTGTGTATTACCCAAGGTGTATTAGGTTTAAACCATGTATATATACATATATATATATATATATGTGAGTCAAACACCACACACACACACAACCGGCCACTCAATGGCCTGCCCAACAGTGGCAATTCAGACCCACTCATGAAGAAGCCTGAAATTGGCTAACCCAAATGGAAGGGCAATCAGAAATTGCCATGATTCATATCTCCGTATACACATATGCATGGTGCTTGTACACACACACACACGGCCATAGAGAAAGAGAGAAAGAGTTCTGAGCATTCAGAAGAAGAGAAGGGAGGTCTCGGAGGAAGGAGGAAAGAGAGAGAGAGCCACTGTTAGAGGTAAAACACAAAAACCATCACTTTCTCTTTCTAGAAAATTTTCCTATGTATGAACTGTTTTAGCCTCTAGTTTTTGTATATATGATGTTTAAAGTATATAAACATGAATTAGGCATGAAAATCTCGACCTAAAACCCCTTAGAAACATAAGCCGTACACAAAACGGCCATGGATGACCTTACTTAAAGCAGGTCTGAACCGAGGCACACCAAACCAGATTTGGTTTATCAAAACCTAAACTAGACACTATAAGCAACCTAAAAACCCTAGTACGCGACCACGAAGCTCAAGAATTGACCCCCAACAACCAAGTTGCAGGTTACGGGTTTGGAACCCAAACCTTTAAACTCTCATTTAAGTCGACATCCATGAATGGGAATTGAATCCTCATGAAGAGGGGATCAAAATAAGCCCGACCTCACTAAAAATGATGAAGAAATGACCATGAACCATGGATTTACAGGTTCGGATTATCGTGGCTTAAACCGAGCTTTTGAGCTACATTCGAATCTCCAAATGAATGCCAAAACACTCCATGATGTCTTAGAAACATTTTGGAGAAGAAACAGTAAGAAAATAATTGGCCAAAATCCACGAAATAGAAGAAACATGGAAACTGTAACTAGGGCAACGGTAGGGGTCGAATGAAGAAGGTGACAGTGAGTCAACTCGGTTTTAAAAGCTCTAACCGAGTTGACTCGGACGCGTGGCAGCCTCTGGGCTTGCCACCGAATTAGTGGGGCGACGTCGTTTAGGGCTTAGGTATATATATATATATATGTATACGATTAAGTTTTAAAAGAAAAGAGAAGGATTGCGGTTCCTGGGGTTCGAACCCCTGACCTCACGCGCCCCATGCCCACTCGTTCCACTCGGCCACGCACTCGCGTGTGCCATATATGCGAACAAAATATATATATAATATAAATAAAATAAATCAGAAAAAATAAAAGGTGCATTTTGCACCTGGTGGGACTCGAACTCGGACATATGGGGAGGGAGGTGACACGCTGGCCAGTGTGCCACCCTATTCAACCTGTCACTAATCCCACATAAAATATATATATATATATACTATACTTATTAATTTAATTTAATTAAATGAAATTAATTAAATTAAATACTCCGAAATGGCCCGTTGTCCAAAAATTACAAGTTATATATGTATTGTTACTATCTCGGACCTCTTGAGTCCATTGGTGAGGTCCTCAACATGAGATGAGGTCCCAAAAAATTAAAGACGCCTAAAAATGTCAAAATGACCAAAATGCCCCTGCCCCATAAATAAGTCAAATGAAGTCCAAATAAAATAATTAAACAGTGGATTCTAACTATTTCAAACATTCTGAATCTAATGGTAGGGTCCGTTTCACGAGGCAGAACTCTAAAAAATTTAGACACGTTAAGGTGTAAATTACCAAAATACCCCCAATATGTCTTAAGCCGAATTAAATTCTAAGAAAGCCTAAACTGACTTTCTTCGACGCTTCAGACTAAATGGTAGAGTCTATTCGACCAAAAGAAATGTCTAAAATAAAAATACATAAAATTTGATGAATAGCATCTGTCAGATGACTATAAATTAAAGTAATGCCAAAGTACTAATCTATGGCATATACGAGGACATGACAACACATCAACCTTAGAATAAAATTTCTAACTCATGAATTGATCTTAGGTGATAATTATGGAAGAACAACGACCCAAGTACACGATCATGACCAAGGCCCAAAGGGCCAAGGACCCAAAACAACAGGCCTTCATGCAAGAACTGTTGCATCGTCAGAGAGTGATCGACAGATTCGTCAGGATAGCCAAGGCGACAGAAGTCGTCTCGGTGAGCCCCTTCATTTTCAAATCACCCACCAAGGCAATGGTGGCAGAAGCTAAGAAAAAGAAGGAGGAGAAAAGGAAATTGGAAGAGGAAAGAGAGAACACGGAAACCTTAGCCGAATGGCGTCGCAGGTAATATTATTATCATTAAGTACATAAGTTACTAGATCTATAATACAGCTATAAGTCAGACCGGTATAAGAATTTAGGCTTCTCACAGTCTACAATTAGTGAGTTATGAAGTTGATTTAGCACATATGAAATTTATGGAATCTTCATAAATCTTGATAGGCTAAGGAAAGAGAAAGGTAAAGGGAAGGCGCCTCTGTAGAGGTAACCCTAAAGGACTGAGGTGAGTAATCTTACATTTGAAGTGGAGGCTTTAACTCCACGGATTTCAACGGATGTTTTTAAGTTCAAAATATTTACAGCATTGATATATCAAATTCAGTATTCATGATTTCTGTTTTCTTAAATATTCTGCCATGACATGCTTCACGATTATTTACATATTATATTCGTAAATGTTTCCTTTTCAAAATAGTTAGCATGTCTGATTTCCTCAAACATCCTGAATTTGATTACTGCAAGTATTGAAGCATCACTGCAAGAGTTATAAGTCACATGTTTTAAATACTCATAAAAGGCTTTTATATAAAAGTCATATGACAAACGTTTTGCAAGATAAATAATAAGCACATAGGTAGTGTTGTGAGTTGTACGGAACTCAACGGACCTATCATGTGCATCACTACATAGGTAGTGAGTAGGGTCGTACTGAACCTCGCGGATCTATCATGTGAAATGCCCGGTAGCAGGATCTAATCCCCCAAGCAAATGAGATATCTCCACGTATACGTAAAATGGGAGTCTGGTTCAAAACAGATTCCACCTAATTAGAGAGAAAATATGACAAACGATTTTGGAAATGGAAGCAGGTTTTATCCCTCATTTTCACTATACATGTTTACATGATTTTAAGTTACATGTTCTGAAATACACATACTCTTTTATGGAAACATATGTCCTAGCTTGAATACCTTGAATGTTTCAAAGCTACATATTTTAAGAATACATGTTCTCTATGTTCAAGTATACGACCAATTGGTAGTTGAGTATTTTATAAACTCTCATGTACGAAACCTCTACCAATTGAAAACCCATGACAGATGTAGGAATTACTCATTGGGCTTTTCGAAGCTCACCCCACTCCCTAACATTTTTCAGGTGATGATCAAGGTTGGACACTTGCTCAATTTGGGGAGCAATGAATGGCAACTCCAATAGGTCCTTGGAGATATTTTGGTAGTAGTAGGACCCATTATCAATCAAACTTTTGTAATGAAAATTTTTAGACAATTATGTACTTAAGCCCGAGGGGCATTTGGATATGTACTATGTAAAAACCTTTAGTTAATATTATTATGCTCTGATTATTATATTTATGTGTACCGCCATGAAGAGCGGCAGTATCAGACGAATATGCGGCAGATGTTTTATTTTTAAAAGAAAAGAAAAAAGGTTTTCATTCTTCCGCAACCACAGGTCGCATCGCTGTTTGATATTGTTGCTTATGTATGAGCCTTGTCCCGAGGCCCTCGGGTCTCGGGGCGACGGTCGCGATCTGGTAATCCGCACAGGGTGGGTTTCGGGTCGTGACAAGTATGTACCACAAAGCAAATCTATAACCAAACAGCTAATAACTCTAACCTGTAATACCCCGACCCGAGAATGTCGGGTAATATGACACATATTTCGAGGATATGAAAAATGGAAGTAAATATTATGCTTTTAAAATAATAGTAAATTAATTTAATAAAATTAATTTATTAATATGAGAAATTAAGTATTTATTATAATTAATATGAAATATGATGGTTAATTGATAAAGTGTAATAAATTGAATAAATAATTTAATAATAAATTAAATATGGAAAATTAAGTAAAAATATATAAATATATATATATCAACCGTGTGTGTGAGTGTGGTGTAATATGTATATTAAATGTAATATATATATATATATATACATAAATATAGGAGAGAGAGACATGGAATTAATATAGGTAAGGTGGCCATGTACTTTATGTATATATTATATGGTCATTTGGTGAAGATGAATAGGGGGAAGTATGGCCATGATCTGATGGAGTAAGGGGGGTGAAATGAGGGGCAATTAAGTGAGGTGATGGCCATTAAAGTCTCCTACTTATACAAAGGGGCATACATGGTTTACACACAAAATCTCCACCGATCAGCCATAGAGAAAGAGAGGGAGAGTTCTGGGCATTTAGAAGAAGAGAAGAGAGGTCTCGGAGGAAGGAGGAAAGAGAGAGAAAGCCACTGTTAGAGGTAAAACACCAAGAACCATCACTTTCTCTCTCTAGAAAATTTTGCATGCATGAACTGTTTTAGTTCTAGATTTTGTATATATGATGTTTTAAACATATTTAGGCATGATCAAACATGAAATTAAGTCGTAAAAACACCTAGAACTACGTGACCCAACAGTGATCCGCCATTGAAGACCATGCTATAGCAGGTCTGAAATGATGGAAGCCAAACTCTTTTTGGTGCATAGAGACTTCAAGAAGAAGTCATGAGGGTCATGAAAACCTATACCCGCGACCAAAAATCACAAGAAACGACCCTCGACCATTGACTTGTAGGTTTCGGGTTTTCAACCCAAACCTTTAAACTCGCCTCTAAACCTACCCTTATGAACGAAAACTAAATCCCCATGAAGAGGGGATTAAAACAAACAAAACCTCGTGAAAAACCATCATCAAACGAGCATGAACGACCCATGAACAACTCGAATTTATCGCGACTGTCACATCCCGAACCCCACCCTACACGGATGTCGAGGACGTGATGCCAGTCAGTCGCCACGCGACCAACCGAAGGCAATTTCTGAACTTTCCAGTGAATTGCACTCCGACTGTAGGGTCAGATGCAACGGAATTTAAAACTTTTTTTTTTTTGTCAAGGGAATGCAACTCATGTATCCACCGTAGGATATGTATCACACAGAGCAAGTCTAAAATCCAACAGCTAACAAGTCTAACCTCAGAGCATATCTATAATCCGACATATAACAACAGAGCAGAACTATAATCTCTAGAGTACCGTTTAAATCCATGAGCCATGTCTATATCTAGTACATATCAGTCAAGTCAGTTGTATTACATCACTCACCTGATTAAACAGATTCAATCCTCAGTAATCCAGTCTCCACAGATCAGTGCCATCAGATCCAACGAATATCATTCCTGAAAAATGTTAGGGAATGGGGTGAGCTTCGAAAAGCCCAATGAGTAACACAGGTTCCCTGTCAAGGGTTTCAAAACCATTTCTTGTTTACAAAGCACAAGGGTAGTTCAGTTATTTCTGGAACAGCAGTTTTATAAATCTACTTTAAATGCAGTTTTAGTAGAATAAAGCATGACTGAACTAAACGGAACAACAAATCAGAATAGACGGAACAGTGCATGGTGCCAATATCAATGAGAGTATAGGCAATTAATTCAAATATCAGAACAGATCAGTACTGGGCGGAACATAACAGGGCATAACAATAGTATATCAGTTAGGCGCGTAATCAGGCCTACTTATGCCAGACCGCTCATAATCAGAATGGTACCCAGAGTCAGACACATCATAGCAGAACAAAATCAGATAGACCATAAAATGGAACAAGGCAGACCGAACAAAATAATAGTAGGACGGGACAAAAATCATGCCGCGTACAATACAGTATAAAGTTTGCATTTGAAAACATGCATTCCGACAGTATAACTTTTAAAACCGTACAGTGCATCAAAATACAGTATCTATGCAGTACTTATATACCAAGTCAAGAATTCGGACAGATCATAACGGAACTGGACCATATATCAATCAAGACAGACGGATTATTAACGGATGGTACATAACAGGATCAGACGGAACAAAACACCAGTTCAAGTCACAGGCATAATCAAGGATAGAGTCATAACAGGATGGATCATAACGGAACAAAGCAGAGCAATACATCAATCAGAACAAGACATATCGAAACTGAACATGGCGGATCAAAACGGTACAATATCAATCAGGTCAAGTCATATCGAAACTGAACATGACGGAACAAAACGAAACAATATCAATCAGGACAAGTCATATCGGAACTGAATATGACGGAAACAAACGAAACAATATCAATTAGGACAAGTCATATCAGAACTGAACATGACGAAACAAAACGAAACGATATCAATCAGAACAAGTCATATCGGAACTAAACATGACGGAACAAAACGAAACAATATCAATCAGGACAAGTCATATCGGAACTGAATATGACGGAACAAAACGAAATGATATTAATCAGAACAAGTCATATCGGAACTGAACATGACGGAAACAAACGAAACAATATCAATCAGGACAAGTCATATCGAAACTGAATATGACGGAACAAAATGAAACAATATCAATCAGGACAAGTCATATCAGAACTGAACATGACGGAACAAAACGAAACAATACATCAATCAGATTAAGACATATCGAAACTGAACATGTCGGAACAAAACGAAACAATATCAATCAGGACAAGTCATATTGGAACTGGACATGACGGAACAAAATGAAACAATATATCAATCGGATGAAGACATATCGGAACTGAACATGTCGGAACAAACGGAACAATACATCTATCAGAACAAGACATATCGGAACTGAACATGTCGGAACAAACGGAACAATACATCTATCAGAACAAGACATATCGGAATTGAACATGACGGAACAAACTGGTACAATATCAATTAGGACAGGGCATATGCTACTTTAAATATATGTTTTTTTTTTTTTTAAACAATATAACGTTCAAAACAGTACAGTGCTTCAAAATACAGTATCTAGACAGAACTTATACACCAATTCAGGAGTCAGGTTTACTCACAAGACGCAACAGTACAGAATAAAACCAGGACAGACCATACAACAGAACGGGACAGACCCGGACTGAACAGGAGAGCAGGACAGTACAAAATCATGTCACGTGTAATACATTATAAAAGAGTATGCATAAAAAAAAACATGCATTTAAACAGTATGGCAGATAAAACAGTACAGTGAATCAAAATACAGTAACTAGACGGTGTACTTATACACCAAGCCAGAAGTTCCAAGTTACTCACAAACTGTTACGGTTATCTCCTTGCGCAAACAATCCGATAACCTCCAGATACGTCAGGCATCTCCATGTATATCCTGAACAATAATCATCAATCATATACAGATCAGCACTCATCCATTCAGGTCTCATTTGTCATCTTAGGTATCTATCGGTTTACCTAAGATAGCCTAGTAGCCTATCGCCCTCTCATCGGGTTTCATCCGGGGCTATTTTATTCTTAAATTAGGCTCAGCAGTCATCAGGATTATAACCCAAGTCATTTAGACTTCAATCGTTATCAGTCAGTTACTTCTTCAGCCTTAGGGGCAAAACGGTCATTTTATCACTCTTGCCCCGGGCCCTGTCAAGGCCCTCCGAATAGTCTTTATATCTTAAATATAAAGTTCTACGTCTTTTAGACTCTAATCGGTATCAGTTAGGTTCTTATTTTAACCATAGGGGCAAAATGGTAATTTTGTCATTCTTGCCCCGGACCCAGTCGTGGTTCTTAGAATATCCCATATATCGTATACATGAAGTTCTAAGTCTTTTAGACTTGAATCGCTATCAGTTAAGGGCTTACTTAGCCTTAGGGGCAAAATGGTAATTTTACGTGTCATATTTTTCGGTGCCTCAGTTCATAAAATGGACCTCACCATTGGGTCCAGAGTGTCCGACATAATTAAGTTGGACTATCTGTTATGTTCAATTGACCCTGGGAAGCATCAGGGGCAGTATGGTCATTTACACTTTATGTGTCTGTATTTTTCGGTACTGTATTTCCAAAATCGGACTGTACCATTGAGTCCAGAATGTTCAACATAGTGAAAATACACTATTTATTTAATTTATTTGGACTCCGTTTAACATATTTAATGTCCAGGGGTAAAATCGTAATTTTACTTAATTAATAAAATAATTAAATAATTATTTTATTATTTAATTAATTTGGCAGGGGCTTAAATGTATAATTTTCCCAGAATCTGGGCCACTGTATAATTTTCAGAAATGTTGGGGGTTAATTCGTAATATCAGAAAACTCCAGGGGTTAAAAACTAATTTCATTCTTTAGGGGTTCAAGCCCAAGGGTTCAAGGGTTCAGAAACTGAACCGGTCCAGAACTCCAGTGAACCAACCGGTTCTGACCCTTCAGAAAACCGGAATTACATATTCCATTTAACCTCAATTGCCCCCTTATCCGTGTTCAGGATTAAGCCCAATTCAATTTTAATTTCTTATTCCAGGAACCAAACAGTCCGAATTTCAGTTTTTAAATCAAAACATTTAACCTTGAAACGGCGACGTGCCACTTATCCGGTTTTTCAACGGGTCGGGTCCCGACCCGAGTCCGATCCAGACCCACCCGAGACCAAAATGGTCTCTGTCTTCTCCGGTGACCTACAAGGGTCTTCTCCGGCGCCGGTGGGATAATTTCGGTGACTTCGTGGGTTCGGTCCAACGGGGTTTGAAAGGGATTTCCGTGATCTTCCCATCCCCGGTGTCGATTTCCGTCCAAGGTTAGGTTTTGGCCGTCGAATAGTGGGTTACAGGTCGCGGCTCCGGTGGTGGCCGGTTTTCCGGCGACGTTTCCGTTTCATTTTCGTGCGTTTTTGGGTCGTTTTAACCCCTGTTTTCGACCACAGGGACCTTTTGGAACTCTTAGGAACAGTTTGGTGTGCTAAAATCCTACAAAACCAATCGATTGGAGGATTATCGTTTTGGGTCAGCCGCACCTGCAACTGCCCATATCTAGCTCATCTTTGGACCATTTTGGTCCGTTCAACTTGAAAATGAATCCCCTTGGCGTCTAGATTATGCCCCAAGGGTCAGAAGTCTATTTTATGACAGTTGTTTAAAACCTGCACATTTGAGGTCATCCATGGTGGCTGTTCACGGGTTCTGGGTGTTTCTACCCTATTCGACACTCCCAATTAGCTCAGATCAGTTCTAGGGTCTCTCAGGGGCATGTATATATGATTCATATGGATTAAAAATAATCAGAGCAGTACCAATAAATCAAAACAGAAAATTTTGCAGTTGAGGTGTTTACCTCATAAACGGCCACTGTTCCTCCCTCTCAGCTCAGTTCAGTGCCTTGGTTGTGGTCCGTGTGTAGTCCAGTTCACCTCCTTCCCTTGTGCACCACCAATGGAGATGTCATTATCCCTCACACGCATGCACACACAAGCTCACTCTATGGTGTTTCTCACACTCCTCCATTCTCTCTTTCAATATCAGTTTACAGGATCTTTTTGGAGGTCTGTTTCCCCCCCATTGCATATATGGAGATGTGTAAATAAAATCAGATCTTTCTTTGATGCTTCATCTCCCCAAGCTCATGATTAACTTCCATGGATTTTGGTTGGGAGAAGGTACAATCATAAGGTGTATAGGCATGATGATCTATGGATGTAGGGTGATGCATGGCTGATGTGTTGCATGCTTGGCTATTGGTCACTTGGGGGGTGGTCTAATCAGGTTTGTGTTTATGTACATTTCTTGGTATATTTGTACACAAAGATAGTAGTAACCCAGTTGGTAATTTTTGGATGAGGATTCTTTTCACTCAAAGGTCAGGGGTTCAATTCCCTTGGCCTCCCATTTGGCCATTTTTTTCCATATTTTCGGTTAAGGCCACGTTTGGTTGTGCAAAGATTCAGTTTTAGTATTTCCTTCATAACTTTCATTCCGTAACTCATTTTTCGACGCGGTTTGTTCTGAGAGTTTCGTATTTCAGTATTCTTCAGTGTCAGAGGTTCCGTGTCATTTATTAATCATTCGAGATTTCCCAGGTTAGCTAATTCGGGTTCTGTTAGTGTTAAAACGACATTATTTTACCGATTTAACCAGCAATTTGGATTCGGGTAAGGTACCCTTCCCTCCAGACATTTTCTTTATTTAATCGGTCTATGGTGACCGTCGGGATTATGATTAATTCCCTAAATCATTCTGTAAGTCGGTATTAATTAATAATTAACACTAATTATTAAGTACGCAAAGTCGGGGTGTTACATCCTACCCCTCTTCAGAAAAGTTTTTTCCTCAAAACTTAGTTGGTCATATCGGAAAAATAGTCATCTATCAGTCAGGTGTATTCATAAAGGAATCTAACATTCGGTAACTCTATAAAATGTTACGAGGTTTAACTGTAATCACTTTTACTGACATGTCTCCAATTGGCATCAGTTGTTAATTCCCAAACTTTTCAGATGTCAGGTCAGATCCAGTAAACTCACAATGAGGCTTTTATTATGCCGTAGGAGACAAAGCAAGGTTGAATCTCGTAACAGAACATGTTGACTGTATCGAATGTTCTCACAGAAACACGAGAGGTGGCTACCTAATTAAAGGTCGGAGCAAGACACTTGACTGAAAATTCTCCAAAGGATGACAATTGGAGTGAAAGTGTATAGTCTCAATGAGATCAACAGAAACAGGCTGGTCATATCTAGGAGGTCCTATTATTATAGTCTCCCTTTCTAATTCGTCTATCGGATCATCATATCATTCCAGATATTGTTCTCTATCGAGAAGATATTTTATATCAGTTTCACACAGATTCTATGTCAGATACAGATATTCCCATTTGGTTAGATTGTACATCCATAATGGTATAATCTCTGCAAGATTTGATCATCAGACCCATATTACATCAGATCAACCAGGCGATCATCCTCAAATAGGCAGAAATCATCTACTAAGATCACTTAATCACATATGATCCCACAAGTGATTCATCTGATATCCCTAGTCACAAGCATCATTGCCAGAGTCAGCATACTTACAGTCATTTTCCTTTCGGTTGTTGGGTCCATAATTATTCGTATGGACATATCTCCAAGTATCATGAGTCTACAACCTTAAATCATTCCAGTCCAGATCAGATTCGAAAATTCCAGTCCTCAGATACCTCACAATTACAGGCCTATTGTCTATTATGAAGACCTTTACAATTCCACGTCAGATCTCCAAAAGTGGAACTCAGTATTTATGGCTCAGGTACTCTGTGGTCCTTAATTCATAACCTAATGCTCTGATATTGCTCTATGATACTAGTTGATCTCCAAAATTTCACCAACTTCAGTTATGAGAATCTTAATTATCTCCAACCTTTGCTCTGATACCACCTTGTCACATCCCGAACCCCACCCTACACGGATGTCGAGGACGTGATGCCAGTCAGTCGCCACGCGACCAACCGAAGGCAATTTCTGAACTTTCCAGTGAATTGCACTCCGACTGTAGGGTCAGATGCAGCGGAATTTAAAACTTTTTTTTTGTCAAGGGAATGCAACTCATGTATCCACCGTAGGATATGTATCACACAGAGCAAGTCTAAAATCCAACAGCTAACAATTCTAACCTCAGAGCATATCTATAATCCGACATATAACAACAGAGCAGAACTATAATCTCTAGAGTACCGTTTAAATCCATGAGCCATGTCTATATCTAGTACATATCAGTCAAGTCAGTCGTATTACATCACTCACCTGATTAAACAGATTCAATCCTCAGTAATCCAGTCTCCACAGATCAGTGCCATCAGATCCAACGAATATCATTCCTGAAAAATGTTAGGGAATGGGGTGAGCTTCGAAAAGCCCAATGAGTAACACAGGTTCCCTGTCAAGGGTTTCAAAACCATTTCTTGTTTACAAAGCACAAGGGTAGTTCAGTTATTTCTGGAACAGCAGTTTTATAAATCTACTTTAAATGTAGTTTTAGTAGAATAAAGCAGGACTGAACTAAACGGAACAACAAATCAGAATAGACGGAACAGTGCATGGTGCCAATATCAATGAGAGTATAGGCAATTAATTCAAATATCAGAACAGATCAGTACTGGGCGGAACATAACAGGGCATAACAATAGTATATCAGTTAGGCGCGTAATCAGGCCTACTTATGCCAGACCGCTCATAATCAGAATGGTACCCAGAGTCAGACACATCATAGCAGAACAAAATCAGATAGACCATAAAATGGAACAAGACAGACTGAACAAAATAATAGTAGGACGGGACAAAAATCATGCCGCGTACAATACAGTATAAAGTTTGCATTTGAAAACATGCATTCCGACAGTATAACTTTTAAAACCGTACAGTGCATCAAAATACAGTATCTATGCAGTACTTATATACCAAGTCAAGAATTCGGACAGATCATAACGGAACTGGACCATATATCAATCAAGACAGACGGATTATTAACGGATGGTACATAACGGGATCAGACGGAACAAAACACCAGTTCAAGTCATAGGCATAATCAAGGATAGAGTCATAACAGGACGGATCATAACGGAACAAAGCAGAGCAATACATCAATCAGAACAAGACATATCGAAACTGAACATGGCGGATCAAAACGGTACAATATCAATCAGGTCAAGTCATATCGAAACTGAACATGACGGAACAAAATGAAACAATATCAATCAGGACAAGTCATATCGGAACTGAATATGACGGAAACAAATGAAACAATATCAATTAGGACAAGTCATATCAGAACTGAACATGACGGAACAAAACGAAACGATATCAATCAGAACAAGTCATATCGGAACTAAACATGACGGAACAAAACGAAACAATATCAATCAGGACAAGTCATATCGGAACTGAATATGACGGAACAAAACGAAATGATATTAATCAGAACAAGTCATATCGGAACTGAACATGACGGAAACAAACGAAACAATATCAATCAGGACAAGTCATATCGAAACTGAATATGACGGAACAAAATGAAACAATATCAATCAGGACAAGTCATATCGGAACTGAACATGACGGAACAAAACGAAACAATACATCAATCAGATTAAGACATATCGAAACTGAACATGTCGGAACAAAACGAAACAATATCAATCAGGACAAGTCATATCAGAACTGGACATGACGGAACAAAATGAAACAATATATCAATCGGATGAAGACATATCGGAACTGAACATGTCGGAACAAACGGAACAATACATCTATCAGAACAAGACATATCGGAACTGAACATGTCGGAACAAAACGAAACAATATCAATCAGGACAAGTCATATCGGAACTGGACATGACGGAACAAAACGAAACAATATATCAATCGGATGAAGACATATCGGAACTGAACATGTCGGAACAAACGGAACAATACATCTATCAGAACAAGACATATCGGAACTGAACATGTCGGAACAAAACGAAACAATATCAATCAGGACAAGTCATATCGGAACTGGACATGACGGAACAAAACGAAACAATATATCAATCGGATGAAGACATATCGGAACTGAACATGTCAGAACAAACGGAACAATACATCTATCAGAACAAGACATATCGGAATTGAACAAGACGGAACAAACTGGTACAATATCAATCAGGACAGGGCATATGCTACTTTAAATATATGTTTTTTTTTTTTTTAAACAGTATAACGTTCAAAACAGTACAGTGCTTCAAAATACAGTATCTAGACAGAACTTATACACCAATTCAGGAGTCAGGTTTACTCACAAGACGCAACAGTACAGAATAAAACCAGGACAGACCATACAACAGAACGGGACAGACCCGGACTGAACAGGAGAGCAGGACAGTACAAAATCATGTCACGTGTAATACATTATAAAAGAGTATGCATAAAAAAAACATGCATTTAAACAGTATGGCAGATAAAACAGTACAGTGAATCAAAATACAGTAACTAGACAGTGTACTTATACACCAAGCCAGAAGTTCCAAGTTACTCACAAACTGTTACGGTTATCTCCTTGCGCAAACAATCCGATAACCTCCAGATACGTCAGGCATCTCCATGTATATCCTGAACAATAATCATCAATCATATACAGATCAGCACTCATCCATTCAGGTCTCATTTGTCATCTTAGGTATCTATCGGTTTACCTAAGATAGCCTAGTAGCCTATCGCCCTCTCATCGGGTTTCATCCGGGGCTGTTTTATTCTTAAATTAGGCTCAGCAGTCATCAGGATTATAACCCAAGTCATTTAGACTTCAATCGTTATCAGTCAGTTACTTCTTCAGCCTTAGGGGCAAAACGGTCATTTTATCACTCTTGCCCCGGGCCCTGTCAAGGCCCTCCGAATAGTCTTTATATCTTAAATATAAAGTTCTACGTCTTTTAGACTCTAATCGGTATCAGTTAGGTTCTTATTTTAACCATAGGGGCAAAATGGTAATTTTGTCATTCTTGCCCCGGACCCAGTCGTGGTTCTTAGAATATCCCATATATCGTATACATGAAGTTCTAAGTCTTTTAGACTTGAATCGCTATCAGTTAAGGGCTTACTTAGCCTTAGGGGCAAAATGGTAATTTTACGTGTCATATTTTTCGGTGCCTCAGTTCATAAAATGGACCTCACCATTGGGTCCAGAGTGTCCGACATAATTAAGTTGGACTATCTGTTATGTTCAATTGACCCTGGGAAGCATCAGGGGCAGTATGGTCATTTACACTTTATGTGTCTGTATTTTTCGGTACTGTATTTCCAAAATCGGACTGTACCATTGAGTCCAGAATGTTCAACATAGTGAAAATACACTATTTATTTAATTTATTTGGACTCCGTTTAACATATTTAATGTCCAGGGGTAAAATCGTAATTTTACTTAATTAATAAAATAATTAAATAATTATTTTATTATTTAATTAATTTGGCAGGGGCTTAAATGTATAATTTTCCCAGAATCTGGGCCACTGTATAATTTTCAGAAATGTTGGGGGTTAATTCGTAATATCAGAAAACTCCAGGGGTTAAAAACTAATTTCATTCTTTAGGGGTTCAAGCCCAAGGGTTCAAGGGTTCAGAAACTGAACCGGTCCAGAACTCCAGTGAACCAACCGGTTCTGACCCTTCAGAAAACCGGAATTACATATTCCATTTAACCTCAATTGCCCCCTTATCCGTGTTCAGGATTAAGCCCAATTCAATTTTAATTTCTTATTCCAGGAACCAAACAGTCCGAATTTCAGTTTTTAAATCAAAACATTTAACCTTGAAACGGCGACGTGCCACTTATCCGGTTTTTCAACGGGTCGGGTCCCGACCAGAGTCCGATCCAGACCCACCCGAGACCAAAATGGTCTCTGTCTTCTCCGGTGACCTACAAGGGTCTTCTCCGGCGCCGGTGGGATAATTCCGGTGACTTCGTGGGTTCGGTCCAACGGGGTTTGAAAGGGATTTCCGTGATCTTCCCATCCCCGGTGTCGATTTCCGTCCTAGGTTAGGTTTTGGCCGTCGAATAGTGGGTTACAGGTCGTGGCTCCGGTGGTGGCCGGTTTTCCGGCGACGTTTCCGTTTCATTTTCGTGCGTTTTTGGGTCGTTTTAACCCCTGTTTTCGACCACAGGGACCTTTTGGAACTCTTAGGAACAGTTTGGTGTGCTAAAATCCTACAAAACCAATCGATTGGAGGATTATCGTTTTGGGTCAGCCGCACCTGCAACTGCCCATATCTAGCTCATCTTTGGACCATTTTGGTCCGTTCAACTTGAAAATGAATCCCCTTGGCGTCTAGATTATGCCCCAAGGGTCAGAAGTCTATTTTATGACAGTTGTTTAAAACCTGCACATTTGAGGTCATCCATGGTGGCTGTTCACGGGTTCTGGGTGTTTCTACCCTATTCGACACTCCCAATTAGCTCAGATCAGTTCTAGGGTCTCTCAGGGGCATGTATATATGATTCATATGGATTAAAAATAATCAGAGCAGTACCAATAAATCAAAACAGAAAATTTTGCAGTTGAGGTGTTTACCTCATAAACGGCCACTGTTCCTCCCTCTCAGCTCAGTTCAGTGCCTTGGTTGTGGTCCGTGTGTAGTCCAGTTCACCTCCTTCCCTTGTGCACCACCAATGGAGATGTCATTATCCCTCACACGCATGCACACACAAGCTCACTCTATGGTGTTTCTCACACTCCTCCATTCTCTCTTTCAATATCAGTTTACAGGATCTTTTTGGAGGTCTGTTTCCCCCCCATTGCATATATGGAGATGTGTAAATAAAATCAGATCTTTCTTTGATGCTTCATCTCCCCAAGCTCATGATTAACTTGCATGGATTTTGGTTGGGAGAAGGTACAATCATAAGGTGTATAGGCATGATGATCTATGGATGTAGGGTGATGCATGGCTGATGTGTTGCATGCTTGGCTATTGGTCACTTGGGGGGTGGTCTAATCAGGTTTGTGTTTATGTACATTTCTTGGTATATTTGTACACAAAGATAGTAGTAACCCAGTTGGTAATTTTTGGATAAGGATTCTTTTCACTCAAAGGTCAGGGGTTCAATTCCCTTGGCCTCCCATTTGGCCATTTTTTTCCATATTTTCGGTTAAGGCCACGTTTGGTTGTGCAAAGATTCAGTTTTAGTATTTCCTTCATAACTTTCATTCCGTAACTCATTTTTCGACGCGGTTTGTTCTGAGAGTTTCGTATTTCAGTATTCTTCAATGTCAGAGGTTCCGTGTCATTTATTAATCATTCGAGATTTCCCAGGTTAGCTAATTCGGGTTCCGTTAGTGTTAAAACGACATTATTTTACCGATTTAACCAGCAATTTGGATTCGGGTAAGGTACCCTTCCCTCCAGACATTTTCTTTATTTAATCGGTCTATGGTGACCGTCGGGATTATGATTAATTCCCTAAATCATTCTGTAAGTCGGTATTAATTAATAATTAACACTAATTATTAAGTACGCAAAGTCGGGGTGTTACAGCGACTTAAATCGAGTCATTGAGCTACATTCGAACCTCCAAATCAATGTAAAAGTGTTCTATAATGTATTAGGAGGTGTTTGGGAAAGAAAGCAGAAGAAATGGAGTTGTAAAACATCACGAAATAGGAAAAAATGGAAACCTGCAACTAGGGCAACACTGGGAAGAAATGGGGAAGAAGAGGAACAGTGGCGGTTCGGGTCAAAACGGGTCAAATCGGGTTCGGGTTGGAACCCGACCCGTCGTATAAACGGTTAAGTGGGACGGCGTCGTTTATGCTTATGTTTAAATTTTAAACTATTAGGGCTGACGTCAGCATTACGCAATAAACCCAACCAGACCGGATTGGTTCAGTTGAAATTGGACCGGTTCATTTGAGATAGGACTGAACCCACTGGTTCAGTCCGAAAGTTTAAAAAATTTTATTTTGACCCCCAACTGTTCTACGGATTTACACTGTGGCCCAAATTTTGGAAAAATTTTGCAAATATACCCCTGGAAAAATAATAAAATAATAAAATAATTTATTAAATTATTTTATGAAATAAGTAAAATTACTAAATTACCCTTGGGTCATAAATAGGGCAAATGAAGTCCAAATTAAATAAATGAATAGTGTATCCTTACTATTTTGGATATTCTGAAGCCAATGGTAGGGTCCATTTTACGAGACGGGGCCCGAAAAATTTAGACACGTTAAGGTATAAATTACCAAAATACCCCTTGACCAAAATTAACAAGTTATTAGTGTCATTTTACTATCTCGGACCTTCTAAGTCCAATGGTGAGGTCCACGACACGAGATGAGGTCCCGAACATAAAGACACGTAAAGGGGTAAAATGACCAAATTACCCCTAGTACACTAAAAGCCAAATTAAAACACAGAAAGGTCTGAATTGACTTTCTTTGACATCCTGGACTCAATAATGGAGTCCAAACTACGAAACAAAGTACAGAAAAATATGACATGTAAAACGATGAATGACCCTTTTACCCTTATTCATACCAGAGTCCGAATTAAATCCTAGGGAATCCCAAACCGACCTTCTTCGACGCTCTGGACTCAATAGTAGAGTCTATTCGACCAAAAGAAATGTCTAAAATAAAAATACATAAAATTTGATGAATAGCATCTGTCAGATGTTGTAATATCCCGACCCGGGATACCGGGTCATATGGCACGTATTTCGAGATTAAAGGAAATTTGTGTAAAAATATTTACACCAAAGGAAATAATTAATTAAATAATTAATTATTTATTTATATGAAATTATTAACTCTAATTATGATTAAATAAATTTGAATACACAAACACACACTTTATAGTGTATTGTGTGTATGATATAAAGTGTATAAAAGTATATATATACACATGTCCATGTATAAGTATGTATATATAAATAGTTAAAATAATTATTTCATACACAATTCATGAAGGCATGTATATGTATAATTATGTATGCATGTATGTACATAGATACATTATATATGTATTTATATATAATTAATTGTTCATATATATTTATATACATTTATATAGATATACATGTGTAAAGTATGAACAGTGCACAAGGTGTGTGTGTGTGTCGGTTGAGCTGTGTGTGTGTGTGTGTCTCCATGTGTTGGTGTGTGTGTGATATATATATATATATATATATAATATACAATATACAAAATATCAAGGATCCATTTAATGTAAGGTGCCAAAATGAAAAAGCAGAATTAATGAAGTGTAAGATGAATGATAAGGTCAAGAATGAGGGCTGCAAACGTGTAGAGAGAGAAAGGGAAAATGAAGAGAGAGAAGGGTCGGTGGTGAGAGTTTAAAAGGCCAAGGCATGCAAAGCATGCTTGGTTCGTAAGAAACCAATCCTGGGGAGCATTAGGAAGCTAAAGGAAGAAGAAGTAGAGAATCAGAGAGAGAGAAGGATACAGAATATCAAAAATAGGTATTTTCTCTCTCTAAAAATATAGAATGGATATGAACTGTTTTAGAGTTTGTTTTCATTATATGATGTTCAATATACGTTTAAAGTTGAACCAAGCATGAAAATCTAGTATTAGAGCACCTAAAAACATGAAACCCAAGGTCGGCTGCCATGGATGACCTTCAAGAAAGCAGGTCTGAAATGGGTGAAATCAAATAGGTTCTAACCTACCAAGACCCCAAGATGAAGTCATGAGGGTCATGAAAAACCCTAGCCGCGATCAAAAATCCCAACAAAAGCCCTTTGAATATTGAGTTGCAGGTTTCGGGTTTTAAACCCAACACCTCAACTGCACCTCAAAACTTGTTTTAAAGAATGGAAATTTAATCCCTATGAAGAGGGGAATAAACCAAGCCAAATTCCATGAAAAACCATCAAGAAATAAGGGTTAACCATGGAGTTGCAGTTCGGGTTATCACAACCAAAACCGAGCACACGAACCATTTTTAATCCCCCAAATGAATGCCAATCTACTCGTTAATCTCTTAGAAACATTTTGGGACAAAAACAGTAAGGATCCATGGATCCAAACTGCACGAAATAGGAGAAGAAGGAATTCGGGAATTAGAGTTTTCAGTGTGTTCTCGTGGGGAAGACGACCGAGTCAACTCGCAAACCGTTTAAAACGGTGGGTGGACTCGGGACGGGTGGCAGCCTCTGAGCTTGCCACCGCATAAATGAGACGACGCCGTTTAGGGTGTCGGTTTAAATAAAAAGAGATATAGGGCGACGTCATGATGACGTCAGCCACATGTAAGCAGACCGGCTAAACCGGTTGGTTTATGACTAGACCGGGCGGTTCACTTAAAATTAAACCAAACCCTTTGGTTTTCAAGTTATTTAAAAATAAAATAAAACCAATACTTTACTTAATTGCGGATTGACCCCAGAACTTCTGGACAATCCTATTGTTGCCCAATTTATGGAAGTTTTATGCATTTAGACCCCTGGAAAAATAATTAAATAATTAAATAATTAATTTAATTATTTAATAAATAAAGTAAAATGACTATTTTGCCCTTGGGGTCATAAATAGAGTAAACGAAGTCCAAATTAAGCATATGAATAGTGTATCTTTACTATTTTGGACATTCTGAGATCAATGGTAGGGTCCGTTTTACGAGACGGAGCCCGAAAAATAAATACCTGTAAGGGGTAAATGACCCAAAATACCCCTGACCCAAACTTTACAAGTTATTAGTGTATTCTTACTATCTTGGACCTTCTGAGTCCAATGGTGAGGTCCACAACATGAAATGGAGTCCCGAAAAATAAAGATACGTAAAGGGGTAAAAAGACCAAAATACCCCTGGAACCCCTAAAGCCGAAATGAGATCAGAAAAGGTCTAAATTGACTTTCTTTGACATCCCGGACTCAAAAATGGAGTCCAAATTACGAAACAGAGTACAGAAAAATATGACACGTAAAACGGTAAATGACCATTTTGCCCTTTTACATATAACAGTCCGAACTAAATGATTGGAAAGCCTAAACTGACTTTCTTCGACACTCCGGACTCAATGGTAGAGTCTATTCGACCTAAAGAAATGTCTAAAATAAAAAGACATAAAATTTGATGAATAGCATCTGTTAGATGACTATGAATTGAAATGATGCCAAAGTACTATTACTAAGGCAAGTACAAGAAACGAAATACGAAAAGACACGACACGTAAACACGTCAAATAAATAACTTTAAATTAAAGTTAATGGAACTTCCAGAAGAGTATAAATTGAAGTAGATTCAATTTCTAACACATTAAATTGTGTCATAGGTTAAGAATACAAGTTACGTTAAGTACATATGAGTTTATGAAATCATTTTAGGATCTAATACGATTTAAGCATAAGTTAAGGAATATCATGATGATATTACAATGAATGTGAAGTTGATGAGATGTTTATGAATTGTTCTTAGGAACTACCAGGAAAGTGGGAAAGCGCATTATTAGCACTAACCCTAAAGAATCAAGGTGAGTAACCCTGTATTTGAAGTGGAGATTTAACTCCATGGATTTGAAAAGGTTTTAAATGCAAAGATATGAAGTGTTTGAAAATTTGAATTCAGTATTTACATGATTCAGTTAAATTGTTCTGTTTTTATAAACTCTATTATGACATGCTTAGTGAATGGTTTCTTTCATGGTTTTCTTAAAACATAATTCAGCATGTCTAAAGTTTTAAATGCCAAATTATGTAAAGTGTTCTGAATTTGTTTATATCAAGCATTTAACGGATTTATTATGAAATTATGTACATGATGTTTTAACTGTTTATGAGAAACATCTATTTGAAGAAATCATGTATTAAATGTATTTGAATGTAAGAAAAGCTGTGCCTAAGCACTATGGTTTTTGGTTGGGTTGTACGGAACTCAGCCGACTTTCTAAATAACAGATTTTTGGGTTGTACGGAACTCAATTAATCTGTAAACATGTGACAAGATTTTGGGTTATATACGAACTCAATTGACTGTCAAATGCCCGGTAGCAAGATCTAATCCCCCAGGCAAATGAGATATCTCCATTTATAAGTAAGATGGGAGTTCGGTTCGAAACGGATTCCACTAATGAAAGTGATAAGATGACAAATGATTTGAAAATGGAAGCAGGTTTTACCCTCATTTTCAATATGCATATGTTTTGAGTTTTATATACTCTATTTAAGAAATACATGTTATGTTATATGTTTTGAAGTTCATGAGTATAAGTATAGCTTGAATACTTTAAATGTTTCAAAGCTATTGTTTTACGAAATGTATATGTTTGAGTTACATACTCTATTTGATGAAGTATAAGTATAGCTTGAATACTTTAAATGTTTCAAAGCTATATGATTTAAGGAATACATATATTCTGTATTCAAAGTATACAAACAATTGGCGGTGATTATTTTACAAACTCTTATGTACTAAACCACTGCTAATTGAAAACCCCATGACGAATGCTGGAATTGCTCACAAGCTTAGATTAGCTTACCCGGACTTTGTTCGGACCCCCCCTTTCAGGTAATTAGCAGCAGTCTTGACTTGAGGACGTTGATGATGAATCTGCTGATTTTGGGAAGATATGTTTAAGTAGTTTCTCTTCAGAAACCTATGAACTCTAGTGGTACATTTTGTATTAGTAGACAATGTAAGAATATGTATTAAGCCCTCAGGGCAACTGAACATGTATTGTATAAATGTTATAAGTCTTTAAGTTTTCGTTATACTCTGAATGTGTAACCATGTATGCTATGTATGGAGCAGCAGTATCGGACGGATGTGCATAATTTAAAAATGAGAAAAGAAAAGAAAAAGTTTTTCACGCTTCCGCAAAACGTATGTTGCACTTCTATTCGATACCGCTGCATATGCGAGCCTTGTCTCGGGGCCCTCGGGTCTCGGGGCGGCGATCGCGATCCGGTGATCCGCTTAGGGTGGGTTTCGGGTCGTGACAGATGTTATAAACCAAAGTAAGGCCAAGTACTAATCTACGGCATGTACGAGAACATGAATTACGAAAAGACACGACAACACATCAACCTTAGAATAAAATTTCTAACTCTTAATTGATCTTAGGTGAAAATTATGGAAGAGCAACGACCAAAGTTCACGATCATGACCAAGGCCCAAAGGGCCAAGGACCCAAAACAACAGGCCTTCATGCAAGAACTGTTGCATCGTCAGAGAGTGATCGACAGGTTCGTCAGGATAGCCAAGGCGACAGAAGTCGTCTCGGTGAGCCCCTTCATTTTCAAATCACCCACCAAGGCCATGGTGGCAGAGGCCAAGAAAAAGGAGGAAAAAAGGAAAATGGAGGAGGAAAGAGAGAACACGGAAACCTTAGCCGAATGGCATCGCAGGTAATATTATTATCATTAAGTACATAAGTTGCTAGATCTATAATACAGCTATCAGCCGGACCGGTAAAAGAATTTAGGCTTCTCACAGTCTACACTTAGTGAGTTATGAAGTTGATTTAGCACATATGAAATTTATGAAATCTTCATAAATCTTGATAGGCTAAGGAAAGAGAAAGGTAAAGGGAAGGCGCTTCTGTAGAGCTAACCCTTAAGGACCGAGGTGAGTAACCCTGTATTTGAACTGGAGATTTAACTCCATATATTTGAAGAAGTTTTAAGTTCAAGTTATTGCAGCCTTTGAATATCAAATTCAGTCTTTATATGATTCCGTTCTTTTAAAATATTTTGTTACGGCATGCTTTATAAATGTTTTTATATCCAGCTCTTTTCTTGAAAATAATTAGCATGTCTAAATCAAATGCAAATCTCTTTAATATTCTGAATTTGATTATCACATGTATTTGAAGCTTCATTGTAGAAGTTATACTCTTCATGTTTTAAATGTTCATGAAAAACATCTATCGAAGAAGTCATGCGAAATTGTTTTATAAGATAAACGGTACTAAGTGCCACCCCCTATGATGGTTGAAATCCTTCCGGATTCAACAGTACATGCCCGGTAGAAGGATTTAATCCCCCAGGCAAATGAGATATCTCCATTGTAGCATTGTAGTAAAATGGGAGTCTGGTTCGAAACAGATTCCACCTAATGAAAGAGAAAAGATGACAAGCGATTTTGAAGATAGAAGTAGGTTTCACCCCTATTCTATTTCACGTGTTTATATGTTTTTAAATGTGCATATGCTCTATTTGAAGAAATGTGTATTTAGCTTGAATACTTAAATTGTTCAAAGCTATTGTTTTAAGAATGCATATATTCTGTGTTCTAAAATGTACGAGCAATTGGTAGTGCGTATTTCATAAATCCTCATGCGCTAAACCACTACCAGCTGAAAACCCCATGACGAATGCAGGAATTACTCACAAGCTTTGATTAGCTTACCCGGATTTTATCCGCCCCCCTTTCAGGTGACTAATGGCAGATCGATTTTTGAAGACGATAAGGATGAACCTAGCTTTTGGGAAGATTTGCTGAAGTAGTTCTTTTGGGAAAAATCACATGAACTTTGATTAGTATATTTTGTATTTCCAGACAATTTAAGGATATGTATTAAGCCCCACGGGGCAGTTGAATTAAGATTGTAATTATAAAGTCTTTTAAGTTTAGTTATGCTCTGAATGTATGATTATACATGTATACCGAAATGTGAAGAGCGGCAGTATCGGACGGATGTGCAAATTTTTAAAATGAGAAAAGAAAAGAAAAAGTTTTTCACTCTTCCGCAACCACATGAAGCGCATCTATTCAATACCGCTGCCTATGCGAGCCTTGTCTCGAGGCCTTCGGGTCTCGGGGCGGCGGTCGCGATCCGGTAATCCGCATAGGGTGGGTTTCGGGTTGTGACATAACCACAGAGCACATCTATAACAGATATATAACACAGAGCATATCAAAGTCCTCCAGAGTACCATTACCATGAGCCATGTCCCTACACATCATTACATATGAATAAAGTCAACTATATCATCACACTCACCTGAATAGCCAGAATCAACCTATTAGAACCCAAGTCTCCACATATTATTGCCATCAGATCCTCACTTGGGAATGCCTCTCAGTCCACTAGTGACATGTCCTTGTGCTTTCTAATCCAATGGAGATATATCCTGAAAAATGTTAAATAAATAGAATGAGCTTAAACAAGCTCAGTGAGTAACATAGGTTCCTGCCAAGGGTTTTAAAACTAGTTCATATATATATATATATATATATATGCATGCTCAAATGCAGCTCAGAGAGAACAATGCAGCTCAAGTAGAACAAATACAGCTCAAATAGAACAGATACAACTTAAATAGAACAAATACAGCTCAAAGTGCCTGAACGTTCCCCAGCAATGTGGGATGCCACACAAGATAATCCGTCAGTCACCCACCCCAACACATGGAGGGTCTGCGTCCCCGCAGCACACTTCTTGTTAGGGTCAGTATCAGAGTGGAACAGATAGGATTGAGTGGATGCTGAGTTTTGGGTGTCCTATAGAGTCAGCCATCCATCCACTGATATACTCAATCCCGTAGTGGGCCTAGAGTAAGACTCAACATAACCAAATAGAATCGAACTAGACTCCAAGGACGGGTAACAAAACAACAGACCCGAACAGAATCAACAGGATATATCAGAAGGCAAAATAGAACAGAATCATGCCACAAGTAATGCAGTACAACGAGTATGCATGAAAGCATATGCATTAAAATAGTACAGTGCATAAAACAGTTTAGCATATAAAACAGTACAGTACGAGTTTAGATAGTACGAAAAATATACGCCAAGTCAAGAGTCCGAGTTACTCACAAACTTATACTTATCTTCAAGCAGCCAACAAAATTCTTCACTTGACAGCGGTAGGTATGACGTAGTCAAGTTAGCTGCTTTATCCTCATCGACAGGACAAAGTCTAATCGTCACCATCTTGCTTTTGACTAGAGTGGCAGGAACAGAGGACCCATCCAAAGCATCACCAATTTCATGAACTGGATTCAATACCTGAACAAGAGACCCCCAACAATTGACACTGCTACTGTCACGCCCTGAATTCCAGCGAACCTTTGGCGCGAGTAATGAGACGAAAGGAAAATAATAAAGAAATAAAGGACAATCTAACGGATTCAACCCAAACTTACATTCATTTCCTTCAATGTACATCCATGTAAAGCACAGTCAATAAAAACATTCAACATGTCATTCGGGCTTAAGCCCTTCATCACAAAATATGCCCTCATGGGCCAAATATCCTCCTAAGCTCATATCTTCTCCACTTTGTAAGACTTCCTCAAGTCTCAAGTGTCGGGAGCGTCATCTGAAATGTTTGTCCCACGAATGGGTCAGCTCAACTGCTGGTACAATATAATGCTAATGCAAGAAACAAAATTAAGGGCGTGGCATGTGCAAGTGTACAGTTATATCTACATGGCATTCAACATCATGCCGACAATGTACTAGCAATAATTTACATGTCATCCAACTCATTAACATAATCCAAGGTATGGCATGTGCAAGTGTACAGTTATATCTACATGGCATTCAACATCATGCATACAATGTACTAGCAATAATCTACCTGTCATTCAACTCATTAACATAATCTAAGGCATGGCATGTGCAAGTGTACAGTTATATCTCCATGCACAATTATAACCTACATGCCATCCTACTCATCCATACAATGCATTAACAAGATTCAAAACAATCATAACCTACATGCCATCCAATTCATCCATACAATGCATTAACAAGATTCATCACGCATTCGGGAATTCATTAATACAATGCAATAAAAATATGCGTGACACACCCATGCAACTCTATGCCACGTCAACTCTATGTCACACCCATGTCAACTCATGCAATGCAATGTCCCTTCACGGATCGCTCCCGTTGGTTCGGGTACCAAATGCAACATCATTTCTCTTCACGGATCGCTCCCGCTGGTTCGGGTACCAAATACAATATCATGTTCCTTCGCAGATCGCTCCCACTAGTTCGGGTACCAAATGTAATATCATGTCCATGTCTTGTTTTTGGAACACATCCGATGGAAGCTGAGTACCATGTCTCGTTTTCAGAACACATCTGATGGAAGCTGAGTACCATGTCTCGTTTTCAGAACACGTCTGATGGAAGCTGAGTACCATGTCTAGCACCACGTGCTCAACCCACACTATGCTTTCAATGCATCACACTATGCCAATATGTCTTGATTTCCATCATGCAATAATACAATCTCAGATAAACAATTTTACCAACACATAAAGCATGCTTTTAAACAATGTATTCCACTTAAAGAAATCACAACATCTGAATAACAAAACATCCTCCACATGAATGTATGCAATACATGATAAATGAAAATACGTACTCAAGCCATGTGTTCACAATCTTAACGACTCCCCAAAAATATAGATCACGTACAACCCAACACATAGAACAAATCATATCCCCATAGAGCAGCAAGAAACACATAAGTAACGTAAACAATCAACTCAAGGTGTCATGGTTTTAAAGCAACATTCCTTATGTGATTTTCTGACATTCAACAATTGAACATATGATCCATTCAATCAACATGCAAATCATTCCTAAACTTAATTCTATTTCTTACTTAGCACAATATATCGTACTTGATGGGTTGGTCTCAACCCTAAGAAGTAGCACTGGCAGTGTAATGGAACTAACAGTAAGAAGTAGAAGGTCAGACCGCCTTCTCTTTGTCCTTCAGTGTTCCTAAAATCATAGAATGCAACTTAGTCCGTTGGCTACTTGAATGATGCTATTTATCAAATTTTATGTCTTTATTTTCTTAGATTCTATTTTGCCAAAATAAGTTCTATCATTGAGTCCGAAACGTCGAACAAAATAGGTTTAGGCTTTCGCGGAATTTAATTTGGACATCCGGGTTAAAAGGGGCAAAACTGTCATGTTGCACTTTTGCAGGTTCTCATATCCCGAGACCTCTTTTCACAATTCAGACTCTACCTTTGAGTTCAGAACATTCGAAATAATAAAAATTCACTATTCGTTTATTTTAATCGGGATTCGTTTGATTGTGTTTTGACTCAGGGGCGTTTTGGTAATTTTCAAGGGTTCCACGGGTCTTTTATTTTTTGGAACCTCGTATCGCGTCACAGACCTCACGGTTGGTCTTAGTAGTTTCAAGATAGTAAGAAAACATATATGACTTGTCGTATTTGGATTTCGAACATTTTTTGACTATTTAATTTAATTAAATAATTTTAATTAAGTTAAATCCATTTAATATGACATATGTATATTTAGTGTGCATAAAAATACCGGATGAAATGGGTGGCACGCTGGCCAGCGTGTCACCTCCCTCCCAATAGATACTGCCTTCGAGTCCCACCAGGTGCAGTGCACCTTTTTTATTTTTTATTTTTATTTTATTTAATATGTAATATATATGTTTGGTTCAGGTTATAACCACAAGGGCATGCGTGGCCCAGTGGTTAAGTCTTGGCTTCCTCTCCTTCAGGTCCCCTGTTCGATCCCTCTTAGCCGGGTATCCCACCCCCTTTTCCCCCTTTTTATTTTTCTTTTTTTTTTTTCTTTTTGTTTCCTTTCAATTGTTGGCCCAAAACAGTTTTAAACAAAACGGGCCCATTGGCCTTTTAACAGAACAGGCCCCAAGCCCAATTAACAGGCCCAATTTTCCTTCTAAATTAAAACCAACTAGCCCAGTGGGTTTCAAGCAAAGTAGGTCCAAACCCGGCCCAACCGAAAGCCCTTTTAAAATGAACCAGGCCCAACCACCCCAGGCCCAACTCTCGGCTGTTTGCCCCCACGACAATCCGGTCGTCTTCCCCGGCCAAAATTCTGACCGGTCGCCGGAACCGCGACCAACTCTCACATTTTTCTCACAATTTTAACGTCCGGCTTTGCATGGTTTTTCACGTAGATCACATTTGTAAAGTTTATTTTTAGTTTAACTAGTTAAATCCCCATTAAGCAGCCATGAACCGTAGCTCCGGCCACCTTAAGCCCAGATTCCGGCGAGTTCAAACCTTCATTTTTCCATGGCTTCTCGACCACGGTTTCCCCCCCATTTTGACTCTAATGTTTCCTACGCCCAAGGGGGACACTCCCCCACTAATCCACACAAAGTTTAATATACATGAAATACCAAACCCGTCCCATGGCCGTGACCTGTAAATGCCTCTAACTCCTTCATTTCTTTCTCATTTTAGTTTGTTCTTTTTGTAAAATTTCCTACATCTTATATACTACAAGGCCCTAAACTCAAAGCAATTAATCATGCAAAGAAATGACAAAAAATCAGAACCGAAACCACTCACCACTTTCTCTGGATTTCCGTTCTGGTGCAGGCCCCTCTCTCTTCCCTTCTGTCCGATCTTCTTGGCTTCTCCCTCTCTCTCTTTCTATATCCCTTCTCAATTCCCACGAGCATACACACATATACACTCAATCAACATTCGGAAGTCTCTCTCTCTACTCTCTCTTTCTATATATCTCTCTCTCTCATTTCTCTCTCCTTCTCTCTACCTCAGACCTGTCCCACTCATGGCCTCTGATCTCCCAAACCTACACACCAACCTTACCTACATAAAGAAGGAAATAGACCCCTGCTGCACTCCATGTGTTGGCAGAGATATATATATATATATACACACATATTTACACATATAGGCACACTTTACACCCTACACAAACCCTGAACACACACCACCAACCGCCCCCTTTTTTGACTTCCTTCCCATTTATTTCTTTTCCCTTTTCTTTGCATTCAATGCTTGTAACACCCCGACTCTGTATAATTAATAATTAAATAATTAATTATTAATTAGTACCGGCTTAGGGAATAATTAAGGAAATTAACCTTAATCTCCCGGTGGTCACACTAGACCAATAGAATGACAAAACATGTCCGAGAATAGGGTATAATACCCGAACCTAATTATCCATTAATTAGGTGAAATAATGTCAATTTAACACTGACGGAATTCGAATTAGTTAATCCCGAAAATCTCGAATGATTAATGAATGACACGGAACCTCTGACACTGTAGATAACTGAAATATGAAACTCTCGGAACAAACCGCACCAAAAAGGGAGTTACGGAATGAAAGTTATGAGGCAAACATCAGAAACTGAATTAATGCGCAGCCAAACAGGGCCTTAGCCCAAAATGTGGAAAAATGGCCAAATTGGTGGTCAAGGGGAATTGAACCCTTGACCTATGGAGGGAAAGAATTTTATCCAAAAAATTTATCAGTTGGGCTACCCAGACCTTTGTGCCTATATATACAACTTAATTGTATATATCTCTGAATTGCCCCAACTTGCCACCCAATTGGACCAATGAGATTACATGCAAACCCCATATGATTGGCTTGCATCAGCCCACCTCAGCCCTAGGGTCCCACTGATTCTCTGATGTATACATCTAGAGATGTATATGTATAGGTATGTGTGATATTATATATATAGATATATATGTATATATTACATACAAAAGACTGATATTTGCTAGTTAAAGAGGAGAAAACAGATCTGTTGGGGGGAGAGACCAAGGGAGAGAGAGAGAAAATCCTTGTGAGGTCTTGCATGTGTGGGATCAAGCATGGTGTGTGTATGTGTGTGTCTTCATGGGAGATGCACCAAGGAGGAAGGAAGGCTGAGGAACTGAGATGCACGACTGCACAAGAGCAGCATGCATAAAGCCAAGAGGGGAACAACCACTGTTTGAAAGGTGAGACACCTCAAACTGCTAATTTTTCTGTTTTGATTGTTGGTACTGTATCTGATAGTTTTGGCCTATATAAACTATGCATATAAGCTCCTGTGAGTCTTAGAACTGTTCTAGGACAACTTAGAATGGTCGGAATAGCCTAGAACCCCAAACCTGTAGCAAAACGGCCATGGATGTACCTCGGACAACTGGGTCTGATTTGACCCAAGTTAAACCGAATTTGGTTGGTCAAGACCAAATCTAGACACTGAGAGGGTTCAAAAACCACTGACCCGTGACTCCATTGCTTGAGTTTAGACCCTCAAAACCGAACCTGTGAGTTTCGGCCATGGAACCCAAAATCTGAAATAGGCCCTTAAACTGAAATTTCTAAATGGGATGTTGATCCCCATGGACACACGGTCACAACGAGCCAAGCCACGTGAGGTTTGGTGGAGAAATGAGGCCACGCGACCGAGCTGAAACCCCCATGATAATCGGTTAAACAGAGCTCCACCCGTAATTTCGAGGCACAAAATCGATGCCAAGTTGTTGGTATAACCTGTAGGAATGGTTTGGAACCAAAAACAGCAAAAATATGTACCTCAAATATCACGAAAATGAGAAAATATGAAATCGGGAACTAGGGCAAAACTGGGGGCGAAGATGAAGAAGACGGAGTCGACTCGTCCAACTCGTTTGGGCAGACCGTGTCGACTCATACACGTGGCAACGCATGAGCGTGCCACTGTTTTAATGGAACGACAACGTTCTGGGGGTTAACCGATTTATTTTAAAATCAAATTCCGCCTGTTTGGTCCCTCGGATAAGAAATTAAAATTTGGATTGGGCATAACCTATCCGTGGATGAAGGGGCAATTGAGAATTAACTAGAATATTTAATTCCGGTTCTCTGGCCTAACTGAACCGGTTGGTTCTTGATGGTTTTGGACCGGTTCAACTGATGAACCCTTGAACCCTTGGGTTTGAACCCCTAAATTATGAAATTATGTTTTAACCCCAAATGATTTCTGAAAATTATGGATCTGCCCCAAAAGTTCTGAATATTGCACAGTGGCCCAGATTTTGGGAAAATTATACATTTAAGCCCTTGCCAAATTAATTAAATAATAAAATAATTATTTAATTATTTTATTAATTAGGTAAAATTACGATTTTTCCCCTGGACATTAATCATGTCAAACGGAGTCCAAATAAAGCAAATAAATAGTGTGTTTTCACTATTTCAAGTATTCTGGACTCAATGGTACAGTCCAAATTGGGAAATTATGTACTGAAAAATACAGACACGTAGGTGTAAATTACTGTACTGCCCCTGATGGTACCCGAACCCAACTAAAAATAAAAGACAGCCTATTTTGACTATGTCGGGCATTCCGAACTCAACGGTGAGGTCCGTTTAACGAACCGAAGTCCCGAAAAATACAGACACATAAAGTGTAAATGACCGTACTGCCCCTAATAATTCCTAGGGTCAATTAAACATAACAGATAGTCCAACTTAATTATGTCGGACACTCTGGACCCAATGGTGAGGTCCATTTTATGAACTGACGTGCCGAAAAATATGACACGTGAAATTACCAAATTACCCCTGATACTGTACGAAGCCCAAATGAAGTCCGATTGGGACGAAATTGATAGCGATAGAAGCCCAGATACTGGTGAGACTGTAAACATGATTAAATAATGATTCGGAGTCAGAATCTTACAAAACGTAAAATGACCAAAATACCCCTGAGCACAGTAAGTGCAAAGTAGAGGTCAAATAAAGGTCAAACTGATCTGATAAATTATCATAGGGATAATTATGAACACTGAAGGGCTAAATAAGACTCCGGGACAGTAATGCGTAAAACGAGAAATGACCGATGTGTCTCGATGATCAAAAGCAGATACCAAACGAAGTCCAAAGGACTTAAGAATTTACATATGAGATATATGGGACATTCTGAGGACCACGACAGGGTCCGGGGCAAGAATGACAAAATTACCATTTTGCCCCTATGGTTAAAATAAGAACCTAACTGATACCGATTGGAGTCTAAAAGACGTAGAACTTTATATTTAAGATATAAAGACTATTCGGAGGGCCTTGACAGGGCCCGGGGCAAGAGTGATAAAATGACCGTTTTGCCCCTAAGGCTGAAGAAGTAACTGACTGATAACGATTGAAGTCTAAATGACTTGGGTTATAATCCTGATGACTGCTGAGCCTAATTTAAGAATAAAATAGCCCCGGATGAAACCCGATGAGAGGGCGATAGGCTACTAGGCTACCTTAGGTAAACCGATAGATACCTAAGATGACAAATGAGACCTGAATGGATGAGTTCTGATCTGTATATGATTGATGATTATTGTTCAGGATATACATGGAGATGCCTAACGTATCTGGAGGTTATCGGATTGTTTGCGCAAGGAGATAACCGTAACAGTTTGTGAGTAACCTGGAACTTCTGACTTGGTGTATAAGTACACCGTCTAGTTACTGTATTTTGATTTACTGTACAGTTTTGTATACTGTACTGTCTGAATGCATACTTTTTATACTGCATTACACGTAACATGATTTTGTACTGTCCTGTTCTCCTGTTCAGTTCGGGTCTGTCTTGTTCTGTTGTATGGTCTGTCATGGTTTTATTCTGTACTGTTGCGTCTTGTGAGTAAGCCTGACTCCTGAATTGGTGTATAAGTTCTGTCTAGATACTGTACTTTGAAGCACTTTACTTTTTTGAACGTTATACTGTTTAAAAGAAAAAGCATATATTTAAAGTAGCATATGCCTTGTCCTGATTGATATTGTACCAGTTTGTTCCGTCCTGTTCAGTTCCGATATGACTTGTCCTGATTGATATTGTTTCATTTCTTCCGTCATATTCAGTTCCGATATGACTTGTCCTGATTGATATTGTTTCATTTTGTTCCATCATGTTCAGTTCCGATATGACTTGTCCTGATTGATATTGTTTCGTTTTGTTCCGTCATGTTCAGTTCCGATATGACTTGTCCTGATTGATATTGTTTCATTTTGTCCCGTCATATTCAGTTTCGATATGACTTGTCCTGATTGATATTGTTCATTTTGTTCCGTCATGTTCAGTTCCGATATGACTTGTCCTGATTGATATTGTTTCGTTTTGTTCCATCATGTTCAGTTCCGATATGCCTTGTCCTGATTGATATTGTTTCGTTTTGTTCCGTCATGTTCAGTTCCGATATGACTTGTCCTGATTGATATTGTTTCATTTTGTCCCGTCATATTCAGTTTCGATATGACTTGTCCTGATTGATATTGTTTCATTTTGTTCCGTCATGTTCAGTTCCGATATGACTTGTCCTGATTGATATTGTTTCGTTTTGTTCCATCATGTTCAGTTCCGATATGACTTGTCCTGATTGATATTGTTTCGTTTTGTTCCGTCATGTTCAGTTCCGATATGACTTGTCCTGATTGATATTGTTTCATTTTGTCCCGTCATATTTAGTTTCGATATGACTTGTCCTGATTAATATTGTTTCGTTTGTTTCCGTCATGTTCAGTTCCGATATGACTTGTCCTGATTGATATTGTTTCATTTTGTTCCGTCATATTCAGTTTCGATATGACTTGTCCTGATTGATATTGTTTCGTTTGTTTCCGTCATGTTCAGTTCCGATATGACTTGTCCTGATTGATATTGTTTCGTTTTGTTCCGTCATGTTCAGTTCTGATATGACTTGTCCTGATTGATATTGTTTCGTTTGTTTCCGTCATGTTCAGTTCCGATATGACTTGTCCTGATTGATATTGTTTCGTTTTGTTCCGTCATGTTCAGTTCCGATATGTCTTGTTCTGATTGATGTATTGCTCTGTTTTGTCCCGTTATGATCCGTTTTGTTATGCCTCCGTCCTTGATTATGCCTGTGACTCGAACCGGTGTTTTGTTCTGTCTGATCCCGTTATGTACCGTCCGTTAATAATCTATCTGTCTTGATTGATATATGGTCCAGTTCCGTTATGATTTGTCCGAATTCTTGACTTGGTTTATAAGTTACTGCATAGATACTGTATTTTGATGCACTGTACGGTTTTAAAAGTTAAACTGTCTGAATGCATGTTTTTAAATGCAAACTTTATACTGTATTGTACGCGGCATGATTTTGTCCCGTCCTACTATTATTTTGTTCGGTCTGTCTTGTTCCGTTTTATGGTCTATCTGATTTTGTTCTGCTATGATGTGTCTGACTCTGGGTACCATTCTGTTTATGAGCGGTTTGGCATAAGTAGGCTTGATTACGCGCCTAACTGATATATTATTGATATGCCCTGTTATGTTCCGCTCAGTACTGATCTGTTCTAATATTTGAATTAATTGCCTATACTCTCATTGATATTGGCATCATGCACTGTTTCGTCTGTTCTGATTTGTTGTTCCGTTTAGTTCAGTCCTGCTTTATTCTACTGAAACTGCATTTAAAGTAGATTTATAAAACTGCTATTTCAGAAACAACTGAACTACCCTTGTGCTTTGTAAACAAGAAATGGTTTTGAAACCCATGACAGGAAACCTGTGTTACTCATTGGGCTTTTCGAAGCTCACCCCATTCCCTAACATTTTTCAGGAATGATATCTGTTGGATCTAATGGCACTGATCTGTGGAGACTGGATTACTGAGGATTGAATCTGTTTAATCAGGTGAGTGATGTAATACGACTGACTTGACTGATATGTACTAGATATAGACCTGGCTCATGGATTTAAACGGTACTCTAGAGATTATAGTTCTGCTCTGTTGTTATATGTCGGATTATAGATATGCTCTGAAGTTAGAATTGTTAGCTGTTGGATTTAGACTTGCTCTGTGTGATACATATCCCACGGTGGATACATGAGTTGCATTCCCTTGACAAAAAAAAAGTTTTAAATTCCGCTGCATCTGACCCTACAGTCGGAGTGCAATTCACTGGAAAGTTCAGAAATTGCCTTCGGTTGGTCGCGTGGCGGCTGACTGGCATCACGTCCTCGACATCCGCGTAGGGTGGGGTTCGGGATGTGACAATGCTTGTTTGTATTTTTTGGTTTTCAGGTACATATATATATATATATATATATTATATTACACACACTCACACACAGCAATAGTCCTCACACACATACACGACTGTACTCACATACCAGGCTGTCCACCACCTTTATACATATATATATATGTGTATATACATCTGATTACATGTCCATATATATAATACATGACATTATACACATCTACATACCCACATATACCATACATCACATATGCATACATACACATATCTACACACATATCTTGTAAATAAATAAACAAGTAAATAAAATAATAAAAAAAAAATTATTCCCAAAATTTTGGATCTCTACAGCTACACTCTATTGTTACTGCACTCTCTGTCATTTCCTCATCGCACCTGACCCAAATGCTAGCAAATTGCCTCCAATTTCCTTCAATTCAAACCACAACCTAACACCAACACGCTACTTAAACCAATCCTCACAGCAGAATCCTCCCCTACCACACCGCTACACAAACACAACCATACACATATCCCAGCTTCTAGTAACTTCGCTGCACACCTGTTCAATCTCAATGCCCAAAGATGCAATAGCACAACGACTAAATCGGAGTCGTGCCCATTAGACGCATCAAACGCGATCCTCGCAATACCTGTCTTCAATACCACCATTATCGCCCCCTATCGCAACTCTAGTAGCAGCCACACGTAATTCAGAGCCACAAAATCACAACATCCAACCTGCTCAATCTCAATCTGATGGTCCGACTTAGCCACAGAGATTTCAACCCCGAAATCCAACTCAATGACAAACCATCGCCCTCAGAACCTGGCTGACGTCGCAGATTTGAGGGTATTTGCTTGAGGACCGAGAGAGACGACGATGTGGCAACTCGCGATGACGCCTGGTCTGAGGTTGAGAGAGGAGAGGCGACCGCTGGACAATCACAAAGCAAAAGCTCTGTTCTGGTTTGGGGATTCACTGTGCGACAATCAGAGCTCCTCCCTTCACCGTCTCCCTACTGCACAACCCTCTCTTTGCTCCTCATCATCTTTCGACCGCTTCTTCCTAGAAGCTTCTGGCTGCCATGTCATATATATATATATGTATATCCAGTAGCTTCTATACTGCACCGCCCTCTCTCTAGCAGCACCGATTCTCTCCCTACTTGGTTTAACATCCACACATAGTGCGTATATGGAAGCTTCTGGGTGCTGCTATATCAATCAATATATATATTGTACATGCCTTTAACGGTTCCCACCGACTCTCTCTCTTTCTCCATATTTTTTTTTTTTATAAATATCTAGAAGCTGCCCCTTTTTCTCACGTGTTCAACTGCTCCAAGAAGCTTCCCAAATCACCTATTGTTATATCCATTTTTGGCCACTAGCAGCGGCTGCTCTCTTATGTGTATTTTATATATTCCACGTGCTTCCAGCAGCTTCTACAAGCTGCCCTGTAAACACATCCACATATATATATATATATATATTTAATAGTTTTATTTCAAAAATATTATATTATCATAGACGAATAAAATTACCATAAAGTCGGGGCTCAGTTCACTATTATTTATTTTGCCAACATTGCCTCTCGTTCGTGTCCCATATATTTATTTTATTCGCATAATAAATTTTTCTGTATCAATTCCATTTATCCATTTCGGAACTCGATCGGTTGGGTTAATTAATTTTTCGAGCATTTATTATTTTCAGTGGTCTGGATAAATTTTATATTTCCAAATAATTAATCCAATCATGGTTTACGGTATTTTGGGTTATCCCAAATTATCAATGTTACTGAACCTACTTTTATTAGGTCAGAATATAATCTGAATCATGTCAAATTTTGGGGGTATTACAAGGTTAGCCTAGTATGGCAGAACATTATGATTAAGTGGTACTTGGAGACATTCTGATTGTTGATCATTAGAGATGAGTTTAATTGGCTGAACTGAATCGGTATAACTTCCGCTTTAAGTAATTCATTGATATAGAATGGATGCATTGGAGCATGTACATTGATACTTTAGAGATAATTGGTGACTGATTCTGGACGTGCTCTGATGTATTTGGATAAGTTGTATTTTTAATTTAAAAAGGTTTTAATTTCCACTGCTTTGACCCTACATTTAGAATGAAATTCATTGTAAAGTTCAGAAGTTGCCTTTGGTTGGTCGCAATGTCGGTGGAGAAAACTGGCAAGGTGGCCAACTGGCATCACGGACCCCTATCCTCGTAGGGTGGGTTTCGAGTCGTGACAAAGTGTGCCACATGGGCACATGTGACCATAACCGCCGCAATATATATATATATAATCTATAATTAATTTATTTATTTCATTTATTAAATAAATTAACTTGTAATACCCTGACCCAGATGTGATTGAGCGGGCTACGTAAATCGAGTCGTTAAAGCTTTTTGTTTAATATTGAATAAAATGGAACGATTGGAAATTTAATGATTCTTGAAGTACGAATAGTTTTCGGGCGATGACCGAGCAAACCATGAACGGATACCGAAATATAGAAAACAAAAATGAAGTTGAATTAAATAATAATGAAAAAAAAATGTAAAAGGAAATAAAATAAAACTAAAATAAAAATAAAATAAGAATATAAAATAAATAAATAAGAAAAAAAAAGAAGAAGAAGAAGAAGAAGAAGAAATCATGTTATGGCATATGGAAATAGATATATATATATATATATATGTGTGTGTGTGTTGATGTATCTATATATAAATAGATATGTATATTAAGTGCATTAAGGGGGGGTTACACAAGCAGGAAAAAAAATGAGTTAAAAGGAAGAGGAAAGAAAGGAAACGGATGGAGAATGGGAGGCGCAGGGAAGTGAACGGATGAGGGAGAGAGAGACTGAAGAGTTGGGGGTGTTTTTTTAAAAAGGGGAGGAAGCATGTTAGAGGCATGCGTTGAACCAGAAGGAAACAAAGAAAAAAAAAAAAAAAAAACAGGGGCAGCCCAAGCGGCGGTGGTGCGGCACAGGAGGAAAAACAAGAAATAAGAAAAGAAGGAGAAGCAATAAGAGAAGAAGCAGAAGTGAGTCAGTGGAAGAACTGGGAAGGAAAAAAAAAACAGAGAGGAAGGAAGCTGCGCGTGCAACAGGGGCGTGGTTCAAGGGCGCGCAACCGGAAAAAAAAAAGAAGAAGTAAGAAACTGATTTTTTTTTTAGTTTTTCAAATTTTAGAAGCATGAATATGATTTTTGAATCTTCTAAAGCATGTAAATTGGGTTTTATTGCAAATTGAATCAAGAAAAACTGACCAGGAACGAGTAAGAAAACGAAAATTACAGGGAAAGATTTAAAAATTGGTTTTGCGGTTTTGTTGCATGAAACTCAATTTGAATACTAGGGAATTATGTGTAGAAGGTGTAGGAACATTGTAGGGATCATTTTGTGTTGAATTAGTAAGAGAAAAGGTGGGAAAATGGAGGAGAAAAGGGGCTGCCAGAAAACCGCACAGCCCCGGTGAAGTTACGGTTTTGCTGGTTTTGGGGGCCATCCGGCACCCTCGATCGAAAAACCGAGGGTAGAATTGGGTTGCCCATGACCTGTAGGTATGAACCCCGCTGAAAAACGCAAGAAACCCATCACCGGTGAGTCGCCGTTGACGAATAAGACAACCTGTACGCCGAAAAAGGCTGCTGCGCGGCTGCTATTTCGTGATTTTATTTTGGCCAAACCGAGTCGGGTCTGACCCGACCCACCCATGAAGATGACTGCCCAACACTTGTACTTCATGGGTAAATTTTTAAATTTGAGTTTAGATAGTGTTTGGTTAGAAAGGAGAGCTATCCAATGGTTGGGTTAAACTTGAACAGGAAATGAAAAAAAAAAATAATAACGAGGAATGGAAAATTTGTATGTGCAGTGAATTGAACCTGTGACCAAAGGAAAAAGGGGGAGAAGCTTAGCCACTGTGCCACCAAGGCACATGTGGTTTGTTTGGACTCAAATACGATATGTATTAGCTATATTAATTAATTTAAATAAGTGATTTAAATTAATAAATTTTAAATTTAATTCCGAGGCTTAAATTAGTCGAATGAATAATGAAAACTTACTATTTTGGACCCTCTAAATTTAATGGTGAGGTCCGTTTTACGAGACAGAGTTCCAAAAAAAAAATATAACCGTAGAATGCCAAAATGACCAAAATGCCCCTACGTCGAAGGTGAGTCAAACGGACTCCGATTTAGTTAAGTAAATAGTGAATTTTTATTAATTCAAACCTACTGGACTCAACGGTGAAGTCCAAATTATGAAAACAGAACCCAAAAAGTAGAGACACGTAAATAACCATTTTGCCCTTGGGTAAATTAAGTTTAAAATGGAAATCGTAAAGCATAAATTAGTACGGGAGGTATTTAGAGTAACGAGGCATAAATTCGGTAAATTATATGAAAGCTGAAATGTGTTTATTGATTTATAGGCAAGTCAAAAGGAAAGGAGGAAGTCACGGGATATTAAGACATTGATAAGGTAAGTGGATTCCTATCTTTGATACGTGGTTTCCAAGCCACGATCTTTCCATTACTGCCAACCTTGTACTCATATATGTATTCACTGTTGTTGTTTCCCACCATGGATATTGTTCTACCTGGTGGATGCCTATTGGTTGATGTTGCATGACTGATTCATTTCATTGATGTCTATTTACTGTATGTTATGATGTTCCACTATTTACTGTATGTTATGATGTTCCATGTTTTATCTATTCATATGGAATATTATAGAATCTTGAATTATGTTAAATATCGGGTTTCGTGCTCAGTCACATTACCCATCTGATGCTATCTGATTGACTGGGACCTACGGGTCAATTTATGGGACCTACGGGTCAAAAAGACATATGGCAATTATGGCGTTTTTACGCATTAAGGTTAAAGGGCATTTTATATGCATTTATGTTAATGTGGGGTATGCCGGGCCCCAAAAGACCGAGGGTCTGCCAAACCCTGAACAGAGTAAAGGCATCATCCATGTAAATTGATATAGTTCTATGTTGATTGGTTTGATTCATTGGACTTGATTGTGACCGTTTCATTGAGGCAGTATTTATGTTGATCGTGTTCATTGAGCCTATTCTATATTCATGCTACGTTGATTTCTCTTGACCGTTATTGTACCTTGTCATTTATTAGCCATTGAGGCATTTTACAGTTGGTACCTTGTCATTTATTGGCCATTAAGGCATTTTACAGTTGACTGCAATCATTGTCATGACTGGCTATCATGTTACCTTGACTTGTATTCATTTATGTCATCTCCACCCGTATTGGGGATAGGCTTCTACTTACTGAGTTTGTAGCTCACCCCTTACTAAATTTTTTCAGGTGAGTATCCTATGGAACCACAGTAGGAGATTCAAAGCGTAGGAAGACGGTTAAGGAGCACAGTAGAATACAGTAGTTCTCCCATGCATTCACCACCTAAAACGAGGGTTTATGTTTAAGTTATATTGGTTTACGTTGGATTTGTCAGACTTATTTAGTTTTGAAACAATGATGTATTAAGACTTCCGCACTTTAATGTTATGGTTATATTTCTTATTGTTATCATTGGTAAAAGAATGAAAAAAGTAGGGACGGCTATTGGGTCGGCCCCACGACACGAGATCCGCATAGGGTGGGTTTCGGGTCGTGACATAACTTAATTAAGGAAATTAAGACGTAGTCCAAAAATAGTAAATGAATAGTATTTTTCTTATGTGTCGGACATTCTAAAGCCAATGACGGGTCCGTTTTATGAGACGGGGTCCCGAAAAATAAAGACACGTAAAAGTGTAAAATGACCATTTTGTCCTTTTTAGTACAAATATCCGAATTGAGTTCCGCAAAAGCCTAAACCGAGTTTCTACGACGTTCTGGATTCAATAGTAGAGTCTATTTTAGTAAAAGAGAAACTGTTAGCATAGAGGCATAAAATTTGATGAATAGCATAATTCATGTAGCGATAGACTGAGATGTATTTTATGAATCTGAAGAACACTGAAGGGCAACGAGAACGCAGTCTAGACCTTCTATTTTAGAGACAATAAAAGGTAAGTAAAATCCAATCTCTGCATGTGTTACTTTCCAAGCCATGTTAATAGTTCTTGTATATATTACCTCTTGTATTCTATACATACCAATATTTATTGAGCCATATTGATATTGTCCTATCATGTGGGAAGCATTTATTAATTTCTATATATATCTCAATCATGATTATATACACTTGTGCATAGATTTATTTTTTGTACACTTGTACCTAGGGCCATGAGGGCCAGACAGTTATATTCGAAGCAATCTAGTAACCATAACCTCAAAAACTATCGTTACGTCAGATTGCCTAGAACCAGTTATGATTCCACTATACTCTTCGTGGAAGGTAGCATGATCCCGATATATTATTAGTGCCGGATTTGTGCTCAGTCACAACTCCTTTTGATGCTATTTATGACCCTCGAGTCGAGGTTCCGAGTGGAACATTTGCTACATTGCTATGTAAGGCATAGGACGTAGAGTCACATTGTATACAGAGCAATATTTTAGAGAGCCCGTGTGGAACTAAATATGAGCTCAAGGGGATTTTCGAGCCCCACGAAGGAATCTCTTTTGTTGATATCACTATCATTTATTGTTGATTTTCATAGCTTGATCATGTTATATTATTATGAATGATCATGAGACTTTACAGCTTTCATTTGAGTGCTTACATGTAATACCCCAACCTAAATATCGGGTCATGTGGCATGCATTACGAGGTAACGAATCGTAGTTAAAAATTTACTACAAATAGACCAAGAATCGAAGAGTATTTAAATAAATATATCTATATGCATTATATTATGTGTATGGTACATATATATATATATATGATTATAACATGTATATTATAGTAAATAAATACACACACTAAGTGTGTGTTTGGTATATATGATTTAAAGTATATATATATATATACATACACACATGGAAATAAAAGTATAGATATTATATGAATATGCATGTAGATGAATATGCATATGTGTGTGTAAGATAGTGAAATAGTGTGTGTGAGTGTCAGCTGAGGTATGTGTGTGTGTGGGTGTGTATTAGTGTGTGTAAACATAAAATATATATATAGATATATAACTTACAAAAATATCAACAAAAATTAAATGAAAAGCTGAAAATTGAAAAGTGGAATTAAATGGGTGTAAGAGAAATTGATGAGAATTGAAGGATGAGGGCTGAGGTTGTGTAGAGAGAGTGGAAGAGAGAGAGAGAGAAGGGCGGTGAAAATGGCTATAAGAGCAAGTGCATGCACTACATGTTTGCTCTTTAAGAAAGAAAACAAGAGGAAAGGAACCAAGAAACTAAGGAAAAAAATCAGGGTAGAAAGGAGGAGAATAACACTGTAAACAGGTAAACACAAGATTTACCATGTTTTCTCTCTCTAGAATTTCACATACGTATAAACTGTTTAAGCCTTGATTATGTATATTTGATGTCTAGAATGTGTTTAAACTTATTCAAGCATGAGATTAGGTCTTAAAAATGGTCTGAAACATCAAACCCAAAAGGGACAAGGGTCTAATTGAGGTCTCAATACACCAAACATGGTTTGGCTCACATGACTTCAGACCTGCTTCAAGCAAGGTCCTCTTATGGCCATAAAAATCCTAGTATGCGATCAAAGAAACTAAGTAAAGGCCATAAAAATTGATGTTGCAAGTTTGGGTTTTGAAACCCAACCTCACTAACTTACGTTAAAACCAACATGTGAGAATGAGAGATGAAACCCCATGAAGAAGGGGCTAAAACAAAAGAAATCCCAAGAAGAATGGTCAAGAAATAAACGCAAACAACCGAGTTGCAGGTTTGATTATCAAACCTTCAATCGAACACTTGAGCTCGATTTGAACCCTTAAATGAATGCCAAGATGATCCTTAATATGTCATAAATGGGTAGGAGTAAGAACAATAAGAAATCACTGAGCCAAACTTCACGAAATTGAAAGAAATAGAGTTCGGGATTTAGGGCTACAGTGGTTGGATGGATAGGGATGAGATGAGTTAACTCGCCAACTCATTTCGAGTTAAGCGTGTTGACTCGGACACATGTTTTTAAAAGGGAAGGGCCACCGCATAAATAAAACAATGTCATTGGGCTTAGGGTTTTAAGTTTAAAACCGGAACGGGCTTGTTTGGTTACGCGTTTTGGCTCAATTTAATATCCTATGCGCGTATAAGCTACCATGTTCCGGTTTTTGAGCCTTGTACGTTGTTTGGCCAAGGAAAATCAAGAAAAATAAAGGGGCTGAAGCCCTTAAGACTCTAACGGCAGACCACCCCCAAGAAACCCCTTTCCTTTCCACTTGAACACGCATGTGCATGTGATGTAAATGGACATGAATATGTATATATTATATATGAAATAAAATAAAGAAAATAAAAGGGTGTTGTGCACCCTAGGACTCGAACAGTGGACCAAAGGGATGAAACCAAGTGTGTGAACCAATTTGGACAGGACAATCCTGTGCCAAATATTCGCACAGAAATATATATATTATGTATAATTTCCATTAAATAAAAATAAATTATTTAATTAAAATAAATAATGACAAAATGGCTCGTTGTCCAAATTTAACAAGTTATTAGTGTATTCTTACTATCTTGGACCTCCTGAGTTCAATGGTGAGGTCTGCATCATGAGACAATGTCCCGAAAAATTAAAAACCCGTAAAAATGCCAAATGACCAAAATACCCCTACTGCTACCAAACCCAAATAGAGTTCTACGAAAGCCTAATTTGACTTTCTTCGACGTTCCAGGACTCAATGGTAGAGTCTATTTGACCAAAAGAAGTGTCTATAATAAAGAGACATAAAATTTGATGAATAGCATAAGTCAGGTGACTTAAACTAGAACATTGTCGAAGTATTAAACTAAGGCTCGTATATTGAAATAAAATACGATAGGACACGACATGTAAACATGTGAAGTAAATAAATCAAATTTAAAATTAATGGAGCTACGAGAAGAGTATAGTTAAAATGAAATTAATTCCTAACACGTTAAATGGTGTTTTAGGTTAAAGTACAAGTAAGTTATAATGGAAAAAACACAACAAGACTTCATGGATGAGCTCCTATGGTAACAGAAGGTAAACGCTCGAAAAATCAGGATAGCCAAGACATGCAAAATCATCTCTGTCAGGCCATTCATATATACAACCCTTATAGTCCCAATGGGACGGCTCATGAAAGAGGCAACAGCAAGGAGACTTGCTGAGGCCAAACTAAAGGAAGAAGAGGAAGAACTAAAAAATACAGAGACCTTAAATGACATGCGTCGCAGGTAATGTCTATTATAAATAAATATATATGTATAAGTAAATATACTTAGTATTCAACAGTGAAGCAGATTGAGTTAGTTAAATTCTTAAGGATAAACCTACTCAACCTAAGACTAAGAAAAATTTCAAGTTAATTAAGTACATGTGAGATTTATGAAATCTTCATAAATTATTTTAGGTTAAGAAAAGGCGAGGGGAAGGCACTTTTGTAGAGCCGGCCCAGACATATAAGGTGAGTAACCCTATATTTGAAGTGAAGATTTAACTCCATGGATTTGAAAATGTTTTAAGTTCAAAACATATGAAGTGTTTAAATTCCAAATTCAGTTTTTACATGATTTCAGTTAAATTGCTCTGTTTTTATAACCTATTGTGACATGCTCAGTGATTGGTTTCCACCACAGTTTTCTTTAAAATGTATTTCAGCATGTCTTAGTTAAAATGCAATTCCTATTAAATATTCTAAATTTTCTTATCCCAAGTACACGAAATTTTATCAATAAGTCATGAATACGATATTTTTAAAAGTGCTGATGAAAAGTATCTATTGACATAGTCATGTGAAATGTATTTGAATGCAAGATAAACAGTGCATAAGCACATATACAAGATTTTGGGTTTTCAGAACTCAATTGCCCTGTGAACATAAAGGATTTTGGATTTTTCGGAATTCAATTGCCTTGTAAAATGCCAAGTAGCAGGATCTAATCCCCCAGGCACCAGATATCTTTACGTATAAGTAAAATGAGAGTCTGGTTCGAAACGGATTCCACTAATGAAAGCGATAAGATGTTATGTTTGAAAATGGAAGCAGGTTTTACCCTCATTTTCACTATACATATCTATATGTTTTGAAGTTCATATGTATAATTTTTGCTTGAAAACTCTATATGTTTCAAAGCTACATGTTTTAAGGAATGCATATATTCTGTGTTCAAAGTATACGATCTTTTGGTAGCAAATTGCTTTATAAACTCTCATGTGTTAAACCTCTACCAATTAAAACCCCATGACAAGTACTGGAATTACTCACAAGCTTAGATAAGCTTATCGGATTTTTATCCGATCCCCCCTTTCAGGTGATTGACGGCAGTACTAATTTGAGCATGATGATGATGAGTCTAGCTATCCATGGAAGAAATGTTTAAGTAGTTCTTTTGTTAAGCACTATGAACTTTAAGTATTAACTTTTGTATTAGTAAAGCAGTACACTGTTATATATAAGCCCCACGGGCAATTAGACATGTATTAATTATAAAGTCTTTAAGATTTTTATTATGCTCTGAATGTTAAATCATTTGTACCAATGTGAAGAGTGGCAGTACCGAACAGATGTGCAAAATTTTAAAATAAGAAAAGAAAAATCTTTCACGCTTCCGCAAACACAAGTCGCACTGCATCTGATACCACTGCTTATGTGAGCCTTCGCCCTAAGGTCCCCGGGCCTAAGGGTGGCTAGTCGCGATGTGAGATCCGCACAGGGTGGGTTTCGGGTCGTGACATTACATTTCATTCTGGATATAGCTCATGACTATAGCAGTATGACATTGTTAGCAGAGCAAATTCATTTCATTATCATTTGACTTCTATCATCTGATATTGAGTTATATATTCATTGACTGGCTAGCACTTCTTTATACACTTGTACACATGCATCATTGGGATGAACAGTTGTTAAGAAATTTTATAGTCTCTATTTTGAGAGCCTTATATATATCACATGCATCTTTTGTTTATTTATTTGTTTAAGTCTTCCGCTATTTATACTTTGATAGTTGTTGCATGTTAGTAGCACTGATTGTGTAGCAAGTTGAGACAGTCTGACTCGGTAACAACGTTGGGTAGGGCTCATGATTCGATATCTGCACAGGGTGGGTCTTGGGTCGTGACAACTTGGTATCAGAGCATCCTAGGTTCCACAGTGGTTCATAGGAGCTAGACTAAGGTACTAGAATTACAAATGTCCAAGTAAAGTTAGTAAATAGAAACTGACATGCGATATTAGACTCTTAAATATATGAAATTGACCTCTAATCATTTGCAAAAATGGTGAACACCCGTACCACTACACCCTTAAAGGATGCTACAGCTAACGTATCATGATTAGAGCGATTGGTAGAGAGGCTTATACAGAACGTGCCTCAAAATCAGGCAGGTCCTAGTACTCTAGCTCGACCAGAGCGACAGGCACCACCAGAAGTACAAATAGTATGGTAGGAGAATGATAGAGGTCAGGCTTATCTTTATAAGCAATTTCAGGCACTACGACCATCTACGTTTGACGGTACTAGAGGCCTCACTGCAGCCGAGGAGTGGCGGCTCGAGATGGAGAAGATCTTTGATATTATGACCTATATCAAGGTGCAGAAGGTGGCCTTCACCACTTTTACCTTCAAAGGAGCAGCCTATGAGTGGTGGCTGCTAGAGAAGGCCAGAGAACCTCAAATGATTTGGGAGCGATTTCCGTGATCTTCAATGAGAAGTACTTCTCCCAAGAAGTCAGGGATCAGAGAGTCACAGATTTTCATGTTCTATAACAAGGAAACTCGACAGTAGAGGAGTACCCATGACCCGGGTTAGCACGTATACCAAAGTAGACCAGGTCGGGTAGTGTACTATCAGTTGTAACCAAGCTGTTAAGCTCTATATTTTGATATCACAAGTATTGTATGGTTTTGGAATATAAATAGTGTCAGCTATACAGTCAGTGTCGGGCAATGCCAGAGTAACCCAAAACTATACCTCGTAATACGTGTACGCACGCAAACTGACAAGACCCGAAACTCATCCTCTACGGATCTCGAGTCGTGCACCTGATCTGACATTTCTGCCGAACCAAGGGTTCTTAACTTACTGCACAAACCAGTGCTCTTAACATGCAACAACTTAATTATGAAAGTTTTGAAAAACATTTAATTACAAAAGTTGCATGTCATACATATTGTTCTCAAAATGTGGAATACAAAAATAATTTTCATACGTCTGATCTACCCAAGACGTGGACAACATGGGAGAACCATAAGACTATCTGTACTAAGTATTACACCTGTCTGCAAAAGTATGTCCACTGCTATTGCTAATGCTCCTCTATAGCTTCCTTTCCTGAAAAAATTAGGGAAACAAGGGGTGAGCTAACTAAAGCTCAATAAGTAATTCTCCTTTGCTCTGTCATGTGTACGAGAACATGAAAAGGAATTTTCCACAAGGAAATAGGATAAATGCAGATGTACTAGCCAGTCATAAATAAAGATCTGATCAATGAATGCCAATAGTAGGAATTCAAATAATCAACAATGATAATCAACCTGATAATATACACTGAATTCTGAATGAGTGTCATGAAATCTCATGATCAATATAATGAAGCAATGCGATCAAGTTCCAAGTATCACAACACAAGATAATAATATCAATGAATTTGGGATCCCTGGATAATGGTGGGGCCCGGATACCCCGGTGGCTCACACTCAAGACCGTAGGCCTCGCCGAGTGATCTTGCCCTGAGCTCGTATCCAGTGCGCTTAGGCCTCACTGAATACTGCCGCTTTGAACACGTATCCTGGTGCGCTTAGGCCTTGTCGGGTACGGCTTTGTGCACAATATAAAATAAATAATAATTCCCCCGAAATTTGGACCTGAAGGTCATGTCTAGACCCGAAGGTCATAACTGGCATCGGATGGAGATGTGACTGACTACAAATCCGGTACTTAAGGATATATATCAAGATCATACTATCTTCTATGAAGAATGAAATGAATTCATATATGGTTTAAATATAACTATCTAGCCTTCCCAGACCTGGGTACAAGTGTACAACAAGAACTCAATGCACAAATGTACTACTAATCAAGATATATTCATGTAACATCAACAATGCTTCCCACATGATAGAACAATATCAATGTGGTTCAATCATTTTGAAAATATATAAGGAGTACAACAATAGTGTATGTACAAAAAAGCATGACTTGGCTCGAACCGTAACACATATAGAGATCAGAGATTACTTACCTTCTACCTGTCCTTGAACTAAAATGATTTAGACTGTTTTTCCCTTGTCTTTCTATGTTCCTATAATTCATGAAACATATCTCAGTCTATCATCATTTGTAAGATACTATTCATCAATTTTATGTCTTTATTTAATAAGTTTCTCTTTTCCTAAAATAGGCCCCACCATTGAGTCTGAAACGTCGAAGAAAGTCGGTTTAGGCTTTTACTGATCTTAAATCGGACTCCTGGATTGAAAAGGGCAAAATTGTCTTTTGTACTTTGTAGGTACTTTTATTCCCGGGACCCCTTTTCATAATTTTGACCTCACCGTTGGATTCAGTGGGTCTGAGATAGTAAGAATACCGATATAATTTGCCTTGTTAGGACTATAGGGGTATTTTGGTCATTTTAGGATTTGTTCTGATTGTATTTTAATGTTCAGAGTCCTGACTTATAAAACGGACCTCACCATTGGATCCAGAATGCCCGAGATAATAAAGTTTGACTATTTATTTGCCCCATTTAGACTTCGTTTGACTTAGTTGTGACTTAGGGGTAAAATAGAAATTTTACCTATTTAATAAATTATTTTATTATTTTTCCAGGGGGTTAATTGCATGAATTTTGTAAAAGCTGGGCCATATTATAAATCCGTGAAATAGTGGGGGGTCAAATTATAAATATCACAAATGTCGATCTAAACCAGTTGGTTCAGTTCGAATTTAATTGAACCGGTTTAGGCTTTTGTTGAAACCAACCGGTTTGGGCCGGTTTAACACGTAATGCTGACGTCATGATGACGTCAGCCCTAACATTTTAAAATTAAAACCTTTAAGTAAAACGACGCCGTGTTCGGGCCCCTTTATTCCGGTCGGGTTCTGACCCGACCCATACTTGGATCCGGTTTCGTCTTAACCCCAAATGTCCCACAATATTCTGGTCGTCTTCTCCGGCGGTTCTTCCAGCGCCGGCGTACGGACAGTGAGGTTTTCCTCACTGTTTCTCACGAATTTCATGTCCGTTTTTCAAGATTTTTGCACCAAAACATTTCTGGGACATTGGGCATCATTTTGGGGTTGGTTTAAACCTCAAAATTTACGGTTTTCAATTAGCCCATTTTAGTTTTTCGATCAGGCTATCGTTTCCTCTAGCATGGCCGTTTCTTGGTCGTTTTGGTTAATTTTAACAGGATTTGGAACCCTTGCATCATTTCCTATATATACGTACATGCAGAACTAAAGCTAAACTCAAGTTGGCTTAGACCCATTTTGAAGGTGGTCGGTCATGGAGGTTTTCATATGGCCAGTAGGTTTGGGGCTGTTTCGAAGCCCCATTTTCCTTCCTAACATTTTCTGCACTTCTCACGATCACTCCTAAGTAGTTTAAGCAACGTTTTAATCATGAAGTACAAGAAATCTGAATTATTCCTCTAACCTGTAACTAGGGTTTTCTCCCTCATTCCTTCATGGTTTTCTATGATTTTTGTTGTGTTTGAAACCTCATGTCATACTCTTTAAGGTCCTATGTTCAGATTTTAACTAATCATGGCACAAAAGTTTGAAATAGAATGAATCACTTACTGTATTTTTCTGATTTTCTCTCCCACGATTAGACCTCAACTCTTCTTCCTCCTTCCAGCTTTTCCTCGATTCTTCCCTCTCCTTTCTTCCAGTTCTCTCTCTCGATTTCTTTCCTTTGATTTCCCTTTTCCTGATAGTAGGGAGATTTTGTACCTATATATATATTTACATATATATGTCATATCATGCCCATTCCTTTCTCCCTTCTTTTCCTCTCCTCCTCTCCTTTTCTGACCTGCTCCATACCTTTTCTGATTCCCTACCTTACCTCCCCATACCTATTAGGTTATGTTAGGAGAGATTTGTATTTATTATATATATATGTATATATATACCTAACACTCACACACACACGGCTGTTACAACCCCTTTTTTTTTCTTTTCTTTTCTCTTTTGTTTTATTTTAATAATATATATATATATATATATCTATACTAGCATGTATATATATACTATACTTATACGTATATATGTACATAATTATACGTATGTTGACATATATACTTCTTAATTCATATTTGCACGTGTGCATTTTAATTTTGATGGTTTGCTCGTGTATATGTATACATGCATGCATGCATGCATGGCTGCACGTGTGCACGTATTTCAAGATTGCTTTCTGGATCGCTCATCCTGACCCGGCACTGTTCATACATGGGCAAGATTTCTATTTAGACAATGCAACGCAGTTAATATTTCACAAGATATAAGGTTCAGCAGTTCTAAATACCATTGATATAATGTTGCCCGACCCGACTGCCTTGATATATGTGCCAATCCAGGTCGGGGTATTACATTCTTACCCCCCTTAAAACAAGTTTGTCCTCAAACTTAGCTCGTACTAAGATTGAAATAACTGAGGTACTTAGCTTGCATAACATCCTCTCTTTCCCAAGTAGTTTCTTCCACTCGGTGATTTTTCCATAGGATTTGACTAAAGAGTCGTCTGGTTGTGCAGCATTCGTTTTTGTCTGTCCAGAATTTGCATTGGCTGCTCTGTTTAACTCAATCTTCCTTAACATTTAGTGATTTGAGTTTATTACTGTGTATTACTCATTGTGATGTTTTGGTACGTTTTGGAATATATCATTCCCGTTTTATACTTGGCTTTTCTTAATCTCGAAATTCTCGTGAGATTATAACTTTTGTTAATTGCCTCGGTGACTGTACCAGTCACTGTACACTTTGTACCCTGATAGTAGATACATTTTTGGAATATACCGCTCTTGATCTGAATCTGGTTTCCATTGGCTTTTGGCTTTATGCTTCTGACTTGATAGCAGTTACCTTGTTGAATATAGCAATAATAGAGATAACAATGTGTGGCAGTTTCTTTGTAGAAGACTCTTTCCTTATTCTCTGCTCGACAGATATTAAGGCGGTGGTGAGCTCTAAATAGTAGAGAGTGTTCTAGAGATTCGTGCTCGGATCTGTAGGCTTCATAAGAATGTAGCTTTGATCTATAGGCGTCTGCTCGGCCCTTTAAATTCTGCAGGTCTGTTCTGAATGGCCGAGCACAGGCTGATTTGTAAGCATACGTGTCAAGTGGGGATTTGGCCTGTCATTTTGTGGTATATCAACTACTCCCCCGTAGCCTTAGTTTGAGCTTTAGTGCGTAACTTAGGCTATAGGCTCAAGAAGATTTAAGCGTTTCGTCTTTTTATCTTATAAGATGACGGTTCATCACATCATTTATTACGCACCCTTTGTTTGGGGCTTTCGAGGCCACTCTTTTCCTAAACCATCGCGACGGTTTGGATGTATGACTCTTTGTCTTCTAGGATCAATATATATAGGGGAGAAAGGGGGAGCTTACACGCCCATTCTTCTTATTGTCTATTTCATGTTGTTTCCCTATCAAGGGGAATTGAATTGCTATAGAAGTTACTGTCATTCGGAAGGTGATTGACGATCCTTAGTCTGAGTTGAGTGTGATCAAACTGTGGCTAAGGATAGACCACCCTTTTACCTTGGTTCCGATGGAAAGATTAAAAGAGACGAAGATCTCCTTGTCCATCTTAGCATCCGATAGGGATTTCCCCTCATGGAGGCGGGCCTTCCTTAATTCAATCGAGGCTTAGAGCATTGATGATGAAGATGATAAGTAGATGCCTCCTTCCCTTCTTTCCTTGGCAGAGACCCTTACACAAGCCGACCAAGGTGCGATACTGAATTTGAGGAGAGTGAAGGCGGAGAATGAAGGTGTCGTGAGCCCTGGAGTTATGCTTTTGTATTGGTGCCAGGGCAGGCGGTGATGCAAATTGGGGTTCAGGGTTCCTTCCTTTCAAATGGGAGCCGGTGGCGGCAGTAATGGGGCCTTGGGACCCTAGACCCTTGACTTTTAGAGGAGCTAAAGGAAGAAGGCCATAATGGCATGAAATCGAAATACGCCTTGACCGAAATTATTGTAGCTTTAGACTTGTAGTTTGTTTCTCTGTTGACTTATTCGTTCTGATGTAACTTTTTCGTGGATTATTAATAAAACTGAGTTCCTTTCTTTTTCAACAAACTATGTTCTTCCCGAGCTAGCATATTTTTCTAAGCACTGTTTCCAACTGCTTCTTGTCAATGGTTCCATTTGTATAGATAGATTTTCATAGTATCTGTTCCTTCTCCAAACTGAAATACTTTATGAATTTTGCGAGCTAAGTTGTCTTGGCGATATGTTAAGTTACGGCTGCACGGTAGTGCATGAGTTTGTCGTTGACAAAATCTGAGTTCTTCATTCTCTATTCGGATCAGCTCTGTAGAGAGCATAGTAACCTGCAATAACTTGAGTAAATGTAGTAATAAATATGCTTGCCGAGCCTAGAGACTTGTGCAAATAATTGGATTGAGAATATTTAGGAATCAATTGAGCAAATCAGACTCTTTGTTTTGAATTAGATCTGGAGGTCTGTACATTTGATGGACTAGACCATAAGGTCTGTACATTTGGTGGACCAGACCACGTGGTCTAAACATTTGGTGGACCAGACTAGAAGTCTACATTTGGTGGACCAGACCATGAGGTTTGTACATTTGGTGGACCAGACCATGAAATCTGTACATTTGGCAGACCAGACAATGAGGTCTGTGCATTTGGTGGACCAGACTAGAAGTCTGTACATGTGATGGACCAGACCATGAGGTCTGTACATTTGATGGACCAAACTAGAAGTCTGTACATTTAATGGACCAGACCATGAGGTCTGTACATTTTAATGCACAGACCGCCAAGTCTGATCCATCTTAATGCACAAACTCAGGTTTGGTCCAACTAAATGTACAGACTTTGTGTCTGGTCCAACCAAATGTACAGACCTCGTGTCTGGTCCAACCAAATGTACAGACTTCATGTCTGGTCCAACTAAATGTACAGACTTCGTGTCTGGTCCAACCAAATGTACAGACCTCGTGTCTGGTCCAACCAAATGTACAGACCTCGTGTATGATCCATCAAAATGTACAGACTTCATGTCTGGTCCAACCAAATGTACATACTTCGCATCTGGTCCAACTAAATGTACAGACCTTGTGTCCGGTCCACCTAATGTACAGACCTTTTGTCACATCCCGAACCCCACCCTACGCGGATGTCGAGGACGTGACTGCCAGTTGGTCGCGACGCGACCAACCAAAGGCAAATTCTGAACTTTCCGACGAATTGCACTCCAACTGTAGGGTCAGATGCAGCGGAATTTAAAACTTTTTCTTGGTGTCACGGGAATGCAACTCACTTATCCATCATAAGAATATGTATCACAGAGCAAGACTAATTCCAATCAGTCAACAATTCTAATCTCAGAGCATATCTAAAATCAAGCATATAACAACATAGCAGATCTAATATCTCTAGAGTACCATTTAGTTCCATGAGCCATGTTCCAATATCTAGTGCATGTCAATCAAGTCAGTCGTATCATATTACTTACCTGGATATACGGATTCGATTCACAAGAATGTAAGTCTCTACAAATCAGTGCCATCTGATCCTTATTTGCAATGCCACTTGGCCTATTCACGTCATGTCATAGTACCTTCTAATCCAATGGAGGTAATTCCTGAAAAATGTCAGAATAATGGGGTGAGCTTAAATAAGCCCAGTGAGTAACACAGATTCCCTATCATGGGTTTCAAAACCAGTCCTTGCTTCCAAGGCACGTGGATAATTTAATCATTTCAAAATAACCATTTTCTAAATCCATTTCATAAGCAGTCTAGTACAATGGAACAAGATTGCACAAACAGTACAAACGAATCGGAACATAACATAACCAATTGAACAAAAACAATAACCATTTCCAATATATCGTTCAAGACACAGACACTTCATTAACGGAACGAATCACAGCTGAGACTGAGTGGGAACAATAAGTCAATCAAGACAGAGACATATCATCGACGGCTAAAACATAGCGGATCTGAACAAGGCATCAATCAAGACGAAGGCATACCTTCAATAGCTAGAACATAACGGAACTGAACAAAAACAATATACTAATCAAGACACAAGCACATCATGAACGGAATGAAACATAACGGAGCTGAGTAGAAACGATATAACAATCAAGTCGGAGACATATCACTAGCGGAACGAATCATGACCGAACTGAACAACGTTTTAATCAAGACAGGGGCATGTCATTACGGGTAGAACATAACGGAACTGAACAATACATCAATCCAAACAGACCTATTATCGACCGGCGGTACACAATGGAATCGAACGTATCAATCAGGGACATAGACATAGCATTAACGGATAACACATAACCGAACTGAACGGAATTCCTAATTCAAAGGACACAATCACATCGTGTGAAATGTAGTGCAAGGGGCCTACATTAAGTACGTACATTTAAACAATATAGTATTTAGACAGTATACTATACAAGTAGTACGGTACGACAAAATATCGTTCTTTGCCTATATCACATGGTTAGTTTAATCATTTCGGGAATAATGGTTCAATACATCCATTTATCTCAACAGTTCAAAACAGGCAAAACAGTACGGGATGCTAGCACAGGGATCAGGAATATAGTCAATTATTTAAAAAGACTAAAACCATGTCATAAGTGATATAGTACGAAAAGGCATGCATTTAAATAATTGCACTTAAATAATTGTATTCAAAACAGATCAATAAATCAAAGGACAGTATCAAACAGTGTCAGAAGTTACTCACAAACTTTTAGGTTTATCTCCTTGCGCAAATAATCTGACAACCTCCAAACATTGTTTCAGGTACATCCTTGTACATCCTGAATAATCATCATTAATCATAGATAGATCAGAATTCATCCATTCAGGTCTTATTCGTCATCTTAGGTGTCTATCGGATTACCTAAGATAGCCTAGTAGCCTATCGCCCTTCCATTGGGTCTCACCCGAGGCTATTTCATTCTTTAATTAGGCTTAGCAATTATTAGGATTATATCCTAAGTCATTTAGACTTCAATTGTTATCAGTCAGGCACTCATTCAACCTTAGGGGCAAAATGGTAATTTTATCATTCTTGTCCCGGACCCTGTCGTGGTCTTCGGAATAGTCTTTATATCTTAAGTACAAAGTTCTACGTCCTTTGGACTCCAATCGGTATTAGTTAGGTTCTCATTTTAACCATAGGGGTAAAATGGTAATTTTGCCATTCTTATCCCGGACCCTGTTATGGTCCTCACAATATCCCATATATCGTATATATGAAGTTTTAAGTCTTTTAGACTTTAATCGGTATCAGTTGGGTACTTTTTTAGTCTTAGGGGCAAAATGGTAATTTTGTCATTTTTGCCCGGGACCCTATCATGGTCCTCAGAACGTCCCATATATCTCATGTATAAATTTGTAAGTCCTTTGGACTTCATTTGGTATCTGCTTTAGATCGTCGGGACACATCGGTCATTTCTCGTTTTACGCGTTGACTGTCTCGGAGTCTTATTTAGCCTTTCAGTGTTCATAATTATGCCTATGATAATTTATCATATCAGTTTGACCTTTATTCGACCTCTACTTTGCACTTACAGTGCTCAGGGGTATTTTGGTCATTTTACGTTTTGTGTAATTCTGACCCTGATTCGTCATCTAATCAAGTATACAGTCTCACCAGTGTTCGGGTTCCTATCGGTATCAGTTTCGTCCCAATCGGACTTTGTTTAGGTCTCGTACGGTATCAGGGGTAATTTGGTAATTTTATGCGTCGTATTTTTCGGCACGTCAGTTCATAAAATGGACCTCACCATTGGGTCCAGAGTGTCCAACATAGTGAAATTGGACTATCTGTTATGTTTAATCGGCTTTGGGTATCATTAAGGGCAATTCGGTCATTTATACCTACGTGTCTGTATTTTTCGGGACCTCGGTTCATTAAACGGACCTCACCGTTGAGTTCAGAATGCCCGAGATAGTCAAAATAGACTGTCTTTTATTTTTATTTGGGTCTGGGTACCATTAGGGGCAGTTCGGTCATTTATACCTACGTGTCTGTATTTTTCGGGACCTCGGTTCATTAAACGGACCTCACCGTTGAGTTCAGAATGCCCGAGATAGTCAAAATAGACTGTCTTTTATTTTTATTTGGGTCTGGGTACCATTAGGGGCAGTTCGGTCATTTATCACTTACGGGCCTGTATTTTTCGGGACTGTATTTCCAAAATCGGACTGTACCATTGAGTCCAGAATGCTTGAAATAGTGAAAATACACTATTTATTTAATTTATTTGGACTCCGTTTGACATATTTAATGTCTAGGGGTAAAATTGTAATTTTACCTAATTAATAAATAATTAAATAATTATTTTATTATTTAATTAATTTATTCAGGGCTTAAATGAAGAAATTTTCCAAAGTCTGGGCCACTGTGTAATTCTTTAAAACAGTTGGGGACAAATCCGTAATTTCAGGAAACTTCAGGGGTCAAAATATAATTACATAATTTAGGGGTTCAAACCCCTTGGTTTTAGGGTTCAAAAGTTGAACCAGTCCAAAACTCTAGTGAACCAACCGGTTCTGTGACCTTCAGAAAACCGGAATCCAATATTCTGGTTAACCCCAATTTGGCCCTTATCCTCGGTTAGTTTATTCCAAATTCCCAAATTTTAATTTTTAAAACCCGTAACCAAACAGGCTGAATTCAATTTCAAATTTTTAAAATAAAACGGTTTACACCAAAACGGTACCATTCTATTAATTCGGTGGCATCACTCGTGGACAGACACGTGTCCGAGTCGGTTCAGTGGGCTTAGGCGTGTTGGACGAGTCGACTCGGTCGACTCGTCGTCTTCTTCACCAACCAGTGTACTGTTGCCCTAATTTCTGTAACCTATCCCTCCAATTTCGTGAGTTTTAACCCACTGATTTCCTCTGCCATTTCTTCTATAGGGTTTCCAAGGCATCAAAGAGCAGTTTTGCATCGATCTAAGTCCCTGATTTGGACTCACAGTCACGGTTTGGAAAAACGATAATGAGACCTGCAACTCTATGGCAAACACTCATTTTGTCACCATTTTGAACGCGGTTTGTTGCTACAAGATCCCTATGACATGTAGTTTCATTCCCCAATCACGAAAATCAGTTTAACACACTCTAACCAAAAATGGCATTTGAAGACCGAACCTGCAACTAGCTTTTTGAGGGTGTTGCATGAGGCTTTAGGGTCGTGGATGGTGATTTTTGAACACCTACTGGGGTCTAGTGTAAGGCTCGGTTGGCCAAACTTGGTTTGGTCTCGGTCGTTTCAGACCTGCTACAGGGAAGCTCTATCCATGGCGGTTTCACTCACGGGTTGGGGTTCTAGGCCATTCCGACCCTTCTCAGTTGTTCTAGAGCAATCCTAGGCCTCTCAGTAGTGCATACATATAGTTTATATGGCTCAAACTATCAAAATAGTAACAAAATCCAAACAGAAAGATTTTCAGTTTAGGGATTTTACTTGGTTCAGGCCACTGCTCCTATATAGCTCAGTTCTGAACCCCTTGGTTGCCACAGTTTAGTCATGCCCCCCGAATCCTCTCTTCCTTTGGTGCATCACATTGAAGACATACACACACTCTTGCATGCACATACTTTGGTCTCACACATGGATTTTCTCTAGCAGGTTCTTTCTCTCTCTAGACAATCAGTCTCACGGCCACATGCAAACCTTCAGCTTTGTCACTCTCTCCATTTCTGATCTACACCCAAGACCTCTTTTTGTAACCCAAGTAAATCACCAATTTTTTATGCATAAGGTATATACACTTATGCATATATATCACTATATGTAGGTAGGTCAATGAGGTGATTGGGAATCAGAGAATGGAGTAGCTGGTGGGAGATGATGTAATCCATCATTTGGGGTTTGCATGTAACCTCATTGGTTGCTTTGGGTGGCAAGTTGGGGCAATTCAGAGATATATACAATTAAGTTGTATATATAGGCACAAAGGTGCTGGATGGCCACCTGGTTAAGTTTTTGGGTGAGATTCATTCCTTCCATAGGTCAAGGGTTCAATTCCCCTTGACCACCAATTTGGCCATTTTTCCACATTTTGGGCTAAGGCCCTGTTTGGTTGCACGTTAATTCAGTTTCTGATGTTTGCCTCATAACTTTCATTCCGTAACTCCTTTTTCGATGCGGTTTGTTCCGAGAGTTTCATATTTCAGTTATCTACAGTGTCAGAGGTTCCGTGTCATTTATTAGTCATTCGGGATTTCCGTGGTTAATTAATTCGAATTCCGTCAGTGTTAAATTGATACTATTTCACCTAATTAGTTGGTAATTAGGTTCAGGTATTATACCCTATTCCCGAACATGTTTAATCATTCTATTGGTCTAGTGTGACCACCGGGAGATTAAGGTTAATTCCCTTGATTATTCTCTGAGCCGGTATTAATTAATAATTAATATTTAATTATTTATTTCACGGGATCGGGGTGTTACACCTTTTGGTCTGGTACATTTTTCTCACTCTACTGACCTTTATAAAAACCTTGTTTTATTTCCAAGTGTTGCAGGACAGTATATTGTGAATCATCAAGTATGTGTGACTCTTTAGAAAATCCTAATCTCAACTCTGCACAGATCTCACAAAACTAAGGCTCGGGGGGGGGGGGGGGGAGTAACTGATGAGCCATAAAACGACACCTTCAGATCTGGACAGCAAAGTTGTCCTCCAAAGCTGCTGCCTCCATTACATAACTTCAGAGCTACCTACAGAGCAGCTGAGCTACCTTTAGAGCAGTTAAGCTGCCTACTAGCAGAGCATCCTTCAGAGCAGAGCTGCCTCTAGAGCAGTTGCCAACAGAGTTGCCTCCAGAGCAGCTACTAGCAGAGCTGCCTCTAGAGCACTGGCTCTAGAGCTTCATCCTCTAGAACTGTTTGCCTCCAGAGCACTAGCTCCAGAGCTTGATCCTCCAGAGCTGTCTGTCTCTAGAGCAATGGCTCTTCCAAAGCTAACCTCTAGATCTAGCTTCTCCAGAGCTGGACAGCAAAGCTGTCCTCCAGAACTGGCCTCTAGAGCAGAAGGCGTTCCGAACTGATCACCGTCTTCCATAGACTTCCAACCTCAGAATAAAGAATATATCTTGGAGCGCAAGTCTTTCAGATAGGAAAGAAATCCTACCCCAATCAGGGAAGATTATCACATATCTTTTAACCTTTTCAAACAAGAAAGGAATTCTATTCAAAATAAGAAACTGCTAAAATCAATGGCTCTCAACCCTATAAATAAAGGAGCCAGGTATGCTCAAAGGGACATTGAATCTCACATTCGATCACATACACAATCATTCTCTTTTACACCTATTCTTTATGTTTTATATTTTATTCCCTCTTTATTGACTTGATCGTCAGAGGGTCCTCTTTTTCTTTTTTGTAGGTCCCTCTTGCTGAAACGTCGAATCGACTGGTGCTGTTTTTTGTAGCATCACATACGTATATATGTATAGACCACGAAAAATGAGTGTATGTATACGTGCTTAAAAGTTAGTATATACACATACATTTGAGTATATATATAGGTATAAAATATGTGTGTATATATATATATATATATACATAATGTAGTATATATATATATACATGTATTAGTATATAAGGAATAAAAGAAAATAAAAGAAAGAAAAAGAAAATGAAAGAAGTAGCATGCCAAGAGCATGTATGCAAGTAGGATATTTTGTGTGTTTGTTGGTTGGTATATTAGTGTGTGTGTGTGTGTGTTAGTGCGTGTAATTATATAATATGTATATAAGTAACAAAATATCATCAAGTGTATTGAATGCAAAGCTGCAAAGTTGAAAATGGTAAAAAATAAGAATTTAATAGAAACAGAGAGGAAGTCAAGAAATGCTGCATCAAGAGAGAGAGAGAGAGAGATTGAGTCAGTTTCTTGGCTATTTATGTGTATATGTGCGTAGGGAGAAAATCAGAAAGGAAAGAGTGGTTGGGAAGCTGTGATTGTGAAGGTAATTCAGGAGCAAGCCAAAAAGGAAACAAGAGAAGAAGAAGAGACTTGCACCAAAGAAATCAGAAAAAATTAGGTGAGTAGTTAAGTTCAATTTTTATGATTCAGAGCATGAAACTAGATTATATTGTTAGGACCTAAAATCGCATGGAATATAGAGTGATTAGGAAAAAGAATCAAGTTAAATAGTTAAAAAATGAAGGAATAAGACCCAGTTGTAGGTTCCATGATAGTTTCGGGTTGGTCAAAATATTGTGCGTGAAACTTAACTTAAAGAGTGGGAAATTGTTTATACTAAGTGTAGGAAAATATTTGAAAAAGATTGGAATCGAAATAGTAGGAGAATTAGCCTAAAACTTGCTCACTGAAAAATTTATTTCCCTACTAAAAGCCACTGTTTGAGAGTCTGTGATAGCTTAAATCAGAAAATGAAATTAGAAATGAAAAACCCATCAAAAATAGAAGAGAAACACGTTGGATTTGTGCAAAAATCTGATCGGAACAGTATGCCGTCACCAAAAAGGATGACGGAACCCTACCGGCGTATTGCCAAAGAAGAAGAAGACTGTTTGGGCTTGGGTTCGGGTCATGGGTCGGATCCGGGTCGGGACCCGACCGAAATAGAAATGGATATATCAAAGTGGCACAGTATTGATTTAAGTTAAAAGGTTTTTAAAATGGAAATGGGAGTGTTTGGATATAGATTTAGTAAATTAAAATTGATTTCAAATAGGAATAGGGATATCCTATCCCTGTTCCGAAAATATCTATTGTTTGGTTAACTTTAGTTAGGAAAGGATTTTCTGAAATTGCATTTAGACCCAGAAGTTATGAGAATTGTACTTGGGCCCTAAAATCTTAGTTATTATGAATGGGCCCACAGAATAAAATAATTAATTAATTAAATATTATTTTAATTAATTAAAAAATAAATAAAATTATCAAAATGCCCCTAAGTCAAAAAGTTGTCAAACGAACTCCGATTTCAATAAAAGAATAGTGAATTTTTATTATTTCGAGCATTCCGGACTCAACCGTGGAGTCCGATTTGAGAAAAGAGGTCTCAAGAAGTAAGAACCCATAAAAGTGCAAAATGACCGTTTTGCCCTTTTTAGTACCGAAATTCCAATTGAATTCCGCGAAAGCCTAAACCGACTTTGTTCGACATTCCGGATTCAATAGTAGAGTCTATTCAAGTAAAAGATATATCAATAGTAAAAGCATATAAAATTTGATGAATAGTATGAGTTATATATATATATATATATATAGACTAAGATGAGTTTCTTAAATCATAGGAACACCAAGAAAAAAGGAGAAAGCGGTTTGACCTTCTAGACAAATACAGAAAAAGGTAAGTAATCTCTCATCTCTGCATGTGTTACATTCCCAGACATGTCAGCTGTTTTTCTTATATTACCTATTGTATTCCATACATGCCAGACATTTATTGAGTCCACACTGATATTGCTCTATCTTGTGGAAAGTGTTTATTGACTATTATATATCTTGATCATGATTTTTGTACACTTTGTACATAGGCCTCAAGGGGCAAGATTTATGATCTCAGCAGCCCAGCTTACATTGGCCTATTAAGGCAACAATTTCATTCTCGCTGCTGAGAACAGTGTTATTGCATTTACTTTTCATGGGATTTAGTATGATCTTGATATATTATATTCTGCCGAATTTGTGCTCAGTCACAAACTCCATTTGATGCCTACTAGACGTACAGGTCAAGAAAATGGAATAAAAAGTGGCAATTAAAATGGAAATTAAAGTGGGATCTACGAGGCGAGTACTGAACCGACAGATTAGTGCTTGGTTGAGAGATTGAGAAAAAAGGGAATAAAATGAATTAAGGGGTATGCCGGGCCCCAAGTTAAAGTGCATCCACATTATTGTTATCAGTATCTATTATTGGTTATCATAGCTTGATCATGTTATACCATTATGAATGATCATGAGATTTCACAAGCTTTTATTTGAGTGCGTATGATTATACTTGAGACAGCTCATGACTGTAGCAGTATGATTATATTATTAGACAGATTTCATTGCTTTATCATTTGAATTTCTATCATCTGATATTGAGTTCTATATTCATTAACTCGTTAGCACATCTACATTTATCCTAGTTCTTTTATGGATAATGTTTTCTATATTCTTGTACACATATGAAAACCAAGGAGAATCACTTACTGAGCTTAAGTTAGCTCACCCCAAACTTACCAAACATTTTAGGAAAGGAAGTTGTAGAAGAGCAGTAGCAGTAGCAGTAGCAGTAGCAGTCAGCTAGATAGCAGTGGACATTTCCTTTAAAGTTGCAGTGTAATATTTAGTACAGATAGTCTTGTAGCTCTCCCATGTTATCCACGTCTTGGGGATGAACAGTTGTATTAAGAAATTTTAAATTCTGCATATTTGAGAACATTATATAAATCACATACAGCTTTTATTTATTTAATTGTTTAAGTCTTTCGCTATTTAGTTGTTGCATGTTAGTAGCACTGATTGTGTAGCAAGTTGAGACCTTTTGTCACGACCCGAAACCCACCCTGTGCGGATTAAGGGAATCGCGACCGCCGCCCTTCGGCCTAAGGGCCTTAGGGCAAGGCTCACATAAGCAGCGGTATCGAATAGATGTGCGACCTTTGGTTGCGGAAGCATGAAAAAAACTTTTTCTTTTCTTTTTAATTATCTGTCGCACATCCGCCCGGTACTGCCGCTCTTCATAGCTGTACATATGATAATAAAATCAGAGCATACTAAAATTTAAAGTTTTATTTACATTACATATCCGGTTGCCTCTTGGCTTAAGTACATACTTTCCAAAATCTATTACATCAAAATTTGACCTCCACAGGTCCTAGTATTTCTAACAGTCCTCAATAAAAATGGAGCTGTTGATCAACTACGGGTCCTAGTACATCAACCCTGATCCCAATGGAGCTGCCAAACGTCAATCCTCAAAAGGGCAAGACTCCTATTCATCATCAATACCTGAAAAAATGTTAGGGAATGGGGTAAGCTTCGAGAAGCTCAATGAGTAATTCCTGCATCTGTCATGGGTTTTCAATTGGTAGTGGTTTCGCACATGAGAGTTTATAAAATACTCACTACCAACTGTTCATACATTTGAACATAGAGTACATGCACTTTTCATAAGGATAGCTTTGAAACATTTAAAGTATTCAAGCTAAATAAACATTTCTTCAAATAGAGTATATGCATTTCAAACATATAAACATGCATAAATTAAATGAGGGTTCAAAATATAGAACCGTTGCAGAGTGAAAATGGGGGTAAAAACCTGCTTCCATTTCTAAAACGTTACTTTCAAATATCTAAACATTGCATAGTGAAAATAGGGGTAAAAACCTGCTTCCATTTTCAGAAAACGTTTGTCATCTTTTCTCTTTGATTAATTGGAATCCGTTTCGAACCAGACTCCCACTTTACTTTTCGTGTAGATATCTCATTGCCTGTGGGATTAGATCCTGCTACTAGGCATTCCACATGACAGGTCAAGTAAGTTCCGAAGAAACCCAAAATCCTGACTATGTGGCATTTCACATGACAGGTCAATTGAGTTCCGAAGAAACCCAAAATATTGACTATGTGATTATTATTATCTTGCAAAACATTTGTTATATGGCTTCTTTAAATAAATACTTTTCAAGAGTATTTAAAGTATGATGTTCATGACTTCACAATAAAATCTTCAAATATTATAACAAGAAACTCCAGAATATGTAGACATGCTAAATACTTTTAAAAAAGACAGTAATAGAAATCATTCATTGAGTATGTCACAATACGATTCATATGAACGAAATATTTAAAACAGGAATCATGAAATAGGGAATTTAACATTCAATGCTTCAGACATTTTGAAGTTTAAAACATCTTCAAATCCGTGGAATTAAATCTCCATTTCAAATGCAAGATTACTCACCTTAATCTTTAAAGTTGATGCTAATATTGTCCAGCCTTTCCTTTCTCTTTCGAAGTTCCTAAACCATACATAAATAATCTATTAACTTAAAAAGTACTTCAAATATCTCCTATTGATGTTCATATTTTATGTTTAGAGTCCCAACTTTTAACCTAAGCACTAACTTCTTAACGTATCCTCTTCTAATAGCTTTCCTAAATTTAAAAGTTTAATTTTATACTTTAAGTATTTACGTGTCATATTTTTCCATACTTCATTTCATGACACGGATCTCACTGTTGAATCCGGAACGTCGAAGAAAGTCAATTTAGACCTTCTCGGTTTTTAATTTTGGCTTTGGACATGTTAGGGGCAATTTGATAATTTTTACTTTAACGTGTCCTAATTTTTTGGAGTCCTGTCTCATGAAACGGACCACACCATTGAGTCCAGAACGTCCAAAATAGTCAAAATCTACTATTCATTTACTTTATTCGGACTCCGTTTGACTTGTTTGAGGACTAGGGGCAATTCTGAAATTTTTATTATTTAAATATTATTAAATTAATATTAATTTATTTTAGCTTGGGCCACAGTGGAATTCATAGAAGTTTTGGGGTCAAATTACAATTTCCCTAACTTTCGGACTGAACCAGTGGGTTCAGTTGCATTGGAACTGAACCGGTCTGGTTTTGACTGAACCAGTCGGTTCAATTTGGTTAAATGAGAAATGCTGACGTCATGATGATGTCAGCCCTTCAATTTAATTTAAATATCTCTTTAATGAAATGACATAGTTCTGGGTAACCCGAACCCCTTTATTTAAACATCGGGTCAGGACCCGACCCGAGGTCCGACCCGTGACCCGAACTGTACATCGTCTTCCCCACCGTTTCACCCCTACTATAGCCCTAAATTTCTGGGTTTTATTACTTCAATTTCGTAGACTACTCACGCACTGATCTCCTCTGTTATTGTTTGTAAATGATTTCTAATACATCAAAGGATAGTTTAGGATCAGTTTGGGTTCCTAACTTGAACCCTTAGACGTGATTTGGAAAAATGATAATCAAACTCCGATTAACCTGCAACTTGACAATAAACCTTCATCTCTCAACCATTTTTAGTGTGATTTGTTGCTATGCGATCCTTACAGTATGGAGGTTTGATTTCTATTTTTAAAAATGAGTTTAGAACTCTAAAACTGAAAGTTAGATTTTGAGACCGAGACCTGCAACTAACTGTTTGGGGTCTGTTCCTTTAGGTTTGAGGTCGCGGGCTAGTTTTTTAGGACTCCTAATGAGGTCTAGTTTAAGGCCCAAAACACCAATCTAGGTTTTGTTCAACCTCAATCAGACCTGGTGTTCTAAGGTCCATCAATGGAGGTCAGTCTCGGTTCTCATGGTTTTGGGCCATTTCGATACTTCTAACCCTCATAGTATACATAATACAGTTCCTAGAATCGATATCAATGCATGCATGCAGTCTATACCCTCAGTAATCCATCAAAACAGCCTCAAAATTCAAAAACAAGAAATGAAGAAAATTTGAAATTTACCTCCTAACAGTGACCCTCTCTCTGCTATAAGCCGATTCAGAGTTCCCTCGGTCGCTTCAGGTATGCCCGGTGCCTCCTTCACGTACACACAATGCACACACTCACAGATATACACACTTTTCTCTTTGAATATCAAGTTTTTCACTATCTCTCTCTCTCTCTAAAATTTCTCCCAAGGTTCACCAATCTGATTTATATATGTGTATGGCAGTACACAGTTTGCTTAAGTTGGTTGTCTTTAAAACCATGGTTTGGGGCTTGCATGAAAGCTAGTTGGTGGATGGGGGTGTAATGAAATTGTAATATCCCGACCCGGGATACCGGGTCATATGACACGTATTACGAGATTATGAAAATTTGTGTGAAGAGTTTTACACTCAAAAGGATAATTAATTAATGAAATTATTAATTAATTAAATTTATGAAATAATTATTTTTATTACAAAATTAATATTTAAATGCACCATTGCATTACATGGAAAGTCTATCATGTATGTATAAGTATATATGTAATCCAATGTGTATGTATGTATGTATATAATTAAATCAAATATATATAAGTAAAAATATCTAAAAGAGTGTGTGAACAGTGCAGTGTGTGTGTGTGTGTCGGTTGTGTTGTGTGTGTGTGTTGTATTATATATATATATATATATATATTATATACAAAATATCATGCAACATTAATGTAAAGCAACAAGAGGAAAAGAGAAATTTATGAGATGGGATGGCAGCCGAAATGGGGGACTGAAATGGGGTGAGTCATGTAGAGAGAGAGAGAGAGAGAGAATGGAGGAGTGAGAGAGGTCGGCTACTTTTTCTGTAAAACCAAAACATGCAAGCATGTTTGTTCTCCTACGAAATAAACCAAAAGAGGGAGAAGCTGAGGAGAAAAAGCAGAAGGATCAGAAGTGGGAAGAGGAGGAAACAGTATAGAAAAAGGTAAAACCTATAAAACAATTAAAATTCTCTCTCTAGACGTTATGATTTAATATGAACTGTTTATGATTTTTTTTTTATACGTATGATGTGTTATATGTGTTTAAGACTTGAACAAGCATGAAATTAGAACGTGGAACCAGTTAAAAGCATGAAACCCATAAGCAGCCGCCATTAAAGACCTTGCTTGAAGCAGGTCTAAAATCATGTGAACAAAACCTCGTTTGGTTTATCAAAACCTAAACTAGACTCCAAGAGTGTTCTGAAAACACTAGACCGCGATCGAAAATCACAAGAAATGGCCCCCATACGATGAGTTGCAGGTTTTGGTTTTTACAACCAACCTTTTAAACTCGCGTCAAAACTGATATTTACGAATGAAAAACTCAACCCTATGATATATAGGTCACGACAGGACAAACCCTATGGGTTTTGGTTCAAAAATGAACCTGAACAACCGACTTACAGGTCCGATTATTAAGGTTGAAAACCGAAACAAAGAGTTCATTTTGAACTCCCAACTTAATGCCAAATCAGTTGGTTATGTCTTAGGAATGATTTGGGACCAAAACAGGGGGATTTGGTTGAGTGGGAAGTCACGAAAATGGAAGGAATGGAATTCAGGGAATTAGGGTTACAGTGGATTCAAAGTGGGGAAGACGACGAGTCAACTCGTCACTCGGTTTAAAAACGGGTGGGTTAACTCGGACGCGTGGCAGCCTCTGGGCTTGCCACCGATTAAATGGAACGACGGCGTTTCATCCCTGTTTTAAAATTCTAATATGCTAGGGCTGACGTCATCGTGATGTTAGCAACACGCACAAAATCGGATAAACCGGTTGGTTTGCAACTGAACCGGACCGGTTCACTTAAGACCTGACCGAACCCATTGGTTTTATAATTTAATTAAAAATTAAATAAACCAATACTTTTAGTATTTACGGATTGGGCCCAACTGTTTTAAAAAATTCTACTGTGGCCCTATTGATGGAAAAATTATGCAATTAAACCCCTAGAAAAATAATTAAATAATTAAATAATTAATTTAATTATTTAATAAATAAAGTAAAATGACTATTTTGCCCCTGAATCCTAAATGAGGCAAATAAAGTCCAAATCAAACACATGAATAGTGTATTTTTACTATTTCAAACATTCTGAGATCAATGGTAAGGTCCGTTTTACGAGACAGAGCCTGAAAAATAAAGACACGTAAAGGAAGTAAATGACCAAAATACCCCTTGACCAAAATTAACAAGCTATTAGTGTATTCTTACTATCTCGGACCTTCTGAGTCCAATGGTGAGATCCACGACACGAGACGGGGTCCCGAACATAGAGACACGTAAGGGGGTAAAAAGACCAAAATACCCCTAGTACCCCGAAAGCCAAAATGAAACCAGAGAAGGTCTAAACTTTCTTTGACATCCCGGACTCAATAATGAAGTCCAAATTATGAAACGAAGTACGAAAAAATATGACACGTAAAACGATAAATGACCATTTTGCCCTTTTACATATAAAAGCCCGAATTAAATTCTAAGAAAGACCAAACCAACTTTCTTCGACGCTCTGGACTCAATAATAGAGTCTATTCGACCAAAAGAAGTGTCTAAAATAAAAGGACATAAAATTTGATGAATAGCATCTGCCAGATGACTATAAATTAAAGTAATGCCAAAGTACTAATACTAAGGCGTGTACGAGAAATGAAATACGAGAAGACACGACACATAAACATGTCAAATAAATAACTTTAATTCAAAGTTAATGGAGCTACCAGAAGAGTATAAATTGAAATAAATTCAATTTCTAACACATTAAATTGTGTCATAGGTTAAGAATACGAGTTAAGTTAAATACATATGAAACTATGAAATCATTTTAGGATCTAATACGATTTAAGCATAAGTTAGGGAATATCGAGATGATATTACACTGAATGTGAAGTTGATGAGATGTTTATGAATTGTTCATAGGAACTACAAGGAAAGTGGGAAAGCACCTATTTAGAGCTAACCGTAAAAAACCAAGGTGAGTAACCCTGTATTTGAAATGGAGATTTAACTCCATGGATTTTAAAAGGTTTTAAATGCAAAGATATGAAGTGTTTGAAATTTCGAATTCAGTATTTACATGATTCAGTTAAATTGTTCTGTTTTTATAAACTCTATTATGACATGCTTAGTGAATGGTTTCTGTCATGGTTTTCTTAAAACATATTTCAGCATGTCTAAAGTTTTAAATGCCAAATTATGTAAAGTGTTCTGAATTTGTTTATATCAAGCATTTAAAAGATTTGTTATGAAATTATGTACATGATGTTTTAAATGTTTATGAGAAACACCTATTTGAAGAAATCATGTATTAAATGTATTTGAATGTAAGAAAAGCTGTGCCTAAGCACCATGGTTTTTGGTTGGGTTGTACAGAACTCAGCCGACTTTCTAAATAACAGATTTTTGGGTTGTACGGAACTCAATTGATCTGTAAACATAGATGGATTTTTGGGTTGTACGGAACTCAATTGATCTGTAAACATATGATGGATTTTTGGGTTGTACGGAACTCAATTAATCTATAAAAACATGATGGGATTTTGGGTTGCACGGAACTCAATTGACTGTCAAAATGCCAGGTAGCAGGATCTAATCCCCCAAGCATGAGATATCTCCATTTATAAGTAATATGGAAGTCCGGTTCGAAACGGATTCCTCTAATGAAAGTGATAAGATGACAAATGGGTTGAAAATGGAAGCAGGTTTGACCCTCATTTTCAATGTGTATATGTTTGAGTTTTATATACTCTATTTAAGAAATTCATGATATGTTATATGTTTTAAAGTTCATATGTATAAGTTTAGCTTGAATACTTTAAATGGTTCAAAGCTACATGTTTTAAGGAATGCATATATTCTGTATTCAAATATATGAACAATTGGCGGTGACTATTTTACAAACTCTTATGTACTAAACCACTGCTAATTGAAAACCCCATGACGAACACTGGAATTGCTCACAAGCTTAGATTAGCTTACCCAGACTTTGTTCGGACCCCCCTTTCAGGTGATTCAGCAGACAGGGTCTTAAGGATGATGGCGATGAGTCTAGCTGTTTTTGGAAGGATATGTTTAAGTAGTTTCTTTTGAAGAACCTATGAACACTAGTAGTACATTTTGTATTAGTAGACAATGTAAGAATATGTAATAAGCCCTTAGGGCAACCGAATATGTATTGTATTAATGTATGAAGTCTTTAAGTTTTTGTTATACTCTGAATGTGTAACCATGTATGTTATGTACGGAGCAGCAGTATCGGACGAATGTGCATAATTTAAAATGAGAAAAGAAAAGAAAAAGTTTTTCACGCTTCCGCAAAACGTATGTTGCACATCTATTCGATATCGCTGCCTATGTGAGCCTTCGCCCAAGGGTCCCCGAACCTGAGGGTGGCGGTCGCGATGCGAGATCCGCACAGGGTGGGTTTCGGGTCGTCACAGAAATCATGTTGTCTCCTCATATATATCTCCATGTATACATATAATAGTGGAGATTCGGCTGATTGATAGACTGAAGAGAGAGGAGATGAGGTAAGCCAATGATGTGGGATTTGCATGTAAGGCCATTGGCCAATTTGGGAGGTGGCCATGGCTAATTTGGGTTTAAATAAAAATTGGTTGCATATATAGGCACAAAGATGCCAACAACCCACTTGGTAACTTTTTGGACAAAAAGAATCATGCCCACTTGGTCAAGGGTTCAAGTCCCCTTGGCCACACTTTTGGGAATTTTCCATATTTGGGCTTAGGCCCTGTTTGGTTGGCACACTTAACTGTTTCAGCTATTTTCTAAATATCTTCTTTTCCATTGCTTCTTTTTCGACGCGGTTTCTTCCGATCATTTCCTATTTAGGTTAGCTTCAATCTCCAAGGTCTACTGTCGATTATTAATCCCTTGGGATTTCTGTAGTTCGCTAACTCGAGTTTTCTTAGTGTTAGAATAACATCATTTCACCTAATTAATTGGTAATGAGATTCGGACACAACAACCCTCATTTCTTATATGCTTAAATTATTTTATGGGTTTATCATGAGGTCTTGGTTTCTAAGTATTACTTAGAGCTTTACCGTTTTCGTTGGGTCGGGGTGTTACACCCTTGGTTCGACAAGTAGCGTTGGATCGAGTGCGCGACACGAGATCCGCATAGGGTGGGTCTCGGGTCATGACAATAGGACCTTCTTTCACTCGGCCAGGAGTAGGACCTAGAAATGCTGGACCTAGACCATCAGAGGTCAATTCCACTGATAGGGGCGTAGCCCAGTGCTCCACTTGCTAGAGACGTCATCGAGGGCCATGCTAGGCGAACTCCCGTGTCTGCTACTCTTGTGGCGAAGAAGGGCATTTCAAAACCAACTGCCCCTAGAGGAGCTAGTCAATAGCGAGTGCAGCTGGTACTCCATCTAACTCAGTAGCTACTACTGCAATTGGAGCACAGACTCAACGTGGTGGATAGAGAGCTGAGCCATAAAGCTCAGGGAGGGTTTTCTCACTGACACCCAAAGATACACAGGCTACCACATCAGTAGTCGCAGGTACTCTTCGGATTTGTTCATAATATGTTTGACTAGTTGAAGGGAGCACAGATCTTCTCTAAGATCGATTTGAGGTCCGGGTACCATCAATTGAAGGTGCGACCTATAGATATTGAGAATACGGCTTTCAGAACCCACTACAGACATTTTGAGCTCTTAGTGATGTTGTTTAGGGTCACTAATGCCCCTACTGTATTCATGGATGTGATGAACAGGGTTGTCAAGCCACATTTAGATGACTTCATGATCGTGTTCATAGACGACATCTTGGTTTATTCCAAGAGCCAAGGGGAGCATGAAGTACATCTGAGGAAGGTTTTACTAAAGTTAGGGGAGCAGAAATTGTACGCTAAGTTGAAGAAGTGTGAGTTATGGCATCCTAGCATAGCATTTCTAGGGCATGTGATTAGCAAATAGGAGATCTCTATTGATTTTCAAAAGATCGAGGCAATCGTTGATTGGCCTCGGCCAACCAGTGTCACGGAAGTGTGAAGTTTTATGGGATTCACTGGCTATTACAGAAGGTTTGCCAAAGACTTCTCAAAAATAGCTACGCCAATTACACAGTTGACTAGGAAAGACGTTGCATTTTTCTGGATAGAGGAGTGAGAGAAGAGCTTCCAAGAGCTCAAGGACCGACTAGTTACTGCTCCGATCTTCACCGTGCCAGATGGAATTGAGGGATTTGTGATCTATAGTGATGCCTCACTAAAGGGCTTAGGATGTGTATTGATGCAGAGTGGAAGGGTAGTAGCATAAGCTTTATGTTAAATGAGGCCACATAAAAGGAGCTACCCGACACACAATCATGAGCTAACAGCCATTGTCTTTGCCTTGAAGATATGGAGGCATTACTTATACGGAACCATGTAAGAGATCTTTACTGACCATAAGAGCCTCAAGTATCTGTTTACATAGAAGGAGTTTAACATGAGGCACCGCTGTTGGTTAGAGTTGATAAAGGACTACGAGCTCAGCTTATAGTACCACTTAGGGAAGGCGAACGTGGTAGTTGACACTCTTAGGAGGAAGTCATCAGGAAGCTTAGCTTGCCTGTTGACCACTCAGACAGACATATTGAGAGATTTGGAGGATATGGAGATAGAGATAGTTCTGCCCAGCTCTGAGGCATTGTGTGCCAACATCAAAATCAGTTTATTAATTATGGACAGGATCAGAGAGCAGTAGACTCAGGATAAGAAGCTGGCTAAGCTTCATCAAGATGCTGAGTCAGACATAGACTCCGAGTTTTCAGTGCGAGATGGGATGTTATCCTATCAGGGCAGAATCTGTATACCCGATGTGCCAAAGCTGAGAGGGGAAATCCTTCAAGAGGCACACAATTTGAGATTTACCTTGCATCTAGGGAGCACCAAGATGTATCACAATATTAAAAGCACTTATTGGTGGTCTAGGATGAAGTGCGACATAGCTGAGTACATAGCACGATGTGCCAAGTGCCAACAAATCAAGGTAGAGCATCAGAAGCCTAGAGGACCTGTAATATCCCGACCCGGGATACCGGGTCACATGACACGTATTACGAGGAAAATAAAATTATATATATATAATTAATTAATTATTAAATTAATTAATTAAGTAATTAAGTATAAGAAATGTATATATATATGTATTAATTAAATGATATATGTAAATGTAAAAAAGGTAAAATGTGAAAAAGTGTGAATAGTGTGTGAATGGTGTGTGTGTGTGTCGGCTGGTGTGTGAGTGTGTGTCTTGTATATATGTGTATATGTATATATATGTATATATTATATGTATAAATATCTTGCCAAAATTTAATGCAAAGTAGAAAAGAGAAAAAGTAAAATTTATGAGATCGGAGAGCTATGTAGGGCTAGAAATCAGAATGAAGAGAGAGAGAACTGTAGAGAGAGATTTGGAGGAGAGAGAGAGAGGTCAGTTATCCTTGCTTTAAAAACCAAAACATGCAAAGCATGTTGTTCTCTCACGAAATAAACCAAAAGAAGAAGAACTGAGGAGACCGAAAGAAGGTTTTAGAGCAAGAAAGAGAAGGAAAACCGAAACAAAAAGGTGAGAGAAGTTTAAAGTTATCATTTTCTCTCTCTATAAATTAGCATGAATATGAACTGTTTTGAGTTATATATGATCATATAATGCTAGATAGACATGTACAAGACTGTCAAGCATGATTTTAAGCTTTAAAAACACTGAAAAATGACAAACCCAAGATCGACTGCCATGGATGACCTTCAAGAAAGCAGGTCTGAAATGGGTGAAACTAAACGGGTTCTGACCTATCAAGACCTCAAGCTAAGGTCAAGAGGGTTTCAAAAATACCACTACGCGACCAAAACTCAAAAGAACCGAACCTCAATTGTCTAGTTACAGGTTACGGGTTTACACCCCAACCCCTTAAAACTCAGTTTAAATCGATATTTAAGAACGAGATATGAATCCCCATGAAGAGGGGATCATAACAAACGAAATCCCATGAAATTTGGTTAAGAAATAAGCATGATCCATAGGTTATACAGTTCGGGTTATCATGGTTTAAACCCAACGATTGAACCATATTCGAAGCCCTAAATCGATTCAAAAACATGTATTAAGACATTAGGAAGTGATTGGAAATGAAAACAGAGAAAATAAGCTTGAAAAACATTACGAAATTGGACTGGAAAAAAATTAGGGTTTTACAGTGAACAGTGTCAACTTCGTGGGGAAGACGACACTGTTCGGGTCGGGTCGGGTCGGGTTGGATTCGGTTACGGGTCCGGGTCGAACCAGATCCAACGGTTCGGTTATGTAAACGGTGACGTTTTGGTTTAAATGTTTTAAAACCCTAGGGCTGACGTCAGCATTATGTCAAGAACCGGCTAGACCGGTTGGGTTGTAACTGAACTGGACCGGTTCACTTATACCTTGACCGAACCCTCTGGTTTTCTAAATTATTTAAAAAATAAATAAACCAACACTCTTTGTATTTACGGACTGACCCCAAAATTTCTGGACAATCCTACTATGGCCCAAATGATGAAGAATTTATGTAATTAAGCCCTGAAAAATAATTAAATAATAAATTTAATTATTTAATAAATAAAGTAAAATTACTATTATACCCTTGGGTAATAAATAGAGCAAATGAAGTCCAAATTAAGCATATTGATAGTGTATTTTTACTATTTTGGACATTCTGAGACCAATGGTAGGGTCCATGGAGTTAAAGGCGGGGTATGGGACCCGCAGTACATGAAATAGATATGTAGGAAGGCGGGGTATGGGACCCGTAGTTAAAAGAAGCAGTAAAATGAAAACGAGAAGTAAATGTGGACTATAATTCCATCACGAACATCGAGGATGATAAAAATATTAAACCTTGAAATTACGAAGTAAGTGAATATGAACCTTATGTGATAGATATGTGTTAGAAAACTAACTATTGTATGTTTTCAGCAAGAATGGTGAACACAAGAAGGAATGCTAGAGACCCAGAAGATAGACTGGATCGAGTAGAGCACATTTTAGAAGCAATGGCTCAGCATATGATAGGGGCCCAAGCCCAGGGCGGAGCACCACCACAGGTGCAAAACCCCGGACCACCCCAAAATCAGGGACAACCTGCCGACATAATGAATACGTCGAGCTTTAAAGTATTTCAAGGATTCAAACCTCCTAGGTTTGATGGACTAGACACGACGATCGAAGCTGAAGCGTGGATCCAGGAGATAGAACGAATATTCACAGTCTTTCCCTGTACTGATGAACAGAAAGTCTCTTACGCTGCTTTTACCTTTAAGGATTCAGCGTATGCATGGTGGCAGTTGGAAAAAGAACGAGAGCCGCCTATGACATGGGTAAGATTTTTATAAGTGTTTTTCGATAAGTATTTGCCCAGGTCGCAAAAAAATCAAAAGATAGCAGAATTCGCGCTTTTAACCCAAGGAACCATGACCGTGGCCGAATATGAGACCAAGTTCATGCAATTGGCTAGATTCGCGCCCCATATGGTTCAAACTAAAGATCTAAAAGCCCGAAAATTTGAATGTGGCCTGAGGGATGGCATCAAGTATCGACTTGAACCATTTGAACTCCCTACATACAACGGAGTGGTGGAGCGTGCCAAAATCTTTGAAAGGGCTGGAATTGCCTTGTCTCAAAAGAAAGACAAGAACAAGATCAGCCTGAGTCCCCAATCAATGAAGAAAACGAAAGCCAGGGATAAAAATGAGAATTCCATTAACAAGAAGGGAGATGTTAGCAAAAAGTCAGAAGAGGTTCCAGTATGCCCTACCTGTAAAAAGAGGCATCAAGCACCCTATTAGCGGGACACTGGAGGCTGTTACAAATGTGGTCAGACTGGGCATGTCATTAAGGATTGCCCAAAGTGGAGTTCCACTGCAAAGGAACCAATTGCTGTAGCTTCATCAGCTACACCACATGCACCTGCCGCGACAGCTGGAAAAACAGGAGGAGGCAAGGAGCCTATGAGGTACGGCCGAGTCTACAACATACATGGAGATGCAGCTCAAACCTCTAAGGATGATTAGGTACACGATCAATATTTAATTTCTGTTAATCTATGCTTATTGTTTAAATTTAAACTCTAGACATATTAATGTGAAGAATGATGTAATGTTAATTGGGAAGCTTTCTAAATTAGGAACAATCGAGTTTTGGGGACAAAACTCTTATAAGTAGGGAAGAATGTAATATCCCGACCCGGGATACCGGGTCATATCGCACGCATTACGAGACAATGAAATAAATTGTGTAAAGGTATTTACACTAAAGAAGAAAATTGATTAATTAAATAATTAGTTAATGTAAAATACTAGAATATATTTAATTGTTAAAATTTAATATAAATAAACACACATATGCACACATTATGGTGTATTGTGTGTGTGTATTATAAAATGTGTATAAATATGTATATATATAAATACATGTGTACAAGGGAGGATATAAATATATATATATATATAAATTATATACATATATGAACAGTGTGTGAACAGTGCAGTGTGTGTGTGTGTCGGCTAGTGTGTGTTTCTTCACATGTAAGTGTGTGTATTATATTATATGTATATATATATGAAATATCTTACAAAAATTTAATGTAAAGTAGAAAAGAGAAAAAGCAAAATTGATGAGAAGTGAGGGCTAGTGTAGGGCTACAATCAGAAAGAAGAGAGAGAGAACAGTAGAAAGAGAAAATGAGGAGAGAGAGAGAGAGGTCGGTTTCTTCCTTTATAAGACAAACCCAAAACATGCAAAGCATGTTGTTCTCTCACGAAAGAAACCAAAGGAAGGGAACCTGAGGAGAAGAGAAGAAGGGTTTTAGAGCAAGAAAGAAAGAGAAATCAGTGGTGAAAGGTAAACCCACCAAAACCTTTGAAATTCTCTCTCTAGAAGTTATGATTTAATATGAACTGTTTAGGGTTATTTTCATACGTATGATGTATTATATGTGTTTAAAACTTGATCAAACATGAAAATTTGCTATGGAAACGACTGAAAATACCTAACCCACGAAAAATCTCCATTGAAGACCTTGCCCATGGTAGGTCTGAATCGACTTCCTTAAAGCTTGATTTGACTTATCAAGGCTTAAAGTAGACATTATAGGCATGTTAAAAACCATCAACCGCGATCAAAAAGCTCAAGAAATCCACCCCATGTGGTGAGTTGCAGGCTACGGGTTTGGAACCCAAGCCTCTAAACTCTGTATTAAATTCACTTTTACGAATGGGGAATGAAACCCCTTGAAGTAAGGATCAAAACAAGATCAACCGCATGGAAAATGAACAAGAAATGAACATTTACGACCGAAATAACAATTCGGATTATCACCTCTTAAACCAAAGCAAAGAGTTCGTTTTGAACTCTAAAATGAATGCCAAGATGGTCGGTTGTGTCTTAGGAATAATTTGGGACCAAAACAGTGAAGAATGATTGAGTAAAACGCCACGAAATAGAGAGAAATGGAAGACTACAACTAGGGTTTTCAGTCGGTCGAAGTGGGGAAGAAGAAGACGGGTCAACTTGGCCTTTGCATGAGACTGAGTCGACTCGGACAGGTGGCAGCCTCTGGGCTTGCCACCGATTAAATGCAACGACGCCGTTTTGAGTGTCGGTTTAAATTAAATGAGACCTAGGGCTGACGTCATCATGACGTCAGCCACGTGTAAATAAACCGGATAGACCGGTTGGGTTACAACTGAACCAGACCGGTTCACTTATATTTGGACCGAACCCTCTGGTTTTCTGTTTTAATTAAAATGAAATAAACCAATACTTTTGGTTATTACGGATTGACCCCTGGGCTTCAGAAAAATTATACTGAGGCCCAACTGAGGGAAAATTTATACATTTAGACCCCTGAAAAAATAATTAAATAATTAATTTAATTATTTAATAAATAAGGTTAAATTACTATTTTGCCCTTGTGGCATAAATAGAGCAAACGGAGTCCAAATTAAACATATGAATAGTGTATCCTTACTATTTTGGATATTCTGAGACTAATGGTAGGGTCCGTTTTACGAGACGGGGCCCGAAAAAAAAATAAATACACAAAGGGGTAAATGACCAAAATACCCCTTGACCAAAATTTACAAGTTATTAGTATATTCTTATTATCTTGGACCTTCTGAGTCCAATGGTGAGGTCCACGACTCGAGATGAGGTCCCGAAAAATAAAGACACGTAAAGGGGTAAAAAGACCAAAATACCCCTGGTACCCCTAAAGCCGAAATGAGATCAGAGAAGGTCTAAATTGACTTTCCTTGACATCCCGGACTCAATAATGGAGTCCGAATTACGAAACGAAGTACAGAAAAATGTGATATGTAAAACGGTAAATGACCATTTTGTCCTTTTACTTATAAAAGTCCGAATTAAATGTTAGGAAAGCCTAAACTGACTTTCTTCGACACTCCGGACTCAATGGTAGAGTCTATTCGACCAAAAGAAATGTCTAAAATAAAAAGACATAAAATTTGATGAATAGCATCTGTTAGATGACTATGAACTGAAATAATGCCAAAGTACTAATACTAAGGCAAGTACGAGAAACGAAATGCGAAAAGACACGACACGTAAACATGTCAAATAAATAACTTTAAATTAAAGTTAATGGAACTCCCAGAAGAGTATAAATTGAAATAAATTCAATTTATAACACATTAAATTATGACATAGGTTACAAGTACGAGTTAAATTAAGTACCTATGAAATTGTGAAATCGTTTTAGGATCTAATCCGATTTAAGCATAAGTTAAGGAATATCGAGATGATATTACAATGAATGTGAAGTTGATGAGGTGTTTATGAATTGTTCTTAGGAACTACAAGGAAAGTGGGAAAGCACATTTTTAGCACTAACCCTAAAGAATCAAGGTGAGTAACCCTGTGTTTGAATTGGAGATTTAACTCCATGGATTTGAAAAAGTTTTAAGTTCAAAGATGTGAAGTATTTGAAGATTGAAATTCAGTATTTACATGATTCAGCTTTTAATTGTACTGTTTTATAACTCTATATGACATGCTCAGTGATTGGTATTTATCATAGTTTTCCTAAAACATATTTCAGCATGTCTAAAGTTTTAAATGCCAAATTATGTTAAATACCCTGAATTTGATAGTTACAAGTATTTGAAGTCCCATTGTAGAAATTATACATTTCATGTTTTAAATATACTCATGAAAGTATCTATTGAAGAAGTTATATGATAAATGTTTTACAAGATAAACGGTTCTAAGTACCACCCCATGTGACGTTGAAATCCTTCGGGATTCAACAGTAAATGCCCGGTAGCAGGATCTAATCCCCCAGGCAAATGAGATCGACAGTATTGGCAGTAAAATGGGAGTCTGGTTCGAAACAGATTCCACCTAATTAAAGAGAAAAGATGACAAGTGATTTTGGAAATGAAAGCAGGTTTTACCCTCATCTTCAAATACATATTGATGTGATTTAAATTTATATTTATCTGATGAAGTACGAGTTCTGCTTGGATATCCTAAATGTTTCTAAGGTATTTGAAATGCATATGTTTTGAGATATATACTCTATTTATCGAAGTACGAGTTTAGCTTGAATACTTTAAATGTTTCAAAGCTATCTGTTTTAAGAATGCATGTACTTTGTATTCTAAATTGTATAAGCAATTGGCAGTGAATGTTTTACAACTCTTATGTACTAAAAACCACTGCTAATTGAAAACCCCATGACGAACACTGGAATTGCTCACAAGCTTAGATTAGCTTACCGGACTTTGTTCGGACCCCCCTTTCAGGTGATGCAGCAGACAGGGTCTTAAGGACAACGACGATGAGTCTAGCTGTTTTTGGAGGGATATGTTTAAGTAGTTTCTCTTGAAGAACCTATGAACATTAGTAGTACGTTTTGTATTAATAGACAAGTAAGAATATGTAAGAAGCCCTCAGGGCAACTGAATATGTGTTGTATCGATGTATAAAGTCTTTAAGTTTTCTTTATACTCTGAATGTGTAACCATGTATGCTATGTATGGAACAGCAGTATCGGACGGATGTGCATAATTTAAAATGAGAAAAGAAAAAGTTTTTCACGCTTCCGCAATCATGTGTAGCACATCTATTCGATACCGCTGCAGATGCGAGCCTTGTCTCGGGGCCTTCGGGTCTCGGGGCGGCGGTCGCGATCCGGTAATCCGCACGGGGTGGGTTTCGGGTCGTGACAGCATGGTATCAGAGCACTAGGTATTCGTTCTTTTGGGAAAAGACCGAGTCGTAATTTAAGATAGAAATTTCTAAGATTAGTTGTAGGTTGACTAAGGCCAACTTAGTGACAATAAGAGATTTCGAAACAAAATTTTGAGTTAGGTAAGTCCTAGGCTACCTAAAATATGTGAAGTATGTGATATGATATAAAGGCGGGGTATGGGACCCGCAGTACATGAAATAGACACGTGAAATATGTGATACGATATAAAGGCGGGGTATGGGACCCGCAGTACATGAAATAGATATGTAGGAAGGCGGGGTATGGGACCCGTAGTTAAAAGAAGCAGTAAAATGAAAACGAGAAGTAAATGTGGACTATAATTCCATCACGAACATCGAGGATGATAAAAATATTAAACCTTGAAATTACGAAGTAAGTGAATATGAACCTTATGTGATAGATATGTGTTAGAAAACTAACTATTGTATGTTTTCAGCAAGAATGGTGAACACAAGAAGGAATGCTAGAGACCCAGAAGATAGACTGGATCGAGTAGAGTACATTTTAGAAGCAATGGCTCAGCATATGATAGGGGCCCAAGCCCAGGGCGGAGCACCACCACAGGTGCAAAACCCCGGACCACCCCAAAATCAAGGACAACCTGCCGACATAATGAATACGTCGAGCTTTAAAGTATTTCAAGGATTCAAACCTCCTAGGTTTGATGGACTAGACACGACGATCGAAGCTGAAGCGTGGATCCAGGAGATAGAACGAATATTCACAGTCTTTCCCTGTACTGATGAATAGAAAGTCTCTTACGCTGCTTTTACCTTTAAGGATTCAGCGTATGCATGGTGGCAGTTGGAAAAAGAACGAGAGCCGCCTATGACATGGGTAAGATTTTTATAAGTGTTTTTCGATAAGTATTTGCCCAGGTCACAAAAAAATCAAAAGATAGCAGAATTCGCGCTTTTAACCCAAGGAACCATGACCGTGGCCGAATATGAGACCAAGTTCATGCAATTGGCTAGATTCGCGCCCCATATGGTTCAAACTAAAGATCTAAAAGCCCGAAAATTTGAATGTGGCCTGAGGGATGGCATCAAGTATCGACTTGAACCATTTGAACTCCCTACATACAACGGAGTGGTAGAGCGTGCCAAAATCTTTGAAAGGGCTGGAATTGCCTTGTCTCAAAAGAAAGACAAGAACAAGATCAGCCTGAGTCCCCAATCAATGAAGAAAACGAAAGCCAGGGATAAAAGTGAGAATTCTATTAACAAGAAGGGAGATGTTAGCAAAAAGTCAGAAGAGGTTCTAGTATGCCCTACCAGTAAAAGGAGGCATCAAGCACCCTGTTGGCGCGACACTGGAGGCTGTTACAAATGTGGTCAGACTGGGCATGTCATTAAGGATTGCCCAAAGTGGAGTTCCACTGCAAAGGAACCTACTATTGTAGCTTCATCAGCTACACCACATGCACCTGCCGCGACAGCTGGAAAAACAGGAGGAGGCAAGGAGCCTATGAGGTACGGCCGAGTCTACAACATACATGGAGATGCAGCTCAAACCTCTAAGGATGATTAGGTACACGATCAATATTTAATTTCTGTTAATCTATGCTTATTGTTTAAATTTAAACTCTAGACATATTAATGTGAAGAATGATGTAATGTTAATTGGGAAGCTTTCTAAATTAGGAACAATCGAGTTTTGGGGACAAAACTCTTATAAGTAGGGAAGAATGTAATATCCCGACCAGGGATACCGGGTCATATGGCACGCATTACAAGATAATGAAATAAATTGTGTAAAGGTATTTACACTAAAGAGAAAAATTGATTAATTAAATAATTAATTACTGTAAAATACTAGAATATATTTAATTGTTAAAATTAAATATAAATAAACACACCTATGCACACATTATGGTGTATTGTGTGTGTGTATTATAAAATGTGTATAAATGTGTATATATATAAATACATGTGTACAAGGGAGGATATATATATATATATAAATTATATACATATATGAACAGTGTGTGAACAGTGCAGTGTGTGTGTGTGTGTCGGCTAATGTGTGTTTCTTCACATGTAAGTGTGTGTATTATATTATATGTATATATATATGAAATATCTTACAAAAATTTAATGTAAAGTAGAAAAGAGAAAAAAGCAAAATTGATGAGAAGTGAGGGCTAGTGTAGGGCTACAATCAGAAAGAAGAGAGAGAGAACAGTAGAAAGAGAAAATGAGGAGAGAGAGAGGTCAGTTTCTTTCTTTATAAGACAAACCCAAAACATGCAAAGCATGTTGTTCTCTCACGAAAGAAACCAAAGGAAGGGAACCTGAGGAGAAGAGAAGAAGGGTTTTAGAGCAAGAAAGAAAGAGAAATCAGTGGTGAAAGGTAAACCCACCAAAACCTTTGAAATTCTCTCTCTAGAAGTTATGATTTAATATGAACTGTTTAGGGTTATTTTCATACGTATGATGTATTATATGTGTTTAAAACTTGATCAAACATGAAAATTTGCTATGGAAACGACTGAAAATACCTAACCCACGAAAAATCTCCATTGAAGACCTTACCCATGGCAGGTCTGAATCGACTTCCTTAAAGCTTGATTTGGCTTATCAAGGCTTAAAGTAGACATTATAGGCATGTTAAAAACCATCAACCGCGATCAAAAAGCTCAAGAAATCGACCCCATGTGGTGAGTTGCAGGCTACGGGTTTGGAACCCAAGCCTCTAAACTCTGTATTAAATTCACTTTTACGAATGGGGAATGAAACCCCTTGAAGTAGGGATCAAAACAAGATCAACTGCATGGAAAATGAACATTTACAACCGAAATAACAGTTCGGATTATCACCTCTTAAACCGAAGCAAAGAGTTCAGTTTTGAACTCTAAAATGAATGCCAAAATGGTCGGTTGTGTCTTAGGAATAATTTGGGACCAAAACAGTGAAGAATGATTGAGTAAAACGCCACGAAATAGAGAGAAATGGAAGACTGCAACTAGGGTTTTCAGTCGGTCGAAGTGGGGAAGAAGAAGACGGGTCAACTCGGCCTTTGCATGAGACTGAGTCGACTCGGACAGGTGGCAGCCTCTGGGCTTGCCACCGATTAAATGCAACGACGCCGTTTTGAGTGTCGGTTTAAATTAAATGAGACCTAGGGCTGACGTCATCATGACGTCAGCCACATGTAAATAAACCGAATAGACCGGTTGGGTTACAACTGAACCAGACCGGTTCACTTATATTTGGACCGAACCCTCTGGTTTTCTGTTTTAATTAAAATGAAATAAACCAATACTTTTGGTTATTACGGATTGACCCCTGGGCTTCAGAAAAATTATACTGAGGCCCAACTGAGGGAAAATTTATACATTTAGACCCCTGGAAAAATAATTAAATAATTAATTTAATTATTTAATAAATAATGTTAAATTACTATTTTGCCCATGTGGCATAAATAGAGCAAACGGAGTCCAAATTAAACATATGAATAGTGTATTCTTACTATTTTGGATATTCTGAGACTAATGGTAGGGTCCGTTTTACGAGACGGGGCCCGAAAAAAAAATAAATACACAAAGGGGTAAATGACCAAAATACCCCTTGACCAAAATTTACAAGTTATTAGTATATTCTTATTATCTTGGACCTTCTGAGTCCAATGGTGAGGTCCATGACTCGAGATGAGGTCCCAAAAAATAAAGACACGTAAAGGGGTAAAAGGACCAAAATACCCCTGGTACCCCTAAAGCCGAAATGAGATCAGAGAAGGTCTAAATTGACTTTCCTTGACATCCCGGACTCAATAATGGAGTCCGAATTACGAAACGAAGTACAGAAAAATGTGATACGTAAAACGGTAAATGACCATTTTGTCCTTTTACTTATAAAAGTCCGAATTAAATGTTAGGAAAGCCTAAACTGACTTTCTTCGACACTCCGGACTCAATGGTAGAGTCTATTCGACCAAAAGAAATGTCTAAAATAAAAAGACATAAAATTTGATGAATAGCATCTGTTAGATGACTATGAACTGAAATAATGCCAAAGTACTAATACTAAGGCAAGTACGAGAAACGAAATGCGAAAAGACACGACACGTAAACATGTCAAATAAATAACTTTAAATTAAAGTTAATGGAACTCCCAGAAGAGTATAAATTGAAATAAATTCAATTTCTAACACATTAAATTATGACATAGGTTACAAGTACGAGTTAAATTAAGTACCTATGAAATTGTGAAATCGTTTTAGGATCTAATCCGATTTAAGCATAAGTTAAGGAATATCGAGATGATATTACAATGAATGTGAAGTTGATGAGGTGTTTATGAATTGTTCTTAGGAACTACAAGGAAAGTGGGAAAGCGCATTTTTAGCACTAACCCTAAAGAATCAAGGTGAGTAACCTTGTGTTTGAATTGGAGATTTAACTCCATGGATTTGAAAAAGTTTTAAGTTCAAAGATGTGAAGTATTTGAAGATTGAAATTCAGTATTTACATGATTCAGCTTTTAATTGTACTGTTTTATAACTCTATATGACATGCTCAGTGATTGGTATTTATCATAGTTTTCCTAAAACATATTTCAGCATGTCTAAAGTTTTAAATGCCAAATTATGTTAAATATCCTGAATTTGATAGTTACAAGTATTTGAAGTCCCATTGTAGAAATTATACATTTCATGTTTTAAATATACTCATGAAAGTATCTATTGAAGAAGTTATGTGATAAATGTTTTACAAGATAAACGGTACTAAGTACCACCCCATATGACGTTGAAATCCTTCGGGATTGAACAGTAAATGCCCGGTAGCAGGATCTAATCCCCCAGGCAAATGAGATCGACAGTATTGGCAGTAAAATGGGAGTCTGGTTCGAAACAGATTCCACCTAATTAAAGAGAAAAGATGACAAGTGATTTTGGAAATGAAAGCAGGTTTTACCCTCATCTTCAAATACATATTGATGTGATTTAAGTTTATATTTATCTGATGAAGTACGAGTTCTGCTTGGATATCCTAAATGTTTCCAAGGTATTTGAAATGCATATGTTTTGAGATATACTCTATTTATCGAAGTACGAGTTTAGCTTGAATACTTTAAATGTTTCAAAGCTATCTGTTTTAAGAATGCATGTACTTTGTATTCTAAATTGTATAAGCAATTGGCAGTGAATGTTTTACAACTCTTATGTACTAAAAACCACTGCTAATTGAAAACCCCATGACGAACACTGGAATTGCTCACAAGTTTAGATTAGCTTACGGGACTTTGTTCGGACCCCCCTTTCAGGTGATGCAGCAGACAGGGTCTTAAGGACAACGACGATGAGTCTAGCTGTTTTTGGAGGGATATGTTTAAGTAGTTTCTCTTGAAGAACCTATGAACATTAGTAGTACGTTTTGTATTAATAGACAAGTAAGAATATGTAATAAGCCCTCAGGGCAACTGAATATGTATTGTATCGATGTATAAAGTCTTTAAGTTTTCTTTATACTCTGAATGTGTAACCATGTATGCTATGTATGGAACAGCAGTATCGGACGGATGTGCATAATTTAAAATGAGAAAAGAAAAAGTTTTTCACGCTTTCGCAATCATGTGTAGCACATCTATTCGATACCGCTGCAGATGCGAGCCTTGTCTCGGGGCCTTCGGGTCTCGGGGCGGCGGTCGCGATCCGGTAATCTGCACGGGGTGGGTTTCGGGTCGTGACAGTATCGATCATATCTGATCGGGATCCATGATTTGTATCATGATTTTGGAGAGGTCTGTAGCAAGCTATGGGCACGGGGCTGAGTCTTAGCACAGCGTATCATCCCGAGACTAACGGACAGTCAGAGAGGACAATACAGACTCTAGAGGACTTGTTGTGGTTTTGTGTCATCGGCTTCAAGGGAAGTTGGGAAGATCAGTTGCCACTGGTAGAGTTCACTTACAATAATAGCTTTCAAGCTAGTATTGGTATGGCGCCATATGAAGCATTATATGGCAGGAAATGCCGATTACCCTTGTGTTGGGCAGAGGTGGGTGAAAGGAAGCTTTATGGGCCAGAGATAGTGGAACAGACTATAGGGAAGATACAGCTGATCAGACAGTGTCTACTAGTGACTCAGAGCAGATAGAAAAGCTATGCCAATGCTCACAGATGAGAGTTGGAGTTCATAGTAAATGATTACGTGTTCTTGAAGGTATCACCTATGAAGGGTGTAGTGAGGTTTGGCAACAAGGGAAAGCTAGGGCCGAGATACATTGGACCTTTTAGGATTATGGGAAGGGTCGCGCCAATAGCCTACCAGCTTGCCTTGCCTTCAGAGTTAACACATGTACACAGTGTATTTCATATTTCGATGTTGAGGAAATGTGTATAGAGCACAGATCAGGTGATTGAGCATGAGCCATTAGACGTCCAAGAGAACTTGAGTTATATAGAGCATCCAGTGCAGATTCTGGACCGTCGAGATCAGGTTCTACGGAACAAGACTATCCCTTTAGTCAAAGTTCTGTGGAAGAACCACCAGATAGAGGAAGCTACTTAGGAGCAAGAGGACGACATGCGCCCCAAGTATCCGCAGTTATTTTCATCTTAGTAGGTATATCTTTCACCCTAGTATGTACTAAGTTTGGGGACAAACTTATTTTAAGGGGGAAATAATGTAATACCCTAACCCGGGTTAGTATGTAAATCGAGGTAGACCAGGTCGAGTAATGTACTATTAGTTGTAACCCGAGTTGTTAAAGCTCTATATCATGATATCACATAGACTGAATAATTTTGAAATATGAATGGTGTCAATTATACAGACAGTGTCGGGCGATGCCCAAACAACCCAGAATCGAGCATCGTAATGCATGCATGTACTCAGATGCATGCATGTGTACATGCACATATATGCAGAGGCCACGGAATATTAGTGTATGCAAATGTACTTAAAATTTATTATATATGTGTATATATGAGTGTATATATATGTAAAAGATACGTATAAATGGTGTATACATATATGTATATATAAAGTAGAAATACACATATACGTGTATATATACATAGACCAAATATACACATACAAACAGAACTATACGTATATAGGTATACTAACAACATGCAAGTATATGTGTGTGTTTGTGTGTGTCGGTAGGTGTGTGTAATATCCCGACCCAGGATATGGAACGTAAATTGAGGTAGACCGAGTCGAGAAATGTAATACCAAACTAAACTCGAACTATAGTAGAAAATTATATACAGAAATAAGCACATAGTTCGAGATGAATAAAGAGAGTCACAAATAAAGCGGTTATGATAATTAAATATTCGTTAAGTGAATTACAAGCAAACCTAAGTACCCCAAGACTACCGTACGAGAAATGTAGACAGTACGAAAAGTTATGCACGTAGACCGGTATATGTATCGAAATACGTGCATGGCAAACGTGTAAATAATGTAATTAAACGTATATATATATATATGAATATACATATAATGTGTGACATGTACATGTATGAGTAGATATAGGTATATATATAACATATATATAAGTATATATATACATATAAAAGTATATATATATATATATATTGATGCTGCACTTTTCGACTCGCAATAAGTGTGGGCTCCGTGACCTGTAGAACACTCAGAAAGACGATCAAAGGACCACCGGATTGGCTCCGGCGGTAGCAGCTCCGATGCTTAAGTAAGTAAACGGAATTGAAAAGACTGTATTGAAAGCCAAAGAATGAGCATAATCATAAAGCGTACCTTTAGGGTTTAATTTATAGATCGTGGCCTTCCTAAGTTGATTAGGATTCGATGCCATGAATATAGCGATTTGATCATCGGAGATTGCAGTTACCTTGTGGAGTATTGTGTCGTAGATAGAGATTATAATCATAGATAGTAGCTTCCTTGTTGAAGACTATTTTCATGTTAAAGACTGTTTCCTTATTCCCTGCTTGGCAGTTGTTAAGGAAACCATAAGGTCGGAACCATATGAAATGCTGAGTGAATATTGCCCAGAGCATAAGGTCTGGAGGATATGTGTATGAGAATGCCCTGGAGGCTCCGCCTGCACTGTATGACCGAGTTTATTGGCTCTGTAGGATATATATATATATATATATATGAAAATGTCCTGAAGGCTGTCACTGCTCTGTATGATATATATATACATATATGAGAATGCCCTGAAGGCTGTGGCTACTCTGTATGATCGAGATTATCAGCTTTGTAAGCACACGTGTCTCAAGGTGATTGGTGTGTCTGTTTGTGGTATATCAGCTACTCCCCCCCGAGCCCTAGTTAGAAGCTAGGGCTTAACTAGGGTTATGGGCTTTGTGAAGAGTCACACATTTTGTTTCTCCATTCTTTGAGACGTCGGTTTAATAGGTCATTTATTGCGCAGCCGATACTTGAGAAGCCATCATTATTTTCAACCGTTGTGTCGACTCGTCTTGGGAGGCCCATATTTCGAATGTGTATATAAAGAGAGGAAAAGGTTTTTTATGCCTTTCTTCTGCACTTGCTTCTACAGTACCAGAGACTGTCACCACCATTTGACGTATTTTGAAGGTTGAAGGATATCCGGTGTCCATAGTCTTTTCTTGATTTCAGGTTTGATTTTAGTCCCCTTCTATATTCCCTCTCATTTGCTTCATTACTTTCTTTTGTTCACCATGTCTGGCCCTGAGTCACCCTCTGGTTCGGGCAGTCCTTCTAGGACCATCTCTCAACTGTAAATAGTGAATCTTCCTTCTATAAATGAGGATGAGAATAGACTGGTAGAGCCCCCCTCTAGTCCGGGGGTTAGGATTGTTGATGCATTTGATGAGCCCCCAAATAGGGCTGGTGAGACCTCTGGTCGATCCGGTCATAGAGAGGAGGGTGAGAGTGCAATCACGGAGAAAATGTTGATGGAGTTGTGGAAGAAATTCAATCTTCCCTCAAACGTTACTTTCAGGGTCCCAGACCCTCTGGATCACCCAAGCGATGTTAGAGAGGGGAAAATCTGTGCCTACCTAGCCTGGTTTGAAATGGGACTGACACTCCCCCTTCCTGATCTTGTAAAAAAAATTTCTGCTGGTTCAACCTTTGCCCTGCAGACCTGAACCTTAACAGTTGGAGGCATTTATTGAGTTTCATTATGTTGGGGCATATGAATAATGTCAATGTGTCCCTTGACCTGATCCGTAGTAATATGGATCTAAAACTCAAGAAGGCGGAAGGGCTTTATTATATGTCTTTTGATAGTGGGTTCAGACCCCTTACTTCTGTGCCCTCTTCCAACAAGACCTGGAAGAAGTGGTATTTCTTCATAAAAGGAGGATGGGAATTCAAGGACTTTGAAGACCAATTCTCAACATTCCCTCGAACCACTGGGCGAAAGGGTGAGGCCCAATTTTCCCGTTGCTGTGTTGATTTCATTTTGTACACCAATTGCTGAACTGATTAATTTCTATGTCTTTTGTGCAGTTAGGAGTGTGTGGAAAAGACCGGGCTTCTCCCCTGCGATTTAGAAGCAATACAAGAAGCTTTTAAAGCCTAGCAATTGAGACCATTCCTCCATTGTTAACCCTGATAAATTGATGGCTGCTAGAGGAAGTGTGTCACATCCCGCACCCTACCCTACGCGGATGCGAAAGATGTGATGCCAGTTAGCCGCCTTGCCAGTCTCTGACCGACAATGCGACCAACCAAAGGCAAACTTCTGAACCTTACGATGAATTGCATTCCAAATGTAGGGTCAGAACAACGAAAATTAAAACCTTTTAATCTCGGGAACGCAACTCATTAATATACCACAATTAGAGGTATGTACCACAAGGCAAATCTATAATCAGACAGCTAATAACTTTAATCCACAAATCACATCCACAACCAGACATATTACACAGAGCATATCAATTTCCTCCAGAATACCATTACCATAAGCCATGTCCCTACACATCTATTACATATGAATAAAGTCAACTATATCATCACGCTCACCTGAATGGCCAAGATCAATCCATTAGAACCCAAGTCTCCATATATTATTGCCATCAGATTCTCACTTAGGAATGACTCTCAGCCTACTAGTATCATCTCCTTGTGCCTTCTAATCCAATGGAGATACAACCTGAAAAATGTTAAATAATGGAATGAGCTTAAACAAGCTCAGTGAGTAACATAGGTTCCTGCCATGGGTTTCAAAACCAGTTCATATATATATATGCATGCTCAAATGTAACTCAGATAGAACAATGCAGCTCAAGTAGAACAAATACAGCTCAATTAGAACGGATGCAGCTCAAAGTGCCTGAACCTTCCCCAGGCGATGTGGGATGGCATTACTTCCCATCCACCCCCTCACATGGAGGGCCTTATATCGCACACCTCCAACTGAGGTCGGTATCAGAGCGGAACAGATACAGCTCAAATAGAACGTATACAACTCAAATAGAATGGATACAGCTCAAAGTGCCTGAACCTTCCCCAGGCGATGTGGGATGGCATTACTTCCCATCCACCCCCTCACATGGAGGGCTTCATATCGCACACCTCCAGCTGAGGTCGGTATCAGAGCGGAACAGATACAGCTCAAATAGAACGTATACAACTCAAATAGAATGGCTACAGCTCAAAGTGCCTGAACCTTCCCCAGGCGATGTGGGATGGCATTACTTCCCATCCACCCCCTCACATGGAGGGCCTCATATCGCACACCTCCGGTTGAGGTCGGTATCAGAGCGGAACAGATCAGATAGGATTGAGCGGATGCTGAGTTCTGGGCGTCCCACAGAGCCAGCCATCCATCCACTGATATACTCAATCCCGAGGGGCCCAAGACTCAACATGACAAACAGAATCAAACAAACTCCAAAAGGACAGGTAACAGAACAACAGACTTCAACAGAATCAACAGGATATATAGCAGAAGGCAAGATAAAACAAAACCATGCCACAAGTGATGCAGATCAAGAGGTATGCATGAAAGCATATGCATTTAAAACAGTTTAGTGTATAAACAGTTCAATATATAAAGCAGTTCAGTATACAAGTTTAAGTAATACAGAAAATATACGCCAAGTCAAGAGTCCGAGTTACTCACAATATATGCCTATCTCCATTCACAGATATCCTCTAGATGTGTTAGGCACCTCCATGCATGTCCTCAATAATCATCATCCTGAATAATCATCATTAATTATAGACAGATCAGAATTTAACCATTCATATATTATTCACCACCTTAGGCGTCTATCGGATTGCTTAAGATAGTCTAATGACTTGCTATCCTCTCACTTGGTTTCAACTAAGATTATTATATTTCTTAATTAAGCTTAGTAGCTATCGGGGTCATGATATAAGTCATTTGGACTCTATCGTTAACTATTAAGTACTCAATTAATCTTTATGCGGGGCATTACAATTTTGCTAGGCACAAAACTAAATTTATCATTACATTTAGACCTTAGATTCAATATAATTTCTATATTAAATATTTGCTGGCTGCTTATAAATCTTGGATTTTAATATCAATTCCATGCCCCTCAATTTGACTCTTTAGACCAAACCAACACCAAGGTTACGGTTGCCATCTACTCTTTGTCTTTCCTGTGTATAGGCTCAGTTCAGATCAATTCACGTTTGGACATGATCTAATTGGAACTCTTGTACAGGACATAATGTCACCCAATGGCTAAAATTATACTCAAATTAATAGCTAAACTATATTTAAATCAAGGGCTAAACTAAATTCAACTCATCACATATTCCAGTTTTCCAACAGACCTCATGACTAAAATGTAGCTCCATTAGAGATAGTAAATTCAAGAAATAAGTTTCATACCTGTTGGTTCTGCTGTCCGGATCACACTCTACCATTATTCCTATTGTCACGACCCGGAACCCACCCTAAGCGGATTACCGGATCGCGATTGCCGCCCCGAGACCCGAGGGCCCCGAGACAAGGCTCGCATATGCAGCGGTATCGAATAGATGTGCAACATACATTTTGCGGAAGCGTGAAAAACTTTTTCTTTTCTTTTATCATTTTTAAATTATGCACATCCGTTCGGTACTGCCGCTCCATACATAGCATACATGGTTACCCATTCAGAGTATAACTAAAAACTTAAAGACTTCATACATTCAGCCATACATATTCGATTGCCCAGAGGGCTTATTACATGTCCTTACTATGTCTACTAATACAAAAGTACTATTAGAGTTTACAGACTTATCAAAAGAGACTATTTAACCATGTCCTCCCAAAATCAGCAGATTTGTCATCGTCGTCCTTAAATCAAAACTGCTGCTAATTACCTGAAAGGGGGGGTCCGAACAAAGTCCGGGTAAGCTAATCTAAGCTTGTGAGCAATTCCAGTATTCGTCATGGGGTTTTCAATTAGCAGTGGTTTAGTACATAAGAGTTTGTAAAATAGTCACCGCCAATTGTTCATATAATTGAATACAAAATATGTGCATTCCTTAAAACATGTAGCTGTGAAATATTTAAAATATTCAAGCTAAACTTATACATATGAACTTTAAAACGTATAACATATCATGAAATTCTTAAACAGAGTATATAAAACTCAAACATATGCATATTGAAAATGAGAGTAAAAACATGCTTTCATTTTCAAATCATTTGTCATCTTATCACTTCCATTAGTGGAATCCGTTTCGAACCGGAGTCCCATATTACTTATCTATGGAGATATCTCATCTGCCTGAGGGATTAGATCCTGCTACCGGGCATTTTACAGGGCAATTGAGTTCCGTAAAACCCAAAATCCTGCCTATTTTACAGGGCAACTGAAAACTCAGAATCCTGTCTAAGTGCTTATGCACCATTCATCTTATAAAACATTTATCATGTGACTTGTCTCATAGATACTTTTCATAAATTCGTAATAAACATTCGTATACTTGAAATAAGCAAATTCAGAATATTTAACATAATTGCATTTTAACTAGACATGCTAAAAAGTATTTGAAGGAAAAACTGTTGCAGAAACCAATCACTAAGCATGTCACAATGAATTTTTAAAACAGAACAATTAAAAACTGAATCATGTAAATACTGAATTTGAAACTTCAAATACTTCATATCTTATACTTAAAACCCTTTTTAAATCATGGAGTCAAATTTCCAATTCAAACACAGGGTTACTCACCTTGTACTTTTAGTCCTGCTCTATTTGGGTGTTTTTCCCTTGGCCTTCTTTAACCTTTGTCGCCATTCTTCCAAAGTTTCCGTATCCTCCTGTTTCTTAAGCTTTCTTGCTGCTAGTTGCTCTTTAGTTATTGTCTTATAAATAAAGGGGCTTACACAGCATACTTCATTCATTTTAGAAATCCGAATGCGATTTTGAATCAGCTGGAGCTGTCTTTCGAGTTTCTCCCGGAACACTTTTTGCTTGGGATCCTTTGCCAGTTGGGCCCTTGTCATCATAGGAGTGACTTCCCGTTCTTGGCTCATTTTTGTGTTTAGTTAATTATCTGTTTAAAAACACAATTTACCGTGTCAAGAAAATAGATTTCTACAATGATACTCTTCTGGGAGTTCCATTAACTGTAACTTAAGGTTATTTATTTAACATGTTTACGTGTCGTGTCTTATCGTATTTCATTTCTCGTATTTGCCTCAGTTTAGTTCTTTGGCAACATTTCAGTTTATAGTCATCTAACAGATGCTATTCATCAAATTTTATGTCTTTTCATTTTAGACATTTCTTTAGGTCGAATAGACTCTACCATTGAGTCCGGAGTGTTTAAGAAAGTCGGTTTAGACCTTTTCTGATTTCATTTTGGCTTTAGGGGTACCAGGGGTATTTTGGTCTTTTTACCCCTTTACGTGTCTTTATTTTTCGGGACCCCGTCTCGTGTCGTGGACCTCACCATTGGACTCAGAAGGTCCAAAATAGTAAGAATACATTAATAACTTGTCAAATTTGGTCAAGGGGTATTTTGGTCATTTACCCCTTACGTGACTTTATTTTTTCGGGCCTCGTCTCGTAAAACGGACCCTATCATTGGCTTCAGAATATCCAAAATAGTAAGGATACACTATTCATTTATTAAATTTGGACTTGTTTGACTTGTTTATGGGGCAAGGGCATTTTGGTCATTTTGACATTTTCTAGGGGTTTTAAATTTTTCGGGACCTCATCTCATGTCGTGGACCTCACCAATGGGCTTAGGGGGTCCAAGATAGTAAGGTTACATATATAACTTGAAATTTTTGGACAACGGGCCATTTCGGAGAAATTAATTTAATTAATTACATTTAATTAAATTAATTTATAACATGTAATATATATATTATTAATGGGGAATAAAGAACAGGTTGAATAGGATGGCACGCTGGCCAGCGTGCCATCTCCCTCCCCATACATTACAGGTTCGAATCCCACCAGGTGCGGTTGCACCTTTTTAATTTTCGGATTATATTAATTATAATATATATATATATATATATCATGTTTATAATGGACACATGTGAGCGCGTGGCCGAGTGGAAAAGAGAAGGCTTCCCACGCGCGAGGGTTAGGGATCGAAACCCCGTAGCAACACTTTGCTTCCTTTTTCCTTAATTTTTCATAACACGGTTTATATATAACCGTATACGCCCCTAAACGGCGTCGTTCCAATAACTCGGTGGCAAGCCCCAAGGCTGCCACCTGTCCCGAGTCCACCCACCGTTTTAAACGGTGCACGAGTCGACTCGGTCGTCTTCCCCGAGCGACCGACTGAAAACCCTAATTCCCGATTTCCTTTTTCTTTTATTTCGTGCAGTTTGGATCCATGGATCCTTACTGTTTTTGTCCCAAAACATTCCTAAGGTAAAAACAAGTCGATTGGCATTCGTTTTGGAGTTTAAAACTCCTTCATATGTTCGATTTTGGACATGATAGCTAAACCTGTATTAGCCTCGGTTCATACTCGTTTCTTGACCATTTTTTATGAGGTTTGGCTTGTTGTGATCCCCTCTTCATGGAGATCAAATTTTCATTTAAAGAAACGGCTTAAATCATGATTTTAGAGGTTTGGGGTGTAGACCCGAAACCTGCAACTTAACATTTGAGGGCCTTTGTTCATGATTTTTGGTCGCGGTCACACGTTTTTAACATGTTTGTGTGGTCTACAAGAGGTCCCTATACACCAAACCAAGTTTGGTTTCCCTCCGATCAGACCTGCTTGAGCAAGGTCCATCCATGGCCGTGGCTTATGGGTCATGCAATCTTAGGTGTTTTTAAGCTAGATTTTCATGCTTGTTAAGGTTTAGACGTGTTCTAAACATCATATATACAAAATGGAAGCTTTAAATCAGTTCATATGTAGAGAAATTCTAGAGAGGGAATTTTGACAGTTTTGAACATTCTCACCTTTTTGGTTGGTTTTCCTCCTCTTTCTTGCTCTAATCCTTCTTCTCTTCTCCCCAGTTCTTGTTCTTTTGGTTTCTTTAGCAAGAAGAAAGCATGATTTGCATGCTTGGCCTTTATAGAGAAGTGACCGACTCTTCTCACTCCTCCCACCTCTCTCTCTCTCTCTCTCTCTGATTCATAGCCCTACACTAGACTTCCCATCCCATAAATTTTACTTTTTCCTTTTCAACTTTGCATTTAATTTCCCTAGGATATTTATACATTTTATATACATATATATACATATACATATATATACAAGACACACACACACACACACACCAGCCGACACACACACACACATTCACACTTGTTACCTTTTCAAATTTTACTTTTTAACTTTTTCATATTTCTTTCATTTAATATATATATATATATATATATACATATACATACATTTAATTAATACATATATATATATATATATCAAGTCTTATAATTGATTAATTAATGTAATAATTAATTAATTATATATATATATATTTTTTTTTCCCTCGTAGTACGTGTCATGTGACCCGGTATCCCGGGTCGGGATATTACACCTATTGCTTTCTTACTCCTGCTGCAGCTTCTGCCTCGGAAGAACAATTGCCAACACACCTGGGTTGTTCCACCTATTTTCCACAACAGATAGTGACAACAGCACCCTGATCTGTCTTGCAGCTGTTCAAGCTGCTGCGCTATTGCAACTGAGACAAACAGTGTATTTTCCTATTTCAATTATTCACCGCAATTCCCTTGAATATGCCCAACAACCTATCTTCAAAACCTTCACATGATACCCCATAAATATGCTCTGTTGATTCATTTAAAATGTTCTTCATATAGGGGAATTAATCCTCTTAAAGCTTGATAATGTTGCGCCACTCCAGTATGCTGTGACAGCATCTTTTCTAAATAAATTGTATAGTGACTATCTAGTGTTATGTGATGCAATCTAGCTATTTCTATGTTTGGCATCAACTGGTTGGAGTTATAACCATTGTAGCTGACATATGAGATTCGTAGCTAGATTTCTTTTGAGAAACTAGAGGAATCACTAGACTTTGTTTCAGTCAATACATGAGTCGAGTTTTGCCTCTGCAGGTGCGGTTCATGTAACACCCCGACTTTGCGTAATTAATAATTAGTTGTTAATTATTAATTAATACCGACTTATAGAATGATTTAGGGAATTAATCATAATCCCGACGGTCATGATAGACAGATAAAATAATTAAATATGTCTGGAGAAAAGGGTATAATACCCGAACCTAAATTACTGATTTATTGGGTGAAGTAATGCCATTTTAACACTAACAGAACTCGAATTAGCTAACCCGGGAAATCCCGGATGATTAATAAATGACACGGAACCTCTGACACTGAAGAATGCTGAAATACGGAACTCTCGGAACAAACCACGTCGAAAAATGAGTTACGGAATGAAAGTTACGAAGGAAACACTGAAACTGAATTACTGCGCAACCCAACGTGGCCTTAACCGAAAATATGAAAAAAATAGCCAAATGGGAGGCCAAGGGAATTGAACCCTTGACCTTTGAGTGAAAAGAAACCTCATCCAAAAATTACCGACTGGGCTACTATTATCTTTGTGTCCATATATACAACAGAAATGTATATAACACTGAATTATCCTAATCTGCCACCAAAACTGGCCAATGGCCATCCATGCAACACCACACCCTTGCATCACCCCTATGCTCCCTAGCTCATCATCACCCTCCTTCAGCCATGATGACCTCTCCTCCAACCAACATATAGGCAGATTTATCATGAGGTTGGGAGATGTATTGAAGAAGAAAAATTTGCATTACAAGTCTCCATATGTGTATTGGAGGGGGGAGAAATCAGAAATGGGTGCATGAGATCTGCTAAAGAGAGATTGGGTTAGAGAGAGAGACTGCCAAACCAAGTGTATGTGTATGTGCATGTCCATGTGTGTGTGGCCATGGAGGTGCCCAAAGGAGGAGGAACTAAGGAGGCTATGTGCTGCACGGCTGGGACTGAGGCACACCTGGGGTGCCAAGGATCCGAACTGGACCATCGAAGAGCAGGAAGCAGCCACTGCTTGAGAGGTAAACACCTCAAACTACAAAATCGTCAAATTTTCTGTTTTGATTTATTGGTACTGCTCTGATGATTTTTGAGCCATATAAACTATATGTATGCACTACTGAGAGACCTTAGGGCTATTTCTGAATTAATTGGGAGGGTCGAATAGGGCTGAAACCCCAAAACCGTGTATCAACCTCCATTAATGGATCATGGAAACTGGGTCTGATTCGACCTCTCTAAAACTGAGTTTTGATGGTCCAGAACTGAACTAGACACTTCTAGGGTTCTGAATATCACGATACGCGACCCAAAAACACACTGGAAGACCCTCAAATTTGACACTATTCTTTTTGGCCATGGAACCCAAAACCTGAGATAGGCTTGCAAACTGAAATTTATAAATGGGGAATTGAAGCCCCTATCCTAAGGGTCACAACAAGCCAAGAATCGTGCGATTTGGTTGAGAGACAAGGCCACACGACCGAACTGAAAATCTGCACGATAATCGGGTTGTACAGAGCTTAATCCTTAGATTTGAAGCTCAAAATTGATGCCAAGTTGTTGCTCTAGACCTTAGGAACAATTTGGGATGAAAATCAGCTAAAAGCCCCGTCTGAAACTCCACAAATTTGAGAAATTGCAAACCTGTAAATTAGGGCTACAGTAGCAGAATTGGTTGGGGAAGATGGAGTCAACTCGCGATTCCAACCGAGTTGGTGAGTCGACTCGGACACGTGCCGGTCTACGAGCGTGCCACTGATTTAAATAGAACGACGCCGTTTCAGGTTTACTGTTTTGATTTTAAAATTGAATTCCGCCTGTTTGGACGCAGTGATAAGAAATTAAAATTAGGTTATAAGGATAACCTGAACACGGATAAGGGCAATTTAGGGTTAACTGGAATATGATATTCCGGTTTTCTGAAAGTAACTGAACCGGTTGGTTTTCTGAGTTTTGGACCGGTTCAATTTCTGAACCCCTGAACCCTACGGTTTGAACCCCTAAATTATGAAATTATGTTTTGACCCCCAAATACTTTCTGAAATTACGGATTTGTCCCAACAGTTCTGAATATAGCACAGTGGCCCAGATTTTGGGAAAATTATACATCTAAGCCCCTGCTAAATTAATTAAATAATAAAATAATTATTTTATTATTTTATTAAATAGGTAAAATTACGATTTTACCCCTGGACATTAAAAATGTCAAACGGAGTCCAAATAAATTAAATAAATAGTGTATTTTCACTATTTCAAATATTCTGGACTCAATGGTACAGTCCAAATTGGGAAATTATGTACTGAAAAATACAGACCTGTAAGTGACAAATGACTGTACTGCTCCTGAGGGTACCCAGGCCCAAATAAAAATAAAAGACAGTCTATTCTGATTATGTCGGACACTCTGGACCCAATGGTGAGGTCCATTTTATGAACTAAGGTGCCGAAAAATATGACGCATGAAATTACCAAAATACCCCTGATACTGTACGAAGCCCAAATGAAGTCCGATTGGGACGAAATTGATACCGATAGAAGCCCAGATACTGGTGAAACTGTAAACATGATTAAATAATGATTCGGAGTCAGAATCTTACAAAACGTAAAATGACCAAAATACCCCTGAGCACAGTAAGTGCAAAGTAGAGGTCAAATAAAGGTCAAACTGATCTGATAAATTATCATAAGGATACTTATGAACACTGAAGGGCTAAATAAGACTCCGGAACAGTTAACGCGTAAAATGAGAAACGACTAATGTGTCCCGATGACCAAAAGCAGATACCAAACGAAGTCCAAAGGACTTAGAAAATTATATCTAAGATATGTGGACTATTCTGAGGACCACAACTGGGTCCGGGGCCAGAATGACAAAATTACCATTTTGCCCCTATGGTTAAAATAAGAACCTAACTGATACCGATTGGAGTCTAAAAGATGTAGAACTTTATATTTAAGATATAAAGACTATTCTGAGGGCCTTGACAGGGCCCGGGGCAAGAGTGATAAAATGACTGTTTTGCCCCTAGGGCTGAAAAAGTAACTGACTGATAACGATTGAAGTCTAAATGACTTGGGTTATAATCCTGATGACTGCTAAGCCTAATTTAAGAATAAAATAGCCCCGGATGAAACCCGATGAGAGGGCGATAGGCTACTAGGTTATCTTAAGTAATCCGATAGACACCTAAGATGACGAATAAGACCTGAATGGATAAATTCTGATCTGTCTGTAATTGATGATGATTGTTCAGGATATACATGGTGATGCCTGACGTACTTGGAGGTTACCAGATTGTTTATGCAAGGAGATAACCGTAACAGTTTGTGAGTAACTTGGAACTTCTGACTTGGTGTATAAGTACTCCGTCTAGTTACTGTATTTTAATTCACTGTACTGTTTTATCTGCCATACTGTTTAAATGCATGTTTTTAAATGCATACTCTTTTATAATGTATTACACGTGACATGATTTTGTACTGTCCTGTTCTCCTGTTCAGTTCGGGTCTGTCCTGTTCCGCTGTATGGTCTGTCCTGGTTTTGTTCTGTACTGTTGCATCTTGTGAGTAACCTAGACTCCTGAATTGGTGTATAAGTACACCGTCTAGTTATTGTATTTTTAAATACTGTACTGTACTGCTCCTACTGATAGACTGTCTTTCATGCTTCTACTCAATGCATGACTATATTTTACTCTGTCTGATTTCACTGCTCCGTACTGAAATAAAATTATCCCTATTTTTACTAAAAGAACAACTGACTCATGGTACCAAATTCAGTCTTGAGCACTATATGAGCATACTGCACTATTTAATCTGTGCATACTGTACTGTTTATTCTGTTATATTGTTCTGCTCTGCTCGTTACTGATCTGTTCTGTTACTCTGATGTTTTAACTGATCTGTTCTGTTACTCTGATGTTTTAACTGTACTCTTGTTTTTAATACTGTTTCAAATGAACGTGTTTAACTATCTGTTATGTTTGATCTGTTCTGTTCTGTTCCGCTCAACACTAACCTGTTTTGTTTGATCTGTCCTGACCTGTTCTGTTTGATCTGTTTTGTCCTGACCTGTTCCGTTTGATCTGTCTGATCTATTCAGTCCTGATCCGTCCTGATCTGTTTTGTCCTGACCTGTTCCGTTTGATCTGTCTGATCTATTCAGTCCTGATCCGTCCTGATCTGTTATGTTTGATCTGTTTTGTCCTGACCTATTCCGTTTGATCTGTCTGATCTGTTCCGTCCTGATCCGTCCTGATTTGTTATGTTTGATCTGTTCCGTCCTAACCTGTTTGCTCTGTTCCGTTCTGTTCTGTCCCGTCCTGTTCTGCTCAATACTGATCTATCATGTTCTTTGATGATGTACCTGTATCTCTGACTGACGTATTGTTTCCGCTTAGTTCTGTCTTGTTCTGTTCCGTTGATGATATACATGTATCCTTGATTGATATACTGTTTCTACTCAGTTTTGTCTTGTTCCGTTCCGTTGATGATATACATGTATCCTTGATTGATATACTGTTTCCACTCAGTTTTGTCTTGTTCCGTTCTGTTGATGATATACCTGTATCTTTGGTTGACATATGGTTTCCGCTCTGTTCTGTTATGTTCTGTTCTGTTTTATTCTGATTTGTTATGTTTTATTCCGTTCTGTTCGGTTATGATTTGCTATGACCTGTTCCGTTCTGTTCGGTTATGACTTGTTATGTTCTGTTCCGTTCTGTTCTATTATGTTTTATTGTGATCCGTTCTGACCTGTTCTATTTCGACCCGTTTTATTCTGACCCATTCTATTCTGACCTGTTTGTCTCTGATTGATATATTGGCATCATTTACTATTATGTTCTGATTTGTTGTGCTTTGCTTCATCCTGTTCTGATTTGTTATGTCCTGCTCTGCTCGGTTTTGCTCCGTCCTGACCGGTTGTGTTCTGTTCTGTACGGTTATACTTGATATGGTCTGTTATGTTCTGTCTGTTCTGATCTGTGGTTTTATTTTGTTCAGTCCTGCTTTATTCTACTGAAACTGCATTTACAGTAGATTTATAAAACTGCTATTTCAGAAACAACTGAACTACCCTTGTGCTTTGTAAACAAGAAATGGTTTTGAAACCCTTGACAGGGAACCTGTGTTACTCATTGGGCTTTTCGAAGCTCACCCCATTCCCTAACATTTTTCAGGAATGATATCTGTTGGATCTGATGGCACTGATCTGTGGAGACTGGATTATTGAGGATTGAATCTCTTTAATCAGGTGAGTGATGTAATACGACTGACTTGACTGATATGTACTAGATATAGACATGGCTCATGGATTTAAACGGTACTCTAGAGGTTATAGTTCTACTCTGTTGTTATATGTCGGATTATAGATATGCTCTGAGGTTAGAATTGTTAGCTGTTAGATTTTAGACTTGCTCTGTGTGGTACATAATCTTACGGTGAATACATGAGTTAAATTCCCTTGACAAAAAAAAAAAAGGTTTTAAATTCCGCTGCATCTGACCCTATAGTCAGAGTGCAATTCACTGAAAAATTCAGAAATTGCCTTCGGTTGGTCGCGTGGCGGCTGACTAGCATCACGTCCTCGACATCCGCGTAGGGTAGGGTTCGAGATGTGACAGTTCAAATCTGGAATTGTTACTATGCGCCTTCAGCTATGACGCTTCCATGGCTCGATTTGAAGCTCGGAACCATCCAACACCAAGCATTAAATCACACCTAAACCTCTCAATTCAACCACAACCAACACAATCCATTCTCATGTTTCGCGCTATCACGACCCGAAACCCACCCTGCGCGGATTACCGGATCGCGACCGTCGCCCCGAGACCCGAAGGTCTCGAGACAAGGCTCATACATAAGCAACAATATCAGACAGTGATGCGACCTGTGGTTGCGGAAGCGTGAAAAAATTTTTCTTTTCTTTTAGAATAAAACATCTGCAGCATATCCGTCTGATACTGCCGCTCTTCATAGCGGTACACATAAATATAATAATCAGAGCATAATAATATTAACTAAAGGTTCTACATAGTACATATCCATGTGCCCCTCGGGCTTAAGTACATCATTGTCTCAAATTTCCATTACAAAAGTCTGACTGATAATGGGTCCTACTACTACCAAAATATCTCCAAGGACCTATTGGAGTTGCCATTCACTGCTCCCCAAATTGAGCAAGTGTCCAACCTTGATCATCACCTGAAAAATGTTAGGGAGTGGGGTGAGCTTCGAAAAGCCCAATGAGTAATTCCTGCATCTGTCATGGGTTTTCAATTGGTAGAGGTTTCGTATATGAGAGTTTATAAAATACTCAACTACCAATTGGTCGTATACTTGAACATAGAGAACATGTATTCTTAAAATAGGTAGCTTTGAAAAATTCAAGGTATTCAAGCTAGAACATATATTTTCATAAAAGAGTATGTGTATTTCAGAACATGTAACTTAAAATCATGTAAACATGTATAGTGAAAATGGGGGATAAAACCTGCTTCCATTTCCAAAATCGTTTGTCATATTTTCTCTCTAATTAGGTGGAATCTGTTTCGAACCAGACTCCCATTTTACGTATACGTGGAGATAACCTAACTGAACCGATCAAGATCGTCTTCCTGGTCCCTAAAAGGTAGGTAAGACTCATTTCCTGACAGAACAGATAGGGGTTCCTCAAGGTATCTCATTGCCTGTGGGATTAGATCTTGCTACCAGACATTACACATGACAGGTCAGTTGAGTTCCGTACAACCCAAAATCCTGACTATGTGTTGATGCACATGATAGGCCCATTGAGTTCCGTACAACTCACTACACTACCTATGTGCTTATTACTTATCTTGCAAAACGTTTGTCGTATGACTTTTGTATAAAAGTCTTTATGAGTTTTTAAAACATGTGACGTATAACTTTTGCAGTGATGCTTCAATACTTGTAATAACCAAATTCAAAGTATTTGAGGAATTAAACATGCTAACTATTTTGAAAAGGAAAACATTTATGGATATAAATATATAAATAATTGTGAAGCATGTCATGGCAGAATATTTAAGAAAACAGAAATCATGAATACTGAATTTGATATATCAATGCTGTAAATATTTTGAACTTAAAAACATCCGTTGAAATCCGTGGAGTTAAAGTCTCCACTTCAAATGTAAGATTACTCACCTTGGCCCTTTAGGGTTAGTGCTAATAACGCGCTTTCCCACTTCTTTTGTAGTTCCTAAGAACAATTCATAAATAACCTCATTAACTTCACATTCACTTCAACATCTCCTATTGATGCTTCTTAGCTTATGCTTAGATCGTATTAGATCCTAACACGTTTTCATAAATTTCTTACGTACTCATTCCTAACCTATGACACATCTTAATGTATTAGGAATTAAATTTATTTTATTTTATACTCTTCTGGGAGTTCCATTAACTTTAATTTAATTTATTTACTTCACATGTTCACATGTCGTATCCTCTAGTATCGTATTTCCTCGTACTTGTCTTAGTTTAATATTTCGGCAATACTTTAGTTTATAATCATCTGACAGATGCTATTCATCAAATTTTATGTCTTTTTATTTTAGACATTTCTTTTGGTCAAATAGACTCTACCATTGAGTCCGGAGAGTCGAAGAAATTCAATTTAGGCTTTCTTATAATTTAATTCGGCTCAGGACATGTTAGGGGCATTTTGGTAATTTATACCTTAACGTGTCTAAATTTTTCAGAGTCCCGTCTCGTGAAAGGGACCCTACCATTAGATTCAGAATATTTGAAATAGTTAGAATCCACCGTTTAATTATTTTATTTGGACTTCATTTGACTTATTTATGAGGCAGGGGTATTTTGGTCATTTTGACATTTTTAGGGGTCTTAAATTTTTCGGGGCCTCACCAATGGACTCAGAGGGTCTGAGATAGTAATGTTACATATATAACTCATCTCATGTGGACACCGGGCCATTTTGGAGTATTTAATTTAATTAAATTAAATTAATAAGGTATAGTATATATATATTTAAAGTGGGATTAGTGACAGGTTGAATAGGGTGGCACGCTGGCCAGCGTGTCACCTCCCTCCCCATATGCCCGAGTTCGATTCCTATTAGGTGCAAAATGCACCTTTTATTTTCGGTTTTTAACTATATGTATAATATATATATATATATATATATATATATATTTTGTTTGCATATATGGCACACGCGAGTGCGTGGCCGAGTGGAAGGGAATGCGTGTGGGCGCGTGGGGTCAGGGGTTCGAACCCCAGGAAGCGCAAATCCTTCTCTTTTCTTTTAATTTAAACCATTTTATATATATAAGTATCAGGCCCCCTAAAACGACGTCGTTGCATTAATTCGGTGGCAAGCCCAGAGGCTGCCACGCGTCCGAGTCGACTCTGTCAGAGCTTTTAAAACCGAGTTGACTCACTGTCACCTTCTTCATTCGATCCATACGGTTGCCCTAGTTGCAGGTTTCCATTTTTTTCTATTTCGTGGATTTTGGCCAGGTTATTTGCTGCTGTTTTCGACCTAAAATGTTTCTAACATCTTAAGGATCATCTTGGCATTCATTTGGAGATTCGAATGTAACTCAAAAGCTCGATTTAAGCCACGATAATCCGAACCTGTTCATGGGTCGTTCATGGTCATTTCTTCATCATTTTTAGTGAGGTTGGGCTTATTTTGATCCCCTCTTCATGAGGATTCAAATCCCATTCATGGATGTTGGTTTAAATGAGAGTTTAAGGGTTTGGGTTGTAAACCCGTAACCTGCAAGTTGGTTTTTGGAGGTCTTGTCTTATGATTTTTGATCGCGTATATATGTTTTTGGGATGCTCTTAGGGTCTTCTTGAGGTCTTGATAAACCAAATTGGGTTTAGAGGAGGTCGGTTCAGACCTGCTTCAAGCAAGGTCCATCTATGGCTGCCTTGTGTACGGCTGATGTTTCTAAGGTGTTTCAGGTCGAGATTTTCATGCCTAATTCATGTATATTCATCCTAATCATCATATAACTAATTCAAGGGCTAAAACAGATTCATACGTATAAAAATTCTGGAGAGAGAAATTCAAGTGTTTGTGGGTTTACCTTGTTCCAAACTGTTTTTCTCTCCTTTGCTCCTTGCTTCCCACTTCTGAATGTCCTAGAAACTCCTTCAATCTCTCCCTCACTCTCGGATGGTTGTGTTTGTGTGTGTACAAGCACCATGCATATTGTATAAAGAGAGTGAATCATGACAAATCTGATTGCCCCTCTCTTTGGGTTAACCAATTTCAGGCTTCTTCATGAGTGGTCTGAATTGGTACTGTTGGGCAGGCCATGAGTGGCCGGTTGTGTGTGTGTGTGGTGTTTGACTTACATATATATATATGTATATATACATGGTCTAACCTAATACACCTTGGATAATACACACACCTCTCTTGACACACACTCACTTTTATACACTTTGGACAATAGCATGCCCTCTTATCCCATATATAATATACATACATTTCATATTTCAACATACATGCATACATGCATACACATACTCATATATATATATATTCATGTATAATTATATATATATATATATATTTAAGGTTATAATCATTTATATAGTATATATATATTTTTGCATTTAATTATATATATTAGTTGTTATAATAATATTTAAGATAATTAATTACTTTAAAAATTAATTATTTTCTTAAATGTATCATCTTGGTACTAATCTTCGTATCCTCGTAATACGTGCCCAATTCTCATACTCGTATCAACAATCGGTAGTTGACGTGAAAATATAATTATCACAGAATCCACATGTTGGTGATTGCAACGAAAGTGATGTACAGTCGTCCTGACTTTTCAGGACATTTACTTAAAAGTTCATGCGTCGGGGTTGACACCGACCTCGTTACTAAAGGTGTCAATTTCTAATTTTAACACAACAGCTTAATAGTCCCTAATTCGGGTCGGGGTATTACACGCGCCGTTACACCCACAAATATATCTGCTGCACCGCTTACACACATACACCCATATATACCTGCTGCACCGTTACGCTGCTACACCAACACGCACACACATACATACATACACACACCGACCTGCTTCCAGCAGCCACAACATCTAACGTGATTCAGCCCCTGATGTAACTCCAATTTGATTTTCAATTTCTGATCTACACCTGCTTCTTTCCTTCCTCCGTTTCTCTCTATTTCCTAATTCGTTTAACACCCACACACAAATATAGAAGTTTCTAGGCTGTCATATATATATATATATATATATATATATATATATATTCCTGTATGCTACACATATATTGTCACATCCCCCTTACCCACCCTGTGCGGATTAGGGGTATGCAACCGGCCAGTTAGGCACCCATCGGTTTTTTTTTTTTTTGAAATCAAAATGCCGACGGTAATCCTAACCACAGGCCATTCATCAGTAACATCCAAGTACAATGCATTCAATTAATATAAGTTGCAGCGGAACTAAGGGAATGCATAACACCTTGGCAGAGCCATCAATACATCCATGGTTAACTATTACATCATTGTCCTACAAAAGATACGAGTCTTAGGTTTCAGTACATCATATTCAAAAATGGAGTTAGGTACAAAAATGGTTGATTCATGGATTCTTCAAAATAGTGCTTCGGGTCTCCAACCCGCTAATCCCGGTCGCTGGGTCCCTCACCTGAAAAATGTTAGGGAAGGGGTGAGCTTTAAAAAGCCCAGTGAGTAACACGGGTCCCCTGTCATGGGTTTCAAACCATTGTTGTTTATAAAATAGGTGGTCGGATCAGACATTTCAGAGGGTATAGTTAAATCCGTATATTTGAACAATATTTAAAACAAGAATACAGTCAAAACATCATAGCAACAGAACAGTTCAATAATGAGCGGAGCAGAACAGGATAACAGGATAACAGTACAGTATGCACACTTTAAATAGTGCAATATGCTCATACAGTGTTCAAGACTGAATTTGGTACCATGAGTCAGTTGTTCTTTTAGTAAAAACAAGGATAATTTCATTTCAATACGGAACAATGAAGTCGGACAGGGTAAAAATATAGTCATGCATTGAGTAAAAGCATGGAAGACAGTATATCAGTAGGAACAGTACAGTACAGTATAAAAAATACAATAACTAGACGGTGTACTTATACACCAATTCAGGAGTCTAGGTTACTCACCTTGTGCGGTAACGGGACTTAACTGAGAAGCCTTTCTCTTCTTCTTATCCTTCTTTATCCTAGAAAATTTATGAACATTTCGTAAATCTCACATGAATCTTAACTTGGTTTATTCAAAATTTAACCTGAGTTAGACTATCTCGCTGTCTATGTGTTTTTATGATAATTGAAATTCACCTTTGCACCCACTCTTTCAGGGTTTCCGTGTCTTCTTGTTTCTTTAGTTTAGCCTCCGCGACCATTGCCTTGGTACGCATCTTGTATATAAACGGTCGAACGGAGACTACCTCGGTTGTTTTGGCTATCCTTATGTTCCGTTCGATAATCTTTTGTTGCCATAATAGTTGTTGCATGAACTCCTGTTGCTTCTTGTCAGCTAGTCTTTCGGCTTTAGACATAATGGTAAATTTCTTGTTTTTCCCTTCCATGACTGGCTTGAGTTTTTATCCTATAGCATGATCCCAAGAAGTCAGGATGTGTACTACCTCTAGGCAATCCGGTCATGAAATTATTTAAGCTTTCATTGGTTAGTTCTTAGTTCATTCGGATGTTATCTAACTTGATACAGGGTTAGGGGTATTTTGGTCATTTCACAGTTGTGAAGTTTCGACTTCGATTCGTCATCCAATCACGTGTATAGTCCCCTACGTGTCAGGGTTTCTATTGTTTTCAGTTTCGTCTCAATCGGACTTTGTTTGGGTTCTAAACAGTGTCAGGGGCAATTTGGTAATTCTGTGTGTTGTATTTTTCGGCACTTTAGTCTGCTAATACGGACCTCACCGTTGAGTCCAGAATGTCTGACATAGTCAAAATAGACTATCTTTTAGTTGTATTTGAGTTCGAGTACCATCAGGGGTAGTATGGTCATTTACTCCTACGTGTTTGTATTTTTCGGGACTTAATTTGCCAAATCGGACTCCACCATTGAGTCCGGAATGATTGAAATAGTGAAAATACACTATTCGTTTGACTTATTTGGACTTCATTTGACCTATTTATGACCTAGGGGTAATTTGGTCATTTTTATTTAATTAAATAATTTATTTTATTATTTATTAAATTATCAGGGGTATAAATGAATTAAAATTTCAGAATCTGGGCCAGAGTCAAATTTCCCAAAACTGTTGGGGCCTTTATGTAATTTTTCAAAAGATTTAAACTGAGCCAAAGGGTTCAGTCCTTATACAATTGAACCGGACCGGTCCAATCCGGTTCTAACCGGTTCAGGGTAATGTGCTGACGTCAGGATGACGTCAGCCCTACAATTTAAATTTTAATTTAACAGTACCAAAACGACACAGTTTAGGTTATGGTTCATATCCGTTTTTATTCGGGTCGGGGCCCGACCCGAAGACCCGATCCATGACTCGGTTACTGTTCATCGTCCCTACCCGTATAGGGCTACTGTTGCCCTAGAAATTTCAGAAATTTCTCTCTCAAATTCGTGGGGTTTTAAGCAACGATTCTCACTGGTTTTTGTTCCAAAAGGTTTCTGAGAGTAATGTCGTTCATTTGGCATAAATTTCAAGCTTCAAACTCAACAATGGGGGCCTGTTCTAACGGATTATCAGTGGAGAGTTACAGTCGGGTCATACAGCCTTATTTCTCCACCATTTTGCATGAGGTTTGGTCCTCTGCAACCCTTACAACGTGTACTTCCTTTCCCAATTTACCAATCTCAGTTTAGGGGCCAAATTCGAAGGATTCATTTTTGGGCCGAAAAGAATAATGTCATTTTTGGGGGTCTCAACCTAGGTTTCTAGGTCGCGGATGGTGTTTTTCAAGGTCCTAGAGTGTTCTACTTCCTGTATTGATCATTAAAAGCTCGGTTGGTTGAGGTCGGATCAGACCTGCAACCTCAAGGTTCAACAATGGCGGTTTGCTTACGGGTTGGTGGTTTGGGCAGTTTTATGGGTTCAAATCATTCGTAAACAACCCAGTTTTGATTATTAATCTACTACGCATGCATTAACAGTCTTAAATCTATAAAATAGTAGCTAAATAGAGCAGGAAAATTTTTAAAAAGTTTTTGAATACTAGCCTTTGAATAGTGGTCTCTTCACTGTTGAGCTCGAGCAGAAGCTTCAAGGGTTGGATTTGGGTCCCTTCTCAGTCGTGCAGCCCCTCAGTTCCAGCCTCTAGCTTCTTCTAAGCTCCTTCAATGGATTCCCAAAACTCAAGCTTTCTCTCTCTAACTTCCTTTCTCTAACCCACTTTCTCTCTCTAACTTCCTCTCTATAGTTCTGATCTTTCCTCCATGCATATATGGAAATTGTATATCAATAATCAGATTTCTTTTCTTAATGTTTCATCTCCCCCAAGTGCATGATGGGTTTGCATGCAATTTGGTTGGGAGGAGATGTAATCATGGTGGGATAGGCATGATGGCTATAGCATAGGGTGATGCATGCTGATGTGTTACATGCATGGCCATTGGTCACTTTGGGGAGAGGCCAAATCTGATTTATACTTATATACATATCTTTGTACATATATACACAAAAGTGTTCCTAGCCTAGGTGGTAATTTTTTGGTAAACCAAATTTTTCCTAGTTTGGTCAAGGTATCAAATCCTCTTGGCCACATTTTTGGTCTTTTTCCCATATTTCGGGCTTAGGCCCTGTTTGGCTGCGCATTAATGCAGTTTCACTGTTTTCTTCCTAACTTTCATTCTGTAGCTTATTTTTCGACACGGTTTCTTTCAGTCAACTCCTAGTTAGGTTAGCTTCAGTGTCTGAGGGTTCAGTGACAGTAATCAGTTTCTCAGAATTTTTAACATTTGCTAACATGGGTTTTGTCAGTGTTAAACAGTTGATTCTAAACAGTTAAATGCCAGATCAGATTTCAAGAAGAGTTTTTCATTACATAATTTAATAATTAAGTCTGGGGTGTTACATATATACCTCACACGTGCTGTTGCTTCAAGAAGTTTCTTGCTTCACCGACTTTCTCCCCCTGCTCTAGAAGCTTCAAGCTTCTACTATTTTCTCTCCCTTGTTTTATTTTTCTTTTCTTTGCCTCTAAATTCTAGCAGCTTCGGCTGACCTAGAAGCTTTCCCAATTATATATATATATATAGATTACATTCTTTTTATTCCATTCAGCTTCCTTGAAGCTTCTTTAATATTTATATAACATAAAAATATTCCTCATATTTGCCTTATAATATCTACATGTCATGTACAATAACTAATATATATATATATATATATATATATATATATATTCCATGGTCATAATTTATTTCATAAAATACTAAATTATCATAGGCCAGTAAGTTTGACATAAGTTAGGGCTCAGTAGTAATATCATATTTTATTGCCTTTGGGTCTCCAATAATTTATTTTATTTTCATTTTGTTTACATAACTATTTCGCTGTGTTAGTTTAATATTTTATTCCATAAAATATTAAATTATAACATGCCGATTAGGCCAGAAATAAATTTTTTTTGCCAACATTGGGTCCCTATTAATGACTTATTTATTTTCACATAATTTTTATAATTAATTATACGTATTGGCCTCATTCATTTGGCTCAGTACTCGGTCGTCTGGGTTAATTATTTTTCGAGCATATACATTTCGTATCTGAAGGCATTAAATCTCGTTATGGCTTATCGTATTTGAGCTATTTTAAAATTATTAATATCGCAAAACCTATTTTTCTTAAGTCGGGGTGTAATCCGAGTCCTATCGGATTTTTAGGGTATTACAAAGTGTTACGGAGCTTGCAAAGGATATGATGGCACGATGGCAGACCGAGCCATCTGTATCTGTGGCAGTGGGGGAGGCTTCTTCCCTAGTGGACCCTCCCATCCAGATGAAAAGGCAGAGGGTACTTTCGATCTCTCCTGACCCCACTAATGAGGAGAGAGAGGCACCTGCCCCCATTTCTATGGTCCCCTCAGCCCCGTCCAAGCAAGCGGGCAAGGGGGCGTCATCCTCGGTGGCCCCTGATGATGTCAATCAGGGGGCCAAAAAGATTCTGGAGGACTTTTGGGCCAAAGGCTCAAACAAAATTAGGCATCAGAAGCCGGAGAAGCTTCTTGCTGACCTGGCTTCTCTTCAGGTCAAGATAAGTTCTTTAGGCCTTTATCTCTTTTCCTTTTTTCCAAGTGTTTTGGCTGGTACTGAGCTGTGTGCTTTGTACATTACATGCTCTGCACACCCTTTCTACTCTGACGGAGGTCTCTCCCCCTTCGGAGGAGGTTGATCAACTTAAGGCCGAGCTGGACGATCTCAGGCTTCGGCTTGGTGCTGTTCAGTCGGAGGCTCACGACTCTGTAGAGAAGCTGAAGGAGTCACAAAATTCTTTGATCGTTATGGAGTCAGAGAAGGACCTTGCTATTCAGCAGGCAAAGAGGCTGCAGAGGGAGTTAGACGGCATGCGGTACGAATATAACCAGAAGCTTGAGGATGCAGTGGAGCAGGCCAAGGTGGATAACGAGATGGAGATGAGAATGGAACTGGAAGGAATGGCCAACACCCTGAATCATGTTTGTCTTTAACAACTTCCGAGATAGGTTCCTTGCCAAATTCCCCGATTTTGACATATCCTCGATTGTGCCTCCAGGGGTTACCCCTCCTGAGGTTGCAGTTCCGAGCGAGGTGGTCGACGTTCTTCCTAGTCGATCCCACTGAAGTTGTCATCCCAAGTGAGATGGTTGATGCTGCTCCTATCCGACCCTTCCCCAGCCGTTGAGCCTGCCTCTGCTGATCAGGCTTATAAAATAAGCTTAGTTTAGGTTTTCTGTTGTTTTTTTTTTTTTTTTTTGAACTTCAGTGTAACAGAATTTTTTGCTGAATGAAACAATATTTTCTTTCTCAAATGTCTTCTCTTCTCTTGTGCTTGGTTGACCCATATAGTATTTCCTTTGAATTTGTTGTTGATGTGAGAAACTGCTGCAAGTAAGGTTATTCTGGATCCATTCATATCAGCTTTGAAGGGTTGGCAGTTATCTTTCGAACTGTAGTTTCGATAAGATAATGATTGTAGACTAGTTCTGATTGCTTCTCCCTCTTTGGATGAGATAAGAAAGCAATTTCAATCTGACATGTAGGGATCTGACGTTGCTCTTGTGTCACATATATATTAAGAGTAAATTTCTTGAAGAATTCTGAGGCAGCTTGTTCTGAACCCAAGTTTTGTAGTAGAAGTGGTGTCTTGTGTCTGTTGCTCTAATGATTGAGACTTCTCCCTTCTAAATCATTTAGACCTGGACTGAGATACATCCGAACTAAAGGCTTTTTGTCATACATGTGGTCCGTTAAGGATCAATGGAATGGAAAATATTGAGAGGTCAGTATGTTGGACCGAAGGCCTTTGTATAAAGGTGGATCAGACTTTGCTTACTTAACCAGTTCGGTATGCTTGGGGAAGCCTTGTATCTTGTCACCTAAGTATCCGAAAGGACGATTCTATACGTTATCCATTTATACAGCTGTCTTTTGGGTTTTTGAGGCCAACCCTTTATTTAACCGTTGCGACGGTTCGTCTGGGTGACTTTTGGGCTTCGAGGGTCTATATATATGAAGGAGGAGCGTAAAGTTGCGCACCATTTTCTTACTTGTGTTCCCATACTGTTCGCTTGTCGGAGAGAGTTTGAATTCCTTTTAGAGGCTTACCGTTTGCCCGGAGATGATTGACAATTTTCAGTCTGAGTTAGGAATGATTAAACTGTGGCCGAGAGTTAACCTTCCCTTTGATTTAGTCTCCAAGGAAGGATTAAAGGAGGCTAAGATCTTCTTGTCCATCTTAGCATCCGGTCGATATTTCTCCGATGGGAGGTAGACCCTTCTTGATTCAACCAAGGCTTGGAGCATTGGTGATGAAGATGAAGGTGGGGTGCCTCCTTCCCTTTGTGTCTTGGCAGAGACCCTTGCTCAAATCGGCTGGGGTCTCGCAACTTCTTTGAGGGAGATGAATGGAGGTCTCCTAAGACCCAGAGCCCTCATCATCTGTTGGTCTTGAGATCAATGACAGTGATGATGAAATGGCCTGGGTGCTTCTTGATGCAGATTGGGGTTCCGGGTTCCTTCCTTTCAAATGGAGCCGGCGGCGGCGGTAATGGAAGTTTGGATCTTGGGCCCCTTTCTCATTCGAGGAAGAAAGCCATGATGTTGTGAAAGCGTAGTGATGCCTTTGTTGTAGCTTTTGTGTACTTGTTCTATTTCCAGTTTTCTTGTACTGATGTAAATTTTCTAAATCATCAATAAAATTGAGTTCCTTCTTATCAGATCTGATATTCTTTGTATTTGAATTTGCTCTTCCAGAGTTAAAACACCTTTTTGTGCACTTCTGATGTCTAACTGTTCTAAGAATAGATCAAAGAAACTTTGTAGAAGTCTTGAATCAAAGTACTCCAAACCTGCTCGGTACTGTAGTACTTGTTGCTTGCTAGTAGATAGGACAAATAATCTAAGTATCAGCTCTGAGGTTTTCTGATCTAGGAAACTTTAGTTTGAAGATGTTCAGAACTTCTGTCTTTGGATGGACTGGACCATAGAATCTGTGTATTAAAGACGGACCAAGCTCGGAAGGCCTGTGCATTATAGATGGACCAAGTCCTAAGACTTGTACATTATAGATGGACCAGGCTTTGGAGGCCTGTGCATTAGAGATGGACCAAGCACTAGGGCTTGTGCATTATTGATGGTCCAAGTACGAAGACTTATACATTATGGACTAGGCTCTGGAGGCCTGTGCATTATAGATGGACCAAGTACTAGGACTTGTGCATTATAGATAGACCAAGTACGAAGACTTGTACATTATGGACCAGGCTCTAGAGGCCTGTACATTATAGATGGACCAAGTACTAGGACTTGTACATTATGGACCAGGCTCTAGAGGCCTGTGCATTATAGATGGACCAAGTACTAGGACTTGTACATTATGGACCAGGCTCTAGAGGCCTGTGCATTATAGATGGACCAAGTACTAGGACTTGTACATTATGGACCAGGCTCTGGAGGCCTGTGCATTATAAATAGACCAAGTACTAGGACTTGTACATTATGGACCAGGCTTTGGAGGCCTGTGCATTATAGATGGACCAAGTACTAAGACTTGTACATTATGGACCAGGCTCTAGGAGGCCTGTGCATTAAAAGATGAACATTCCATGGAAGTAAAAGAAAGAAACATCTCTATTGATAATACTTCCGTAAATGTTCCACGTTTCACGGCCTAGGAATAGGCTTCCTAGTCATGTCTTCTAGCCAGTAGGTGGTAGGCCTAACGACCTTTGTTACTTTGTAAGGGTCTTCCCAGTTTGGTGACAGCTTTCCCATAGTGGGATCCTTGGTGTTTTGAAGGACTCTTATTTAGACAAAGTCTCCGACTTGAAAGCTGACCGTCTTGAGCCCCACCTTCGATTTGTTGACCATTCTCTACTGGTAGGCTTCCATCCTGATACTGGATTGGTCCCTTCTTTCTTCAAGCAAGTCCAAATTTTCCATCAGGTGCTGATCATTGGATTCTTGCTCAAAGCCTTCAGTCCTTAGGGTTGGCATACCGATCTCAACCAGAATTACTGCTTTTGTACCATAAGCCTAGTGAGAAAGGAGTTTCTGAGGTGGGAGTTCTTCTGGTTGTCCTGTAAGCCCAAAGAACTCCAAGGAGTTCCTCTGTGATATCCCGACCCGGGATACAACACGTTTACCGAGGCAAGTCGACTGAATAGCATAACCTGAGCTGTCTTAAACTCTATGTCACAATAAATTATGGAACTGAACTTAATTTCAAAAGATAAATGTTTTGCTTAGTATGGCCAGTGTCGGGTAGTACTCGAGCAACTCAGAACCTTACCTCGAAAAAGCGTGCATGCATGCAACCCATGCATGCATACGTACGTACACATGCATAGTTCCTGAAATATTAGTGTATGTATACGTGACTAAAAATACAATTATATGTATTTATATGGTTATAAATACATGTATAAAACTATGTATTTTATATGTATATATATGTATAATGTAAATGTATTATGTATATAAATTAAGATAAAGAGAAAAAGGAAGGGAAGCTTCCAAACAAATATCAGTGTGTGCATCACTATGTGTGTGTGTGTGCATCACTGTGTGTGTAGTGTGTGTTTGGGAAACCACACCAACCGACTTGGTGATGGTGTGTGTGTATATGTAATATAATGTATATATATGTATATATATGAGGTACGTGGGTGGCTAGGGTTAAGGGGACTGGTTCTCTGCAGTCAAGAATGACTGCAAGAGACAGAGAGAGAGTGATAAGGTAGAGAGATAATGTAATATCCCGACCCGAGATACGTCACGTATACCGAGATAGGTCGGTTAACACATGTAACTTGAACGGTAAGATATGTATATCATAGTATTTTCATAGAAATGAATGATTGGAACTGTGAATGATCAAGGCTGGGTAACACTCGAGCCCCACAGGGCATTGCATCGTAATGCGTGCATGCACGTATTTCCATGCATGCATACGTGAATATAAATTCATAGCTCGATTAAAATGAGTGTATGTGTATACGATTAAAAATGGAATTGTACCCCTACATATGCATGTATAAAAACATGTATTTGGTGTGTATGTATATATATATATATATATAATATGATGTATTTATGTATATATGTATATATGCATAAGAAATAAAAAGAAAGAAAAGGAAAAAGGGGAAACTGCCCTTGGGCAGTAGGTAGGTACACTGCATGTGAGGTGTGTGTGTGTCGGTTGGGTGAAGTGTGTGTGTTATATATATATATATAATATGATATATGTATATATAAGTGCCCAACAAGTCTCCCCAAGACATTAATGCAAAGTTTGCATTTGGCAGAGGGAATACAAACCCTAGGTCAAGGAAAGGGGCCATAGAAGGGGGAGAAACTGAGAGAGAGAGAGAGAGAGAAAAGAGCGAGAGGCGGTGGAAACCTTTTCTCTATATATGAACCTACGGGTGTGTGGGTTTAAAGGAAAAAAGAGACCAAGATTGAGAGAACACATTACCAAAGAACTCAGGAGCATAAACAGGAAGATTGGAGGGTCAAAGTGGGCTAAATCCGAACACCAAGGTAAGCAAGTTTAGTTCTGTTTTTACGATTTAAAGCATGAAGCTTATATATAATTATAGGGTCTAAACAAGCATGAAAAATGGAATTTATTGCAAAAATAATGAAGTTAAATGGTTAAGAAACCATAGAGAAAATCTAAGTTGCAGGTCATAGAGAATAATCGGCCGTGGGTCACTTTATGCATTAAACCTTGTTTAAATCGACCCTAGCATGACCCTATGATATGCAGAAAACTGTTAGAAGCAATTAGGGGTCAAAACAGTGCTTAAAACGCCATGAAAATGGAAACTGTCACTTGGCCAGAGAATCGGCCGGAGACATTTAAACTCTATTTCGTGAAGAACTGATAGTTCAAATTGAAAACAAAGGTTGGAAATATAATCTACATGAAAAATGGAAAAGAATGGCATTTAAAACGGGTCGAAATCTCACCGGAAAATAAGTGACAGTCGCCGGAGAAGACGACTGTTCACGTCGGAACCCTATCGGAGACATGGGGAAGACGACCGGAAAGTCGTGGTCTATTCGGGTTAAGTCTAGACCGGATCCGGGTTCGGATCGGGTCGGTACCCGACTGGTTATGAATGGGTAAGTTAAGCTGTGTCGTTTTGGGTTTTTAAATTAAATGGATTTGGGCTTGTTTGGTTACATGGATAGTAAATTGGAATTGGGTTTGGGGTTATCCAGACCAAGGATGGGATAGGAAATCAGGGTTATTGAAATCCGGTTTTTCAAATGAAGTGAACCGTTTGGTTCAGGGGAAAGGTGGACCGGTTTAGGGTTTCTGGTCTTGAACCAACTGGTTCAGACCGTAGCTTTAGGAAATTATAAACCGGCCCCAAATGTTTTGAAAAATTACACTAAGGCCCAAACAGAAAATTAATTAAATATTAATTTTTACAATAATGCCCCTATTTCAAATATGGGTCAAACGAAGTCCAAACGATACAAATGAATAGTCAAAACCTATTATCTCGGATGTTCTGAGTCCAATGGTGGGGTCCGTTTTATGAGATAAGACCCTGAAGGATAAAATACAGCAAAAGTGCAAAATGACTATTTTTCCCTTTTAGTACAAAAGTCCAAATGGAATTCCGCGAAAGCCTAAACCGACTTTCTTCGGCGTTTCGAACTCAATGGTAAAGTCTAAATTAGTATTTGAAATACTTATGATGGAAAGACATAAAATTTGATGAATAGAATCTATTCTAAAACGTATTCACTAATATATAGGAAACTCGAAAGGCAAGGGTATACTCACGGATTTCTGAGATAGAAGCACGATAGAGGTAAGTGGATCACTCTCTCTTACATGTGGTGTTTCCACAAGCCAAGTTTATTCTTTTACTGCCAAACTCGTACTCTTGAATGTATTGATATCCTTATGTTCCACAATTCGATATTCTTTATCTTGTGGACATATCGTTGACTGATGTATCACTGTTATCATGTTTCACTGTGCTTTGAAAGCACATATGTTATTGCCATCCACTTTGTGATATTGTTCTATCTCGTGGACATTGCTTGACTGCTATATTCATTGTTATCATGTTGAACCATGCCTTGAAAGGCCTACTGTTGTATCCTTATTGAATGAATGATGTTCCATTTATATTCTATGGAATTACTTATGATCATGACATGTTTATGAACACGGGGGTTGTGCTCAGTCACAACACCCATCTGATGCTATCTGATTGAATGGGACCTACGGGTCAAGTCCGTGAACGGACAAATGGCAATTTACTGGAACTGACTGGGGGGTATGCCGGGCCCCAAATGATCGAGGGTCTGCCAGCCCTGAAACAGAATAACAGCATCTCTTATGATTAATAGAACTTGATTGTTGAATGACACTATTCCTTATAATTCTTCAAGTCTCGAAAGACTTGCATTGATTGATTTGATTATGATCGGTTCATTGTGGCAGTACTTCATTGTTGTTATACTTTCATTTTACACTATTACTTCTGATTGTGTATTGTGATTACCTTCCATTGGTCCTCGTGGCAATTATGTTCATTGGCTATCACAGCATCTCCTTCCTTATGATTGGCTATCATTATATTATTCATGGATTCACATTGATCATCGATACCAGTGTTGGAGATCTGTTTTACTTACTGAGCTTTGTAGCTCATTCCACCCCATTTACCCCCATTTCAGGTGATGACGCTGTGAGACCCCAGTAGGAGTCTGAGAGCGTAGGGGGACATTTGGAAGTATTATATCAGTCTATGTTAGTTCTCTTATGTATTCACCACCCCCGGGTGCTGGTTACGGTTTAGTTCTCATTTTGAATTTTGTAGAACTATGTCATGTATTTAATAGATTTCCGCTGTTAAATTTATTTTAAAGACTTCCGCTGGATTTCTGTAATAGATAAAGACTTCCGCTGTTTATTGTTTAAAATTTTTAGTACATTGCATATTAGTACTATGATACAGGAATGGAAAAAGTAGGGACGGCCTTCGGGTCGGCCCCGCGACACGAGATCCGCATAGGGTGGGTTTCGGGTTGTGACAGCTTGGTATCAGAGCTATAGGTTCGATTGTGAGTCATGGGAGATAGGACTAGAGTTAAGACTGCTAGATATGACTGACATTTATTTTTGTCTTACACATTGACTGGTTACTTTATTGGTTCTTTCACTGGTTATTTCATTGGTTATCTCACTGGTTATCTCATTGGTTAGCTTCATTGGTTCTATTCACAGTCATGGTAAACACGAGGCAAGGTCCGTTGCCCATGGATCGTTTAGATCAACTGGAAAGAATTATGCGGACTATCATTGAAAGTCTACCACAGATTCAGGCTAGTGCTAGCCAACCAACACAACCAGTACAACGGGAGCAGCCTGTCAATGCAGGCGACAATGCAGGAAATCATCAAGGAAACGAGCGAGACGTTACATACTTATATGAGCGGTTTCAGAAAATGAAACCCCCGACTTTCGACGGAACAGGAGGAGCCACTATAGCTGAGGAGTGGTTATTAGAGATGAACAGGATCTTCAAAATCCTGATATGCACTAAAGTCCAAAAAGTGGCATATGCCACTTATATGTTGTAATATCCCGACCCGGGATACCGGGTCATATGGCACGTATTACGAGATTTACAAAAAAATAATTAATTAATTTAATTATTAATTAATTAAGGTATGAGAAATATTATATTAATTAAATATTATATATATATGTATAAAGTGAAGTATGCATGTATGTAAAGTGAAAGCATGTATGTATGCAAGTATGTATATGAAAAAGTGTGCAAGTGGGTGTGTGTGTCGGCAAAGAGAGAATGTGTGTGTTCTCATATGCATGTGTGTAATATATAATATATATAAATATATATATATATACATATTCATGCAAAATATCAAGCATAGATTGAAGGAAAAGCTAAAAAATTGTAAAGATAAATTGATTAGGTGTAAGAGAAATTTATGAGAAGTCAAGAATAGGGGCTGGGACGTGTAGAGAGAGAGAGAGAGAGAGAAGGGTCGGTTGCCTTCTTTTAAAAGCCAAGCATGCCTTTCATGCTTACACCTTAAGAAAGCAATTGAATAAGAAAGGAGACTGAGGAGAATAGAAGGGAATCAGAGCAAGAAGAAGAAGAAAACAATGACAAAAGGTGAGAAGTTTGAAAGTTCATAAAATTCTCTCTCTAAAATTTCTCCATGTATAATCTGTTTTTAAGCTTTTATATTGTACATATGACATGAAAAACATGTTTACATCAGTTAAGAATGGAAATTTAGCTTTTAAACACTTAGAGACGTGAAACCCAGTTAAGGCAGCCATTGAAGACCTTGCCCATGGCAGGTCTGAATCGACTTCCTCCAATCTCAAATTGGCTTATCAGGACCTCAAGAAGACCCTAAGGGTATTCTAAAAACCTATATCCGCGACCACAAAACTAAAGAACCGACCTCCATAAAGTGAGTTACAGGTTTCGGTTGTTGAAACCAACCTGTCAAACTCCCACCAAAATGGATAAAATAGAATGGGAAATGAATCTATGAAGAAAATAAATCAAGTTAGAACAAATCCCATGGGATTTGGCCAAGAAATGAGTATGAAACGACAGTTTACAGGTTGGATTATCATATCCTAAACCGAACACATGAACGAGTTTTGAACTCTAAAATGAATGCCAATTGAATTGTTATTACTTTAGGAACGTTTTGGGACAAAAACAGTGAGGATCCATGGATCCAAACTGCACGAAATAGAAAGAAATGGAAAATGGGAATTAGGGTTACAGGGAGTGTCACGACCCAAAACCCACCCTGTGCGGATCTCGGATCGCGACCGCCGCCTTCAGGCCCGGGAGCCTGAGGGCAAGGCAAAACATGGGCGATGGTATCGAATAGCGGTGCGGCCTTGATTTGCGGAAGCGTGAAAAACCCTTTTCTTTTTTTTTCCTTTTTTTTTTTTTAAAAAAAAAATCCTTAAAAAACTTTCGCACAGCCGTCCGGTACTGTCGCTCTTCATAGCGGTACACATGAATAATCACATCAGAGCATACTAAAAATTAAAGTCTTATACATGATACATATTCAAATGCCTCAAGGGCTTAAGTACATATGTGGTTGCCTCTTGGGCTTAAATACATAATTGTCCCAAAAGTACGACATCAAAATTCGACCAACCATAGGCCCTAATACTTCCCAAAAATATCTCCAGAATCCTAATGGAGCTGCCTATCATTTCTCCCCAAATTGGGCAAGGGTCCACCCATCGTCATCACCTGAAAAATGTTAGGGAATGGGGTGAGCTTCGAAAAGCCCAGTGAGTAATTCTAACATCTGTCATGGGTTTCAATTGGTAGTGGTTTCGCACGTGAGAATTTTGTAAAATACTCACTACCAATTGCTCGTATACTTGGAACATAGAGTACATGCATTCTTTAAACAATGGCTTTGAAACATTAAAGTATTCAAGCTAACTTGTACTTTCGAAATAAAGTATATGAATTTCAAATCATGTAAATATGCATGGTGAAAATGAGGAAAAAGCCTGCTTCCATTTTCAACACACACCTTATCACTTTCATTAACAGAATCCGTTTCGAACCAGATTCCCATTTTACTTTTCGTGGAGATATCTCATATGCCTGGGGGATTAGATCCTGCTACCTGGCATTCATTCGTATCGTAGTTGGGTTCCTAAGAAACCCGATAGAAATTCGTGGTGCTTATGCACAATTTATCTTGCATTTAAAAGCATTTAACCCATAATTCCTTCGTGTGGATGCATTTAAAAGCATTCAAAACATACAGTTCATAATCTCATGATAGGGTATTGAAATACGTGAAACATGTAAATTCAGGATATATAATAACATTTGAAATTGAAATTTTAGACATGCAGAAGTATCTCTCAAAGAACAGTAGTAAATTATTCAGGAAGCATGTCATAACAGAATATTTAAAACGGAATTGTGTAAAGACAGAATTTGATATTTAAAACATCATTCAAATCCGTGGAATTAAATCTCTACTTCAAATGTGAGGTTACTCACCTTGATTCCCCGGGTTTGCACTACTGGTGGGCTTTTCCCTTTCCTTTGTATTTCCTAAGAAAATTATAAAGAACTCGTTAACTTCACATTTACCTTAAATCGTTACCTATTCATGCTTTTTCATTTAATTTTAGGCCTAACGTATCCTAACTTCCTAGGATCGGTCTTACTAGTCAACTCGTGGTGACTTGATGAGTTTTATTTTTCACGTGACTAAATTTTCAGTACCTATTTTGGTGTTATGGACCTCACCGTTGGGTTTGGAATGTCCGACATAGTCAAAATAGACTATCTTTTAGTTTCGTTTGGGCTCCGGGTACCTTAGGGGTAGTTTGGTCATTTCGCGCGTCATATTTTTCGGAGTCCCGTCTCGTGAATCGGACCCCACTGTTGATCTCAGAAGGCCCAAGAAAATAAGATTACACTAATAACTTGTCTTATTTGGGCATCGACTACATTAGGGGCAATTTGGTAATTTGTACTTTAACGTATCGTAATTTTTGAAGCCTCGTCTCGTAAAACGGACCACACCATTGAGTCCGGAACGTCCAAAATAGTCAAAATTCACTATTCATTTACTTTATTCGGACTCCGTTTGACTTATTTATGACCTAGGGGTAATTTGGTCATTTTTATTTAATTAATAAATTAATTAAATAATTTAATTTATTATTTATTAATTTATCAGGGGTATAAATGGAATAAAATTCCAGAATCTGGGCCAGAGTTGAATTTCCTAAAACTGTTGGGGTCATTTTGTAATTAAACAGAATTTCGGTTTTATTTTCATTTAATTACTCACTGGACCGGAGGGTTTCAGGTTAAAAACCCTAAACCGGTTTATTTCAGCATTGAACCGATCAGTTCAGTTTAGTCTTTGGACCGTTTTAACCTAATCCAAAACGGCACCGTTCAACTTAAATGGTAGTCCTCCCGTTGTTTGACACGTGGCCGAGTTAGCTCACGTACTCGATTCATAACGACGAGTCGACTCGTCGTCTTCTTCAATACTCCACTGTTAAACCTTAGTTTTCTGCACTTCTTTTCTTTTAATTTCGTGATTTTTGGTTGGATCAATAGCTATTGTTTTCAACTGAGATTGTTCCTGACATCTCAAGGTTCATCTTGGCATCCATTTAGAACTTTAAAACTAACCTAGTTGCTCGGTTTAAGTCATGGTAGCCGAACTGGATAATTCAGCAATAACCTCTATTTCTCAACCATTTTTAACGTGGTTTGGTGCTACGTTTCTCTTATAACATGGGGCTTTGATTTCCATTCTTACAAATCAGTTTATAGGTCTAAAACAAGAACTGGGTTAAACGGCCAAAACCTGCAACTAAGTTCTTAGGGGTCATTCCTTAGGTTTCGAGGTCGCGGGTTAGTGGTTTAAGAACCCTAATGAGGTCTAGTTTAAGGCTAGATGACCCAGTTTAGGTTTTGTGCAAGTTGATTCAGACCTGCATAATCCGAGGTCCATCCATGGCGGTTTGCTACTGGTTTGTGGTTCGGGGCAGTTCTGTTGGTCCAAAAGGTTCACAACCAACCCAGTTTTCATTGTTAAATCTCTTTACATGCATTAACAGTCCCAAAAGAAATAAAACAGTGGCCGAAATCCAAAGAGAAAAATGCTCAGAAAATTTTGAATTTCTTACCTTGTACACAGTGGTCTCCTAGGGTTCGTTTCAGTCATAAGCCTCCCAATGAAGCAGGTCCGGTCTAGTGGTGCAGCCCTTCAGTTCCCAGTCCTTAGCCCCTTCAATGGATTCCCACAACTCAAGCTTTCCCTCTCTAACTTCCTCTCTCTAACCCACCTTCTCTCTCTATAAAATCAGCATTACAAGTCTCTCTACAGTTCTGATTTTTCCTCCATGCAGGTATGGAGATTGTATATCAATAATCAGATTTTTAGAGGGTCAAAATGTGTGGTGGGCATATATATTTTAGCATTTCTCTCACATACAACCTATACATATACATGAATGTATATATGTGTATTAGGTTTAGTGAGTTCGGTGGCTGACATGAGGTGAAGGGAGGTGATGTGGGGTAATGATGTGGGGATTGCATGTATGGCCATTGGCCAATTTGGGAGGTGGCCTTGACTGAATTGGGTTTAAATGTAATTTGGTTGCATATATAGGCACAAAAATGATAATAGCCTACTTGGTAATTTTTTGGGTAACAATAATCATGCCTACTTGGTCAAGGGTTCAAGTCCCCTTGGCTACACTTTTGGGAATTTTTCATATTTTGGGCTTAGGCCCCGTTTGGTTGGCACATTTAATCATTTCAGCTATTTTCTAAATATCTTCTTTTCCGTTGCTCTTTTTTCGACGCGGTTTCTTCCAGTCACTTTCTATTTAGGTTAGCTTCAATATCTAAGGTCTAGTGTCGATTATTAATCCCTTGGAATTTCTGTAGTTCGCTAACTCGAGTTTTCTTAGTGTTAAAGTAACATCATTTCACCTAATTAATTGGTAATGAAGTTCAGGCATTATTTTATGGGTCTATCATGGGTTCCCGATTAATCTCTATGTTTGGTTCAAATTAATGATTAGTAACTTATCATTTCTTAATTGGGGTCGGGGTGTTACAGGGAGGTCTCGTGGGGAAGAAGAAGACGGGTCAACTCGGCCTTTAAATGTGGCTGAGTCAACTCGGACAGGTGGCAGCCTCTGGGCTTGCCACCGAATTAATGAGACGACGCCGTTTTGAGCTATGTTTTAAAATAAAACATTAGGGCTGACGTCATCATGATGTCAGCATCACGCAATGAACCGTGTAAACTGGACCGGTTCACTTAAAAAGGGACTGAACCAACTGGTTCAGACCAGAATTTTTGGTATTTAGAAATTGACCCCCACCTATTTTATGAAATTGTACTGTGGCCCAATTAATGAGAAGTTTATGCAATTAAGCCCCTGAAAAATAATTAAATAATTAAATAATTAATTTAATTATTTAATAAATGAAGCAAAATTACTATTTTGCCCTTGGGTCATAACTACGGCAAATGAAGTCCAAATTAAGCATATGAATAGTGCATTTTTACTATTTAGGACATTCTGAGACCAATGGTAGGGTCCGTTTTACGAGGCAGGGCCCGAAAAATAAAGTCACGTTAGGGGTAAATGACCAAAATACCCCTTAACCAAAATTAACAAGTTATTAGTGTATTCTTAGTATATTGGACCTTCTGAGTCCAATGGTGAGGTTCACGACACGAAACGGGGTCCCGAAAAATAAAGACACGTAAAGGGGTAAAAAGACCAAAATACCCCTAGTAGCCCTAAAGCTAAAATGAAATCAGAGAAGGTCTAAATTGACTTTCTTTGACATTCCGGACTCAATAATGGAGTCCGAATTACGAAACGAAGTACAAAAAAATATGACACATAAAACGGTAAATGACCATTTTGCCCTTTTACATATAACAGTCCGAATTAAATGTTAGGAAAGCCGAAACTGACTGTCTTGGACACTCCGGACTCAATGGTAGAGTCTATTCGACCAAAAGAAATGTCTAAAATAAAAAGACATAAAATTTGATAAATAGAATTTGTCAGATGACTATAAATTTAAGTAATGCCAAAGTATTAATGCTAAGGCATATACGAGGAATGAAATACGAAAAGACACGACACGTAAACATGTCAAATAAATAACTTTAAATTGAAGTTAATGGAACTCCCAGAAGAGTATAAATTGAAATAAATTCAATTCCTAACACATTAAATTGTGTCATAGGTTAAGAATACAAGTTACGTTAAGTACATATGAATTTATGAAATCATTGTAGGATCTAATACGATTTAAGCATAAGTTAAGGAATATCGAGATGATATTACAATGAATGTGAAGTTGATGAGATATTTATGAATTGTTCTTAGGAACTACAAGGTAAGTGGGAAAGCGCATTATTAGCACTAACCCTAAAGAACCAAGGTGAGTAACCCTGTGTTTGAAGTGGAGATTTAACTCCATGGATTTAACAAGGTTTTAAATGCAAAGATATGAAATGTTTGAAATTTCAAATTCAGTGTTTACATGATTCAGTTTTTAATTGTTCTGTTTTATAACCCCATTGTGACATGCTCAGTGATTGGTTTCTGCAACAGTTTTTCCTTCAAATACTTTTCAGTATGTCTAGTTAAAATGCAATTATTGTTAAATATTCTGAATTTTCTTATTTCAAGTATATGAATGTTATGTTTTAAAGCACTCACGAGAATTATCTATGTTGATATACTCATATGTTAAATGTATTTTAAAATGCAAGATGAATGGTGCATAAACACTTAGACAGGATTCTGAGTTTTCAATTGCCCTGTAAAATAGGCAGGATTTTGGGTTTTACGGAACTCAATTGCCCTGTAAAATGCCAGGTAGCAGGATCTAATCCCCCAAGCAAATGAGATATCTCCATTTATAAGTAAGACGGGAGTCCGGTTCGAAACGGATTCCACTAATGGAAATGATAAGATGACAAATGGTTTGAAAATGGAAGCAGGTTTTTACTCTCATTTTCAATATGCACATGTTTGAGTTTTATATACTCTATTTAAGAAATACATGATATGTTATATGTTTTAAAAGTTCACATGTATAAGTATAGCTTGAATACTTTAAATGTTTCAGAGCTATTGTTTTATGAAATGCACATGTTTTGAATTATATACTCTATTTGACGAAGTATAAGTATAGCTTGAATACTTTAAATGTTTCAAAGCTATTGTTTTACGAAATGCATATGTTTTGAGTTATATACTCTATTTGACAAAGTATGAGTTTAGCTTGAATACTTTAAATGTTTCAAAGCTACATGATTTAAGTAATGCATATATTCTGTATTCAAAGTATACGAACAATTGGCGGTGATTATTTTACAAACTCTTATGTAATAAACCACTGCTAATTGAAAACTCCATGAGGAATACTGGAATTGCTCACAAGCTTAGATTAGCTTACCCGGACTTTGTTCGGACCCCCCCTTTCAGGTAATTAGCAGCAGTCTTGACTTGAGGACGTTGATGATGAATCTGCTGATTTTGGGAAGATATGTTTAAGTAGTTTCTCTTGAGAAACCTACGAACTCTAGTAGTATATTTTGTATTAGTAGGCAATGTAAGAATATGTATTAAGCCCTCAGGGCAACTGAACATGTATTGTATTAATGTTATAAGTCTTTAAGTTTTAATTATACTCTGAATGTGTAACCATGTATGCTATGTATGTAACGGCAGTATCGGACGGATGTGCGTAAATTTAAAAATAAGAAAAGAAAAAGTTTTCACGCTTTCGCAAAACGTATGTTGCACGTCTATTCGATACCGCTGCAGATGCGAGCCTTGTCTCAGGGCCTTCGGGTCTCGAGGCGGCGATCGCGGTCTAGTAATCCGCTTAGGGTGGGTTTCGGGTCGTGACATATGCTCAAAGGAATGGCACATAAATGGTGGATGATAGAGGAAGATAAAGAGCCAGGCATGAACTGGCAACGATTTACAGATATCTTCAACAAGAAGTACTTCTCCCAAGATGTACGAAACCGAAGAGTTGCAGAGTTTATGGTACTGCAACAGGGGGGAATGACGGTAGAGCAATACGAGGCCAAATTTACTGAATTGGCCAGGTTTGCTCCAAGTGCTGTCAATACTGAGGATCTCAAAGCTCGCAAGTTCGAGGAAGGATTGAGATGGGCTATCAAGGATAGGCTGGTGCCTCATTGACTGGCCACTTATGATGATGTAGTGGAGACAGCTCGAGTCATAGAAAGGAGTGGCGAGGAATTCGCCAAGAGGAAAGGAAACCTGAAGTAGGGCGGCAATCAGAAAAAGAGGCAAGGGCCTTCTACTTCAGAACATGGATCTACATTTACCAGACCTGGAGCCACATCACAGGCGACAGGGTCCGGTCAGAAGAAACAAGGCAACACTAAAAAGGGGGCAGCCAAGTGCTCTCGTTGCAATAAGATCCATAAGGGCCAATGTCTCAAGGACAACAACGCTTGTTACTACTGTGGCTAGGAGGGACATTTTGCAAGAGAATGCCCTCAGAAGGATCAGGCCACACCCAGTACTGCTTCGGTTAAAGCACCAACCACTGGAGTAGCACCACCTAGACCTCCAGCCCAAAGGAGTGGACAGGGGAACGTCCAGCAGCAGGCAGGATGGGTTTTCTCCCTTTTACCAGGAGACGTGCATGCTACAACCTCTATAGTCGCAGGTACTCTTTTAGTATGCTCACAGCCTGCTCATGTTTTATTTGACACTGGATCTACACATTCATTTATATCCCCTACATATGCTGCTAGATTGAACCTAGTGACGGAACCCTTAGGGTATTTACTGAATGTTTCTATACCATCGGGGAAATCATTGTTAGGGGATACCATGTATAGGAATTGTGGGATACAGATGGGGGATACACACTTATTGGCTGACCTTATACCCTTGGAAATTTGTGGATTCGATGTTATCCTTGGAATGGATTGGCTGGCCGCCAATTATGCTACGATAGACTGTATGGCCAAACGAGTTCTCATACAGAATCCACAGTTTCCGACAGTTGACTTTGAGGGGACAAGAGTGGCTTCCCCACCCTACTTCGTTTCCTTTATCCAGGCAAGGCGTCTGCTTCGCAAGGGATGCCACGGATTCTTATGTAGTGTTCAAGACACTGACTCTCAGCAGCTTGAGTTAGAAAAGATTCCCATTGCTAGGGAATTTCCCGGAGTGTTTTTGGATGATCTTCCAAGAATGCCCATAGACAGAGAGATCGAGTTTTGTATCGACGTATTGCCGGGCACTACACCGATATTCAAGACTCCATATAGGATGGCACCGGCAGAGCTGAAGGAGCTGAAGCTCCAGTTGCAGGAATTATTGGACAAGGGTTTTATACGACCCAGCTCGTCACCATGGGGTGCACCTGTATTATTCGTGAAGAAAAAGGATGGAACTATGAGACTGTGTATCGACTATCGTGAGTTGAACAAAGTTACCATCCGGAACAGATATCCACTGCCCAGAGTGGATGATTTGTTCGACTAGTTGAAAGGGGCCCAGGTATTCTCGAAGATCGATCTGAGGTCCGGTTATCACCAATTGAAGGTCAGACCCACTGACATTCAGAAGACAGCATTTAGGACACGGTATGGACACTACGAGTTCCTTGTTATGCCATTTGGGGTGACCAATACCCCAGCTGCATTCATGGATATGATGAACCGTGTGTTCAAGCCGTACTTGGATGACTTCGTGATTGTGTTTATAGACGACATCTTGGTTTACTCTAAGAACCAAGAAGAACACGAGGTACATCTGAGGAGAGTGCTATAGAAGTTAGGGGAGCAGAAGTTGTATGTTAAGCTGAAGAAATGCGAATTCTGGCTTCCTAGTATAGCATTTCTAGGACACGTGATCAGTAAAGAAGGAATCTCTGTTGATTCCCAGAAGATCGAGGCAATCATGAATTGGCCTCAACCTACGAGTGTCACGGAGGTGCGAAGTTTCATAGGGTTAGCAGGCTACTATAGGAGATTTGTTCAGGACTTCTCCAAAATAGCTACGCCTATTACCAAACTGACCCGGAAAGGTGTTCCTTTTGTTTGGACAGAGGAACAAGAAAAGAGTTTCCAAGAGTTGAAGGAGCGTCTGGTTACAGCTCCTATATTGACAGTGCCAGAAGGAACTGATGGTTTTGTGATTTACAGTGATGCTTCATTCAAGGGCTTAGGGTGTGTGTTAATGCAGAATGGAAAAGTGGTAGCTTATGCTTCCCGACAGTTGAGACCCCACGAGGGGAACTATCCGACACACGACCTTGAGCTAGCAGCCATTGTCTTCACTTTGAAGATATGGAGGCACTATTTATACGGGACCACGTGCAAAATCTTCACCGATCATAAGAGCCTCAAATATCTGTTTACACAGAAGGAGCTCAATATGAGACAACGCCGTTGGTTAGAGTTATTGAAAGACTACGAGGTCAGCATACAGTACCACCCAGGAAAGGCAAATGTGGTAGCTGACGCTCTTAGTCGAAAGTCATCAGGAAGTTTAGCTTGCCTGTTGACAACACAGACAGAAATACTGAGAGAATTAGAGGACATGGAAATAGAAGTAGTTCTGCCCAGTTCCAAGGCACTATGTGCCAACGTCACAGTCGGTTTGTCGATTGTGGACAAGATCAGGGGACAGTAGACTCAGGACGAGAAGTTGGCTAAGCTTCTTCAAGGAATGGAGACATACATAGATTCTGAGTACACAGTGAGAGATGGAATATTATATTATCAGGGTAGAATCTATGTACCCGACGTGCCCGAGATCAGGAAAGAGATTCTTGATGAGGCACATAGTTCAAAGTTCGCCTTACATCCAGGAGGCACCAAAATGTATCACAATGTTAAGGATACTTATTGGTGGTCTGGAATGAAACGTCACATAGCTGAGTACATAGCACGATGTGCCAAGTGCCAGCAAATTATGGTGGAACATCAGAAGCCTGGAGGACTTCTGCAGTCACTGCCCATTCCTGAGTGGAAGTGGGAACACATCACGATGGACTTTGTGTCAGGATTGCCAAAGACAGTCAGGGGGAGTGACTCTATCTAGGTTATCGTAGACAGATTAACTAAGACAGCTCACTTCCTGGCAACCAAGACGACACAATCTCTTCAGCGACTAGCCGAGTTATACATCAGAGAGATTGTTAGACTGCACGGAGTTCCAACATCGATTGTTTCTGATAGGGACCCCCGGTTCGTATCACGATTCTGGAAGGGACTACAACAAGCTATGGGCACGGAACTGAGTCTTAGCACTGCGTATCATCCCGAGACCGACGGCCAGTCGGAAAGGACGATACAGACTTTAGAAGACTTACTGCGTTTCTATGTCATAGACTTTGAAGGGAGTTGGGAAGATCAGTTGCCATTGGTAGAGTTCACGTACAATAATAGCTATCAAGCTAGTATTGGTATGGCACCATATGAGGCATTATACGGCAAGAAGTGCCGATCACCACTGTGTTGGACAGAGGTGGGAGAAAGGAAACTCTATGGGCCAGAGATAGTGGAACAGACCGCACAAAAGATACAACTGATCCGACAACGTTTATTAGCAACTCAAAGTCGACAGAAAAGCTATGCGAATGTTCACCGACGAGACTTAGAGTTTGCGAAGGACGATTTTGTATACTTGAAAGTATCACCCATGAAAGGGGTAGTCAGGTTTGGCAAGAGGGGAAAGCTTGGACCCAGATACATTGGGCCATTCAGGATTACGAAGAGGGTTGGACCCGTAGCTTACGAGCTTGCCTTACCATCGGAGTTAGCACATGTTCACAATGTGTTTCATGTCTCGATGCTAAGGAAGTGTATACAGAGTGCAGATCAGGTGATCGAGCACGAACCATTAGACGTCCAGGAAAATCTGAGTTACATAGAGCATCTAGTTCAGATTTTGGATCGTCGAGATCAGGTACTACGGAACAAGACTATTCCATTAGTCAAAGTTCTGTGGAGGAATCACCGGATGGAAGAGGCTACTTGGGAGCAAGAAGATGATATGCACGCCAAGTACCCGCACTAATTTTCATAGTAGTATATGCAAAGTTTGAGGACAAACTTATTTTTAAAGAGGTAAGAATGTAATATCCCGACCCGGGATACGTCACGTATACCGTGGTAGGTCGGTTAACACATGTAACTTGAACGGTAAGATATGTATATCATAGTATTTTCATGGAAATGAATGACTGGAACTGTGAATGATCAAGGCTGAGTAACACCCGAGCCCCACAGGGCATTGCATCGTAATGCGTGCATGTACGTATTTCCATGCATGCATACGTGAATATAAATTCATTGCTCGATTAAAATGAGTGTATGTGTATACGATTAAAAATGGAATTGTACCCCTACATATGCATGTATATACATGTATAAAAACATGTATTTGGTGTGTATGTATATATATATATATAATATGATGTATTTATGTATATATGTATATATGCATAAGAAATAAAAAGAAAGAAAAGGAAAAAGGGGAAACTGCCCTTGGGCAGTAGGCAGGTACACTGCATGTGAGGTGTGTGTGTGTCGGTTGGGTGAAGTGTGTGTGTGTTATATATATATATATAATATGATATATGTATATATAAGTGCCCAACAAGTCTCCCCAAGCCATTAATGCAAAGTTTGCATTTGGCAGAGGGAATACAGACCCTAGGTCAAGGAAAGGGGCCATAGAAGGGGGAGAAACTGAGAGAGAGAGAGAGAAAAGAGAGAGAGGCGGTGGAAACCTTTTCTCTATATATGAACCTATGGGTGTGTGGGTTTAAAGGAAAAAAGAGACCAAGATTGAGAGAACACATTAGCAAAGAACTCAGGAGCATAAACAGGAAGATTGGAGGGTCAAAGTGGGCTAAATCCGAACACCCAGGTAAGCAAGTTTAGTTCTGTTTTTACGATTTAAAGCATGAAGCTTATATATAATTATAGGGTCTAAACAAGCATGAAAAATGGAATTTATTGCAAAAAGAATGAAGTTAAATGGTTAAGAAACCATAGAGAAAATCTAAGTTGAAGGTCATAGAGAATAATCGGCCGTGGGTCACTTTATGCATTAAACCTTGTTTAAATCGACCCTAGCATGACCCTATGATATGCAGAAAACTGTTAGAAGCAATTAGGGGTCAAAACAGTGCTTAAAACGCCATGAAAATGGAAACTGTCACTTGGCCGGAGAATCGGCCGGAGACATTTAAACTCTATTTCGTGAAGAACTGATAGTTCAAATTGAAAACAAAGGTTGGAAATATAATCTACATGAAAAATGGAAAAGAATGGCATTTAAAACGGGTCGAAATCTCACCGAAAAATAAGTGACAGTCGTCGGAGAAGACGACTGTTCATGTCGGAACCCTACCGGAGACGTGGGGAAGACGACCGAAAAGTCGTGGTCTATTCGGGTTAAGTCTAGACCGGATCCGGGTTCGGATCGGGTCAGTACCTGACCGGTTATGAATGGGTAACTTAAGCTGTGTCGTTTTGGGTTTTTAAATTAAATGGATTTGGGCTTGTTTGGTTACATGGATAGTAAATTGGAATTGGGTTTGGGGTTATCCAGACCAAGGATGGGATAGGAAATCAGGGTTATTGAAATCCGGTTTTTCAAATGAAGTGAACCGTTTGGTTCAGGGGAAAGCTGGACCGATTTAGGGTTTCTGGTCTTGAACCAACTGGTTCAGACCGTAGCTTTAGGAAATTATAAACCGGCCCCAAATGTTTTGAAAAATTACACTAAGGCCCAAACAGAAAATTAATTAAATATTAATTTTTACAATAATGCCCCTATTTCAAATATGGGTCAAACGAAGTCCAAACGATACAAATGAATAGTCAAAACCTATTATCTCGGACGTTCTGAGTCCAATGGTGGGGTCCATTTTATGAGATGAGACCCCGAAGGATAAAATACAGCAAAAGTGCAAAATGACTATTTTGCCCTTTTAGTACAAAAGTCCAAATGGAATTCCGCGAAAGCCTAAACCGACTTTCTTCGGCGTTCCGGACTCAATGGTAAAGTCTAAATTAGTATTTGAAATACTTATGATGGAAAGGCATAAAATTTGATGAATAGAAACTATTCTAAAACGTATTCACTAATATATAGGAAACTCGAAAGGCAAGGGTATACTCACAGATTTCTGAGATAGAAGCACGATAGAGGTAAGTGGATCACTCTCTCTTACATGTGGTGTTTCCACAAGCCAAGTTTATTCTTTTACTGCCAAACTCGTACTCTTGAATGTATTGATATCCTTATGTTCCACAATTCGATATTCTTTATCTTGTGGACATATTATTGACTGATGTATCACTGTTATCATGTTTCACTGTGCTTTGAAAGCACATATGTTATTGCTATCCACTTTGTGATATTGTTCTATCTCATGGACATTGCTTGACTGCTATATTCATTATTATCATGTTGAACCATGCCTTGAAAGGCCTACTGTTGTATCCTTATTGAATGAATGATGTTCCATTTATATTCTATGGAATTACTTATGATCATGACATGTTTATGAACACGGGGGTTGTGCTCAGTCACAACACCCATCTGATGCTATCTGATTGAATGGGACCTACGGGTCAAGTCCGTGAATGGACAAATGGCAATTTACTGGAACTGACTGGAGGGTATGCCGGGCCCCAAAAGATCGAGGGTCTGCCGAGCCCTGAAACAGAATAATAGCATCTCTTATTATTAACAGAACTTGATTGTTGAATGGCACTATTCCTTATAATTCTTCAAGTCTCGAAAGACTTGCATTGATTGATTTGATTGTGATCGGTTCATTGTGGCAGTACTTCATTGTTGTTATACTTTCATTTTACACTACTACTTTTGATTGTGTATTGTGATTACCTTCCATTGGCCCTCGTGGCAATTATGTTCATTGGCTATCACAGCATCTCCTTCCTTATGATTGGCTATCATTATATTATTCATGGATTCACATTGATCATCGATACCAGTGTTGGAGATCTGTTTTACTTACTAAGCTTTGTAGCTCATTCCACCCCATTTACCCCCATTTCAGGTGATGACGCTGCGAGACCCCAGTAGGAGGCTGAGAGCGTAGGGGGACATTTGGAAGTATTATATCAGTCTATGTTAGTTCTCCCATGTATTCACCACCCCCGGGTGCTGGTTACGGTTTAGTTCTCATTTTGAATTTTGTAGAACTATGTCATGTATTTAATAGATTTCCGCTCTTAAATTTATTTTAAAGACTTCCGCTGGATTTCTGTAATAGATAAAGACTTCCGCTGTTTATTGTTTAAAATTTTTAGTACATTGCATATTAGTACTATGATACAGGAATGGAAAAAGTAGGGACGGCCTTCGGGTCGGCCCCGCGACACGAGATCCGCATAGGGTGGGTTTCGGGTCGTGACAGAGAAAGAAGCGGTGGGTGTATTGTCTATATATATAGATATGTATACGGGTCTTGTGAGTTGAGAGGAATAGAGACAAACTGAAGGAACTAAGAGGCTTAGAGTGAGAAGAGTATCATCAGGGAATTAGAAACAGAAGCAAAGGGGTTCAAGGGCATAAAAACTGAGATCAAACAAGAAAACCCAGGTGAGTAATCACGTTTCTATTTTTAACGATTTTAAGCATGAATGTTTGATTTAAAGCTAGGGTCTTAATAAGCATGATATTAGCTTTTAAATGCAAAAAGAATCATGTTAAATGGTGTAGAACCGAGAGAGAAAAACTGAGTTGCAGGTTGATGAATAATCTCGGGTTCCATGAATTTTATGTTTAAAACTTGTTTAAAAATTTCTAAAAATGATCTAATCAGGTGCAGAAACATGCTAGAAGAATTCTAGAACCAAAACCATGATCAAAACGTCACGAAATAGAAAATGAAACTTGGCCGGAGAATCGGCCAGAGGTGAATAACTCACTATTCGTGAAGATGGGGAGAGTCTTGGGGCAAGCTGAGGCTAGGGTCGAGATCCTTGAAGGGAAAGGAATGAAACGGCATTGAAAATGAGTTTAAAAATGATCGGATTTAGGTTGCCATCACCGGAGAAGGTGACGGAACCCTAATACAGGCTCACCGGAGCTTCGGGGAAGACGACCGAGAAGTCATGGGTCTATTCGGGTTAAAAGGAAACGGATCCGGGTTGGATCCGGGTCGGGACCCGACCGGATATGAAACGGGGCATGAAACTGTGTCGTTTCTATTTAGTTTTTAAATGAATGAGTGTGTTTAGTTGCAGGGATAATAAATAGAATTAGGTTTGGGGTTATCCAAACCATGGATAGGATAGGGACTGGGTTTATTGTAATCCGGTTCTATGAATTGAATTGAACCATTTGGTTCAGTGAAGAACCGAACCGGTTAGGGTTTCTAAATGGTGAACCCACTGGTTCAGACCGAGATTTAGAAAAATTCCATTTTGACCCCAAATATTTTAGGAAATTGTACTATGGCCCAAACAGAAAATTAATTAAATATTAATTTTTACAATAATGCCCCTATTTCAAAATTGGGTCAAACGAAGTCCAAACGATACAAATGAATAGTCAAAACTTATTATCTCGGACGTTCTGAGTCCAATGGTGGGGTCCGTTTTACGAGACAAAACCCCGAAGGATAAAATACCGTAAAAGTGCAAAATGACTATTTTGCCCTTTTTAGTACAAAAGTCCAAATGGAATTCTGCGAAAGCCTAAACCGACTTTCTTCGGCGTTCCGGACTCAATGGTAAAGTCTAAAATAGTATTTGAAATACTTATGATAGAAAGGCATAAAATTTGATGAATAACATTTATTCTGAAACGTATTCACTGATATATAGGAAACTCGAAAGGCAAAGGTACACTCACGGATTTCTGATATAGTGTCACGATAGAGGTAAGTGGATCACTTTCTCTTCCATGTGGTGTTTCTAAAGCCAATTTTATTCGTTACTGCCAAAATTTGTACTCTTGAAAGTACTTCATGTTATTGCTATCCACAGTATGATATTGTTCTATCTTGTGGACATTAATTGACTATTGTGCCATTGTTATCATATTGAACCGTGCCTTGAAAGGCTTACTGTTATGCTTTACTGTGTATATGATATTCCATTTTCATACTCCTATGGAATCACAAATGATCATGCTATGTTTATAAATGCTGGAATTGTGCTCAGTCACAATATCCATCCGATGCTTCTGTGACGAACTAGTCCGTGAACGGACGTGTGGCAAAAGATGTGAGTTTAACTGAGAGGTATACCGGGCCTCGAATTACGAAGAGGGACTGCCATCCCCTACTACAGATTATAAGCATCTCCATTGGATTATTGTTATGGATATATTGTTGAATGGTTACTGTTCCTTATGGATTACTGTTTATTATGGGTTATCTTACGTTGTTCATTGGTTTGATTGAAATCATTTTATTGTGGCAGTACTTTTATTGTGACAGGTTATTGTTGAGAGACCCTATTACTGCTTATTCATTACCCCTAATTGTATATTGTGCCCCACTATTTATTGGCCATCATGGCAACTGTTCTCATTGGCTATCACAGCATCTCCTTTCTTATGATTGGCTATCATATTTTATTCATGGATTCATGTTCTTTATAATCATCGATACCAGTGTCGGAGATCTGGTTTACTTGCTGAGCTTCATAGCTCATTCCACCCCACTTACCCCCATTTCAGGTGATGACGCTGCGAGACCCCAGTAGGAGTCTGAGAGCGTAGGGGGACATTTTGAAGTACTGTATCAGTCTATGTTAGTTCTCCCATGTATTCACCACCCCCGGGTGCTGGTTACGTTTAGTTCTCATTTTGTTTTATGTAGAACTATGTTATGTATTTAATAGACTTCCGCTGTTTAAATTATTCAAAAGACTTCCGCTGGATTACTGTAATTGAATAAAGACTTCCGCTGTTCATTGTTTAAAATTTTTAGTACATTGCATATTAGTATTATGATACTGGAATGGAAAAAGTAGGGACGGCCTTCGGGTCGGCCCCGCGACACGAGATCCGCTTAGGGTGGGTTTCGGGTCGTGACATCCTCTGCCCACTTTCCTTTGGCCTGTTCCAACCTTTTCTTTAACCCGTCAAGGATCGTTCAGTTGGTGACCTCTGCTTGCCCATTTGCTTATGGATGGCCTGGAGAGGCAAAGTGTTGCCTAATGTTGAGATTTTCATAGAATTTCTTGAAACCTTTACCAGTGAACTGTGTCCCATTGTCGGAGATAATCACACGTGGTATACCGAACCTGCAAACAATGTTCTTCCAGGTGAAGTGCTCAACTTCCTTTTCTGTGATATGTGTTAGAGGTTCAGCTTCGGTCCACTTAGAGAAGTAGTCAATGGCTACCAAGAGATACTTCCTGTTCGGTGGGGCCTTTGGCAATGGTCCCACGATGTCCGTCCCTTACTGAGCAAAGGGCCAAGGACTAGGAATTGGGATGAGCTCGTGATAAGGTTGGTGTTGATATGGGGCAAATCTTTGTCATTTGTTACACTTCTGAACATACTCCTTAGCCTATTTTAGCATGCTAGGCCAGTAATAGCCCTGAGACAAAGCTCGGTGAGCTATAGTTCTGCCCCCATTATGATTCCCGCAAATTCCCTTGTGTATTTCAGTCAAGACATATTGTGATTCTTCTGGAGCTAAGCATTTTAACAGAGGTTGAGAATACGACCTTCTGTAAAGCTTGTTGTTCAGGATCAGGTACCGAGTCGCTCTGATTCAGATTCTCCTGGCTTTGTTTTTATCTTCTAGGAGGAGCCCGGATTGTAGGTACTGGAGGATTGGAGTCATCCAGTTCTGGGGCTGTTCAGCAATTTGAGCAACTTGGGCTTCCTCTATGGTAGGTCCTAGCTGATAGGAGATTTTTACTGTGGAGTTTGCTTCAGACTTTAGGCGGGACGCCATGTTAGCCAAAGCATCTGCTCTGCAGTTCTGGCTTCTTTCAATTTTCTGGATAATGAATGTTTAGAAGGAATGCTTCAAGTGGTTCACCAGTTCGGAGTACCGAAGTATCCTATCATCTTTTATGGAGAATTCTCCCAGGACTTGGCTTACCACCAGTTGGGAGTCTGAGAAGATTTTGAGGTTATGAACCTCACATTCCAAGCCCAACCTGATGCCTAAGATTAGGGCTTCATATTTTGCTTCATTGTTGGAAGCTATGAATCCCAGGCTGACTGCTTTTTCTGACGTGAGCCCATCAGGGGACTGTAGTACCAGGCCTACTCTTGAGCCTTGATCGGTTGACGATCCATCGATGTAGCGCAGCCAGGTTCTTGAATTTTTGATGAGTTGTGCCTCGTCTTGAAGTGCCGGGGTGAACTCGACAACAAAATCAACCCAGGCCTACCCTTTGATGGAGTTTCGAGGCACATATGATATGTCGAATTCCCCTAACTCCATAGACCATTTCACTAATCTTCCCGATACCTCAGGTTTCCTTAGTATTGACTTCAGAGGATAGGCAGTTGGGATTTCAATTGGATGGGCTTGGAAATAAGGTCGGAGCTTTCGAGCTGATATGACCAAGGTGAAGACTAGCTTTTCCACTTCTGGATATCTCTTTTCTGTGTCAAGTAGTGCCCTACTGACGTAGAATATAGGCCTCTGTACTTCTCTGTCCTATCTAACTAATGCGGAGCTGATCGCGTTTTCAGAAACTGTAAGGTACAAGAGTAGCTTTTCTCCTTGTACTGGTTTTAATAGAAGCTCTAGAGAGGCTAGATACTCCTTTAGTTCTTGAAAAGATTTTTCACATTCTTCCATCCACTGCAAAGCTTTTTTGCGCTTCAGAGCTTTGAAGAAAGGTAAGCAATGATCAGTGGATTTGGAGATAAATCTACTTACTACCGCGATTCTGTTGTTCAGTGCCTGAATGTCCTTTCTGGTTTTTGGTGATTTCAGTCCAATCAGAGCTTGGATCTGAGTGGGGTCTGCTTTGATACCCCTCTGAGAGACAATATATCCCAAGAATTTTCCTTTCGTAACCCCGAAGGTACATTTCGAGGGGTTGAGCTTCATCTTATGCTGTCTGAGGATATCGAAGGTCTGGGCTAAATGCTGGAGGTGACTACCTTTCTGCAAACTTTTGACCAGCATGTCGTCAATGTATACCTCCATGGTATTGCCGAGCAGCGGGCTGAACATCTTGTTCAGCAACCGTTGGTAAGTGGCTCCAGCGTTCTTTAAACCGAAGGCATTACTCTGTAGCAGTAAAGACCTCATTCGGTTATGAAGGCTGTCTTCTCCTGGTCTAGAGGGTACATCTAAATTTGGTTGTACCTAGAGTAGGCATCCATGAAGCTCATGAGCTCGTGCCCCGCAGTGGCATCAACCAATTGATCTATCCTTGGCAATGGAAAGCTGTCTTTAGTGCACGCCTTATTGAGGTCTATATAATTAACGCAAACTCTCCACTTTCCATTTTTCTTCTTGACCAGGATGGTGTTGGCTAGCCACTTGAGATAGAACACTTCTCGTATCATCCTGGCTTCAAGCAGCCTCTGGACTTCTTCATTTATAATTCAATGCCGTTCAGGAGCAATCGGTCTTCTCTTCTGTCTGACTGGTGGGTGATCTGGATCTACTATCAGCTTGTGAGTTATAAGGTTAGGATCTATACCCTCCATGTCTTTGGTCTCCCAAGCAAATATAGAAAGGTTGTCTTTTAGAAACCTGACTATCTTCTCTTGCTCGGTATGTGTTAGGTCTGGGCCGATGTATAAATAACGCCCTTCTGATTCTGAACTAACCAACACTTTGATGGGCTCGCCAATGGGTTTGGCTCGGCTGTCCCGTCCCCTTGTGCTCAGGGGTTCTTCAATGCTGGATGGGCAAACTTCCTCCTTGGGAGTGTGGGTGAGAACTGGATCTGTACAGTCCCGAGTGTACTGTAATTGCTATTTGGTGGCCTTCTCTTTGAGTGCAATGGCATGGCACTCCCGAGAGGTTGGCTGACATCCTCTGACAGAGTGAACGTTTTGGTTGTGGACGTACTTTAGACACTGATGGAGGGTCGAGGTGACCGCCCCTATCTAGTGCAACCATGGTCTCCCAATTATGACATTATAGGGAGATTTCATATTCAACACCATGTACTCCAAGATGGTGGTCTTCTGCCCTTCTCCCTCTTCTACAGTAGTAGGAAGGTCGATTCTTCCCAATGAGGTACTGAGATTGCCATCAAAAGCTGCCATCACGGCAGTGGTAGGCTTGATGTTGTCGTGGTCCATTCCCATCTGTTTGAGTGGCTCATGGAACAGTATATTGACGGAGCTGCCAGTATCGACCAGGACTCTCTTGATCTCAAAGTTGGCAATTTTGAGTGTGATGACGAGGGCATCACTATGAGGGCAGTGTACCCCTACTAGGTCCTATTCAGTGAATTGGATCTCTGGTGCTGGCTTGAGCCTTTTTTCCACGTTGGAGATCTGCAATACGTCCGGGGCAGCTCTGGCCTCCCGAGTATATCTCTTTCTCGCCCTGTTTGACATTCCTATAATAGGAGAGTCGGCATAGAGGACGTAAATAACGTGGTTGTTCTGCCTCTGGGGCTTGTTTCGTCCTTTCCTATGCTCCTGCCTCTGCTCGGGCCGTTTTTGAGGCTTGTCTTCTTAGGGGTTCTTCCTTCCGTCCTGCTTGACGAACTCCCGAAGACGCCCCTTCTTTATGAGTTGCTCTATCTCATACCGGAGGGTCCTGCATGAGTTAGTAGTATGTCCATAATCTTTATGAAAATTACAATACTTACTTTGGTCCCGAAGGCTGGAATCTCCTTTGATTGGTTCTGACCACCTCAGGTTCTCCCGATCTCGAATCTGCCGGAGTACCTGGTTAGGTATAGTGTTTAAAGGAGTAAAGTTAGTGAACTCCCTTGGTCCGGAATTGTACACAGCTCTGGGTGCTGTTCTCTTCTCTGGACTCCTGGCCCTCTTCTTGCTGGAGTCTCTTCTGTGGTCCTCTTTCTTGTGATCCTCCATCTTCGGATTATCCCTCTGGGTCTGATCTTTGCCCTTTTGGGATGTGCGGTTGGCTTCTTCCAAGTTGATGGGATGTGCGGTTGGCTTCTTCCAAGTTGATATACTTCCTGGCCCGATCCATTAATGCCGCCATGTCGGCTAGAGGGCTCTTTGTCAAGGAGTCTCTAAAGCCACCGTGGGCAAGTCCAGCAGTTAAGACAGCTACAAGGAATTTTGGGCTGCAGTCGGTGATCTTCGTGAGTTCGGCATTGAAGCGTGCAATGTAGGCTCTGAGGGACTCCTCCTTAGTCTGCTTGACATTTAACAGGAATTCTGGTCCCCTTCTGAGGCTTCTGCTGGTCATAAACCTGTCCAGGAATTGTCTACCGAGCTCATAAAAGCTGGTAATTGAGTTCGGAGAGAGGTTATGGAACCATTTCAGAGCAGTTCCCTTCAAAGTGGTAATGAAAGTCCGACACATAAAAGCATTAGAGGCCCCGTGGAGGGCCATCATATGCTGGTAGTGTGAGAGATGATCTCCTGGATCTCCAGACCCATCGTAGAGGGTGAACTCAGGCACCATGAAATTTCTGGGCCTTTCTTCTGACATGATGGCATGAGTGAATGGGGTGGCAAGTCTTCCGAGCAACCTGGCCAACTCGTCTTGCTCTGGAGGGTTCTGGGGACCTCTCAAAGCAATGCTTCGGTCCATAGACTCAGCAATTTCTTCTACCCTTCGTGGGTCTCTGAATCTGACATCTTGTGAACCTTGCCTCATAGCCTCGGCTTCAGGGTAGGGGGCTGAGTACGTCCCTCAGATGGAAAGGGGTTCCGAACTGACGGGATTGGTGCTGCATAGGGATGAGGCCCTTGTGGTGCCAGATGCCCTCCCGAAGCCCTTGGAGTTGGGGCTCGAGTAGTGCTTTAGTAATGGACGTCAAGGACGAAGATTGACGTTCCCCAGCTTGGAGCTGCTGACGGCTGTGGATCTCTGCCAACGTGGGCAACACCTTGGGGGTGCCCAGGCTGGTTATTTGGAGCCTGCTCAAGGGGCTCTTCATTCTCAGTGGTAATAGGGGGTTGTGTTCCCGCAGTAATGTTGACCGGCGGGTTAGAAGGATTCGTCCCTTGATTCTGTGTGAGCGTTGCCAATGTTCTGGTTATGGCAAGCAACTGTTCCTGCACCAGTTCATTGTGTCCTTTGATCGATTCGATCTCTTGTCGCATGGGATCAACCGCTGGCCCCCTTGCTCGTGGAGTAGGCGACCGACGTTGAGAGCTTTGCAGATTCTGAGTATTCTGTTGCGGTCGGAGATTTGGGGCCATAGTTTTCCGGTAAGGAAAAATGAGTTTGTGAATAGAGCACTTGGAGATTAGTCGTTCCCACAGACGGCACCAAACTGATGCTGCACTTTTTGACTCACAAATACTGTGGGCTCCGTGACCTGTAGAACACTCAAAAAGACGATCAGAGGACCACTAGATTGGCTCCGGCGGTAGTCGCTCCGATGCTTAAGTAAGTAAACGGAATTGAAAAGACTGTTTTGAAAGCCAAAGAATGAGCATAATCATAAAGCGTACCTTTAGGGTTTAATTTATAGATCGTGGCCTTCCTAAGTTGATTAGGATTCGATGCCATGAATATAAGGATTTGATCATCGAAGATTGCAGTTACCTTGTGGAGTATTGTGTCGTAGATGGAGATTATAATGATAGATAGTAGCTTCCTTGTTGAAGACTATTTCCGTGTTGAAGACTATTTCCTTATTCCCTACTTGGCAGTTGTTAAGGAAACCATAAGGTCGGAACCATATGAAATATTGAGTGAATATTGCCCAGAGCATAAAGTCTGGAGGATATGTGCATGAGAATGCCCTGGAGGCTCCGCCTGCACTGTATGACCGAGTTTATTGGCTCTGTAGGATACATATATATATAGATATAGATATGAAAATGCCCCGAAGGCTGTCACTGCTCTGTATGACCAAGTTTATCGGCTTTGTATGATATATATATGAGAATGCCCTGAAGGCTTGTGGACTGCTCTATATGATCGAGATTATCAGCTCTGTAAGCACACGTGTCTCAAGGTGATTGGTGTGTCTATTTGTGGTATATCATATTTATACAAAATGCAGGCATAAAGCATGCAAGTGAAAGAAAGAAAGAGAAAAGGAAAAAAAGGAGAAAGCTGATAGGTGAGAAAATGTTGTGTCAACCAAAATGTGAGTGTGCTGGTGTGTGTGTGTGTAGTGTGTTGTGTGTGTTATATATTATATTGTATATATATACAAATATCTCACATAAGTTAGGAAGAAAAGAAGCAGCCAAATTAAATAGAAAAGGAGAGTCAAAGAAATCGACAGAAGAGACGAAAGATAAAGGAAAAAGAGAAAGAGTGAGGGGCGGCCAACTCACTGTGAACATATGCATACATGCACCAAGCATGTATTTAGAAGGAAAAGATAGAAGCTGAGAGGTCTCTGAATATTCAAAAGGAGAAAACAGAAAAGAAAAGAAGAAAGAGAAGTAAAGGAAAATGTGAGAAAACTTTCTATGATTTTCAAGTTTCAATTGTTGGATTTTTTGTAGAATTGCTTAAAGCTTAGAAAGAATTGCATGGTTAAATTCTATGCAGAAAATGGTAAATTTAGGAAGAAACCGCAGCTCATTTGGTGGATAAATGAGTGAGAAAAACCAATTTAAAAGTTGAAGGAAAATTTCGAGTTATTAGGTTTTTGATCGATTTAGTTTGTTTTATGAATGGAAAATTTTTGCCCATAGGTGCAGCAACTTGTAGGTAAAATTTGGGCTCAAAACAATAGCTAAAAAGCCATGAAATAGTGAAATAGTGAAAAATCAAATCGTTGGAAAGTCGCTAGAGTTGGCTGCAACTCTCTTTTTCGAGGCCTTCTAGTGACTGAAACTGAATTCTGAGGGTAGATATGGAAAGCCCATGAGGAGTAGAAGAGGAACCCATTGGTCAGACATCGAAATGTTACCGGAAAAGAACTGCCGTGGCCGGAGAAGACAACCGGCGCACGGCTGGGCAGCACTGATGCGTGGTATGCATGTTGGAATTTTGGGCTTTTGGGTCATGGGTTCAGGTCGGGTAGACCCACCTAGCTGCACTTGGGTTGGATCATAAAACGGTGCAGCTTTGGTAAATTTTAAAATGTGGATTTGGTGCTGTTTGGACATAGGGATAGTAAATAGAAATTAAATTGAAATTGGAATAGGGATAGCCTATCCAAGGTTTGGGCTTATCTGTTGTTTGGCTTTTCCAAATTGGAATAGGACTTCTTGAAATTAGAATTTGACGCAGAATTTATGATAATTATGATTTGACCCCAAGTGAATAAAATAATATTTAATTTAAAATAGAAATTACCAAAATGCCCCTAAGCCAAAAAGGAGTCAAACGGACTCCAAGTAAAGTAAAAGAATATTGAATTTTTATTACTTTGAGAATTTTAGACTCAATGGTGGAGTCCGATTTGTGAAAAGAGGTCTCGAGAAGTAAGAAGCCGTAAAAGTACAAAATGACCATTTTGCCCTTTTTAGTACAGAAGTCTGAATTGAATTTCGCGAAAGCCTAAATCGACTTTGTTTGACGTTTCAGATTCAATGGTAGAGTCTAAATTGATAATAGAGATACTTATGGTAACAAGGCAAAAAATTTGATAAATAGCATTAAAACTGAGACATGTTTACTGATATATAGGGAACTCAAAAACAAATGGCAGAATCACGGGATACTGATCTAAGAACGCAATTTGAAGGTAAGTAAAACCTATTATCTTCCATGTGGTATTTCCAAGCCAAGTTTATTCTATTACTGCCAAAATTGTACTCTTGAATGTACCAGATATTATTATTTTTCACAATGTGATCTTGTTCTATCTTGTGGACATTGATTGACTGTTATATCATTGTTATCATATTATACCATGCCTTGAAAGACCTACTGTTATGTCCTTACTGAATATATGATATTCCATTTTTATACTCTTATGGAATCATGAATAATCATGTAATGTTATGAACGCCAAATTTGTGCTCAGTCACAATATCCATCCGATGCTTTTTGATCTACGGGTCAAGTCCATGAATGGACACTTGGCATTTTATTAGAGTTTTGTTTGATTGGAGTTTCCATTGGGGGGTATTTCGGGCCCCAAAAGACCGAGGGCATGCCAAACCTTGAAACAGTGTAAATGCATCTCTTATATGATTGATATGATTGCCATTGTTGAATGACACCATTCCCTATGCTTTATAATATTCTAAGAGAATATTCCTTATTGAATTAATTATGATCGGTTTATTGTGGCAATACATTCATGTTGGTACATTGTTATTGAGAGTTCCATGTTGATATTATATCTATTACTCCTAAATGTATATTGTGACCCCACTGTCCATTGACCATTATGGCAACTGTTCTCATTGGCTATCACAGCATCTCATTTCTTATGATTGGTTATCATATTCTTATTCATGAATTCATATTCTTTTATGATCACCGATACCAGTGTCAGAGATGGGAATTTACTTGCTAAGCTTTCGTAGCTCATTCCATATTACTTACCATTTTTTAGGTAGTGACGCTACAAGACCCCAGTAAGAGTCTGAGAGCGTTGGAGGACATTTTGAGGAAATGTACTAGTTCATGATGTAGTTCTCCCATGTATTCACCACCCACGGGTGCTGGTTATGTTTTACATTGACACTTGCATAACCATATGATAGATTACAGACTTCCGCTAATTATTGTAATGAAAAGACTTCCATTGATTATTGTATTGAAAAGACTTCCGCTGATTATTGTTTTAAATTTTTAGGACATTGCATATTAGTACTATGATAGTTGAATGGAAAAAGTAGGGACGGCCTTCGGGTCAGCCCCACGACACGAGATCCGCTATAGGGTGGGTTTCAGGTTATGACAGCTTTGGTATCAGAGCTATAGGTTCGATTGTGAGTCATGGGAGATAGGACTAGAACTAGAACCGATAGTGATATACCATAAAAGAACAGGCCAATCAACACTTGACACGTGTAACCACAGTCCGACCTATGCTCAGCCAACATGATTCTCATTTAGCCAATGATGAAAAGCTCAAGCATCCAGATCATCAAACAAGGTCAGAAGTGGCCGAACATATATATCCAGAACAGATCACAGGGTCCAGACCAACACTCCAGAACTCGTCACCGCCTTAGCGGATGCCGAGCAGGGAATAAGGAAGCGGTCTTCAACAAGGAAGCGGTCTTCAACTAAGGAAACTACCATCTATGGTTATCTCTATGCAAGGTAGCTGCAATCTCCGGTAATCAAATCCCTATATTCATGGCATCTATGGTTATCTCTATGCAAGGTAACTGCAATCTCCGGTGATCAAATCCCTATATTCATGGCTTCGAATCCTAATCAACTTAGGAAAGCCACGGCTTATAAATTAAACCCTAAAGGTACGCCTTATTTCATATGCTCATTCTTTGGCTTTCAATACAGTCTTTTCAATTCTTTTACTTACTTAAGCATCGGAGCGGCTACCGCCGGAGCCAATCCGGTGGTCCTCTGATCATCTTTCTGAGTGTTCTACAGGTCACGGAGTCCATACTTATTGCGAGCTGAAAAGTGCAGCATCAGTTTGGCGCCGTCTGTGTGAAACGACTAATCTCCAAAGTGCTCTACTTATAAAACTCATCTCTTTCCCTACCTGTAAACCATGGCACCAAATCTCCGACCACGACAGAATACTCAGAATTCGCAAAACGCTCAACGTCAGCCGCCTGCTCCCCGCACAAGGGGGCCAGCGGCCAATCCTATGCGACAGGAGATCGAAGCAATAAAACGACACAATGAACTGGTGCAGGAGCAGTTACTTACCATCACTAGAACACTGGCGACACTTACGCAGAACCAAGCGACGGGTTCTCCTAGCCCGCCGATCAACTTCGTTGCTAGGAACGCAACCTCCTGTTGCTACAGAGAATGAAGAACTTCATGCGCAGGCTCCAACTAACCAGCCTGGGCACCCCTCAGGCGTTCCTCGCGCTGGCCAAGATCCCCAGCCATCAACAGTCCCTGGCTGGGGAACATCCGCCTTCGCCCCCGACATCCATTACCGGAGCACTACTCGAGCCCCAACTCCAAGGGCCTCAGGAGCACACCCCGCACCGTAGGAGCCTCCTCATGCAGCACCAAACCCTCCGGTTCGGAATCCTCCTCCGTCCGAAGGGCGTGATCAACCCTACTACCCTGAAGCCGAGGCTGTCAGGCAGGGTTCACAAGATGTCAGACTCAAAGACCCGCGGAGGGTAGAGGAAATTGCCGAGTCAATGGATCGAACAATTACCTTGAGAGGACCTCAGAACCCCCCAGAACAAGACGAACTGGCCAGGCTACTTGGAAGGCTAGCCACCCTATTCACTCACCCCATCATGTCAGAAGAGAGGCCCAGAAAATTCATGGTGCCCAAATTCACCTTGTACGATGGATCTGGAGATCCAGGGGATCACCTCTACTCATTACCAGCATACGATGGCCCTTCACGGAGCCTCTGATGCTTTTATGTGCCGAACGTTCATCATCAGCTTGAAGGGAACTCCTCTGAAGTGGTTCCACAACCTCCCACCGAACTCTGTTACCAACTTCTACGAGCTCGGTAGACAGTTCTTGGACAGGTTTATGACCAGCAGAAGGCTCAGAAGGGGGCCAGAATTCCTGCTAAACGTCAAGCAAACCAGGGAGGAATCCCTCAGAGCCTACATTGCGCACTTCAACACCGAGCTCACGGAGATCACTGACTGCAGCCCGAAATTCCTTGTAGCAGCCCTGACTGCCAGGCTTGCCCAAGGTGGGTTCAGAGATTCCTTCACAAAAAGCCCTCCTGCCGATATGGCAGCATTAATGGATCGGGCCAGAAAATACATCAACCTGGAAGAAGCCAACCGCACGTCCCAGAAGGGCAGAGATCAGACCCAGAGGGACAATCCAAAGCGGGAGGACCACAAGAAGGAGGATCACAGAAGAGACTCCAACAAAAAGAGGGCCAGGAGCCCAGAGAAGAGAATAGCACCCAGAGCTGTGTACAACTCCGGACCGAGGGAGTTCACCAATTTCACTCCTCTGAATACCACACCGAACCAGGTACTCCGGCAGATCCGAGATCAGGAGAACCTGAGGTGGCCGGAACCAATCAAGGGAGATCCCAGCCTGCGGGACCAAAGTAAGTATTGTAATTTCCATAAAGATCATGGACATACAACTAACACTTGCAAGACCCTCCGATATGAGATAGAGCAGCTCATAAAGAAGGGGCGTCTTCGGGAGTTCGTCAAGCAGGACGGAAGGCAAAACCCCCAAGAAGACAAGCCTCAACAGCGGCCCGACCAGAGGCAGGAGCAGAGGGAGGGACGTAACGAGCCCTAGAGGCAGAACAATCACGTCATCTACTGTCCTCTATGCTGACTCCCCTAGTCACAGGAATGTCCAACAGGGCAAGAAAGAGATACGCTCGGGAGGCCAGAGCCGCCCCCAAACGTACTACAGATCTCCAACGTTGAAAAGAGGCTCAAGCCAGCACCGGAGATCCAATTCACCGAGCAAGATCTAGCAGGGGTACACTGCCCTCACTAGCGATGCCCTTGTTATCACCCTCAGAATCGCCAACTTCGAGACCAGAAGAGTCCTGGTTGATACTGGAAGCTCCGTCAACATACTGTTCTATGAACTGCTTAAGTAGATGGGGATAGACCAGGACAACGTCAAGCCCACCACTGCCGTAATGGCAGCTTTTGATGGCAACCTCAGCACCCCTTTGGGGAGGGTCGACCTTCCTACCACTGTAGGAGAAGGTGAAGGGCAGAAGACCACCATCTCGGAGTATATGGTGTTGAACATGAAGTCTCCCTACAACATCATAATCGGGAGACCCTGGTTACATCAGATAGGGGCAGTCACTTCGACCCTCCATCAGTGTCTGAAGTACGTCCACAACCAGAGCGTGCACTCTGTCAGAGGATGCCAGCCAACCTCCCGGGAGTGCCACGCTATTGCCCTTAAAGAGAAGGCTCCCAAATAGCAATTACAGCACACTCGGGACTGTGCAGATCTGGTATTCACTCACTCTCCCGAGGTGGAGGATTGCCCATCCGGCATTGAAGAACCCCTAAGCCCAAGGGGACGCGACAGCCGAGCCAAACCTGTTGGCGAGCCTATTAAAGTTCTGGTCAGTTCAGAAGCAGAGGGGCGTTACTTGTACATCGGCCTAGACCTAACACACACCGAGCAGGAAAAGATAGTCAGGTTCTTGAAAGACAACCTCTCTATCTTCGCTTCGGAGACCAGGGACATGGAGGGAATAGATCCTGATCTTATAACTCACAAACTGATGGTGGATCCGGATCACCCGCCAGTCAGACAGAAGAGAAGGCCGATTGCTCCTGAACGACATCGGATTATAAATGAAGAGGTCCAAAGGCTGCTGGATGCCAGGATGATACGGGAAGTATTCTATCCCGAGTGGCTGGCCAACACCGTGCTTGTAAAAAAGAAGAACGGCAAGTGGAGAGTCTGTGTTGACTATACAGACCTCAACAAAGCGTGCCCCAAGGACAGCTTTCCATTGCCGAGAATAGACAAACTGGTTGACGCCACTGCGGGGCATGAGCTTATGAGTTTCATGGATGCATACTCTGGATACAACCAGATCCAGATGTACCCTCTAGATCAAGAGAAGACTGCCTTCATAACCGAAAGAGGACTCTACTGCTACAGAGTGATGCCTTTCGGTTTGAAAAATGCTGGAGCCACTTATCAGCGGTTGGTGAACAAGATGTTCAGCCCACTGCTTGGCAGCACCATGGAGGTATACATCGACGACATGCTGGTAAAGAGCCTTCAGAAAGGCAACCACCTCCAGCACTTGGCCCAGACCTTCGATATCCTCAGACAACACAAGATGAAGCTCAACCCCTCGAAATGTACCTTTGGAGTTACAAAGGGAAAATTCTTGGGGTACATCATCTCTCAAAGGGGTATCGAAGCAGATCCCACTCAGATCCAAGCCCTGATTAGACTGAAGTCACCAAAAACCAGAAAGGAGATTCAGGCACTGAATGGCAGAATTGCCGCACTGAGCAGGTTTATATCCAAATCCACCGATCGCTGCCTACCTTTCTTCAAAGCTCTGAAGGGTGGCAAGACTCTGTAGTGGACAGAAGAATGCGAGCAGTCCTTTCAAGAACTAAAGGAGTATCTAGCCTCTCCAGAGCTCCTGTCAAAACCAGTACAAGGAGAAAGGTTACTCCTGTACCTTGCAGTCTCCGAAAACGCGGTCAGTTCCGCATTGATCAGACAGGACAGAGGAGTACAGAGGCCTATATCCTACATCAGTAGGGCACTACTTGACACAGAGAAAAGATACCCAGAGGTAGAGAAACTGGCCTATGCCTTGGTCATATCAGCTCGAAAGCTTCGACCTTATTTCCAGGCCCATCCAATCGAGATCCCAACTGCCTATCCTCTGAAGTCAATACTGAGGAAACCTGAAGTATCGGGAAGATTGGTAAAGTGGTCTGTGGAACTAGGGGAGTTCGACATAGCATATGTACCCCGAAACTCCGTCAAAGGGCAGGCCTTAACTGACTTCGTAGCCGAGTTCACCCCGGCACTTCAGAACAAAGCACAAGTCACCGAAACTTCGGGAACCTGGCTACTGTACATTGATGGATCGTCAACCGATCAAGGATCAAGGGTAGGCCTGGTACTACAGTCCCCTGACGGGCTCACGTCAGAAAAAGCAGTCAGTCTGGGATTCAAAGCTTCTAATAATGAAGCCGAATATAAAGCCCTAATCTTGGGCATGAAGCTCGCCTTGGAATGTGAGGCTCAGAACCTCGATGTCTTCTCTGACTCCCAACTGGTAGTGAGCCAAGTCTTGGGAGAATTCGCCATTAAAGATGATAGGATGCTCCGATACTCCAAACTGGTAAACCATTTAAAGCACTCCTTCTAGACATTTACTATCCAGAAAATTGAGAGAAGCCTAGAATTGCAGAGCAGATGCTCTGGCTAACATGGCCTCCCGCCTCAAGACAGAAGCAGACTCCACAATTAAAATCTCCTTTCAGCCAGGATCCAGCATTGAGAAGCACGAGTTGCTCCAATTGATGAACAGCCCCAGAACTGGATGACCCCACTCCTCTAGTATCTAAGATCCGGGCTCCTCCCAGAGGACAAAAACAAAGCCAGGAGAATCCGAATCAGAATGGCTCGGTACCTGATCCTGAACAACAAGCTTTACAGAAGGTCGTATTCTCAACCTCTGTTAAAATGCTTAGCTCTAGATGATTCACAGTATGTCTTGGCTGAAATACATGAGGGAATTTGCGGGAACCATAATAGGGGCAGAACTATAGCCCACCGAGCTCTATCGCAGGGCTACTACTGGCCCGGCATGTTAAAACAAGCTAAGGAATATGTTCGGAAGTGCGACAAATGCCAGAGATTTGCCCCGTACCAACATCAGCCTCAGCACGAGCTTATCCCGATTCCTAGTCCTTGGCCCTTTGCTCAATGGGGAATGGACATTGTGGGCCCATTACCACAGGCACCTCCAAACAGGAAGTATCTCTTAGTGGCCATCGACTATTTCTCTAAATGGGCCGAAGCTGAGCCTTTAACACATATCACAGAAAAGGAAGTCGAAAGCTTCACCTGGAAGAACATTGTGTGCAGGTTTGGCATACCGCGTGTAATTATCTCGGATAATGGGACTCAATTCACTGGTAAAGGCTTCAAGGTATTTTGCGAAAATCTCAACATCAGGCAGCACTTTGCCTCTCCAGGCCATCCGCAAGCAAATGGGCAAGCAGAGGTCACCAACCGAACGATCCTTGATGGGTTAAAGAAAAGGTTGGAACAAGCCAAAGGGAAGTGGGTAGAAGAACTCCCTGGAGTTCTTTGGGCCTACAGAACAACCAGAAGAACTCCCACCTCTGAAACTCCCTTCTCACTAGCCTATGGAACAGAAGTAGTAATTCCGGTTGAGATCGTTATGCCAACCCTGAGGACTGAGGCCTTTGAGCAAGAATCCAATGATCAGCAGCTGATGGAAAACTTGGATTTTCTCGAAGAGAGAAGGGATCAAGCCAGCATCAGGATGGAAGCTTATCAACAAAGAATGGTCAACAAATCCAAGGTAGGACTCAAGACAGTCAACTTTCAAGTTGGAGACTTCGTCTTAAGAAGAGTCTTTCAAAACACCAAGGATGCCACCATGGGAAAGTTGTCACCAAACTGGGAAGGCCCCTACAAAGTAACAAAGGTCGTTCGACCTACCACCTACTGGCTTGAAGACATGACTGGGAAACCTGTTCCTAGGCCATGGAACGTGGAACACTTACGGAAGTATTATCAGTAGAGTTATTTCTTTTACTTCCATAGAATGTTCGTCTATTAATGCACAGGCCTCCAGAGCCTGGTCCATAATGTACGAGTCTTCTACTCGGTCCATTTATTAATGCACAAGTCTTAGGACTTGGTCCATCTATTAATGCACAGGCCTCCAGAGCCTGGTCCATAATGTACGAGTCTTTTACTCGGTCCATTTATTAATGCACGAGTCTTAGGACTTGGTCCATTTATTAATGCACAGGCCTCCAGAGCCTGGTCCATAATGTACGAGCTTTTACTCGGTCCATCTATTAATGCACAAGTCTTAGGACTTGGTCCATCTATTAATGCACAGGCCTCCAAAGCCTGGTCTATAATGTACGAGCTTTTACTCGGTCTATTTATTAATGCACAAGTCTTAGGACTTGGTCCATCTATTAATGCACAGGCCTCCAGAGCCTGGTCCATAATGTACGAGTCTTTTACTCGGTCTATCTATTAATGCACAAGTCTTAGGACTTGGTCCATCTATTAATGCACAGGCCTCCAGAAGCCTGGTCCATCTATTAATGCGCAGGCTTCTAGAGCCTGGTCCATAAATGCACAAGTCTCAATACTTGGTCCATCTGTAATGCACAGGCCTTCAGAGCCTGGTCCATGGATATACAGGTCTTAAATACTTAGTTCATTCTCTAAAGAATGCAGGCCTACAGAGCCTGGACTACTTTTATGCACAGGCCTTCCGAGCATGGTCCGTCTTCAATTAACAGATTCTATGATCCAGCCCATCCACAGATAGAAGTTCCGAACATCTACAAACTAAAGTTTCCTAGATCGGGACATATCAGATCTGGTATTTATATTATTTGGCTCATCTGTCAAACAAGCAACAAGTACTATGGTACCGATCCGGAGCAAAGTACTTTGATTCAAGCATTTTTCTAAGTTCCTTTATTCTCAAGAACATTCAGAAATGTACAAGGAAGTGTTTTAACTACAGAAAAGCACATTTGAATACAGAAGACATCAAATCTGAGGAGAAGAGACTCAATTTTATTCATAAATCAGAAGATTTACATGAACACAAAGAAGATATTACAGAAGCTATTACAAAAGCTACTACAGAAGCTATTACAGAAGCTATTACAAGAAGATACAATTCTCAATATAGGGGCTTCTCTTCACGGGATGATAAAGGGGCACAGGAACCACAACTTCCATTACCGCCACCACCGGCTCCATTTGAAAGGAAGGGGCCCTGAACCCCAGTCTGCATCAAGAAACGCCCAGGCCATTTCATCATCACTATCACTGGTCTCATGACCAACGGAGGATGAGGGCTCTAGGTCTCAGGGGACCTTCAATCTTCTTCTTCACACCGTCTGTTTCACCCCAGCCAAATTGAGACAAGGCACGAAGAAGAGGAGGCACCCCACTTGCGTCTACATCACCGACGCTCCAGGCCTCGGTTGAATCAAGGAAAGGCCACCACCAATCGGAGGAATCTCGACCGGATGCCAGAGGAGACAAGAAGACTTGTACCTCCTTCAATCCTTCCTTGGAGACTGAAAAGAGGGAAAGGTTAACTCTCGGCCACAGTTTAATCGCTCCTAACTCAGGCAAGGAATCACCCATCATCTCCGGGCAAGTGGCAAAACTCCGGCAGCATATGAAGCCTTTCTCACAAGGGGACAATTTGAAATCAAAAAGATGAACGCAACCGTATGCCCTCGTTTTCATTTATATAGACCCTTGAAGTCCAAAAGCCGCCCAACTGAACCGTCACAACGGTGAAAAAGAGAGTGGCCTTGAAATCCTAAACAACGGTAAAATAAATAAATGGTGCATTAAATGTGCCTCTTCGAATATACCAAGAGACAGGGTACAGAACTCTCTAAACAGAGACCGCAGTCCGGCACTGAAGCTCCCGAATCGGCAGAAAGGGGAACAATGTCACGGACCTGAAACCCACCCTCTAGCGGATTACCGGATCGCGATCACCGCCCCGAGACCCTCAGGCCCCGAGACAAGGCTCGCATCTGCAGCGGTATCGAATAGATGTGCCACACATGATTGCAGAAGCGTGAAAAACTTTTTCTTTTCTTTTCTCATTTTTTAAATTATGCACATCCGTCCGATACTGCTGTTCCATACTTAACATACATGGTTACTCATTCAGAGTATAACTAAAACTTAAAGACTTCATGCATTAATACAATACATATTCGATTGCCCTGAGGGCTTATTACATATTCTTACATTGTCTACTAATACAAAACGTACTACTAGTGTTCATAGGTTCTTCAAAAGAAACTACTTAAACATATCCTTCCCAAAAATAGCTAGACTCATCGTCGTCGTCCTTAAGACCCTGTCTGCTGCATTACCTGAAAAGAGGGTCCGAACAAAGTCCGGGTAAGCTAATCTAAGCTTGTGAGCAATTCCAGTATTCGTCATGGGGTTTTCAATTAGCAGTGGTTTTTAGTACATAAGAGTTGTAAAACATTCACTGCCAATTGCTTATACAATTTAGAATACAAAGTACATGCATTCTTAAAACAGATAGCTTGGAAACATTTAAAGTATTCAAGCTATACTTATACTTATGAACTTCAAACATATAACGTAGCAGGTACTTCTTAAATAGAGTATATAAAACTCAGGACAGATATAATTTCATAAACAATTAGCTTTGAAACATTTTAAGTATTCAAGCTAAACTCATACTTCGTCAAATAGAGTATATAACTCAAAACATATGCATTTCAAATAGCTTGAAAACATTTAAGGTATCCAAGCGAAACTCGTACTTCATCAGATAAAGTATATAACTTTAAATCACATCAATATGTATTTGAAAATGAGGGTAAAACCTACTTTCATTTCCAAAATCACTTGTCATCTTTTCTCTTTAATTAGGTGGAATCTGTTTCGAACCAGACTCCCATTTTACTGCCAATACTGCCGATCTCATTTGCCTGGGGGATTAGATCCTGCTACTGGGCATTTACTGTTGAATCCCGAAAGATTTCAACCATCATAGGGGATGGTACTTAGTACCGTTTATCTTGTAAAACATTTATCACATAACTTCTTCAATAGATACTTTCATGAGTATTTAAAACATGAAATGTATAATTGCTACAATAGGACTTCAAATACTTGTAACTATCAAATTTAGGATATTTAACATAATTTGGCATTTAAAACTTTAGACATGCTGAAATATGTTTTAAGAAAACTATGATAGATACCAATCACTGAGCATGTCATAATAGAGTTATAAAACAGTACAATTAAAAGCTGAATCATGTAAATACTGAATTTGAAACTTCAAATACTTCACATCTTTGAACTTAAAACATTTTCAAATCCATGGAGTTAAATCTCCAATTCAAACACAGGGTTACTCACCTCGTACTTCTGGTTTTCGATCTATTTAGTCGCCTTTCCTTTGGCTTCCTTCAACCTGTGAAGCCATTCTTGCAGCGTTTCGGTGTCCTCCTGTTTCTTAATCTTTTTCGCTGCTAGTTGCTCCTTGGTTAGAGTCTTGTAAATGAAGGGGCGAACGCAGGCCACTTCATTTGTTTTGGCAATCCGGATATATTTCTGAACTACCTGGAGTTGTTTTTCTAGCTTCTCCCGGAAAACTTTCTGTTTCGGATCATTTGCTATTTGTGCCCTTGTCATCAATGGGGGAACTTCTCGTTCTTGGTTCATTTTTGTGTCTATTTAATTCTCTGTTTAAAACACAATTTAACGTGTCAAGAAAACAGATTTCTACAATCATACTCTTCTGGTAGCTCCATTAACCTTAATGTAAAGTTATTTATTTGACATGTTTACGTGTCGTGTCTTTTCGTATTTCGTTTCTCGTACTTGCCTTAGTATTAGTACTTTGGCATTACTCTAATTTATAGTCATCTGACAGATGCTATTCATCAAATTTTATGTCTTTTTATTTTAGACATTTCTTTAGGTTGAATAGACTCTACCATTGAGTCCGAAGTGTCGAAGAAAGTCGGTTTAGGCTTTCCTAACATTTAATTCGGACTGTTATATGTGTAATATCCCGACCCGGGATACCGGGTCACATGACACGTATTTCGAGGAAAGGAAATTATATATATAATTAATTAATTATTACATTAATTAATTAATTATAAGAAAATGGATATATATATATGTATTAATTAAATGTATATATATGTATATATATATATTAAATGAATGAAATATGAAAAAGTTAAAAAGTAAAAAATGAACAAGTATGAATGTGTGTGTGTGTGTGTCGGCTGGTGTGTGTGTGTGTGTCTTGTATATATGTGTATATATGTATATATGTATATATATATATATGTATAAATATCTTATGAAATTTAATGCAAAGTTGAAAAAGAAAAAGTAAAAATTAATGAGATGGGAAAGCTGTGCAGGGCTAGAATCCAGAATGTAGGGAGAGAGAGAGATAACTGTAGAGAGAAAGAGAACATGAAGAGAGAGAGAGGTCGGCTACCTTGCTTTAAAAGCCAAACATGCAGTGCATGTTGATCTCTCACGAAAGAAACCAAAAGAAGGGAATTGAAGGAGAAGAAGAGAAAGGAAATCAGAGAGAAAAGGAGGAAAACCCCAACCAAAAAGGTAAGAATGTTCAAAACTGTCAAAATTCCCTCTCTAGAATTTCTCTACATACAAACTGATTTAAAGCTTCCATTTGATATATAAGATGTCTATAACACATTCTAATCATAACAAGCATGAAAATTTAACTTTAAAACACCTAAAAACATGAAACCCATGAGCAGTCGCCATGGATGACCTTGCATGAAGTAGGTCTGACCCGAGGGAAACCAAACCTTGTTTGGTGTATAGGGACCTCTAGTAGACCCTACAAGCATGCTAAAAACCATTAACCGCGACCTTGAAGCTCGAAAATCGACCCTCAAATAATCAGTTGCAGGTTACGGGTGTAAGACTCAACCCTTTAAACTTTGTGTTAACTCGATATTTAAAAACAAGGTATAGATCCTCATGAAGAGGGGATCATAACAAGTCAAATATCATGAAAAACCATCAAGAAATGAACCTATACGACCGAATTACAGTTCGGGTTATCATGTCCAAAACCGAACATGTGACGAGGTTTTAAACTCCGAAATGAATGCCAAGTTGGTCCCTTATACTTTAGGAACATTTTGGGACAAAAACAGTAAGGATCCATGGATCCAAACTGCGCGAAATAGGAAAAGAAGGAATTCGGGAATTAGGGTTTTCAGTGTGTTCTCGTGGGGAAGACGACCGAGTCAACTCGCAAACCGTTTAAAACGGTGGGTGGACTCGGGACGGGTGGCAGCCTCTGGGCTTGCCACCGCATTAACAAGGCGACGTCGTTTTGGGCCTTAGGTAAGTATATATATATATATATATATATATATATATATATATATATATATATATATATATATATACGGTTAAGTTTAAAGGAAAAAGGGAGGAAACTGCGGGCGGTGGGGTTCGAACCCCTGACCTCACGTGCCCCACGCGTTCTTTTCCACTCGGCCACGCGTGTGCGTGTGTCCATGTACGAACATGATATATATATATATATATTAAAGTTGATTAAATCCGAAAAATTTAAAAGGTGCAATTGCACCTACTGAGTTTCGAACATGCGTGGTATGGGGAGGGAGATGGCACACTGGCCAGCGTGCCATCCTATTCAACCTGTCATATTAGTGCAAAATAATATATCTATATATATTATACTTAATCAAATTAATTTAATTAATTAAAATTAATTAAATTAAATACTCCGAAATGGCCCGTTGTCCAAAAATTACAAGTGATATATGTAACCTTACTATCTTGGACCCCCTGAGCCCATTGGTGAGGTCCACGACATGAGATGAGGTCCCGAAAAATTTGAGACCCCTAAAAAATGTTAAAATGACCAAAATGCCCCTGCCCCATGAATAAGCCAAACAAGTCCAAATTAAATAAATGAATAGTATATCCTTACTATTTCGGATATTCTGAAGCCAATGGTAGGGTCCATTTTACGAGACGAGGCCCGAAAAATAAAGACACGTAAAAGGGTAAAAAGACCAAAATACCCCTGGTACCCCTAAAGCCAAAATGAAATTAGAGAAGGTCTAAATTGACTTTCTTTGACATCCTGGACTCAAAAATGGAGTCCAAATTACGAAACAAAGTACGGAAAGATATGACACGTAAAATGATAAAATGACCATTTTGCCCTTTTACATATAAAAGTCCGAATTAAATATTAGGAAAGCCTAAACCGACTTTCTTGGACACTCCGGACTCAATGGTGGAGTCTATTTGACCAAAAGAAATGTCTAAAATAAAAAGACATAAAATTTGATAAATAGAATCTGTCAGATGACTAAAAATATAAGAAATGCCAAAGTACTAAACTAAGGCAAGTACGAGAAATGAAATACGAAAAGACACGATATGTAAACATGTTAAGTAAATAACTTTAAATTAAAGTTAATGGAACTCCCAGAAGAGTATGATTGTAGAAATCTATTTTTCTTGACACGGTAAATTGTGTTTTTAAACAGAGAATTAACTAAACACAAAAATGAGACAAGAACGGGAAGTCACTCCTATGATGACAAGGGCCCAGCTAGCAAGTGACCCAAAACAGCAGGATTTCTGGGAGAGGCTGGAAAGGCAGCTTCAAATGATCCAAAATCGTATTCGGATTTCAAAAACCAATGAAGTGGCCAGTATTAACCCCTTCGTTTATAGAACAATAACCAAGGAGCAACTAGCAACGAGGAAGCTTAAGAAACAGGAGGATACAGAAACGTTGCAAGAATGGCTTCAAAGGTTAAAGAAAAGCCAAGGGAAACGCGCCCAAATAGAGCAGGACTAGAAGTACAAGGTGAGTAACCCTGTGTTTGAATTGGAGATTTGACTCCATGATTTAAAAAGGGTTTTAAGTACAAGATGTGAAGTATTTGAAGTTTCAAATTCAGTATTTACATGATTCAGTTTTTAATTGTTCTGTTTTAGAAATTCATTGTGACATGCTTAGTGATTGGTTTCTGCAACAGTTTTTCCTTCAAATACTTTTCAGCATGTCTAGTTAAAATACAATTATTGTTAAATATTCTGAATTTGCTTATTTCAAGTATACGAATGTTTATTACTGAATTTATGAAAAGTATCTATGAGACAAGTCACATGATAAATGTTTTATAAGATGAATGGTGCATAAGCACTTAGACAGGATTCTGAGTTTTCAGTTGCCCTATATAATAGGCAGGATTTTGGGTTTTACGGAACCCAATTGCCCTGTAAAATGCCCGGTAGCAGGATCTAATCCCCCAGGCAGATGAGATATCTCCATAGATAAGTAATATGGGACTCCGGTTCGAAACGGATTCCACTAATGGAAGTGATAAGATGACAAATGATTTGAAAATGGAAGCAGGTTTTTACTCTCATTTTCAATATGCATATGTTTGAGTTTTATATACTCTATTTAAGAAATACATGATACGTTATATGTTTTAAAGTTCATATGTATAAGTCCAGCTTGAATGTTTTAAATATTTGAAAGCTACATGTTTCAAGGAATGCATATAATCTGTATTCAATTATACGAATAATTGGCGGTGACTATTTTACAAACTCTTATGTATTAAACCACTGGTAATTGAAAAACCCATGACGAATACTGGAATTGCTCACAAGCTTAGATTAGCTTACCCGGACTTTGTTCGGACCCCCCCTTTCAGGTAATTAGCAGCAGTCTTGACTTAAGGACGACGATGACGAATCTGCTGATTTTGGGAAGATATGGTTAAATAGTTTCTTTTGATAATCTATGAACTCTAATAGTACTTTTGTATTAGTAGACATTGTAAGGACATGTAATAAGCCCTCTGGGAAATCGAACATATATTGTATCTAATGTTATAAGTTTTTAAGTTTTTAGTTATACTCTGAATGTGTAACCATGTATGCTATGTATGGAGCAGCAGTACCGAACGGATGTGCATAAATTAAAAATGAGAAAAGAAAAGAAAAAGTTTTTCACGCTTCCGCAAAACGTATGTTGCACATCTATTCGATACCGCTGTATATGCGAGCCTTGTCTCGAGGCCCTCGGGTCTCGGGGCGGCGATCGCGATCCGGTGATCCGCAGAGGCTGGGTTTCGGGTCGTGACAATATGTAAAAGGACAAAATGGTCATTTACCTATTTTACGTGTCACATTTTTCTGTACGTCGTTTCATAATTTGGACTCCATTTTTGAGTCCGGGATGTCAAAGAAAGTTAATTTAGACCTTCTCTGATTTCATTTTGGCTTTAGGGGTACCAGGGGTATTTTGGTCTTTTTTACCCCTTTACGTGTCTTTATTTTTCAGGACCCCATCTCATGTCGTGGACCTCACCATTGGACTCAGAAGGTCCGAGATAGTAAGAATACACTAATAACTTGTTAATTTTGGTCAAGGGGTATTTTGGTCATTTACCCCTTACGTGTCTTTATTTTTCGGGCCCCGTCCCGTAAAACGGACCCTACCATTGATCTCAGAATGTCCAAAATAGTAAAAATACACTATTCATATATTGAATTTGGACTTCATTTGCTCTATTTATTACCCAAGGATATAATAGTAATTTTACTTTATTTATTAAATAATTAAATTAATTATTTAATTATTTAATTATTTTTTCAGGGGTCTAATTGCATAAAACTTCCATCAATTGGGCAACAGTAGGATTGTCCAGAAGTTCTGGGGTCAATCCGCAAATAAGGAAAGTATTGGTTTATTTTATTTTAAATAAAACAGAAAACCAGAGGGTTCAATTGAATCTTAAGTGAACCGGTCCGGTTCAGTTGCAAACCAACCGATCTATCCGGTTTATTTACATGTGGCTGACGTCATCCTAGCATCCATTTATTTAAACCGACATTCAAAACGTCGTCGTTCCATTTAATCGGTGGCAAGCCCAGAGGCTGCCACCTGTCCGAGTCGACCCAGCCTTATTTTAAAAACCTAGTTGACTCGTCTTCGTCTTCCCCACGAGAACCCACTGAAAACCCTAGTTACAGTTTTCCTTTTCTTTCTATTTCGTGCAGTTTGGATCCATGGATCCTTACTGTTTTTGTCCCAGAACGTTCCTAAGGTATATACAATTCGATTGGCATTCATTTTGGAGTTCAAAACTCGTTCGTGTGTTCGGTTTAGGACATGATAATCCGAACTGTAATTCGGTCATACATGCTCATTTCTGAGCCAAAACCCTTGGGGTTTGATTCTTTGTGATCCCCTCTTCATGGGGTTTTACTCTCCATTCAAAAACATGGATTTAAAGGCAGATTTGTAGGGTTGGGTTTTGAAACCCGTACCTGCAATTGGATTTTTGGAGGGCTTCCTTTGAGTTTTGTGATCGCGTATAAGTGTTTTTAGCATGCTTATAGTATCTACCTTAAGTTTTGATAAGCCAAATCAAGCTTAAAGGAAGTCAATTCAGACCTGCCATGGGCAAGGTCTTCAATGGAGATTTTTCGTGGGTTTCATGTTTTCAGTCGTTTTCATAGCCCATTTTCATGCTTAATACATGTCTAGATATACATTTAAGCATCATATATACAAATCATAACCTAATCTCTTAACACATGCAAAATATTCTAGAGAGAGAATTTTAAAAGTTTTCATGGGTTTACCTTTCACCACTGTTTTTCTCTTTCTTTCTTGCTCTGAATCTCTTCTTCTATCTCCTCAGTTTCTTTCTCTCTGATTTCTTTCGTATGAAGCAAAGCATGCTTTGCATGCCTTGCTTTTAAAGAGAGAACCGACCTCTCTCTCTCCTATTCCCTCTCTCTCTCTCTCTCTCTCTCTCTCTCTCTCTCTCTTCTTTCTGATTCATAGCCCTACATAGCCCTCACTTCTCATTAATTTTACTTTTTCTCTTTTCTTCTTTGCATTAAATTTTACAAGATATTTATACATATAATATTTACATATATATACATATACACATATATACAAGACAACACACACACACACACACCAGCCGACACACACACACACCCATTCACACACTGTTCACACCTTTTTCATATATATATATATATATATATATATATATACTTGCATACATACATGCTTCCATATACATATATATATATTTCACTTTATACATATATATTATTTAATTAATATATATAACATTCCTTTACTTTAATTAATTAATAATTAAATTAATTAATTATTTTTTGTAAATTCTCGTAATACGTGTCATATGACCCGGTATCCCGGGTCGGGATATTACAAACAAAGTCTAATTGTACTAGACCCCCTATTCAAGATTCAGATCTTCCAGTCTTGACTATTTTTATGACAAGCCAAGTCATATCACAAAGTCCCAAACAGCTCGGATATATCCCGATCCTGAGTACTCAGCATACCGAGCATCATAACGACAAGCACAAAGCTGCCTGGTTATCTTCACAAGCTCTTGATTCAGAGCAGTCTACCTTAAGAGATCTACAGGAGTCTACTCCCACTCTATCAGGCTCTGTCTATCTGATTATATTTACTCTCTTGTCTTATTATAATGTGACAGTTGAAATTAATCTACATCCCTCATTCAGTAACAAGTATCGAAGCTCGGAAAAGCGACTATTGACTGCTGAATAGTTGATCTAGCATGCAAAAGGCCCAGAGCAGCCACACTTACACAGAAGGGAAGAACACAAGAAGAATTTGAAGGAAAGATAATTTTATTGATCGGAAGTATACGCCCATTACATCAAATAGCAAAAACAAAAACCCATAGAGCCTCAAGACTTCCCAGAAGGGCCTGCGTCCTCTTCCAAGTTAAGGGCACGAGCCCCAGCCGTCTTGTCCGGATCAGGATGAGATGAGGCAGGTTCAGGGGGAACAATTGATGAAACGTCAAAGCCCGGGAACTGAATCTGGAATCTAGTTCGGAAGCTTTCAAAACCGAATAGGATCAGCTCATCACCCATCTGGTCAACTTCGTCTTTCAATATCATCTCAGTCTCAGCCCGGGCATGATCAGTCGCCTCCTGAACCTTCTGATCGAAGGAACTCCGGAGATTAACCAACTCCGCCTCAAGCCCCTCAACCTTCTGAGCATTTATGTCCCTCTCAGACTCTGCCACGGTAAGGTTGGTGGTAGCTTCCTTCAGATCCTCCTCAATGCTCTGAATTTTGGATCGGGCTGTCCCAAGTGTAATATCCCTACCCGGGATACCGGGTCATATGGCACGCATTACGAGACAATGAAAAAGTTGTGTAAAGATTTTTACACTAAAGAGAAAAATTGATTAATTAAATAAATTAATCAATTTAATTTATTAGAATATAATTAATTGTTAAAATTTAATTCATATAAACACATATACACACATTATGGTGTATTGTGTGTGTGTATTATCAAGTGTGTATAAATATGTATATAAATACATGTATACAAGGAAGGATATATATATATATATATAATATATATACATATGTGAACAGTGTGTGAATAGTGCAAGTGGGTGTGTGTGTGTCGGCTGTGTGTGTAAGTGTGTGTAGATGAGTTTGTGTGTGTATATATATAATATACATATAACACCAAAAATATCAAGGGCCATTTAATGTAAGTTGCCAAAATGAAAAAGCAGAATTAATGAAATGTAAGATAGGTTGATAAGGTCAAGAATAAAGGCTTGCAAACGTGTAGAGAGAGAAGGAGAAAATGAAGAGAGAGAAGGGTCGGTGGTGAGAGTTTAAAAGGCCAAGGCATGCAAAGCATGCTTGGTTCGTAAGAAACTGATCCTGGAGAGCATTAGGAAGCTAAAGGAAGAAGAAGTAGAGAATCAGAGAAAGAGAAAGATACAGAACATCAAAAACAGGTATTTTCTCTCTCTAAAAATATAGAATGGATATGAACTGTTTTAGAGTTTGTTTTCTTTATATGATGTTCAATATACGTTTAAAGTTGAACCATGCATGAAAATCTAGTATTAGAGCACTTTAAAAAGGAAACCCAAGAACGACTGCCATGGATGACCTTCAAAAGAACAGGTCTGAAATGGGTGAAAATAAATGGGTTCTAGCCTACCAAGACCTCAAGATGAGGTCAAAGGGGTTTCAGAAATACCACTACGCGATCAAAAATCAAAAGAAAAGCCTTCCAAAAATGGAGTTGCAGGTACGGGTTACAAGACCCAGTCCCTGAACCTCACTATTTAACCGACCATTATGAACGGAATATGAAACCTCTTGAGTAGGGGATCAAAACAAGCTAAATCTCATTAAAAACCACCCAGAAATGAGCATGAACGACCCATGTACAGTTCGGATTATCAAACCCAAAACCGAACATATGAAGGGGTTTTAAAGTCTAAAATGAATGCCAATCGAATTGTTAGTACCTTAGAAATGTTTTGGGATTAAAACAGTGAAGAATGATTGAGTAAAACGTCACGAAATAGAAGAAAAAGGGAAACTGAAACTAGGGCTTTTCAGTCGGTCTCGTGGGGAAGATGATGACGGGTTGACTCGTTTCAAAAATAACCGAGTTGGCTCGGACAGGTGGCAGCCTCTGGGCTTGCCACCGAATTAATGAAACGACAGCGTTTTGGCATTTGGTTTAATTAATTGGACGCTAGGGCTGACGTCATGATGACGTCAGCCACGTGTAAATAAACCGGATAAACCGGTTGGTTTATGACTGAACCGGACCGGTTCACTTAAGGTTCAATTAAACCCTTTGGTTTTCAAGTTTATTAAAAAATAAATAAACCAATACTTTTGGTTATTACGAATTGACCCCTGGGCTTCAGAAAAATTATACTGAGGCCCAACTGAGGGAAAATTTATGCATTTAGACCCTTGGAAAAATAATTAAATAATTAAATAATTAATTTAATTATTTAATAAATAAAGCAAAATTACTATTTTGCCCTTGGGTCATAACTAAGGCAAATGAAGTCCAAATTAAGCATATGAATAGTGAATCTTTACTATTTTGGACATTCTGAGACTAATGGTAGGGTCCATTTTACGAGACAGGGGCCCAAAAAATAAAGACACGTAAGGGGTAAATGACCAAAATACCCTTTGACCAAATTTAACAAGTTATTAGTGTATTCTTACTGTCTTGGACCTTCTGAGTCCAATGGTGAGGTCCACAACACGAAATGGGGTCCCGAAAAATAAAGACACGTAAAGGGGTAAAATGACCAAAATACCCCTGGTACCCCTAAGGCCAAAATGAAATCAGAGAAGACCTAAATTGACTTTCTTTGACATCCTGGACTCAAAAATGGAGTCTAAATTATGAAACGAAGTACAGAAAAATATGACACGTAAAACAGTAAATGACCATTTTGTCCTTTTACATGTAATAGTCCGAATTAAATTCTAAGAAAGCCTAAACCAACTTTCTTGGACACTCCGGACTCAATGGTAGAGTCTATTCGACCTAAAGAAATGTCTAAAATAAAAAGACATAAAATTTGATGAATAGCATCTGTCAGATGACTATAAATTAGAGTAATGCCAAAGTACTAATACTAAGGCATGTACGAGAAATGAAATACGAAAAGACACGACATGTAAACATGTCAAATAAATAACTTTAAATTAAAGTTAATGGAGCTCCCAGAAGAGTATAAATTGAAATAAATTCAATTTCTAACACATTAAATTATGTCATAGGTTACAAGTACGAGTTAAATTAAGTACCTATGAAATTATGAAATCGTTTTAGGATCTAATACGATTTAAGCATAAGTTAAGGAATATCGAGATGATATTACAATGAATGTGAAGTTGATGAGATGTTTATGAATTGTTCTTAGGAACTACAAGGAAAGTGAGAAAGCGCATTTTCAGCACTAACCCTAAAGAATCAAGGTGAGTAACCCTGTATTTGAAGTGGAGATTTAACTCCATGGATTTAAAAAGATTTTAAATGCAAAGATATGAAATGTTTGAAATTCTGAATTCAGTGTTTACATGATTCAGTTTTTAATTGTTCTATTTTTTAAACCCCATTGTGACATGCTCAGTGATTGGTTTCTGCAACAGTTTTCCTTCAAATACTTTTCAACATGTCTAGTTAAAATGCAATTATTGTTAAATATCCTGAATTTGCTTATTTCAAGTATACGAAGATTTTACGAAGTTATGAAAAGTATCTATGAGAAAAGTTACATGATAAATGTTTTATAAGATAATGGTGCATAAGCACATAGACAGAATTTTGGGTTACATACGAACTCAATTGCCCTGTGATAAGATTTTGGGTTACATACGAACTCAATTGACTGTCAAATGCCCAGGTAGCAAGGACCTAGTCCCCCAGGCAATGAGATATCTCTATTTATAAGTAAGATGGGAGTCCGGTTCGAAACGGATTCCACTAATGGAAGTGATAAGATGACAAATGGTTTGAAAATGGAAGCAGGTTTTTACTCTCATTTTCAATATGCACATGCTTGAGTTTTATATACTCTATTTAAGAAATACATGATATGTTATATGTTTTAAAAGTTCACAAGTATGAGTTTAGCTTGAATACTTTAAATGTTTCAAGCTACACTGATTTAAGGAATGCATATATTCTGTATTCAAAGTATACGAACAATTGGCGGTGATTATTTTACAAACTCTTATGTACTAAACCACTGCTAATTGAAAACCCCATGACGAATACTGGAATTGCTCACAAGCTTAGATTAGCTTACCCGGACTTTGTTCGGACCCCCCTTTCAGGTAATTAGCAGCAGTCTTGACTTGAGGACGTTGATGATGAGTCTAGTTGATTTGGGAAGATATGTTTAAGTAGTTTCTCTTGAGAAACCTATGAACTCTAGTAGTACATTTTGTATTAGTAGACAATGTAAGAATATGTATTAAGCCCTCAGGGCAACTGAACATGTATTGTATTAATGTTATAAGTCTTTAAGTTTTCGTTATACTCTGAATGTGTAACCATGTATGCTATGTATGGAGTAGCAGTATCGGACTGGATGTGCGTAATTTAAAAATGAGAAAAGAAAAAGAAAAAGTTTACACGCTTCCGCAAAACGTATGTTGCACGTCTATTCGATACCGCTGCAGATGCGAGCCTTGTCTCGGGGCCTTCGGGTCTCGGGGCGGCGGTCGCAATCCGGTAATCCGCAAAGGGTGGGTTTCGAGTCGTGACACCAAGCTCCACCCTCATCTGTTCCACTTCAGACCACAACTTCTCGGCCTCCTCAAGGCCCATGGGGGTCACCATCAGAGCAGCCAAGCTATGCATACTCTGCGCAAAGCAAGACAGACAGTTTAGATTGAACGAACAAACAAACAGAAAAGTCAAGAAAAAGCTTCAGAAGCTACCTTCATCTGGAGATTCATCATCTCAGTCATCAGCTTGGAGGGGTCATCCCCTCTGTATCGGTGCGGGCCGTGAGCCCATATTTGATCAAACGCCCTCTTGGCAATCTGATAGTCCGGCTTATTAAACGGCTCGGACGGTGCAGCAGGTGCTTTCCCCTTCCTAGTCCTCCTGCTCGGACCAGAAGAGGCAGGAGGAGCAGCCGAAATAGGGACGACAGGTTCAGCCTCCTTCTCAGCCTCGGTAGGGGCCGACTCAGGAGAGCCAGAAATCAACCTCCTCCTCTTTACTTCAAGAGGGGCATCAGGCTCAGCTCGAGAGGAAGACTCCCCCGCCACTGGGGCATCCAGCACAGCCCATCTCGACATCAACCTCTTCTTAAGCTCTACATTACGGGCAGCCATCAAGTTTGCTGGAGTTATAATGACAGAATGAGCCCGGTCAGGAGTCGAAAGCAGTGCTCGGTACTGATCCCGCAGTGCTTCAGTAAAGTCGGGCCTCTTCCAAACACTCTTAACTGCACACAAGTAAGGAAAGATATATCAGCTTATCAGTTCGGAAGGCATAACAAGGCTAAAAGTAAGTCTAAAAGAGTAAGCCTCACCCTTACGACCCGTAACACGAGGGAACGACGAAGCCTCTCCTTCCTTGAAAGCCTTCATGCTCCCATCCTCCTTCGACGAAGAAGTACCACTTCTTCCACGTTTTGTTGGAAGTGGGAACAGAGGACAGGGGTCGGAACCCCTTCTCGAAGGACATATAAAAAAGGCCCTCTGCTTGCTTGAACTTCAGATCCATATTGCTACAGATCAAGTCCAGAGACACATCCACCTTGTTCAGGTGTCCCAACACCACAAACCCTAGAAGCTGTCGCCAGCTATTGAGATTCAGGTCGGCAGGACAGAGCTTGAACCAACAAAAGAACTGCCTGACTAAATCCTGGCAATGGGAGTCTCAAGCCCATTTCAAACCAGGTAAGGTAAACACAAATCTCCCCAGCTTCAACATTATGGGGACGATCTATGGGGCCTGGCACTCTGCAGGTTACATTCGTGGGAAATTTAAATTTCACCCTCCATTCATCCAAAAGGCTCTGAGTGACAGCACTGTCACCCTCTTCTCTACGGAAAGACCTACCAGAGGTCTCCCCAGCCTTGTCTCGGGGCTCCTCAAAAGCATCAACTATCCTAACTCCAGGACTAGTGGGAGGATCAACAAGCATCTCCCCAATAACTTCGGGAGCAGGATTACCCACATCTTCCACAGAAGACGGTACAGCCATCTCAGAGGAGGATTTCCCACTCCCCTCACTTTACAACTGGGGATTCAGGAAGAGCAGACATTTATTGCCCGGACTCCTTAAGAAGAAAGAAGCAGAAAGAGAAGAGGAAAAATCAAGTCGAACCTGTTCTAACTCAGGGAATCGTATTCTTTCAAGGTCACACGAACAACAATGGCGAATGAAATCTCCTAGCACAGTGAAAATGACGGGGGAAAGGTCACTCCAAAATCTCATCCCGTATTTATAAGCACAGTATCAGAAGGGACCCACCAAGCCCAAACGCCATGACGGTTCAGACAATGAATTCAAAACCCTATACGCCCAGTACAATGATGACGACCTAATCTCCAGTGGCATAAAGCCTGGAAGACAACGACAAGACACATACTCTCCGAAAAAGGCTTAGCCAGTGTTGCTAGCATCAACTAGGACTTGGGGGGGTGGAGTAACATATACATACCATCGCAACGGTAACCAAGTCGACCTATGCCAGCCAACATGACTTTCAGCCGAGAAAAGCTCAAGCTCCAGATCACATACAAAGTGGCCGAATATATATCCAGAACAGATCACGGGTCAGACACACTCCAGACTCGTTCAACATGGAAGCGGTCTTCAACAAGGAAACTACCATCTATGGTTATCTCTATGCAAGGTAGCTGCAATCTCCGGTAATCAAATCCCTATATTCATGGCATCTATGGTTATCTCTATGCAAGGTAACTGCAATCTCCGGTGATCAAATCCCTATATTCATGGCTTCGAATCCTAATCAACTTAGGAAAGCCACGGCTTATAAATTATACCCTAAAGGTACGCCTTATTTCATATGCTCATTCTTTGGCTTTCAATACAGTCTTTTCAATTCTTTTACTTACTTAAGCATCGGAGCGGCTACCGCCGGAGCCTAATCCGGTGGTCCTCTGATCATCTTTCTAAGTGTTCTACAGGTCACGGAGTCCATACTTATTGCGAGCCGAAAAGTGCAGCATCAGATAGATAAATAAAACTGACGTTCTATAAAATAGATTTCATGCGATCATTGATTATTATGTTATACAATGACTGGACATCTTACCAATTATCAAAGATTTGGTGTTAGAACAGATTAGTAATAAGTGGTTCATGGGAGATGAGACTGATGTACTAGTATTACCAATGTCCAAGTAGAGTCAATCCTGACATGATAGATAAACTCTTATATGAATTCTGACCATTGACCTTTTACAACGAATAGTTTTGGGAGATGATTAGGCTCCAGTAGTTGCAGGTATTTTTTTTTAGTTGTTTACAAATACCCAATATCGTTAAATGTTAGCTCTACATATTGATTTATAGCTCCAACAATTACTACTAGCTGAACATAGAGATAGAACTCCTAAGTCATGTGTTAACTGTTCAATTTTCACCAAGAGAATGATTGATGATAGATATTATGCAAGAAACAAGTAAAGTAACATAAATACACGATTATTAATTGATCTAATACTCGTAAAATTTTTAAAGACATTGATGAGCTAAGTGATTTCATGATTGATAACTTCAAAGAGCAAAAACATATTTAAATGCAAAGATTTATAATCTTTAGAATGAACTACATACTATTATAAATATGAATGATTACTTCATAGATGAGATAGAATGAATGGCAACTCTTGGAAGAGTCATTATCACTGAATGTCATACATTGGGAAATCATTAGAAAGAATGATATACATAGAATATAGGAGGTACAGATCATAAGTGTACAGTTCTTAGCCGATCTAAGAAAGAAATTGATGATTTAAAAATAACTAAATGAATTGTGATTGTTAGAAGATGAAAGCAAGTTAAGATACTAAAGGTTAACTAGTTTTAGAAAAAGACTTCATGTTATGATGAAGGTTGATGATTCTTGAACAACTAAGATGAGCAAGTAAATAAAGATCTGTAAGAATAGAACTATACTTAAAGGTAAATGATGAGAATGCTTAAGATTATAACACTGAAAGTACTAAAGGAGGTTTCAATAAATGATATAGACAGATAAACAAGGCTCGAATGGGAGATATTAGTTATACTTAAGAAAACTCGGAAGGAATCATAGTGATACTAAAATTTGTAATCCTTAATGATTGTTTTATCTTATGGAAGCATGTACTGGATATCTATTGGGTTACAGTTGATGATTGTTTTATATTGAGGGAAGCCATTGAGAATTAATGACTATATTAGATTATAGACTTGATGTTTATGATTTGACGATCGTTCTATATTGCGAGAGTTATCGAGAATTGAATTCCTATTTACAGATTATGAACTTGATGTTTACGATTAGATGATTGTTCTATACTGTGAGAATTAGTGAGAGTTGAAATTACATTCCATAATGAATGAGAAAAACAGTTAGTACTCATTAGAAGATAGGAAGTAACATAGAATTAGAAATATGACACTTTGAAAAGTAGTGAATTTGACAATAATATCTAAATGGAATGGAATTACCTTGTAAGGGTAGTAGAATTCGTAGTGACATCTAGACAGAATAGTAACACCTTAAAAAGGCAAGATATATGACAGGTAATAAATAATTAGAATAATTACACTCTGAAAAGCAATGGAGATAGCAACGAATCAAGATATAAAAGCTGGTATGAAATAACCTAACAGGGATTGGCAACAGTTACAGAGGCCTTCGATAGGAAGTACTTTCCTTAAGAAGTTAGGAATCAGAGAATTTCTGAATTTCTAGTACTACATCAATGGCCAAAGGTACTCTTCTAGTTATTTATGACCTGTTTACAATTTATGATATTTTTTACACATTCGAGTATGTCCCCATATGTTTGCTAACTGAATGGAGAAACTGAAAACCTAGACTGTCACGACCCTAAATCCACCCTTTGTGGATCTCGAGTCGCAACCACCACCCTTCGGCTTGAGGGCCTCAGGACAAGGCTCGCATACGCAGCGGTATCGAATAGATGTGCGACATGTGATTGCGGAAGCGTGAAAAAAAAAATTTCTTTTCTTTTCTCATTTTAAAATTTGCACATCCGTCCGATACTGTTGCTCTTCACATTGCGGTACACATGATCATACATTCAGAGCATAATTAGAAACTTAAAGACTTTATAAACAATACATGTTTAACTACCCTGTGGGGCTTATACATAACAAGGTACCACTTTACTAATACAAGATTTCATACTTGAAGTTCGTAGTGCTAGACAAAAGAGCTACTTGAACATGACTTCCCAAAAATAGCAGATTCATCATCATCGTCCTCAAATCAAAACTGCCGCTAATCACCGGAAAGGGGGGTCCGAATAAAATCCAAGCTAATCTAAGCTTGTGAGTAATTCCTGTATTCGTCATGGGGTTTTCAATTGGCAGTGGTTTAGCACATGAGAGTTTGTAAAATACTCACTACCAATTGCTCGTACATTTAGAACACAGAGTATATGCATTCTTAAAACAGATAGCTTTGAAACATTTAAAGTATTCAAGCTAAACATACATTTCTTCAAGTAGAGTATATGCACTTCAAAAACATATAAACATGCATAATAGAAATGGGGGTGAAAGCCTGCTTTCCATTTCCAAAATCATTTGTCATCTTTTCTTTTTAATTAGGTAGAATCTGTTTCGAACCAGACTCCCGTTTTACTGCCAATACTGCCGATCTCATTTTACTGTCAATGTTGACGATCTCGTTTGCCTGTGGGATTAGATCCTGCTACCGGGCATTTGTTCGTGTCATAGTTGAATTCCAATGAATTTCAACTTCACACGTGGTACTTAAGTACCATTTATCTTGTAAAACATTTATCACATGGCTTCTTCAATAGATACTTTTCATGAATATTTAAAACATGAAATATGTAGCTTCTGCAATAGGACTTCAAATACTTGTGATAATCAAATTTAGAATATTTAAAGAGATTTGCATTTTACCCCTGACATGCTAAACATTCCAAGCAAAAAGCTGAATATAAAAACATTTAACAAGCATGTCGTAACAGAATAATTTAAAACAGGAATTGTAATAAAACTGAATTTGATATTCAAATGTTTCACATAACTTGAACTTAAAACTTCTTCAATTATATGGAGTTAAATCTCCACTTCAAACACAGGGTTACTCACCTCAGTCCTTAGGGTCAGTGCTAATAATGCGTTTTCCCACTTCCTCTGTAGTTCCTAAAAACAATTCATATACAGTCTCATTAACTTTACAGCACTGCAATATCACCTATTGATGCTTCTTAACTCATGCTTAGATCGTATTTTAATCCTAACCGATTTACGAATATTACATAAATTTCATGCGTACTTAATTGAACTCATACTCTTAACCTACAACATAATTTCATGTGTTAGGAATTAATTTCATTTTAAACTATACTCCTCTGGTAGCTCCATTAACTTTAATTTAAATTTAATTACTTCACATGTCTGCGTGTCGTGTCCTTCTGTATTTCATTTCGACGTACGTGCCTTAGTTTCATACTTTGGCAGTGTTTTAGTTTATGGCCATCTAACTGATGTTATTCATCAAATTCTATGTCTTTTTATTTTATACATCTCTTTTAGTTGAATGGACTCTACCATTAAGTCCGGAACGTCGAAGAAAGTCGGTTTAGGCTTTCTCAAAATCTAATTCGGACTTTTGTATTTAAAAGGGCAAAATGGTCATTTACCTATTTGCATGTCATAGTTTTTCCATACTTTGTTTTGTAATTTGGACTCCACCATTGAGTCCGGAATGTCGAAGAAAGTCTGTTTAGGCTTTCGCGGAACTTCGTTTGAGTTTGGTAGCAATAGGGGCATTTTGGTCATTTTAGCATTTTTACGGTCTTAAATTTTTTGAGACTTCGTCTCATGTCGTGGACCTCACCATTGGACTCAGGAGGTCCGAGATAGTAAGAACACATAAATAACTTGTCTTATTTGGACTCAGGCATATTAGGGGCAGTACAATCATTTTGCCATCTGAGTATCTTTATTTTTCGGGGCTTAATTTCCCAAATCGGACCCTACCGTTGTGTCTGGAATGCCTGAAATAGTAAAAATACACTATTTGTTTATTTAATTTGGACTTTATTTGGGTTCTTTAATGTCCAAGGGCGATTTAGTAAGTTTACTTATTTATTAAAATAATTTAATAAATTATTTTATTACTTTATTATTTTTCCAAGGGTGTATTTGCATAAAGTTTCCAAAAATTGGGCCACATTATAAATCTGTAACACAGTTGGGGTCAAATCGTAAATATCAAAAGTTTCGGTCTGAACCAGTTGGTTCAGTTCAAATTTAAGCAAACCGGTCCGATCTTCATTTGAACCAACAGGTTTAGTTGGTTTACACGTAATGATGACGTCAGCCCTGATATTTAAAATTTTTAAACCTAACTCAAAACGACGTCGTTCCATTTATTCGGTGGCCCTACTCTCGTCTTAACACATGTCTGAGTCAACTCATGTGACTCGATTTAAACAGTGAGAAAACTCATCGTCTTCCCCACTGCTTCTACACTGTTGCCCTAATCCCCGAAGCTAGAAAGCTTCAATTTTGTGGATTTTCAATCATCCTCGACTCTCTATTTTCATCCCCATCCATTTCTGGTATACGAAAGACCCTTTTAGCATTCATTTTGTACATTAAAACCAACCTAATCACTCGGTCTAGCCATGGATATCCGAGCCTGCAACTCTCTGTTAAATCCTTGTTTCATCAACATTTTTAATGGTGTTTGGTTCTGTGTGATCCCCATGGAATGGTGATTCAGTCCTCATTAAAAAAAAAAACAGGTTCTATTATGTTCTCGTGAGGTTAGGGTTCTAGAACCAAAACCTGCAACTCATGATTTCATGGTCGATTCTAGGTCTTCGGGTTCGAGGTCTAACATTTTTAAGACCCTGAAATGGTCTAGTTCAAGTTCTAATAGGCCAAAATTTAATCAACTATGGTCGGTTCAGACCTGCTCTTACCAAGCTCAACCATGGCTGTCATGGTGTACGGCTGGTGTTTCTGAGGTGTTTTAGGTTGATTTAAAATAAATTTTTCATGCCTCATTCATGTATTAATATCCTAAACATCATACATGCACAAATAAAACTTAAACAGCCTACATACATGTATATATTCAAGAGAGAGAAAATCATGGGTTTTGTGTTTTTACCTCTAAACAGTGACTCTATCCCCCCTTTTCTTCTGATTTTTCCTCCTGTCTTCTTCTCAGAACCCTCACTCTCCCACTCTCTGTATGACTGAATGTGGTGTAGTGTGCGTGTAAACAATATATGTACATGTAAAATGGTGTACAATGATCATTGCCATTTCTGGTTTCCCCCACCAACTGGTTTACCCATTGCTTGTTGCAACAACTCGAATGAGTGCTCTTCATGTTACTATTTGGGGTAGGCCATCATTGGCTGTGTGTTTGTATTATATTGTATATATATGTATATATATATATTTGACATTACACTCACACACTAATACACTAAGGTACACTCAAACACCCCTCACAACCGACAACCACACATAAAATCTCACTATTCTGCACAATTTAAATATTTATATATATATATATACACACACATTTATATATATATATATTTACATTTTAATATACATACATGCATGTTTACACATGTGTACATACTTGGTCACATGTATATATAATATACCTTCAATGTGTGTATTTGTGTGTCTTAATATTTAATTATAACTAATAATTAATTTCTTATATTTAATTAATTAATTATTTTAAATTAATTAATTGTTTCCTTAAGTGTAGACATCTTTAAACAAATTTTCTCATAACTTCGTAAAACGTGCCATGATCTTATACTTGTACTAAGGATTGGCGGTTAACGTGAAATTCTACAATTCTTATGGAACTAACCGAAACAGGTTGGTGATTTCAATGAAAGTGATGTACAATCGTCCTAAGTTTTCAGGACTATTACCAAAAATCCATGCGTCGGGGTCAAAACCGACCCCATTACTCGAGGCCTCGATAACCAATTTATAACCCATGACTCGATGATCCCATATTCAGGTCGGGGTGTTACATAGACTATTTGACTCATTGCTCATATGTTCGTCAGGGGAACTATTATTGAACCATGTTAGACACAGAACACATGAAATACATACCAGAGACATAGATATTCTTAAACAGCTGACTTGAGGTCAAGGAACAATTAGTTGAACGGCAGGCCTATTATAGAGGAATGATGATTAGAAACCGATATGAACTCTATGAGTTCCATATGATACTATTGGGATCATATATACCCCAGAAATATTAGTAGACTTAATGGAGAGTTTTAAAGCTACGTTTAGAAAATTTTATGATTTCGTTCACCAAATGATGTCTTAAATTTACGAAAAACTAGGGGAACCATAGAAAGGAATTGGGATTCACGTAAAGATTTTGAAATACACTTGAAGATATAGAAAACATAGTACAATGATCTGATGTGACTATAAAAAATGATTCTCAGCAAAAGTTTTTATCTAGTTAAATGTAAACACTTGTTCAAGATGTACCATGATGTTAGAGAAACCACGAGAACCACTGGAGTTAGAAATGCTAAGTTTAGGGACAAACTTAGTTTAAAAGAGTAAGAATGTAATATCCCGACCTGGGATATGACACGGAAACTGAGGTAGACCGGTTCAAGAAATGTAATACCAAACTAAACCTGAACTATAAGAGAAAATTATATACAAAAATAAGTATGTAGTCCGAGACGAATAAAGAGAGTCACAAATAGAGCGATGATGATAATTAAATATACGTTAAGTGAATTACAAACAAACCCGAGTACCTCAGGGTTACCGTATGAGAAATTCGGGCAGGACGAAAAGTCATGCACGTAGACCGGTACATGTATCGAAATACGTGCATAGCAAATGTGTAAATAATGTAACTTAAATGTATATATGTGAATATACATATAATGTGTGACATGTACATGTATGAGTACATATAGGTAGAAATATAACATATATATAAGTATATATATACGTATAAAAGTATATATCTATAACAAGTAAATTATCTAAATATAAGTATAAAATATATATATATATAAACTTGATTATCTATATATATATATACAAAAAATGCATGCATAAAGCATGCAAGTGAAAGAAAGAAAGAGAAAAGGAAAAAAGGGAGAAAGCTGATAGGTGAGAAAATGTTGTGTCGGCCAAAGTATGAGTGTGTGTGTTGGTGTGTGTTATATATTATATTGTATATATAGACAAATATCTCACAAAAGTTAGGAAGAAAAGAAGTAGCCAATGTCACGACCCGAAACCCACCCTATGCGGATCTCGAGTCGGGACCGCCACCCTTCGGCCCTGAGGCCTTGGGGCAAGGCTCTTATATAAGTGACGGTATCGAATAGATGTGCTTTATGGTTGCGGAAGCATGAAAAACTTTTTCTTTTCTTTTCTCATTTTAAAATTTGCACATTCGTCCGATACTGCCACTATTTACAATGGTACACATGATCATACATTCAGAGCATAACTAAAAACTTAAAGGCTTTTATAATAGATACATGTTTAATTACCCCGTGGGGCTTATACATAACAGGGTACTATTTTACTAATACAAAATTTCATACTTAATGTTCGTAGTACCAGACAAAAACTACTTTGAACATAACCTCCAAAAATAGCAGATTCATCATCATCATCCTCAAGTCAAGACTGCTGCTAATCACCTGAAAGGAGGATCCGAACAAAGTCCGGGTAAGCTAATCTAAGCTTGTGAGCAATTCCAGTATTCGTCATGGGGTTTCAATTAGCAGTGGTTTTTAGTACATAAGAGTTTGTAAAACATTCACTGCCAATTGCTTGTATACTTCAACATAGAACATATGCATTTCTTAAAACAGATAGCTTCGAAACATTTAAAGTATTCAAGCTAAACTCGTACTTCGTCAAATAGAGTATATAACTCAAAACATATGCATTTCATAAAACGGATAGCTTTGAAACATTTAAAAGTATTCAAGCTAACATATACTTCTTCATATAAACTTCAAAACATATAACATAACATGTATTTCTTAAATAGAGTATATAAAACTCAAAACATATGCATATTGAAAATGAGGGTAAAACCTGCTTTCATTTTCAAACTCATTTTTCATCTTATCTCTTTCATTAGTGGAATCCGTTTCGAACTGGACTCCCATATTACGTATAAATGGAGATAACCTAACTGAACCGATCAGGATCGTCTTCCTGGTCCCTAGAAGGTAGGTAAGACTCAATTCCTGACAGAACAGATAGGGTTCCTCGAGATATCTTATTGCCTGTGGGATTAGATCCTGCTACCAGGCATTACACATGACAGGTCAGTTGAGTTCCGTATAACCCAAAATCCTAACTATGTGTTGATGCACATGATAGGCCCATTGAGTTCCGTACAACCCAAGACCTACCTATGTGGTTATTATTATCTTGCAAAACATTTGTCATATGACTTCTTCATATTGATCCTTTTCATGAGTATTTAAAACATACAGCATATAACTTTTGCAGTGATGCTTCAATACTTGCAATAATCAAATTCATAACACTTTACATAATTTGGCATTTAAAACTTTAGACATGCTGAAATATGTTTGAAGAAAACTATGGTCCATTCACTAAGCATGTCATAATAGAGTTTATAAAACAGAACAATTTAAAATTGAATCATGTAAATACTAAATTCAAAATTTCAAACACTTCATATCTTTGCATTTAAAACCTTTTCAAATCCATGGAGTTAAATCTCCACTTCAAATACAGGGTTACTCACCTTGGTCCTTTAGGGTTAGTGCTAAAATTGCGCGTTCCCACTTTCCTTGTAGTTCCTAAAAACAATTCATAAACATCTCATCAATTTCACATTCATTGTAATATCATCTCGATATTCCTTAACTTATGCTTAAATCGTATTAGATCCTAAAACGATTTCATAATTTCATATGAATTTAACTTAACTCGTACTCTTAACCTATGACACAGTTTAATGTGTTAGAAATTAAATTCATTTTAATTTATACTCTTCTAGTAGCTCCATTAACTTTAATTTAAATTTATTCACTTCACATATTTACGTGTCTTGTCTTTTCGTACTTCATTTCCTCGTACACGCCTTAGATTAGAACTTTGACATTACTTTAATTTATAGTCATCTGACAGATGCTATTCAACAAATTTTATGTCTTTTTATTTTAGACATTTCTTTGGTCGAATAGACTCTACCATTAAGTCCGGAACGTCGAAGAAAGTAAGTTTAGGCTTTCTTAGAATTTAATTTGGACTTTTGTATGTAAAAGGACAAAATGGTCATTTATCATTTTACGTGTCATATTTTCGTACTTCGTTTCGTAATTTGAACTCCATTATTGAGTCCGGAAGGTCGAGGAAAGTCAATTTAGATCTTCTCTAGTTTTAAATTTGGCTTTTGAGGTACTAGGGGTAATTTGGTCATTTTTAGCATTTTTACGGGTCTCCAATTTTTCGGGACCTCATCTCATGTCGTGGACCTCACAATTGGACTCAGAAGGTCCGAGATAGTAAGAATACACTAATAACTTGTTAATTTTGGACAAGGGATATTTTGGTCATTTACCCCTTTACGTGTCTTTATTTTTCAGGCCCTGTATCGTAAAACGAACCCTACAATTAGTCTCAGAATATCCAAAATAGTAAGGATACACTATTCATATGTTTAATTTGGACTTTGTTTGACTTTTTTATGACTCAAGGGTAATTTAGTAATTTTACTTATTTAATAAATTATTTTATTATTTTTCCAAGGGCATATTTGTATAATTTCTCCAAAAATTGGGCCACAGTATAAATCCGTAAAACAGTTGGGGTCAATCCGTAAATACATGAAGTTTTGGTTTATTTAGTTTTAATTAAATCAGAAAACCAAAGGGTTCAGTCCAATTGAAAGTGAACCGGTCTGGTCTGGTTGTAAACCAACTAGTTTAGCCTGTTTGCCACGTGTTGCTGACTTCATGATGACATCAGCCCTATGTTTTAAAAATTAAAACAAAATGTTACCATTTAAATAACCTGACCCGTTGGTCCGGTTTGACCCTGACCCGTAACTGAACCGTTCGCCCGGCCCGAACAGTGTCATCTTCCCCACGATGGTTGACACTGTTCAACCGAAACCCTATTTTTTTACAGTTCAATTTCTTGATGTTGTGAGAGTCCTTTTAGTCTGTTTTCCTTTCCAAACACTTCCTAATACTCTTTGGCATACTTTTACATTGATTTAGAGCTTCGAATATAGCTTAGAGGCTTGGCTTAAGCCATGATAATCCGAACTATAAACCCACGGTTCATGCTCATTTCTTGATTATTTTTCATGGGGTTTAGCTTGTTTTGATCCCCTCTTCATGGGGATTCAGTTTTCATTCTTAAAAATGGATTTAAAGGTAGATTTGTGAGGTTAGGTTTTGAAACCCATACCTGCAAGTCAATGTTTGGAGGTCATTTCTTGTATTTTTGGTCGCAGATTTATGTTTTTGGGATGCTTATAATGTCTACTTGAAGTCCTTATACACCAAACACAGTTTAGTGATGATGAAATCAGACCTGCTTCAAGCAAGGTCTTCAATGGCGACCTCTGTTGGGTTACCTGTTTTTGTTTGTTTTCATAGCCTGATTTCATGCTAAATCAACTCTAAAACACATATCTAACATTATACATGCATAACTAAGCTTCAAACAGTTTCTATTCATGCATATTTCTAGAGAGAGAAATTTAATAGTTTTTGGGTGGGTTTACCTCTAGCAGTATCTTTCTTCCTCTCTCCCTTCTGTTCTTTCCTTCATTCTTCTCAGAATTCTCCCTCTCTCTTTCTCTCTTTCCCTCTCTTTCTGTCCGTATGTCATGGGTGTGTATATATCATATATGTATATATGTATATATGTATATTTCTCTCACTCCCATACCCCATCACAATCAACAGCCGTACCTCACAGATTTTGGGCCATCCCTTCTCCCATTCCTTTTCACCTAATAGCATATAATATACATATTTTGTACATAGGTACCTTACCTCCCTTAACTTCATGTCTCCTCCATTACATATATATATATATATATATTTATTTATATATTATATGCCACACACACACACAACCGGCCCACACACACACACACCCACCATACATCTAATATATATTAAATTTTTCATATATGTACATTTACAATGTACACACATGCATGCTCACTTGGCCATATGTACATACACACAACACCTTTAATGTGTGTATGTGAGTGTGTTTATGTAAATTTTCAATACTCATAATTTCCCATAAAAATAATTGTGTAATTTAAAATCAATTATTTTCTTAAGTGTATCATTTTTACACTGATTTTTCATAGCCTCGTAATACGTGTCATATGACCCGACATTCTCGGGTCGGGGTATTATAGCCAAATTTAATAAAAAAGGAGAGTCAAAAAAATCAGTAGAAGAGAGGAAAGAGAGAAAGAGTGAGGGGCGGCCAACTCACTATGAACATATACATACATGCACCAAGCATGTATTTAGAAGGAAAATAAAAAAGCTGAGAGGTCTCTGAGTTTTCAAAAGGAGAAAATAAAAAAGAAAAGAAGAAAGAGCAGCAAAAGAAAATGGGAGAAAACTCTCTGTAATTTTCAAGTTTCAATTTCTGGCTTTTTTGTAGAATTACTTAAAGCTTAGAAAGAATTGCATGGTTAAATTCTATATAGAAAATGGTAAATTTAGGAATAAACTACAGCTCATTTGGTAGAGAAATGAGTGAGAAAAACTAATTTAAAATTTGAAGAAAAATTTTGGGTCATTGGGTTTTTGATCGATTTAGCTTGTTTTATGAATGGGGAATTGTTGCCCATAGGTGCAGCAACTTGTAGGTAAAACTTAGGCTCAAAACAATGGCTAAAAAGCCATGAAATAGTGAAATAGTTAAAATTAGATCGCTGGAAAGTCGTTGGAGCTGGCTGCAACTCCCTTTTTTAAGGCCTTCCGGTGACTGAAACTGAATTCTGAGGGTAGATATGGAAAGCCCATGAGGAGTAGAAGAGGAACCCATTGGTTGGACGTCAAAATGTCGTCACAAAAGGATGGCCGTGGCCAGAGAAGACGACCGGCGCACGGCTGGGCAGCGTTGGTACGTGCTGTGCGTGTTGGAATTTTAGGCTTTTGGGTCATGGGTTTGGGTCGGGTTGACCCACCCAGCTGCACTTGGGTTAGAGCATAAAACGGTGCAGCTTTGGTAAATTTTAAAATGTGGATTTGGGGCTGTTTGGACATAAGGATATTAAAATTGGAATAGGGATAGCCTATCCAAGGTTTGGGCTTATCCGTTGTTTGGCTATTCCAAATTGGAATAGGACTTCTTGAAATTAGAATTTGACCCATAATTTATGATAATTATGATTTGACCCTAAGTGAATAAAATAATATTTAATTTAAAATAAAAATTATCAAAATGCCCTTAAGCCAAAAAGGAGTCAAATGGACTCCGATTAAAGTAAAAGAGTAGTAAATTTTTATTATTTTGAGCATTTCAGACTCAATGGTAGAGTTTGATTTGTACAAAGAGGTATCAAGAAGTAAGAACCTGTAAAAGTACAAAATGACCATTTTGCCCTTTTTAGTACAAAAGTCTGAATTGAATTCCGTGAAAGCTTAAATCGACTTTGTTCGATGTTCTGGATTTAATGGTAGAGTCTAAATTGGTAATAGAAATACTTATGATAACAAGGCATAAAATTTAATGAATAGCATTAAAACTGAGACGTGTTTACTATTATATAAGGAACTCAAAAAGAAGGGGCAGAATCACGGGATATTAATCTAAGAAACGTGTTTTTAAGGTAAGTAAAACCTATTCTCTTCCATGTGGTATTTCCAAGCCAAGTTTATTCTATTACTGCCGAACTTGTACTCTTGAACGTACTAGATATTATTGTTTTTCACAATGTGATATTATTCTATCTTGTGGACATTGATTGACTGTTATATCATTGTTATCATGTTATACCATGCCTTGAAAGGTCTACTGTTATGTCCTTACTGAATATATGATATTCCGTTTTTATACTCTTATGGAATCACGAATAATCATGTAATGTTATGAATGCCGGATTTGTGCTCAGTCACAATATCCATCCGATGCTTTCTGATCTACTGGAGACCTACGGGTTAAGTCCGTGAACGGACACTTGGCATTTCATTGGAGTTTTCTTTGATTGGAGTTTCCATTGGGGGATATGTGTCACGACCCGAAACCCACCCTATGCGGATCTCGTGTCGCGGGGCCGACCCAAAGGCCGTCCCTACTTTTTCCATTCTTGTATCATAGTACTAATATGCAATGTACTAAAAACTTTATACAATGAACAACGGAAGTCTTTATCAATTACAGTTATCCAGCGGAAGTCTTTTAAATAATTTAAACAGTGGAAGTCTATTAAATACATGACATAGTTCTACATAAGATAAAATGAGAACTAAACGTAACCAGCACCCGAAGGTGGTGAATACATGGGAGAACTAACATAGACTGATACCGTACTTCAAAATGTCCCCCTACGCTCTCAAACTCCTACTGGGGTCTCGCAGCGTCATCACCTGAAATGGGGGTAAGTGGGGTGGAATGAGCTACAAAGCTCAATAAGTAAATGCAAATCTCCAACACTGGTATCGAGGATCAATGAATCCATGAATAAGATTATGATAGCCAATCATAAGAATAAGATACTGTGATAGCCAATGGAACAATTGCCACGAGGGCCAATGGAACTATTGCCACAAGGGCCAATGAAAACTATTGCCACAAGGGCTAATGAACAGTAATCACAATACACAATCAGGAGTATTGGGTATAATATCAACATGAAGAAATTCAATGATAATATAACAACAATGAAGTACTGCCACAATGAACCGATCACAATCAAACCAATCAATGCAAGTCTTTCGAGACTTGAAGAATCATAAGGAATAATACCATTCAACAATCAAGTTCTGTCACTCATAAGAGATGTTTTTATTCTGTAACATGCCAGTGAAATTGCAAATGAAATGCCAATGGAAATGCAATGTAATGCCAGTGATCATGCCAGTCAATTGCCGGTGGAAAGCCTTCGAGGAATTCATTCCTGCCACCTGTCCATTCATGGACTTGACCTTTAGGTCTCCAGTCAATACAGAAGCATCGGATGGATGTTGTGACTGAGCACAAATCCGGTATTCATAACATATCATGATCATTCGTGATTCCATAAAAGTATAAAATGGAATATCATAGATTCAATGGAAACATAACAGTACGCCTTTCAAGGCATGGTTCAACATGATAACAATGATACAACAGTCAATCAATGTCCACAAGATAGAACAATATCACATTGTGGATAGCAATAACATGAGGTACTTTCAAGGCATAGTGAAACATGATAACAATGATACATCAGTCAATCAAAGGCCCACAAGATAGGAAAATATCGAATTGTGGACACAAGGATATCAATACATTCAGGAGTACGAGTTGGCAGTAAAAGAATGAACTTGGCTTGTGGAAACACCACATGTAAGAGAGAGTGATCCACTTACCTCTATCATGATCAGAAATCAAGAATCCGTGAGTGTACCCTTGCCTTTCGAGTTCCCTATATATCAGTGAATACGTTTTAGAATAAATGCTATTCATCAAATTTTATGCCTTTCTATGATAAGTATTTCAAATACTAATTTAGACTTTACCATTGTGTCCGGAATGCCGAAGAAAGTCGGTTTAGGCTTTCGCGGAATTCCATTTGGACTTTTGTACTAAAAAGGGCAAAATGGTCATTTTGCACTTTTACGGTATTTATCCTTCGGGGTCCCGTCTCATAAAACGGACCCCACCATCGGGCTCAGAGCGTCCGAGATAATAAGTTTTGACTATTCATTTACCTCGTTTGGACTTCGTTTGACCCATATTTGAAATAGGGGCATTATTGTAAAAATTAATATTTAATTAATTTTTATGTTTGGGCAACAGTGAAATTTCTTAAAATATTTGGGGCCGGTTCATAAATTCCAAAACCTGCGGTCTGAACCAGTTGGTTCAGGACCAGAAACCCTAAACCGGTCTGCCCCTTCACTGAACCAAACGATTCAGTCCATTCAGAGAACCGGATTCCAATATCCTGGTTCTTACCCTTATCCGTGGTTGGAATAAGCCCAAACCCAATTTCTATTTCCTATCCCCATAGCCAAACAAGCCCAATTTATTTAATTTTAAAACATAAAACGACACAGTATCATGCCCATTTCATATCCGGTCGGGTACCGTCCCGACCCAAACCCAAACCCGGATCATCTTAACTCGGTAGCCCCCACGACTTCACGGTCGTCTTCCCCGAGAGTCCGGTAGGGTTCCGGTGGTGAACAGTCACCTTCTCCGGTGACGGCCACCGGAATCCGACCACTTTTCAACCTGTTTTAAACGCCGTTTTCTTCCTTTCTTCCTAAGGATCCCAACCCTAGCCTTAGTTTCCATCAAGACCCTCCTCATCTTTACGAATATGAGGTTTAAGGGCTCGGCCCGATTTTTCGGTGACCTGTATTTTTCCATTTTCGTGACTTTTTGAGTACTGTTTTGGCCCTAATCCGTTTCAAATGGTTTTCTGCACTTCTAAGGGTCATTTTCATAAACAAATTTCAAAGTTTTAAACGTAAAATCAGTGAAACCCAGATTATCCTCCCGAACCTGCAACTCTGATTTTCTCTTTGGTTTCTTAACCATTTTCTATCATTCTTTTTGCATTTAGTTCCATATTTCATGCCATTATAGACCCTACATTCAAAATAAATCGAATCATGCTATAACACTTCAAAACAGAAACAGTGGTTTACCTATGCTTTCGGTTTCTCTTGGTGTTGAGCCCCTCTTCCTTGCCCCTCTACTCCAGATTTGTTCCCCTTCCTTCTCACTCCAAAACTCTCTTTTCCTTTTTGATTTCCTTCTCCCGAGAGTGAGAGATCACACGCATGAAATAAGCTTTTCATTTCTCTCTCTCTCTCTCTCTCTCTCTCTCTCTCTCTCTCTCTAGTCAGACCTCACCATGCCCTGTAACCTTCTTACACACTCCAACACCTAATTCTGTCACTACCACTCCCTATTGAGTGTTATACACTCAAGTCATTACACCCACACATTCAACCGTACACACACACACCTTTTCATACATATATATATATATATCTTCACCCACTCACACACTCACGGCTGATAACAGCCTTTGCCCACTTTTCTTTTCGTTTTTGTTTTAATTTAAAATACACACATATATATATATATATTATAATACATTATATAATATATATATATACATGTATAACCCATAATTATGCATATTTTATACGTACCTATACGCCCACAGATATACGCATATACTTAAACTCTGGGCATGTACGCACACACTAATTTTCAGTATACTACGTGTCTGTGAAACATAAGCATGCATGGAAATGCGTGTGTGCACGCTTTACGATGCAATGTCCCGGGGTGCTCGGGTGTTACCTAGCACGGTTTATACATTCAATCATTTTCCATTTCCAGTCATTCATTTCCGTGAAATACGATGATATACATTTCTTACCGTTCAAGTTACATAGTTTAACCGACCTATGTCACGACCCGAAACCCACCCTATGCGGATCTCGTGTCGCGGGGCCGACCCGAAGGCCGTCCCTACTTTTTCCATTCCTGTATCATAGTACTAAAACCTCAAAACAATAACAGCGGAAGTCTTTTCAATACGCAATGTTAGTGAAAGTCTTTACAATACATAATATGGTTCTACATAAACAAAATAAGAACCAAACATGACCAGCACCCGAGGGTGGTGAATACATGGGAGAACTAAAACATAAACTGATGCATTTCCTCAAATGTCCTTCTATGTCTTTAAACTCCTACCGGGGTCTCGCGGCATCAGTACCTGAAATGGGGGTGAGGAGGGTGGAATGAGCTACAAGAGCCCAGCAAGTAAATACAGATCTCCGACACTGGTATCGAGGATCATAAAAGAATATGAATCCAAGAATAAGAATATGATAGCCAATCATAAAAATAAGATGCTATAATAGCCAATGGGAACAGTTGCCATAAAAGCCAATAAACAATAGAACACAATGTACAATTAGGAGTAAGGGGCATAACATCAACATGAAATTCTTAACATGTGAACAGTGGCAAATGAACAATGGGATCACAATGTGTAATCAGTAGGAATGGCATAACAATGTCCTGGAATTCTCGACGATAATACAATAACAAGAAAGTACTGCCATTATAATTGATCACAATAAATCAATAAAGGAATATCTCGCAATACAAGATAATCACAAGAACAATGTAATTCAACAATTATAGTTGAGCAATCGTATAAGAGATGCTTTTGTTCTGTGTCAGGGCTTGATATGCCCTCGGTCCTTGGGGGCCCAGTTTACCCCCTTCAGTGCATTCCAGTGTATGGCCATATGTCCGTTCACGGACTCGACCCGAAGGTCTTCAGTGTATTTAAAAGCATCGGATGGATATTGTGACTGAGCACAAATCCAGTATATATAAACATTTCATGATCATAAATGATTCCATAGGGGTATATAAAAATGGAATATCATCAATTCAATGGAAACATAACAATAGGCATTTCAAAGCATGGTTCAACATGATAACAATGGTACAACAATAAATCAATGTCCACCAGATAGAACAATATCACATTGTGGAGACAATAACATCAGATACGCTCAGGAGTACAAGTTTGGCAGTAAAAGAATGAACTTGGCTTGATAACACCACATGGAAGAGAAAGGGTATCTACTTACCTCTAATCATGCATTCCTAAATCAGTCTCCTGCGGGTTTGCCTCTTTCCTGTTTCGTTCCCTATATATCAGCAAATGCGTTTCAGAATAAATGTTACTCATCAAATTTTATGCCTTGCTATGATAAGTATCTCTATTACTAATTTAGACTTTACCATTGAGCCCGGAATGCCGAGGAAAGTCAATTTAGGCTTTCGCGAAATTCTATTTGGGCTTCTAAATTAAAAAGGGCGAAACTGTCATTTGTACTTTTATGTATCTTTTATTTTCGGGATCTCTTTTCACAAATCAGACTCCATAGTTGAGTCCGGAGTGCTCAAAATAATAAGAATTCACTATTCAAATGATTTATTCGGAGTCTGTTGGACCACGTTTCGATTTAAGGGCATTTTGGTAATTTCTCCTTTAAATAATTACTTAATTTAAATATTATTTTATTACTTCGGTCAATTCACAATTAACCATAATTCCTGAGCATAATTATAACTTCACAAAGTTCTATTTTGAATTAAATCAGCTAATCAATAATTAAATCTAACCTTTGTTTGGCTGCAGTCGATATTTCCACTGGCACTGCAATCATTCTTTAATAATTGCTCCTGGTTGGATAATATATATTGGAGGTCTAACTCTTCCAATTTATCGTAGCAATTTCCCCCCAACCTGATTCCGGAATATCGCTTCTCATTTTCCAATAAAAGCAAACACAGTACACGACTAACGACTAAACATCCGAACCATGCTTGGCTGCATATCTCCAAAATAACTCTGGATTAACAAACACATGAATTTTCAATACAATCACTTAAAGAGTCGAACCCAATTAAGACCCAACCGACTTGAGCCATTTTCCAAATTAACCCATAATTGATAAAACTAACCTTAGATATGATCTTAACCTAGTCTTGGCCCAAACTCCTTCTACAATCCATTTATTGCCAACCCACCAGACCCATTTAATCACCAACGGCGGTTTTTAATTAGAAGACAAGTTTGGCTTTAACTATCTTTGCCAAGGGAGCCAATTCTTCAAGAACAGCTGTGAATAAAATGAAATCAGCAAATTCACTAACTGTGCAAACCTGATCACTGGCTGTCACCTAACCGCCGCATCAATGTGTAGCAGCAGTTCTAATTGCTGTAGTTTCAGCATCCATCGCCCCAAGGACTCAGCATCATTTCTGCTATAGCTCGATTTCTCCTTATAGTTCATCCGAATTATGACAAATACAGAAAGTAACCTGCTGCAAGGCCACCATTGCTGGACAGCGGCAGCCTCGGCTAGGTCTCTTAATTTCACCGCACCACATAGCGCTGCGGCTATTCACCATCAGCCTGCTTCAAAATCCTCCTCTTTGTCTCTCGGTTTAACGCCCACACATATATGCATATGGAGGCTTCTGGGCGTTCCCTTAACACTGCTGCATATATACGTATACATAATATTTTTCTCTCCTTATTCACCCATTCAAGAGTTCTATGAAATCTGCTGGACTTTTCTATCAGCTCCAGTTGGAGCATCAAATCCAGCCCTTCTAACAGTAGTTCATGCTGTATTTCAATCCCCCTGTTCCTATCTATTGTAAAAATTAAACTAAATCCTGTAATAGCAGTTCCTTTGTAACAGACCTTCTTCACCAACACCCACTGCTGGAGCGTTGCAATGGTTGCTCCATCTCCACTCCAAGCTGTCCACAACACGTATACCTATATACATGACTTTCCCTGAATTGCAAAATTATAGAAACCATCCACCTGCACCGCTTGCTTCTGCGGTTGATACGTCTGCCGCTCCACAACACACACATGCACATAAAATTTCCCTACTGCACCAACCTGCTGTCCCTCTCCAATCTCCCCCTTTTTCCCTCCTGTTGCCACGCTATATAATACATGCAGATATATACCTACGTGGCTTCCTACACGCTGCCCTGCACATATCAATGTATACATATATTAATCCCTGCACTGCACCGCACCGCTACATTCTGCTACACTCCCTACACACGGACACCTGTTCCATGCAACTGCCCCAACGCATACATATATAAATATATACACTCTACTCCACCGCCCTTAACTCTCTTTCTCTATCTCTTGAGATCTTTACATATATATATATTATATATCACTCTAACTTGCCCCCACGGTATCAAGGCTGTCGGCAGCCTTGTTGTTTCACTCCAATACACACAACACATGCACTATATGTTGCTGTCACCATACGAACAGCTGCCCATTTCTTTTCTTTTTATTTCTTTTCTTTTACTTTCATTGGATTATAATATATACATATATATATATAAGCTGACCGTATACATATATATATATATATATATTGTATCTCGTCCCAATTATTTATTTGTACACTCATATATGTACAATTTACACAACATACATATATACATTTACTTGCACATTTTTCTATAAAATCAGGCTTCCGGTGCAGCGGCACCCAGACATCCGTGACTGTTTGCCTCTCGTACCTATGCATCGTAATTAAACAATACAATCTATTACGCATCCAGTTTTATTTATGTCATATAACGACTTATAATTCGAGATTACATTTTATAGCCCGGTGTACACGCTATATCCCGGGTTGGGATATTACAACCTACCTCGGTATACGTGACGTATCGCGAGTCGGGATATTACATTCTTACCCCCTTAAAAATAAGTTTGTCCTCAAACTTAGCATATACTACTATGAAAATAAGTGTGGGTACTTGGCGCGCATATCATCTTCTCGCTCCCAAGTAGCCTCTTCCATCTAGTGATTCCTCCACAGAACCTTGACTAATGGAATAGTCTTGTTCCGTAGTACCTGATCTCGACGATCCAAAATCTAAACTGGATGCTCTATGTAACTCAGATTTTCCTGGACGTCTAACGGTTCGTGCTTGATCACTTGATCTGCACTCTGTATACATTTCCTTAGCATCGAGACATGAAACACATTGTGAACATGTGCTAACTCTGAAGGTAAAGCAAGCTCGTAAGCTACGGGTCCAACCCTCTTCGTGATCCTGAATGGCCCAATGTATCTGGGGCCAAGCTTTCCCCTCTTGCCAAACCTGACTACTCCTTTCATGGGTGATACTTTCAAGTACACAAAATCGTCTTTCGCAAACTCTAAGTCTCGTCGGTGAACATTCGCATAACTTTTCTGTCGACTTTGGGTTGCTAATAAACGCTGTCGGATCAGTTGTATTTTTTGTGCGGTCTGTTCCACTATCTCTGGCCCATAGAGTTTCCTTTCTCCCACCTCTGTCCAACACAGTGGTGATCGGCACTTCCTGCCGTACAATGCCTCATATGGCGCCATACCAATACTAGCTTGATAGCTATTATTGTACGTGAACTCCACCAATGGCAACTGATCCTCCCAACTTCCTTCGAAGTCTATGACACAGAAACGCAGTAAGTCTTCTAAGGTCTGTATCGTCCTTTCCGACTGGCCGTCGGTCTCGGGGTGATACGCAGTGCTAAGACTTAGTTCCGTGCCCATAGCTTGTTGTAGTCCTTTCCAGAATCGTGATACGAACCGGGGGTCCCTATCAGAAACAATCGATACTGGAACTCCGTGAAGTCTAACAATCTCTCTGATGTATAGCTCGGCTAGTCGCTGAAGAGATTGTGTCGTCTTGGTTGCCAGGAAGTGAGCTGTCTTAGTTAATCTGTCTACGATGACCCAGATAGAGTCACTCCCCTTGACTGTCTTTGGCAATCCTGACACAAAGTCCATCGTGATGTGTTCCCACTTCCACTCAGGAATGGGCAGTGATTGCAGAAGTCCTCCAGGCTTCTGATGTTCCACCTTAATTTGCTGGCACTTGACACATCGTGCTATGTACTTAGCTATGTGACGTTTCATTCCAGGCCACCAATAAGTATCCTTAACATTGTGATACATTTTGGTGCCCCCTAGATGTAAGGCAAACTTCGAACTGTGTGCCTCATCAAGGATCTCCTTTTTAATTTCGGGTACATCGGGTACGCAGATCCTACCCTGGTAATATAATATTCCATCTTTCACCGTGTACTCGGAATCTATGTCTGTCTCCATTCTTTGGAGAAGCTTAGCCAGTTTCTCATCCTGAGTCTGCTGTCCCCTAATCTTGTCCACAATCGACAAACCGACTGTGACGTTGGCACATAGTGCCTCGGAACTGGGCAGAACTATCTCAATTTCCATGTCCTCCAAATCTCTCAGTATCTCCTTCATGTGTCGTCAACAGGCAAGCTAAACTCCCCGATGACTTTCTACTAAGAGCGTCAGCTACCACATTTGCCTTTCCTGGGTGGTACTGTATGTTGACCTCGTAGTCTTTCAATAACTCTAACCAACGGCGTTGTCTTATATTGAGCTCCTTCTATGTAAACAGATACTTGAGGCTCTTATGGTCGGTGAAGATTTTGCACGTGGTCCCATATAAATAATGCCTCTATATCTTCAAGGCGAAGACAATGACGGCTAGCTCGAGATCGTGTGTCGAGTAGTTCCCTTCATGGGGTCTCAACTGTCGTGAAGCATATGCTACCACTTTTCCGTTCTGCATTAACACACACCCCAAGCCCTTGAGTAAAGCATCACTATAAATCACAAACCCTTCGGTTCCATTTGGTACTGTCAATATAGGAGCTGTAACCAACCGCTCCTTTAACTCTTGGAAACTCTTCTCTTGTTCCTCTGTCCAAACAAAATGGACACCTTTCCAGGTCAGTTTGGTAATAGGCGTAGCTATTTTGGAGAAGTCCTTGACAAATCTCCTATAGTAGCCTGCTAACCCCATGAAACTTCGCACTTCCGTGACACTCGTAGGTTGAGGCCAATTCATGATTGCCTCGATCTTCTGGGAATCAACAGAGATTCCCTCCTTACTGATCACGTGTCCCAGAAATGCTATACTAGGAAGCCAGAATTTGCATTTCTTCAACTTGGCGTATAACTTCTGCACCCCTAACTTCTGTAGGACTCTCCTCAGATGTACCTCGTGTTCTTCCTGGTTCTTAGAGTAAACCAAGATGTCGTCTATGAATACGACTATGAAGTCATCTAAGTACGGCTTGAACACACGGTTCATCATATCCATAAATGCAGCTGGGGCATTGGTCACCCCAAATGGCATAACGAGAAACTCGTAGTGTCCATACCGTGTCCTAAATGCTGTCTTCTGAATGTCAGTGGGTCTGACCTTCAACTGGTGATAGCCGGACCTCAGGTCGATCTTCGAGAACACCTGGGCCCCTTTCAATTGGTCGAACAAATCATCTACTCTGGGTAGTGGATATCTGTTCTTGATGGTAACCTTGTTCAGCTCTCTATAGTCGATACACAACCTCATGGTTCCATCCTTTTTCTTTACGAACAATACAGGTGCACCCCATGGTGACGAGCTGGGTCGTATAAAACCCTTGTCCAATAATTCTTGTAACTGGAGCTTCAGCTCCTTTAGCTCTGCCGGTGCCATCCTGTATGGAGTCTTGGATATCGGTGTAGTGCCTGGCAATACGTCGATGCAAAACTCGATCTCCCTATCTATGGGCATTCCTGGAAGATCATCCAAGAATACTCCGGGAAATTCCCTAGCAATGGGAATCTTCTCTAACTCAGGCTGCTGGGAATTAGTGTCTTGAACACTACATAAGAATCCGTGACATCCGTTACGAAGCAGACGCCTTGCTTGGATAGAGGAAACAAAGTAGGGTGGGGAAACCACCCCTGTCCCTTCAAAGTTAACTGTTGGAAACTAGGGATTCTGTATGAGAACTCGCTTGGCCACACAGTCTATCGTAGCGTAATTGGCAGCCAGCCAATCCATTCCAAGGATAACATCGAATCCACAAATTTCCAAGGGTATAAGGTTAGCCAATAAATGTGTATCCCCAATCTGTATCCCACAATTCCTATACATGGTATCCCCCAACAATGATTTCCCCGATGGTATAGAAACATTCAGTAAATACCCTAAAGGTTCCGTCACTAGGTTCAATCTAGCAGCATATGTAGGGGATACAAAAGAATGTGTAGATCCAGTGTCAAATAAAACATGAGCAGGCTGTGAGCATACTAAGAGAGTACCTGCGACTACAGAGGTTGTAGCCTGCACGTCTCCTTGTAAAAGGGAGAAAACTCATCCTGCCTGCTGCTGGACGTTCCCCTGTCCATTCCTTTGGGTTGGAGGTCTAGGTGATGCTATTCCGGTTGTTGGTGCTTTAACCGGAGCAGTGCTAGGTGTGGCCTGATCCTTTTGAGGGCATTCTCTTGCATAATGTCCCTCCTGGCCACAGTAGAAGCAAGCGTTGCTGTCCTTGAGACACTGGCCCTTATGGATCTTATTGCAACGAAAGCACTTGGCTGCCCCCTTTTTAGTGTTGCCTTGTTTCTTCTGACCGGACCCTGTCGCCTGTGATGCGGCTCCAGGTCTGGTAAATGTAGATCCATGTCCCGAAGCAGAAGGCCCTTGCCTCTTATTCTGGTTGCCTCCATGTTTCTGGTTCCCTTTCCTCTTAGCGAATTCCTCGCCACTCCTTTCTATGACTCGAGCTGTCTCCACTACATCATCATAGGTAGCCAGTCGATGGGGTACCAGTCTATCCTTGATAGCCCATCTCAATCCTTCCTCGAACTTGCGGGCTTTCAGATCCTCGGTATTGACAGCACTTGGAGCAAACCTGGCCAACTCAGTAAATTTGGCCTCGTATTGCTCTACCGTCATTGCTCCCTGTTGCAGTACCATAAACTCTGCAACTCTTCGGTTTCGTACTTCTTGGAGAAGTACTTTTTGTTGAAGATATCGGTAAATCGTTGCCAGTTCATGCCTGGCTCTTTATCTTCCTCTATCATCCACCTTTTATGTGCCATCCCTTTGAGCATATAAGTGGCGTATGCCACTTTTTGGACTTCAGTGCATATCAGGATTTTGAAGATCCTGTTCATCTCTAACAACCACTCCTCAGCTATAGTGGCCCCTCCTGTACCGTCGAATGTCGGGGGTTTCATTTTCTGAAATCGCTCATATAAGTATGCAGCGTCTCGCTCATTTCCTTGATGATTTCCTACAGTGTAGCCTGCATTGACAGGCTGTTCCTGTGGTACTGGCTGTGCTGGTTGGCTAGCACTAGCCTGAATCTGTGGTAGACTTTCAATGATAGTCCGCATCATTCTTTCCAATTGTTCTAAATGATCCATGGGTAACGGACCTTGCCTCGTGTTAACCATGACTGCGAATAGAACCAATAAAGATAACCAATGAGATAACCAGTGAGATAACCAATGAGATAACCAGTGAGGTAACCAATGAAGTAACCAATGAGACGACTAGTCAATGTGTAAGACAATTTGTCCATGATTGTAAGATATAAAATGTCAGTCATATCTAACGGTCTTAACTCTAGTCCTATCTCCCATGACTCACAATCGAACCTATAGATCTGATACCAAGCTGTCACGACCCGAAACCCACCCTATGCGGATCTCGGGTCGCGGGGCCGACCCGAAGGCCGTCCCTACTTTTTCCATTCCTGTATCATAGTACTAATATGCAATGTACTAAAAACTTTATACAATGAACAGCGGAAGTCTTTATCAATTACAGTTATCCAGCGGAAGTCTTTTAAATAATTTAAACAGTGGAAGTCTATTAAATACATGACATAGTTCTACATAAGACAAAATGAGAACTAAACGTAACCAGCACCCGAAGGTGGTGAATACATGGGAGAACTAACATAGACTGATACCGTACTTCAAAATGTCCCCCTACGCTCTCAGACTCCTACTGGGGTCTCGCAGCGTCATCACCTGAAATGGGGGTAAGTGGGGGTGGAATGAGCTACAAAGCTCAGTAAGTAAATGCAAATCTCCAACACTGGTATCGAGGATCAATGAATCCATGAATAAGATTATGATAGCCAATCATAAGAATAAGATACTGTGATAGCCAATGGAACAATTGCCACGAGGGCCAATGGAACTATTGCCACAAGGGCCAATGAAAACTATTGCCACAAGGGCTAATGAACAGTAATCACAATACACAATCAGGAGTATTGGGTATAATATCAACATGAAGAAATTCAATGATAATATAACAACAATGAAGTACTGCCACAATGAACCGATCACAATCAAACCAATCAATGCAAGTCTTTCGAGACTTGAAGAATCATAAGGAATAATACCATTCAACAATCAAGTTCTGTCAGTCATAAGAGATGTTTTTATTCTGTAACATGCCAGTGAAATTGCAAATGAAATGCCAATGGAAATGCAATGTAATGCCAGTGATCATGCCAGTCAATTGCCGGTGGAAAGCCTTCGAGGAATTCATTCCTGCCACCTGTCCATTCATGGACTTGACCCTTAGGTCTCCAGTCAATACAGAAGCATCGGATGGATGTTGTGACTGAGCACAAATCCGGTATTCATAACATATCATGATCATTCGTGATTCCATAGAAGTATAAAATGGAATATCATAGATTCAATGGAAACATAACAGTACGCCTTTCAAGGCATGGTTCAACATGATAACAATGATACAACAGTCAATCAATGTCCACAAGATAGAACAATATCACATTGTGGATAGCAATAACATGAGGTAACTTTCAAGACACAGTGAAACATGATAACAATGATACATCAGTCAATCAAAGGCCCACAAGATAGGAAAATATCGAATTGTGGACACAAGGATATCAATACATTCAAGAGTACGAGTTGGCAGTAAAAGAATGAACTTGGCTTGTGGAAACACCACATGTAAGATAGAGTGATCCACTTACCTCTATCGTGATCAGAAATCAAGAATCCGTGAGTGTACCCTTGCCTTTCGAGTTCCCTATATATCAGTGAATACGTTTTAGAATAAACTCTATTCATCAAATTTTATGCCTTTCTATGATAAGTATTTCAAATACTAATTTAGACTTTACCATTGTGTTCGGAATGCCGAAGAAAGTCGGTTTAGGCTTTCGCGGAATTCCATTTGGACTTTTGTACTAAAAAGGGCAAAATGGTTATTTTGCACTTTTACGGTATTTATCCTTCAGGGTCCCGTCTCATAAAACAGACCCCACCATCGGGCTCAGAGCGTCCGAGATAATAAGTTTTGACTATTCATTTACCTCGTTTGGACTTCGTTTGACCCATATTTGAAATAGGGGCATTATTGTAAAAATTAATATTTAATTAATTTTTATGTTTGGGCAACAGTGAAATTTCTTAAAATATTTGGGGCCGGTTCATAAATTCCAAAACCTAGCGGTCTGAACCAGTTGGTTCAGGACCAGAAACCCTAAACCGGTCTGCGGCACTAACCAAACGGTTCAGTCCATTCAGAGAACCGGATTCCAATATCCTGGTTCTTACCCTTATCCGTGGTTGGAATAAGCCCAAACCCAATTTCTATTTCCTATCCCCATAGCCAAACAAGCCCAATTCATTTAATTTTAAAACATAAAACGACACAGTATCATGCCCATTTCATATCTGGTCGGGTACCGACCCGACCCAAACCCAAACCCGGATCATCTTAACCCGGTAGCCCCCACGACTTCACGGTCGTCTTCCCCGAGAGTCCGGTAGGGTTCCGGTGGTGAACAGTCACCTTCTCCGACTACGGCCACCGGAATCCGACCACTTTTCAACCTGTTTTAAACGCCGTTTTCTTCCTTTCTTCCTAAGGATCCCAACCCTAGCCTTAGTTTCCATCAAGACCCTCCCCATCTTTACGAATATGAGGTTTAAGGGCTCGGCCCGATTTTTCGGTGACATGTATTTTTCCATTTTCGTGACTTTTTGAGTACTGTTTTGGCCCTAATCCGTTTCAAATGGTTTTCTGCACTTCTAAGGGTCATTTTCATAAACAAATTTCAAAGTTTTAAACGTAAAATCAGTGGAACCCAGATTATCCTCCCGAACCTGCAACTCGGATTTTCTCTTTGGTTTCTTAACCATTTTCTATCATTCTTTTTGCATTTAGTTCCATATTTCATGCCATTCTAGACCCTACATTCAAAATAAATTGAATCATGCTATAACACTTCAAAACAGAAACAGTGGTTTACCTATGCTTTCGGTTTCTCTTGGTGTTGAGCCCCTCTTCCTTGCGCCTCTACTCCAGATTTGTTCCCCTTCCTTCTCACTCCAAAACTCTCTTTTCCTTTTTGATTTCCTTCTCCCGAGAGTGAGAGATCACATGCATGAAATAAGCTTTTCATTTTCTCTCTCTCTCTCTCTCTCTCTCTCTCTCTCTCTCTAGTCAGACCTCACCATGCCCTATAACCTTCTTACACACTCCAACACCTAATTCTGTCACTACCACTCCCTATTGAGTGTTATACACTCAAGTCATTACACCCACACATTCAACCGTACACACACACACCTTTTCATACATATATATATATATATATATATCTTCACCCACTCACACACTCACGGCTGATAACAGCCTTTGCCCACTTTTCTTTTCGTTTTTGTTTTAATTTAAAATACACACATATATATATATATATATATTATAATACATTATATAATATATATATACATGTATAACCCGTAATTATACATATTTTATACGTACCTATACGCCCATACATATACGCATATACTTAAACTCTAGGGCATGTACGCATACACTAATTTTCAGTATACTACGTGTTTGTGAAACATAGGCATGCATGGAAATACGTGCGTGCATGCTTTACGATGCAATGTCCCGAGGTGCTCGGGTGTTACCCAGCACGGTTTATACATTCAATCATTTTCCATTTCCAGTCATTCATTTCCGTGAAATACCATGATATACATTTCTTATCGTTCAAGTTACATAGTTTAACCGACCTACCTCGGTATACGTGACAGTATCCCGGGTCGGGATATTACAATATGTCGGGCCCCAAAAGACCGAGGGTGTTCCGAACCTTGAAACAATGTAAATGCATCTCTTATATGATTGATATGATTGCAATTGTTGAATGACACCATTCCCTATGCTTTATCTTATACTGAGAGAATATTCCTTATTGAATTAATTGTGATCGATTTATTGTGGCAGTACATTCATGTTGGTACATTGCTATTGAGAGTTCCATGTTGATGTTATATCCATTACTCCTGATTGTATATTGTGACCCTACTGTCCATTGGCCATTATGGATAATGTTCTCATTGGCTATCACAGCATCTCATTTCTTATGATTGGCTATCATATTCTTATTTATGGATTCATATTCTTTTTTGATCATTGATACCAGTGTCGGAGATGGGAATTTACTTGCTGAGCTTTCGTAGCTTATTCCATATTACTTACCATTTTTTCAGGTAGTGATGCTGCAAGACCCCAGTAGGAGTCTGAGAGCGTAGGAGGACATTTTGAGGAAATGTATTAGTTTATGATGTAGTTCTCCTATGTATTCACCACCCACGCTTGCTGGTTATGTTTTACATTGACATTTGTATAACCATATGAAGATTACAGACTTCCGCTGATTATTATAATGAAAAGATTTCCGCTGATTATTGTATTGAAAATACTTCTGCTGATTATTGTTTTAAATTTCTAGTACATTGCATATTAGTAATATGATATAGGAATGAAAAAAGTAGGGAGGGCCTTAGGGTCGGCCCCGTGACACGAGATTCGCATAGGGTGGGTTTCGGGTCGTGACAGTGTGTGTTAAGTGTGTGTAATGTGTGAGAGAGTAATATAATATATATATATATGCACAAATATCCAATTAATGAAGGAAAGAAAAGAAAGCAAAAAAGAAAGAAAAAATCAGGGGATAAAAGTCAAGGAAAGAGGCTTGAAGGGGGGAGAACCGGGAGGAGATAGAGAGAGAATGACCAAGGCAGTGGAGAGTTGTGGCTATATATACATGTGTGCATTAGAGAGAAAATCAGAAAAGAAAGGCTAAGTTAGAGAAGCTATGAAACATTGGAGAGAATTTAGAAGCTTGAACCAAGAAGGGAGGAAGAAGAAAAGAGGGACTGCAACAAGAAAAATTCAGAAAAAGGTATGTGGGTTAGTTTTGTTTTAATTTTTAAAAGACATGATAGTTAGTTTGAATTGTAGGGCTTTATAGAGCACGAAATAAGAAATTAAAATGCAAAAAGAATCAATGAAAAAAGTGAGAATTGAGGGAGTTGTGCATAGTTGTAGGTTTAGGGATACTCCAGATTTTCACATTGTCATGCTTTGAACTTCAGTTGAACAATGAGGAACTCATCCTCTTTAGAGCAGAAAACAATTAGAAAAGGAAAAGAGTGAAAACAGCAAAGGAACATGCACAAATTTAAACAAATACAATTGGCTGGAGCTACTGTTCTTCTTCATTTCGTGAAGATGTAAAGGACCAAATTGAAAAATAACCCTAGAGATGAATTCTTTATGAAAAATGAAAGAGGATCGCATTTAAAAAGGAGTGAAAATCGACCGAAAAAAGGTCGTTGTTGCTAGAGATGGCGATGGAACCCTATCGGAGTTCCACGAGAATAACGAGGGTGATGATGAATAGTGGTTATGCGATGCGGCGTCATTTGGTGTTAGTTAGGAATGAAGCTGCTGTCGTTTTGGTTTAGAACTGTTTTAATTTAAAAATTAAATAAAGTTTGTTTGGTTGTTAGGTTATGAAATCAAATTGGGTTATGTTGAACAGGGTTGGGATAGCCTATACTGGAATTGGTTTTAGTCGTTATTTGGCTTCAACAGATTAAGAAGAAAAGAAAGGTGTAGGGGTGCTGCCCCCACGGTTCGAACATATGACCAAAAGAGATAAGGGTTTTAAAACCCAACCAAACGTGCCACTGTGCCACATGGGCACATATGACCATAGCCGCCGCAATATATATAGTTTATAATTAATTAATTTATTGAATAAATTAACTTAATTAAAGAAATTAAGACGTAGTCCCAAAATAGTAAATAAATAGTGTTTTCCTTATGTGTCGGATATTCTAAAGCTAATAGAGGGGTCTGCTTTATAAGTCGGGGTCTTGAAAAATAAAGACACGTAAAAGTGCAAAATGACCATTTTTTCCCTTTTTAGTACAGATGTCCGAATTGAGTTCCGCAAAAGCCTAAACAGACTTTCTTCGACGTTCCGAATTCAATAGTATAGTCTATTTTAGTAAAAGATAAACTTATAGCATAGAGGCATAAAATTTGTGAATAGCATAATTTATGTAGCGATAGATTAAGACATATTTTATAAATCTTAGGAACACCGAAGGGCAAGGAGAAGGCAGTCTAGACCTTCTATTTTAGAGACAGTAACAGGTAAGTAAAATCTTATCTCTGCATGTGTTACTTTCCAAGCCATGTCAATAGTTCTTGTATATTTTTCCTATTGTATTTTATACATACCAGTATTTATTGAGCCACATTGATATTGCCCTATCATGTGGGAAGCATTTATTGATTTCTATATATATATATATATATATATATATCTCGATCATGATTGTACACTTGTGTATAGATTTCTTTTTGTACACTTGTACCTAGGGCCGTAAGGGCCAGACAGTTATATTCAAAGTAGTCTAGTAACCATAGCCTCGGAAACTATCAGTTACGTTAGATTGCCTAGAAACATTTATGATTCCACTATACTCTTTGTGGAAGATAACATGATCCCGATATATTATTAATGTCGGATTTGTGCTCAGTCACAACTCCATTTGATGCTATTTATGACCCTCGAGTCAAGGTTCCGAGTGGAACATTTGCTATGTTGCTATGTGAGGCATGGGACTGTAGAGTTACATTGTATATAGAGCAGTATTTCAGAGAGTTCGTGTGGAACTGAATACGAGCTTAGGCTGAATTTTTGGGCCCCACGAGTGCATTTCTTTTGTTGATATCACTATCCTTTGTTGTTGATTTTCATAGCTTGATCAGTGTTATATTCTTATGAATGATCATGAGACTTTATAGCTTTCATTTGAGTTCTTACATATCATACTTGATATAGCTCATGACTATAGTAGTATGACATTGTTTGCAGAGCAGATTCATTTCCTTATCATTTGACTTTTGTCATCTGATATTGAGTTATATAATCATTAACTGGCTAGCACTTCTTTATACATTTGTATACATGGCAGAGCAAAGGACTACTTATTGAGTTTTCATAGCTCATACATATACTACATTCATTTTCAAGCACAAACATAGAGAACAGACCATAGAGCCTGATAGTTAGAGGTAAACATTTCTTTTGAAGTTGCAATGTAATACATAGTACAAGTTTGTAGCTCTCCCATGTCATCCACGTCTTGGGGATGAACAGTTGTTAAGAAATTTTATAGTATGTATTTTGAGAACCTTATATATATCACATGCAGCTTTTGTTTATTTATTTGTTTAAGTTTTCCGCTATTTATACTTTAATAGTTGTTGCATGTTAGTAGCACTGATTGTGTAGCAACTTGAGACAGTCCGACTCGGCAACAGCGTCGGGTCAGGCTCGCGATTCAAGATTCGCACAGGGTGGGTCTTGAGTCGTGACAGTATTTACAGATTGGTTCAAATCTATCCCCCTCTAAGCAAAAAGAGATTGTGGAATTTTGAAAGAATAACCTGTCGGTATTCACTTGGGAAACCAAGGATATGGAAAGGATAAACCCTAATCTTATCTCCTACAAGCTAATGACCGATCCTGATCACTCTCTAGAATGCCACAAGATCATCAATGAAGAAGTCCAGAGGCTGCTAGATGCCAAAATGATAAAAGATGTGTTCTATCTAGAATGGCTTGCCAACACAGTCCTTGCCAAGAAGAAGAACGGCAAGTGGAGGGTTTGCGTTGACTACACAGACCTCAAGAAAGCCTGTCCCAAAGATAGCTTCCCTCTTCTAAGGATTGATCAGCCAGTTTATGCAACCGTTAGGCATGAACTCATGAGCTTCATGGACACTTACTCTTGATACAATCAGATCCAGATTTACCCCCTAGACCAAGAAAAGACAGGCTTCATATTCGAACAAGGTCTCTATTGTTATAGAGTGATGTCGTTCGGTCTAAAGAATGACAAAGCTACATGCTAGTCAAGAGCTTACAGAAGAACAACCACATCCAGCATCTGAGCTGGACATTTAACATCCTAAGGCAACACAGGATGAAGTTGAACCCCTCAAAATATACCTTCGGGATCACTAAAGGGAAGTTCTTAGGTTTCCTGGTCTTTCAAAGGGGGATTGAGGCAGACCGCATGCAAATAAAAGGACTAATTGAAATAGAGTCACAGGAAAACCAAGAAAGACATTCAAGGCCTAAAATGAAGGATTACGGCTCTGAACCGATTCATCTCCAAGTCTACCGACCGATGCCTTCCGTTCTTCAGAGCCTTAAGAGAGAGTAAGGCCCTAGAATGGACCCCAGAATGCGGAAGAGCCTTTTAAGAGTTGAAGCAATAGCTGGCATCCCCCGAGATCCTTTCAAAGCCCGTCTAGGGAGAAAAACTACTCTTATATCTTGTAGTTTCAAAAAATGTCTTTAGCTCTGTACTAAACAAACAAGACAAAGGAACTCAAAGGCCTATTTTTTATGTAAGAAAGGCACTCCTAGACACCGAGACAAGGTACTCTGAAATTGAGAAATTGGCCTTCGCTCTAGTAATATCTACTTGAAAGCTCAGGCCTTACTTCCAAACGCATCCCATTGAGGTCCCTACCTCTTATCCTCTAAAATCAGTCCTGCACAAGCCCGAAGTCTCAGGACGACTGGTCAAGTGGTCCATGGAATTGGGAGAATTTGATATATCCTATATACTACGAACCTCAGTCAAAGGGCAAGCACTGGTAGATTTTGTTGCTGAATTCACTCCAGCGCTGCACGCTAAAGCACAAGCCAACATAGACACCTCGGTATGGCAACTTCATACTGACGGGTCATCCACCGATAGAGGTTTGGGCATCGGCATAGCACTTCAGTCCCCCGACGGGTTCATAACTGAGAAAGCAATCAGTTTGGGGTTCAAAGCCTCTAATAACGAAGTTGAGTACAAAGCTCTTATAACACCCCGACCCAATTAAATGATAATTAAGTCACTAATTATTAATTAGTGACATTGAAAAGAATAATTAAGAAATTTAAACGGGAAATAGATGACGATTTTAAAATAATTCCAAGACCTTAAAAATCAAGGTCGACTCCAGGGAAAATAAAATACGACTACGATTTATAAAAATCGGTACATGAAAGAGTAAACATTAATTTAAAATCACAAAGTAGAAAATAATGCACAAAGTTAAAATAAATAAATTAAATGCCAAATAAGGCATAAGGGGGAGGAATAGCAAAAAGGGAACCAAAATGTGAGGCCAAGGGGTTTTGAACCCTTGACCCAAAGTAGGCAAGTTTTAAAGCTCAAAAAAGAATACCACTTGGGCTGCCCATTCTTTGTGTCCTATTTTACAACAAATATATATACACACACATAAAATGTCCCTCCACCTCCCAAATTGCCCAATCACCTTTCATGCAACAAAAATTTATTTTTGAAACAAAATAAGTAGGGTGTCTATATATTAGTTGCGTGTGTGCATTTGAAGTCAGAAAATCAGAAAGTGAAGTGTGTACAAGTCCGATGTAGAGAGAGAAAGTGAGTTAGAGAGAGAGAGAGAATGGAAGAAGGGAGGAGAAAAAGAAGAAGGAAGGGAAGAAGATGGTGTTGTCTAAGGGATTCTAAAGGGGATTCAAATCCAGGCAAGAAGAGAGGGAAGCCATACGGTTAAGGTAAAACCCCACAACCAACATTTTCTCTCTCTAAAATTTTTTCCTATAAACAAACTGTTTTAAGCTTTTCCTTCTGCATGCATGATCGTTAAGGTCTACGATCATGAATAAAACGTAAACATTGGACCCTAAAACAGCCTTAGAGACCCTAAACCATGAAGATCCACCATTGATGGACCTCTGTTGTCTGAAAACATCCACACCAAACCAAGTTTGGGTTGTCAAGACCTCAAATAGAGGCCATTAGTGTTCCAAAAACACTCAGACGCAACCAAAAACCTCAAAATAAGGCCTCCAAAACCTGAGTTGCAGGTTCAGGTTTTAAAACCCAACCTTACAAACTCATTGTAAAACCTGCTTTTGAGAATAGGGATTGAATCCCCATCTCAAATAGATGCCAAGTTGTTTCCAAGACACCCAGAAACTCGAATCACCCAAGAACAGAGAGAATCAATCCCTCAAGATGCATGAAATTTGAAAAAATGGAAAACAACAAACTAAGGCAACACAGTGGCGAAAAGAGGAAGAAGATGAACAATAGGTGGGTCGGTCTCGGGTCGGATCCGAGTTCGGGTCGGGACCCGACCCGTCGCACAAATTGTTTTAAGTGGGACGATGTCGTGTGAGGTTATGTTTTGATTTTAAAAACTAAAGCTGGGTTGATTGGTTACAAAAATAGGAAATTAGAATTGAAATTGAAATCAGACCTAAGGGTTAACCTAAACGTGGATAAGAAGGATAGCAGGGTTATGTTATCCCGGTTCTCTAGCCTAGCCTGAACCGGCTGGTTCACTGTATTCATGGACCGGTTTAGGGTTACACACTAAGAACCCTTTGGTTCAGTCGTTTAATGGAAATAAATAAACCAAAACTTTGTTTATTTGTAGTTTGACCCCAACAGTTTTGAAGAATTCTGTTTTGGCCCAATTTTTGAAAATTTATTTCAAATAAACCCCTGGAAAAATAATTTAAATTAATTTAATTATTTTATAAATAGGGTAAAATGACGATTTTGCCTTTGGGCCATAAATAAATCAAATAAAGTTCAAATTGAGATCTAGAAAAGGCTATGTTAAAATTTTTGAGCATTCTGAACACAATGAAAATGTCAGATTGGACATCCGGGGACTCCGGGGTGGTCCTACCACAAGAGGTAAAATTACCAAAATGCCCCTAATACAATACGAAGCCCAAATGAAGTCCAAATTGGACGAAATTGATACTAATAAAAGCCCACATAATTATGAACTCATATATGTGACTAAATAATGATTTGGGGTCAGAATGTTATAAAATATGAATGACCAAAATACCCCTAAGTATGAGAGATACAAGTAAAGGCTAAAAATTAATTGTCATAAGCATAATTATGAAAATTTAGGAGCTAAATAAGACTCCGGAACAGTCAACTTACAAAATGAGAAATGATCGATGTGTCCCTATGATCAAAAGTAGATACCAAATGAAGTCCAAAAGACTTAAAAATTTATATATAAGATAAGTGGAATATTCTGAGGACCACAATAGGGTCCGGGGACAAGAATAATAAATTACCATTTTGTCCCTAAATATGCCGAAGCTAAATAAAAATTTGAGAAGGTCTAAATTGACTTTTTTTGAAGTTCTGAATTCAACGGTGAGGTCCAAAATACCAAAATAGGTACTAAAAAATAAGTCACGTAAAAAATAAAAATTTATTAAGTCACCACAAGTAGACCGGTAAGACCAATTCTATGAGGATTAGGATACGTCGGGCCTAAAATTAAATGAAGAGCATCAACTTAGAGATGATTTGAAGTGAATGAGAAATTAATTGAAGTTTAGTGAATTTGATTTTCTTAGGAATTACAAAGGAAAGGGAAAATCCCACCAATAGTGTAATATCCCGACCCGGGATACCGGGTCACATGACACGTACTACGAGGGAAGAAAATCATATATATATAATTAATTGATTATTACATTAATTAATTAATTATAAGACTTGATATATATATATATATATATATATGGATTAATTTAATGTATGTAAATGAATATATATATATATATATGTATTAAATAAATGAAATATGAAAAAGATGAAAAGTGAAGAGGTGAACAATGTGAATGTGTGTGTGTGTGTCGGCAAAGGTGTGTGTGTGTGTGTGTGTCTTGTATATATATGTGTATATGTATATATATGTATATAATATGTATAAATATCTATGGGAAATTAATGCAAAGTAGGAAAGAGAGAAGGCTGAAATTATGAGATGGGAAGTCTATGTAGGGCTAGAATTCAGAATGTAGAGAGAGAGAAAGATAGCTGTAGAGAGAGAGAGAGGTGGGAGGAGTGAGAAGAGTCGGTCACTTCTCTATAAAGGCCAAGCATGCAAATCATGCTTTCTTCTTGCTAAAGAAACCAAAAGAACAAGAACTGAAGAGAAGAGAAGAAGGATTAGAGTAAGAAAGAGGAGGAAAACCAACCAAAAAGGTGAGAATATTCAAAACTGTCAAAATTCCCTCTCTAGAATTTCTCTACATATGAACTGATTTAAAGCTTCCATTTAGTATATATGATGTTTAGAACAAATCTAAACCTTAACAAGCATGAAAATATAGTTTAAAAACACCTAAAATTGCATGACCCATAAGCCACGGCCATGGATGGACCTTGCTCAAGCAGGTCTGATCGAAGGGAAACCAAACTTGGTTTGGTGTATAGGGACCTATTTTAGACCACATAAACATGTTAAAAACGTGTGACCGCGACCAAAAAGCATGAACAAAGGCCCTCAAATGTCAAGTTGCAGGTTTCGGGTCTACACCCCAAACCTCTAAACGCATGATTTAAGCCGTTTATTTAAATGAAAACTTGATCTCCATGAAGAGAGGGATCACAACAATCCAAACCTCATAAAAAATGGTCAAGAAACGAGTGGGAACCGAGGCTATTACAGATTCAGCTATCGTGTCCAAAACCGAATATGTGAAGGAGTTTTAAAGCTCAAAATCAATGCCAAACGATTTGTCATGAACCTTAGGGATAAATTGGGACAAAAACAGTCGAGCTTGGAAGAGTAAAACGTCACGAAATAGGAGAAAAAGGAAATCGGGCATTAGGGTTTTCAGTCGGTCGCTCGGGGAAGACGACCGAGTCGACTCGTGCACCGTTTAAAACGGTGGGTGAACTCGGGACAGGTGGCAGCCTTGGGGCTTGCCACCGAGTTATTGGAACGGCGCCGTTTAGGGGCGTATACGGTTATATATAAACCGTGTTATGAAAAATTAAAGAAAAGGAAGAGAATTGCGGTCGAAGGGGTTCGAACCCCTGACCTCACGCGCCCCACGCGTGTTTTTCCACTCGGCCACACATATACATGTGACCTATTTATGAACGCAATATATATATATAATATATTTAATATAATCTAAAAATTAAAAAGGTGCAGCCGCACCTGGGGGGACTCGATCCGGTGATGTATGGGGAGGGAGATGGCACGCTGGCCAGCGTGCCATCCTATTCAACCTATTCTCTTTTCCCCATTAATAATATATATGTATTACATGTAATAATTAATTTAATTTAATTTGATTAATTAAATTAATTACTCCGAAATAGCCCGTTGTCCAAAAATTACAAGTTATATATGTAACCTTACTATCTTGGACCCCCTAAACCCATTGGTGAGGTCCACAACATGAGATGAGATCCCGAAAAATTTAAGACCCCTAGAAAATGTCAAAATGACCAAAATGCCCTTACCCCATAAACAAGTCAAACAAAGTCCAAATTTAATAAATGAGTAGTGTATCCTTACTATTTCGGATATTCTGAGACTAATGGTAGGGTCCGTTTTACGAGACGAAGCCCGAAAAATAAAGTCACGTAAGGGGTAAATTACCAAAATACCCCTTAACCAAAATTGACAAATTATTAATGTATTCTTACTATTTTGGACCTTCTGAGTCCAATGATGAGGTCCACGACATGAGACGGGGTCCCGAAAAATAAAGACACGTAAGGAGGGTAAAATGACAAAAATACCCCTGGTACCCCTAAAGCCAAAATGAAATCAGAAAGGGTCTAAACCGACTTTCTTAAACACTTCGGACTCAATGGTAGAGTCTATTCAACCTAAAGAAATGTCTAAAATAAAAAGACATAAAATTTGATGAATAGCATCTGTTAGATGACTATGAACTGAAATGTTGCCAAAGGACTAAACTGAGGCAAATACGAGAAATGAAATACGATAAGACACGACACGTAAACATGTTAAGTAAATAACTTTAAATTAAAGTTAATGGAACTCCCAGAAGAGTATGATTGTAGAAATCTATTTTTCTTGACATGATAAATTGTGTTTTAAACAGATAATTAATTAAACACAAAATGAGCCAAGAAAAGGAAGTCACTCCTATGAAGACAAGGGCCCAATTGGCAAGTGACCCAAGACAGCAAGCTTTCCGGGAACAGCTAGAAAGACAACTTCAGCTGATTCAAAATCGTATCCGAATTTCTAAAACAAATGAAGTATGCTGCGTAAGCCCCTTTATTTACAAGACAATAACAAAGGAGCAATTAGCAGCTAAACAACTTAAGAAGCGGGAAGATACGGAAACATTGCAACAATGGCTTCAAAGGTTAAAGGAAGCCAGGGGCAAAGCACCCAAATAGAGCAAGACTAAAAGTACAAGGTGAGTAACCCTGTGTTTGAATTGGAGATTTGACTCCATGATTTAAAAAGGGTTTTAAGTATAAGATATGAAGTATTTGAAGTTTCAAATTCAGTATTTACATGATTCAGTTTTTAATTGTTCTATTTTAGAAATTCATTGTGACATGCTTAGTGATTGGTTTCTGCAACAGTTTTTCTTTCAACTACTTTTTAGCATGTCTAGTTAAAATGCAATTATTGTTAAATATTCTGAATTTGCTTACTTCAAGTATACGAATGTTTATTACGAAATTATGAAAAGTATTTATAAGACAAGTCACATGATAAATGTTTTACAAGATGAATAGGTGCATAAGCACTTAGACAGGATTCTGAGTTTTCAGTTGCCCTGTAAAATAGGCAGGATTTTGGGTTTTACGGAACTCAATTGCCCTGTAAAATGCCCGGTAGCAGGATCTAATCCCTCAGGCAGATGAGATATCTCCATAGATAAGTAATATGGGACTCCGGTTCGAAACGGATTCCACTAATGGAAGTGATAAGATGACAAATGATTTGGAAATGAAAGCATGTTTTTACTCTCATTTTCAATATGCATATGGTTGAGTTTTATATACTCTGTTTAAGAAATACATGATATGTTATATGTTTTAAAGTTCATATGTATAAGTCTAGCTTGAATGTTTTAAATATTTCAAAGCTACATGTTTCAAGGAATGCATATATTCTGTATTCAATTATACGAACAATTGGCAGTGACTATTTTACAAACTCTTATGTACTAAACCACTGCTAATTGAAAAACCCCATGACGAATACTGGAATTGCTCACAAGCTTAGATTAGCTTACCCGGACTTTGTTCGGACCCCCCCCTTTCAGGTAATTAGCAGCAGTTTGGATTTAAGGACGATGATGACAAGTCTGCTGATTTTGGGAGGACATGGTTAATTAGTCTCTTTTGATAAGTCTGTAAACTCTAATAGTACTTTTATATTAGTAGACATAGTAAGGTAATGTAATAAGCCCTCTGGGCAAATCGGTTATGTATGGTACGAATGTATGAAGTCTTTAAGTTTTAGTTATACTCTGAATGTGTAACCATGTATGCTATGTATGGAGCGGCAGTACCGAACGGATGTGCATAATTTAAAAATGATAAAAGAAAAGAAAAAGTTTTTCACGCTTCCGCAAAACGTATGTTGCACATCTATTCGATACCGCTGCATATGCGAGCCTTGTCTCGGGGCCCTCGGGTCTCGGGGCGGCGATCGCGATCCGGTAATCCGCTTAGGGTGGGTTTCGGGTCGTGACAACATGGTATCAGAGCCCTAGGTATTAGGTCTTTTGGGAAAAGACTGAAATTTAAGTTAAGAATGATTAAGATTAGTTCTAGGTTGACTTAAGACCAACTTAGAGATTCGAAATAGAATTATGAGTTAGGTAAGTCCTAGGTTACCTAAATATGTGAAGTACGTAATATGAAGTAAAGGCGGGGTATGGGACCCGCGATATATGAAATGATTATGTGAAGTATATGTTATGAAGTAAAGGCGGGGTATGGGACCCGCATTATATGAAATAGATACACAAAGTACGTAACGTAATGTAAGGGCAGGGTATGGGACCTGCACTAGAGTAAGTCAAGTTATTAAGAAGTACGTATATGATAGGAAAGCGGGGTATGGGACCCGTGTTTAAGTAAAAGAAATAGGGATAATAAAACGTATCCCACATTGAGAACATGAAGTAAATAAAAGTAAATTTTATGCAATGAACATGTGATAGAAAACTAATGGATGTGTGTTTTCAGCAAAAATGGTGAATACCAGAAGGACTACGGGAAGTTCCGAGGACAGAATGGATAGGATGGAGCAACTTATAGAAGCGATGGGCCGGACATTGGCAGGTATCCAAGCTCAGGGCCAAATGCCCCAACCAGTGCCCCAACCAGTCCAAGCTCCTGAACCTCCACTGAATCTGGTACGACCTGCTGAGGCAGCCAACACATCGACTTATAAAACATTCCAAGGATTCAAACCACCTAGGTTTGATGGACTGGATACAACGATTAGTGCAGAATCATGGATAAGAGAAATGGAGCGCATTTTTACCGTGATGCCTTGCACAACTGAACAGAAAGTCTCCTACGCTGCTTTCACTTTTAAAGATGCAACACACGAGTGGTGGCTTTTAGAGAGAGATAGGGAACCACCCATGACTTGGGAGAGGTTCTTGGAAGTATTTTATGAAAAGTACTTTCCGAGATCATTAAGAAATCAAAAGATAGCCGAATTTGCAACCCTAACCCAGGGAATGATGACGGTGGCCGAGTACGAGACTAAATTTATGAATCTGGCTCGTTTTGCACCACACATGATCCACACTGAGGATTTGAAAGCTAGGAAGTTTGAATGTGGTCTCAAGGATAACATTAGGTATCGATTGGAACCCTTTGAGCTTCCGACATACAACGCGGTTGTGGACCGTGCCAAAATATTTGAGAGAGCTGGGATAGCCTTGTCCCAGAAAAAGGATAAGAAACAGATGGGCCCCCTGCCTCAGCAAATGAAGAAGACCAAAACAGGAGGAGGCAGGAGTGTTACATCTGTGAATGAGGAGGGTAATGTTAGTCAAAAGACAGTAGAAACTCCCACATGCCCTACTTGCCAAAAGAAACATTTTGCCCCTTGTCGGCAGGGTACCAACGTTTGCTACAAATGTGGACAACCAGGGCATCGTGTTAAGGAGTGCCCCAAATGGAGTTCAGCTACCAAGGAACCTACTGCTATAGCTTCATCGGCTACGCCGCAGGCTCGGACTGCTGAAAAAGGAAAAGGAACTCAAGAACCTACGAGGTACGGGCGAGTTTTCAATATATTTTCTGAAGCTGCTCAAGCCTCTAAGGATAATTAGGTATATGATCAAATATTTAAATTCTGTCATATATGCTTATGGTTTAGATTTAAACTCTAGATATGTTAATGATGGAATGTTTAATAAGGAATTTCCTAATCTTCAAAGATGGGAACAAACGAGTTTTGGGGACAAAACTCTTTTAAGTAGGGAAGAATGTAATATCCCGACCCGGGATACCGGGTCACATGACACGTACTACGAGGGAAGAAAATCATATATATATAATTAATTGATTATTACATTAATTAATTAATTATAAGACTTGATATATATATATATATATATATATGGATTAATTTAATGTATGTAAATGAATATATATATATATATGTATTAAATAAATGAAATATGAAAAAGATGAAAAGTGAAGAGGTGAACAATGTGAATGTGTGTGTGTGTGTCGGCAAAGGTGTGTGTGTGTGTGTGTGTCTTGTATATATATGTGTATATGTATATATATGTATATAATATGTATAAATATCTATGGGAAATTAATGCAAAGTAGGAAAGAGAGAAGGCTGAAATTATGAGATGGGAAGTCTATGTAGGGCTAGAATTCAGAATGTAGAGAGAGAGAAAGATAGCTGTAGAGAGAGAGAGAGGTGGGAGGAGTGAGAAGAGTCGGTCACTTCTCTATAAAGGCCAAGCATGCAAATCATGCTTTCTTCTTGCTAAAGAAACCAAAAGAACAAGAACTGAAGAGAAGAGAAGAAGGATTAGAGTAAGAAAGAGGAGGAAAACCAACCAAAAAGGTGAGAATATTCAAAACTGTCAAAATTCCCTCTCTAGAATTTCTCTACATATGAACTGATTTAAAGCTTCCATTTAGTATATATGATGTTTAGAACAAATCTAAACCTTAACAAGCATGAAAATATAGTTTAAAAACACCTAAAATTGCATGACCCATAAGCCACGGCCATGGATGGACCTTGCTCAAGCAGGTCTGATCGAAGGGAAACCAAACTTGGTTTGGTGTATAGGGACCTATTTTAGACCACATAAACATGTTAAAAACGTGTGACCGCGACCAAAAAGCATGAACAAAGGCCCTCAAATGTCAAGTTGCAGGTTTCGGGTCTACACCCCAAACCTCTAAACGCATGATTTAAGCCGTTTATTTAAATGAAAACTTGATCTCCATGAAGAGGGGATCACAACAATCCAAACCTCATAAAAAATGGTCAAGAAACGAGTGGGAACCGAGGCTATTACAGATTCAGCTATCGTGTCCAAAACCGAATATGTGAAGGAGTTTTAAAGCTCAAAATCAATGCCAAACGATTTGCATGAACCTTAGGGATAAATTGGGACAAAAACAGTCGAGCTTGGAAGAGTAAAACGTCACGAAATAGGAGAAAAAGGAAATCGGGCATTAGGGTTTTCAGTCGGTCGCTCGGGGAAGACGACCGAGTCGACTCGTGCACCGTTTAAAACGGTGGGTGAACTCGGGACAGGTGGCAGCCTTGGGGCTTGCCACCGAGTTATTGGAACGGCGCCGTTTAGGGGCGTATACGGTTATATATAAACCGTGTTATGAAAAATTAAAGAAAAGGAAGAGAATTGCGGTCGAAGGGGTTCGAACCCCTGACCTCACGCGCCCCACGCGTGTTTTTCCACTCGGCCACACATATACATGTGACCTATTTATGAACGCAATATATATATATAATATATTTAATATAATCTAAAAATTAAAAAGGTGCAGCCGCACCTGGGGGGACTCGATCCGGTGATGTATGGGGAGGGAGATGGCACGCTGGCCAGCGTGCCATCCTATTCAACCTATTCTCTTTTCCCCATTAATAATATATATGTATTACATGTAATAATTAATTTAATTTAATTTGATTAATTAAATTAATTACTCCGAAATAGCCCGTTGTCCAAAAATTACAAGTTATATATGTAACCTTACTATCTTGGACCCCCTAAACCCATTGGTGAGGTCCACAACATGAGATGAGATCCCGAAAAATTTAAGACCCCTAGAAAATGTCAAAATGACCAAAATGCCCTTACCCCATAAACAAGTCAAACAAAGTCCAAATTTAATAAATGAGTAGTGTATCCTTACTATTTCGGATATTCTGAGACTAATGGTAGGGTCCGTTTTACGAGACGAAGCCCGAAAAATAAAGTCACGTAAGGGGTAAATTACCAAAATACCCCTTAACCAAAATTGACAAATTATTAATGTATTCTTACTATTTTGGACCTTCTGAGTCCAATGATGAGGTCCACGACATGAGACGGGGTCCCGAAAAATAAAGACACGTAAGGAGGGTAAAATGACAAAAATACCCCTGGTACCCCTAAAGCCAAAATGAAATCAGAAAGGGTCTAAACCGACTTTCTTAAACACTTCGGACTCAATGGTAGAGTCTATTCAACCTAAAGAAATGTCTAAAATAAAAAGACATAAAATTTGATGAATAGCATCTGTTAGATGACTATGAACTGAAATGTTGCCAAAGGACTAAACTGAGGCAAATACGAGAAATGAAATACGATAAGACACGACACGTAAACATGTTAAGTAAATAACTTTAAATTAAAGTTAATGGAACTCCCAGAAGAGTATGATTGTAGAAATCTATTTTTCTTGACATGATAAATTGTGTTTTAAACAGATAATTAATTAAACACAAAATGAGCCAAGAAAAGGAAGTCACTCCTATGAAGACAAGGGCCCAATTGGCAAGTGACCCAAGACAGCAAGCTTTCCGGGAACAGCTAGAAAGACAACTTCAGCTGATTCAAAATCGTATCCGAATTTCTAAAACAAATGAAGTATGCTGCGTAAGCCCCTTTATTTACAAGACAATAACAAAGGAGCAATTAGCAGCTAAACAACTTAAGAAGCGGGAAGATACGGAAACATTGCAACAATGGCTTCAAAGGTTAAAGGAAGCCAGGGGCAAAGCACCCAAATAGAGCAAGACTAAAAGTACAAGGTGAGTAACCCTGTGTTTGAATTGGAGATTTGACTCCATGATTTAAAAAGGGTTTTAAGTATAAGATATGAAGTATTTGAAGTTTCAAATTCAGTATTTACATGATTCAATTTTTAATTGTTCTATTTTAGAAATTCATTGTGACATGCTTAGTGATTGGTTTCTGCAACAGTTTTTCTTTCAACTACTTTTTAGCATGTCTAGTTAAAATGCAATTATTGTTAAATATTCTGAATTTGCTTACTTCAAGTATACGAATGTTTATTACGAAATTATGAAAAGTATTTATAAGACAAGTCACATGATAAATGTTTTACAAGATGAATAGTGCATAAGCACTTAGACAGGATTCTGAGTTTTCAGTTGCCCTGTAAAATAGGCAGGATTTTGGGTTTTACGGAACTCAATTGCCCTGTAAAATGCCCGGTAGCAGGATCTAATCCCTCAGGCAGATGAGATATCTCCATAGATAAGTAATATGGGACTCCGGTTCGAAACGGATTCCACTAATGGAAGTGATAAGATGACAAATGATTTGGAAATGAAAGCATGTTTTTACTCTCATTTTCAATATGCATATGGTTGAGTTTTATATACTCTGTTTAAGAAATACATGATATGTTATATGTTTTAAAGTTCATATGTATAAGTCTAGCTTGAATGTTTTAAATATTTCAAAGCTACATGTTTCAAGGAATGCATATATTCTGTATTCAATTATACGAACAATTGGCAGTGACTATTTTACAAACTCTTATGTACTAAACCACTGCTAATTGAAAAAACCCCATGACGAATACTGGAATTGCTCACAAGCTTAGATTAGCTTACCCGGACTTTGTTCGGACCCCCCCCTTTCAGGTAATTAGCAGCAGTTTGGATTTAAGGACGATGATGACAAGTCTGCTGATTTTGGGAGGACATGGTTAATTAGTCTCTTTTGATAAGTCTGTAAACTCTAATAGTACTTTTATATTAGTAGACATAGTAAGGTAATGTAATAAGCCCTCTGGGCAAATCGGTTATGTATGGTACGAATGTATGAAGTCTTTAAGTTTTAGTTATACTCTGAATGTGTAACCATGTATGCTATGTATGGAGCGGCAGTACCGAACGGATGTGCATAATTTAAAAATGATAAAAGAAAAGAAAAAGTTTTTCACGCTTCCGCAAAACGTATGTTGCACATCTATTCGATACCGCTGCATATGCGAGCCTTGTCTCGGGGCCCTCGGGTCTCGGGGCGGCGATCGCGATCCGGTAATCCGCTTAGGGTGGGTTTCGGGTCGTGACAAATAGTGCAAACCCGAGGAATCAAGGTGAGTAATCCTGTACTTTGAAGTGGAGGTTTTGGATCTCCATGGATTCTGAAGTAAATTGAAGTTTAAATATTCTGAAGTGTTTTAAAATATCTGTTGTATTTCAAATTCTAAATTCTTGAATTTATATGCTTTATATTTCAATGTTCTATCGTTTATTTATAAATTCTAACATGGCATGCAAAATTCACTTCTTGATATTGCTGACAATTGATACGTTTATTTTCTGCATGTCCATGTAAATGTCAATTTTATTAAATGCCTCCTAAAATAAATGCTTTTATTCCATCTATGCTTTAATAAACTCTTGTGCAATGTGATTTAAATTCTTGAATCTCATGTGTTAAATGTTTAAAGTATTGTCCTCCAAATATTTCAAAACTGTGTTAAATTGTCCATGTTTTAAATACTCATGAAAATTCATTCTTTTTATTGAAGCCATATTTTTATACTTATGAAAAGTATCTATTTGAAAAGTCATATTTCAAACGCTCATAAAAAGCATTTCTTAAAGAAGCTATGTTTTTGCAAGATAATGATGCATAAGCATCACAAACTTTTGAGGTCCTTTCAGGTTCTCAAGTTCTCAGAAGAATGCCCTGTAGAAGGTTTATCCCCTAGGCATGAGATCTCTTAGAAGTAAGACTGGAATCTGGTTCAAAGCGGATTCTCCTAATCAAAGTGAAAAGATGAAATGTTTTCAGAAATGGTAGCAGGTTTTTAAACCCCCATTTACCTGAAACGGGTTTTTATATAACGCTTTGTTCTGAAATTTTGAAGAAGAAGAAATTTGCATACTCCTATTTTCATGGAAATGATTTGAAATTATTTCCTTGGTCTTCAAATGGCCACTCTGCACATGTTTATAAATTCTGTTGCATATTAAATGCTTTATTGAATGCTTTAAAAATGCATCATGCTATGTGATTTGAAGAATTCTTATATTTTGCGATCATTGAAATACGTGCCTAGCTTGAATGCCTTGTATGCTTCACGCTATCTTTTTTGAAGAATTCTATTTTCTGTATCTGAAGTATATGTACAATTGGTAGTATATGTTTGTATGAACCTTCTCCTATAACTAACCCACGACTAGTTGAAACCCATGACAAAGTACTGGAATTATTCACTGGGCTTGTTGAAGCTCATCCCATTCCCCTAACATTTTTCAGGTGATGATGATGGATGAGAGCCTTGCCTAAATTGAGGATGGGTGATTGGCAGCTCCATTATGATCTGGGAATATTTTTGGAAGTAATAGGACCTATAGTTGGTCAAATTTTGTTGTAATAATTTTGGGATAAATATGTACTTAAGCCCCGAGGGGCAAATGGATATGTGTTATGTAAAACTTTAAATTTTTAGTATGCTCTGAATGTATGTTAATTATTTACCACTCCGAAGAAGAAGAAGAAGCAACAGTATCGAGCGGGTGTGCAGTTGTAAAAGAAAAAAAAAATTTTTTCATGCTTCCGCAATTACCAATCCTGGCCGCACTGCACCGCACCGCTGTCCGACACCACTGCTCACGTGAAGTCTCACCCAATGCGGTCGCGAATTCCCCTCGATCCACATAGGCCGGGTCGGCTGGTCGTGACAGCTCTCATCCTTGGGATGAAGCTGGCCTGGGAATGCCAAGCCTATAATCTTGAAGCATTCTCTGACTCCCAACTTGTGGTAAGCCAAGTTTCGGGAGAATTCTCCACCAAGGTTGACAGAATGATCCAATATTCAAAATTAGTGGGATCATTGAAGCACTCCTTCCATAAGTTCACCATTCAAAAAATTGAAAGAAGTTAGAACTCCAGGGCCGATGCTTTAACAAATATGGCCTCCTATCTCAAATCAGAAAGGGATTCAATTGTGAGAGTCTCTTACCAATTAAAGCCAAGCATCGAAAAGGTATAATCCTCCCAGGTTTCGAAACAAATGCAGAACTAGATAACTCCCATCATCTAGTACATAAAAGAAGGATCGCTCCCAGAGGGAAAAAACCAGGCCTGAAAGATTCGAATCAAGGCAGCTCGGCACCTAATCTTAAATAGGAAGCTCTACCGAAGATCCTACATGCAGCCCCTCTTGCGGTGTATATTTCCAGAGGAATCCCAATATGTCCTAGCTAAGATGCATGAAGGAATCTGCGGCAACCATAATGGTGGCAAAACCATAGCCCACCGAGCTCTAACTCAAGGTTACTACTGGCCTAACATGCTGAAACAGGCCAAATAATATGTTCAGAAGTGCGACAAGTGCCAGCGATTTACTTCATATCAGTACCAACCCCATCACGAGCTCATTCCTATCATCATCCCTTAGCTCTTTGCTAAATGGAGGATGGACATTATAGAGCCATTACCAAAAGCTTCTCCAAACAGAAGGTACTGGTTGGTCACCATTGATTACTTCTCCAAATGGGTAGAAGCTGAACCTCTAACCCACATTACAGAAGTAGAGGTAAAGAACTTCACATGAAAGAACATAGTCTGCAGGTTCGGCATAGCTTGGGTCATCATTTCAGACAATGGTACGCAGTTTGCTGGAAAGGTGTTTAGGAAGTTCTGTGAGGACTTGCACATCAGTCACCACTTCTTCTCACTAGGGCACCTAATTGGCAGGTTGAGGTCACTAACTGCACAGTTCTTGATGCCATAAAGAAGAGGTTGGAAGAAGCCAAAGGAAGATGGGTCGAGGAACTTTTCGGAGTGCTTTGCACATACCGTACCACGAGAAGAACACCAATTGTAGAGACACCGTTCTCACTTGCATACGGTACTGAGGCAGTCATTCATGTCGAGATCGGCATGCCAACCTTAAGGATGAATGCCTTTAACCAGGAAACTAACAACAATCAACTAGTAGAAAATCTAGATCTGCTTGAAGAAAAACGTGAGCAAGCCCGGATCAAGACTGAAGCATACCAGCAGAGAATGGCCAAGAGCTTCAGCCAAGGGTTAAGACCTGTCCACTTCTAGATTGGGGACCTTGTCTTAAGAAGAGTATTCTCAAACACCAAAGATCCCGCCATAGGAAAGCTCTCCCCTAATTGGGAAGGGCCCTACAAGATAACCAAGATCGTCAAGCCCACGATGTATTGGTTGGAGGATGTAATTGGGAAGCTTGTACCTAGGCCTTGGAATGTTGAGCACTTACGAAAATATTATCAATAAAAGAGTTTTTTTTATCAAAGTGCTCTCATTTCAATGTACAGGGCCCTAAAAACCTTGCAGCCATTGCAAGTGTTACAAGTCTGGTCCATCTCAATGTAAAGATCCCTAAAAACCTTATAGCCATTACAAGTGTTATAGATTTGGTCCATCTCAATGTAGAGATCCCTAAAACCCTTGTAGCCATTGCAAGTGTTACAGGTCTGGTCCATCTCAATGTACAGACTCCTAAAATCTTGCAGCCATTGCAAGTGTTAAAGGTCTGATCCATCTCAATATACAGACTCTTAAAAACATTGCAGCCATTGCAAGTGTTACAGGTCTGGTCCATGTCAACAAACCAACCCCTAAAAGCCTTATATCCACTACAATAGGCCTAGTCTGCTCTTCATTCAGGGGAACAATGAAAGAAACAAAAGGTATCGAGTATCCAGTCTAACATGACCCCCACCTTTTATGAAATTAAAGCCTGATTATGAGTTATGAATATTTTGGCTTAATTACAAGTGATGAAGATCTGGATCTAATTATAAGTGGTGGTGATCTTGATTCGGAGGTACTGATTAACAAAAAGCTATGAAGATCTGAAGCCTAAAGCTCGATTAAATTGCAATCCTCATAGTGTTGTGCTTAATTACAAGCTTATGCCGGAGGCTTTGGTTCAATTTCAATGTTTACGCTTGGTTTAATTACAAGTTGTGAAGATCTGCGCTTGATCCAATCACAAGCTATTATGCTCAGGATTCAATTACAAGCCCTAAAGATCCATACTTGATTTAATTACAAGTTGAGGAGATCTGAGGCTTAAAACCTGATTTAATTTCAAGTCCTAGAGATTCTTACTTAATTTAATTACAAGTTATGAGGGTCAAAAACTTAAAAGTTTTACAGAGCTTTGAAGATTTGAAATCGAAACTTGTTTAAAGTGCTGAAGTTCATTACAAGCACTAAAGCTTGATACATTATGGCAAGCAACATGTCAACATCAGAAAATCCTACAAGTATGACTACTTTGGGGATTCAATTGACAAATAACACAAGTGCTTTGAAATAAAAAGGCAACACACAGAGTTCCAAAAAAGATACTTTCATTCATAGATAGCCTAAATTTGGGAAGATTACAAGAAGAAAATGAAAATTACAAAAGTTTCCTAGTCTACGACGGGTTTGGCAACCTCTAGAGTATCAATAATGAAGAAGAACTTGTTCTACACCACAGCAAGATCAGTCCCTTTTTCCTCTTCTTCATTTTCTTCAAACTCAACGCACTGCATCCATATCAGTCTGCTCTGGTGTGTCAGCCGAAGGAAGGTCAGGAGCTACTACCTCATCATCATCATCCTGTGCCTCGATCTCACCAAGAGAGACTTCAATTTCATCAATCCTAGCCAGATCAAGGTCAGGGTGCTTCTTGAGGAGCTTGGCTCTAAAGGTACGGTACTCGTGCTCAATCAGCTCTCCACCCATGCCTTCGACCTCGACCTTCATTTGAGCTTCGGTTTGAGCTCTAACAGAATTAGTAACGTCTTGGACTTGTTTGAGGGAGGCAGACTAAAAGTCTTTAAACCTCTTTTGGAGGTCTTCCAACTTCAGAGCAAAGGAACCCCGTTCAGACTTCATGATGGAGTAAGACTTAGCGGCCTCCTTCAACTTCTCCACGGTTGCAGATGTCACGACCCGAAACCCACCCTGTGTGGATCTCGCATCGCGACCGCCACCCTCAAGCCCGGGGACCCTTGGGCGAAGGCTCACATAGGCAACGGTATCGAATAGATGTGCGACATGCGTTTTGCGGAAGCGTGGAAAACTTTTTCTTTTCTTTTCTCATTTTAAATTATGCACATCTGTCCGATACTGCCACTCCATACATAGCATACATGGTTACACATTCAGAGTATAACTAAAACTTAAGGACTTATAACATTAATACAAAACATGTTCGGTTGCCCTGAGGGCTTAATACATATTCTTACATTGTCTACTAATACAAAATGTACTACTAGAGTTCATAGGTTCCTCAAAAGAAACTACTTAAACATATCTTCCCAAAAATAGCTAGATTCATCGCCATCGTCCTCGAGACCCTGTTTGCTGTGGATCACCTGAAAGGGGGGTCCGAACAAAGTCCGGGTAAGCTAATCTAAGCTTGTGAGAAATTCCAGTATTCGTCATGGGGTTTTCAATTAGCAGTGGTTTTGTACATAAGAGTTTGTAAAATAATCACCGCCAACTGTTCGTATACTTTGAATACAGAATATATGCATTCCTTAAAATAGATAGCTTTGAAACATTTAAAGTATTCAAGCTAAACTCGTACTTCATCAGATAAAGTATATAAACTTTAAAACACATAAATATGTATTGTGAAAATGAGGGTAAAACCTACTTCATTTTCAAAATCACTTTGTCATATTTTCTCTTTAATTAGGTGGAATCTGTTTCGAACTAGACTCCCATTTTACTGCCAATACTGTCGATCTCATTTGCCTGGGGGATTAGATCCTGCTACCGGGCATTTACTGTTGAATCCCGAAGGATTTCAACCATCATAGGGGGTGGTACTTAGTACCGTTTATCTTGTAAAACTTTAACCCAACTGAACCGATCAAGAGCAGTTGCCAAGTCCCTAACAGGTAGGACTTATACTCACTCGCTAACAGAACAGATAGGGTTTCTTCAAATAGGTACTTCTCATGAACATTTAAAACATCATGTACATAATTTCATAATAAGTTCTTTAACACATTTGATATAACAAATTTAGAACACTTTACATAATTTGGCATTTAAAACTTTGACATGCTGAAATATGTTTTAAGAAAACTGTGATAGAAACCATTCATTAAGCATGTCATAATAGAGTTTATAAAGATGGAAACAATTTAAAACTGAATCATGTAAATACTGAATTTGAAACTTCAAATACTTCATATCTATGAACTTAAAACCTTTTCAAATCCATGGAGTTAAATCTCCAATTCAAACACAGGGTTACTCACCTTGGTCCTTTAGGGTTAGTGCTAATAATGCACTTTCCCACTTTCCTTGTAGTTCCTAAGAACAATTTATAAACATCTCATCAACTTTACATTCATTGTAATATCATCTCGATATTCCTTAACTTATGCTTAAATTGTATTAGATCCTAAAATGATTTCATAATTTCAAATGTACTTAACTTAAATCGTACTCCTAACCTATGACACAATTCAATGTGTTAGGAATTTAATTTATTTCAATTTATACTCTTCTGGTAGCTCCATAACTTTAATTTAAAGTTATTTATTTGACATGTTTACGTGTCGTGTCTTTTCGTATTTCATTTTCTCATACACGCCTTAGTATTAATACTTTGGCATCACTTTAATTTATAGTCATCTGACAGATTCTATTCATCAAATTTTATGTCTTTTTATTTTAGACATTTCCTTTGGTTGAATAGACTCTACCATTGAGTCCGGAGGGTCCAAAAAAGTCGGTTTAGGCTTTCCTAACATTTAATTCGGACTGTTATATGTAAAAGGACAAAATGGTCATTTACCGTTTTACGTGTCTCATTTTTCTGTACTTCATTTCACAATTTGGACTCCATTATTGAGTCCGGGATGTCAAAGAAAGTCAATTTAGACCTTTCCTGCTTTTAATTTGACTTTTGAGGTGCTAGGGGTATTTTGGTCATTTTACCCCCTTACGTGTCTTTATGTTCGGGACCTCATCTCGTGTCGTGGACCTCACCATTGGACTCAGAAGGTCCGAGATAGTAAGAATACACTAATAACTTGTTAATTTTAGGCAAAGGGTATTTTGGTCATTTACCCCTTTACGTGTCTTTATTTTTTGGACCCCGTCTCGTAAAAGTAACCCTACCATTAGTCTCAAAATGTCCAAAATAGTCAGAATACACTATTCATATGTTTAATTTGGACTTCATTTACTTCATATATGACCTAGGGGCAAAATAGTAATTTTGCTTTATTTATTAAATAATTAAATTAATTATTTAATTATTTAATTATTTTTCAGGGGCTTAATTGCATAAATTTCTCATTAGTTGGGCCACAGTATAATTTCATAAAACAGTTGGGGTCAAACTGTAATTAACAAAAGTGTTGGTTTATTGAATTGGATTAAAACCAAAAACCAAAGGGTTCGGTCAGATCTTAAGTGAACCGGTCCGGTTCACTTGCAAACCAACCGGTTTAGTCGGTTCTTGACATAATGCTGACGTCATGATGACGTCAGCCCTAATGTTTTAAAACATTAACAAAACGTCACCGTTTAAATAAACCCAATAACCTGTTAGATCCGGATTTAACCCAGACCCATAATCGAATTCGACCCGACCCGAACAGTGTCATCTTTCCCACGAAGTTGACACTGTTCACTGCAAAACCCTAGATTTTTCCAGTCTAGTTTTGTGATGTTTTGAGGGTCCATTTCGTCTGTTTTCTTTTCCAATAAACTCCTAAGGCTTTAAGGTATATTTTTGCATCGATTTGGGGCTTCGAATTTAGCTTAGTGGCTCGGTTAAAGTCGCGATAACCCAACCTGCACATCATTTGTAAATGCTTATTTCTTGATTATTTTTCATAAGGTTGGTCTTGTTTTGTTCCCTTCTTCATGAGGATTCTGTTCCCATTCGAAAAAGTGGATTTAATCGCGAGTTCAAAGGTTTGGGTTATAAACCTGTAACCTACAAGTCAATGTTTGGAGGCCATTTCTTGTGATTTTTGGTCGCGGATTTATGTTTTCATGACCCTCGTGACTTCTTCTTGAAGTCCATATGAACCAAAAATAGTTTGGCTTCCATTGTTTCAAACCTGCTATAGCATAGTCTTCAATGGCGGATGCTTCTGGGTTTCATGTTTTTAGTCGTTTTCATAGCCAATTTTCATGCTTGATACACGTCTAGACATATATTAAGCATCATATATACATAACATAACCTAAATCTCTTAAACACATGCAAAATATTCTAGAGAGAATTTTAAAAGTTTTCGGTGGGTTCACCTTTCACCACTGGTTTCTCTTCCTTTCTTACTCTGAATCTCTTCTTAGCCTCTCAGTTTCTTCCTTATTCAGTTTGCTTCTTTAGGGTGTAAGCATGAAATACATGCTTTGGCTTTTTAAAGAAGGCAACCGACCCTTCTCTCTCCTTTCTCTCTCTTCCCTCATGACCTCATAGCCACTTTCTTTCACTTCTCAATAACTGCCTCTCCCATCTCATAAATTTTACTTTTTCCCTTTTCGGCTTTCTCTTTGATTTTTTTGCAAGATATTTTGTATATATATACATATAATATAACACACACACTAACACATGGAGACACACACACACACACCACAACCGACACACACACCCACTTGCACATACTGTTCACACACGTTAAATATATATATATATATATATATATATATACATAACTTTATTTTCCTCATTTATATACATACATGCACACATACATATTTTCATATATATACTTGCATGCATACATGCTCTCATGTACATACATACCATATTAAACATATAGTGTATTATTATAATTAAAACTAATTATTTCATATAATAATTAATTATTTATTTATTTAATTAATTATTCTCTTTGAGTGTAAATATTTTTACACTAATTTTTTTTAATCTTGTAATACGTGTCATATGACCCGGTATTTTGGATCAGGGTATTACAGCAGAGGTGGTAGACTGAGCTGTTTCCAATAGCAGCCTAGCTTCATCTAGCTCGGATTGGAGGTTATCAATTAACTCCAAATCTGCTGAAGACTCCAAGATGGCAGCAAGGTCGTGCATAGTCTGAAAATAAAAAATAAACAAGTAGTTAAAACAAGATGACAGAATAGAAAATGAAAAAAAAAAATGGGGAAGCAAAAGAGGAAGAGCTCTGAGTTTACCTTCAGCTAGAAGGACAACAAGTCCTTGGTGATCTTCTTTGCCTTCAGACCTTTATATTTGCTTGGGCCTGAGGCCCAAGACTCGTCAAAAGCCTTCTTTACACCAAAATAGTCAAAATCACCAGGCACAGCAGCAGTAGCAGCAGCAGCCTTCCCTTTACCCCTCTTCTTCGTGGAAATTATAGGGGTAGGGGAAAGAACAAGCTCGGGAGCTGAAGACTCCCTCATATCCTCAGACACAGTTCAATCTAGGTTGTTAGAGAGGAGTCTCCTCCTCATCACTTGGAGAGGCGGCTCACTAGGAGAAGAGGTCTCCCCCACCGTCTTCTTCTTTTTCCCAAGGTGCCTAGTTGGACATCAAGACTTCTTCAAGTAGTCAACTCTGCCTTTTATCAGCCTGGCTTCCATCAGATGTTGAGAGGAAAGAATGGTGGTATACGCGTGGTTACTAGTCTGAAGTAGCCTTTAGTACTTGTCTTAGAGGTCAACAGTAAAAATAGACCTCTTCTAAGACCTCTTATCTGCACAAAAGACACAAAAATTCATATTAGATAGTGAAGAGAGAAAAATGAAACAAAATTAGAGGCAAAAATGATTAAAAAAGGGGGTCTCACCCTTAATTTCGGTACTCTGGGAAAAAGTCGAGGTCTGTCCCTCGTAGTCTTCTAGCTCCCATCATTTTCCTACGAAAAAGTACCACTTCTTACAAGTCTTGTTGGAAGTGGGCACTGAGGAAAGGGGTCTGAACCCCTTGTCAAAGGACATGTAAAACATGCCCTCCGACCTCAAAAACTTAAGAATTATATTACTACGGATCAACTCAAGATCCACTTCGACGCCAATTATATGACCTAAAACTATGAACCGTAACAGGTGCCTCTAACTATTGATGTTAAGGTCGGTAGGACAGATGTTGAACCATTTGAAAAAATCTCTAACCAAAGGGGGGAGAGGAAACCTAAGTCCAATCTCGAATCACTCGAGATAGACGCAAATCTCGCCTTGACCTATATCTGATGGGCGATCTAATGATCCAAGTGCTCTACATGTCATATTTTGGGGGAAGTCAAAACAGCCCTCAGAACATCTAGTATGCCCTAAGTAATGGCGCTTTCTTCCTCCTCCCTTTAGGATGGCCAACTCGAGGTCTCCCCTACTACATTTCTGGGTTCGATAAAAGCATCTACAATCCTAAGTTCAAGACTAGGGGAAAGGTACTCAACTATCTTATTTTCAACGTCCTTGGAGGAACTACTACCAACAACATGGACTTCTGATGGCATAGTCGTCTTAGAAGAGCTTCATGTGCTATAACCTATGCCTGACATAGCGTCGGAGGCTGACATTGTGAAAATTAAAAAAAAAAAAAAAAAAGATGAAAAGAAGAACATAAATGAGAAGAATGATCAAAGTGAACTGAACCTGATCGGAGACTTTGTTGGAGACAGGGCCTCGTATGACGGAGATCTTTTTCACTCTATTTCTCTCAAATGTGCGGCAGAGCACTTTTTGATGCAATAAAAATGATGAAGGGAAAGGGCGCATGCATACCCCCTTCCCCTTTTATAAAGGCCTAAAGTAATGGGGGCTCATAATTCTGAACTGTCATGGTGGTTAAAGAAATGATGGCCTCGAAAGTCTAATCGATGGCTGACACAATAAATGTCGCATCAACGATTGTCATACAAGATAACATGACATGACGCATGGATATGACACGTGAGTCTCTAGAAACCCTCAGCCTCAATTACGTAATACACTAAACTAAGGCTCAGAGAGGGGGGGAGTAGCTGATATACCATAAAAAGAACATACCTATCCCCACATAACACGTGTACATGTAAAGCACCTATGCATACAGACCAAGGGAAGCTCTCCTATCTAGAACAGACAGGCATCCAGAGTTTAGAACTTCTTTGCTCGGAGTCCGCAAGGTCTCTAGTCATCCCTCTCGAATAGGAAATTCCAGGTATGCGCGTAAAGGGGTCTCAAGCTGGTCATCGCCTTACATAACCTACCGACCTTGAAGAAGGAAATAGAGTCTTATATGGTAACTGCCATATTCGGATATAATCAAATCCCAATCTTTACGACTCTATATCCTATTCAACTTAGGAGATCCGCAGCCTATAAGTTAAACCCTAAGGTGCGCTTTTCAATTATGTTTTCTCAATTACTTTCAATTACAGTCTTTCTTTTAGTTTTTACTAACTTCATCATCTGAGCGGCTACCACTAGAGCCAACCCGTTGGCCCTCTAATCATTTTCTTTGAGTTCTTGACAAAAGACGAAGAATGGAAGCCCCACTTATCAGAAAGTGCAACATTAGCTTGTAAGGAGTTGTTAGTTTTGTCTTGGTGTAATTCCTCTGTATTTTGATTTGGCCTTTCCCATGGCATTGTATTCCTATTTCCTTATTTAATAAAACAAACTTTCTTTCAAAAAAAAAACATATAGGGTAAATTACACTGATCTCTCATGAGACTTACGACAATTACATTGACATTTTCTGAAGTTTTTAAAATTACACTGACCTTCTATACCTTATAAAATAATATATAGATACCTCCCTCCAGTCAATTGTTTTTCTTCAAATAACAAAACTATCCCTTTCATAATTTGTTTCCAATTTTTTAAATCTTGATAAATTTTTTTTTTCATTTTTCAAATAAATATTGATAAAAATCTTAAATTTATTTTTATATAAAATAAAATAACTTATTTACCTTAAATTTTTTTTAAAATAAAAAATAAAATTTTTTTTAAAAAAGTTAGAATAAATTAGTTAAAATTTAAAAAATGAAATGAAAAAAAAAAAAATATATATATATATATATATATATAAATAACAGTTTTGTTATTTTGAAAAAAAATTGACAGGAGGGAGACATCTGTATATTATTTTATAAAGTATGGGAGGTCAGTTGTAATATCCCGACCCGGGATACCGGGTCACATGACACGTATTTCGAGGAAAGGAAATTATATATATAATTAATTAATTATTACATTAATTAATTAATTATAAGAAAATGGATATATATATATATATGTATTAATTAAATGTATATATATATATGTATATATATATTAAATGAATGAAATATGAAAAAGTTAAAAAGTAAAAAGTGAACAAGTATGAATGTGTGTGTGTGTGTCGGCTGGTGTGTGTGTGTGTGTCTTGTATATATGTGTATATATGTATATATATATATATGTATAAATATCTTATGAAATTTAATGCAAAGTTGAAAAAGAAAAAGTAAAAATTAATGAGATGGGAGAGCTGTGCAGGGCTAGAATTCAGAATGTAGGGAGAGAGAGAGATAGCTGTTGAGAGAGAGAGAACATAAAGAGAGAGAGAGGTCGGCTACCTCGCTTTAAAAGCCAAACATGCAGTGCATGTTGATCTCTCACGAAAGAAACCAAAAGAAGGGAACTGAAGGAGAAGAAGAGAAAGGAAATCAGAGAGAAAAGGAGGAAAACCCCAACCAAAAAGGTAAGAATGTTCAAAACTGTCAAAATTCCCTCTCTAGAATTTCTCTACATATAAACTGATTTAAAGCTTCCATTTGATATATATGATGTCTAGAACACATTCTAATCATAACAAGCATGAAAATTTAACTTTAAAACACCTAAAAATATGAAACCCATGAGCAGTCGCCATGGATGACCTTGCATGAAGCAGGTCTGACCCGAGGGAAACCAAACCTTGTTTGGTGTATAGGGACCTCTAGTAGACCCTACAAGCATGCTAAAAACCATTAACCGCGACCTTGAAGCTCGAAAATCGACCCTCAAATAATCAGTTGCAGGTTACGGGTGTAAGACTCAACCCTTTAAACTTTGTGTTAACTCGATATTTAAAAACAAGGTATAGATCCTCATGAAGAGGGGATCATAACAAGTCAAATATCATGAAAAACCATCAAGAAATGAACCTATACGACCGAATTACAGTTCGGGTTATCATGTCCAAAACCGAACATGTGACGAGGTTTTAAACTCCAAAATGAATGCCAAGTTGGTCCCTTATACTTTAGGAACATTTTGGGACAAAAACAGTAAGGATCCATGGATCCAAACTGCGTGAAATAGGAAAAAAAGGAATTCGGGAATTAGGGTTTTCAGTGTGTTCTCGTGGGGAAGACGACCGAGTCAACTCGCAAACCGTTTAAAACGGTGGGTGGACTCGGGACGGGTGGCAGCCTCTGGGCTTGCCACCGCATTAACAAGGCGACGTCGTTTTGGGCCTTAGGTAAGTATATATATATATATATATATATATATATATATATATATATATATATATATATATATATATATATATATATATATATATATACGGTTAAGTTTAAAGGAAAAAGGGAGGAAACTGCGGGCGGTGGGGTTCGAACCCCTGACCTCACGCGCCCCACGCGTTCTTTTCCACTCGGCCACGCGTGTGCGTGTGTCCATGTACGAACATGATATATATATATATATATATATTAAAGTTGATTAAATCCGAAAAATTTAAAAGGTGCAATTGCACCTACTGAGTTTCGAACATGCGTGGTATGGGGAGGGAGATGGCACGCTGGCCAGCGTGCCATCCTATTCAACCTGTCATATTAGTGCAAAATAATATATATATATATATATATATATTATACTTAATCAAATTAATTTAATTAATTAAAATTAATTAAATTAAATACTCCGAAATGGCCCGTTGTCCAAAAATTACAAGTTATATATGTAACCTTACTATCTTGGACCCCCTGAGCCCATTGGTGAGGTCCACGACATGAGATGAGGTCCCAAAAAATTTGAGACCCCTAAAAAATGTTAAAATGACCAAAATGCCCCTTGCCCCATGAATAAGCCAAACAAGTCCAAATTAAATAAATGAATAGTATATCCTTACTATTTCGGATATTCTGAAGCCAATGGTAGGGTCCGTTTTACGAGACGAGGCCCGAAAAATAAAGACACGTAAAAGGGTAAAAAGACCAAAATACCCCTGGTACCCCTAAAGCCAAAATGAAATCAGAGAAGGTCTAAATTGACTTTCTTTGACATCCCGGACTCAAAAATGGAGTCCAAATTATGAAACGAAGTACGGAAAGATATGACACGTAAAACGATAAAATGACCATTTTGCCCTTTTACATATAAAAGTCCGAATTAAATATTAGAAAGCCTAAACCGACTTTCTTGGACACTCCGGACTCAATGGTGGAGTCTATTTGACCAAAAGAAATGTCTAAAATAAAAAGACATAAAATTTGATAAATAGAATCTGTCAGATGACTAAAAATATAAGAAATGCCAAAGTACTAAACTAAGGCAAGTACGAGAAATGAAATACGAAAAGACACAATACGTAAACATGTTAAGTAAATAACTTTAAATTAAAGTTAATGGAACTCCCAGAAGAGTATGATTGTAGAAATCTATTTTTCTTGACACGGTAAATTGTGTTTTTAAACAGAGAATTAACTAAACACAAAAATGAGCCAAGAACGGGAAGTCACTCCTATGATGACAATGGCCCAGCTAGCAAGTGACCCAAAACAGCAGGATTTCTGGGAGAGGCTGGAAAGGCAGCTTCAAATGATCCAAAATCGTATTCGGATTTCAAAAACCAATGAAGTGGCCAGTATTAACCCCTTCGTTTATAGAACAATAACCAAGGAGCAACTAGCAGTGAGGAAGCTTAAGAAACAGGAGGATACGGAAACGTTGCAAGAATGGCTTCAAAGGTTAAAGAAAAGCCAAGGGAAAAGCGCCCAAATAGAGCAGGACTAGAAGTACAAGGTGAGTAACCCTGTGTTTGAATTGGAGATTTGACTCCATGATTTAAAAAGGGTTTTAAGTACAAGATGTGAAGTATTTGAAGTTTCAAATTCAGTATTTACATGATTCAGTTTTTAATTGTTCTGTTTTAGAAATTCATTGTGACATGCTTAGTGATTGGTTTCTGCAACAGTTTTTCCTTCAAATACTTTTCAGCATGTCTAGTTAAAATACAATTATTGTTAAATATTCTGAATTTGCTTATTTCAAGTATACGAATGTTTATTACGAATTTATGAAAAGTATCTATGAGACAAGTCACATGATAAATGTTTTATAAGATGAATGGTGCATAAGCACTTAGACAGGATTCTGAGTTTTCAGTTGCCCTGTATAATAGGCAGGATTTTGGGTTTTACGGAACCCAATTGCCCTGTAAAATGCCCGGTAGCAGGATCTAATCCCCCAGGCAGATGAGATATCTCCATAGATAAGTAATATGGGACTCCGGTTCGAAACGGATTCCACTAATGGAAGTGATAAGATGACAAATGATTTGAAAATGGAAGCAGGTTTTTACTCTCATTTTCAATATGCATATGTTTGAGTTTTATATACTCTATTTAAGAAATACATGACACGTTATATGTTTTAAAGTTCATATGTATAAGTCCAGCTTGAATGTTTTAAATATTTCAAAGCTACATGTTTCAAGGAATGCATATAATCTGTATTCAATTATACGAACAATTGGCGGTGACTATTTTACAAACTCTTATGTATTAAACCACTGGTAATTGAAAAACCCATGACGAATACTGGAATTGCTCACAAGCTTAGATTAGCTTACCCGGACTTTGTTCGGACCCCCCCTTTCAGGTAATTAGCAGCAGTCTTGACTTAAGGACGACGATGACGAATCTGCTGATTTTGGGAAGATATGGTTAAATAGTTTCTTTTGATAATCTATGAACTCTAATAGTACTTTTGTATTAGTAGACATTGTAAGGACATGTAATAAGCCCTCTGGGCAATCAAACATATATTGTATCTAATGTTATAAGTTTTTAAGTTTTTAGTTATACTCTGAATGTGTAACCATGTATGCTATGTATGGAGCAGCAGTACCGAACGGATGTGCATAAATTAAAAATGAGAAAAGAAAAGAAAAAGTTTTTCACGCTTCCGCAAAACGTATGTTGCACATCTATTCGATACCGCTGTATATGCGAGCCTTGTCTCGAGGCCCTCGAGTCTCGGGGCGGCGATCGCGATCTGGTGATCCGTAGAGGCTAGGTTTCGGGTCGTGACATCAGTATAATTTTAAAAACCTTATAAGAGGTCAGTGTAATTGTTGTCACGACCCAAAACCTACCCTATGCGGATTAGGGGTTTGTGACCGGGTCTGCGGCCCATGGGCCATTCCCCGTCAAAAGGATCTGAAATACTAAGTAAAGTTTTAACAAAACATTTGTATAGACATCGGTTAGAACTGGTAGCATAGTCAGGACATCATTTAATACATACCAAAAGAACATAAGTGTTTATAAGTATAGATCCTCCAAAAACAAAACTAATAGGACCATGGTGACATGGGAGATACTAAGACCTTCCAGTATTTAATTTAATACAAAAACTCGCCAAAAAGCTACCAGTAACTTGCAGGCACCTAAACTTCTTGAACGCCTGAGGGTCCTTCTAAATCTTGTTGTCCTGAAAAAATAAGGGAGCAGTGAGCTAACAAGCCTAGTAAGTAATTTCCTAGCTTTAACATGAGTTAGGGTTAGTTCACAAGAATAATGAGGAACAAGATAATAGATAGCCAAGAAAAGATATCATGTATAAACATAGCCAGTCACTAAGGTACAACAATAATGACCCGAGGGTCCAAATAAAGGCATATCCCACAATATAATATAAGAGAAAATGACAAGGTCAGTCAAAATTGGGATCTAGCCTATCATGATGAATTGCTGCCACATACAAGACGTTAGCCAATCAAAAATATATCATGCTTGCAGTAATATGATCATTCGTAAGGCATAGAATATGATCACTCAATGAATACCAAAGATATGTCGTCATCGAGTAAAGTATAACATGATTGATAATATGATCATTCACAGGGCATATAATATGATCACTCAATGAATACCAAAGATATATCATCATCAAATACTAATAACCCAGAATGAGTGAATCACCCAGGGCCCAGCATACCCCACTGTAATGCACATTCAGATTCGCCTTATTGTCCCGGGCTTACTGAATAGCACCAGAGCTCTTTCACTATAGGTCCCGTAGGACACAACAGACCCCAAAGGGTCTTTCCCCCATGCAATTCTGTGAATAGATGGGCCGTTGTGACTGAGCACAATCCCAGGCACATATAAAATATCATGATTATGCTACTCTCCACAGGAACAAGGATGTGGATCGTAACTAATTAGTTCAAGGCAACATAATATAACTATAGCTTTCCACAGCTATGTTACCGGGTTGCTGAGAACAACCATATCTCAATCAACGATGCATAAGTGTATGGGACAAACAAGATTTCCAACAACAGATACATTACAAGATCATGACATAGTATACATGATGGTATAAATATGCTCAAGCATCAACAAGTCAAGATCACAAATGATATAGGCAAGTAAGCCGAATACGAAGGACAGGCATGAACAAATAATCACAAGTTGATTGGCATCAATCAAAGAAATCAGGTTCATCAGATGGGTAATAGAGTACAAGTTTGGCAACATATGAAAATAAATGTGACTAGTTGGGAATCACCTATATTACAGCAAAAGAGTTACTTACCTCAGTTTCTTAGTATCACCTTTTCAACAGGCACCACTATTGTTACCCCACAGCTTCTTTTTAATTCTGTTCCTTAGGTGGTCATATAATCATGGTTCCAAAATATTGCACAATGAATTAGTACCCATTTTAATCTCAAACATTGTTATGCAATGTTTTAATCTCTTTTGAACTTCATTTGTTATTAGTTAATCGCGTTTTTAATCTTAGGGGTATAATGGTAATTTTGTCATTGTTGCCCCGGACCCTATCGTGGTCCTAAGGATATTCCCGTTAGCTTATATGTGAAGTTCTAAATCTTTTGAACTTCATTTGGTATCCGCTTTTGATCATCGGAACACGTTTGTCATTTCTCATTTTATACTTTAACTGTTTCGGAGTCTTATTTAGTCCTATAATTATGCTTTATATCAAATTGACCTTCTTTTCTAATTTATTCAGCCTTTACTTTGCATTTTTCATGCTTAAGGGTATTTTGGTCATTCCATATTTGATGATATTCTGACTCCGAATTATTACTTAGTCATTTATACAAGTTTACAATTATTTGGGCCTTCATTGGTGTCAATTTTGCCAAATTTGGACTTTATTCGGGCTTCATACGGTATTAGGGGCATTTTGGTAATTTTATATTTTCACGCATCACATTTTTCGGTATTTCGTTTGCTAATACGGAGTCCACTGTTGAGTCCAGAGTATCTGACATAATTAAAATGGACTATCTTTTATGTTTAATTTGCCCTAGGTGTCATTAGGGCAATACAATCATTTACCATTTACATGTCTATATTTTTTGGAACTTAATTTCACAAATCGGACTGCACCGTTGAGTCCGAAATGTCCAAAATAGTGAAAATACATAATTTATTTATTTATTTATTTATTTTGGACTTCGTTTGACCTATTTAATGTCTAAGGGTAATGACTATATTTTACCCAATTAATAAAATATATAAATAAAATATTTTATTATTAATTTATTTTTCAGGGGCTAATTTAAAGTAAATCTTTAAGTTTCTGGGCCATAACATAGTTTTTGGGAAGTGTTGGGGTCAAAGTGAAATTTTAGAATTTTTGGGGGGTCAAAATGAAATTCTTTAAAACATTTAAAATAAACCAGAGGGTTTACTTTATTTTTAAGTGAATCGGTGTAACGTTTCACTGGACCAACCGGTTTGACCGGTTCAACATGTAATGCTGACGTTATGATGACAGCAGCCCTAAATTTTAAATTTAAAATCCTCTTAATTAAAACATCGTAGTTTCACTTAAAAGGTTTTAACCATTTCGTAGTTGGGTCGAAACCCGACCCGAAACCCGGTCCATGACCCGACACTGCATTGTTCATCTTCCCTAACGTGAGGGTCACTGTAGCCCTAGTTGCAGCTTCCATTTTTATTTTTTTTCAATTTCTTGATGTTTCAGTCATCTAATCCTTCTACTTTCCACCCCAAAGAGTTTCTAAGGCTTCAAGGTAAGGTTTGGCATTGGTCTCATGTTTTAAATCGAGTTCAAAAGCTCTATCGAGCTTTCATGGTCGTTTTCAATAGGCTTGCAGTTTATGCTCATTTTTTCATGAATTTTGATGGTTATTGGCCTGTTAGGATAGTACAAGTGTAAGGTTTACTATTTCATTCAAGAAATCAAGTTGAACCGCACATTTAGGGGTGCTCCAAACAGAACCCGCGACCTATAACTTGAGTTTCTAGGCTTGTCTTTGAGCCATTTCTCTAGATTTTTGTTGCATAGAGAATCTTTTTCTTCCTAGTTTTAATCCCTATTCCTCGACCAAGGTTTCACTTAAGTCGGTTCATACCTGGTTTATCAAGGTCTATCAATGGCAGTCTAAGGTCTATTCCTAGGGTTTCATGCCTATCCAGCCAATGAAAACTCCTTTTCCCCATGTACAAAGCATATAAATATCATTGCATGTGAGTATATACCATTATACAATCTATAGCAGTACTTTTACAACTTGAATTCTAGAGAGAGAAAATTCAGTTCATGATTACCTCTCACAGCCGTCCCTTGTCTCTCCTTGTTACTCACGAACTCCTTCCTTTCTGATCTTGTTTCTCTCTTTGGATCTTGATGCATGTAGGTATGAGAACTCCCTTAACATATCTCTTTTTCTCTCTCTCTAGTTTCTCTCTCTACTAATTTCTGCACACACACACACACACACACCTAGATTCTGATTCAACAATTCTTCACACAATGGATACATATATATTACATATAAACTTATTTTATATTTTATGTTAGCTGCATGAAATTTGATTGGTTGCTTTAGGGGGTGGAAGGCCTATTTTTTGTACATATATACATATTTTGTGCAATATAAGGCATAACATGTGGGTAGCCCAAGTGGCAAATGTTTTTGCACTTAAGTTCCTTCATTATTTTGGGTCAAGGGTTCAAAACCCCTTGGCCTCACCTTTTTGGCCATTTTTCACATTTTATCCTTATGCCTTGTTTGACTTGCACAATTTACCGTTTTGGCTTTTTCCCTCCTATTTTGTTTTCTATTGCTCTTTTTACGAAGCCGTTTCTTCTAGTCGCTTCCTATTTCGGTTAGCTTCAATGTCGAATTCCTTGAGTCGGTTATTATTTCCTTGTGTATTTTGATTAATTTCCTTAATAATTCATTATCTTGTTTCTAGTTAATAATTAGCAAACTAATTATTAATTAATTTGGTCAGGGTGTTACAATTGTCATGAATCTCAAGAGAAGTGAATGTAATTTACCCAAACATATAAATTATAAAAGAGTAGTGCTATACATTTTCAATGATGATGTAGTAGCTAATATTTTTGTAAATCACATTGTGATTTTCTTAGTACCATGTGCAGCCATTTCACCATTGCAAATACAAATGGATAAGGGTGCAAAAATGGTCTGAAGGCCCAGTTCGGTCTGCCTAGCCCAAATTTTTACCGGCTTAGCCCAGCCCGGCCCTAACTCAGCCCGACCCTAACCCAGGGTACCTATATTTCAGGTTCGGGCTTGATTTTTTCGGTTGAGGCCCGGCCCGAAGCTCAGCCCGCAAAAGCCTGAACACTTAAAAATCATAAACTGAACCCTTTAATGCATAAAATAATTATTCATTAGTTTCAAATTCAAATGATTCTCATTATTTATTATTATTTGATTTACTTCCAATTTGACAAATCAATATCTATTTAATTTTCTTGCCTTTCACTTCACATTTTCATTATTTACATCTCAATTCAAACTTCTCATCATTATCATACATGTAAATGTTAAAGAATATTAGTTCTTCCTATATATTAAATACTTATTTTCGTGCTTTTCTTTCAAACTATTAAATCATTTGTCAATTGCACAACCGAAAAAAAAAAAAGAATCATTCATCAATTCTAACTTTTATGATTTTTTAATCTATTATACATTAACAATTTATTTGTTAATTATTTTTGATGTAATTATTTATGACTTAATTACAATTTTATAATTTAAAAAATTTTTTTGGCTTGCAAGCCCGCTAAATCCGCATTTAGAATTAGGCCTTGGTTCAGGTTAGGGCCTTTTCTCTAGGCTTGGCTTGGCCCGCTAATTTGGTGGGAGCCCGCAATAACCTGGCCCGGCCCGTCTCTTGATCAAGCCCAGTCCGACCTGTGGGCTTTTTTTGCATCCCAAATGGAGGATATGTAACATTTAAACCTCTTACAAAGAGAGAAAAATACCCTCAAATTACAAACACATAATTGCATGAAATGGTGACAACGAATTACACTAAAACCTTGAATTGTCAAGGATGAACTTATATACAAAATATTTATAACATAACCAAAAACAGAAAAAATGCGCTCTGTTTCAATGGTAGTCGTCCCATTTGCTTTATGATGAATTTTGTACTTCTTTAGGCCTCACAACATTTGAATTACATCCATAATTTACAACCAATACAAATATTATCAATGCCATTACCACCCTGCAAACGTGAGCCAAAAAAAAAAAAAACATCTTATGGTCTTTAGGGTTGTGAACTGAAGAGAGCCTGCCCCCTAGGCGGCGGTTGTCGCCGGTTCATCTGGTTAAAGTTGTTGAATTGCTCATGCGGTTGGGTCGGACTGTCGGGAGTTCTGAGCCCATCCCCTTGCGGCCCAAACCCCACGTATTGTTGCACCACCAACACCGACACAGTAGCTGCAAAATCTGATGATGCCAACAAATCTCCTATTGCACCGAGCTCCGGGCACTCGCTCCAGTCAGTGAGCCCAGCCGTAAGCGGCGATATCATGCCTTGTCCTCTTCCAACTATGAAGAGGTCGTGTATATTGTCGATTGACCTTATTGACGCCACTGTCTCCTCCCCGTTGTTCACAATCTTTTCCGTGTAAATGATCGAATCATCGTTTGCAGTTCTCACCCTAAACTCATTTATGTAATCGTCGTCCATTTGCTTCTCTCTATCACTATCTGTTGTCACTGTTAATATCCTAGGGTCATTAGGGTCACATCTGGTCTCCATGGTTGGTTCAACCGCATTCTCTCCCGGAATGAATCGCATTATAGTCAGATTAATTCCGGGATGATCAGACATCCTCCATGCATATGATAATGCCTCTCTGTCGTCGGGTCCGCCGAAGAATAGCACGGCCACGCGGTGAGAAACCTGGTTCGTAGCCAAGCGAGTCGACCCACTCAGCCCTCTGTCTACAAGAATTCCAACCGAGCAAGGCGCATTTGCTAATACATTTTGGTTCACTGTTCGAAATGCTGGATTAGTGGCTTCCATCCCACCATCAACCGTCTGTTGTTTGTGAAAGGGGATGATGAGGAAGGCCACACGCTTGTCCTCAGCCACACTGCAGATGTCTTCATGCATGGTGGAGTAAGGAGAAATGGCCGTGAGTGGCTGAACGGAGACGCAGCCCGCATGTTGCTCAAAATTCTCGAACGCGTTGATGATATGGTCGGATTGAGCTTGAGTCCGGTTGAGGGCCGGCCGGCCAGATTTTCGAGTGTTGTGGACAATGAGCATGGCGGATGCACGGCCGGTGAGTTCGACAAGGTGGAGAACATAAACACATATTGGGGATTTCTTGGTTGGATGGGAGGCTTCGAGGAGGTTGATGATCGTCGGGACATTTCGAGGAGTGTGGATGCACACTAGTACTCGGAACTCACTATCTGGTTTTGACCTTTGTATTGTTCTCCGTTTGTAGGGCACAAACTTTCTCGCCGGCCTGTAAATTGTAGTTACAATGGGTGTGATGATTCCAGTCATAACCACGGCTACAAGCACCATGATCGCAAATGACTGATCATCTAATACCTGCACGACATCATATCTGTTAGATCACAGACTTGATAAGTTATGACAATGTATATTAAGCTAACATCACTTCACAATAAACGAATCCTTATCGGTGTGGGTGTAACTACATCACTTCACAATAAACGAATCCTTATCGGAGTGGGTGTAACTTTAAGAAATTGACCGTGTCCGAGTGTGTGAGCAGGTAAGTGATCGAGTGCCAATTCATAAGAAACGAATCCTTATAGGAGTGGGTGTAACTTTAAGAAAAATGTTATATATCCCCAATGCTATGTATCCTCTGATAGAAATCATATATCATACATCTTTGTTTGAATGATGGAGAAAGGGAAGGGGAGTACCTTTTGGTCCTTGCCAACGTTGAGGACGATCATCTCGACGAGGCCTTTGGTGTTCATTAGTAAACCGAGCGTAACTCCTTCATAAAATGGCATCTGGTAATAGAGAGCAACAAGGAGAGTTCCAGCCACTTTGCCTACACAGGCAAGGACAATAACAAGACCTAGAACTCCCCATGTCAAAATTCCATGGATGGATGAAATATCAGTTTTAAGCCCGCTCATGGCAAAGAAGAGAGGGAGCAGAAGCCCTGAAACAAAATCTTCAAGCTTTTCTATGAGTGTAACACCAAGTGGCCCATTGGGAATCACTAGGCCAAAGACAAAAGCTCCAAAAACAGAATGTGTGCCAATGGCATCTGTAATAAAACCAGCAATCATAACGCCGGTGAGAATGAGACATATATAGAATTCGCTGATGCTTTCGCCTTCCGGGGTTCGCCGGACCATCCAGGAGATCACCGGTCGAACGACGAAAATGCAGAAAACAACGAAGGCTGCGCTGGAGAGGATCACCCAGAGGGAAGCCAAGGAAGCTGTTTGATTCTCGGCCAAGGCAATGGCGAAAGCTAATAGAATCCATGCACACATATCGTTGACGAGAGCAGACGACATGGCAATCCTGCCAATCTCTGTGTTGAGAAGTTTGAGCTCGGCCAGGATGCGAGCAAGCACAGGGAATGCAGTAACAGAAAGGGCAACGCCAAGAAAGAGTATGAAAGTGCCTTGTTTCATGAATTGTGATTTCTGGTGCAAAATGAAGGAGAATGAAACGCCAATGATGAAAGGCAATATCATACCGGCAATGGCAATGGCCATGGCCTTTTTTCCGGTGCGCCGAATTACAGCGAGATCCATTTCTACACCCACTAGGAAAAGGAAGTATAGCAGACCTACATTTGCCATTGTCTCAAGCACCATCACACTTCTTAGAGGGAAGAAGGTGTGTGCAAAGCGACTGCTTCGTCCCAACACTGATGGACCTAATATCACACCACCCTGTGAACATCCAACGGACCAAAAACCACTAAATAAAATTGTAGAAGAGATATGATATCAAGTATTGCATGGAGTCATGGACAACGAAACTTTCAATGTTAATTCCACACACATTAGTATATACTTTGGGTTCTTTCTTGAATTAATTAGAGTTTTGTGATTTTGTCTTCATAGTTCTTCATCTACAATTTGTTAGGTTCCCCAGTAAAATTCATAATTTTTTTCTCTTCAGGAAATTTGATTTTAGTGAGAAAAAAATACACCTAAAAAGTAAAAAATTATTAATTTGGTCCAGGTGCATTGTCCCTATATTGAGTATATGACACATCAACATAAAATGAGGGTCACATTATGATATGTCTAATACTAATTGCACTCCGGACTGACATACACAGGCTCCACAATAAAATAAAAAAAGTCTAATAATAAGGATGCATGAAATTTTTTTATCATGTAAATTATTTTGTGACATTATATAAATGATATCATAATGATGTATATATGTCTAAAATTGATTTGTAACATATGATGTAAATGATGTCATGATAATATCATATTTTAAAAGATGAAGACATACAATCAAAAATTAACTTGTATAATCATGAAAAAAATTCATATATTCATGCCACTAGACTTTTTTCCCCCTTAACAATAGGCATGACAGAAGGAAACCTTTTCGTTTTCTAAAGAATAATGCTAGAGATGTGCAATTTATATCTCCAATTTAATATATGGCAATTATCCTCGTGAATATGTAATTGATTATTTTAATTATTGATCTTCTTTGGGGATTGATTAACATCAACTCTGTTTAAAATTTATCATTATTAATTGGTCTTAAGATGGATCTTTTTATATAAATTTAAATTGATTTTTTTTTTATGTTGGAAATTAATGTTATTTTCATGATATCTAATTTTTATTTTATTTTATTTTGTCGTCATCATGTGCGTTGCATTCATTGTCTAAAAAATTGACATACATTGGAACCACAATTTCATGCTATCAAATGGTAAAAGAAAAGAAAAGAGAAGAAACATGTACTTACAAGGATCTCAGAGATAACACGAGGCTGGCGAAAGGGTTTCAATATAAAAACAAGAACACGAGTGGTGACAACAACCAAAGTTAATTGCAAGATGAAGAGAGGGAGAGAATAATCTAAAGGATTATCACCCTGCCATATTCCATTCGTTGTTATCATCGTTGGGGCATAACAAACTATTGTGTTCTCTGTCTTGTTTGCCGATGTATCTACCTGTGCCATTTTTCTTGACCACCCTTTTCACGAACACTTCTATCACAACCACCACCTCCTCCTATATATGGTACCTACACCACCACCAATGCCACCGTTGCTATTGAAAAGCTTGCCGGCCAACACCTTTTTGTTCTTTGCTAGCAAAAATTGTAAGGAAACATATAATTCTTGGCAGAGATGAACTATTTTATTTTTCCTTCGGGAGTTGAAGAAATAAAGGAAGAAAAGGGAGGGAAGTTAGGTTTGTTTAGATGGTAGCCCGACCCATTTGGGCGTTATCTCTTCTGTGGTCTATACTTACCTAAGAGGTGTCTATTTTAAGAAAGAAATACCACATCACAACTGCCTACTCTTTTCATGCAAAGAAAACTTAAGACCACAACTAGTTAAATTTGTGTTAATTGTCTTGACAAGCGGAATTGATCTTTTTTCATTGGTTTTGACAGATGAAAATGCTTCATTCACATTATCTATCACTTTCTATTCTACTGATCTTTTAGCCACCATTAGTGTATCATCATCTGTAACTGAAAAACGTAATTGATAAAATAGAAAAATGCCAAGAAAAAGTTTAGGTCCCACTTGATGATATGTCATTCTATTAAAATTAAATATCTGACTTCTTTCCAAAAAGTCTTTGAGTGAGAAGCTCTCACTTCCCTCTAGCTAGGTCTTGGACACCCTCTACATGAAATACTTTCTTGCATACACTATTTTTTTTTTTAACTTCATGTATAAGCCTGTACTTCTAATTAGTTAATTACTTCTATTATAATATTTAGGTGCCTCATCTTGTATTATGATATATATTTAGGTGTCTCATCATTTATTTGTGGTTTTGTTTCACCCATACGGATCGTGCCCTTGGTGAGTTTTAGTTTGTCCCTACTAAAACAATCATGGCACCACACCCCTGCTTGCAAAGTTTTAATAATTCCATTTTATATCAATCGTCACTTTTAAATTAATGTCTCACTAATTTTTTTTTTATTTTATATTTTCAAATTTAAGGTTTGCCTGATTGGACCAATTGGAATTTTTTTGTTCTGCAGATTCAAAGTTGGTTGGCAGTATGTAGAAGAGCAGTTGAACTTTTTTTTTTTTGTTTTGCAGATTCAAAGTTGGTTGGGTGTACCTAGAAGACCAATTGGACTTTTTTTGTGTTGTAGATTCAAGGTTGGTTGGTTGGTTGTGAAAGACCGTTTTTTGTTTTTTAGAATCATGCTCTTTGCTTGGCTGATGTAGAAGACCCATTGGACTTTTTTTTTTTTTTTTTTGTACTTGATGTGATGTAGCGGAAGCTTATGAAGAAGTAAGGCACCGTCTACTTCTTAAAGAATTACTTGAATCTACAAATAAAAGTAACACACTCGAATTCACAAGCACAGAGAATAAGATCCTAGGAAGAAAATTCTTTGTTGAATGAAAATTGATGCTGCAAAAAACAGCACCTGTCGATTCGATGTGATTCGGCAAGAAGGACCTGCAAAAAAGAGAAAGAGGACTCTCTGACGATCAAGTCAGTAAAGAGGGAATAAAAAAGAAATATAAAGAATATGTGTAAAAGAAAGTGATTGTATATGTGATTGAATTTGAGATTCAATAATATCTTTTAAGCGTACCTGACCCTTTTATTTATAGGGTTGAGAGTCATTAATTTTAGCAGCTTCCTATATTGAATAGAATTCCCTCCTTGTTTGATAAGGTTAAGAGATATGTGATAATCTTCCTAATTGAGATAGGATTTCTTTCCTATCTAAAAGACTTACGCTCTAAGATATATTCCTTGTTCGTCCATGGAAAGCGGTGACCAGTTCGGAACTCTTTGGAGGCAGCTACTTTGGAGGTAGCTGCCCTAGAGGAAAACTCTGGAGGAAGCAGCTCTGCTGGTAGCTGCTTAGCTCTGGAGGCAGCTCTGCTGGTAGCTGCTCTGGAGGCAGCTCTACTAGCAGCTCTGCTAGTAGCTGCTCAGCTCTAGAGGCAGCTGTAATATCCCAACCCGGGATGCTGGGTCACATGGCACGAGTTACGAGGTTAAGAAAAGTTGTGTAAGATTTTTACACATAAGAGAAAAATTAATTAATTAAATTCAAAAATGAAAGTATAATTAATTATTTAAATTAATTTCAAATAAACACACATATACACACATTTATGGTGTATTGTGTGTGTATGTTATCAAGTATATATATGTATGTATGCATGTATGTATATGGAAGCATGTAAGTATGCATGTATGTATATGATTAAATTAATACATATAAGTGAAAATATCTAAAAGTATGTGTGAACAGTGCAGTGTGTGTCGGCAGTGTGTGTGTGTGTGTTTCCATGTGCATATGTGTGTGTGAGGTGTTATATATATATATATATAATATGCAAAATATCAAGCATGGATTGAAGGAAAAGCTGAGAAATTGTAAAGTTAAATTGATTAGGTGTAAGAGAAATCTATGAGAAGTCAAGAATAGGGGCTGGGACGTGTAGAGAGAGAGAGAGAAAATGAAGAGAGAGAAGGGTCGGTTTCCTTTTTTTTAAAAGAAACCAATACATGTCTTGCATGCTTGTTGCATGCTTGACCGCTTAAGGAAGCAGAGAAGGAGAAAAGAGGAAGAAACAGAGAGGAAAAAGGGGGAAGAACAGCAACCTAAAAGGTGAGAAAACTCAAAATTTCCATTTTTCTCTCTCTAGAATTATGATGTATTAGGAACTGTTTTTCAATTATATACACACATATGATGATAGATATATGTTTATAAGCATGTCAAGCATGATTTTAGGCTTCAAAAACACTGAAAAATGACCAACCCAAGAACGACTGCCATGGATGACCTTCAAAAGAACAGGTCTGAAATGGGTGAAATTAAATAGGTTCTAACCTACCAAGACCCCAAGATGAAGTCATGAGGGTTATAAAAACCTATGTACGCGATCAAAAATTTCAACAAAAGCCCCTCAAATAATCAGTTGCAGGATTCGGGTTTGGGAACCAACTTTCCAAAATCGCTCCAAAATCGCCCCAAAACGAGTATACCAAAATGAAAACTAAAATTACATGAAAAATGGATCGTGAAGGATCAAACCCGAAGGGTTTTAGCTCAGAGATGAGCATTTACGAGCAGCTTACAGGTTCGGATTATCAAACCTTTAAACTGAACATACAAACTAGTTTTAACTCCCAAATGAATGCCAAATCAGTTGGTTATGTCTTAGGAATGATTTGGGATCAAAACAGTAAGGATCCATGGATCCAAACTGCACGAAATAGAAAGAAAAGGGATTCTGAAATTAGGGCAACAGTGGGTTCGAAATGGGGAAGACGACGAGTCAACTCGTCACTCGGTTTAAAATGGGTGGGTTGACTTAGGACAGGTGGCAGCCTCTGGGCTTGCCACCGAAAAAATGGAACGACGGCGTTTTGCATTTGGTTTAATTTAAATGGACGCTAGGGCCACATGTAAATAAACCGGATAAACCGGTTGGTTTATGACTAGACCGGACCGGTTCACTTCCAATTTAACTGAACCCTTTGGTTTTCTGTTTTATTCAAAATAAAATAAACCAATACTTTCCTTATTTGCGGATTGACCCCAGAACTTCTGGACAATCCTACTGTTGCCCAATTGATGGAAGTTTTATGCATTTAGACCCCTGGAAAAATAATTAAATAATTAAATAATTAATTTAATTATTTAATAAATAAAGTAAAATTACTATTATACCCTTGGGTAATAAATAGAGCAAATGAAGTACAAATTTAACATATGAATAGTGTATTTTTACTATTTTGGACATTCTGAGATCAATGGTGGGGTCCGTTTTACGAGACGGGGCCCGAAAAATAAAGTCACATAAGGGGTAAATGACCAAAATACCCCTTGACCAAAATTTACAAGTTATTAGTGTATTCTTACTATCTCGGACCTTCTGAGGCCAATGGTGAGGTCCACGACACGAGACGGGGTCCCAAAAAAAATAAAGACACGTAAAGGGATAAAAAGACCAAAATACCCCTGGTACCCCTAAAGCCAAAATGAAATCAGAGAAGGTCTAAATTAACTTTCTTTGACATCCCGGACTCAATAATGAAGTCCGAATTACGAAACGAAGTACGAAAAAATATGACACGTAAAACTGGTAAATGACCATTTTGTCCTTTTACATGTAATTGTCCGAATTAAATGTTAGGAAAGCCTAAACCGACTTTCTTCGACACTCCGGACTCAATGGTAGAGTCTATTCGACCAAAAGAAATGTATAAAATAAAAAGACAAAATTTGATGAATAGCATCTGTTTGATGACTATGAACTGAAATATTGCCAAAGAACTAAACTGAGGCAAGTACGAGAAATGAAATACGAAAAGACACGACACGTAAACATGTCAAATAAATAACTTTAAATTAAAGTTAATGGAACTCCCAGAAGAGTATAAATTGAAATAAATTCAATTTCTAACACATTAAATTATGTCGTAGGTTACAAGTACGAGTTAAATTAAGTACCTATGAAATTGTGAAATCGTTTTAGGATCTAATACGGTTTAAGCATAAGTTAAGGAATATCGAGATGATATTACAATGAATGTGAAGTTGATGAGATATTTATGAATTGTTCTTAGGAACTACAAGGAAAGTGGGAAAGCACATTTTAGCACTAACCCTAAAGAACCAAGGTGAGTAACCCTGTGTTTGAATTGGAGATTTAACTCCATGAATTTGACAAGGTTTTAAGTTCGAAGATATGAAGTATTTGAAGTTTCAAATTCAGTATTTACATGATTCAGTTTTTAATTGTTCTGGTTTATATTGTGACATGCTCAGTGATTGGTTTTTCCCTCACAGTTTTCTTTCAAATACTTTTCAGCATGTCTAGTTAAAATGCAATTATTGTTAAATATTCTGAATTTGCTTATTTCAAGTATACGAATGTTTATCACGAAGTTATGAATGTTATGTTTTAAAGTACTCATAAGAAATATCTATTTGATATACTCATATGTTAAATGTATTTTTAATGCAAGATGAATGGTGCATAAGCACTTAGACAGGATTCTGAGTTTTCAGTTGCCCTGTAAAATAGGCAGGATTTTGGGTTGTACGGAACTAAATTGCCCTGTAAAATGCCCAGTAGCAGGATCTAATCCCCCAGGCAGATGAGATATCTCCATTTATAAGTAAGATGGGAGTCCGGTTCGAAACGAATTCCACTAATGGAAGTGATAAGATGACAAATGGTTTGAAAATGGAAGCAGGTTTTTACTCTCATTTTCAATATGCACACATTTGAGTTTTATATACTCTATTTAAGAAATACATGATATGTTATATGTTTTAAAAGTTCACAAGTATGAGTTTAGCTTGAATACTTTAAATGTTTCAAAGCTACATGATTTAAGGAATACATATATTCTGTATTCAAAGTATACGAACAATTGGCGGTAATTATTTTACAAACTCTTATGTACTAAACCACTGCTAATTGAAAACCCCATGACGAATACTGGAATTGCTCACAAGGTTAGATTAGCTTACCCGGACTTTGTTCGGACCCCCATTTCAGGTAATTAGCAGCAGTCTTGACTTGAGGACGTTGATGATGAGTCTAGCTGATTTTGGGAAGATATGTTTAAGTAGTTTCTTTTCAGAAACCTATGAACTCTAGTAGTACATTTTGTATTAGTAGACAATGTAAGAATATGTATTAAGCCCTCAGGGCAACTGAACATGTATTGTATTAATGTTATAAGCCTTAAGTTTTCGTTATACTCTGAATGTGTAACCATGTATGCTATGTATGGAGTAGCAGTATCGGACGGATGTGCATAATTTAAAAATGAGAAAAGAAAAGAAAAAGTTTTTCACGCTTCCGTAAAACGTATGTTGCACATCTATTCGATACCGCTGCAGATGCGAGCCTTGTCTCGAGGCCTTCGGGTCTCGGGGCGGCCGTCGCGATCCGGTAATCCGCAGAGGGTGGGTTTCGGGTCGTGACAGCAGCTCTACTGGTAGCTGCTCTAGAGGCAGCTCTGTTGGTAGCTGCTTAGCTCTAGAGGTAGCTCTACTGGTAGCTGCTCAGCTCTGGAGGCAGCTCTGCTGGTAGCTGCTCAGCTCTGGAGGCAACTCTGCTGGTAGCTGCTCTGGAGGTAGCTCTACTGGCAGCTCTGCTGGTAGTTGCTCAGCTCTGGAGGCAGCTCTAGATGCCAGATTTGAGGGTGTCATTTTATGGCTCATTAGTTACTCCCTCCCGAGCCTTAGTTCTGTAAGATCCGTGCAGAGTTGAGGTTTGGATTTCTGAAGAGTCACGCATCCTTGATGATTTATAATATACTGTCCTGCAACACTTGGAAATAAAACAAGGTTTTTATGAAAGTCGATAGGGTGAGAAAAATTGACCAGACCTAGAGGTCTGTACATTTAGATGAACCAAGCCTACATCATTTGTAATGGATACAAGGCTTTAGGAGTTAATAAGATAGACCAAACCAGAGGGTCTGTGCATTAAGATGGACCAGACCTGGGAGTCTGTGCATTAAGATGGACCAGACCTGAGTCTGTGCATTAAGATGGACCAGACCTGAGTCTGTGCATTAAAATGGACTAGACCTGGGAGTCTGTGCATTAAGATGGACCAGACCTGAGTCTGTGCATTAAGATGGGCCAGACCTGAGTCTGTGGATTAAGATGGGCCAGACCTAGGGGTCTGTGCATTAAGATGGACCAGACCTGAGTCTGTGCATTAAGATGGATCAGACCTGGGGGTCTGTGCATTTGGTTGGACCAGACATGAAGTCTGTACATTTTGATTAAAAGTACTGCAGATGATGCTTATATCTTTCTTGTAATACCCCGACCCAAGTAATGACTCAATGAGGCATTAACGACTAATTAGTAACCGGGACTTGGAAAATAGGGTCAATTTCGAACCCGACATGTGAACTTCTAGTACAAGTCTCGGAAAACCAGGACGACTGTACATCACTTTTGTTGCAATCATCAACCTATTTCTGTTAGTCCCGCAGTAATTGCATGTTTTCACATTAACCGCCGACCCTTCATTCGGGTATAAGATTAGGCACGAACATTTCGTAAATAAATTAAGTAATAATAATAATAATATTATAAGAAAAATAAAAATAAAAATAATAATCATAATAAATGAAATAAGATAAAGGTGAAATAATAAATTTTATAATATGCATAAATAAGTGAAGGCGTGTGCATTAATATACATGTGTATGTTTTAATATGTGTAATTAAATACATGTACATATATATATATATAAATAAACATGGCAGAAGGTGTGTATAATGTGTTGGGTGAGGGGTGTGTATATGTTAGTGTGTTAGCATGTGAGTGTAATATTAAATATATATATATATATATATATATATGCACACAGCCGGCCATGATGGCCTGCCTAAACAGTAGCCTGAAGAAGCACTCATGAAGGAGGCTGCCATAAGTTAAGTTAGTAGTTGGGGCAAAATCAGAATGGTGATGATTAACTATATATCTATATACACATATGCACATTTCATACATACACACACACCATTCGTCCAAGCAGAGAGAGAGAGAGAGAGAGAGAGAGAGAGAGAGAGAGGAGTTTGAGGAGGAGAAGGAAAGATCAGAAGTGGAGAGGGTCAACAATCACCACCTAAACTGAGGTGAATACATAAAACTATCACTTTCTCTCTCTAGAACTTTTCATATGTTTATAAGCTGCTTAGTTTATTTTAAGCATGCATCTTGTTTAGGATGTATATACTTGAATGAAAACATGAAAATAAAGCCCACAAAAGCCATAGAAACAGTAGCCATGAAAACCACCATTTTTGAAGCTTTGAAACTGCCCAGAAAAATCAACTTGAGTGAGAGTCCATTTGACTCACAGGGGCCAAAACTAGATGCTCTTAGGGTCACAATGAAACAAAAACCAAGTGATTTGGTTCAAAAATGAGGGAGAAAAGGCCACTTGCAGGTCGCGGCTTCATGGGGGTTTACCAACCTTCATGCGCTGTAGCTCGGTTTTTAGGGACCAAAAACAAAGCAAAAAGGTTTTAAAATGTTTTAGGGATGTTTTAGTGTGAAAAGCAGTGAAAATCGACGTTGAAAAAATGGAGTTTTCAAAATTAAAACTTGCAGTTTCCGGCCACCGGCGACGAAAGTGGTGGCTGGAGGGACTGCCGGAAAAATGGGTGAAGAAGGGACTGTTTTGGCAAGGACCGGATTGGATCCGGGTCGGTTTCCGACCCTACCGCAAAACGGTTGAAACCCTTAAACCGAAGCTACGCCGTTTTGACTTAAATGATTTTTAAGTTTAAATTTTAGGGCTGACGTCAGCATTACGCCTTGAACCAGACAAACCGGCTGGTTCATGGGCTACCTGAACCGGTCTAGGGTTTTAGGGACTAAACCCACTAGTTTATTAAATAAAATTAAAATAAAATAAACCTAAACTTTAGTTAATTACAGATTGACCCAAAACCGTAGAAAATTTTGTTTTGGCCCAGAATTTGAAAAATAAATTCAAATACGCCCCTAGAAAAATAATAAAATAGTAAAATAATTTATTTAATTATTTTATTGAATAAGTAAAATTACTATTTTGCCCTTGAACATTAAATGACCCAAACGAAGTCCAAATTAAATGAATGAATAGAGTATCCTTACTATTTTGACCGTTTTAAGACCAATGGTGGGGTCCGTTTTACGAGACAGAACTCCAAAAAAATAGTGACACGTCAGGGGGTAAAATTACCATTTTGCCCCTAGTACCCCGAAAGCTAAATTAAAACCTGTGAATGTCTAAATTGACTTTCTTCGACGTTCCGGACTCAATGGAAGCGTCCGTTTGACCAAAAGAGATATGTAAAGTAAAAAGACATAAAATTTGATGAATAGCATAAGTCAAGTGACAGTAAATTAAAACGTTGTCGATGTACCGACCTGAATAGTACGGTACATATTTTGAGATGGATTACGAAAAGACCCGATACGTAAATATGTGAAGTAATGGACAAGAGTCTTAGGATTTAATGAAGCTACTAGAAGAGTATACCTTAAGAATACCACCCCTATGATTTACGTTCGGATTAAATACGACCTAGGCATAAGTTAAGAAGCATCAGTAGGTGATATTGCAGTGATGTGAAGTTAATGAGATTATGTATGAATTGTTCTTAGGAACTACAGAGGAAGTGAGAAAGCGCATTATTAGCACTAACCCTAAGGACCGAGGTGAGTAACCTTGCATTTGAAGTGGAGATTTAATTCCACATATTTGAAGATGTTTTAAGTTTCCAAATATCTGAAGCAGTGAGTGTTGACTTGAATATTTCATGATTCCTATTTTAAAATATTCCGTTCTTACATATCCTCTTGTGACATGCTCAGCGAATAATTTTTATTACAGTTCTCTTTGAAAGTATTTAACATGTTTACATGTTCTGAAGTTGTTTATTCCAAATATTTGAAAATTCATTGTGAAGTCATGAACATCATATTTTAAATGCTCATAAAAAGCATTTCTTGAATAAGTCATGTTTAAATGCTCATAAAAAGCATTTCTTGAAGAAGCTAAGTTTTGCAAGATAATGATGCATAAGCATAGCAAATTATTGAGTTCCCTTCGGGTTCTCAATCCAGAAATATGCCCGGTAGCAGGATCTAATCCCCCAGGCAACGAGATCTCTCAGAAGTAAAACTAGGGTCTGGTTCGAAACGGATCCTCCTATTAAAAAGTGAAAAGATGACAAATGGTTTTCAAAAATGGAAGCAGGTTTTACCCCCATTTTCCTATGCATGTTTATATGTTTTGAAGTAATGCTTTTGAAAATGGAAGTAGGTTTTTAACCCCCCCCCCCATTTTATTATACGTGTTTATATGCTTTTAAATTGCATATGCTTTATTTGAAGAAATGTGTATTTAGCTTGAATACTTTAAATGATTCAAAACTATCTGTTTTAAGAATGCATATACTCTGTGTTCTAAAATGTACGAGCAATTGGTAGTGAGTATTTTATAAACTCTCACGTGCGAAACCACTGCCAATTGAAACCCCATGACAAATGTAGGAATTACTCATTGGGCTTCTCGAAGCTTACCCCATTCCCTAACATTTTTCAGGTACTGACGATGAGTGGGAGCCGTGCTCCATTTTGGGATAATGACTAAGGGCTGTATGAGATTATCGACTTTTGGAAGTAGTTAGAATCTGTAATTGGATGGATTATGATGTAATAGACTTTGGATAATATGTACTTAAGCCCTAGAGGCATTCGACTATGAAATATGTATAAAACCTTAGAACTTTTATTCATGCTCTGAATGTATTATCATGTGTATCGCTATGAAGAGCGGCAATACCGGACGGATGTGCGAAAATTTCTAAATAAGAAAAGAAAAGAGAAAAAAAAAAGTTTTTCACACTTCCGCAAACCATATGTCGCACATCTATTTGATACCGCTGCTTATGTGAGCCTTGCCCTAAGGCCCTCGAGCTGAAGGGTGGCGGTCCTGACACGAGATCAGCAGAGGGTGGGTTTTAGGTCATGACATTTCTTGTCAATTGGCTTGAGAGGTTCCCTGCATTACCAATCTTGTGATTATGATTTTTACGTAACTGGTGAAAGCTATCTGGCCATTATATGCCTCAGCCTATATACAATAGTCTTCATGATCAAATATTCTGACGAGGTGAGAGCGAGAGACACCATGTTTGTGCTGGCATCATTGATGAGAGAGCTACATCCTTGTAAAATACTGATCCTGTAAATAATGGAGAAAGTCAACAGGAGAAAAGTTCTTCTTGACACACTGTGAGCTGCTGAGTTGACGATCAGATAGGTGAACATAAGGCGAGATGCATACAAGCGTGCTCTTTGGGTTGTCCACTGTACAATAGCAACACGGCGGAGGCCATCGCGTAAGCCAATAGAAATGAATGATGTGGCTATTATTGTTGGGCCAGTGAGGAACTTTACGGCCACTGTGAATGAGGCGACTGAGTTCTCATATGTGATCATCTTAGGCTGAAGAGCCACAAACTGACTTTGACCAAGGACAACAAAATCCAAAAAAAAAAAGTGAAGCCAATGAAACCAGTGAAGCTGTTATCTGATATTGGTAAACTGGCCAATGATGGGGCATTGCTGTATCAAAAGAACGGCCTCAGCTTTCAGATTAGCAAAGCATGTTGGAGATTTTAAATAGTTCAGCAACAAGCTGGTAATTCTGATTGAAGTCATCTATCACAGTGAGAAGCTGCAGTTCTGTTTTGAAATAAAATATTTCTTCACTATAATAAGCTTGATTGACGAATGGGATGTCACTAATTTGTGATGTAGCTCTCCACTCCTGATCAAACAAAATAGATCCAACTGGGCTCCTGTAACCATGAGAAGTCCATAGCCATCTTCTTTCTCTGATGCTGTGGGTGAAGTCTTAAGGAGAAACAAGTTTCTCCCTTGATAAAATTCAGTATCGGAAGCACGTTGCCTCTAAATATAAAGATTTAGAAGAGGAGGCGGCAGTCCGATGTATTCAGTCTATACATGGGTTTCTCTTGGACGGTAACTCTTCGAGGGCATGCTTTGGAACCACAAAATATTGTCATGCATGGCTAAAGAATGTGCCTTGCAGCAATCCTGATTGGTGGTGCTAAATAATATGCAACGGTGTTCAGGGAATGTATCGCCACCACCAGCAGATGAGTACTGCAGTGACATCTATGCTTCCTCTGGAAAATTTATTAGTAAAAGTGCCAATAAGATTACTGAAGATGAGGCCAAGAGCTACCAAGGTCGTGCATTGCATATACTGTCAGGTATGCTTCTATTCAAAAAATTATTTCCAAATTGTATTGACTGTAGATTCCAAGGTTTCCCCGGCCTGGAAGTTTTGAAAGTTCTGCTCGTAGGGACTACAGGGATTGAATAACTCTCAGAGGAGGAGTAACCCAGGTGCCTGATGCCAGAAACTCTAAAGGCATCACTAATCGGCCTCAACTCGTATAGATTAAAGAGGCTTCTTATTAAGTTCACCCGAACCATAGCTTTGAAAATCTTTTGGCTTACCAGTAGTCCTATAATTTTTCCATGGTTGGCCCTTCAATTTAGCTTCCATATCCCCCACAAAGATTGTTGTCGTGCCTACTTCAACGGAATTATGTGTGTTTTTTTGGGGATTTAGAAGATGACTACTTTCAGTCGAAAGTAATGATGACTATTGGTCCCAACACCAACGCCGTTTTAGGACATTAAGAGCTATGAGATCAAGATCTTCCCCTCCATCAACTTTTTTAGAAATTGGTGATTTTAACACAGATAAAGCAGATGCCTTTGTGTTCTCTGAAGATTTTTTATCTCCCTCTTTGCTCGGGCTGTGATAATCGGTGACTAGCTTCCGTTATTAACAAAAAATGGTCGTGAGTAGTAGTGGCCTTGATTGTCGTTATCAATATCCAATTCTGCCTCTCTGATGATTGGTTTTGATCGTGCTTTAACTGTTGGCACGATGTTGACCATAGATGACCGAAACTTTACTCTCTTCTTCGATGCCAAAAATAGAAGACTCTAGAACGGCAGATTAGATGGAAACAAGAGAAAAGAAAAGGATCGGTCATGGAGTTTCTTTCATTAATGCTGTAAGTTTTTGAATTCCACCATAGTGTCCAAAAACTTTGCAACTTGAGCGCATTATAATAGTCAAAGTATCCAAGATGGGCAACCTCTCAAAGGCGATAACCAAGCTCATAGGAGTACCTACTTGATCCCACGTTGATTGTACCAGGTTCTTATTCAATTCAGCAACCAAAGTAGTCATATGTTTAAGTTCTTCAATTAGAATAATTTCAACAGGATGTCCAGTGGAGCAGCCAACCACTGTATCATCAAAATATTGTGAATACTCGACAGGTGGGACAGCAGGAAAAGCAGCAACTATAGACTGGCCAAGGGGCTCCCAATTCTTGTATACAATTAGGAATTGCTTGAGAAACATATGAAATAATTTTCTCCTTTCCACTTTATTAAAGGCATTCTCGTATCTTCCCCAACAAGTATTTTGGATAAATACTGTAACAACTAAGGCAAAAAGAACCACAACAACTATAAGAAGAATAGGATTGTGAACAACCCCAAGAATGAAACCACCAGCAATAAATCCCATCACAAACAGCAGAATCATGGACCAAACGATTGGCTTCGGGAAGTTCCTATGGATGGAGTACTCTTCCTTTTGGCTCAGGTTAGTAACAGCCTGGTTGTGAACCATAGAGGCACTGTGTAGTTTGACTAATCCTCTGGAATCCGATGGACCAGATGCCTTCCAAGGAGCCCTAGAAGAATTTTGTGGACCTGAAGAAGTGGGTCCAGACGTAATGAGGCATGTGGTGGGAAGAACTGGAGGAGGAGAGCCAGAATTTTGGTAGGCTCTAGAGCAATCAAGAAGTGGACTAACTTGGACCACCAAATCTAATGCAGCTGCTTTGGGAATTTCTTCAAAGCCCTAGTGGGTGAAATTGAATATAGGAACCCATTCAATGAACCAATTGAAATCCAACCATTAGAATCAACAACTGGTGTTCAATCTGTTGTACTTAATGGCCCAATACTTCTTTGCCACAGAACAATTATTTGAAGTTCTATCCTCATCCGTGTCTCATGACGAATAACCGCGTCCATTACAACGGTCTCTATAGCCGGAGATTTGAAGATTATCACTGTCGTAGCTTGTTGCGTAATCCTAGTTGGGATTATGGCTACCATTCACCCGCTAGAAGCCAACAAGATCAGAAGAAAAGGAAGAATAGCTGCGTGTCCACTAGACGGGTACACTAGAATTGAACCATCAAAATCGCACCAAGAATGAGCGTGTTCGAAACTCCCATAATCATAGCGGCCCATCTCAAGTTCTTGGCAGATGATGAGCCATCTGTTATGTTATGTGTTTCCTTGAAGAAACTAGTATCAACTGGAAGTCTCCGAGGAGACTCAATTGTGGAAAGAGCTTCATCGAATTGCGTCTTCATCACCAGGTGCGATTGAAAAAACTTGACCAGCGACTTTAACGGCTTGCTTGTATTCTGATTGTTAGATGTGTCGATTGATTGAGGTGAAGAGGTCTTCGAATGCAACGGCAGGCTGTGACGCCGACGAAGGCGAGGGTTTTGCAGTGGTCTTTGCCTTGTCTATTTTCTGAGTTTTCGGAGCATCGAGTTTTCATTCCTCTCATCTTATGGCACAAGATTGGGATGAAGAACAGGTGAGCCTGATCTAGATCTTCCGTAAGGAATCGACTTACTCGGCTTGAATATATATACATAGAGATAGAGAGATAGAGAGAGAAGGAGGTGGGTTTTTCTCTTTCAAGTGCCGTTCCCATATCTTTCCACTAAAATCACATGTGTTTCACTTTTCCCTCTCCCACTATCTAAATCTTGTTCTGGTTCTCGATCTTGATAATTAGATTGCGACAAAGAGGAGTAGGGAATCGAGGGTGTTCCAGAGCTTGTTTGAACGGTCGAGGGGGGGCTCGAGACGATCTGACGGTTGTCAATAGAGAAGGCGACCTTAGTATGACCCACGAAGTAGCAGGCGAAGGTCCCGACGGCGACATCCTAGAGGCGGAGCTCGCCTTCCCAAGAGCCGGAGAGGGCGAACCAGACGTCAGAAGAAAGAACAACACCTTGAACGAAGTGGGAGTGGCCGGTAAGCTTGCAGCGGTGAGGTCAGTTCTCATTCTCAACTGAGATCTGAAGTTTTAGATCGGTTGAAGAAGACTGTGATTTGCCTTTAAATGAAGAGGACGACTTGTGTCTGCTATCCCAGCGTTGAAATCCCAGCCTCGCGACATGGCTAACTTGGCAGTCGTGCTCGCCAACGTCGCAAGTTGTAGCTCTTGGGAACCTTGCCAATGCTACAGTCCGTTGAGCACTTGGGCCATTGATGAGGCTATCTGAAACTCCTGTACATAGAAGTAGTTGATAAACATATATAGGTTATGTTAAAATCTATAAACTTCTCAAACTGGGAGAGGGTTTTGAAGTAAAAAGTTGTGTGACTTCGGTTGTGAATGATAGGTGTGACGGGGAGAGGTGTGGTCTGACCTCCAGAGCTGCTTTTTACAGAAGCATTTAATTTCAACATTGAAATAATGGTGATGGATCATATATTTTATTCATAGATACTGAGGTTGGTCTATATATGTATATACATATATATATATATATGTATATAAAAAAAATAAAATCTAGGAGACTATATATATATATAGTCTTGCAAGTGCTATGATACTGAGCATCTCGATAATTATATTTCGACGAAGAGGAGCAGAAAATCTGAAGATTGCAAACTTTCATTCCCCTGGTTTATAGTTCAGTTCCAGAACTTGCAATGACAAAAAGAACAAAAATAATTCTTATTTGTTGCCTGAAATAATATTAAAAAGTCAGGATGCTTCTTTTCATGCTCCAAAATAATAATAATAAAAAATTTAAACCACATGTAATTGTTAGATGCCATAAAAAAATTATGAATCAATGATTTCTGACTTGATCAATATACATATGTTTCTGAGTTGATTCTGACATATATGTATGTAGATATATGTATATGTAAAAAGTATCTTGAGATTATATATACAGATATATATTTGTATATATATAATCTTGCAGGTAATCTGTAGAATCTGATTTCTATGTTGATATGCAAGGATTTAATCTAATTCAATCGTGTTTAGCATTCATATTGAACTTGAGAGAATTTAAATAATCATTAGCTAGAAATATTAGTGGTAGAGAACGAAGCATGTTGACTGTTGTTCCCACAGACGGTGCCAAACTAATGCTGCAAAAAACAGCACTTGTCGATTCGATGTGATTCGGCAAGAAGGACCTGCAAAAAAGAGAAAGAGGACCCTCCGACGATCAAGTCAGTAAAGAGGGTATAAAAAAGAAATATAAAGAATATGTGTAAAAGAGAGTGATTGTGAATGTGATTGAATTTGAGATTCAATAATATCTTTTGAGCATACCTGGCCCCTTTATTTATAGGGTTGAGAGTCATTGATTTTAGCAGTTTCCTATATTGAATAGAATTCCCTCATTGTTTGATAAGGTTAAGAGATATGTGATAATCTTCCTAATTGAGATAGGATTTCTTTCCTATCTAAAAGACTTACGCTCCAAGATATATTCCTTGTTCTGAGGTAAGAAGTGCATGGAAAATGGTGACCAGTTCGGAACTCTTTGGAGGCAGCTGCTCTGGAGGCAGCTGCCCTAGAGGACAGCTCTAGAGGAAGCAGCTCTGCTGGTAGTTGCTCAGCTCGGAGGCAACTCTGCTGGTAGCTTGCTCAGCTCTGGAGGCAGCTCTACTGGTAGCTGCTCAACTCTAGAGGCAGCTCTACTAGTAGTTGCTCTGGAGGCAGCTCTACTGGCAGCTCTGCTGGTAGCTACTCAGCTCTGGAGGCGGCTCTAGAGGCCAGATTTGGGGGTGTCATTTTATGGCTCATCAAAAATTAACCTTACAATGAAAAGAAATAGCCTTTATATAGGCTGTAAAACCTAATTCGTCTAGGACTACAACTCCTAATTCAAGTAGAACTATAACTTTAGGAAAGAAATAATTAAACTAAGGAAAAATACTAAAAATTTCAAAAATAAAAATATTCTAATTAAAAGCATAAATCAAAAACCCTAAACTAAAGCAGCAATCTGATAAAAGGACAACTCCAAACTGAAAACTGCAGCTCTAGGAAATCAAGTAGCACATTATTTGTCAAAAATAGCAAAAATGCGCTTCTGAAGGCCAAAACGAAGGAATTTGCCTGAAAAATGGCATATGTCCTAGCAAAGTGAGGAGTACTGATTAGCACATCAATTCCAAGTCACCCACCGAATTTCATGTAATTCTGACAATTCTGACGTTGTACGCAATTCCGTTTTAGGAATTGAATTATTCTATAATCTGTTCTACATCAGTCTCCCCTACTTGAAAAGAACTCGACCTCGAGTTAGTTAATTGAGAAGATGACATATCAGGACGATGATATTCAAACAAATCAACAACATTAAAAGTAGGAGAAATGCTCATATCTACAAGAAGGTCCACGACATAAGCATTATCATTAATTTTTCGCAGAATTTGGAAAGGACCATATTTCTTATATTTTAGCTTGTTGTACGCGCCCACTGGCAGCCGCCCTTTGCGCAAATAAACCATCACTAGATACCTCTCTTGAAATACTTGAGGCCTCCTATTTTTATCAACAAGTACCTTGTATTTGGCATTAGATTCCTCCAAATTTTTTGCACCTCTTCTTGAATAACCTTTATACGATCCGCCATATTTTCTGCTGCAATACTCAAACCAGGAAGCTTTGGCAGAGGAACCAAGTCTAAAGCATGGCGTGGAAAGCAGCAATAAACAATTTGGAATGAGGTCTTTCGAGTAGAACAATTTATCATACTGTTATAAGAAAACTCAGCCTGTGTAAGAGAAAGATCCCACTGTTTTGGTTTCTCTCTAGAAATATAGTGAATTAAATTCCCAAGAGTGCGGTTCACCACTTCCGTTTGACCATCGGACTGAGGATGACTCGTGCTACTGAAATTTAGGGATATGTCAAACCGCCTCCATAAAGTCCGCTAAAAATAACTCAAGAATTAGGTGTCCCTATATGAAGTGATGGATTTGGGGACCCCATGCAGACGAACAACCTCTTTGAAAATTTTTTTGCCACATGCACTGCATCTAATGTCTTTTTGCAAGCAATAAGTGAGCCATTTTAGGAAAACCTATCCACCACCACAAATACAAAATCAAATCTGCGTTGGGTTTGCGGAAGGCCCAAGACAAAGTCCACGGAAAGGTCCTCCCAAGGTGCTACTAGGAACGGGCAAAGGCATGTACAGACCCGTATTTTGAGATTGGCCTTTGGCAGCTTGACAAATGGGGCATCTTTTAACTTGATTGCCTGACGTCTCGTTCAATTGGGGCCAATAATACCTCTCCTCAACAAGAGCTACTATTTTGTCACGACCCAAGTAGTCCGTCCAAGCCTCCACCATGTAATTCTTGAATTATCTGATCTCGTAGTGAACTCCTCGGGATGCACAATTGGTTGCCTCAAAACAGATAACCCTTTTGAATATGCATGCCATCAATGGAAGATCCCGACTGACATTTTGTCCAAATCTCCTAAAAATCTTCATCGTCTGTATATAGTTCCTTGAGACAGTCAAACCCAAACACCTCAGTCCGCAATGTGACAAGCAACAACGCTCTCTTGCTTAGAGCATCAACTTCCCAGTTTAATTGACCCGCCTTATGCTTCAAAGTGAAAGTGAAGCGTTGTATAAAAGAAATCCAGCGAGCATGCATCCGGTTGACATTATTCTAGCTATTGATAAATTTCAGCGCTTAGTGGTCGCTGAATAAGATAAACTCCCTCTGCACCAGATAGTGTTCCCAAACCTTCAAGGCGCGAAAAACAGCATACAATTCTATCTCATAAGTAGACCACTTCTGGGTAGCTTTACTGAGCTTCTCGCTGTAAAACGCAATCGGTCTGCCTTCTTGAGAAAGTACAACACCAATTCCAGTAATAGAGGCATCGCACTCTACTTGAAACAGCTTGTCAAAATTTGGCAGTGCTAAAACTGGGACAAATGATAGTTTTTCCTTGATCAGTGCAAAACTCTATTCTACTTCCTCTTCCCAATGGAATTTCCCCTTTTTGATGCATTCAGTAATTGGCGCGACTATCCAGCTAAACTCTCTAAGAAATTTCCTGTAAAACATTGCTAGACCATGAAAACTACGAACCTCGCCCACTGTTTGTGGAGTTAGCCACTCCTGAATGGCACAAATCTTTTCTTCATCAACCTTAATCCCATCTGCACTTACCATAAATCCCAAAAATAGCAAACTGCTGGTCATAAAGCTGCACTTCTTTAAGTTAACATACAACTTATTTTGCTGCAAAACTATAAGTACTTCCCTCAAGTGCACAAAATGGTTAGATTCATTCTGGCTATATATCAATATATCGTCAAAGTACACCATAACAAATTTTCCAGTGAATGGTTTTAATACCTGGTTCATGAGCCGTATGAAAGTACTGGCGCATTGGTGAGTCCAAACGGCATCACTAACCATTAGTACAACCCCTCCTTAGTCTTAAAAGCAGTCTTTTATTCATCTCCAGGCCTGATCAATCTGATGGTACCCGCTCTGCAAGTCAATTTTTGAAAAGACTTTGGACCCAGCCAACATGTCTAGCATATCTTCCAATCGAGGAATAAAGAACCTATATTTAATAGTGATCTTGTTGATTGCCCGACTGTCGATGCACATACACCAACTGCCATCCTTCTTTGGAACTAACAAGGTTGGTATTGCATAAGGACTCATGCTCTCCTGCACCAATCCTTTCTTAATCAGTTCTTCTACCTATTCTTGTAGAAACTGACTTTCCTTGGGACTCATCTGGTAATGTGGATGATTAGGAAAACTGGATCCTCATATGAGATCAATCTGATGTTGTATGTCTCGCATAGGAGGCAACCCATCTGGTAGCTCTAACGGTGTAATTTCCTAAAATTCCTCCAGCAAAGGTTTAAGTGCGGGTGGAATTTATATAGACTCCTTACCAACTCCTCCCTCAACTACCATAGCAAAAATCTCTCTAGATTCCTTAGTTTCCTCTATGAATTCACCCCCCATCCACCAGAAATACTGACTTACCTTTTGACTTCAATTCAACAATTGAAAATTTCTCTTTTATGGGTCCCAAAATGATCTTTAGGCCCCCCTTCATGAAAACATAAACGTTATCACGGCCCCTGTATGTAGCATCCACATCAAATTGCCATAGTCGTCCCAAAATCATATGACAGGCATCCATCTCTACCACTTCATACACAACCTCATCTGCATAATTCTTCCCAATAGAAAATTTAATGCGAAAAATTTCAGTTACCTTCATTTCAGCACCCCGTTTAATCCAGCTAATCTTATACGGTGAAGGGTGTTTCTCAGTCTGCAAGCCCAACTTGGTAACCATTACTTTCGACACTATATTTTCACTACTGCCACTATTAATAATGACATCACAAATCCTTTTGTTCACAGTACATCTGGTTCAGAATATGTTATGGCGCTGAGACGGTTTTTCTCGCTTTGGTGCTAACAGAAGTTGCTGAACCACCAAAAGTGTGACAGCAGCTCCCCTTCGTCGCCACCCATTACCTCTTCCTTTTCATAAGTATAGGGTGCTTCATTCTTATCCTCATCTGTCTCGAATTTGCTATGTTTTTCTGGCTCTACTAAGTTAACGGTACCCCTTTTAGGACATTGGTTGGAACGGTGCCCTGACTGTCCGCATTTATAGCACTTATCAAACCCCGGACGAGCATAAGGGTTACGAGGTGCCACTTCTTGTGGAATAGTGTTGGCTGGCTTTGATGGACCTCCACTACTACCTGTTCCATGAGTGGTGTTAGACAAAGGTGGCTGAGTCATTGTGGATTTTCCTTTATTTACTGTAGCACGATTAGGATCAAAGGAATTTCTTGCATGACTGCCACCCTCGATCTGTCCAATTGAGTTTCTGCCTTAATAGCCCACGTAACAGCTTCGGTTAAGGTGTAAACTGTTTGCATCGCAACTCGATCCTGTATAGCCCAACGTAGCCCCTCAACAAACCTAGCAACTTGTTGTGCATCTGTTTTCAGCAGGTTATTACGTGACGACAGCCTGTGGAATTCCTCTAGGTAAGCCTCGACTGTTCTACTCCTTTGCCTATAATCCTGATATTATTGAAACAGAATCTGCTCATAATTTGGAGACAAATACCTAGATCGTAACTGTCACGACCCGAAATCCACCCTCTGCGGATTACCGGATCGCGACCGCCGCCCCGAGACCCGAAGGCCCCTAGACAAGGCTCGCATCTGCAGCGGTATCGAATAGATGTGCTACACATGATTGCGGAAGCGTGAAAAACTTTTTCTTTTCTTTTCTCATTTTTAAATTATGCACATCCGTCCGATACTGCTGTTCCATACTTAACATACATGGTTACACATTCAAAGTATAACTAAAACTTAAAGACTTCATACATTAATACAATACATATTTGGTTGCCCTGAGGGCTTATTACATATTCTTACTTTGTCTATTAATACAAAACATACTACAATGTTCATAGGTTCTTCAAAAGAACTACTTAAACATATCCTTCCAAAAACAGCTAGACTCATCGTCGTCGTCCTTAAGACCCTGTCTGCTGCATCACCTGAAAGGGGGGTCCGAACAAAGTCCGGGTAAGCTAATCTAAGCTTGTGAGCAATTCCAGTGTTCGTCATGAGGTTTTCAATTAGTAGTGGTTTTTAGTACATAAGAGTTGTAAAACATTCACTGCCAATTGCTTATACAATTTAGAATACAGAGTACATGCATTCTTAAAACAAATAGCTTTGAAACATTTTAAGTATTCAAGCTATACTTATACCTTGTCAAATGGAGTATATAACTCGAACATATGCATTTCATAAACAGATAGCTTTGAAACATTTAAAGTATTCAAGCTAAACTCGTACTTCGTCAAATAGAGTATATAACTCAAACATATGCATTTCAAATAAATAGCTTTGAAACATTTAAAGTATTCAAGCTAAGCTCGTACTTCGTCAAATAGAGTATATAACTCGAACATATGCATTTCAAATAACTTGGAAACATTTAAGGTATCCAAGCAAAACTCGTACTTCATCAGATAAGTATATAACTTAAATCACATCAATATGTATTTGAAAATGAGGGTAAAACCTGCTTTCATTTCCAAAATCACTTTGTTATCTTTTCTCTTTAATTAGGTGGAATCTGTTTCGAACCAGACTCCCATTTTACTGCCAATACTGCCGATCTCATTTGCCTGGGGGATTAGATCCTGCTACCGGGCATTTACTGTTGAATCCCGAAGGATTTCAACCTTCATAGGGGGTGGAACTTAGTACCATTTATCTTGTAAAACATTTATCACATAACTTCTTCAATAGATACTTTCATGAGTATTTAAAACATGAAATGTATAATTTCTACAATAGGACTTCAAATACTTGTAACTATCAAATTCAGAGTATTTAACATAATTTGGCATTTAAAACTTTAGACATGCTGAAATATGTTTTAAGAAAACTATGATAGATACCAATCACTGAGCATGTCATAATAGAGTTATAAAACAGTACAATTAAAAGCTGAATCATGTAAATACTGAATTTGAAACTTCAAATACTTCACATCTTTGAACTTAAAACTTTTTCAAATCTATGGAGTTAAATCTCCAATTCAAACACAGGGTTACTCACCTTGATTCTTTAGGGTTACTCACCTTGATTCTTTAGGGTTAGTGCTAAAAATGCGCTTTCCCACTTTCCTTGTAGTTCCTAAGAATAATTCATAAACACCTCATCAACTTCACATTCATTGTAATATCATCTCGATATTCCTTAAATTATGCTTAAACCGAATTAGATCCTAAACGATTTCACAATTTCATAGGTACTTAATTTAATTCGTACTTGTAACCTATGACATAATTTAAAGTGTTAGAAATTGAATTTATTTCAATTTATACTCTTCTGGGAGTTCCATTAACTTTAATTTAAAGTTATTTATTTGACATGTTTACGTGTCGTGTCTTTTCGTATTTCGTTTCTCGTACTTGCCTTAGTATTAGTACTTTGGCATTACTCTAATTTATAGTCATCTGACAGATGCTATTCATCAAATTTTATGTCTTTTTATTTTAGACATTTCTTTAGGTCGAATAGACTCTACCATTGAGTCCGGAGTGTCGAAGAAAGTCGGTTTAGGCTTTCCTAACATTTAATTCGGACTTTTATATATAAAAGGACAAAATGGTCATTTATCGTTTTACGTGTCACATTTTTTTCTGTACTTCGTTTCATAATTCGGACTCCATTATTGAGTCCGGGATGTCAAGGAAAGTCAATTTAGACCTTCTCTGATTTCATTTTGGCTTTAGGGGTACCAGGGTTATTTTGGTCTTTTTACCCCTTTACGTGTCTTATTTTTCGGGACTCCATTTCAGTGTTGTGGACCTCACCATTGAACTCAGAAGGTCCAAGATAGTAAGAATACACTAATAACTTGTAAATTTTGGTCAAAGGGTATTTTGGTCATTTACTCCTTTACGTGTATTTATTTTTTCGGGCCCCGTCTCATAAAACGGACCCTATCATTGATCTCAGAATATCCAAAATAGTAAGGATACACTATTCATATGCTTAATTTGGACTTCGTTTGCTCTATTTATGCCTCAAGGGCAAAATAGTAATTTAACCTTATTTATTAAATAATTAAATTAATTATTTAATTATTTTTCCAGGGGTCTAAATGTATAAATTTTCCCTCAGTTGGGCCTCAGTATAATTTTTCTAAAGCCCAGGGGTCAATCCTGTAAATATAGGAAGTCATGGTTTATTTATTTTTAAATAAACTTGAAAACCAAAGGGTTTGGTTTTATTTTAAGTGAACCGGTCCGGTTCAGTTGCAAACCAACCGGTCCATCTGGTTTATTTACATGTGGCTAACGTCAGCCCTAGCGTCCATTTACTTAACCGACATTCAAAACGTCGCCGTTCCAATTAATCGGTGGCAAGCCCAGAGGCTGCCACCTGTCCGAGTCGACCCAGCCTTATTTTTAAAACCGAGTTGACTCGTCTTCGTCTTCCCCACGTCGACTCTACTGTTGCCCTAGTTCCCGAATTCATTTCTTCCTATTTCGTACAGTTTGGATCCATGGATCCTCACTGTTTTTGTCCCAAAATGTTCCTAAGGTATATACAATTCGATTGGCATTCATTTTGGAGTTCAAAACTCGTTCGTGTGTTCGGTTTAGGACATGATAACCCGAACTGTAATTCGGTCATACATGCTCATTTCTGAGCCAAATCACTTACGGTTTGTTCCATAATGATCCTCTATCCATGAGGTTTCAGTTTTCATTCAAAGAAATAGATTAAAACATGAGTTACAAGGTTTGGGGTGTAAACCCGTAACCTGCAACTTGGTGTTTGAAGGTCATTTTTTGAGCTTTTAGGTCGCAGTCATAGGTTTTTAGCATGCTCATAATATCTACTTTAAGTCTTGATAAGCTAAATCAAGCTTTAAGGAAGTCGATTCAGACCTGCCATGGGCAAGGTCTTCAATGGAGATTTTTCGTGGGTTTCATGTTTTCAGTCGTTTTCATAGCCCATTTTCATGCCTAATACATGTCTAGATATACATTTATGCATTATATATACAAATCATAACCTAATCTCTTAACACATGCAAAATATTCTAGAGAGAGAATTTTAAAAGTTTTGGTGGGTTCACCTTTCACCACTGATTTCTCTTGCTTTCTTGCTCTAAAAACTCTTCTTCTCTTCTCCTCAGTTCTTCGTCTTTTGGTTTCTTTCGTGAGAGAACAACATGCTTTGCATGTTTTGGTTTTTAAAGCAAGGATAACCCGACCTCTCTCTCTCCTCATTTTCTCTCTCTACTGCTCTCTCTCACTTCTTTCTGATTGTAGCCCTACACTAGCCCTCACTTCTCATCAATTTTGCTTTTCTTCTTTCAACTTTGCATTAAATTTTACAAGATATTTGTACATATAATATATACATATATATACATATACATATATATACAAGACAACACACACACACACACACACCAGCCGACACACACACACACACACCATTCACACCTGTTCACACCTTTTTCATATATATATATACTTGCATACATACATGCTTCTATATCCATACATATATATTTCACTTTATACATATATATATATATATTATATAATTAATATATATAACATTTCTTTACTTTAATTAATTAATAATTAAATTAATTAATTATTTTTTTGTAAATTCTCGTAATACGTGTCATATGACCCGGTATCCCGGGTCGGGATATTACAGTAACAATCGCCTCATCTTAGCCCATGTTTGAACCATCCCATTTCCTTGTCGCATCTGTGTAATTTGCAACTGTTCCCACCAAGTAGAAGTTGCCCCCAATAGTCTGTACGTGACTAATTTCACCTTTTTATCTTCAAGAATCTCCATATAATCAAAAAACCTCTCGATTAATACCAACCAATCAAGAAACCCCTAAATCTAAAGTTGATCATTAAAACTGGGCAGATCCATCTTCATACTAAAGGTCTGTCGGTCCTGCTACCCTCGGTAATTTCTCCGATTATCCCGGAGTATGGCTTCAGCATCTTCCTCATCCTCACTTAGGTTATCCTCATAGGCTAGTTGCCTACGTGGAATCTCTAGATGGCGTTCACGAACAACTTTAGCCCTTTCTCGAAAAGGTTGACGATCCGTAGGACCATCGTCCTACTGATTATTCCCTGCTTTCAGCCTAGTAAGAGTCGCTTGGATCTCCTACAACGCTTCCTGGGTCTCACGTTGAGCCTGTTGTGTCTCACGCTGAAAAATTCTAAATTCAGCCCTTGTAACCATATTTTCCTCACAGTCACTACCGTCAATGATTTCACCCTCTTTCCGTGCATTAACCATCTGAACAAGATTAAGCATACTCTGATACCAACTGACACAAGGGAAGCTTATGAAGAAGTAGGGCACCGCCTGCTTCTTGAAGAATCGCTCGAATTCACGAGCACAGAGAATAAGATCTCAGAAAGAAAATTCTCTATTGAATGAAAATTAACCTTATAATGAAAAGAAATAGCCTTTATATAGGCTGCAAAACCTAATTCGTCTAGGACTACAACTCCTAAATCGACTAGAACAATAACTTTAGGAAACAAACAATTAAAATAAGAAAAAATACTAAAAATTTTGAAAATAGAAATATTCTAATTAAAAGCATAAATCAAAAATCCTAAACTACAGCAGCAATCTAGTAAAAGGAAAACTCCAAACGGCAACTGTAGCTCTAGGAAATTAAGCAGCACATTATTTACCAAAAATAGCAAAAACGCGCTTTTGAAGGCCAAAACGAAAGAATTTGCCCGAAAAATGGCATAAGTTCTAGCAAAGAGAGGAATAATGATCAGCACATTGATTCCAAGTCACCTACCGAATTTCATGCAATTCTGACAATTCTGGCATTGCACGCAATTCTGTGCTAGGAATTGAATTATTCTACAATTTGTTCTACATCATGATGTTATATTTTGGTTTGTAATGCAATGGATATATAATAATTGAAAGTTATATATCTTAATGCAATATTAATTTTCTTTAATACATTGTGTGGATGGATTGGAAAAAATTGAAAATACATATGGATTATTACTAAGCAGATTACAAAAAAGATAAAAAAAAAAAAAAAAGAAATTTTAAAATCATTTGCAAGGCTTTTAAGTATGAAAAATAAGGACCATACATCACTAATTACATTTCAATAAAATATTTAAAAATCTACAACTATTTGTGGCGTTAAAAGGTTTTGCTATTTAATCATTGCAACAAATACATATTTATTGGCAATGCTTGAAAGGATTATAGTAAAAGAACTAAGCGTCACTAATTTTATTATGATGTAAATATAAAAAAATATTTAATTTTTTGAGACTTAAAAAATCATTGCTAATAGTTCATTATTTGCAACATTTATAAAATATCTTGCAAACAATTATTCAATTAGCAACACATATACGTATTGGAAATAATTATATTAGGAACGTATAATTCATTGGTGATTAATTTATTGCAATTGTTAGTTTTTGGGTTTTGGATCAACCCATATGTGAATAAGATCCGCCCATTAGGGAATGGGCCTTGACCCATTTAAGTGGCTTATAGGATAAGTTTTTATCCTAATTCATATATGTCTCTATCATGCATTGATAGAGATTGGTATTTGAATCCTAACAAAATTCTATATGTATCTAAAATAAATACGCAGATATGTGGTCTACGTAATGTAGTTGTGAGATATAGTACACTTTCTCTCTCTAGTCTTTCCTCTCTGGTGGATTTGGAACGTGAAGATTAAAAGGGTAACTCTAGTAGCCAACCCTGCATAACTTCACGAAATTTGGGGCCATACTCGAAAGCCAGAATTCAACGTTTGACTCGTAACAACAAGCAATATACGATCTATGCAGTATCTTCCGTAGTCAGGTATAACTTAACCCGTATACATGTTTTGTGCATTGAGCGTTTACAGCTGTCATGACCCAAAACCCACCCTTTGCGGATCTCGTGTTGCGGGGCTGACCCTAAAGCTGTCCCTACTTTTCCATTCCTGTATCATAGTACTAATATGCAAAGTACTAAAATCTTAAAACAATAACAGTGGAAGTCTTAGCAATGACAGTAATCAGCGGAAGTCTTTTCAGTAACAGGACATCAGCGGAAGTTTTTCAGTACACAATGTCAGCGGAAGTCTATTCAATACAATGATCAACGGAAGTCTTTACAATACATAATATGGTTCTACGGTAAACAAAATAAAAACCAGAAGTAACCAGTACCCGTGGGTGGTGAATACATGGGAGAACTAAAACATAGACTGGCATAGTTCCTCAAATGTCCTCCTACGCTTTTAAACTCCTATAGGGGTCTTGCAGCGTCAGTACCTGAAATGGGGGTAAGTAGGGTGGAATGAGTTACGAGAGCTCACCAAGTAAAAACAGATCTCCGACACTGGTATAAGAATATGATAAAAGAGATGCTGTGATAGCCAAAGAGAACAGCTTGCCACAAGGGCCAATAAATAATAGGTTCCAATGTACAATCAGGAGTAATGGATATAACATCAATAAGAAACTCTCAACAACAATATATCAACATAAAGTTACTGCCACAATAAACCAATCACAATTAAATCAATAAGGAAATATCTCTTAATACAAGATAAACACAAGAATAGTATAATTCAATAGTCACAGTCAAACAGTCATATAAGAGATGCTTTTATTCTGTGACAAGGCTTGGCGCACCCTTGGTCATTGGCGCCCGGCATACACCGTAGTGAATTCTAGTGTATTTCCATATATCCGTTCACGGACTCGACCCGTAGGTCTCCAGTGTAACACCCCGATCGTGATTAATTAATAATTAGTTGCTAATTATTAATTAGAACCGACGTAAAGAATAATTAAGAAGCTAATCGGGAACCTCATGATAGACCCATAGAATAACTTAAGCATATAAGAAATGAGGGCTGTTGTGTCCGAATCTCATTACTAATTAATTAGGTGAAATGATGTTACTCTAACACTAAGAAAACTCGGGTTAGCGAACTATAGAAATCCCAAGGAATTAATAACCGACACTAGACCTTAGATATTGAAGCTAACCTAAATAGAAAGTGACTGGAAGAAACCGCGTCGAAAAAGGAGCAACGGAAAAGAAAATATTCAGGAAATAGCCAAAATGGAATTCTGCGCCAACCAAACAGGGCCTAAGCCTAAAATAGGGAAAAATAGCCAAAAGTGAGGCCAAGGGGAATTGAACCCTTGACCAAGTGGGACAAGATTCTTATTACCCAAAAAAATTACCAAGTAGGCTGCTACCATCTTTGTGCCTATATATGCAACCAAATTATATTTAAACCCAAATTAGCCAAGGCCACCTCCCAAATTGGCCAATGGCCATGCATGCAATCCCCACATCATTACCCCACATCACCCCTATCACCTCCGATCAGCCACCAAACCCACTAAGTTTGATATACATATATATATATATATGTATAGGTTATATGTGAGAGAAATGCCATATCATATATAAGCATACCCCACACTCTTTGACCCCAAAAAGAATCAGTTACTCCTCAGACTTATGTGTGAGTGTGTGCTCGTGGAGTTGGCTGAGAGAGTGAGGTTAGAGAGAGGAGAGAAAGGGCATGGTGTGAGAGGGAAAGTTGACCCCATCCAAGTGTGTGCATGCATGTGAGTATCACCAAGTGTACCTGAAGAAGTCTGAGCAACCCTAAGGAGCATTGAGAGGGCCTGAACCAAGCCATAGGAGAGAGAAGGCCACTGTTAGAAGGTATAACGTCAAAATTCTCCATTTCCTTATTTGAATTAAGAACTGTTTTGATCATTGTGGAGCTTGTTAGATTACATGCATGCATTATTCTTGACTCTAGTAACTATTTTATGCATATTGTGAGGGTTAGAAGGGTCAGAATGGCCAAAAACCATGAATCCATACACTCACCCGCCATTGAAGGACCTCAAAGGTGCAGGTCTATTTTGACCGAAAGGAAACATGGTTCCTTCACTTGGGACCTCAAATAGAGGCCATAAGGGTTCTAAAAAGCCTAGGCTGCGACCTAGAAGCCTAGAAATGGACCCCCAAAAATCGAGTTGCAGTCACGGTTCAAAAAAGTCGACCCTTAAAAATGGACACCAAAGCTTGCTTTTAGAATGTATATCGAAGCCCCATGATTTAAGGATCAAAATAAGCCAAACATCACTAATTTCGGTTAAAAATGAGCATTTCCTTGGGAGGTATTTAGAACGGCCATGGGTGTTGGAACGAGCTTTCTAGCTCAATCCGAAGCCTAAAACCAATGCTAAAGTGTTTCTAGATCACCCAGTGACCCATACCGTCCATGAACAGAGAGAAAGATGATCTCAAAGTTCACCAAATTGAAGAAATAAAACCCAAAAATTTAGGGCTACAGTAGGGGTGAAACGGTGGGGAAGACGATGTACAGTTCGGGTCAAGGGTCGGACCTCGGGTCGGGTCCTGACCCGATGTTTAAATAAAGGGGTTCGGGTTACCCGGAACTACGTCATTTCATTAAAGAGATATTTAAATTAAATTGTAGGGCTGAAGTCAGCATGACGTCAGCATTTCTCATTTAACCAAATTAAACCGGTTGGTTCAGTCAAAACCAAACCGGTTCAGTTCCAACGCAACTGAACCCACTGGTTTAGTCTAGAAGTTAGGGAAATTATAATTTGACCCCAAAACTTCTATGAAATTCCACTGTGGCCCAAGATAAAATAAAATAATATTAATTTAATAATATTTAAATAATAAAAATTACGAAATTACCCCTAGTCCTCAAACAAGTCAAACGGAGTCCGAATAAAGTAAACGAATAGTGGATTTTGACTATTTTGGACGTTCTGAACTCAATGGTATGATCCGTTTTATGAGACGAGACTCCAAAAAAATTAGGACACGTTAAAGTACAAATTACCAAATTGCCCCTGACATGTCCAAAGCCCAATTAAAAGCCAAGAAGGTCTAAATTGATTTTCTTCGACGTTCCAGACTCAATGGTGAGGTCCATATTACGAAATAAAGTACGAGAAAATATGATGCGTCAATAAAATAAGGCTCACGATAAGACATTAGGACATAATACGATTTAAGCATAATTAGAAACATCAATAGGAGATATTTGAAGTACATTGAAGTTAATAGATTATTGTGAATTGTTTCTAGGAGCTACAAAGGGAAGGGAACAACCAACTAATAGTGCAAACCTAGGAAATCAAGGTGAGTAATCTTGCATTTGAAGTAGAGATTTTAACTCCATGATTTAAATGATGTTTTAAACTTCAAAATATCTGAAGCATTGAATGTTTAAATTCCATATTTCATGATTCCTGTATTGAAATATTCCGCTCTTATAATTCTCTTGTGACATGTTTAGTGAATGATTTTTGTTACAATTCTCTTTGAAAGTATTTAACATGTCATCTGTTCTAAAATGTTATTCCTACTATGTGAAGATTCTATCAAGAACATCATGTTTTAAATGCTCATAAAAGCATTTCTTGAAGAAGTCATGTTTAAATGCTTATAAAAAGTATTTCTTGAAGAAGCTAACATTTTGCAAGATAATAATGATGCATAAGCATCACCAGTTATTGAGCACCCTTCGGGTTCTCAATTCAGAAAAATGCCCGGCAGCAGGATCTAATCCCCCAGGCAATGAGATCTCCTAGAAGTAAGACTAGGTTCTGGTTCGAAACAGATCCTTCAGTTAAATAGTGAAAAGATGACAAATGATTTTTGGAAATGGAAAGCAGGTTTTCACCCCCATTTTCACTGTGCATGTTTATTGGTTTTGAAATGCATAAACTCTATTTAAAGAAATACATATTTAGCTTGAATACTTTTAATGTTTCAAAGCTATCACTTTGTGAAAAATGCACGTACTCTGTGTTTAAAATGTACAAACAATTGGTAGTGTGCATTTTATAAACTCTCATGTGCGAAACCACTGCCAATTGAAAACCCATGACAGATGCAGGAATTACTCATTGGGCTTTTCGAAGCTCACCCCATTCCCTAAATTTTTTTCAGGTAACAATGACGAGTGGGAGCCTTGCTCCATCTTGGGATGATGATTAGTGGCTCTGTATAATCATAAACTTTTGAGAATACTAGAACTTGTAATGGGACAGATTTTGGGATGTACTAGATTTTGGAAAATTATGTACTTAAGCCGAGAAGCAACTGGATATGTCATGTATATATAAAACCTTAAGTTTTAGTATGCTCTGATTATTATTATTATTATTATGTGTACCGCTATGAAGAGCGGCAGTACCAGATGGATGTGCGACAGATTTTAAAAAGAAAAGAAAAAGTTTTTTTTTCACGCTTTCGCAACCACAAGCCGTACCGCCATCCGATACTGTTGCTTATGTTCGCCTCGCCCAAAGGCTCCCGGGCCTGAAGGCAGCGGTCGCGATCCGAGATTCGCACAGGTTGGGTTTCAGGTCGTGACATCCAGTGTATTAGAAAGCATCAGATGGATATCGTGACTGAGCACAAATTCGGTATACTTAAACATTTCATGATCATAAGTGATTCCATAAGAGTATAAATATGGAATGTCATATAAACAATGGAACATAACAATAGGATTTTCAAAGCATGATTCAACACGATAACAATGATACAGCAGTCAATCAATGTCTACAAGATGGAACAATATCACATTGTGGAGCACAATACCATCAGGTACATTCAAGAGTACAAGTTTGGCAGTAAATAGAATAACTTGGCTTGAAAACACCATATGGAAGAGAAAGTGAATTTACTTACCTCTAAATATGCGTTCCTAAATCAGTCTCCTGTGGTTTGCCTTTTTCTTGTCGAGTTCCTTATATATCAGTAAATACGTTTCAGAATAAATGCTATTTATCAAATTGTATGCCTTGCTATCATAAGTATTTATATCACTAATTTAGACTTTACCATTGAGTCTGGAACGCCGAAGAAAGTCGGTTTAGGCTTTCGCAGAATTCCATTTGGACTTCTGTACTAAAAAGGGCAAAATGGTCATTTTGTACTTTTACGGTTATTTTATTTTTTGGGGTCCCGTATCATGAAAAGGACCTTACCATTGGACTCAAAATGTCCAAGATAATAAAAATTGACTAATCATTTGCCTCGTTTGGACTTCGTTTGACCCATATTTGAATTAGGGATATTATTAAAAATAATCTTTTATTAATGTTTCCTATTTGGGCCTTAATAGAATTTCTTAAACTTTCTGGGGTCAAAATGGAATTTTCCTAAGTTTCGGTCTGAACCAGTGGGTTCATAGTTAAAAACCCTAAACCTGGCCTGACCTTTTACTCAACTAACCGGTTCAGTTTAATTCAGAGAACCGGAATTCAATAGCCTTTCCTTTGTCCTATCCACGGTTTGGATAACCTCAAACCCAATTTAAATTTACTATCCCTACTACCAAACAAACTGAATATCATTTAAACCAAATCTCTAAACCATGTCGTATCACTGTCCCATTCAATTCCGGTCGGATCCCGACCCGATGCGACCCAAACCCAGTTCAAGACTCAAGTTAACCCGACCCACTTTTGGGACTGTTCATCGTCTTCTCCAGGATGATGAACAGTAACCGTAAACCCAGAAATTCCTAAAGTTAATTTTGTGATCTTTTGGCCATCGATTCACTCTGTTTTTGCTTCCATTGTATTTCTGGAGGGATTTTACTCTTTTTGGCATTTGTTTCATTGCCTGAAACAAGCTCAAACGTTTGCTTCACTCTTCGATGGCTGACTGAATAATCAAGTCGTATGCCTTTATTTTTCAACCAATTTTAATGAGTTTTGATTTGTTGTGACCATGGAACCTTAAGGGTCACTATCCCATTCACAAAACTAAGGTTTAAATTCAATTGTTGAAATTCCATTTCCAACCTGTGACCTGCAATTCCATATCCCTCTCTCCTCCTTAAAATTTTGGATCTGATTTTTAGATTTTTGAGATCCTTATAAGGTTTAGTTTTGGACCCTAACCATTAGAGTGTATTTGTTTAAACTTGATTCAGACCCAGTTGTTCAGGTCTAATAGTAGCAGTTCTTCACGATTTATTCCGTTTTCCTTACAAATTTTGTAACTTTAAACACTTAACAATGATTCTAACATTATGAGACTTATTCAGGAGTTAAAATGAATGAATAAGGTTGAGTTCAGTTACCTGGTTTGCCAACTCTTTTTCTCTTTCTTTGCCTACTTCTCTATCTTGCGTCTCAGTTCTTCTCAGTCTCTAGTTTCTTTCTAACTCTCTCTCTCTCTCTCTAATTATCCAACGACTTGACCGACCTCGGGTCGGTGACAATGCCACTTGGTCACATGAAAAGCCCACGCATACACACTTGTACACACACGGTTGTTTGCATGCAGCCACTCTCTCTCCCCTCCCACTAACACACATACTACTTTACACGTTGCACCAATATATATATATATATATATATATTCATGTATAACTTCTCTGCTGCATTGACCTATAAATATATATATATATATATATATATGTAATACCCCGACCCAAATTGTAATCGAGCGAACCGTGTAAACTCGAGCCGATAGGGCTTTATGTCATGATATCGAATTGAATGGACGGTCGTGAAATTTAAATGGTCTTGAATATACGGACAATGATGGATGATGCCGAGTAAGCCACGAATGAATACCGAAATAAAAAAAATATATATATATATATATAAATAAAAATAAAAGTAAAATAAAATAAAATTTAAAGTAAAGGAAATAAAATAAATAGAATAAAACAAGATAAATAAAAATTATTAAAATATATATAGTTATATCTATATACGTGTAATATGTATATATATAGGTGTAAATGATAGGCAGCACATGTGTAGAAAATTGCGTGTGTATAATTGTAATTAAGGGATACAAAGAGATAAGGGAGGGGAGTAAAGATCAAACGGAATTTGATGAGTGAGGCTAATAAGGATACGGAACAGAAGGAATTAGAGTGAGAGAAAAAAACGTGGGCGCTGAAGGAGGCGGTGGTTACGGATTTGAGAGAGAGAGAGAGAGAGAGAGAGAGGAAGTGAAAGGGGTTAGACACATCAATAGAAGGAGCGGAATCGCTGCAGCTTAAATTCCCAAATATTTTTCTCATGAAGCTCAGAACGATCCAAATAAACTCCTTCAATCTTGTTCCGATCAATGGACAATCTCATAAAACAGAGAAGAAAAAAAAAATGATCAACACATCTGCAATTTTTGAGACGCACCGCCATTGACGCATTGTGCGAGTGCTGCGTCTTTGCCTACCGGCCGTTAACTAGTCAATTGATGTCAGATTCGATCATGAGATGAGGGATATCGAAGATTTTGCTCATTCAGAAAAGAGAGTCAGTGGTGATCGATTTACTGCAATTGGAATTTTCGGATGGGGAGATCGGAATCTGGGGTTTTGTAGATCGTATGAATTTTTAAAAGATTGAGTGCTTCTATTGCAGCGTTTTTTTTTTTAGTATAAATTTTTGTTAGTCGAGCAACATTGTCAAGTAGTTGGGAGACGGGAGATCGGTTTGAAGTTTGAAGATTGTTCAGAGAAGGCGAGTTCGAATTAGTTTTATCCGAATTTGTCTTGCGAAGTTTGATATCAGATCAGCGCAGATTTGAAGTATTTTGCGCTATTTTAGAGGGTTTGGAGTCTGAATTATTAGACTTGTTGGGAATTTTGAAGTTTTTGGATAGCAGTTATTTTGTTGGATCTGTGTTTGTACCATGGGCTTGGGTGGAGGAGTTGCAGAGCTACACAATGGGAACAAAACTCGCCAATCATGGGTTAGAAGCATGCATGCTTTTTCAGATTTATCTCATGTGAATCCAGGAAATTTAAATCATAACGTGAAGACTGTTCCAATCAACCAATTTAAGGTAATTCTTGAAATGGGTTTCAATCCATACAATGATAAACTTGATGCATTTTATTAAACCTCCTAACTTTGAAATGATACATTTAATCATTTCCTATATACTATATGTTTGATGGTGAAGTACTGATTTAGTTCAAGAATGGAGGATAACAGTTATGGATTATAGGCTATTGAATATTAACAAATCTCTGCACTACGGCTGAGTGTTTTTGTGATTTTATTTGGGCCAAACCGGGTCGGATCCGACCCGACCCACCCATTCAGATGACTGCCTAACACTTGTACTTCATGGGTAAATTTTTAAATTGGAGTTTAGATAGTGTTTGGTTAGAAAGGAGAAGCTATCCAATAGTTGGGTTAAACTTGAACAAGGAAATGAAAAACAATGGGAAATGTTAAATGGAAAATTGGTATGGCAGTGAATTGAACCTATGACCAAAGGAGTAAGGGTGAGAAGCTTAGCCACTGTGCCACCAAGGCACATGTGGTCTGTTTGGACTCAAATACTATATGTATTAGCTAGATTAATTAATTTAAATAAGTGATTTAAATTAATAAATTTTACATTTAATTTCGACGCCTAAATTAGTAGAACGAATAATGAAAACTTACTATTTTGGACCCTCTGAATTTAATAGTGAGGTCCGTTTTACGAGACGGAGTCCCGAAAAGATAAAATAACCGTAGAATGCCAAAATGACCAAAATGCCCCTACATTGAAGGTAAGTCAAACGGACTCCGATTTAGTTAAGTAAATAGTAAATTTTTATTAATTAAAACCTACTGGACTTAACGGTGAAGTCCAAATTATGAACACAGAACCCAAAAACTAGAGACACGTAAATGACCATTTTGCCCTTGGGTAAATTAAGTTTAAAATGGAAATCGTAAAGCATAAATTAGTATGGGAGGTATTTAGAGTAACGAGGCATAAATTCGGTAAATTATATGAAAGCTGAAACGTGTTTATTGATTTATAGGCAAGTCAAAAGGAAAGGAGGAAGTCACGGGATATTAAGACATTGATAAGGTAAGTGGATTCCTATCTTTGATACGTGGTTTCCAAGCCACGATCTTTCCATTACTGCCAATCTTGCACTCATATATGTATTCACTATCATTGTTTCCCACCATGGATATTGTTCTACCTGGTGGATGTCTATTGGTTGATGTTGCATGACTGATTCATTTTATTGATGTCTATTTACTGTATGTTATGTTATGATGTTCCATGTTTTGTACATTCATATGGAATACTATAGAATCTTAATTTATGTTAAGTGCCGGGTTTTGTGCTCAGTCACATTACCTATCTGATGCTATCTGATTGACTGGGACCTACGGGTCAATTTATGGGACTTACGGGTCAAAAAGGACATATGGCAATTATGGCGTTTTTACGCATTAAGGAAAACGGGCATTTTATATGCATTTATGTTAATGGGGGTATGCCGGGCCCCAAAAAACCGAGGGTCTGCCAAACCCTGAACAGAGTAAAGGCATCATCCATGTTAATTGATATCGTTCTATGTTGATTGGTTTGATTCATTGGACTTGATTGTGACCGTTTCATTGTGGCAGTATTTATGTTGATTGTGTTCATCGAGCCTATTCTATATTCATGCTACACTGTTACTCGTGACGGTTATTGTACGTTGTCATTCATTGGTTACTCTTGACTGTTATTGTACCTTGTAGCTCATTGGCCATTGTGGCATTTTACAGTTGACTGGAATCGTTATCATGACTGGCTATCATGTTCCTTTGACTTGTATTCATTTATGTCATCCTCACCCGTATTGGGGATAGGCTTCTACTTATTGAGTTTGTAGCTCACCCCTTACTAAATTTTTCAGGTGAGAATGTGACAGAACCATAGTAGGAAATCAGGAGCTTAAGGAGACGGTTGAGGAGCATAAGAGTAATGAATGAAGTCTCTCCCATGTACTCACCACCTAAGAGTGGTTTAGGATCAGTTTATTGTTAGTTTGAAGTTTAGTCTTTGAACAATAATTGTAATAAAGCTTCTGCACTTTAATGTCATGTCTATATTATTTACTGTTATCATTGGTGAAAGAATGGAAAAAGTAGGGACGGCCATTGGGTCGGCCCCCCGATACGAGATCCGCATAGGGTGGGTTTCGGGTCGTGACAATATATGTATGTATGTCACTGTGTGTGTGCAGTTGCTGAACAGTGAATGAGTGTATGTGTGTCGGCTGTGTGTGTGTGTCTTAGTGTGTGTGTGTAATATAATATGTATATAACTTATAAATATCAAGCAAAAATTAAATGAAAAGCTGTGGATTGAAAAAGTAAAATTAAATGGTTGTAAGAGAATTGATGAGAAGTGAAAGATAGGGGCTGAAGTTGTGTAGAGAGAGATTAGGAGAAAGAGAAGGGTCGGTTGAATGGGCTATAAGAACAAGTGCATGCATGCATGCTCTGTAAGAAAGAGACCAAGAGATAAGGAAGCTAGAAGAAGAATTAGAAGTAAAAGGGAGGGAGAAACTACTGTAACAGGTAAACCCAAAATTTTTATGTTTTTCTCTCTCTAGAATTCTTCCTACGTATGAACTATTTTAAGCCTTGAGTTTGTATATATGATATTTAGAACATGTTTAAATAAGAACAAGCATGAAAATTTACTACGAAAACAATCAAAAACACCAAACCCAAGAACGATAGCCATGAAAGGACCTTGCTTAAGCAAGTCTGAACCAACTCTTGCCAAACTAGTTTTGGCATATCAAGACCTCAAATAGAGACCATAAGGGTTTTAAAAAACCCTAATACGCGATCACAAGCCTAAGAAATGGCCTTCAAAAATCAAACTTGCAGGTACGGGTTCCCAAGACCAACCTCATAAACATGAACTTAAAACCATTTTTAAGAATGGGAGATGAAACTCTAGGATGAGAAGACCACAACAAAACAAATCCTATAAGATTTGGATAAGAAATGAGCATAAACGAGCAGGTTACAGGTTTGACTATCCAACCCTAAACCGAACAGTTGAGCTCATTTTAAAGCCTAAAATGAATGACAAGAAGCTCTTTAATATGTCAGAAACATTTTGGATTAAAAACAGTAGAGTTTGAGTAACTCAAAACACATGAAAATGGAAGTTTTTAGCTTCAAGAATTAGGGCAACAGGGGCTGATCAGTGGGGAAGACGACCCTAAGTCGACTCGCAACTCGTTTGAAATGGGTGGGGGTGACTCAGACACGTGGTGGCGTTGAGGGCTGCCACCGCATTTATTAAAACGCTGCCGTTTTGAATTAGGGTTATAAAACCCTAAACCGACCATTTGGTTACACGTATACGAGCCAATTAAATAACCTGTACGCTAGTAGGATATCCTATCCGTGTTTTAAAGGCTTATCCGTCGTTTGTTTCAAAGAAAAACAAAAAAAAATAAGGAACCGCAGTTCCTGAGGTTCGAACGCCCAACAAACCCTATGAAACCAAGCTTCTTTCCACTGAGACACACATACGCGTGTGACAATATATGGCAAGAATATATATATATATATATATATATTACATAATTAATATATATAAAATCAAAAAAATAAAAAGTTGCACTGCACCTAGTGGGATTCGAACCAGAGAACAAGGGGGAAAAGGTGGCATGTGCTAACCATGACGATAGGACAATCCCATGGGATTTAATCCCACAAATAAATATATAATATGCATAAATTATATTAAATAAATTAAATAGAAATAAATTAATTAATTAAATTAAATAATGACAAAATGGCCCGTTGTCCAAAATTAACAACTTATTAGTGTATTCTTACTATCTCGAACCTTTTGAGTCCAATGGTGAGGTCCACGTCATGAGACGAAGTCCCAAAAAATTAAAGACCCGTAAAAATGCTAAAATGACCAAAATGCCCCTACTACTACCAAACCCAAACAGAGTTTCGCGAAAGTCTAAATTGAGTTTCTTCGACGTTCCAAGCTCAATGGTAGAATCTATTCGACCAAAAGAAGTAGTCTAAAATAGAAAAGACATAAGATTTGATGAATATCATCAGTCAATAGCTATGAACTGAAACATTGCCAAAGTACTAAACTAAGGCTCGTATGTTGAAATGAAATACGGAAAGACACGACACGTAGACATGTGAAGTAATTAAATTTAAATTAAAGTTAATGGAGCTACCATAAGAGTATAAATTGAAATAAATTTAATTCCTAACACACTAGACTGTGTCGTAGGTTAAGACTACAAGTTAAATCAAGTACATATGAAATTATGAAATCGTGTTAGGATTGATACGACCTAAGCATAAGTTAAGAAGCATCAATAGGTGATATTACAGTGAGTGTGAAGTTAATGAGGCTATTCATGAATTGTTCTTAGGAACTACAAAGGAAGTGGGAAAGCGCATTATTAGCTCTAACCCTAAAGGACCTGAGGTGAGTAACCTTGTATTTGAAGTGGATATTTAACTCCATGAATTTGAAAAGGTTTTAAATTCAAAAGATATGTAGTGTTTGAATTCCAAATTTAGTATTTCCATGATTCAGCTTTAAATTGTTCTATCTTTATAACCCTACTGTGACATGCTCAGTAAATGATTTCTATTACAGTTTTCTTAAAAATATATATTTTAGCATGTCTAAGTTAAAATGCCAAGATTTTGTAAAGTATTCTGAATTTGCTTATTTAAAGTATACGAAGATTTTATCATGAAGTCACGAAAGTGATGTTTAAAATGCTCATGTAAAGTATCTCTTTGAAGAAGCCATATGATAAATGTATTTGTAATGCAAGATAAACAGTGCATAAGTACATAAGCAAGATTTAGGGTTTCTTCAGGAACTGAATTGCCCTGTCAAATGCCAGGTAGCAGGATCTAATCCCCCAGGCATGAGATATCTCGAGAAACCCTATATGTTCTATTAGGGAATGAGTCTTACCAACCTTTTAGGGACCAGGAAAATGTTTCTGATCGGTTCAATTGGATTATCTCCACGTATATGAAAAATGGGAGTCTGGTTCGAAACAGATTCCACTAATGAAAGTGATAAGATGTTATGTTGAAAATGGAAACAGGTTTTACCCTCATTTTCACTATGCACGTTATACGTTTTGAAGTTATATGTATATGTTAGCTTGAATACTTTAAATGTTTCAAAGCTATATGTTTTAAGGAATGCATATTGTAATATCCCGACCCGGGATACCGAGTCATATGGCACGCATTACGAAGCAACGAAAATTATGTAGAAATTTTACACTAAAAAGGATTAATTAATTAATTTATTATATGAGAATAAAATTTATTATTAAAATTAATTTTACATGAACACACATATACACACATTATGTGTATTGTGTGTGTATGTTATCAAGTGTATATAGACATGTATAAGTGTACAAGTGGGTATATATATTATGTATATATATACCTAGATACATGTATAAAGTATAAAGTATAAAATATAAATAAACTATTATATATATATATATATGTGTATAAGATGGGAAGAGAATGCAATATATACATGTGTAAGGTATGAACAGTGCACAAGGTGTGTGTGTGTCGGTTGAGGTGTGTGTGTGTGTGTCTCCATGTGTTGGTGTGTGTGTGTGATATATATATATATATATAATATACAATATACAAAATATCAAGGATCCATTTAATGTAAGTTGCCAAAATGAAAAAGCAGAATTAATGAAGTGTAAGATGGGTTGATAAGGTCAAGAATGAAGGCTAAGAAATCAGAAAGAGAGAGAGAGAAAATGAGGAGAGAGAGAGAGGTCGGTTCTTCCTTTATAAGACAAACCAAAAACATGCAAATCATGCTTGTATCTCGTGAAAGGAATCCAAGAGGGAGAAACTGAGAAGCTAAGGAATGATTTAAAGCAAGAAAAATGAAGGAAACCGAGGGAAAGAAGGTGAGAAAACTCAAATTTCCATTTTTCTCTCTCTAGAATATTTCATTATTGAGAACTGTTTTAGAGTTATTCCTTTAAGCATGATGTTTAATATATATTTAGAAGTGTTTTAAACATGGAAGGAAGCCTTGAAAACACCTAAAACCATAAGACCCAGAAGAAACCGCCATTGAAGACCATGCTATAGCAGGTCTGAAACGAGGGGAGCCAAACTCTTTTTGGTGTATATGGACTTCACGAAGAGGTCATGAGGGTCATGAAAAACCCTAGCCGCGACCAAAAATCATAAGAAATGGCTCCATAAGGATGAGTTACAGGTTTTGGTTTTTAAAACCAACCTTCTAATCTCGCGTCAAAAGTGACATTTGAGAATGGGGAATGAAACCCCTTTAATTAAGGAACAAAACAAGCCAAATTCCATGAAAAACCATCAAGAAATAAGGGTTAACCATGGAGTTGCAGTTCGGATTATCACCTCTTGAACCGAAGCAACGAGTTCACTTTGAACTCCCAAATTAATGCCAAGTTGGTCGTTTGTACATTAGGAATATTTTGCAATGAAAACAGTAAGGATCCATGGATCCAAACTGCACGAAATAGGAAGAAATGGATTCGGAATTTAGGGCAACAGTTGGGTTCGAAGTGGGGAAGAAGAAGACGGGTTAACTCGGTTTTAAATTAGGGCTGAGTCGACTCGGACAGGTGGCAGCCTCTGGGCTTGCCACCGAATAAATGGAACGACGACGTTTTGGTCGTGGTTTAATTTAAATGAGACCTAGGGCTGACGTCATGATGACGTCAGCCACATGTAAATAAACCCACTAAACCGGTTGGTTTTCAACCAGACCGGACGGGTTTATTTAAAACCCTATTGAACCGTTGGTTTTCTAAATTCTTTAAATAAAATAAAACCAATACTTTCCTTATTTGCGGATTGACCCCAGAACTTCTGGACAATCCTACTGTTGCCCAATTGATGGAAGTTTTATGCATTTAGACCCCTGGAAGAATAATTAAATAATTAAATAATAAATTTAATTATTTAATAAATAAAGTAAAATTACTATTATACCCTTGGATAATAAATAGAGCAAATGAAGTCCAAATTAAGCATATGAATAGTGTATTTTTACTATTTTGGGCATTCTGAGACTAATGGTAGGGTCCGTTTTACGAGACGGGGCCCGAAAAATAAAGACACGTAAGGGGTAAATGACCAAAATACCCTTTGACCAAAATTAACAAGTTATTGGTGTATTCTTACTATCTTGGACCTTCTGAGTCCAATGGTGAGGTCCATAACACGAAATGGGGTCCCGAAAAATAAAGACACGTAAAGGGGTAAAATGACCAAAATACCCCTGACACCCCTAAGGCCAAAATGAAATCAGAGAAGGCCCAAATTGACTTTCTTTGACATTCCGGACTCAATAATGGAGTCCAAATTACGAAACGAAGTACAGAAAAATATGACACGTAAAACGGTAAATGACCATTTTGTCCTTTTACATATAACAGTCCGAATTAAATGTTAGGAAAGCCTAAACCGACTTTCTTCGACACTCCGGACTCAATGGTAGAGTCTATTCGACCTAAAGAAATGTCTAAAATAAAAAGACATAAAATTTGATGAATAGCATCTGTCAGATGACTATAAATTAGGGTAATGCCAAAGTACTAATACTAAGGCACGTACGAGAAATGAAATACGAAAAGACACGACACGTAAACATGTCAAATAAATAACTTTAATTCAAAGTTAATGGAACTACCAGAAGAGTATAAATTGAAATAAATTCAATTTCTAACACATTAAATTGTGTCATAGGTTAAGAATACGAGTTACGTTAAGTATATGTGAATTTATGAAATCATTGTAGGATCTAATACGATTTAAGCATAAGTTAAGGAATATCGAGATGATATTTCAATGAATGCGAAGTTGATGAGATGTTTATGAATTGTTCTTAGGAACTACGAGGAAAGTGGGAAAGCGCATTTTTAGCACTAACCCTAAAGGGCCAAGGTGAGTAACCACGTGTTTGAAGTGGAGATTTAACTCCATGGATTTAAAAAGGTTTTAAATGCAAAGATATGAAATGTTTGAAACTTCAAATTCAGTGTTTACATGATTCAATTTTTAATTGTTCTGTTTTATAACCCCATTGTGACATGCTCAGTGATTGGTTTCTGCAACAGTTTTCCTTCAAATACTTTTCAGCATGTCTAGTTAAAAAGCAATTATCGTTAAATATTCTGAATTTGCTTATTTCAAGTATACGAATGTTTATCACGAAGTTATGAATGTTATGTTTTAAAGTACTCACAAGAAATATCTATTTGATATACTCATATGTTAAATGTATTTTTAATGCAAGATGAATGGTGCATAAGCACTTAGACAGGATTCTGAGTTTTCAGTTGCCTTGTAAAATAGGCAGGATTTTGGGTTGTACGGAACTCAATTGCCCTATAAAATGCCCGGTAGTAGGATCTAATCCCCCAAGCAAATGAGATATCTCCATTTATAAGTAAGATGGGAGTCCGGTTCGAAACGGATTCCACTAATGGAAGTGATAAGATGACAAATGGTTTGAAAATGGAAGCAGGTTTTTACTCTCATTTTCAATATGCATATGTTTGAGTTTTATATACTCTATTTGACAAAGTATGAGTTTAGCTTGAATACTTTAAATGTTTCAAAGCTATTGTTTTACGAAATGCATATGTTTTGAGTTATATACTCTATTTGACGAAGTATAAAGTATAGCTTGAATACTTTAAATGTTTCAAAGCTGTTGTTTTATGAAATGCACATGTTTTGAGTTATATACTCTATTTGACAAAGTATGAGTTTAGCTTGAATACTTTAAATGTTTCAAAGCTACATGATTTAAGGAATGCATATATTCTGTATTCAAAGTATACGAACAATTGGCGGTGATTATTTTACAAACTCTTATGTACTAAACCACTGCTAATTGAAAACCCCATGACAAATACTGGAATTGCTCACAAGCTTAGATTAGCTTACCCGGACTTTGTTCGGATCCCCCTTTCAGGTAATTAGCAGCAGTCTTGACTTGAGGACGTTGATGATGAATCTGCTGATTTTGGGAAGATATGTTTAAGTAGTTTCTCTTGAGAAACCTACGAACTCTAGTAGTATATTTTGTATTAGTAGACAATGTAAGAATATGTATTAAGCCCTCAGGGCAACTGAACATGTATTGTATTAATGTTATAAGTCTTTAAGTTTTAATTTTACTCTAAATGTGTAACCATGTATGCTATGTATGTAACGGCAGTATCGGACGGATGTGCGTAAATTTAAAAATGAGAAAAGAAAAGAAAAAAAGTTTTTCACGCTTCCGCAAAATGCATGTTGCACATCTATTCGATACCGTTGCCCATCGCGAGCCTTGTCTCGGGGCCTTCGGGTCTCGGGGCGGCGGTCGCGATCCGGTAATCCGCAGAGGGTGGGTTTCGAGTCGTGACACATATTTTTTGTGTTCAAGGTATATAAGCAATTAGGTAGTGACTGTTTTACGACTCTTACATGCTAAACCACTACTAATTGAAACCCCATGATGAATACTGGAATTACTCACAAGCTTAGATGAGCTTACCCAGATTTTTATTCGGACCCCCCTTTTAGGTGATTGACGGTAGATTGATTTTAAGGACGTTGATGATGAGTCTAGCCATTTTGAGAAGTTATGTTTAAATAATTCTTTTGTTAAACATTATGAACCTTAAGTACTAACTTTTGTATTAGTAAAGCGGTACACTATTATGTATAAGCCCCACAGGGCAAGCAAATATGTATTAGTTATAAAGTTTTTAAGTTTTTAGTTATGCTCTGAATGTATAATCATGTGTACCGCAATGTAAAGAGTGGTAGTACCAAGCGGATGTGCAAATTTTAAAATGAGAAAAGAAAAGAAAAGTTTTTCATGCTTCTACAAATGCATGGCCAGCACCGTCATTCGATACCGCTGCTTATGTTATGTGAGCCTTGCCCTAAGGCCTCCGGGTTGAAGGGTGGCGGTCGCGATACGAGATCCACGTAGGGTGGATTTTGGGTCGTGACAACAGCTATCGTGCTTCGCTTCCTAAATTTTTATTCCTCTCTCACTGATATTTTTCAAGTTCAATATATCTTCATAGATGCCATTGAATTGAACTCAATTTTTATACATCAATATTTATGTACATACGTCTACGTTGACTGGACATTAACCATTGATCCATAATTTTTTATAACAATTACGTGTGATGCTGCACTTTTTGACTCGCAATAAGTGTGGGCTCCGTGACTTGTAGAACACTCAGAAAGACGATCAGAGGTCCACCGGATTGGCTCCGGCGGTAGCCTCTCCGATGCTTAAGTAAGTAAAAGGAATTGAAAGACTGTATTGAAAGCCAAAGAATGAGCATAAAAATAAGGCGTACCTTTAGGGTTTAATTTATAGGTCGTAACCTTCCTAAGTTGATTAGGATTCGATGCCATGAATATAGGGATTTGATCATCAGAGATTGCAGTTACCTTGTGGAGCATTGAGTCGTAGATGGAGATAACCATAAATAGTAGTTTCCGTGTTGAAGACTGTTTCCTTATTCCTTGCTTGGTAGTTGTTAAGAAAGCCATAAGGTCGGAGCCATATAAAGTGTTGAATAAATATTGCCCAGAACATAAGGTCTGGAAGATATATGCATGAGAATGCCTTGGAGGCTTTGCCTGCACTGTATGACCGAGTTTATCGGCTCTGAATGATATATATATATATATATATATATATATATATATGAGAATGCCCTGAAGGCTGTGAATGCTCTGTATGACCAAGTTCGTCGGCTCTGTATGATAGATATATATGAGAATGCCCTAAAGGCTTGTCGCTGTTCTGTATGATCGAGATTATCAGCTCTATAGGATCGAGATTGTTAACTTTGTAGGCACACGTGTCTCAAGGTGATTGGTGTGTCTGTTGGTGGTATATCAGCTACTCCCCCCTGAGCCCTTGTTAAAAGCTAGGGCTTAACTAGGGTGATGGGCTTTGTGAAGAGTCATACGTTTCGTTTCTCCACTTCTTAAGACGTCGGTTTAATGAGTTATTTATGGCGCAGCCGATACTTGAGAATCCATCATTATTTTCAACCGTTGCATCGGCTCATCTTGGAAGACTCACATTTCGGATGTATATATAAAGAGAGGGAAAGGTCTTTCATACCTTTCTTCTGCATTTGCTTCTACAGTACCAGACCGCCATTTGACATATTTTTGAAGTTTGAAGGATATCCGGTGTTCATAGTCCTTTCTTGATCTCAGGTTCGACTTTTAGTCCCCTTCTACATTCCTTCTCATTTGTTTCATTTCTTTCTTTTGTTCGCCATGTCTGGCTTTGAGTCACACTCTGGTTCGGGCAGTCCTTCTGAGACCGTTCCTCAACTGCAGTTAGTGAATCTTCCTTCTATAGATATTGATGAAAATAGATTGGTAGAACCCCCCTCTAGTCTTGGGGTTAGGATTGTTGATGCATTTGATGAACCCCCAAATAGGGCTGGTGAGACTTCTGGTCGATCCGGTTACAGAGAGGAGGGCGAGAGTGTAATTACTAAAAGCATGTTGAAGGAGTTATGGGTGAAGTTCAAACTTCCCACAAATGTTACTTTCAGGGTCCCAAACTCTCAAGATCGCCCAAGTGATGTTAGAGAGGGGGAAATCTGTGCCTATCTGGCTTGGTTTGAAATGGATCTTACACTCCCCCTTCTTGATATCATAAAACAATTCTTTTGTTGGTTTGACCTTTGCCCCGCAGACCTGAACCTTAACAGTTGGAGACACCTGTTGAGCTTCATTGTGTTAGGGCATATGAATAATGTCGAGGTGTCCCTCGACTTGATCCGTAGCAATATGGATCTAAAACTTCAGAAGGTGGAAGGCCTTTATTATATTTCTTTTGATAGCGGGTTCAGACCCCTTACTTCTGTGCCCTCCTCCAACAAGACCTGGAAGAAGTGGTACTTTTTCATTAAGGGAGGATGGGAATTCAAGAACTTCGAAGGTCAACCCTCCGCATTCCCTCGAACCATTGGGCGAAAGGGTGAGGCCCAATTTTTTGTGGCTGTATTGATTTTGTTTTGTATGCCAATTGCTGAACTGATCAGCTTCTGTGTTTGTTTTGCAGTCAAGAGTGCGTGGAAGAGACCAGACTTCTCTCCTGCGATTCAGAAGCAATATAAAAAGCTCTTAAAGCCCAGCAGTCGAGTCCATTCCTCCATTGTTAACCCTGATAGATTGATGGCTACCCGGGGGAGTGTTGAGGAGGTTGCTAATAATGTGATGGCTCAGTGGGAGACCGGGCCATCTTCGTCTGTGGCGGCGGGGGAGACTTCCTCCCTAGCGGTCCCTCCCATTCAAAAAAAGCGGAGGTTAGTTTTGTCCTCTACTGAGCCTGCTGAGAGGGGAGGAAGAGGCTCCTGTCCCCCTTTCGGTGGTCCCTCCAGTCCCGTCTCGACGAGCGGGCAAGGGGGCATCGTCATCAGTGGCTCCTGATGCTGCTGATCAGGGGGCCAAGAGGATTCTGAGGGACTTCTAGGCCAAAGGCTCAGTTAAGCTCAAGCCCCAGAAGTCGGAGAAACTTCTTGCTGATCTGACCGCTCTTCAGGTCAAGGTGAGTTCATCGGGTCCTTATTTCTTTTTTTCTTTTTCTCCAATGTGCTTTGGCTGGTATTGAACTGTTTACTTTGTATTTTGCAGACTCTGCATACCCTTTCTGCTCTGGTGGAAGTTTCTCCCCCTGCGGAGGAGTTTGACCAACTCAGGGCCGAGCTGGACGATCTGGGGCTTCAGCTTGGTACTGCTCGGTCGGAGGCTCACGACTCCGCAGAGAAGCTGAAGGAGTGTCAGAACTCCTTGATTGTGATGGAGTCGGAGAGGAACCTTGCCGTTGAACGGGCAAAGAGGTTGCAGACGAAGATGAACGACATGCGGTATCAGTACCGTAAAAAGCTTGATGACGCCGTGGAGCGGGCTTTGATGGATAATGAGGAGGAAATAAAGTCGAAGCTGGAAGGAATGACCCATCGCTTGATTACGTTTGTGTTCAACAACTTCCGTTCCTAGCTCCTTGCCAAGTTTCCTGATCTTGATGTCTACTCAATTGTGCCGCCTGGATCTGAACCTTCAGAGGTTGTTATCCAGAGTGAAGTGGCTGATGTCCTCCCTGCCGATCCCACGGAAGTGGTCGTACCGACTGAGATGGTTGATGCTGCTCCTGCTGATCCTTCTCCGGTCGTTGATCCTGTCCCTGCTGATTAGGCTTAGGATGTATATTTTGTTATTTTTAACTTCCAATGTACTTGAAATATTCATTCGTTAATGGAACAATCTTTTGCTTGATGCTCGTCTCCTTAGTTATATTGCTCTGTAGTGTTTGTGCATGTCTTGAGTTATACTGCTCTATAGTGCCTTAACTTATAATTGATGGTGGTAATTGTTGCAAATAGCGCTGCTCTGGAGTTTAGTGTATACCAGACCAGATTTTCCTCTGTAGGTAGTTGTATTCCGAGCTGCTTTACTTGCCATAGGTCAGTAATTGAAGACTTCTTTTGGAAACATTTCAAAGCTGACTGTTCTGAATCCGGAGACTTGTAATAATAAGTGGATATTTTGTGATTGTAGTTCGGTTGATCAGAACTTCTGCCTCTAGATCTGTTAAGACAAGGGTCAAGGTACATCAAAGTTGATGGACCTTCGTTGTAAATGTGGCCCATCAAGCGTTAATGACCTGGAGAAACTGTCACGTCAACATATACGTGGATAAGACTGAAAAGTCTATATATCGCGTGTGTGGCTTTGCCTTTTGCTTCTCCCGAGAGGGTGGTTTAATGCCTCATTTATTGCACCACCGTCGTTTGGGATTTTGAAGCTAACTCTTCGCCTAACCGTTGCGACGGTTCATCTGGGTGGCTCTTAGGCTTCAAAGGCCTATATATAAGGAAGAGGAGCGTACGGTTGCGCCCTATCTTCTTACTTTGCTCTCGGACTGCTTCGTTGTTGGAAAGGTTTTTAGATGTTTTTCGAAAACTGCCATTTATTCGGAGATGATGGACGATCTTCAATCTGAGTTGGGAATGATTAAACTGTGGCTGAGAGTTATCCTTCTTTTTGATTTAGTCTCCAAGAAAGGATTAGAGGAGGCTAAGACCTTCTTGTCCATCTTAGCATCCGGTCGAGATTTCTCCGATGGGAGGCGGTCCCTCCTTGATTCAACCGAGGCTTGGAGCATCAATGATGAAGACGAAGGTGAGATGCTTCCTTCCCTCTGTATTCTGGCAGACACCCTTGCTCAAATCGGTCAGGGTGTGACAACTGCTTTGAGGGAGATGAATGTGGGCTGCTTCCTCCCCTTTGTGACTTGGTAGAGACCTTTGCTTCAATCGGCTGGGGCGTCATGCCGATTACAAAGGTGGAGAATGAAAAGTCTCCAGAGGCCCAGAGCCCTCATCATCCGTTGGTACTGAGATCATTGATAGCGATGATGAAATGGCCTGGGCGCTCCTTGATGCAGATTGGGGTTCAGGGTTCCTTCCTTTCAATCGGAGTCGGCGGTGGCGGTAATAGAAGGTTGGATCCTGTGCCCTTATATCATCCGAGGAAGAAAGCCATGATGCTGCAAATAGTAGTGATATAGTAGCTTTCTGTAGTAGCCTATGTAATGGTGTCTTTGTTGTAGCCTTTTGCATACTTGTTCTGTTTCCAGTCTTCTTGTACTGATGTAAATCTTCTGAATCATTAATAAAATTGAGTTCCTTCTTCTCAGATCTGGTGTTCTTTGAATTCGAATGTGCTCTTCTGTAGTTAAAACACTTTCTCGTGCACTTCTAATATATGAATGTTCTAAGAATAGATCCAAGAAACTTAGTAGAATGCTTGAATCAAAGTACTTCACTCCTGATCGGTACTGTAGTACTTGTTGCTTGTTTGACTGATAAGCCAAATAATATAAATATCAGATCTGAGGTGTTCCGATCTAGGAAACTTTAGTTTGTAGATGTTCGGAACTTCTGTCTTTGGATGGACTGGATCATAGAATCTGTGTATTAAAGATAGGCCAGGCTGAAGAGACCTGTGCATTATAAATGGACCAAGTCCTAAGACTTGTGCATTATAAATGGACCAAGTACGAAGACTTGTACATTATGGACCAGGTTCTGGAGGCCTGTGCATTATGAATGGACCAAGTACGAGACTTGTACATTATGGACCAGGCTCTAGAGGCCTGTGCATTATAGATGGACCAAGTACTAAGACTTGTACATTATGGACTAGGCTCTGGAGGCCTGTGCATTATAGATGGACCAAGTACTGAGACTTGTACATTATGGACCAGGCTCTGGAGGCCTGTGCATTATGAATGGACCAAGTACTGAGACTTGTACATTATAGACCAGGCTCTGGAGGCCTGTGCATTATAGATGGACCAAGTACTGAGACTTGTACATTATGGACCAAGCTCTGGAGGCCTGTGCATTATAGATGGACCAAGTACTGAGACTTGTACATTATGGACCAGGCTCTGGAGGCCTGTGCATTTATAGATGGACCGAGTGCAAAAACTCATACATTATGGACCAGGCTCTAGAGGCCTATGCATTTATAGATGGACTGAGTGCAAAAACTCGTACATTATGGACCAGGCTTTGGAGGCCTGTGCATTTATAGATGGACCGAGTGCCAAAACTCGTACATTATAGACCAGGCTCTGGAGGCCTGTGCATTTATAGATGAACATTCTATGGAAGTAAAAGAAACATCTCTATTGATAATACTTCCGTAAGTGTTCCACGTTCCATGGCCTAGGAACAGGCTTCCCGGTCATGTCTTCTAGCCAGTAGGTGGTAGGCCGAACAACCTTTGTTACTTTGTAGGGGCCTTCCCAGTTTGGTGACAACTTTCCCATAGTGGGATCCTTGGTGTTTTGAAAGACTCTTCTTAAGACATAGTCTCCGACTTGAAAGCTGACTGTCTTGAGTCCTACCTTGGATTTGTTGACCATTCTCTGTTGATAGGCTTCCATCCTGATGCTGGCTTGATCCCTTCTCTCTTCGAGAAAATCCAAGTTTTCCATCAGCTGCTGATCATTGGATTCTTGCTCAAAGGCTTTAGTCCTCAGGGTTGGCATACCAATCTCAACCGGAATTACTGTTTCTGTTCCATAGGCTAGTGAGAAGGGAGTTTCAGAGGTGGGAGTTCTTCTGGTTGTTCTGTAGGCCCAAAGAACTCTAGGGAGTTCCTCTGCCCACGTCCCTTTGGCCTGTTCCAACCTTTTCTTTAACCCGACAAGGATTGTTCGGTTGGTGACCTCTGCTTGCCCATTTGCCTGTGGATGGCCTGGAGAGGCAAAGTGTTGCCTAATATTGAGATTTTCACAGAATTTCTTAAAGCCTTTACCAGTGAATTGTGTCCCATTATCGGAGATAATCACACGTGGTATGCCGAACCTGCACACAATGTTCTTTCAGGTGAAGCTCTCGACTTCCTTCTCTGTGATATGTGTTAGAGGTTCGGCTTCGGCCCATTTAGAGAAGTAGTCGATGGCCACCAAGAGATATTTCCTATTTGGAGGTGCCTTTGGTAATGGACCCACGATGTCCATCCCCCACTGAGCAAAGGGCCAAGGACTAGGAATCGGGATAAGCTCATGATGAGGCTGATGTTGGTACGGGGCAAATCTCTGACATTTGTGGCACTTCCGAACATATTCCTTAGCCTGTTTCAACATGCCAGGCCAGTAATAGCCCTGCGATAGAGCTCGGTGGGCTATAGTTCTGCCCCCATTATGATTCTCACAAATTCCCTCGTGTATTTCAGCCAAGACATATTGTGACTCGTCTAGAGCTAAGCATTTTAACAGAGGTTGAGAATACGACCTTCTATAAAGCTTGTTGTTTAGGATCAGGTACCGAGCCGCTCTGATTCGGATTCTCCTGGCTTTGTTTTTGTCTTCTGGGAGGAGCCCGGATCTTAGATACTGGAGGATTGAAGTCATCCAGTTCTGGGGATGTTCATCAGTTTGAGCAATTTGGGCTTCCTCAATGCTGGATCCTGGCTGAAAGGAGATTTTAATTGTGGAGTTTGCTTCAGACTTGAGGCGTGAGGCCATGTTAGCCAGAGCATCTGCTCTGTAATTCTGGTTTCGCTCAATTTTCTGGATAGTAAATGTCTGGAAGGAATGCCTCAAGTGGTTCACCAGTTCGAAGTACCGGAGCATCCTATCATCTTTAATGGCGAATTATCCCAAGACTTGGCTCACCACCAGTTGGGAGTTAGAGAAGACATCGAGGTTCTGAGCCTCGCATTCTAATGCAAGCTTCATGCCTAAAATTAGGGCTTTATATTCTGCTTCATTGTTAGAAGCTTTGAATCCTAGGCTGACTGCTTTTTCTGACGTGAGCCCATCAAGGGACTGTAGTACCAGGCCTACTCTTGAACCTTGATCGGTTGACGATCCATCAATGTACAGCAACTAGGTTCCCAAGGTTTCGGTGAGTTGTGCCTTGTTTTGAAGTGCCGGGGTGAACTCGGCAACAAAATCAGCTAAGGCCTGCCCTTTGATGGAGTTTCGGGGTACATATGATATGTCGAATTCCCCTAGCTCCACAGACCACTTCACCAATCTTCCCGATACCTTAGGTTTCCTTAGTATTGACTTTAAAGGATAAGCAGTTGGGATCTCGATTGGATGGGCTTGAAAATAAGGTCGAAGCTTTCGAGCTGATATGACCAGGGCATAGACCAGTTTTTCTACTTCTAGATATCTCTTCTCTGTGTCAAGTAGTGCCCTACTGACGTAGAATATAGGCCTCTGCACTCCCCTGTCCTGTCTGATTAATGCGGAGCTGACCGCGTTTTCAGAAACTGCAAGGTACAAGAATAACTTTTCTCCTTGTACTGGTTTTGACAGGAGCTCTGGAGAGGCTAGATACTCCTTTAGTTCTTGAAATGATTTCTCGCATTCTTCCGTCCACTACAAAGCTTTGCTGCCCTTCAGAGCTTTGAAGAAAGGTAGGCAACGATCAGTGGATTTGGATATAAATCTGCTCAGTGCCGCAATTCTGCCATTCAATGCCTGAATTTCCTTTCTGGTTCTTGGTGACTTTAGTCCAATCAGAGCTTGGATTTGAGTGGGGTCTACTTTGATAACCCTTTGAGAGACAATGTATCCCAAGAATTTTCCCTTCGTAACTCCGAAGGTACATTTCGAAGGGTTGAGCTTCATCTTGTGCTGTCTGAGGATATCGAAGGTCTGGGCTAAGTGTTGGAGGTGACTGCCTTTCTGTAGACTCTTTACCAGTATGTCGTCGATGTATACCTCTATGGTGCTATCGAGCAGTGGACTGAACATCTTGTTCACCAACCGCTGATAAGTGGCTCCAGCGTTCTTCAAACCGAAAGGCATTACTCTATAGCAGTAGAGCCCTCGTTCGGTTATGAAGGCTGTCTTCTCTTGGTCTGGAGGGTACATTTGGATCTGGTTGTACCCAGAGTAGGCATCCGTGAAGCTCATAAGCTCATGCCCCGCAGTGGCGTCAACCAGTTGGTCTATTCTTGGCAGTGGAAAGCTGTCCTTGGGGCACGCCTTGTTGAGGTCTATATAATCAACGCATACTCTCCACTTGCCGTTTTTCTTCTTGACAAGCACAGTGTTGGCTAGCCACTCAGGATAGAACACTTCTCGTATCATCCTAGCTTCCAGCAGCCTTTGGACTTCGTCATTTATAATCCGATGCCGTTCAGGAGCAATCGGCCTTCTCTTCTGTCTGACTGACGGGTGATCCGGATCCACCATTAACTTGTGAGTTATGAGATTGGGATCTATTCCCTCCATGTCTTTGGTCTCCCAAGTAAAGATAGAGAGGCTATCTTTCAAGAACCTGACTATCCTTTCCTGCTCGGTGTGTGTTAGGTCTGGGCCGATGTATAAATAACGCCCTTCTGATTCTGAACTAACCGACACTTTGATGGGCTCGCCAATGGGTTTGGCTCGACTGTCTCGTTCCCTTAGGCTCAAGGGTTCTTCAATGCTGGATGGGCAATCCTCTACCTCAGGAGAGTGAGTGAGAACCGGATCTGCATAGTCCCGAGTGTATTGTAATTGCTATTTAGGAGCCTTCTCCTTGAGAGCAATAGCGTGGCACTCCCGGGAGGTTGGCTAACACCCTCTGACAGAGTGAACATTCTGGTTGTGGACGTACTTCAGACACTGATGGAGGGTCGAAGTGACTGCCCCTATCTGGTGCAACCAGGGTCTTCCGATTATGACGTTGTAGGGAGATCTCATGTTTAACACCATGTACTCCGAGATGGTGGTCTTCTGCCCTTCACCCTCTCCTACAGTGGTAGGAAGGTCGACTCTCCCCAACGGGGTGCTGAGGTTGCCATCAAAAGCTGCCATCACGGCAGTAGTGGGCTTGACATTGTCATGGTCCATCCCCATCTGTTTGAGTGGCTCATAGAACAGTATGTTGACGGAGCTGCCAGTATCGACCAGGACTCTCCTGATCTCGCAGTTGGCGATTTTGAGTGTGATGACAAGGGCATCACTGTGAGGGCAGTGTACCCCTACTAGATCTTGCTCAGTGAATTGGATCTCCGGTGCTGGCTTGAACCTCTTTTCTACGTTAGAGATCTGTAATACATTCGGGGCAGCTCTGGCTTCCCGAGTATATCTCTTTCTTGCCCTGTTGGACATTCCTATGATAGGGGAGTCAGCGTGGAGGACGTAGATGACGTGGTTGTTGTCACGACCCGAAACCCACCCTAAGCGGATCACCGGATCGCGATCGCCGCCCCGAGACCCGAGGGCCCCGAGACAAGGCTCGCATATGCAGCGGTATCGAATAGATGTGCAACATACGTTTTGCGGAAGCGTGAAAACTTTTTCTTTTCTTTTCTCATTTTTAAATTATGCACATCCGTTCGGTACTGCCGCTCCATACATAGCATACATGGTTACACATTCAGAGTATAACTAAAACTTAAAAACTTATAACATTAATACAATACATGTTCAATTGCCCTGAGGGCTTAATACATATTCTTACATTATCTACTAATACAAATGTACTAATAGAGTTCATAGGTTCCTCAAGAGAAACTACTTAAACATATCTTCCCAAAATCAGCAGATTCATCATCAACGTCCTCAAGTCAAGACTGCTGCTAATTACCTGAAAGGGGGGGTCCGAACAAAGTCCGGGTAAGCTAATCTAAGCTTGTGAGCAATTCCAGTATTCGTCATGGTGTTTTTCAATTGGCAGTGGTTTGGTACATAAGAGTTCGTAAAATAGTCACCGCCAATTGTTCATATACTTTGAATACAGAATATATGTATTCCTTAAATCATGTAGCTTTGAAACATTAAAAGTATTCAAGCTAAACTCATACTTTGTCAATAGAGTATATAACTCAAAACATATTGCATTTCGTAAAACAATAGCTTTGAAACATTTAAAGTATTCAAGCTATACTTATACTTCGTCAAATAGAGTATATAACTCAAAACATTTTGCATTTCGTAAGACAATAGCTTTGAAACATTTGAAGTATTCAAGCTACACTTATACTTCGTCAAATAGAGTATATAACTCAAAACATTTTGCATTTCGTAAGACAATAGCTTTGAAACATTTGAAGTATTCAAGCTACACTTATACTTCGTCAAATAGAGTATGTAACTCAAAACATTTTGCATTTCGTAAGACAATAGCTTTGAAACATTTGAAGTATTCAAGCTATACTTATACATGTGAACTTTTAAAACATATTTCATATCATGTATTTCTTAAATAGAGTATATAAAACTCAACATATGCATATTGGAAATGAGAGTAAAAACTTGCTTCCATTTTCAAACCATTTGTCATCTTATCACTTCCATTAGTGGAAATCCGTTTCGAACCGGAGTCCCATATTACTTATCAATGGAGATATCTCATGCCTGGGGGATTAGATTCTGCTACCTGGCATTTTACAGGGCAATTGGGTTCCGTACAACCCAAAATCCTGCCTATTTTACAGGGCAACTGAAAACTCAGAATCCTGTCTATGTGCTTATGCACCATTAATCTTGCATTAAAAATATATTTAGCATGTGAGTACATCAAAATAGATAACTCTCGTGAGTACTTAAAAACATAACATTTATAACTTCGTGATAAACATTCGTATACTTGAATAAGCAAATTCAGAATATTTAATAATAATTGCATTTTAACTAGACATGCTGAAAAGTATTTGAAGGAAAAACTGTTGCAGAAACCAATCACTAAGCATGTCACAATGAATTTCTAAAACAGAACAATTAAAAACTGAATAATGTAAATACTGAATTTGAAACTTCAAATACTTCATATCTTATACTTTAAACTCTTTTTAAATCATGGAGTTAAATCTCCAATTCAAACACAGGGTTACTCACCTTGATTCTTTAGGGTTAGTGCTAAAAATGCGCTTTCCCACTTTCCTGGTAGTTCCTAAGAACAATTCATAAACATCTCATCAACTTCACATTCATTGTAATATCATCATGATATTCCTTAACTTATGCTTAAATCGTATTAGATCCTAAAACGATTTCGTAATTTCGTATGTACTTAATGTAACTCGTATTCTTAACCTATGACACAATTTAATGTGTTAGAAATTGAATCTACTTCAATTTATACTCTTCTGGGAGTTCCATTAACTTTAATTTAAAGTTATTTTTTTGACGTGTTTACGTGTCGTGTCTTTTCGTATTTCGTTTCTCGTACTTGCCTCAGTTTAGTTCTTTGGCAATACTTCAGTTCATAGTCATCTAACAGATGCTATTCATCAAATTTTATGTCTTTTTATTTTAGACATTTCTTTAGGTCGAATAGATTCTACCATTGAGTCCAGAGTGTCGAAGAAAGTCGGTTTAGGCTTTCGTAACATTTAATTCGGACTGTTATATGAAAAAGGACAAAATGGTCATTTTATCGTTTTACGTGTCATATCTTTCCGTACTTCGTTTCGTAATTTGGACTCCATTTTTGAGTCCGGGATGTCAAAGAAAGTCAATTTAGACCTTCTCTGATTTCATTTTAGCTTTAGGGGTACCAGGGGTATTTTGGTCATTTTACCCCTTTACGTATCTTTATTTTTCGGGACCCCGTCTCGTGTCGTGGACCTCACCATTGGACTCAGAAGGTCCGAGATAGTAAGAGTACACTAATAACTTGTAAAGTTTGGGTCAGGGGTATTTTGGTCATTTACCCCTTACGTGTATTTATTTTTTAGGCTCCGTCTCGTAAAACGGACCCTACCATTGATCTCAGAATGTCCAAAATAGTAAAAATACACTATTCATATGCTTAATTTGGACTTCGTTTACTCTATTTATGACCCAAGGGCAAAATAGTCATTTTACTTTATTTATTAAATAATTAAATTAATTATTTAATTATTTAATTATTTTTCCAGGGGTCTAAATGCATAAAACTTCCATAAATTGGGCAACAGTAGGATTGTCCAGAAGTTCTGGGGTCAATCCGCAATTATAGAAAGTATTGGTTTTATTTTATTTTATATAACTTGAAAACCAAAGGGTTCGGTCTCAAACCAAGTGAACCAGTCCGGTCCAGTCATAAACCAACCGGTTATCTGGTTTATTTACATGTGGCTGACGTCATGATGACGTCAGCCCTAAATCTCTTTTAAATTTAACCGACATTACAAAACGGTGGCGTTTCAATAAATCGGTGGCAAGCCCAGAGGCTGCCACCTGTCCGAGTCAACTCAGCCCCATTTTAAAAACGAGTTGACTCGTCTTCATCTTCCCCACTCCACCGACTGAGAAACCCTAGTTTCAGTCTCCCTTTTTCTTCTATTTCGTGCATTTATACACAGCCATTCAATACTGTTTTGGTCCCAATTTAATCCCTAGACACAAACGAGTATATTGGCATTCATTTTGAGCTTAAAACTAATTTGTATGTTCGGTTTAAAGGCTTGATAATCCGAACCTGTAAGCTGCTCGTAAATGCTCATTTCTGAGCTAAAACCCTTGGGGTTTGATTCTTTGTGTTCCTTTTCTCATGGAGTTTCATTTCCCATTTAGAAAAATGGGTTTAAACGTCAGTTTGAGAGGTTGGGACTTTGGACCCGCAGCTGCAACTCCATTTTTGGAAGGCTCTTGTTGGGATTTTTGATCGCGGCTAGGGTTTTTCATGACCCTCATGACTTCATCTTGAAGCCTTAACATATCATTTCGGGTTTAATTGCCATGGGTTCAGACCTGCTTCAAGCAAGGTCCTCCCATGGCGGTTCTTCATGGGTTTCATGCTTTGAGTCATTTTAAAGCTTATATTTCATGCTTAACACACTTATAAATATATATCTAGCATTATATGATCATAATTAACTTAAAAACAATTCATAATCATGCTTAGTTCTAGAGAGAGAATTTGATAGTTTTTCAAAACTCTCACCTTTGTTGCTGTTATTTCTCCTTCCTTACTTCTGATTCTTCCTCCTTTCTCTTCCTCTGCTTCCTTGAGGGTTCAAGCATGCAAGACATGCATTGGTTTTCTTTTAAAGAGAAGAAACCGACCCTTCTCTCTCTTCACTTCCTCTCTCTCTCTCTACACGTTTGCAGCCCTCATTCTTAACCTTATCATCCCATCTTACACTCCATAATTTCTACTTTTTCATCTTTGGCAATTTACATTAAATGGCCCTTGATATTTTGGGTGTTATATGTATATTATATATACACACACAAACTTATCTACACACACTCACACACACAGCCGACACACACACACCTCTTCACACTAAATTTTAGATATTTTCACTTATATATATTTAATTTAATCATATACATACATGCATACTTACATGAAATCATATACATACATGCATACATACTTATATATATATAATAGTTTGTTATATTTTATACTTTATACTTTATACATGTATCTAGGTATATATATACATAATATATATATATACCCACTTGTCCACTTATACATGCCTATATATACTTGATAGCATACACACATAATACACATAATGTGTGTATATGTGTGTTCATGTAAAATCAATTTTAATAATAATTTTATACACATATAATAAATTAATTAATTATTTAATTAATTAATCATTTTTAATGCAAAATTTCTACATAATTTTTGTTGCTTCGTAAGGCGTGCCATATGACCCGGTATCCCGGGTCGGGATATTACAGTTGTTCTGCCTCTGAGGCTCGTTTCGTCCCTTCCTCTGCTCCTGCCTCTGCTCGGGCCTCTGATCTGGCCGTTTTTGAGGCTTATCTTCTTGGGGGTTTTGTCTTCCGTCCTACTTGACGAACTCCCGAAGACGCCCCTTCTTTATGAGCTGCTCTATCTCATATCGAAGGGTCCTGCATGTGTTAGTTGTATGTCCATGATCTTTATGGAAATTACAATACTTACTTTGGTCCCGAAGACTGGGATCTCCTTTGATTGGTTCCGGCCACCAAAGGTTCTCCCGATCTCGGTTCTACCGGAGTACCTGGTTCGGTGTGGTGTTTAAAGAAGTGAAGTAGGTGAACTCCCTTGGTCCGGAGTTGTACACAGCTCTGGGTGCTGTTCTCTTCTCTGGGCTCCTGGCCCTCTTTTTGTTGGAGTCTCTTCTGTGATCCTCCTTCTTGTGGTCCTCCCTCTTCGGATTGTCCCTCTAGGTCTGATCTTTGCCCTTCTGGGATGTGCGGTTGGCTTCTTCCAGGTTGATGTACTTTTCGGCCCGATCCATTAATGCCGCCATATCGGCTGGAGGGCTCTTTGTTAAGGAGTCTCTGAAACCACCTTGGGCAAGCCCAGCAGTTAGGGCTGCTACAAGGAATTTTGGGCTGCAGTTAGTGATCTCCGTGAGTTCGGTATTGAAGCGTGCGATGTAGGCTCTGAGGGATTCCTCCCTAGTCTGCTTGACATTTAACAGGAATTCTGGGCCCCTTCTGAGCCTCCTACTGGTCATAAACCTGTCCAAGAACTGTCTACCGAGCTCATAAAAGCTGGTAATTGAGTTCGGAGGGAGATTGTGGAACCACTTCAGAGCAATTCCCTTCAAGCTGGTGATGAAAGTTCGGCACATGAAAGCATCAGAGGCTCCGTGAAGGGCCATCGTATGCTGGTAGTGTGAGAGATGATCTCTTGGATCTCCAGATCCATCATACAGGGTGAACTTGGGCACCATGAACTTTCTGGGCCTCTCTTCTGACATGATGGCGTGAGTGAACAGGGTGGCTAGTCTTCCGAGCAGCCGGGCCAACTCGTCTTGCTCTGGAGGGTTCTGAGGTCCTCTCAAGGCGATTGTTCGGTCCATAGACTCGGCAATTTCCTCTACCCTCTGCGGGTCTCTGAGTCTGACATCTTGCGAACCCTGCTTGACAGCCTCGGCTTAAGGGTAGTAGGGTTGAGTACGCCCTTCGGACGGAGGAGGATTCCGAACCGGAGGGATTGGTGCTGCATGATAAGGCTCCTGCGGTGCCGGATGTGCTCCCGAGGCCCTTGGAGTTGGGGCTCGAGTAGTGCTCCGGTAATGGACATCAGGAACGAAGGCTGATGTTCCCTAGCCTGGAGCTGCTGACGGTTGTGGATCTCTGCCAACGCGGGCAACGCCCGGGGGGTGCCCAGGCTGGTTGGTTGGAACCTGCTCATGGAGTTCTTCATTCTCCGTGGCAATAAAAGGTTGTGTTCCTGCGGCGAAGTTGACTGGCGGGTTAGGAGAACCCGCTGCTTGGTTTTGCGTGAGTGTTGCCAGCGTTCTAGTGATGGCAAGCAACTGTTCTTGCACCAGTTCATTGTGTCGTTTGATCGATTCGATCTCTTGTCGCATGGGGTTAATCGCTGGTCCCTTTGTACGAGGAGCAGGCGGCTGACGTTGAGAGTTTTGCGAATTCTGAGTATCTGTCGTGGTCGGAGATTTGGTGCCATGATTTTCCGGTGAGGAAAAAGATGAGTTTATGAATAGAGCACTTGGAGATTAGTCTTTCCCACAGACGGCGCCAAACTGATGCTGCACTTTTTGACTCGCAATAAGTGTGGGCTCCGTGACCTGTAGAACACTCAGAAAGACGATCAGAGGTCCACCGGATTGGCTCCGGCGGTAGCCTCTCCGATGCTTAAGTAAGTAAAAGGAATTGAAAGACTATATTGAAAGCCAAAGAATGAGCATAAAAATAAAGCGTACCTTTAGGGTTTAATTTATAGATCGTGGCCTTCCTAAGTTGATTAGGATTCGATGCCATGAATATAGGGATTTGATCATCGTAGATTGCAGTTACCTTGTGGAGCATTGAGTCGTAGATGGAGATTGCAGTTACCTTATGGAGCATTGTTCAGCTGGCCCTAGCCCTAAGCGCTTCGAGCTCGGACTCGAGTAGGGATTCAAAAAAAAAAAAAAAATCAAATCCACGCTGCAACGTTGATGAGCTTGGAGCGTCATCGGAGCGATCCCATTCATGACAGGGACGACTTCACAGACTAACTTATCAAGGCAATACTGGAGTTCTGCACCTGAATCGAGATGAAACTTTCTCTTTCTCTCTCTCTCTCTCTCTCTCTCTCTCTCGCCCCCCACTGATTATATTTATCTCTTGGTCTCTGTTGTGTTTACGATCTCGGTTGAGCAAACCACAAAGAACGGACTCTTTGATTTCTGTCTTCTGAGGTTGAAGCTCCTGAAACCTTTAGATCTGCTTCATTCGCGTTCAGATCTCTGTTTCCAGCCATTGTGTGCCGTACAGATGGAAACATGCTGTGGTTTAGTTAATTCCACCACACTGAACTATAGTATGTTAACGTGTGCCTTTGGAACTATGGTCGCCACGTTTATAACTGCTCTAGTTAAAACTCAAATTTTAGCCCAAAGTCAGGAATTTTTCTCTCATCTCTGCCAATTCGTTGACTGAATCTGATTTCTCCTAAATGCTATGGGTAGATTTAAGGAAACGGAAAAGTAGTATTACACCCTGTTAATGACCCAAGTACAGAGGTTTCAAATGGTGCAGCTAGTCATTACCTTCTTGGGCCAATATACAAGTGCACAAATAAAAGGAAAAATGTCATTCATCACTTTAAGGAGGCCTTGAAAATAGGTCTATTACTATGGGTTGAACATGAAGAGTTATGTAAATTAGGTGCTGCCGAAGAAGCAACTTTAGCTCTTGATGAATCAGATTTTACAGGATCTAAACAATAATATGAAGTCGTGGCTTGGGACTCCACTAGAAAAGTCTGATGATGATACTATATGTGGAAACCCTGATACTTTGGGTGGGGGACAAATTGATTCTTGGGAATTATGGAATTCCTTCCGTCTTCTTTGCGAACAGCACAGTCAATTATCAATCGCTCTTGATGTTTTATCTCCGCTTCCTTCAGCAAACTCACTCGGACTTTGGTTTGGAGAGTTTGTTAAAACGGCCATAATTCATACTAGTGCTTTTCTAACAAATGCACGGGGATACCTATGGCTATCAAAATGCCACCAAAAGCTAATGACTGGCTTTTTAGCCATTTAATACAGATAGTTGTTTCTGGGAAGGCAGTTCATAATCTTCTTGTCGAAAGTTTAGAGTTAGCTGATAATCATACAAATAATCATGACGATGGTCTTCTGAGACATCAATTAAGGTTATATTTGGATAATGTTGGTGATCTATATCAAAGGCTAGGACCCCTTCTCGGGTGAAAATGTTTTAAATTTGGTTATAGGGATTTCCTGCAGTCCCCTTTGTGACCTCTCAATGGATTCCAAAATTTTTTTAGGTTTGTCACAAAACCTCAACGGGTCGAGCCTCTAGACCCGGACCACTTATCGCTTCCCGAACCATGGTACGTTCCAAAGATTAGCTCTGCTTTGGTATCAAGGGTTGGTCCTATTTTTCTATAGGCGCGATCCCGCTTCGTGAGGATCTGATTATAGGGACGCAAATTCAATATTTGTGACTTGAAACCTGCTGTGGTTTATGGCCATGGCTGCATTCTTCGCATGGAAGTTCAATCAATACAAGCAAAAGGCGACATTTCAACTAATGGGTTATTGCTTGACAACGGCTAAAGGAGCAGTAGAGACTCTCAAGCTTAACATAGCCCTCATACTTTTACCGGTTTGTCATAATATGCTGACTTGAGCCAGGTTATCCATCCCTTTCAACGATAACATTAACTTTCACAAGATAATTGCATGTGCTATAGCAATTGAGATCTTCCTCTATACGGGGAACCATTTGATTTGTGGTTTTCCTATTCTTATTAACTTGTCACCTGAGGGATTCACATCCATAGCATCTGATTTTAATCACAAAAAGCCCACATACGAAGGCCTTTTACGCGGTATTGAAGGAGTGACTGGGATTTCAATGGTGATTCTAATGACCATTGCATTCAAACTAGCAACAGGATGCTTCTGGAGAAATTTGGTGAAGCTGCCAACACCTTTCAACTATTTGACATGTTTTAACGCATCCTGGTACTCTCATCAACTTCTCCATCTGGCCTTCATATTGCTACTAATCCATGGAACTTTCTTATTTTTGGTTCACAAATGGTATCAGAAAATGGCATGGATATACATCTATGTTCCCCTTTTCCTCTTCATTGTAGAGCAGAACCTAAGAACATGTCGATCAAAATATGATTCCATTAAAATACTAAAGGTTTCAGTACTACCAGGAGATGAATTTAGCTTGGTCATGTCCAAGCCCAGTGAGTTTAAATACAAAAGTAGGCAATAGATATTTCTACAATGCCCATCAATCTCCTCATTTGAATGGCATCCATTTTCAACAACTTCAGAGACCCTGGACCTGAGTGATAACAAAATGTCTGGCACGCTGCCTAAACCCTCTCTAACTTAAGAACTTCAAAGAACTTGTGCTAAATGGCATTACCTTTTCTACCAATTTACTAGAAGCAATTGGCAATCTGACAGACCTACAGATTCTTGATCTCCAGAGCTGCACATTCATAGGGAACATGCCTAAAGAAATCTCTAAGCCAACTAGCCTGGCATATTTGAATATAGCACACAAAGATTTCGAGGGAGAACTGCTTTCAAGCTTTGACAAGTTGACAAATCTAGCTTACCTTCTAGCTGCCAATGCAAGACCGAATGGAACCCTTTCGAGGCAGCTAGGAAACTGAAAAAAGCTTAAGATTCTAACTCTCTCCTTCAGTTTATTATATGGTTCGTTACCTGATGGTCTTTCAGGGCTGGAATCAATGGACTCAGTTATCCTTGATTCAAACTGCTTATCAGGTCAGGTGCCTGACTGGATTTCCATCTGGAAATGGGTGCAGTCTATAATGTTAGCAAAGAACCGCTTTAGTGGGTCCCTACCGCCACTCAATATCCCATCTCTGCACTGCCAGAAAAATTGACAAAGGCGAGGCCTTGCCAGCCAAACCAACCCATTTTTCCTTCCACAAGGGGCTACCCACCTGCACTGGTTTTAAACTGCGCTTTTGTTTGGGGGGAAAGGGTAAGCTTATGAAAGCAATTGAACCATAGTCAAGTGATGAGCTTTTGGGTAAGAAGTCTAAGGAGCCACTAAGCATTAATATTGCAACTTTTGAGAACTCTCTACTACAACTAAACCTTTTAGATATTGTATCAGCAGCTGAGAATTTTAGCAAGGCCTACATTATTGGTAATGGTGGATCTGTTTCAACCTTAAATGATGGCTTCCTTATGCAGAATGCATTAAATAAAAGTTCAAGGCCACCTACATCCCTTACTAACATTACTGCCCAGTATCTGCAACCAATCCAACCAAGTACTTCAAAGTGGCTAGTAGAACAACAAGCTTCTGTTACGAATGAATTGACCAATTTGAGCCTATTGGACAATGGGCTTCCTATGAAACCAATGTTGCAAGATCATATAGGAGTTTTGTAGCCTACTACTCTTTCAGTTCCCTTCCCTTAGTCCGTCAAGCTCGGTGCTGGTAGTAAATATCCTGTTCAGGTCCCAAAAACTATAAAACCATCTAAGTTTGGTTTGATTATGTCCTCAGGAGTTGGTGTTGATAGCCTGTTTATGAAGACATCATCAGTCATGCCAGCAAGTGTAAGAAAGAATCCAGTAAAGCGTGCTGTTGGGCACTTTGGTCCTCCACCTGGATTCAGCTCTGTTCCTTCCGAACTTGTGGATGAGTCTTTGTTTGGTATAAAACTTGAAGAATGACAATCTGCCAATAAATAATTATAGTTGGCTGGATGGGTATTAGTTGCCATCATCAACGCTTGGCTTTGGGTTCAATGATTCCATTAAACACTCAGCACAGACTTATCATTCTCTTATCAACAGCAATAGCTCCATGGGGAGGGTAAACTTTCCTTTTCCTAGGAAACAAGTCTCAACGTTGCAAGTCCAAGAATCAGAAAGGTTACTCAGACTATCAGTTGCCTGAACATTTGAAACTTTACCAAGAGCAATAACAGAAAATTACAAATGGAAATTAACAGTCTGTTGCTCTACCAGAGCAGTATCAACAACAGTCTCTCTGGGACAGTCATTTCTTTATAAGATGGTTATGGGAGCATATAAGGTTGAACAATCTACTGTGACAAACGGCCAGTGCCTTGGTGCTACTAGTTCAACCATCATTGTGGCCAATGTTATTATATTTCCATTGGAGCATGAATGGTCTTGGAGTGTTGTAGGCACCTGCTGTTGAGTAGCGAGTGATGAAAACAAGTAAGTGACAGAATAGAGGGATTTAAAGCTAGTGAAAAGCACTCTGATGTACCAGATTTCATCGGCTTTTCTCTTTTTGTTACTGGTTTTGGTTATCCCTGGCCAAAGTCTGTTTATGGCTCTTCAGCCTAAGATGATTACATATGGGAACTCAGTCGCCGCATTCACTATGGCTGTAAGGTTCCTTACTAGCCCAGCAGTCATGGCCACATCTTTCATTGCTATTGGCCTACACGTGGCCTCCGTCGTGTTGTTATTGTATAGTGGACAACTCAAAGAGCACGCTTGTACGCAGCTTACAGTGTGTCAAGAGGAACTCTTTTCCTTTTGACTTTCTCCATTATTAATAAGATCAGTATTTTACGAAGATGTAGCTCTCTCTTCAACGATGCCAACATAAACATGGCGTATCTCGCTCTCACCTCATCAGAATATTTGATTATAAAGACTATTGTATGTAAGCTGAGTATGTAATGGCCAGCACAGCTTTCACTGGTTATGTAAAAATCACAGGATTTATACTACAGGGAACCTCTCGAGCCAATTGACAAGAAAGATATAGGCATCATTGGCAATACTCTTATCAATTTATATATCAATGCACAAACCCCTAGGTCTGGTCCATCTTAATGCACAGACCCTTAGGTCTAGTCCATCTTAATGTACAGACCCCTAGGTCTGGTCCATTTTAATGCACAGACCCCCAGGTCTGGTCCATCTTAATGTACAGACCTTCAGGTCTGGTCCATCTTAATCCAAAGACCCCTAGGTTTGGTCCATCTTAATGCGTAGACCTTCAGGTCTGGTCCATCTTAATGTACAGACCTTCAGGCCTGGTCCATCTTAATGTATAGACCCTCAGGTCTGGTCCATCTTAATGCACAAACCCTCAGGTTTGGTCCATCTTATTGACCCATAAAAGCCTTGTACCCAATACAAGTCCTTTAGGTCTGGTCCATTTTTCTAACCCTACTGACCTTTATAAAAACATTGTTTTATTTCCAAGTGTTGCAGGATAGTATATTATGAATCATCAAGTGTGCGTAACTCTTCAGAAATCCTAACCTCAGCTCTGCATGGATCTCACAGAACTGAGGCTCGGGGGGGAGGGGGGAGAGTTATTGATGGGCTATAAAATAACAGACCAATTCGGGTATGACACGTGTACAGTGCACTTGCGTATACAGACCAAGAAAGGTTTTCCAATCTAGAACAGAGGGGGTACCGAATAGTGCACTACCTCCAGTACTGCCTCCAGAGTAGTGGGGTACCGACCATTGTACTACAGACCTGGTGGTGAGGAAAATAATATATCTGCAAGAAGGGCTCTGAACTGGTCACCATCTTCCATAGACTTCCGACCTCAAAACAAAGAATATATCTTGGAGCACAAGTCTTTTAGATAGGAAAGAAATCCTATCTCAATTAGGAAGATTATCACATATTCCTTAAACTTGTCAAGCAAGAAAGGAATTCTATTCAATGTAGGAAACTGCTAAAATCTATGACTCTCAACCCTATAAATAAAGGGACCAAGTATGCTCAAAGATTCATTCAATCACTTATACACATGCTATTTTTATTTTCTCCTTACTGACTTGATCGTTGGAGGGTCCTCCTTTTCTTTTTTGCAGGTCTTTCTCGCTGAATCACGACCGATGTTATTTTTTGCAGCATCAATTTGGCGTCGTCTGTGGGAACGACAGCTAATGTGCTTCGTGACATAGAATAAATGAATGATGTTTAAAGCATGTGATTACCCAGCGTAACGTTGTAACAACTCGACCCAGATTATGACACGTAAGCTGAGGTAGACTGGGTCGAGTAGTGTAATACTAGTTGTAACTGAACATGAGTTCCGAATGAAACAGAATAATTCTAATTATGTCTAAAGAGTCAAATAATAATACTGTGATTGACCAAGCCAACGAGCATGTACCAAACATAAATCGAGACCGACTCAGACAGAGAATAGTATACCCTAAATATATCACGATGAGTAGTATACAGTAAATGGGTGCGAATACCGAGGTAAATAGTAGAAGCTATAATCTTAGAGAATTATAAGATTAGGATAGGCCAAGTACGAACAGACTGACCCAATGAATGTAATACCAAACTAGACCCGAATTATTGTAGAAAGTTATGTACGGTAATAGGCACGTAGTTCTATAAAAATAGTGAAACTCACAAATTTAGTGATATATAATTTTCAAATGTACGATAAGTGAATCACAAGCAACCCGAGTGCCCAGGAATACTATACAAGAAACCCGGATGGTACGAAAAATCATGCTTATAGGCCAGTATATGCCTCAATATACGTGCACAGTATATTTTCAATAAATACAAGAATATATATATATGAGGTAATATATATATATATGTGTGTGTGTGTGTGTATAGATATAAGTGTAATAATATATATATAAGGTATAAGTATTAGTAAATACATGTATAAATGTACACATATTGTAAGATATATATATATATATATATAAAAGTACAATTGTATATATAAACTAATATTACATATATACTTAATGCATGCAAGTGGTAGGAAGGCCAAGAGTGTCGGCAAGTGTGTGTGTGTGTGTGTGAGAGAGAGAATGTGTGTTAGTGTGTGTGTGATATTATATACATATACTATATAAAATATCCTAAGCTAATGAAAGCAAAGAAACAAGGAAATAGCAGCCAAAAAGGAGAGGAAAAAGGGTCAAAGAAGGTTGTAGAAAAGGAGGAAGAAAGAGAGAGGGAAAAAGAGAAAGGGGACAGTGGAAAGCTGTTTTTATATATATATATATATATATATATATATATAGTGCATGAGTTTGTTTGAGAGAAAATCAAGAGAAGCAAGAAGAAGAGATAAGAACTAAGATCACCTTGAAAAGATCCAGAGGCTTAGAAATGGAACTCTGAAGTGAGAAGGGGAGATACTGCAACAGGAAAATTTAGAAAAAAGGTAAGCAAACTAAAATTTGGATTTTTCAATTTAATGCATGGAAGCTTGTGTAAGTTTGATGGACTTAAAGAGAATGGAATGAGGAACAAATTGCAAAAAGAATTACCTTAAATAGTGCAAAAATGAGAGAGAAATAGGCAATTACAGGTTTGCATGATAATTCAGTTTCTAAGGTTTTTATGCTTAAAGCTTAGTTTTTATGATGAGGAATTAATCCTCTTAAATGCATAAATTCATTAGAAGAGAAAAGAAGGGAGAACAGTAGGAAAAAAGGGGCTTGAAATATGAGAAGTTCAGTTGGCCGGAGTGTCACCGGAGCCACTGATTTCTCCATATCCATAGAGCTAGAAACAGTTTTGTGGAAAACCAATTATAGGGTTACGATCTTGAAGAGGAAAGGAAGAGGATGGCATCAGAATTAGGTTAGAAAACTAATCGGAACAGTTGGCCGTCGCTGGAGAAGACCACTAGCGTATCGCCGGAGTAGACAACACAGTTGTCTTCGGGTCGGGTGGGCCACAAGGTCGGGTTCGGGTCAGACCCGCCCAACCACAAATAAAACTTAAGTGAAATGGCACAGTTTTGATAAGTTTAAAAGGTTTTAAAATTGAATTAGGAGTGTTTGGTAACAAGAGTAATAAATTGAAAATTTGGGAAAAAATGAGGATAGGGATATCTTATCCCTATTCTGTGCTTGTTCGCTGTTTGTTTATCCTTAGTTGGAATAGGGTTTTTTGAAATTATAAATAAACTCAGAAGTTATGGAAATTGTACTTAGACCCTGATCTTTTAATTATTATGAATGTACCCACATAATAAAATATTAATAAAATATTAATTTAATAAATTAAATAAAAATTATGAAAATGCCCCTAAGTCAAAATATAGTCAAACAAACTCCGGTTAAAGTAAAAGAATAGTGAAATTTTATTATTGCAAGCATTTCAGACTCAACGGTGGAGTCCAATTTGTGAAAAGATGCCTCAAGAAGTAAGAACCCGTAAAAGTGCAAAATGATCGTTTTGCCCTTTTTACTATAGAAGTCCTAATTGAATTCCACGAAAACCTAAATTGACTTTGTTCGACGTTCCGAATTCAATGGTAGAGTCTATTCTAGTCAAAGAGATACCAATATTAAAGAGACATAAAATTTGATGAATAACATAGTTCATATAATTATAGACTGAGATACGTTTTATGAATCATAAGAATGCCAAGAGAAAAGGAGAAGACGGTTTGACTTTCTAGACAGATACAGAAAGATGAGAGTAATATCTAATCTTTGCATGTGATACTTTCAGCCATGTCAATAGTACTTCATATATTACCTGTTGTATTCCATACGTACCAAAAGTTATTGAGTCCACCTTGATATTGTTCTATCTTATAGAAAGTATTTATTGTTTACCATATATCTCAATCATGATTTTGTACGCTTGTACCTAGGGCCGTGAGGGCCAGCCAGTTATGTTTGCGGCAGTCTTCGTAACCTTAGCCCTCAAAAGATATAGTTATGACAGGTGGCCAAGAACTAGTTATGATTCCACTACACTCTTCATGGAAGATAACATGATCCTGATATATTAGTAGTGCCAGATTTGTGCTCAGTCATAAACTCCATCTGATGCTTATTATGACCTTCGGGTCTAGGGAACACCAGCTACGTTGGTATCTGAGGCATGGGACATAGAGTCACTTTGTATACAGAGCAATATTCATATAGCCTGGTTTGGAACTGAATACAAGCTCAGGGGGAATTCTGGGCCCCACAAGTGCATCATTTTTGTTGATATCATTATCCTATATTATTGATTATCATAGCTTGATCATATTATTTTATTATGAATGATCATGAGATTTCACATCTTTTATTCAGTACATACATATTATACTTGAGACAACTCATGACTGTAGCAGTATAATACTTGTAAGCAGATTAGATCTTCATTGCTTTATTATTTGAGCTTTGATTATGCCCAAAGAATAACGTGGTAGTTGTAGTGTCGATTCCACATGGAGACTAAATTAAATGAATAATAAACAGAATTTCTGAAACTACAGAAGTATTAGACGGTTAACGAGAAAATAGAAATATAGAAAGTGATTTTTAATGCAACTAAAAATTAAACAAATTAATTAATGGAAGAAAATACTTAAATTTAACGAACAGTGGAGTGTCGGGAATCCCTTGCACATATATGGTATTTCAATTATTTTTAATTCATAGATAACTCAATTGAGAAATTAAATTCCAAAAATCTCAATCGGAAGATTTAAAATTATGCATCAAAATTAGACTGAAAATAACCCTTCGAAAAATCATTCATCATCTTTAAATCACTCAAATTATTATTCACATTGATAAAATACAAAGACGACAATATACCCGACAAGCACTACTGCAGCAGAGAATTGAATCAATATAAATATTTAATTGTTCCAAAAATAATCAAAACATTAATCCATTCGATAGAAAAAGCATGTACTGAATCTATAGACGGACTAAAACCTTTAATTATTCGGACAATAAAATCCAACAATTAATTATGAATGATCAACGAAGAATTTATCAAATTAAAACCATGTACAAGAATCAAAATAAATTAAAATAACCATCTATGGTGCAAGTTCATCCCTAACTCCACTCAAAAATTTAGTTACCCATGTACAGAATGGATAACATAAACCTCACGGAGAAACACTGAACCATGAAGTCGTTGCGGCTTCTTCTCTACGCCAAAACTGCTTCTGTCTTCTTTGTCTGCACAGCCGTCAACACCACTGCTCCTCTCTTCTAATTTCCTGCGCCGCAACAGTGCACTGCCGTCCTTGTATATTTTTCTCCTCTCATGTATTTTTTTTGTTTTGCTCTTTTAAACTGCCGCCCTAACCGCGCCTCACATCAGCCGCATAACAGGCCGGATCAGCGCAGCGCCAGGCCTCGCACACGGCCCACGCAAGCTTGGCTTGCTTCTTCTTTCTTTGCCGATTTTATTCAACGCCGGACCACACATCCAATTCTTCAGCGCCCCTTGTTGATTCGGCCCATTACTCACGTTTGCACAACTGCTCTGCTTACATCAGCGCATGCAGCCCAGCTTCAGCCCAGCCGTCTGCGTTTGAATGCAACAGGGCCCCACAACTCCTGAAGCCCAAGCCTTGCTTTTTGCCTTTGCCATCTTCAGCGCCTCACGCGCCTGGGCCCCATGGTCTGATTCAGTCTTGCGCTTGCACTAAGCCAGCCATTCATTGCTTCAATACCTTTAAAGACCCAGCCAAGCCGCACAACATGCCCCTCACGCTGCAACCAAACTGCTCAGCAGCCGCCCCACTTCGTTTCTTCTTTTCTTTTGACTTGGCTGCCAATTGCTTCGTTCTTTCTTCAATCATTCTGCCTAAACCAACAAATAATGAATTTTTGCAATGTTCAAGGATAAAATTTCTAAGGATTATTTAATGCATTTATTTGAGATTCCAAAATATTATAAAATGATGCTTAAATATATCCCATTGTGAATAAAAATTAAATTAAATAATATCAGTTAAAACCCAACATTTCTAATCACTTTCTAGCATTTTAATCAAACAATAGAGTATTTAGAGTGCACTTTTGCACACTTATCAAGCTTCCTACCATTTGATATTCATTGATGCGTTCTATACTTCTTGACTAGCTATTAGTTTTGCGTATATCCTAGTTCTTTTATGGATTATGCCTTCTATATACACTTGTACACATGGTAGAGCAAAGGAGAATTACTTACTAAGCTTAAGTTAGCTCATCCCAAACTTACTAAATTATTTCAGGAAAGGAAGTTGTAGAGGAGCAGTAGTAGCAGTAGCAGTCTACTAGATAGCAATGGACATTTTTGAGATAAATGTAATGTATAATATTCAGTATAATCTTGTAACTCTCCCACGTCATCCACGTCTTAGGGATGTAATGTATTAGACTTTTTTTAAAGTCTGTATTTTGAGAACTAGATTTTATATACATGCAACTTTTATTTAGAGACTTCCGTTGTTTATGTTATGATATTTATTGCATGTTAGTAGCACTAATTGTGTAACAAGTTTCCACAGTTTCAGTTTCAGATGAGACCCGGTTCGGCAACAGTGTCAGGCCGGGGTTCGTGATTCGAGATCCGTAGAGGGTGGGTTTCGGGTCGCGACAAACGTCATGTATATAGTTTTCCTTAGACCTTCAGTTTTAGTGAAAACCCCAGTTTTTACATAAGACACTCACTGGCCATTACGAAAATCGCGTCCTAAAAAAGCCCAAAAAAAGTCCCAATGGCACATTTTTTATGTGCCAATTGGCATATAAGTGAGTGCCAATCGACACTCCCCTTTGTGCCGATTGACTCATAGAGAGTTGGCCGCCCTGCTCCTCAAATTCGTGAATTTTTTCGAAGTTTTGAACTTTTTTTCAAAAAACTCTATTTTTCTCATTATTAGGCCTCTAAAATGGACTTTTATTGGCATTTTCAAACCATTAATGGATTATTAATGTTAAATACCTTTAAAATAATCAAATCAAGTGATTCCAACTAGCTTAGAGACGGAATGGCCAAGGTAGACTGCTTCGAGACAATGATCTCCCATCTAGTTTAGAGAAAGAAATTAGAGTGAACGTAGCTCTTATGGTCATGGATGAAGAACAAATGCTATAGTTGTTAACTAGGATGGGAATGACATCTCTGATCAACGGGAAGAGTCCCAAAGACTCACCCAAACCTTTCAGTAATTCACACAGCAGGGGCTGCCAGCACCTTCAATTTCGACAAATCCGAACATTGTGCCAGTCCCTCAAGCAATCTCTCCAATACCAGGTCAAGATGTACCTTAACAGAATCCGTCAGTTCAGAACGTAGTGGTCCATGATCCATTTGATTGGACCAAGCAATATGCACTCGCAGAAGAAGCAAAACCTTGAGATAAAGCCTTTCTAAAAAGGCTTGAAAAGATAGAAACACTCATCTACAAATCAAATCGAGGCGATGACATGATTCACATCCACAAATTATCTCTCTACCCCAAGGTCCAACTCCCTCAAAAGTTTAATATGCCAAACTTGGACAAGTTCAATGGGACCACCTGCCCGAAAATACATCTAAAGCTCTATGTAAGAGCAATGCAGCCATTGAGAGGTAACACCAACATGCTAGTTCAAATGCTTCATCAAACTTTGACAGGTGCCGCCTTTGTAACATCCCGACCCAATTAAGTGAAGCAATTAACGATAATGACGATTATCATAAGTAAATTTTCTTATTAACCATAGACAATTCTAGATAAGACTAGTAATCTGTAAATATGGAAACATAAGTATAAATGACGAGCAAATTGCTCGAATTGGAGACAACCAATTTTAAAGAACACGATCTAATGCCAAAGGTCATAACTTGGTGGTAAGCTACAATTAGCGTTAATCAAAGATTAACACATGAATAATCTTGAAAAATTAGTGCACAAAGCGCTCTTAAGCATGACTAGCGCAATGCGTGAATAAAGTGTGTTTAATCAAGATTATTCTAATAGTTATAATAGACTTTTGGTATAATTAAAACACGATAAAATATACCAAGACAAGACTAGTAATGAATGGATAAAGCATGCAAAATCAAAAAATATTGCGAGAATTCTAAGAGATTTTTATGATAATTAAAATACAATTTTTGGAGTTTAAGAAATACACTAAGTATACACAAAATGCTTCCACAAGGACTTGAACCTTACACAAGTGCAAGGAAATAATAAATCTCTAAAAAGAATACCAGTTGAGCTAGAAGCAATTTTGTGCTATATAACCCATAAAATATGTATATAACCCATATAAACCTACATGTCTGCATGCACAAAAGTTGAGGTGTCAACACCTCATTAGACCCTTACCTCTTCTAATCAGATTTCATGCAAGACCTAATTATATATATATATATATATATGTTATATGTATATCTATTATGTGTGTGTTGCAGTGTGTGAGGAAAAATAGAATTGTGTGTGCATGTTTGTGTGATGATCGGCCAAAGAGAGAGAGAGAGTGAGAGAAGAAGAAAGAGAAGAAGAAGAAAAAGAAGAAGAAGAAGAAGAAGAAGGAATACGGAACCACAAGATGGAACCAAAAGCAAGAAAAAGGGAAAAACTGTAGAGAGGGAAGAAAGATCGAAGAGACAGAATCAAGAGAGGAAGGTAACTTCTTTCTACAACTCTTCTAAGTTCAGCTTCTATTTTTAGAATGTGATGCATACATGTATCTAATGTTGAAAAATAAAGGAAATGGAAATAAAATGGGACAATTTGAACTTAGAAACCTTAAGAAAATCTCTATGGCCGAACAAAAAAAATTGAGTTATAAGCAACCGTAACCAAAACTTAAAACAAATTGCTTGGCTAAAAAGAGAATAAGATTTGGAGTGTTCTGTAATTTGTATCATTAAAAATGGTTAAGAAACTATTGAGAAACAGTGAGTTACAGTTGGGGGAAGAAAAATTAAAAATCTAAATTTTGGCTTGCTTTGTCTAGTTTTAAGAATGAGGAAACACTCCTCACACTCACAGAAACATATAGAAACCAAAAAAGGGGCAAAACCAATGAGTAAAACTTATCAAAATAGGAAAAAATGCCTTCGCTGAAAAGTCAGGCCCTCGCCGAAGCCCGACTGTAACCCTCTATTTCATGTCTGAGAACCAACTGAATCAAGAAACAAGCCTTAGAATTGAAATCCTCATCAAAAAAGGGTTTAAACCCCATTGATTTGGTTGTCAAAAGTGATCGGCGATGGTCGTCGGTGCTAGAGAGGGTGAACGGAACCCTTGTTGGAGACGTGAGAAAAAACGTACTGTGCGGGTCGGATCTCGGGTTGGATCTCTGTTTAGGTCCTGACAAAAATTTAAATGGTTTTGAACTTTAATTGAAACAGCGTCGTTTTACATAAAGAATTAAAAAAAATTATAAAATTAGGGCTGATATTAGCATGACATCATGGACACACTGAAACGATTGGTTCACCTCTGTTTTGGATCGGTTCACTTAGAACTTAACTAAAATTGCTTCAAGTCCACAAACCATTGATTACCGTGTTTCCATTATGTGGAAATTTATGATTGTTGTTATCCTATTTGTTGTAAACATCTATGAGTCCTTTAACTCTTTGGTTATATACTATCTTTGTGATCATAGTGATTCCTTTTGTTGTGGACGTTGTAACGTATGTATATATTCATACCTTATAGAATCCTTGCTAATGATATTTTATGAGTACCCGAGAATTGTGTCTGTCACAACACCCATATTGATTCTTTAGATGTTGATGACCTACGGGTCGGTGCTTGGGAATGATACTCGACACTTAGTCCAAAGAGGACATGATTATTTGATAAGAGCTCTTGGTACTATTCAGAGACCTAGAGATGAGTGGTGAACCTGGATGAGTGTTGTTTAGGGGTAGCTGGGCGCTATTTGTGATAGCATTATTAGACTCAATCTGTATATGTTAGATTCCACACTATTTGTTTATCTAATGATCTCATCTTTAAATGTGAAATACGCCCTTGAGGATTTTCTTTTGTATTCGATTTGAATCACTTGATTTGGGCAACTAAACATCATATGTTGATACAATTATGCTTGTTGACTTCCTTAGTCATTCTTATTACATTTGTGAACCCCTTGTGAACTGTGTTATTTGGGCTTGATGGCCAATCCCTTTGAATTGAAAATCCTATGATTATTCTCTTGTTATACACCCTTGTGTAACCCATAGCAAAGTGAAGGATTTACTTACTGAGCTAAGTTAGCTCATTCCAGATTTATAACAAATTTTCAGGTAACACAATATGGAAGAAAATGCAATGATGACGGCTAGTGGAGTTAGTGATGTGCTTGTTGGTAACATTGACGATGTATAGGCTTCAAGTCATAATTTGAATGCATATATCCTATAAGGTTAATGTTAATATTACATATTGTTACACGGTGACACTCGGAATGATATTAGACTTGACTGGTGATTTGTGATGATAGGAATTGTACTTGGAGATAATCTTATTGTTATTATTAGAGTTCGATTTGTTATTAGATGAGTTGTATATGTGTAGCTTCCGCACTTGCTTGATACATAAAAGAAAAAAAAATTATCACTCCGGTGCAATTCATTTGATTTTATACAGCCTATCCGAGTTATAGTGTCGGCCATCGACCCCTAATCCGCATAGAGTGAGTTCTGGATCATGACAGAGTGGTATCAGAGTAAAGGTTAATGATTCTTTAGGAAAGGTCATACCAACATTGAACTTGATGACTACTGGATGATTTAGATGATTAAATGGTCGGTGATTTTTGGATACGATAATGTGTTTAGGTGCAAAGGTTAATAGTCTTTGGGAAAGACCATACCATGATAGAATTTTATGATTCATTGATGATTGAGATGATCAAATAAATAGTGACTTTTGAAAGATAGTAGTATGCTGAAAGGCAAATGTTAAAGATTCTTAGGAAGAATCGTAGCAGTATTAAGGTTGATGACTCTTGAATAATTAAGTTATGAAATTGATCAGTGAATTATGGAAAACTATAGTCTGAACAAGAGCAACAACTAATGCTTTTTTTGAAAGATATAGAGTGACATAAAGCTAGGATTGTGAAATTTTGAAAATTCGGTGCATCTGATGTCACGACCCGAAACCCACCCTATGCGGATTTCGTGTCGCGGGGCCGACCCTAAGGCCATCCCTACTTTTTCCATTCCTGTATCATAGTACCAAATTCTTAAAACAATAACAGCGGAAGTTTATCACTACAATAGTCAGCGGAAGTCTTAACATACATCATATGGTTTTACAGTACCGAGTCAAAATTAAACATAACCAGCACTCGTGGGTGGTGAATACATGGGAGAATTAAACATAGTCTAATACAATTCTTCAAAATATCCTCCTATGCTTCCAGACTCTTATTGGGGTCTTGCGGTGTCATTACCTGAAAAGGGGTAAGTAGGGTGGAATGAGCTACAAGAGCCCAGCAAGTAAATACAGATCTCCGACACTGGTATCGAGGATCATAAAAGAATATGAATCCAAGAATAAGAATATGATAGCCAATCATAAAAATAAGATGCTATAATAGCCAATGGAAACAATTGTCATGATGGCAAATGAACAGTGAGATTACAATGTGTAATCTGTCGGAATGGCATAACAATGTCCTGGAATTCTCGACGATAATACAATAACAAGAAAGTACTGCCATTATAATTGATCACAATAAATCAATAAAGGAATATCTCGCAATACAAGATAATCACAAGAATAATGTAATTCAACAATTATGGTGGAGCAATCGTGTAAGAGATGCTTTTATTCTATGTCAGGGCTTAGCACGCCCTCTGTCCTTGGGGGCCCGGTTTACCCCCTTCAGTGCATTCCAGTGTATGGCCACATGTCCGTTCACGGACTCGACCCGAAGGTCTTCAGTGTATTTAAAAGCATCGGATGGATATTGTGACTGAGCACAAATCCAGTATACATAAACATTTCATGATCATAAATGATTCCATAGAAGTATATAAAAATGGAATATCATCAATTCAATGGAAATATAACAATAGGCATTTCAAAGCACGGTTCAACATGATAACAATAGTACAACAATAAATCAATGTCCACCAGATAGAACAATATCACATTGTGGAGACAATAACATCAGATACGCTCAGGAGTACAAGTTTGGCAGTAAAAGAATGAACTTGGCTTGATAACACCACATGGAAGAGAAAGGGTATCTACTTACCTCTAATGAAATCTTAGCTTAGAAATTCGTGAGTGGGCCTTTCCCCTTCAAGTTCCCTATATATCAATAAACGTGTTTCAGAATAAATGTTTATTCATCAATCTTACGTCTCGTCATCTTAAGTATCTCTAATGCCAAATTAGACTTCACCATTGAGTCCATAGGGTTCGGAATAATAAAAATTCGCTAGTTCTTTAATTTAATCGGAGTCCATTTGACTCACTTATGAAGCAGGGGTATTTTGGTCATTTTTACAAGTCGTAACATTTCGGGACTCCGTCTCATGAAACGGACCTCACCATTGGACTCAGAGCATCCAAGATAATAAAAATTGACTAATCATTTACCTTATTTGGACCTCGTTTGACTCGTAATTAAGGTAGGGTTATTATTGTAAAATTAACATTTTCTTGTTGGGCCTTAGTGGAATTACCTATAACTTTCAGGGTCAAAGTGTAATTATGCAAAGTTGCGGTCTGAACCAGTTGGTCCATGACCAGAAACCCTAAACCGGTCGGCCTATTTCCTGAACCAACCGGTTCAGTTCAAATCAGAGAACCGGATTGAGATATTCTCTCATCTACCTTATCCACGTTTTAGATAACCCCAAAAACCCAATTTGATTTACTATGTCCGTGTCCAAACAAGCCCAATCCCTTTTAATTTTAAAACAAAATGACACAGTGTTGGTACCCGTACTACAGTCGGTCGGATCTCAACCCGACCCGACCCAGACCCGGTCTCATCCTGACCCGAAGAAGCCCCCGTTAATCCGGTCGTCTTCTCCGGTGGGTTTTCCGGCCATTATCGCTGGAATAGCTAAATTCTCTACGGATCTCACTGATTTCACGTCCGTTTTCTACTGTTTTCGTTCCAAATGAAATCTACGATTTAAAGAAACGTTTGAGGACTAAATTTGGCCCTCCCTGTGATCGGTTTTCCAACACCCATTCCTAATTTCCGGCGTTGCACCGGTGAGGGAATAACCGGCCATAGAATGGCCATTTCTTGACCATTTAAACTGATTCAAAGTGTTTTGAGATCCTGGGGTAATTTCCTATGCATATTATGGTTCAATTTTCCATTTAGGTTCACCTATTTTAAATCACCATTTCTAACTGAAACCCAGTTCTTTTTTTTTTCTTTTGTTTTTCCTTCTTTGTTTCAGATCCTACTGTTCCAGTAATCAATTCTATAATTATACAAAGTAAATTTAAAGAACAAAGGCGCAGTGGTTTACCTGTTCTCAGGCAACTGCTGTACCTCAAATTTCAGCTTTCTCTCTCTATCTCTAAGTCTGATTCTATTTTTTTCTTTTTTCAAATTCCTTCTTTATTTCCTTAACCAACCCTCAGTCGGTGGCCCTTGCCACTTGTAGCTGCGGTGGCAGCATACCCGAGCACCCAAGACACCTCACCCAATTTCTTATATATATATATATATATTTACATATATTATTCAATTTACCATATATATGTTTATATAGCCGTACACAAATTATATATATATATATATTCATGAGATCACTTTAATACATTATTATGCATACATATTCATATATACATATCCATTTAATTATGCAACATAAACTTAAAACAGTTCGGGTTTTATTATTGTATCGACTTACCTCGATATTTGTGCCGTATCCCGGGTCGGGGTATTACATCCTTACCCCCTTAAAAATAAGTTTGTCCCCAAACTTAGCATACACGACTATGAAAATAATTACGGATATTTGGCGCGTATGTCATCTTCCCGCTCCCAGGTAGCTTCTTCTATCTGATGGTTCCTCCACAGGACCTTGACTAATGGAATAGTCTTGTTCCGTAGAACCTGATCTCGATGATCCAAAATCTGCACTGGGTGTTCTATATAGCTCAGATCCTCCTGAACATCTAGAGGCTCATGTTCAATTACCTGGTCTTCACTCTGTACACATTTCCTTAACATTGAAACATGGAATACGTCATGTACATGTGCTAACTCCGGAGGTAAGACAAGTTGGTAGGCTACAGGCCCAATTCTCCCCATGATTCTGAATGGTCCAATATACCTTGGCCCTAGCTTCCCTCGTTTGCCAAACCTCACCACTCCCTTCATGGGCGATACTTTCACAAACACGTAATCGCCCACTGTGAACTGCAACTCTCGTCGGTGGACATTCGCATAGTTTTTCTGTCGACTTTGAGTTGCTAGTAAACGTTGCTTGATCAGTTGTATTTTCCCGGTAGTCTGTTCTATTATTTCTGGCCCATAGAGTTTCCTTTCACCCACCTCTGTCCAGCACAGTGGTGATCGACACTTCCTGCCGTATAACGCCTCATATGGTGCCATACCAATACTAACTTGATAGCTATTATTGTATGTGAATTCTACCAAGGGCAACTGATCTTCCCAACTTCCTTTAAAATCTATGACACAAAAACGTAACAAGTCTTCTAAAGTCTGTATTGTTCTTTCTGACTGTCCATCAGTCTCAGGATGGTATGCAGTGCTAAAACTCAACTCCGTACCCATAGCACTCTGTAGACCTCTCCAGAATCTTGACACAAACCGTGGATCTCTATCAGATACAATTGAGACTGGAATTCCATGAAGTCTAACAATCTCTCGGATGTATAACTCGGCTAGTCGCTGTAGGCTTTGTGTCGTTTTAGTTGCCAGGAAATGCGCTGTTTTGGTCAACCTATCCACGATGACCCAAATCGAATCATTCCCTCTTACTGTCTTTGGTAATCCTGACACAAAGTCCATTGTAATGTGTTCCCATTTCCACTCAGGAATAGGTAGCGACTGCAAAAGTCCTCCCGGCTTCTGGTGCTCTACCTTGACCCGCTGGCACTCGACACATTGTAATATGTACTTGGCTATATCCCGCTTCATCCCAGACCACCAATAAGTACCCTTGACATTGTAATACATCTTGGTGCTTCCTGGATGCAAAGCGAATCTTGAACTGTGTGCCTCATCCAGAATCTCTTTCTTGAGCTTGGGCATATCGGGTACGCAGATCCTACCCTGGTAGCACAACATCCCCTCTCGTACAGTAAACTCGGAGTCAATGCCTGTCTCGGCTTCTTGACGAAGCTTAGTCAACTTCTCATCATGAGTTTGCTGCTCTCTGATCTTGTCCACAATCGATAGACTGATTGTGACGTTGGCACATCTTGCCTCAGAGATGGGCAAAATTACCTCTATTTCCATACTTTCCAAGTCCTTCAGTATCTCTGTCTGTATTGTTAATAGGCAAGCCGTACTTCCTGATGACTTCCTACTCAGAGCATCAGCTACCACATTTGCTTTCCCCGGGTGGTATTGTATGCTGACCTCATAGTCCTTTAACAGTTCCAACCAATGGCGCTGTCTCATATTGAGCTCTTTCTGTGTAAACAGATACTTAAGGCTCTTATGGTCAGTAAAGATCTCACACGTGGTTCCATACAAGTAATGCCTCCACATCTTCAAAGCGAAAACAATGGCTGCCAGCTCGAGATCGTGTGTCGGATAGTTCCCCTCGTGGGGTCTCAACTGTCGTGAAGCATACGCTATCACTTTTCCGTTCTGCATCAACACACACCCCAAGCCTTTGAATGAGGCATCACTATAAATCACAAACCCGTCAGTTCCATCCGGCACTGTTAATATAGGAGCTGTAACTAGACGTTCCTTCAATTCTTGAAAACTCCTCTCTTGCTCCTCGGTCCAATCAAAAGGAACACCCTTCCTAGTCAGTTGGGTAATTGGCGTAGCTATCTTGGAGAAGTCTTTCACAAATCTCCTATAGTAGCCTGCTAACCCCATGAAACTTCGCACTTCTGTGACGCTAGTGGGTTGAGGCCAATTCATGATTGCTTCAATCTTTTTCGAATCGACAGAGATTCCTTCCTTACTGATCACGTGTCCCAGAAATGCTATACTAGGGAGCCAGAACTCACACTTCTTCAACTTAGCGTACAACTTCTGCTCCTCTAGCTTCTGTAGAACTCTCCTCAGATGTACCTCGTGTTCTTCCTGGTTCTTAGAATAAACCAAGATATCATCTATGAACATAATCACGAAGTCATCCAAGTACGGCTTGAATACACGGTTCATCATATCCATAAATGCAGCTGGGGCATTAGTCACCCCAAATGGCATAACAAGAAACTCATAATGTCCATACCGTGTTCTAAATGCCGTCTTCTGAATATCAGCGGGCTTGACCTTCAGCTGGTGATAACCGGATCTCAGGTCAATCTTCGAGAATACTTGAGCCCCCTTCAACTGATCGAACAGATCATCTATTCTAGGCAGTGGATACCTGTTCTTGATGGTAACCTTGTTCAGTTCACGATAGTCAATACATAACCTCATGGTTCCATCCTTTTTCTTTACAAACAATACAGGTGCACCCCATGGTGATGAACTAGGTCGTATAAAACCTTTGTCCAATAATTCCTGTAACTGGAGCTTCAGCTCTTTTAATTCTGCTGGTGCCATCCTATATGGGGTTTTGGATATTGTTGTAGTGCCTGGCAATATATCAATGCAAAACTCTATCTCCCTATCTATGGGCATCCCCGGAAGATCATCCAGAAATACCTCGGGAAATTCCCTGGCAATAGGAATCTTCCCTAGTTCAGGCTGCTGTGAGTCAACATTTTGGACACTACATAAGAACCCGTGGCATCCCTTGCGAAGCAGACGCCTAGCCTGGATAGAGGAAACAAAGTAGGGTGGTGAAGCCACCCCTGTCCCTTTAAAATCAACGATCGGAAATCGAGGATTTTGTATGAGAACTCGCTTGGCCTCACAGTCTATCGTGGCGTAGTTGGCGGCCAGCCAGTCCATTCCAAGGATAACATCAAACCCACAAATTCCCAATGGTATCAGGTCAACTAGCAAATGTATATCCCCAATCTGTATTGCACAATTCTTATACATGGTATCTCCCAACAAAGATTTCCCCGATGGTATAGAAACATTCAGTAAATATCCTAAGGGTTCTGTCACTATGTTCAATCTAGCAGCATATGTAGGGGATATAAATGAATGTGTAGATCCAGTGTCAAATAAAACACGAGCAGGCTGTGAGCAGACTAAAAGAGTACCTGCGACTACAGAGGTTGTAGCCTGCATGTCTCTTGGCACGATGGAGAAAACCCGTCCTGCTTGCTGCTGGACGCTTCCTTGTCCACTCCTCTGGATCTGAGATCTAGGTGCTGCTGCTCCAGGTCCCGGCGCTCTAACCGAAGTAGCACTTGTCGTGGCCTGACCCTTCTTGGGGCAATCCCTCGCAAAATGTCCTTCCTGGCCACAGTAGTAACAAATATTGCTATCCTTGAGGCACTGGCCTTTATGGACCTTCTCGCAACGAGGGCATTTGATTGCACCCTCTTTAGTGTTGCCCTGTTTCTTCTGACCGGACCCTGTTGCTTGTGACACAGCTCCAGGTCTGGTAAATGTGGGTCCCAGTCCGGAAGAAGAAGGCCCTTGCCTCTTATTCTGATTACTTCCCTGTTTCTGATTCCCCCTTCTCTTGGCGAATTCCTCGCCACTCCTCTCTATGATCCGAGCTGTCTCTACTACATCATCGTAGGTAGCCAGACGATGGGGCACCAGTCTATCCTTGATGGACCACCTCAATCCTTCCTCAAACTTACGAGCTTTTCGATTCTCATTATTGATAGCCTCTGGGGAAAACCTGGCCAATTCAGTAAATGTGGCCTCGTACTGCTCCACCGTCATATTCCCCTGATGCAATGTCATGAACTCAGCAACTTTTTGGTTTTGTACTTCTTGGGAAAAGTACTTCTTGTAGAAGATCTCGGTAAACCTCTGCCAGTTCATCCCTGGTTCTCTGGTCTTCTCATTTATCCACCACTTATGGGCCATTCCCTTGAGCATATATGTGGCATAGGCCACTTTCTGAATGTCAGTACACATTAGGATCTCATAAATCCTATTCATTTCTAACATCCACTCTTCAGCTTTGGTGGCCCCACCTGTACCATCAAATATCGGGGGTTTCATTTTCTGAAAACGTTCATATAAGTATGTAGGGTCTCGCTCGTTCCCCTGACGACCACCTATGTTGCCGCCTATATTGATAGGCTGCTCCTGTTGTTCCAGTTGTACCGGCTGATCAATACCGGCCTGCATCCGTGGCAACGACTCAATGACTCCCTGCATCAACCTCTCCAACTGTTCCAGACGATCCATAGGCAACGGACCTTGCCTTGTGTTTACCATGTCTGTAAGAATAACCAATGAAGATAACCAATGAGAGGATCAGTCAATGTGTAAGATAACAATCAATGCCTATAGAACATAAACGTTAGTTTTATCTAACCATTCTAATTCTAGTCTTATCTCCCATGACTCACAGTCGAACCTATAGCTCTGATACCAAGCTGTCACGACCCGAAACCCACCCTATGCGAATTTCGTGTCGCGGGGCCGACCCTAAGGCCATCCCTACTTTTTCCATTCCTGTATCATAGTACCAAATTCTTAAAACAATAACAGCGGAAGTTTATCACTACAATAGTCAGCGGAAGTCTTAACATACATCATACGGTTTTACAGTACCGAGTCAAAATTAAACATAACCAGCACCCGTGGGTGGTGAATACATGGGAGAATTAAACATAGTCTAATACAATTCTTCAAAATATCCTCCTATGCTTCCAGACTCCTATTGGGGTCTTACGGTGTCATTACCTGAAAAGGGGTAAGTAGGGTGGAATGAGCTACAAGAGCCCAGCAAGTAAATACAGATCTCCGACACTGGTATCGAGGATCATAAAAGAATATGAATCCAAGAATAAGAATATGATAGCCAATCATAAAAATAAGATGCTATAATAGCCAATGGAAACAATTGTCATGATGGCAAATGAACAGTGAGATTACAATGTGTAATCTGTCGGAATGGCATAACAATGTCCTGGAATTCTCGACGATAATACAATAACAAGAAAGTACTGCCATTATAATTGATCACAATAAATCAATAAAGGAATATCTCGCAATACAAGATAATCACAAGAATAATGTAATTCAACAATTATGGTGGAGCAATCGTGTAAGAGATGCTTTTATTCTATGTCAGGGCTTAGCACGCCCTCTGTCCTTGGGGGCCCGGTTTACCCCCTTCAGTGCATTCCAGTGTATGGCCACATGTCCGTTCACGGACTCGACCCGAAGGTCTTCAGTGTATTTAAAAGCATCGGATGGATATTGTGACTGAGCACAAATCCAGTATACATAAACATTTCATGATCATAAATGATTCCATAGAAGTATATAAAAATGGAATATCATCAATTCAATGGAAATATAACAATAGGCATTTCAAAGCACGGTTCAACATGATAACAATAGTACAACAATAAATCAATGTCCACCAAATAGAACAATATCACATTGTGGAGACAATAACATCAGATACGCTCAGGAGTACAAGTTTGGCAGTAAAAGAATGAACTTGGCTTGATAACACCACATGGAAGAGAAAGGGTATCTACTTACCTCTAATGAAATCTTAGCTTAGAAATTCGTGAGTGGGCCTTTCCCCTTCAAGTTCCCTATATATCAATAAACGTGTTTCAGAATAAATGTTTATTCATCAATCTTACGTCTCGTCATCTTAAGTATCTCTAATGCCAATTTAGACTTCACCATTGAGTCCATAGGGTTCGGAATAATAAAAATTCGCTAGTTCTTTAATTTAATCGGAGTCCATTTGACTCACTTATGAAGCAGGGGTATTTTGGTCATTTTTACAAGTCGTAACTTTTCGGGACTCCGTCTCATGAAACGGACCTCACCATTGGACTCAGAGCATCCAAGATAATAAAAATTGACTAATCATTTACCTTATTTGGACCTCGTTTGACTCGTAATTAAGGTAGGGTTATTATTGTAAAATTAACATTTTCTTGTTGGGCCTTAGTGGAATTACCTATAACTTTCAGGGTCAAAGTGTAATTATGCAAAGTTGCGGTCTGAACCAGTTGGTCCATGACCAGAAACCCTAAACCGGTCGGCCTATTTCCTGAACCAACCGGTTCAGTTCAAATCAGAGAACCGGATTGAGATATTCTCTCATCTACCTTATCCACGTTTTAGATAACCCCAAAAACCCAATTTGATTTACTATGTCCGTGTCCAAACAAGCCCAATCCCTTTTAATTTTAAAACAAAACGACACAGTGTTGGTACCCGTACTACAGTCGGTCGGATCTCAACCCGACCCGACCCAGACCCGGTCTCATCCTGACCCGAAGAAGCCCCCGTTAATCCGGTCGTCTTCTCCGGTGGGTTTTCCGGCCATTATCGCCGGAATAGCTAAATTCTCTACGGATCTCACTGATTTCACGTCCGTTTTCTACTGTTTTCGTTCCAAATGAAATCTACGATTTAAAGAAACGTTTGAGGACTAAATTTGGCCCTCCCTGTGATCGGTTTTCCAACACCCATTCCTAGTTTCCGGCGTTGCACCGGTGAGGGAATAACCGGCCATAGAATGGCCATTTCTTGACCATTTAAACTGATTCAAAGTGTTTTGAGATCCTGGGGTAATTTCCTATGCATATTATGGTTCAATTTTCCATTTAGGTTCACCTATTTTAAATCACCATTTCTAACCGAAACCCAGTTCTTTTTTTTTTCTTTTGTTTTTCCTTCTTTGTTTCAGATCCTACTGTTCCAGTAATCAATTCTATAATTATACAAAGTAAATTTAAAGAACAAAGGCGCAGTGGTTTACCTGTTCTCAGGCAACTGCTGTACCTCAAATTTCAGCTTTCTCTCTCTATCTCTAAGTCTGATTCTATTTTTTTCTTTCTTCAAATTCCTTCTTTATTCCCTTAACCAACCCTCAGTCGGTGGCCCTTGCCACCTGTAGCTGCGGTGGCAGCATACCCGAGCACCCAAGACACCTCACCCAGGCCACCTGTAGCTGCGGTGGCAGCATACCCGAGCACCCAAGACACCTCACCCAATTTCTTATATATATATATATTTACATATATTATTCAATTTACCATATATATGTTTATATAGCCGTACACAAATTATATATATATATATATATTCATGAGATCACTTTAATACATTATTATGCATACATATTCATATATACATATCCATTTAATTATGCAACATAAACTTAAAACAGTTCGGGTTTTATTATTGTATCGACTTACCTCGATATTTGTGCCGTATCCCGGGTCGGGGTATTACATCTGACAACAAAGCTATGAAAGAGATAGTCTATAAAACACTTAAAGGATAGTGACATGAGGAGTTTGAGGCTTCCTAACAGGTTGGTGATATACCAAAAAGGGAGGACTCTTGAGTGAGTCAAAGATAGACCCCAATAGGGTAAAGACAAATAGAGCCTTGAGAGGCAATCACTGTTGAGCGAGACTATCAAAGTTCACGTTATGAAATATGATTGTTGTAAAAAAAGACTGACGCATGACTAATGATCATTGGGGAATTTAATAGATCTTGTTGATCTAGATAAGGTTAAGACCCAATTGTAGGCAATACTCTATCAAGTTATCTGAATTCACTACAAAAGTAAGTGATTTATGATTCTGAAGAGCTTTTGAGAATTAATGTGATCTAATGATCGAAGAGACTGAACTTGTAATAAAATGTCTAAAAAAGCTTATAAAGACAACGACTATAAGAAAATGGTACAAAATTCCTTAAGGTACCATGAGAATAATTGTGACTGTGGGAAAAAGTAAGAATAACTAAAATTGTGATACTAAGGAAGTTGAGAACTTCCATGGTTGGAAAATCTTAATTAATTTTCATAAACTTTAATTGTAAACTGTAATGACAATAATGATGGGATGGCTAATTGACTTAAGCAATTCTGAAATTTGACATGAAGTCCAGAATGCAAAAATTATAGATAGCAATACTTGCAAATGAATGAGTGCTAGTATGTTATAAATCTTTGGTTACGGATGAGACTAATCACCTCTGTAATATCCCGACCCAATTAGGCAAAGTAATTTACGTTAATACAATTTTTATGAAATTGATTATATATTAATTAATTAGACATCTTAAACTTAAATTAGTAGCCCGTGAATATTAAAATTAGTACACGAATTGAAATTATGCGAATTAGCACGATACGCGAGTAAAACAAATTTAATCAAATTATTTTCGATAAATACGATATATTTTGGTATAAATAAAACACGATGTAATGTGTCAAAAATAAAATTAATGACATGAAAAGGAAGCATACAAAAATTAAAAACACAGCGAGAATACCAAGAGGCTTCTAGGACAATTAAAATACAACTTAAAAAATTTGACAAACAAATCCAAAATGCCAAACAAGGCATAAGAAGAGAAAAATGGAGAAAATAAGGCCAAAATGTTGGCCAAAGGGTTTGAACCCTAGACCAAAAAGAGGAAGGATTCTAAGCTCAAAAAGATTATCAGCTAGGCTACAAGCACTTTTGTGCTATATATCTGATATGATATATATATATATATGCTATATAAAATTCCCTACCACCACCCAATCACCTTTCATGCAACACCTCAACCCTATGTGTGTGTGTGTGCATGTATATATATATATGTTGACGACATGTATATATATATATAGGCTGTGCGTGTGTGGCAGGCATGTATGTCATGCATATGTGTAGTGAGCAGATATATATATATATATATATAAAGAGAGAGAGTAGAGAGAGAAAGTGAAGAAGAAGAATAAGGTATAAGAGGTACTGTCCAGGCCAACTAGCTTAGTGCTGTCGCAAGCCAAGAGGACAAAACCACCATTGAAGGTTAACATTCAACCTTAGCTTTTCTCTCTAAAACAAAAAAGAAAAAAAAGAAGTTAAATTACCACAATTTTGTATTGTCATTATGCATGCATATAATTCTAATGCATCATGGAAGAGAGTAGAATTAAAATGGGATAATTTGAGCTAAACAAAACCTAAGAAACCCTAAGACCCAAATTTGTAAAAAATAGAGTTTTTGTACAAAATTGATTAAAGCTTGAAACTAACTACATAGCTCAAGAGAGAATTGAAATTGGATCATTCTGCAACTTAAATCCATTAAAACGGTCAAGAGACCAAGGAGAAAAGCCAAGTTGTAGGTTCGATTGAGTTTTAATGGGTGATTGAGTTTTTAGTTAATTCATGGGGCTTAAACAACAGGGAATGTCGCGACCCGAAACCCACCCTATGCGGATTAAGGGCAACGACCAACACTGCTACATGGACAGGCCGTACAAAATCAAATGAATAGCGTAGACTGATAAATCATAAATCAATAAATTATCTAATGCGGAAGCAACACCAGATGCAATTCACCTAATCAAAATCTCATCTCCAATGACCAACAATCAGAATATCTCCAAGTATAATTTAATCATGGTGATCCAACATACTAGGCTAACCTCATCACTAATGATGTAATATTATAATACACAATTTTGAACTTAACCTTACAAAGGACATAGTCAACTTTGACTTGGAGTTCATATCATCAGTGTTAATCATTTGTGCTTCACTAGCTCTATTAGTTATTTCATTGCATTTCATCCCTCATAGGGCCACCTGAAAAATGGTCATAAGTAAGGAGTGAGCTAACTTAGTTCAGTAAGTAAAGTCTTAGCTTTGCCATGGGTCAGGATTAGTCCACAAGAATATATAAGGAAAAGATGTCATATAACCAGTCGCCGAAATATATCAACAATGACCCGAGGGTCCAAAAGGCTTATACCCACAAGGTATGATACAAGAGAGAACCAATCAAAAGAGATCTAGCTCAACATAATAAGTTGCCGCCACCAACAATACGATAACCAATCAAATAATTATCATGCTTGCAATTTTATGATCATTCACAGGGTATATAATATGATCATCCAATGAATAAAAACAAATATCATTATTGAGTTCTAACACAATAGATGTGAAAACAAAACGGGCCCCGACATACCCCACAAACGCATATTCAGGTGTGCCTCTCTCTTTTTTTGGGCTTACTGAATAGCGCTAGTGTCACGCCCTGAATTTTCATAAACCCGGGGAGTGAGTGAAAATGAACTAAAAGGAATTAATTAAAGGTAATTAAATAAATTTAGTTGATTACTCATTTGTTTCTCCATATTTCTCCAAAATTTAGAATGAAATTTTTCTACTAGACTTACCCAAGATGGGTTTCAAAGGTCAATCAAATATCTCGCCCAACTAATAGTCAAAATTAATCTAAGTCATGTTCAAGCATGGCCTTCAAGATAGTCCCAAAATGTCTCTAAATATGCCTTGGAACAATGGCCCAAATGGGCCCCAAATGTCCTAAGACATAGGCCAAGGATAGGTTAAAAATTCTACCAAAAGTGGTCTAAGGAAGTGGCTAAACGTGACCCATATGAGTGGCCAAACATGACCCAAAAGGGTGGCCAAACGTGGCCCAAAAGGGTGGCCAAACATGGCCTAAGACAAGTGGCCAAGGCTGGTGTCAAAAGGTGCAAGGGGCTGAATGCCATGGGCTATCAAGTAGGCTAAGCAGCAAGGCGCAGGTCAAGGCTGTGGGCAGGTGTGCTCAGCGCGCAGGGGCAGGTGCTGGCACGGCAGGGGCAGCTGCAGGCATGGCCTGGTGTATTGGCTACTAGGCTACTGGTTTACTATTCATAGCTACAATAATCTAGTAGCTAAAATGCTACAGTGCCCAAAATTCCAACTTTGGCCTAAAATCTTGATTTTGACATTTTTACACCCATTTCAATTTATTTCATTCCCAAACTTGGTGTGGGGCCCTATAACATATAAAATGACCATTTTACCTTTTTTCCCTTATTTTTGACCTTAAGTAATTTTTGGACTAATTGACCCCTATTTCCATTTCCTTACCTTTCTTTTTCTTCTTAAGTCATTTATTTCCCTAATTCGAAAATCTAGGCATGTTCTCCCACTTCACTCAATCTAGTTGCTATATTTTAAAATTTTTTACCATAGTCTCCTTTGTTTAGTAACTTATTTTCTCATCCCATTCCTCCTCATCATCCTTCTTAACACCAACACAACACCAAATGGAATAATTATTCATATAATTGAGTAATTCTAACATTCACAAGTATATTTTTAAAATAAGTAACTACATGGAGCTCCTATGATCCTCATTTACATTCACTACATAATTTCATACAATCCATCATAAAATTTAGTTCATACCTTACACAAGGTCTAAGTTTTAAACATAAAATAAATTTCATAGGACTTATGCCTTTACACAACCAAAAATATGCCCCAAGGGTCAAATGTTCTTCAAGGTCCACTTCTCCCTCTATGCTTCAAGACTTCATCAAGTCTCATGTGTTGGGAATCTCATCTGTAATATGTAATCCTATATAAGGTAAGCACGACGACCCAATATGACATAATGCAAATATAAAGAACAAAGTTAAGACGTAGGCATGTGTAAAGTGTACATGTATAAGTTATATGTCTTCCAATTCATGAATGCAATGCAATGGCAATATTCATGACACACACATGCAACTCTATGCCCAACACATGTCTCGCTTCACGGTCCTTCCCCATCAGCCCGCGAGTACTGTCGTATGTCTCGCTTCACGATCCACCCCCTTCAGCACGCGAGTACTGTCATTGGCCAGATTTTGGGTTTTTCACCCCTAGGATCTACACCCTCATAATACATAACATCCAAAGTGCTCAACCCTACGCCATGTTTCCAAAAATTTAAGTATGCCAAGATGCCTTTTTTTTTTCTATGCAAGTTCAATGAGACATTTTATCAAATACATGGAATACTCCTTAAATCATGCATCATACATAAAGTAAACTATAACTTTTAAACCACTAAACTTTGTCTACATGAACATAGCATATAATCCAATCAATTACACATATAATCATGTTACATGTTCACAACTTAAACAAATTCTCAAGGATTACACAAATACACAAAGTACCAATACATTGAGCAACTATAACTTTCAAACCACAAGACTTTGCCTACATGAACATAAGCTAGAACGCAATGAATTATATATATATATATATATATATTCAAGTTACATGTTCAACACTTCACCAAATTCTCAAAGAATACATAAGTACACAAAGTACCAACCCTAGGTTTTCAAAGAAACTATATGCTAGGTGGTTTTCTAACAAGAAGTAAGCATATAAGTCATACAATCAACATATAAAAATACTCCTAAACTTAACCCTATTCTTTACTTAGCAAAATATCATAACTAGAAAGGTTGTTCTCAACCCTAAGGAGTTGTACTCGCTGTGCAGCCGAACCAATTAGTAAGAACGTAGCCCTTAACATGGGGGAACAACTTTTTAGAAGAGAGTCTTGTGAAATTCCAAGGCTAGAGATGAGTTTTGGAAGGTAGAAACTTGGAAAAACCTAAGTTTTCTTCACCTTTCTCTCCATGCACGACCTGCTGCTCATTCCTCAAACCAAATTCTGTGATTTTAACACTAAAGGGTCCTATTTATTGTAAAGGGGCCAAGGGGTGAAAAGACCCTTTTGCCCTTAATGAGTTCGAGACCCCGTTACACTACAACCCATCCCAAAATGCCTTAATTCGACATTCTGCTTTAATCAAAGTTCTTAAAATTATTTTAAATGATATTTTTCTAAAAAATTTATTTAAGCCTAAGGCATTTTTATAATTTTACACTTTCATGCGTTACGTTTTTCGGTACTTCGTTTGCTAATATAGACTCCACCGTTGAGTCCAAAGTGCACAAAACAGTCAAACTATGTCCCCCTTGACATTTATCTGGCTTTCAGAATACTAAGGGTAAAATTTTTATTTTGACATTTCACGTGTCTATTGTTTTAGGACTTCGTTTTACAAAATGGATCTAGCCATTGGGTCTAGAATGTCCCAAAATGTTAAAGTACATCATTTCATAGTCATCAGGGTCCATTTGATCACAGAACTGATCATCGAGGCTTATTTGGAATTATCCTAGTTTGTCTATTCGTATTTTTTGAGATTTATTTAGGCTTCATGAACCTTACCATTGAGTCCGAAATATCCAAGATAGTCACGATGGACTACCTTTTCATCTAAGTTGGCCTTGGGCATTACTGGGGACATTATAGTTTTTTATAATTTATGTATCTAAATTTTTTTGGGACTTAACTTCGCAAATCAGACTCTACCGTTGAGTCAGGAATGCCCGAAATAATCAACATACACTATTCATTTATTTTAATTGGACTTTGTTTGGTCTATTTTTGGCCTAAAGACATTTTAAAAATTTTCCCATATAATTAAAGGGATTTAAATTAATATTAAATTAATTTCTGGGCCTTAATAGAATTTTCCTAAACAGTGGGGGTTAAACTATAATTACAGAAACTATTGGTTTTAGGTTTAACTTGAACCCACAAGGTCAATAGTTACTTTTTGAATTCCTTTAAAATTTAAATCACAAGACTTTGCCTACATGAACATAAGCTAGAACGCAATGAATTATACATATATTCAAGTTACATGTTCATCACTTCACCAAATTCTCAAAGAATACATAAGTACATAAAGTACCAACCCTAGGTTTTCAAAGAAACTATATATGCTCGGTGGTTTTCTAACAAGAAGTAAGCATATAAGTCATACAATCAACATATAAAAATACTCCTAAACTTAACCCTATTCTCTACTTAGCAAAATATCATACCTAGAAAGGTTGTTCTCAACCCTAAGGAGTTGTACTCGCTGTGCAGCTGAACCAATTAGTACGAACGTAGCCCTTGACATAGGGGAACAACTTTTTAAAAGAGAGTCTTGTGAAATTCCTAAGGTTAGAGATGAGTTTTGGAAGGTAGAAACTTGGAAAAACCTAGGTTTTCTTTACCTTTCTCTCCATGCACGACCTGCTGCTCATTCCTCAGACCAAATTATGTGATTTTAACACTAAAGGGTCTTATTTATAGTAAAGGGGCCAAGGGGTGAAAAGACCCTTTTGCCCTTAATGAGTTTGAGACCCCGTTACACTACAACCCGTCCCAAAATGCCTTAATTCGACATTCTGCTTTAACCAAAGTTCTTAAAATTATTTTAAATGATATTTTTCTAAAAAATTTATTTAAGCCTAGGGCATTTTTTTAATTTTACACTTTCACGCGTTACATTTTTCGGTACTTCGTTTGCTAATACAGACTCCACCGTTGAGTCCAAAGTGCCCAAAACAGTCAGACTATGTCCCCTTTGACATTTATCTGGCTTTTAGAATACTAAGGGTAAAATTTTCATTTTGACATTTCACGTGTCCATTGTTCTAGGACTTCATTTTACAAAATGGACCCAGCCATTGGGTCCAAAATGTCCCAAAATGTTAAGGTACATCATTTCATAGTCATTGAGGTCCATTTAATCACATAACTGATCATCGAGGCGTATTTGGAATTATCCTAGTTTGTCTATTCATATTTTTTAGGATTTATTTAGGCTTCATGAACCTTACCATTGAGTCCGAAATATCCAAGATAGTCACGATGGACTACCTTTTCGTCTAAGTTGACCCTGGGCATTATTGGGGGCATTATAATCTTTTATAATTTATGTATCTAAATTTTTTGGGACTTAACTTCACAAATCAGACTCCACCGTTGAGTCAAGAATACCCGAAATAATCAACATACACTATTCATTTATTTTAATTGGACTTTGTTTGGTCTATTTTTGGCCTAAAGACATTTTAAAAATTTTCTCATATATTTAAAAGGATTTAAATTAATATTAAATTAATTTCTAGGCTTAATAGAATTTTCCTAAACAGTGGGGGTTAAACTATAATTACAGAAACTATTGGTTTTAGGTTTAACTTGAACCCACCAGCTCAATAGTTACTTTTTGAATTCCTTTAAAATTTATTCTAAAAACTGATTGGTTTGCCCCATTTTTAAGTAAACTAGCCCCAAATCATCAGGAGCCAACCGGTTCTATCCGGTCTGCCACATTAGTTTAATGAAACAGGCCAAAACGACACCGTGTTGAATATGCTCAAACCCATTTCTCATACGGTCGGGACCCGAAGTGCTAACTGACCCGGTACCCGACCCACGGGTATTGTTCATTGTCTTCCTCATCGAGGGAGACGTGAACCAGTCTAACTGTAAATGTTTCTTCTCCATTTCGTGGCTTTCCAAGCACCTAATCGACCTGTTTTTAGTCCTAAAATGTTTCTAGAGGTACAAAATACATTTTGGCATTGATTTGGGGCTTTGGATTGAGTTGGAAAGCTTGTTCCACTACCCATAGCAGTTGTGAATATCTCTTTAGTACATGCTCATTTTTCCACCAAAAGCAATAATGTTTGGCTACTTGTGATCCTTAGGTTATGGCGATTCAAACCACGTTCTAAAAATAAGGTTTGGAGCTCTGTTGATGGAACTGGGTTATGAACCCGCGACCTTGCAACTTCATTTTTCATGGCCTTCCCTTGTGTGTTTGGGTCATGGCGTAGGGTTTCCATGACACTCATGGACCCTAGTGTCGAGATCTTAAGCGACAAAAATGAGTTCCATGAAGGTTGTTTCAGACCTGCACCATTGGAGGTCCAACAATGGAAGTTTGTGTATGACCACTGTTTTTGGGCTATTTTTGGAACCTAATCTTACCCTTAATTCTAATACAATAACTTTAGGGACCATGCATGCAAATTTAGCCCTTTAAACAGTGGGTTTTAACATGATTTTCTAGAGAGAGAAACACATAGTGGGTCAAAGTTTTACCTTCAACGGTGATTTCCTTCTTCTTGCCTCAAGTCACTGAATCCTCAACAGCCCTATTGCATGCATGAACCTCATTCTTCTTCTCCTCTTCTTCTTCCCTCTCTCTGTCACTTTTCTCTCTTTAGTTGACTTTAGTCACCTAATTTCTAATTTTTCGGAATAGCCTCTTCTTATGCAATGTGTAATGTATACATATTATTATATGTTTGTAGAAGCTACATGAAATTCTATTGGTTGCTTTGGGAGGTGGAGAAAAATTATTTACTACATATATATATATATCTATATCACATGTAATATATATCACAAAATGGTTGGTATCCTAAGTGGTAATTTTTTGGGACTTAAGTGCTTCATTGGTTTTGGTCAAGGGTTCAAAACCTATTGGTTTAATTTTTTAGCATTTCCCTCACTTTTTGGCTTATGTCTCGTTTGGCAATCAGAAATACATATTTTGGATTTTTTCCTTCTATTTTCTTTTCTAATCGTCTTTTTGCGAAATGGTTTCTTTTGGTTGTTTCCAACAGGGGTTGGCTTCGAGGTTCAAAGCCTTGCCTTGTTTATCATTTTCTTGTGGTCTTCGTGGCTTGCTAATTCAAATTTTTGTAGTGTTAAAATTAGGCTAAGATGACTAAATTAACACATTAAATTCCAAAACGACATCATTACATTAATTAATCGGTAAACTAGGTTTGGGGTATTACATTCCTTCCCCTCTTGACATATTTAATTATTTCATTGGTCTATCATAACTACCGAGAAATTTCGATTAATTTTCTTAATTATTCTTTATGTTATTTCTAATTAATAATTAGCAAACTAATTATAAATTAATCGAGGTTAGGGTGTTACAAGGACATACTCCCCACACTTACAACAACACATAGGAAGAAAAACGGGGAGAAAACTGTACCTAAAAACTCACGAAATAGGAAAAGATCAACTCGTTGGAAAGTTGGAGCACTACGTGGGTAAGTCTCATCAAGAGTCTGAGCGCCACGTAGGTAAGTCTCGTACATGAATTCCACAATGAGTTAGACCACCATGTGGATAAGTCTCATCAAGAGTCAAAGTGCCACATAGGTAAATCTCGTGTAGACACGAGAATCAAGTCAGAGCGCCATGTGGGTAAGTCTCATCAAGAGTCAGAGTGCCACATAGGCCTCGGGACATATACAAGAAATCGAGTCAAAGCACCATGTGGGTAAATCTCATCAAGAATTGGAGCACCACATGGGTAAGCCTCGAGACAGACACATGGTCGGATTCAAAACAAGTATAAATCGGGTTGCATAGTAAAATTGATTCACACAAATCATTTATTTCTCATTAAAGGGGTGCCATGGTTTACAGACATTTTTCAAATCAATACACATGAATGTCGTTTCAAAATATAGGCATAAAAATCATAGTTCTCGGATATTTCACAAAGTGCAGATAAATATTTGAGCAGATATAAAACACTGAGGCATTTTCAAGTAAAAGATAAAATATCTCTGATTCGGGGATACAAGATTACTCACAAAACAAATTTAGCATTTTGGACAATCATAGAAGATAAAATACCGCTGATTCGGGATATAGGGTAACTCACAATATTGATCAAGTATTTTGAACAGGAGATAAAATACTTAAGCATTTTTCAACAGTAGGTAAAACATCACTGATTCAGGGTGTTGGATCACTCGCCTCAAACCTTCAGTCCGTTATGTTAATCTCCTTTCCTTTGTCTTTAGTTCCTAGATCACAAGTCAAATACACATAACTATGCATCAGAACATAACTGAGGCATTACTATCGGCCACTTATTATTTTTATAACTAAATTTTTCTTAACGAATTTTTTTCATTGGTTTGGTAGCCTTAGATTTTAAGTTAAGTCCCGCCTTCTTTTTCTAAATTTATTTTATAGCGAACTTAATGCTCAGAAACGTAATGGGTATTACCTCATTTTTGGTTTCATATTTTTCAAAATTTATTTGGGCTTAACGAACCTCATCATTGAGTCCATAATATCCAAAATAGTCAAGATAAACTACATTTTATATTTAATTGGCCCTGGGCATCATTAGGGGTAAAATGGTAATTTTATATTTTACTTGTCTTAATTTTTTGGGACTTAATTTCATAAATTGGACCCCGTCGTTGAGTTTGGAATGTCCAAAAATGTTGGGTTACACTATCGTTTTATTTTATTTGAGTATCGGGAACATTTTACCAAATAAAATTAATTTAATTCTTTTATTTTATATTATATATATATATATATATATTCAGTTAATATTGTTCACATGTGTGAAGTTGGCACAGTGGCCACACGCTTGTGTTTAGGATCATCAGAGGCGCAAAGGTCATTGGATTGAAACTAGGGAGCTGTGGCTCTCCTTTTATTTGCTGATTTTCTAATTACCAAACAACGGATAAGGGTCTAAACAAGGATAAGATATCCATGTTCTACGTGGGTTTATCAAATCAATCTTCTAACCCTATAACTAAACAAACCCGTTATGTTTTAATTTAAAAACCTAATAGCCTAAACGACACCATCCCAATTAACCGTGGGTGCACCTGGGCGGGTTCCGACCCGAACTCGAAATCGACCCGACCCATTACTTTTCATCTTCCCCACTTTTCTGACGAGGGGTCCGATGACCTTCTCCGGCACCGACGACCGTCGCCGATTGAATTCCGGCCATTGTTCAACGTGTTTTGATCCCATTTTTTATGAGGATTCCATTTTTAGGGTTTAAATTTCATTTGGTTCAACTCTTGGCCGTCGAACAGCCACTTACGTTGGCTGCTCTAGCGAGGGTTGCTTTTCCGATGACTCATAAATTTCTTATCTTGAAGGGTTCCATCCACTGTTTTGGCCCCAAATTTTTACCACAACTTCCTCGAAGTATGGGGAACACTTCCCTAATCCTAAAACCTTACAAATCAAGTTTATTTTAGGTTTTCAATTTTTTCCTTCTTCACTGTAACTTACTCTTTCTCATTGGTTTCTCAACCATTTTTGATGATTCAACTTGCAAAATGCTCCTCTTTTTATGCTCTTTCAAGCCATGCATTTATTTTAAAGTTTAAACCAAGCTGGGTAAAAACTTTGCATTTCCCTAGTTTCGAGTTCTAGGGTTCATAGGGTTTCTTAAGCCAATTTTGTGCCCTTTCCTTCCATTTTTCATCCTCTTTCATTTTCATGTGCATGCATGTTATTAACATACTAAAACAGTAGCTAAAAGTAAAAGGATTGTAGAGAGAAAAATTACCTTTCTCTCTTGATTCTCTCTCTTCCTCTTCTTCTCTTCTCTAGGTTTGATTTTGCAAACTTGGTTGGTGATTTCCCTCAAGTTAGGACTGTAATACCCCGACCCGATTAATTAATAATTAATTTACTAATTATTTATTAGAAACAAAATAAAGAATGATTAAGAAAATTTATCGGAATTTCTCGATAATTACGATGAAATAATAAAATGATTTAAATACATCAAGAGGTGACGATGACGACTAGATCAAGAAAATAATAGAGTGACGCAGCTTCAATTTGTAAAATCAATATGTGAAGAAAAATAAATTCTGAATTAAAAACGGCCTAAACGCCAAACGAAGCCTAAGATCAAAAAATATAGCAAAAATGCCGAAAATGAAATGGATGGGTTTTGAACCCTTGACCAAAACCAATGAAGCATTTAAATCCTAAAAATTTACCATTTGAGCTACCAACCATCTTGTGATATATACATGTATATATTACATATGATGTATATATATGTATGCATGGAGTGAACAATGTAGAACAAAAAATAGATAAAATAATAAATAATAATATATATAAATAAATATAAAATAAAATAATCATGGAATATACATATATATATGTATATATTTATATATATAGGAGCTACAGCAGCATGGCCCAAGCAGTTAATATATGTGTGTGTGTACGTGTGATGAAGTAGGTGTAGTAGCAGCATGGCCCAAGCAGAGTGTGATGAATAGGTGTAGCAGCAGCTTTAGCATGAAATATGTATATATATATATATATATACCTAGGCTATATAGCCACAATGAATACAATAGGGGTGCTGCTGTAAGCAGCATGGCCAAGATAAAAAGAAAAAAAAGAGATATGGTGTGGTGTCTAGAGGGCAGTACAACAAGTGAGGTAAAGAGAGAAAGCAGCAGGTAGAGAATTCTGCTATACATCTATACATAGAGAGATATAGCTGCAGCCAACTAATAAGCAACCAAAATCTGAAACAAAAAGAGTGAGAGAGACACTAAAGAGAGAAAGAGAAGGAAGTAGTAAGAGTATGCTGCCATGAACGGAAGGAGAGGAAAACTTCAAAAGGTTGGAAGTGGACAAAGGTACATGCCTAACTACCTTCTATCTAGTTTTGAAAGTAATTAGAACTCAAAAATAAGTAAGAAAAGCTGAAAGAAAAATGTATGAACTGTCTTTGTAGCCACGGCCTAAATTCAAAGAAATTTAAAGGAAAACTAAACCTGAGTTTATAGCATGCAACGAGGTAACAAATAGTGTCAGGATTCTAACACGTGGAATTAAGTGAAATGGTCAAGAAATGACCATGTTAGGGCTAAAACTACCTTGGCTGGAAAACTGAAATGGGTGTCGAAAAACTTATGTATTTTGAGGTTTAAAACTGTCCAAAATGGAAGCTTAACGGTTTAGGATTAATTTGGTGTAAAAAGCTCCAAAAACCGACTGTCAAAAGATAGAAGAAAAATGACGCCAGAACAGTGGCCGGAATATCGTGTGAAGAATGAATCTTTTTTAAAATTGTGGGCCGGATTTGGGTCGGGTCGAGTCAGGACCCGACCGATTACAAACTAGAGCGATGTTGTGATGCAGTTTAGAGCTTAAGCTTAAGTTTAATTCTCCTTGTTTGGATACTCAGGTAATAAATCAAAATCAGGTTTTGAGGATAACTAAAATGTGAATTAGACCAATAACTGAGATATGCTATTCTGGTTCTGTGTAGTCAGGTGAACCTGGCTGGTTCACAATGTTTCTGGACTGGTCTAGGGTTTAACCTAGTAAACACAATGGCTCAAAGGTTTAAATGAAATAAAGTGAACCCTAACTTATTTAAATTGCAGTTTGACCCAAAAAATTTGAATAATCCTATTCTGACCTAGCCTTTGAGAAATTAATTTAAATATATCCCTAGGAAAATAATTTAATAATAATTAAATATTAAATTATTTTATAAAAAGGGTAAAATGATGATTTTTTCCCTGGGCTATAAATAAAACAAATAAAATCCAAATGAAGATCCGGAAGAGGCTATTTTAGTATTTTCAAACGTTTCAAACACAATGAAAATGTCAGATTAGACATCCGGGGACTCTAGGGGTGGTCCCACCATAAGATATAAAATTATCAAAATGCCCCTAATACAGTACGAAGCCTAAATAAAGTCCAAATTGGATGAAATTGATACTAATGGAAGCCCGAATAACCGTGAACTCGTATATGTGACTAAATAATGATTCGGGGTCAGAATATCATAAAATATAAAATGACCAAAATACTCCTGAGCATAAAAAGTATAAAGTAAAGGCCGAATAAGGGCCAATCTGATATCATGGACTGTCATAAGTATAATTATGTGAATTAAAGGGCTAAATAAGACTCTAGAACAATCAAAGTAGAAAATGAAAAATGATCGATATGTCTCGATGATCAAAGCAGATACCAAATCAAGTCCAAAAGACTTAGAAATTTATATATAAGATACATGACATATTCTGAGTACCACGATAGGGTCTGGGACAAGAATGACAGAACTACCATTGTGCCCCTAAGGTCAAAGACGTGATTAATTGACAACGAATAAAGTCCAAATGACTTTAATTATAATTCTGACATCTACTAAATTGACTTAAAGAATTTAATAGCCTAATTTGAAACCCCATAAATGGGAAATTGAAAACCCTTAAAGCATTATATAACAATATTTGGGATTAAAATGGGTACTAATTCATTATGCAATATTTTTAAATCCATGATTATAGGATCACCTAGACGATGGAAATGAAAAGAAGCTGTGGGATAGCAATAGTGATACCCGCATGAGAATGCGATGCTAAGAAACCGAGTTAAGTAACTCATACGCTTTAATATGGGTTTTCCTAGCCAAGTCACATTTATTTTCATATGCTGCCAAATTTATACTCTATCACTACCTAATGAATTTGATTTCTCCGATTTGAGGCCAATCGACTTGTGATTATGGATTATGCATGTACTTCAGATTTGATTTGCTTACCTATATCATTTATGAACTTGATTGTTGATACTTGAGCATAATTATACCATCATGTATACCATGTCATGATCTTGTGATATATCTTATTGTTGGTGATCTTGTTATTCCACACATTTTATGTCTCATTGATTGAGATCTTGAGTGTTTCATACGATTGTATATCCCTGTGTGGAATTTTGATGATTATGATATTTGGTGAGTGCCTAGGGTTGTGCTCAGTCACAATGGCCTACCTAATCACAGATGGCGTTTTGGACCTGTGTGGTCATTTGTGTCCTTTGGGAACTTGAGATGAAAGAGCTTTTACGCTATTCAATAAGCTCAAGAGAGAAGGGCGAACCTGAATGTGCGTTTAGGGGGTCTGCCGGGCCCTGTTTTGTTTACGCATCTATGCTGTTGATATTTTTGGCATTCGTTGGATGATCATATTCTATGCCCTGTGAATGATCATATTGTTGCAAGCATGAGACACTTTTGATTGTGATAAACCATAAAAGAGCAGGCCAATCAGCACTTGACACGTATGACTATGAATCCAGCTCACGCTCGGCTAACTCAGCTCACGCTCATCCAATGGCTAAGCGCTCAAACATTCAGAACATGATATAAGGTCGGAAATGGCCAAGCTTATGCCTCTAGAGCACATGTATATCCGGATAAGGATCCTAGAGTCAATTACAGGATCCAGACCAACACTCCAGACCTCGTCACCGCCTTAGCGGTTGCCGAGCAGGGAATAAGAAAGCAATCTTCAACACGGAGACAGTCCTCAACACGGAAACAGTCTTCAACAAGGAAACTACCATCTATGATTATCTCTATGCAATACTCCGCAAGATAACTGCAATCTCCGATGATCAAATCCCTATATTCATGGCTTCGAATCCTAATCAACTTAGGAAGGCCACAGTCTATAAATTAAACCCTAAAGGTATGCTTTATTTTCATGCTCATTCTTTGGCTTTCAATACAGTCTTTCAATTCCATTCACTTACTTAAGCATCGGACCAGCTACCGCCGGAGCTAATCCGGTGGTCCTCTGATCATCTTTCTGAGTGTTCTATAGGTCACAAAGCCCATACTTATTGCGAGTCAAAAAATGCAGCATCAGTTTGGCGCCGTCTGTGGGAACGACTAATCTCCAAGTGCTCTATTCACAAACTCATCTCTTTCCTCACCGGAAAACTATAGCCCCAAATCTCTGACCTGCGATAGAATACTCAGATTCCGCAAAGCTCTCAGCGTCGGCCGCCTGCTCCACGAGCAAGGGCGCCAACGGTTAATCCCACGCGACAAGAGATCGAATCGATCAAACGACACAATGAACTGGTGCAGGAACAGTTGCTTGCCATCACCAGAACGCTAGCAACGCTCACACAGAATCAAGGGACGAACCCTCCTAAACCACCGGTCAACATTGCTGCGAGAACTCAACCCCCTGTTACCACAGAGAATGAAAAGCGTCATGAGCAGGCTCCAAATAACCAGCCTGGGCACCCCTAGGGTGTTGCCCGCGTTGGCAGGGATCCACAGCCGTCAGCAGCTCCAGGCTGGGGAACATTAGCCTTCGTCCCTAACGTCATTATCGGAGCACTACTCGAGCCCCAACTCCAAGGGCTTCGGGAGCACATCCGGCACCACAGGTGTAATATCCCGACCCGAGATACCGGGTCATATGGCACGTATTACGAGATTATGAAAATTTATGTGAAGAGTTTTACACTCAAAAGGATAATTAATTAATGAAATTATTAATTAATTAAATATACGAAATAATTATTTTTATTACAAAATTAATATTTAAATGCACCATTGCATTTACATGGAAAGTGTATCATGTATGTATAAGTATATATGTAATCCAATGTGTATGCATGTATGTATATAATTAAATCAAATATATATAAGTAAAAATATCTAAAAGTGTGTGTGAACAGTGCTGTGTGTGTGTGTGTGTCGGTTGTGTTGTGTGTGTGTGTTGTATTATATATATATTATATACAAATATCCTACAAGCAATAAATGTAAAGCAACAAAGAGAAAAAGCAAAATTTAAAAGTCTGTAAGAGAGATTTATGAGAAGTGAGGGCTAAGGTAGGGCTATGGAGTCAGATTTGTAGAGAGAGAGAGAGAGTGGAGAGAGAGAGAGAGGTCGGTTACGTCTTCTTTAAAAGAAACAAGCATGCATTGCATAGTTGTTTTGTAAGAAAAGAACTAAGGAACTGAAGGAGAAGAAGAGGAGGAAAACCAGAAAGAGAAAGAGAAAGAGATAAAACCCACGACAAAAAGGTAAGAATTTTGAAAAAATTATCAAATTCTCTCTCTAGAATTAAGCATGAATATGAACTATTTTTGAGTTATATATGATCATATAATGCTAGATATATATTTACAAGACTGTCAAGCATGATTTTAGGCTTCAAAACACCAAGAAAATGTAAACCCATGAAGAACCGCCATGGGATGACCTTGCTTATAGCAGGTCTGAACCCATGGCAACCAAACTTTGTTTGGTATATAGAGACCTCAACTAGACTCCACAAACATGTTAAAAACCTTCAACCACGATCATCAATCAAAAGAAATGACCTTCATAACACGGGTTGCAGGTTTGGTTTTAAAAACCAAACTATGGAACTCACACCGAAACTAGGTTTAAAGAATGGGGAATGAAACCTTATCGAAAATGGGTCATGACAGAAGAGACCTCAATGATTTTGGCTCAAAAACGAGCATATACGAAGGAGTTGCAGGTTGGGTTATCAACCCTCTGCCCGAACCCATGAGATCGATTTAAAGTCTAAAACGAATGCCAAACTCTTAACCAATGTTCCAGAAATGGATTAGGTTAGAAACAGTAGAGAGTGGTTGAGTAGAAGCTCACGAAAATGGAAGAAAAGGGAAACAGGGATTAGGGTTTTAGTCATGGTCGACGTAGGGAAGAAGAAGACGGGTCAACTCGGCTTTTAAATGAGGCTGAGTCAACTCGGACAGGTGGCAGCCTCTGGGCTTGCCACCGAATAAATGAAACGACAGCGTTTCAATAAGGTTTTAAACTTTCTTAAACGATAGGGCTGACGTCATCATGACGTCAGCAACACGCACAAAACCGGATAGACCGATTGGTTTACAACCAGACCGGACCGGTTCACTTATTCTTAGACCGAATCAATTGGTTTTCTAATTTATTTAAAATTAAATAAACCAAGACTTCCTCTATTTACAGTTTGACCCCAACTGTTTTAAGAAACTCTACTATGGCCCAACTGAGGGAAATGTTATGCAATTAAGCCCCTGAAAAATAATTAAATAAATAAATTTAATTATTTAATAAATAAGTAAAATTACTATTTTACCATTGGGTCATGAATAGAGCAAATAAAGTCCAAATTAAACATATGAATAGTGTATCCTTATTATTTTGGATATTCTAAGACTAATGATAGGGTCCGTTTTTCGAGACTGAAGCCCGAAAAATAAAGACACGTAAAGGGGTAAATGACTAAAATACCCCTTGACCAAAATTAACAAGTTATTAGTGCATTCTTACTATCTCGGACCTTCTGAGTCCAATGGTGAGGTCCACGACACGAGATGAGGTCCCGAACATAAAGACACGTAAAGGGGTAAAAAGACCAAAATACTCCTGGTACCCCTAAAGCCAAAATGAAATCAGAGAAGGTCTAAATTAACTTTCCTTGACATTCTGGACTCAATAATGGAGACCAAATTACGAAACGAAATACGGAAAGATGTGACACGTAAAACGATAAAATGACCATTTTGCCCTTTTACATGCAAAAGGCCAAATAAACTTTTCGGAAAGCCCAAACCGACTTTCTTCGACACTCCAGACTCAATGGTAGAGTCTATTCGACCAAAAGAAATGTCTAAAATAAAAAGACATAAAATTTGATGAATAGCATCTGTCAGATGACTATAAATTAGAGTAATGCCAAAGTACTAATACTAAGGCGTGTACGAGAAATGAAATACGAAAAGACACGACACGTAAACATGTCAAATAAATAACTTTAATTCAAAGTTAATGGAGCTACCAGAAGAGTATAAATTGAAATGAATTAAATTTCTAACACGTTAAATTGTGTCATAGGTTAGGAATACGAGTTAAGTACATATGAAATTATGAAATCGTTTTAGGATCTAATACGATTTAAGCATAAGTTAAGGAATATTGAGATGATATTACAATGAATATAAGTTGATGAGATGTTTATGAATTGTTCTTAGGAACTACAAGGAAAGTGGGAAAGCGCATTATTAGCACTAACCCTAAAGGACCAAGGTGAGTAACCCTGTATTTGAAGTGGAGATTTAACTCCATGGATTTGAAAAGGTTTTAAATGCAAAGATATGAAGTGTTTGAAATTTCGAATTCAGTATTTACATGATTCAGTTAAATTGTTCTGTTTTTAATAACTCTATTATGACATGCTTAGTGAATGGTTTCTGTCATAGTTTTCTTAAAACATATTTCAGCATGTCTAAAGTTTTAAATGCCAAATTATGTAAAGTGTTCTGAATTTGTTTATGTCAAGCATTTAAAGGATTTGTTATGAAATTATGTACATGATGTTTTAAATGTTCATGAGAAGCACGTATTTGAAGAAATCATGTATTAAATGTATTTGAATGTAAGAAAAAAAAATTTGTGCCTAAGCACCATGGTTTTTGGTTGGGTTGTACGGAACTCAGCCGACTTTCTAAATAACAGATTTTTGGGTTGTACGGAACTCAATTAATCTGTAAACATATGATGGATTTTTGGGTTGTACGGAACTCAATTAATCTATAAAAACATGATGGGATTTTGGGTTGCACGGAACTCAATTGACTGTCAAAATGCCAGGTAGCAGGATCTAATCCCCCAAGCATGAGATATCTCCATTTATAAGTAAGATGGGAGTCTGATTCGAAACGGATTCCACTAATGGAAGTGATAAGATGACAAATGATTTGAAAATGGAAACAGGTTTTACCCTCATTTTCAATATGCATATGTTTTGAGTTTTATAAGCTCTATTTAAGAAATACATGTTATGTTATATGTTTTGAAGTTCATGAGTATAAGTATAGCTTAAATACTTTAAATGTTTCAAAGCTATTTGTTTTATGAAATGCATATGTTTTGAGTTATATACTCTATTTGATGAAGTATGAGTTAGCTTGAATACTTTAAATGTTTCAAAGCTATATGTTTTAAGGAATGCATATATTCTGTATTTAAAGTATACGAACAATTGGCGGTGATTATTTTACAAACTCTTATGTACAAAACCACTGCTAATTGAAAACCCCATGACGAATACTGGAATTGCTCACAAGCTTAGATTAGCTTACCCGGACTTTGTTCGGACCCCCCTTTCAGGTGATTCACAGCAGACAGGGTCTTGAGGACGATGGCGATGAGTCTAGCTATTTTTGGGAAGATATATTTAAAGTAGTTCTTTTGAGGAACCTATGAACTCCAGTAGTATATTTTGTATTAGTAGACAATGTCAGAATATGTAATAAGCCCTCAGGGCAACCGAACATGTTTTGTATTAAGGTTATAATTCTTTAAGTTTTAGTTATACTCTGAATGTGTAACCATGTATGCTATGTACGGAGCGGCAGTATCGGACGGATGTGCATAAATTTAAAATGAGAAAAGAAAAGAAAAAGTTTTTCACGCTTCCACAAAACGCATGTCGCACATCTATTCGATACCGCTGCCTATGTGAGCCTTCGACCAAAGGTCCCCGGGCCTGAGGGTGGCAGTCGCGATGCGAGATCCGCAGAGGGTGGGTTTCGGGTCGTGACAACAGGAGCCTCATCCCCATGCAGCACCAATCCCTCCGGTTCGTAACCCTCCTCCATCCGAGGGACGTACTCAACCCTACTACCCTGAAGCTGAGGCTGTCAGGCAGGGTTCGCAAGATGTCAGACTCAGAGACCCGCGGAGGGTAAAGGAAATTGCCGAGTCTATGGACCGAACAATTACCTTGAGAGGACCTCAGAACCCTCCAGAGCAAAACGAGTTGGCCAGGCTGCTCGGAAGACTGGCCACTCCATTCACTCACGCCATCATGTCAGAAGAAAGGCCCAGAAAGTTCATGGTGCCAAAGTTCACCCTGTACAACGGATCTGGAGACCCAGGAGATCATCTCTCGCACTACCAGCATACTATGGCCCTCCACGGGGCCTCTGATGCTTTTATGTGCTGAACTTTCATCACCAGCTTGAAGGGAACTGCTCTGAAATGGTTCCACAATCTGCCTCCGAACTCAATTACCAGCTTCTATGAGCTCGGTAGACAATTTTTGGACAGGTTTATGACCAGCAGAAGGCTCAGAAGGGGACCAGAGTTCCTATTAAATGTCAAGCAGACTAAGGAGGAGTCCCTCAGAGCCTACATTGCACGCTTCAATGCCGAACTCACGGAGATCACTGACTGCAGCCCAAAATTCCTTGTAGCTGCCTTAACTGCTGGGCTTGCCCACGGTGGCTTCAGAGACTCCTTGACAAAGAGCCCTCCGGCCGGCATGGCGGCACTATTGGATCGGGCCAGGAAATACATCAACCTAGAAGAAGCCAACCGCACATCCCAGAAGGGCAAAGACCAGACCTAGAGGGATAATCCAAAGAGGGAGAATCACAAGAAAGAGGACCACAGAAGAGACTCCAGCAAGAAGAGGGCCAGGAGCCCAGAGAAAAGAACAGCACCCAGAGCTGTTTACAATTCCAGACCAAGGGAGTTCACTAACTTCACTCCTCTGAACACTACACCGAACCAGGTACTCCGGCAGATCCGAGATCGGGAGAACCTGAGGTGGCCGGAACCAATCAAAGGAGATCCCAATCTTTGGGACCAAAGTAAGTATTGTAATTTCCATAAAGATCATGGACATACGACTAACTCATGCAGGACCCTCCGGTATGAGATAGAGCAGCTCATAAAGAAGGGGCACCTTCGGGAGTTCGTCAAGCAAGACAGAAGGCAGAACTCCCAAGAAGACAAGCCTCAACAACGGCTAGACCAGAGGCCCGAGCAGAGGTAGGAGCAGAGGGAAGGACGAAACGAGCCTCAGAGGCAGAACAACCATGTCATCTACGTCCTCCATGCTGACTCCCCTATCACAGGAATGTCCAACAGGGCAAGAAAGAGATATGCTCGGGAGGCCAAAGCTGCCCCGAACGTATTACAGATCTCCAACGTGGAAAAGAGGCTCAAGCCAGCACCGGAGATTCAATTCACTGAACAAAATCTAGCAGGGGTACACTGCCCTCACAGTGATGCCCTCGTCATCACTCTCATAATTGCCAACTTCGAGATCAGGAGAGTCCTGGTCGATACTGGCAGCTCTGTCAACATACTGTTCCATGAGCCACTTAAACAGATGAGAATGGACCACGACAACATCAAGCCTACTACTATCGTGATGGCAGCTTTTGATGGCAATCTCAGTACCCCGTTGGGGAGAATCGACCTTCCTACTACAGTGAGAGAAGGAGAAAGGAAAAAGACCACCATCTCGGAATACATGGTGTTGAATATGAAATCTCCCTACAACGTCATAATCGGGAGACCTTGGTTGCACCAGATAGGGGCGGTCACCTCGACCCTCCATCAATGTCTGAAGTACGTCCACAACCAGAACGTTCACTCTGTCAGAGGGTGTCAGCCAACCTCCCGGGAGTGCCATGCTATTGCCCTCAAGGAGAAGGCCCCCAAATAGCAATTACAGTACACTCGGGACTGTGCAGATCCAGTTCTCACCCACACTCCCGAGGTGGAAGGTTGCCCATCCAGCATTGAAGAACTCCTGAGCCCAAGGGGACGAGATAGCCGAGCCAAACCTGTTGGCGAGCCCATCAAAGTGTTGGTCAGTTCAGAAGCAGAGGGGCGTTATTTGTATATCGGCCCAGATCTGACGCACACCGAACAGGAGAATATAGTCAGGTTTCTGAAAGACAACCTCTCTATATTTGCTTGGGAAACTAGAGACATGGAGGGTATAGACCCTAGCCTCATAACTCACAAGCTGATGTTAGATCCAGATCATCCACCAGTCAGACAGAAGAGAAGACCGATTGCTCCTAAACGACATCGGATTATAAATGAAGAAGTCTAGAGGCTGCTTGAAGCCAGGATGATACGAGAAGTGTTCTATCCCGAGTGGCTAGCCAACACCGTGCTGGTCAAGAAGAAAAATGGCAAGTGGAGAGTCTGCGTTGATTATACAGACCTCAATAAGGCGTGCCCCAAAGACAGCTTTCCACTGCCAAGGATAGATCAACTGGTTGACGCCACTGCGGGGCATGAGCTCATGAGCTTCATGGATGCCTACTCTGGGTACAACCAGATCCAAATGTACCCTCCAGACCAAGAGAAGACAGCCTTCATAACCGAACGAGGGCTCTACTGCTACAGAGTAATGCCTTTCGGTTTAAAGAACGCTGGAGCCACTTATCAGTGGTTGGTGAATAAGATGTTTAGCCCACTGCTTGGCAGTACCATGGAGGTATACATCGACGACATGCTGGTTAAGAGTCTGCAGAAAGGTAGTCACCTCCAGCACTTAGCCCAGACCTTCGATATCCTCAAACAACACAAGATGAAGCTCAACCTCTAGAAATGTACCTTCGGGGTTACGAAGGGAAAATTCTTGGGATACATTGTCTCTCAAAGGGGTATCGAAGCAGACCCCACTCAGATCCAAGCTCTGATTGGACTGAAGTCACCAAAAACCAAAAAAGACATTCAGGCACTGAACAGCAGAATTACCGCACTAAGTAGATTTATCTCCAAATCCACTGATCGCTGCCTACCTTTCTTCAAAGCTCTGAAGGGCAACAAAGCTTTGCAGTGGACAGAAGAATGCGAGAAAGCTTTTCAAGAACTAAAGGAGTATCTAGCCTCTCCAGAACTCCTGTCAAAACCAGTACAGAGAGAAAAGCTACTCTTGTACCTTGCAGTTTCTAAAAACGCGGTCAGCTCCGCATTAGTCAGACAGGACAGAGGAGTACAAAGGCCCATATTCTACGTCAGTAGGGCACTACTTGACACGAAAAAAATATATCCAAAGGTGGAGAAGCTAGCCTATGCCTTGGTCATATCAGCTCGAAAACTCCGACCTTATTTCCAAGCCCATCCAATTGAAATCCCTAACTGCCTATCCTCTAAAGTCAATACTGAGGAAACCTGAGGTATCGGGAAGATTAGTAAAGTGGTCTGTGGAGCTAGGGGAATTCGACATATCATATGTACCCCGAAACTCCATCAAAAGGCAGGCCTTGGCTGATTTTTTTGCCGAATTCACCCTGGCACTTCAAGACAAGGCACAACTCATCGAAACCTCAGGAACCTGGCTGCTATACATCGATGGATCGTCAACCGATCAAGGCTCGAGAGTAGGCCTGGTACTACAGTCCCCTGATGGGCTCACGACAGAAAAAGCAGTCAGCCTAGTATTCAAAGCTTCCAACAATGAAGCAGAATATGAAGCTCTAATCTTAGGCATGAAGCTTGCCTTGGAATGTGAGGCTCAAAACCTCAATGTCTTCTCAGACTCCCAACTGGTGGTAAGCCAAGTCTTGAGAGAATTCGCCATTAAAGATGATAGGATGCTCCGGTACTCCGAACTGGTGAACCACTTGAAGCATTCCTTCCAGACATTCACTATCCAGAGAATTGAAAGAAGCCAGAACTGCAGAGCAGATGCTTTGGCTAACATGGCAGTCCCGCCTAAATTCTGAAGCAAACTCCACAGTAAAAATCTCCTATCAGCTAGGGCCTAGCATAGAGGAAGCCCAAGTTGCTCAAATTGCTGAACAGCCCCAGAACTAGATGACTCCAATCCTCTAGTACCTGCAATCCGGGCTCCTCCCAGAAGACAAAAACAAAGCGAGGAGAATCCGAATCAGAGCGGCTCGATACCTGATCCTGAACAACAAGCTGTACAGAAGGTCGTATTCTCAACCTCTGTTAAAATGCTTAACTCCAGAAGAATCAAGATATGTCTTGGCTGAAATACACAAAGGAATTTGCGGGAATCATAATGGGGGCAGAATTATAGCTCACCGAGCTCTGTCTCAGGGCTATTACTGGCCTACTATGCTAATGCAAGCTAAGGAGTATGTCGAGAAGTGCGACAAGTGCCAAAGGTTTGCCCCATACCAACACCAACCTCATCACGAGCTCATCCCGATTCCAAGTCCTTGGCCCTTTGCTCAATGGGGAATGGACATCGTGGGTCCATTACCAAAGGCACCACCGAACAGGAAATACCTCCTGGTAGCCATTGACTACTTCTCAAAGTGGGCCGAAGCTGAAGCTTTAACACATATCAGAAAAAAGGAAATTGAGAGCTCCACCTAGAAAAATATTGTTTGCAGGTTCGGCATACCACGTGTGATTATCTCTGACAATGGGACACAGTTCACGGGTAAAGGCTTCAAGAAATTCTGTGAAAACCTCAACATTAGGTAACACTTTGCCTCCCCAGGCCATCCACAAGCGAATGGGCAAGCAGAGGTCACCAACCGAACGATCCTTGACGGGTTAAAGAAAAGGTTGGAAAAGGCCAAAGGAAAGTGGGCAGAAGAACTCCCTGGAGTTCTTTGGTCCTACAGAACAACCAGAATAACACCCACCTCTGAAACTCCCTTCTCATTGGCCTGTGGTACAAAAGCAGTAATTCTGGTTGAGATCGGTATGCCAACCCTGAGGACTGAAGTCTTTGAGCAAGACTCCAATGATCAGCAGCTGATGGAAAACTTGGATTTGCTTGAAGAAAAAAGGGATCAAGCCAGCATCAAGATGGAAGCCTATCAACAAAGAATGGTCGACAAATCCAAGGTAGGACTCAAGACGGTCAGCTTTCAAATCGGAGACCTTGTCTTAAGAAGAGTCTTTCAAAACACCAAGGATTCCACTATGGGAAAGTTGTCACCAAACTGGGAAGGCCCCTATAAAGTAACGAAGGTTGTTAGGCCTACTACCTACTGGCTAGAAGACATGACTGGGAAGCCTATTCCGAGGCCATGGAATGTGGAACATTTACGAAAGTACTATCAATAGAGATGTTTCTTTCTTTTTAATTGACTCCATAGACTGTTCGTATCTACAATGCACAGGCCTCCAGAGCCTAGTCCATAATGTACAAGTCTCAGTACTTGGTCCATCTATAATGCACAGGCCTCCAGAGCCTGGTCCATAATGTACAAGTCTTAGTACTTAGTCCATCTATAATGCACAGGCCTCTAGAGCCTGGTCCATAATGTACAAGTCTCAGTACTTGGTCCATTTATAATGCACAGGCCTCCAGAGCCTGGTCCATAATGTACAAGCCTCAATACTTGGTCCATTTATAATGCACAGGCCTCTAGAGCCTGGTCCATAATGTACAAGTCTCAGTACTTGGTCCATCTTCTAATGCACAGGCCTCCAGGGCCTGGTCCATAATGTACAGGTCTTAAGTACTTGGTCCATCTTCTAATGCACAGGCCTCTAGAGCCTGGTCCACCCTAATGCACAGGCCTTCCGAGCCTGGTCCATCTTCAATAAGCGGACTCTATGATCCAGTCCATCCATAGGCAGAAGTTCTAAGCGTCTTCAACCAAAATTTACACAAGTCTCCTAGATCTAAACACCTCAAAGCTAACACTTAGCTTATTTGGCTTATCTACCAACAAGTAACAAGCAACAAACAATACAAGTGCCGAACAAATTTAAAGAATATTGTTTCAAGACTTCAAGTTTTGTACAAAGTTTCTTTGATCTATTCTTGAGACATACAGAAGAGTTATTTATCAGAAGTGCACAAAAGAGTGTCCTAACTCAGGAAAGCACATTCAAACAGAAAAGAACATCAGAATTGAGGAAAAAGAGATCAATTTTATTGATGATTCATAAAAGTTTACATCATTACATAGGCTACTACAGAAGCTACTACATCACTACGATCTGCAACATCATGGCTTACTGCCTCGGATGATAAAAGGGCACAGGATCCAAACTTCCATTACCACCGCTGCTGGCTCCATTTGAAAGGAAGGAACCCTGAACCCCAATCTGCATCAAGAAGCACCCAGGTCATTTCATCATCGCTATCATTGATCTCAAGACCAACGGATGATGAGGGCTCTAGGTCTCAGGGGGCCTCCATTCATCTTCCTCAAAGCAGTCGTCACACCCCAGCCGATTTGAGCAAGGGTCTCTGCCAAGACACGAAGAAGAGGAGGCGTCCCACCTTCGTCTTCACCACCAACGCTCCAAGCATCGATTGAATCAAGGAGGGTCCATCACCAATCGAAAGAATTTCGACCGGATGACAAGATGGACAAGAGGACTTGTGCCTCCTCTAATCCTTCCTTGAAAACTGAATCAAGGGGAAGGTTAACTCTCGGCCACAGTTTAATCATTTCTAACTCAGACGAAGAATCGTCTATCATCTCTGGGCGAATGACAAATTTCCGGCAACATCTAGAGTCTCTCTTACAAGGGAACAATTTGGGAACAAGAGGGTTGGGTGCAACCGTATGCCCTCGTTTCCATATATATAAACCCTTGAAGTCCAAAAGCCACCCAACTGAACCATCGCAACGGTTAAAAAAAGATTGGCCTCGAAATCCCAAACGACAATCGAATAAATAAACGGTGCATTAAATCTGCCTCTTTGATATACCAAGAGACAGGGTACAGAGCTCTTTGAATAAAAAACCACAGTCCAGCACTAAAGCTTCTGAATTAGTAAAGAAGGGGGGCGAAGTCTAAATGTACAAGCCTCCTATCCGGTATACAGACCCTCCAGTCTTATCTATTTTATGATAGGCCATTCATACGAAAAAGGCCAACAGCTCTGATATATCCTGATCCTAAGGGCTCGGAAACAGCAATGTCGGTCATCGTAATGATGGGCACAAGCTGCCTAGTTATTTGCACAAATCTTTGGCTCAGAGCAGTCTACTTCAGAAGTCTGCAAAGTTTACTCCCTCTCTGTGTGATACAAAATCAATATTGGGTTCTATTTATCTGATTATGTTTGCTTTCTTATCTTATTATGATGAGACAGTCGAAGCTAATCTACATTCACTATTCAATTACAAGTATTAAAGCTCAGAAGGCAGCTATCAACTAACGGACAATTGATCCGACATGTAATGGGCTCAGAACAGCCATACTCACAGCAAATTTCATAGAAGGCAATAATACAAGAAGAATTTGAAGAAAAGTCAATTTTACTGATCAAGAAGGCATTTCATTACATCAAAAGGACTGGCAAAAACAAAAAAACTGATAAAGCCTCAAGCCTTATCCGAAAGGCCAGGGTCCTCCACCAAAAGAAGGCCGGTAGCCCCAACCGTCTTGTACGGATCAGCACCAGATGAGGCAGGTTCAGGAGCAACGATTGACGACACGTCAAAATCTAAGAACTTAGCTAGAAATCTAGTTCGGAAGCTTTCAAAACCAAACCGGATCAGGTCATCACCCATCTGGTCAACTTCCTCTCTCAATTCCGTCTCAGTCTCAGTCTTGGCATGATCAACTGCCTCTTGAACCTTCTGATCAAAGGTACTTTGGAGCTCGACCAACTCTGCCTGAAGTCTTGCAACTTGCCGAGCATAGATGTCCCTTCCAGACTCTGCCACGGCAAGATTGGTGCTAGCTTCCTTTAAACCCTCCTCGGCAGTCTGAACCTTAGATTGAGCTATCCCAAGCTCCAACCTCACTTCGTCCAGTTCAGCCTTCAGCTTATCAGCCTCCTCGAGGCTCATGGGAGTCACCATCAGAGCACCTAAACTGTGCATGCTCTGCACAACGCAAGACAGACAAGTTAGATTGAACGAACAAACAAACAGAAAGGATAAGAAAAGCTTGAGAGGTTACCTTCATCTGGAGATTCATCATCTCATTCATCAACTTAGAGGGGTTATCCCCCTTGTACCAATGAGGGCCCTGAGCCCATATCTGGTCAAAAGCTTTCTTGGCAATTTGGTAGTCCGGCTCATCAAACGGCTCGAACGGTACAGCAGGCGCCGTCCCCTTCCGAGCCCTTCTGCTCAGAACGGAAGGGGCAGGAGGAACGACCGAGACAGGAACGGCAGGTTCGGCCTCCTTCTCGGCCTCGGCAGGAGCTGGCTCGGGAGAGCCAGAAATCAACCTCCTCCTTTTCACTTTCAGAGGAGGCTCAGGCTCAACTCGAGAGGAAGTCTCCCCCACCACTTGGGCTTCCGCCTCCGCCCATTTCGACGTCAGCCTTTTCTTGAGCTCGGCACTACGAGCAGCCATCAAATTCTCCGGAGTGATAATAACAGTGTGAGCCCGGTTGAGAGTCAAAAGCAGCACATGGTACTAATCTCAGAGCGTGTTGGTAAACTTAGACCTCCTCCAAGCTCTCTTGACTGCACATAAATAAGAAATGGCATATCAAATTATCAGTTCGGAAGGCACAACGAAGCTAAAACAAACCTAAGGAAATAAGCCTCACCCTTATGACCCGTGGTACGAGGGAATAGCGAGACATCAACATCCTGGAAGTCTTCATGCTCCCATCCTCCTCTAACAAAGAAGTGCCACTTCTTCCACATTTTATTAGAAGTGGGAACGGAGGACAGGGGTCGGAACCCTTTCTCAAAGGACATGTAAAAAAGGCCTTCTGCCTTCTTGAGCTTCAGATCCATATTACTACGGATCAGATCCATGGACACATCTACCTCTTTTTTATGTCCTAACACTACAAACCCTAGAAGTTGCCGCCAACTATTGAGATTAAGGTCGGCAAGGCAGAGCTTATACCAACAGAAGAATTGCCTAACTAAATCAGGCAACGGAAGTCTCAAACCCATTTCAAACCAGGCAAGATAAACACATATCTCCCCGGCTTCAACATCATGGGGACGATCCATTGGGCCTGGTACTCTACAGGTCACGTTTGGGGAAAAATTATACTTCACCTTCGACTCGTTCAGTAGGCTTTGAGTAACAGTACTCTCACCCTCTTCTCTATGGGAAGACCTACCAGAGGTTTCCTCAACCCTATCTCGGGGCTCTAAGAAGGCATCAACTATCCTAATCTCAGGACTAGGGGGAGATTTAACAGGCCTCTCCCTAGCATCTTCGGGGGCAAGGTCACCTACATTCTCTACAAGAGGCGGCACAGCCATCTAAGAGGGATTTCCTACCCCCTCACTCACGTTTAAGGGTTCAAGATGAGCAGACATTACTCCCGGACTTAAAGAGAAAGAAGCAAAAGAAGAGGAAAGATCGGTCGAACCTGATATAAGTCAGAAAACCGGTGTTCTTCAAGGTCGCACAAACCAACAATGGCGGACAAGATCCTCTAGCACAGTGAAAATGACGGGGAAAAGGTCATTTCAAATCTCACCCCGTATTTATAAGCGCAGTATCAGAAGGGACCCACCAAGCCCAAACGCCATGATGGTTCGGAACAATGGTGATTTCGAGAAACCCAACCATCGGCCCAATACAATGATAGCCTTGAAAAGACCCAATCTCCGGCTGCGCAATAAATGATGCCCCAACAATCGCCTTGAAAGGCGAACAGGCATGGTACATGACTCTCCGAAAAAGGCTTAGCCCTAGTTGCTTGTTAGCATCAAACTAGGACTTGGGGGGAGGAGTAACTGATATACTATAAAAGAGCAGGCCAATCAGCACTTGACTCGTATGACTATGAATCCAGCTCACGCTCGGCTAACTCAGCTCACGCTCAGCCAATGGCTAAGCGCTCAAATATTCAGAATAAGATATAAGGTCGGAAGTAGCCAAGCTTATGCCTCCAGAGCACATGTATATCCGGATAAGGATCCTAGAGTCAATTACAGGATCTAGACCAACACTCCAGACCTCGTCACCGCCTTAACGGTTGCAGAGCAGGGAATAAGAAAGCAATCTTCAACACGGAGACAGTCCTCAACACAGAAACAGTCTTCAACAAGGAAACTACCATCTATGATTATCTCTATGCAATACTCCGCAAGGTAACTGCAATATCCGATTATCAAATCCTTATATTCATAGCTCCGAATCCTAATCAACTTAGGAAGGCCACAGTCTATAAATTAAACCCTAAAGTACGCTTTATTTTCATGCTCATTCGTTGGCTTTCAATACAGTCTTTCAATTCCATTTACTTACTTAAGCATCGGAGCGGCTACCGTCGGAGCCAATTCGGTGGTCCTCTGATCATCTTTCTGAGTGTTCTACAAGTCATGGAACCCATACTTATTGCGAGTCAAAAAGTGTAGCATCAGATTGGTTAACGTATTTGTTTGTGGTAGCAAATTATCATGTCAGGCTAGATCCGATTTTGCATGATTTTGTCATCACCTTCCTGTATTACATTGTGGGATGAGCCTTTTGGACCCTTGGGTCGTTGTTTTGTTATATCTTGGTGACTGGCTATATGATATCTTTCTTCTTGTATATTCTTGTGGACTAACCCTAACCCATGGCAAAGCTAGGAATTTACTTACTGAGTTAAGTTAGCTCACTCTTTCCTTATGACCATTTTTCAGGTGACCCTATGAAGGATGAAATGCAATGAGATAACTAGTGGAGCTAGTGAAATATAGATGATTAACACTGATGATATGAACTCCAAGTCAAGTTGACTATGTACTCTGTAAGGTTATGTTCGAATTGTGTATTATAATATTGCATTATTAGTGATGGGGTTAGCCTAGTATATTGGATCACGTGATTAAATTACATTTGGAGATATTCTAATTTTTGGTCATTGGAGATGAGCTTTTGATAAGGTGAAATGTATTGGTGTAACTTTCGCTTTAAGTAATTCAGTGATATGTGATTTATGTTGTAAAACAAAAAAATAAAAATAAAAATGATGATATTATTTCCACTCTTTTACAGTTCATCTGATTTTGTACGACCTGTCTAAATGGTAGTGTCTGTCACGGACCCTAATCTGCATAGGGTGGGTTTCGAACCGTAACAAGGACATCCATGCATGCAATCTTTTTCCTCTTCTTCTTTTTCTCTCACTCTCTCTCTCTCGAGCCACACATCACATGCACACACTCACTATTATGTCTGTCTCATATGCAATATACATATATATATATATATATTCATATATAATATTATGGATGAGGTGTTACATGTATCCTGATTGGTTATGATGGGTGGTAGAATGGGGTTTAATATTGTATATACATATATCTTATGAGATATATAGCACAAAAGTGCTTGTAGCCCAGTTGGTTTAATTTTTGGGTATAAGTTTCTTCTTAATTTTTGGTCTTGGGTTCAAGACCTTGGGCAAGCATTTTTTTTTTTGGCCTATTTCCAATCTTTTTCTTCTTATGCCTTGTTTCGCATTTTGCATATTTTATCTCATTATTCCTTTTTGCTTTATTTTTATTTTTCCTCTCATGTACTTGTATTCTCACTTATTTCCTTCACGTGTCGACTTCATAAATCGAAGTCTTGTTATTTTATAGCTTTTATTTTTTTCTTAGTCGAGTTTTTTTAATTGCTATTTTGCTTCTTAAAGTCTCTAATATTTAAATTAGTGACTTAATTCGTAATAACCAGATCGGGTTGTTATTTTCTCCCGTCCTTAAAAGAGTTTTGTCCTCAATCTCAAACATTCATGTCTCTATTCTCTTATATGGTTCGCCCTAATAACGCTCTCGAAGGTCGTCCTAAATTTTCTGTCATTATTTTCTACATCATTAAGTCTTATTGTGTCATTACATAGTTTTATTGTGTAAGTACATATATAACATTAGGTATGGTTCTTTCAGTATTCGAATTCAAGTAGATGAAATACCTGGGAGGGTCGAGGTGCTAGGCGAATCCTCTCGTGGAATCAACAAGTGCACTCGTCCTGGCTTCCATTGGTCACTATTTTCTGCTCCTGATTTCTGCACAGTCTTGCTAGGTGTAGTGGTGTTTGTGTCCTTAGAATTGAGCATTGGACAATCTTTGATGAAATAGCCTTTCTTGCCACACTTAAAGCAAGCCCTAGTGCCTCAACGACATAAGCCTCTGTGAAGGTTCTAGCATATGGAGCAGGGTTGGGTGTTACCACTCATCTCGGTATTTCCTCCATTTCTTGCAGCTGACCCAATACTTGTCATTGCTCTGGTCCTCTTTAAGACTGGCCCCTTATTTTGTTCTTCACTCAATCTCTTCTTAAACTTTTGCTTACGTTAGGATCTCTCCTTCATTGCTCTCTCAAAGATTTTTGCTCTATCCATAACATCAGCATAGGTGGGTAAGCAAAGTGCCTCCACATTCCTTTTTATCTCCTAGTGTAATCCACCCTCAAACTTACGGGCCTTTTGACTCTCTATATGTATCACATAAGGGGCAAAATGAACCAGTTCAGTAAACTTGAGTTCATACTCTGCAACTGTCATATACACAAGCCAAGAACCCTAACCCAACCCCCAAACCCATTTGGATAGGCAAGCCTGTGGGATTATTTGGCATATAATATATATATATATATATATATATATATATATTATATAAAAAGAAAATTTTAATTAATTAAATTAATTAATTAATTAAATAATGATAAATTGATCCAATGTCCAAATCAAACATGTGAATAGTGTATTTTAACTATTTTGAACTTTCTGAAACCAATGGTGAGGTCCGTTTTGCAAGACGGGACCCCAAAAAATAAGGACACTTAAAAGTGTAAAATGACCAAATTGCCCTTAGTGCCCTAAAGCCAAATAGAAGTTCGAGAGGGTCTAAATTGACTTTCTTCGATGTTCTGGACTCAATGGTGAGGTCCATATTATAAAATGAAGTACGAAAAAATATGACACGTAAACAAGTGAAGTAATAAAAGCAAATATAAAAATAATGGAGCTACTAGAAGAGTATAAATTGAAATAAAGTTTTATTCCTAACACAATAAACTGTGTCGTAGGTTAAGACTAAAGTAAAACATCATGAATGAGCTAATTTGGGAGGCTAAAGTAATCAAAAAAAAGATAAATATTGCCAAGAAATTTTAGATCCTCTCTTTGAAGCCATTTATGTACAAAACCCCTGTTGTTCCAATGGAGCGACTTATGAAAGAAGAAGTCGCAAGGAAACTTGCTGAAGCAACATTAAAAGAAGAAGAATAGGAAAATGCTTAAACACTTAATGACATGCTTCAAAGGTAATGTCGAGTTATCAATAAATACATAAAGTAAATAGACAGGTAATACAACTATAAATCATTATGAATTATTCCGATTGTGAAGAATAAAACCTATCATAAGATTAGGCTTACACAGTTTGAGAATAGGTTGAGATCACAAGTTAAATTAAGTACATATGAAATTTATGAAATTTTCATAAATTGTTTTAGGATTATCAAGGGAAAAGGGAAAGCACACCAGTAGCGCCGACCTTGAAGTTTGAGGTGAGTAATCCTGTATTTGAAGTAGAGATTTAACTTCATGGATTTGAAGAAATTTTAAGTTCAAAATATTTGAAACATTTGAATATCAAATTCAGTATTTACTTAATTCCTATTTTTAAATATTTCTGTTCTTTTAAACCCTATTATGACATGCTCAGTGAATGGTTTCAACTACAGCTTTTCTTAAAAATATATTTTAGCATGTCTAAGTTTAAAATACCAAATCTCTTTAAAATATTCTAAATTTGCATATTCCAAGTATTTGATGATTCTATCATGAAGTTATGAACGTTACGTTTTGAATGCTCATAAAAAGCATCTATTTGAAGAAATTATATTTCAAATGATCTTAAATGCATATATTTAAGAAGTCATATTTTAAATGCTCATGAAAAACATCTATTTGCAAAAGTCATGTGATAAATACTTTTAAATGCAACTACAGGGAGGCCATGTTTTAATGCTTTTAAATAACATCTATTTGTAAGTGTTTTATACCTCCTATTGCCACTAGTAATGCAAGATAAGCGTGAATAAGCACTATTTGTGAAGTTGGGTTCCTTTAAAAGTCAATCATGACATGAAGAAATGCCAAGTAACAGGATTTATCCCCTAGGCATGAGATATCTCCATTGAAGTAAAACTGGAGTCCGATTCGAAACAGATTCTACTAAAGAAAGTGATAAGATGTTACCCGAATTTTTATCCGACCCCCTTTCAGGTGACTAATAGCAGTCCTGACTTTGATGATGATGATAATTAGAGCTCTGTCCATTTTGAGGAAGGGCGTAAGCAACTACTTAAAAGACTAGCAGTTTTTGGAAAGCACTATGAAATTTTAGTAGTCACTTTTGTATTAAAAGATAGTAAAACTGTTATGTATTAAGCCCTACGGGGCAACTGAACATGTATTAATTATAAAGTCTTTAAGTTTTTATTACGCTCTGAATGTATAATCATGTGTACCGTTCGAAAGAGTGGCAGTACCGGACGAATGTTCGAAAAATTAAAAAAAGAAAAGAAAAAGTTTTTCACGTTTCTACAAACACAGGCCGCACCGCTGTTCGATACTTGCCGGACGGCCCCTATGCCGAAAGGTGGCGGTTGCGATACGAGATCCTCACAGAGTGGATTTCGGGTCGTGACAACATTACACTTAGTCTATTACAATTATAGCAAAAAAGTCCACCATTATTTGCAAAAGGGCAATTTGTGGGCTAAATGATGCGCTTACTCGTAATGCACGCCCTATAGTCCTTCCGTAGTATCCTGTCCTAAAAAAATTACATATTTGGAGTGAACTAACTTAGCTTAGTAAGTAAATTCCCTCACTTTGACATGGGTCAGGGTTAGTCCAAATAAAAGGATATAAACAATAGCAAGCAAAGGATATAATGTTACAATAGCCAGTCGCCAAGAGTGTGAATCACTAGAAATGACCTGTAGGCCCTAAAGGCACATCCCAAGATAGTATAATATAGAATAACAAATCAACAATAAGGATTAGCCTATACAATAGTCAACTGCCACAAATCACAAGATAACAAATTAAGTCAAAAGATAAGCATGCAAAGCATATCAACAACCAAAAAAGTGCATCACCAAATAATCCAAAGATAGGCTCACAAGGCGTTTCAATAACCAAAAAGTTCATTATAAGAATATGTTCAACGAAAGATATGAGATCCTAATAGAATAGATGTTATCAATCAGAAGGGCCCGGCTACCCTCAAAATCACTCATCCAGGTTCACCCCTCTGTCGGGTTCTTGAATAGCACTAGAGCTCTTTACACATATCATGTCCTCCATGGACTAAGTGTTAGGCATCATCCCTAATCACCTACGTGTAGGTCCATATCAGCATCTATAGAATTAGATAAACATTGTGACAGACACAACTTCTAGCATTCACAATAATATTATGATCAACAAAATTCCAGAGAAGATGTAAATATATGTGGAATAACAAATTCTCAGCAATGAGAAACATGTCAATTTTTAAATATCCAAGCAAGGTATAGAAATGAACAAGTAATCACATTAGAATATTGGCAATCAAATTCTCGTCATAGCCACAAGGTAGAACAATTATCAAATTGTGGAAATCAATAATGCCAAGTATGTATAGAATACAAATTGGCCGCATTGAGGAAATAAAATTGTGACATGACTAAGAATACCACATGTCAGAGTTTGGGTTTTACTTACCTCAAAATAGTCCCTCCTCCCTCCAAGAGGAAATCAGACCTCTTTTTCTTTCTCTTTTGATGTCTTTATAAACTAGAAAATATTATTTAGTTTGATATCATTCGTAGATTTAATTTTATTTTATTAATGAATTTACAGTCTTTTAGTCGCATGTGTCATATTTTAAGTCTATGGACTCATTTATCTCCCCTCTTAGTCGCATCATTGTACCTTTACGGTGTCTTAAAAATAGCCAATTTCATATATCAGTATTTTAGGTATTTTATCTAAGAAAATGGACTCCACCGTTAAGTTCGGAACGTCGAAAAAATCTTAGGGTAGGTATTCTCATAATTTTTGGAGGTCGTTTGGTATCTTTATTTGGCCTTTAGGACATATTTGGGAATTAACCAAGTTTGTCCGTTCCATTTTTTTAGATTTAATTTCGTAATTTGGACTCAGCCATTGAGTCTGAAATGCCCAAAAATATTGGGTCACACTGTCTTTTTATTTCATTTGGACACCGGCAATAATTTACTAAATTAAATTACTTAAATTAAATTATTTAATATTATATCTATTTTCGGGTATTATTTTAAGCAAAGTGCCCCAGTGACATCGTGTTTCACACGTGGGGTTTAAAACCCTCACGCGCGAATGGTCCTAGGTTTGAGTCTGGGGAGCTGTGGCTCCCCTTTATTTTTCTAATTTTTGATAAGCCAAACAATGAACAAAAGGTCAATTCAGGGATAAGCTATCCTTGTTATGTTCGTGGCTATTAAATCAAGTCCCTTATTCGTGTAACCAAACAGATCAGTTCTGTTTGAAAATTTAAAACTTAGTAACCTAAAGGATACCGTCCTAGTTAACCGAATTTGCGACTGGGCGGGTCTCAACCCGATCCCGATCCGACCTAAAAACCTAACCCGTCACTATTCATATTCTTCCCCCTTCCTCACGCAATTGTTGCCCTAATTTTTATAAATTTCAAGTTCTATTTTGTGGGTTTTGGGGCTACCTTTATCTCTATTTTTATCCGAAATCAATCATGGAAGTTTCATTTACCATTTGACATTGGTTTTGTGTATTAAATCGAGCCCAAAGCTCGATTATGCTCTATCATGACCGTACTTGCAACTCAACCATACACACTCGATTTTACACCAAAATGCACATGGTTTGGCCTGTTATTCTTCTTTTGTCATAGGGTTTCAATGCTAGTGATGAGTCCATGAGACAGATTAAAAAAGAAACTATGATAATGAAATTAGCATGAAAAGAAAATAGAGCTTCCTAGTTATGAACGTTCGAGTTTTGAGGACAAAACTCATTTTAAGGGGGGTAGGATGTAATACCCTGACCCAATTAAGCAAAGAAATTAACGATAATGACAATTATCATAAGTTAATTTGCTTAATAACTATAGGCAATGCTAGTTATGACTAGTGACCCGTAAATACGAAAACCAAGGTATAAATGATGAAAATAATTAATCCTAAATAAATACGACCAATGTGAGAATGAAACTTAATACCGAGGGCCATGATTTGATAGAAGTTATGACTAATATTAATCGAGGCCTAATGCACAAGTGAATGAAGAAAATTAATGCACGAAGTGCACTTGAATTAGATTAGCATAACGCACGTTGGGAGCACGTTTAATCAAAATTATTCTAATAATTTTAATGGACTATTAGAATAATTAAAATACATTTAAATACATCAAGGCAAGACAATGAAGGCTATGAAAGCTTGATAAGATCTCGATTTACAAAATCGGCATGTGAAGAGAATAAATAAGCAATTGAAGTAGATGAGGAAGAAATAAAATGAATCAAAAATTTTTTGATAAAAATAATATGTTTTTAGGCAAAAACCAAACACGATAGGACATATTAAAAATAAAATTAATGACATGAAGAGGAAGCATGCAAGAATCGAAAACACGGTAAGAATGCTAAGAGATTTTATAACAATTGAAATGCAATTTCAAAAATTCAAGAAACAAATCCAAAATGACAAACAAGGCATAAGAAGAGAAAAAGAGAGAAAATAAGGCCAAAAGTGTTGGCCAAGAGACTTGATGTCACATCCCGCACCCCACCCTACGCGGATGCCCAAGATGTGATGCCAGTTAGCAGCCTTGCCAGTCTCCCGACCGACAATGCGCCCAACCAAAGGCAATCTTCTAAACCTTAAGATGAATTACATTCCAAATGTAGGGTCAGAACAGTGAAAATTAAAACCTTTTTATCTCGGGAACGCAACTCATCAATATACCACAATTAGAGGTATGTACCACAGAGCAAGTCTATAATCAAACAATTAATAATTCTAAGCCACAGATCACATCCACAACCAGACATAGAACACATAGCATATCTAATCCCTCTGGAATACCATTACCATGAGCCATGTCCCTACATATCTCTTGTACATGGATAAGTCAACTATATCATCACACTCACCTGAATAGCTAGAGTCAACCCATCAGAACCCAAGTCTCCACATTTTATTGCCATCAGATCTTCACTTGGGAATGCTTTTCAGTCTACACGAATCATGTCCTTGTGCTTTCTAATCCAATGGAGTTATATCCTAAAAAATGTTAAATAAATGGAATGAGCTTAAACAAGCTCAGTGAGTAACATAGATTCCTGCCATAGGTTTCAAAACCAGTTTATATATATATATATATATATATATGCATGCTCAAATGTAACTCAGATAGAACAATGCAGCTCAAGTAGAACAGATACAGCTCAAATAGAACGGATATAGCTCAAAGTGCCTGAACCTTCCCCAGGCAGTGTGGGATGCCGCACAAGATAATCTGTCAGTCACCCACCCCACACATGGAGGCCCGCGTCCCCACAGCACACTACCGGTTGGGGTCGATATCAGAGCGGAACAGATCAGATAGGATTGAGCGGATGCTGAGTTCTGGGCATCCCACAGAACCAGCTATCCATCTACTGATATACTCAATCCCATAGTGGGCCCAAGACAGACTCAACATAACAAGGTAAACACGAATCAGACTCACATAGCATAGAGAAGTTAGAACAACAGACTCCAACAAAATCAGAACAGGAGATATCAAGAAGCAGGATAGGATCTTGCCACATGTAATGCAGTGTAAAGAGTATGCATTAAAACATATGCATTAAAACAGTACAGAGTATAAAGCAGTTCAGTATATAAAGTAGCATAGCATACAGAAAATATACACCAAGTCAGGAGTCCGAGTTACTCACAAACTTATGCTTATCTCCATTCACAGATACTCACCAGATGCGTTAGGTACCTCCATGCATATCCTCAATAATCATCATCCTGAATAATCATCATTAATTACAGACAGATTAGAATTTAACCATTCATGTATTATTCATCATCTTGGGCGTCTATCGGATTGCCTAAGATAGTCTAATGACCTGCTATCCTCTCACTAGGTTTCAACTAAGGCTATTATATTCCTTAATTAAACTTAGTAGCTATCAAAATTATAATATAAGTCATTTGGACTCTAATCGTTATCTATCAGTACTTATTTAACCTTTATGCGAAGCATTATAATTTTGCTAGGCACCAAACTAAATTTATTATTATTGACTATCAACCCTAAAACCATAAAAGATGTCACATTTGTTAAAGATCATAGCAAGTTGCAATTTAGCATCTTATTGACAAATATTGGATTAGCATAAGGGCAAAGATAGAGAGAAAGCAATCACCTGATGTTGGTACCATTGGATTCGAATTACTACATACATTCCTCATCGTGCCATCATAACAGATAATAACATCCCAAAGGATAGCCATTAAGTTTTTGAATCCACACTCACTAGCTATTTGAAATTGAAGCTCAAACCATCCAACACCGAGCATCAATCAAACTTAAACCCTTCAATTCATCACAGTAGTCACAAACCAATAAGCTATACAAAAACAGCACATCTTGACCCAATGCAATGCGTAGGATTCCAACTTCGCATCGTCACAGCAACATATAATTTATCCCGGCTGAACTTCCTCATTACTCAGTCGGAGACCTCGAAATGTAACCGGGGCAAAATGGCAACCAATGCCGCAGCACAAACCAGCCCCTTGATCCACCTCCGTTCTCAACTGGAAATGGCAGAAACAGAGGAAATCCCGTTCTCTCGCTCTGCAATACTGTCCCTCTGTTGCCGTTTGGCTTCCAAAGCCGCTTCCATTACTGTCCTGAGCACACACACCAGCCACGGAATCTGATCAACAAGTCCCCCACAGAGACCATCAAAACCTGGGCAACCAACCATTAATCAAACCGACACTGCTGTTGCACCGCTACTGCTACCTCACACCTTATCCTGGCCTTTCTCAATGTAGTGGCATCAGAACGCATGCTTTGAACCTGAAGCAGGGCGAACAGCACAGTGCAGGTCTTGCTCACGGCATCTGCGGCATTACCTGCTGCAACTTCCGTCCCTCCCCTTGCACCATTACACAAACACACACATCATACAGACCATCTGCTGTAGCTCCGTCCCTCTCCTTACTGCAACTCCAGTAGTAACCCTATTCGCAACTGAAAGCGGCAGAAACCGAGGGACCCCCACAAAATCGTAACATCCATTCACTCTTCTTCTCCTGCACTCTGTCGCTACACCATACGCATACATATACCTGCTGCTTAGTGTAATTAATCAGCCCCAAGCCTCTAACGACTCTACTTCTAACCAGCTCCATTGACAGCCACGTCCCTCAATCAACTGCCCCTTCTTTGCCAATACAACCGTGACATAAACCCCTATTAACCATCGCAAAACCCATCTGCCTTTGATTAGAACAGGGGATTTCAATTCCTTGTCTTAACAACTGAGGCAACTTCATCCAACAGCAATACAACGAGATCCACCCATTGCCAAAACCCATTCAACAAATCAATCCACCACTGCACTTCCGTCCATTTCGTGGTACCCCAAATCAACAACGCTACACCCACACGCATGTATATACATACCACCTGCTGCCACTTTCCTTCCTCTGTCTCCCTCTCTCTACGCCGCTACACACAACACGCACACATATATACATATATCCTGTTGCACCGCTACCTTCCAGCAGCTTCTATTCCTTTCTTTTTTTTCTGAGTCGGTTTCTTTTTCATGTGACCATTGAACGGTTCTGGGATTCTCCAGATTTCCTAATTTTCTTATGGACAGGGACGTATCCAGAGCTGCACCTACCAAAGAATTCTAGAATCCTCTCTGCACCGTCTCTCTCTTTCTTTTGTTTTGTTTTCTTTTCTTTTCCTCCAAAAATCTAGAAGCTCCACGATTTTTCCTCTTATTAATTGCTCCCTTTTTATTTCTAGCTTCTTTAAGAAGCTTCTGTGTGTGTGTATATATATATATATATATATATATATATATATATATTATTTTGGCCCCTCCTTCTAGCAACTTCTGTTGCTTATATAGGGCTGTCCGTTTAGCAGCTTCCAATTATATTTTACATTTACCTGATAGTATTTACACGGTGGCCGTATCTTATACATACATACATATATATATATATATATATTTAATATAATATTCGATATATCTCTATTAATATTTATGTCATTATATTTATTTTATTCTTATAATTATTTATTCGTATTAGCCCCGTATCGTCCATTCGGCATCAGTTGACCGAGTCGTCTATTTCCTGGCCTATATTATTTTTTATCCATTTTAATTTCATAATTAATTTTCATATGAGTTCCATATTGTAAATTTTGGCATTAACTTAATTTATTTGGCTCGGTTAACTAGATTATTTATTTTTTTCGAGCATATTCTATTTTATTTATTATTTTTTTTGTAAGGCATTAAATCCCGTTATGGCTTACTATATTTTTAAACTATTTCGAATTATTAATGTCACAGAACCTAAATTTTTATTAGGTCAGAATATAATCTGGATCATGTCAAATTTTCGAGATATTACACTTGAACCCAAGACCAAAATAGGAGGGAAAAACTTATACCAAAAAGAATAGCCAACTTGACTACAACACTTTTGTGCTATATATCTCACGAGATATATGTATATATATATATAAGCTACATAAAATGTTAAGTTTGCATGTTCTAGGCCTGAGGTGTCAACCCCTCATTGGACCCTCATATGGACCAATCAGATTACATGCAATTTAAAAATATATATAAATATATATATATATGTATATATGTGATATGTATATATATATATATGTATATCTTATGTGTATATTATAAATATATAATAAAACAGAAAAACAAAACAATGTGTGCAAGTGTGTGTATTGTGTATGGGAAGAGAGAGAGAGAGAGAGAGAGAGAGAGAGAGAGAATTGTAGAGAGAGTGAGAGACTTGCTGAAAGAGGAAGAAGATGAAGGCCATGCAATCCATGCATGTTTCATGCAAGGTCAAAAGTAAAGAGGAAAAGAGAAAAGCAGTGGAGAGAGAAGAAAACTGAAGAGGGAGAGAGAGAGAAAGGTAAATTTTCTCTCTCTAGAAAAATTCAATTTCAAGCTTGTTTATGGCCTAGAATATGCATGCATGTATAAATTTTTTTTTTTAATCGTTGAGGGAAGGAAATAGAAGAAAAATGGAGAGATTTAAGCTAAGAAAACCCAAAGATCCAAATCTGTGAAAAATAGAGTTTTTATACAAACTTGATTAAAGCTTCAAACAAATTACATAGCTCAAAAGAGCATTAAAATTGGAACATGTAGCAACTTAAATCACTAAAAATGGTTAAGGAACCATTGAGAAACAGTGAGTTTCAATTTAGAGAAGGAAAAATTAAATGAACGTGAAAAGGCATGAATTGTTGGGTTTTAGGAATGGGAATGTATTCCCTAGGGTTCCAGAAGCATGTAGGAAAAAAATTGGGACAAAAAGCAGTGGCTAAAAAGCCACGAAATAAAGAATGTTTACCTTGCCGGAAAGTCAGGCCCTCGCCGAAGCCCGACTATAATACTTTATTGCGAGCATGAGAAAGCTTCAAATCCAAAATCTAAAACTATATATGGAATCCTCATGAGATTTGGAATCGAACCATGTTGAGAATTGGCCTAAATTTAACCGGCGACGGTCGCCGATGCTAGAGAAGGCCACCGGAACCCTCACCGGAATAATGGGCAAGAAAAATAGTGGCGGGTCGGGTCTCAAGTAGGATTTGGGTCTGGTCTCGACCGAATTATAAAATGGTTTTAAAACACTTATCAAAACTACGTCGTTTTGGTTAAATGGAATTAAAAATAAAATAAAATAATAGGGCTGGCGTCAACATGACGTCACCATGATGTTTTGAGCCAGGCTAAACCGGTTGGTTCAACACTGTTTGGGGCTTTACTTAAAATCTAATTAAACCAATTAGTTTTATTTAAATGGTTTTCAGAAATTATGTTTTGGCCCCCACTAGTTTTTGAAATTATAATTGGACCCCCAGAAGCTTTTGTTAATTAGGAAATGACCCCAACAATTGTGATTAATTACGGATTGGCCTAGGAAATTAATTTAATATTAATTTTAAATCCTTTTAATTACGAGATAAATTACCAAAATGGCCTTAGGCAAAAAATAGGCGAAATGAAGGCCAATTAAAATAAAAGAATAGTGCAATCTAATATTTTTGGACATTCTAGACTCAACGCGAAGTTCGATTTGTGAAATTAAATCTCAAAAAATACAAACAAGCAAATTGGAGTAATTTCAAATACGTCCTAATGATTAGTTAGGTGATCAATTGGACTCCGACGATTGTAAAAAAATGTACCTAAACATTTTGGGACATTCCGGACCCAATGATGGGATCCGTTTTGTGAAAGGAAATTCGAGTAAAATAGACACATGAAATGTCAAAATTACCATTTTACCTTTTGTAATCAAAAATTCAGTTAAATGTCAAAGGTGACATATTCTGACTTTATTTCACAATCTAGACTCAACGGTGGAGTCCATTTTACCAAACAAAGTACCAAAAAATGTGACGCATGAAAGTGTAAAATTATGAAAATGCCCCTAGGCTTAATGTGACTCACAAATAAGCTAATTAAGATCCGAAAAAGCCTAAATTTTATGTTCAATATTCTGGACTTGATGGTAACGTTCCTTTGAGGAAAATAAGACACGATAACAAATTAAAAAATGACGAATATGTCATTAGGACTTAATGAAGTTACTAGAAGCATAAAAATAAAATTAATAAGTCCACGTAAATGATATAAGCTCCAAATAGACTCAAAATGGAGCCAGAATACGTTAATCGTGTACGGGAAAAATAAGGGACATTGAAAAGTATAAATTACCACAATGCCCTTGAAGGGCCAAATAAGTTATAAGGCATTAGGGAACCCTAAATGGGGAATTTGAAGACCCTTAATTAAATAGACTAAGTTCAAAAGAACTTAAAACACTAAATAATAAAGTTTAGGATTAGAATGAATACTAATTCATTATGCAATGTATTTTTGATCCGTCATTATAAGATCACCCAAATGATGGAAAATGGAAAGAAAGTTATGGGAGAACTATTATGGTAACTGCATGGGAATACGATGCTAAGAACCCAATGTAAGTAAACCCGAACTCTAACATGTGGTTATTCTTAGGCATAAAACAATTTTATTTCCTTTGATGCTGCCAATTTATATTCTTATAAATACCTAATATTTATTGATTCCATAATTTGTTACTTGTTCTACCTTATGGATATGTTGAGAATTCAATTGCCAATATCTTAATGTGATTGCTTGTTCATTTCTATTCCTTGTTTGGGATATTAGAAAATTGCTATGTTTTTCACTACTAAGAATTTCTTATTCCACATATATGTACATCCCTTGTGAAATTCTGTTGATCATGATATTATTATAAGTGCCGGGAGTTGTGTCTGTCACAACATTCATCTTGATTCTATAAATGCTGATGTGGACCTACTGGGTCGATGATTAGGAATGATGCCCAACGGTTAGTCCATGAAAGACATGAAATATGTAAAGAGCTGTAGTGTTATTCAAGAACCCGACTGAGGGGTGAACCTGAATGAGTGCTTTTTAGGATAACTGGGCCCTTCTGTTTGATAGCATCTATTATGTTAGTATGTCACGACCTGTAACCCGTCCTGTGTGATTCAAGGGCCTGCACTGGGGGAAGCAACCCGCGAGCCATCCCCCCTAAAGGATCTCAAACACCAATTAATTAATTATTAATGCATGTCATGACATTAGTTAATTTAATATCATCATTAGAGTATAGTTATACATGCCAAAATAAAAGTAAGTGTTCAGTTTACAGATCCTCAAATACAAAAACCATAGCCAATACGTGGACACATGGGAGAGCTAAGACTACATTACACTTAGTCTATTACAATTATAGAAAAAATGTCCACCATTACTTGGAAAAGGGTGATCTATGGGCTAAATGAGGCGCCTACTCATAGTGCTCACCTTGTGGTCCTTCCGTAGTATCTTGTCTTGAAAACAATGGCATATCTAGAATGAGCTAACTTAGCTCAGTAAGTAAATTTCTTCACTTGCCTGTTCATATTTTTTGGGGATATAATTTCACAAATCGGACTCTGCCGTTGAGTCTGAAATGCCCAAAACATTGGGTTAGACTCTTCTTTCATTTTAATTGGCTTTTGTTTGGCTTATTTTTGGCTTAAAAGAATTTTAGTAATTTAACTTTAATTAAAATGATTTAAAATTAATTTTAATTAATTTTTTGGGCCCTTTCGTAATTAATAGAAGCATTGGGAGTTAAATTATAATTTTAGAAAATATATATAAAAAAAAAACAACCGGTCCAATCTCATTTCAATTGAATCGGTCCAAACTAGGGGTGAACCAACCGGTTCACTACACTTCACTCTGTCATGCTGACATTCATTGACGACGTCAGCCTCCATTAAACAAAACGGCAACATTTTGTTTCAAATTGAAATTCGTTTTAAATAATCAGGATATGACCCCATTGACCTGATCTGATCTGACCTAACCCGTTAATTGACCTAGTCAAAGTTTGACTTGGTCAACAAGAGTTCATCCGATGCCAATCGCCTTCTCCAACAATGAGGATCTCCCTTGACCATTTTCCTACGATGAGCCCAACATGGTTCAAACCAATTTCCATAGTGATTTCATATCCAAGGTCAAAATGGAGTTTGGTAGGACTTTGGCCACCGAAATAGAGGGTTACAGGTGCTGCTTCGGTTAAGCCTGATTTTTTGACGATGACTTACTTTTTTTCTATTTCGTGGAGTTCCAATGGGTGTTTTCATCCTATTTTCATGCCATTTGACTTTTGGGGGATTAAGGGAGCTTTTTGTTTTCAAAAAGCATGGGGAATCACACTCAAAATCCCTCTCCCGATCTTCCCTCCCCGTAACTGCAACTGGACTTTTCTTGGCCATTACAACACCATTTTTGGTGTTTCAACTTGCATTATGTCCCATTTTGTGTTCTCTTTTGAGCCATGGCATTGGTTTGAAGCTTTGTTCATTATGGGTTAGAAACCCAGTTTCTCTCATTTTTGGGTATTGAATTCTAAGGTTTCTCTTAGCTTAAACATTCTTATTTTTGTCCCATTTTCTTTTACTCGTGATTTTAGACATTTTTATGCTAATCAAATCTCACAAGGATAGCATTTAGAGAAGAAGATTTTAGTGAGAGAAACTTACCCTTTTGATGGTTGTTTCCCCTCTCCTTGGTCTCCCTTGTGTTTTCCTCTCTGTTGGTCTAGTAGCTTCCAAACCTCTCATTCTTTTCCAAAGCTTTCATTTTGAACCATGCATGCAGCAAGCCTAGTTCGACTCTTCCTCTTCTTCTTCTTCCCTCTCTCTCTCTCTCCTATTTCGGTTGCTTTAGTAAAAAGGCTTACATGCATATATGTAAATGGGATTTTACATTATAGGTGACTTGCATGAATCTTGATTGGTTGAGGCTTGGGTCCAATGGGGTGTTGCCACTTGTCTCTTTTTTTTTTTTTTGAATTTCCTTACACATTTTATGTTATATACTTTTCTTAGGACTATTATAGCATAATAGTGCTAATAGCCTAGTGGCTATCCTTTTTGTATAAGTTCTTCGTTATTATCTTAGACTTGGGTTCAAGAATTTGTGGGAGCTTTCTAAGTTCTTTTCTCCCTTTTTCTTTTACACATGCATCACGTTGCATTTTAGAGTATTTATTAATTCCCAAACTTTGCATTTTAAATCTCACAAGTCTCTTATAATTTTTGCACAACTTCTTGATTAAACATACTTTATTAATGTATCACTAGTCTTGCCTTAGTGTATTTCATGCACTAATCTTCCAATGATTAACGCCAATCATAATTCGTTATCAAGTTACGACCTTTGCCATTAAATCATATTCTTTAAAATTGATTGTCCCTAATCCATAGCTAATTGCACTCATTTATACATTTGTCTCCATACTTGTAGAATATTAGTCTTAAATAGAATTTCCCTTGATTATTAAGCAAATTATCTTATAATAGCCATCATTATCCTTAATCTCCCTACTTAATTGGGTCGGGATGTTACATTTTTCCCCTCCTTAAAAAGAGTTTTGTCCTCAAAACTCGGGCATTTATATTTTAAAAGCTCTTTCATTAAGTTTTAAGGACGTATTCATCATTTTTTAGTTTGTTACCGAGTCTTATTTTTTTCAAAATGACGTCACCATCAAGTTCAGAATATCAAATATAGTCAATTTAGGCTTTTCTGAGTCTTAATTTGCATATATGTGACTTACATTAAGCCTACGGGTATTTTCATAATTTGACACTTTCACGTGTCATATTTTTTAGTACTTTCTTTGCTAAAACGAACTCTACCGTTGAGTTTGAAATGTCAAAAAAAGTCAAAATATGTCACCTTTGACATTTAACTAGCTTTTCGACTACTAAGGATGAAATGGTAATTTTGACTTTTTACGTGTCTATATTTTTGGGACTTCGATTCAAAAAATGGATCCCACCATTAGGTCTAGAATGTCCCAAAATGTTAAGATACATATTTTCACGGTCATTGGAGTCTAATTGATAGCTTAATTGATCATTAGGACATAATTAGAGTTATTTCAGTTTGTCCATTCATATTTTTTGGGATTTCATTTCATAAATCAGACTCCGCTGTTGAGTCCAGAATGCCCAAAAATATTAGGTTACATTATTCTTTCATTTTAATTTGCCTTCATTTGGCCTATTTTTGGCTTAAGGGCATTTTGGTAATTTTTTTTATAATTAAAAGGATTTAAATTAATATTAAATTAAGTTTCTGAGCCAATTCATAATTAATCAAAACTGTTGGGATTATTTTATAATTTTATAGAAAGTTCTGAGAGTCTAATTGTAATTTCAAAAACTATTAAATAAAACCCATTGGTTTAGTTAGGTTTCAAATAAACCAATCCCAAATAGTAAAGAACCAACTGGTTCATTACATCATGCTAATGTCAGCATGACGTCAGCCCTATTTTTATTTTTTTAATTCCTTTAAGCAAAACGACGTCATTTTAATAAACCTTTAAACCCAATTCCATGCGGGTCAGCCCGAAAACGATATCCGACCCGACTTGACCCATTGACCGACCCAGTTACTATTCTTCTTCCCCAATTCTCTGGCGAGGGTTTTGGTCACCTTCTCTGGCACCGGCAATCATTACCGATTGATTTTCGGCCACAATCCAACGAGGTTCAAACCTATTTTTCTTGGGGAATTCATATCCAAGGTGGGTTTTCTGATTGGGTGGGTCTTGGGCACGAAATAGGGAAATTCAATGGGTTTCGGGTGAAACCTGTTTTTCCGGCGAGCTCTTTCTTTTTCTATTTTGAGGCTCTTTAATTACTGTTTCGCTTCTAATTTTCTCTTATAAGTTCCTAGGACCTGAGGGAATGTTTTCTCATTCCTAAAACCCAAAAAAATAGGCTCCTAATAAAGTTTTCATTTTTTCCTCTCTTGGCTATAATTCGGTGGTTCTCAGTGGTTTCTCAACAATTTTGAAGGAAACAAGTTGCAGAATACTTCTAGTCTTATGCTATTTCGAGCCATGCCATTTGTTTGAAGCTTTAATCAAATTAGGTTAAAAACTCTTTTTTTTTTTTTTTTTTTCATATTTCAGGTTCTAGGGTTTTTCAAGCCCAAATTCTCTAATGCTCTCCATTTTCTTTCATTTTCCATATTAAACATATGCATGCATCACAAACCTCAAAACAGAAGCTAAACCAAAAAAATTCTTAGTAAGAAGTTACATTTCTCTCTCTTTGATTTTCTTCCTCTATGGACCCCACTCTACCCCATCTGTTCCTTGTCCTACCTTCCTCTTCTTTCATTACTGCCCCTTCTATCCATGCATGCAGCATGCATTGAGCCTCTCCTTCACTTTCTTTCCTTCTCTCTTTCTCTCTCTATAGTTCTTTCTCTCTCTCTCTCTCTCTAGTTTCTTTCTTTAGCCAAACTCTAAAATGGAGTGTTTGATTTTCATCTAACCTGCACGCAACATACATATAGTGTGTGTATATATATATATATATATACACACACATAATTAGCGTCACGACCTAAAACCCACCCTATGCGGATTAGGGGTCCGTGACCAAGTCTATGGCCCGTGGGCCGTTCCCCGTCAAAAGGATCTGAAATACTAAGTAAAGTCTTAACAAAATATTTTATAATCATTAAAACATCCGGTGGCATAGTCAGGTCATCATTTAACACATGCCAAAAGAACATAAGTGTTTATAAGTACAGATCCTCCAAAACACAATCGATAGGATCGTGGTGACATGGGAGATATTAAGACCTTCCAGTATTTAATTTAATACAAAACTCGCCAAAAAGAGCTACCAGTGGCTAACGGTGTCTAAGCCTCTGAAGCGCCTGAGGGTTCTCCTACATCCTGTTGACCTGAAAAAATAATAAGGGAGGGGTGAGCTAATAAAGCCCAGTAAGTTAATTCCTTTCCTCTGTTATGGGTCAAGATTAGTTCAAGAAGGTAAGCAATGAACAAATACCAATCAATGCATGTTGGATCAGAAGACATGATAGAAGTCACAATAGCCAGTCACCAATGTATAAATCGATAGAAATGACCCTCAGGTCCTATGGGCATATCCCAAGGTGAGTGCACAAAACCACAACAAGGAATAGCCAAATAATGTGCTGTCGAAATCAGAAAACGTCTACATAGGCATTGTCATCATGTCAAATAGTACAACAAGGAGTATTCCAAGGAAAAACTCTCAAGCATATCAATAATCCTAGGAATAAGATGTGAACGATGCTCAAAGGTATATAACACATTGAAAACCAAAAGCATATCATATGAGAGATAAAAGGAAACTGTTTGTTAGATGCTATTTTTCAGGGCGCGGCATACCCTTTCGTGCTTACAACACAGTGCTATCAACTTTTCGAGTCCTCTAGGACTCAAGTCGTACGTCATGCCTTGCATGACTACGTGTCGATCGTGCGAAGTGACGCTCACACCCACGTGTAGCCCGGTCATGTGATGTGACGCTCACAACCACATGCAGACTGTCAGCATTTTGCCCCTAAGGGCTTGAAGTGTGTAACGAGTCAAGTACTACCACGGGAAAATCAAGTCATATATAGATAATTTCACAAGTTGTGGAGTAATAATTTTCTTATCATATAACATGTACTATTCAGTATTCAAGCATCAAAGAAATACGTATAAATCATATCAGTGTATCGACATGCAATCACTCATCAAGTCCACAAGATAGAACAATATCAATTGTAGAGATCAAGACATATTAGATAATGGAGTACAAGGTGGCAGCATGAAGAAAGAAACTGTGACATCGGCTAAGGAAAGACCACATAACAAAGTTCGGGATTTACTTACCTCAAAAATAACTTTCAGCAGTTCTATTAATTCAAGTCTCCTTCTCCTTCCCTTTAGAGGTTCTTATAAATCAGAAATTTAATTGTTATTAACTCATCTCAATTATTTAGGTCGATGTTAACGTCCATAATTTATTTAACTCTTTCGGTAATATTTAATTATATTCTTAAAGTTGCTAAATTTATTACATCGGCCTTCAGAGTATTTTATTTGGGTAAACGAACTCCACCGTGGAGTCCAAAACGTCCAAAAAAATAAATTTAGGCCTTCGCGGCTTTTTATTTGTCTTGGGGTACCCCTACGGGAAAAAACAGTAATTTCATGTTTCAGGTGACTTAATTTTTTGGAACCCCAAGTTGACAAAATGGACCTCACCTTTGGGTCTAGAACGTCCGACATAGTCGAAATACATTATTTGTTTAATTGATTTAGACATCGGGGCATTTACCTATTTTTAAGTAATTTAAATCAATTAATTAAATTAATTATATCAGTATATTATATATATATATATATATATATATTAGGTGTAACTTTTAACGGGTGCGCACTGGTGGCACAGTGGTTGAACCACTGCCACTTCTCCCTCCTCGTCTTCGATTCGAACCCACGGAATAACTATTGTTCCCATTTTTCTTTTCAAACATTTCCTCATCCAAACAACGTATAAGGAGTAATCCGAGGATAAGCTATCCTCATTCTGCACTCGAACAATGATTAACTCTATTAACTCTGTAACCAAACAGACCAGGATTCAGGTTTTAGAACACATAATGAAACGTCACCGTTCCATTAATGTGCAAACTTGCCCCACACTTCGACACATGGCCGAGTTGACGCGGTGGGTCTTGACCGAGTTGGGCGAGTCGACTCGATGAGTCAGTCGTCTTCCCCATCGCGTAGGGCTACTGTTGCCCTAATTTTCTGGTTTTCGAGTCTTTCAATTTTGTGCATTTCTGAGTGGATTTGTTCTTTGTTTTTGGGTGGTTTTGATTACTAAAGGTGGGGGAAATAGTTTGGCATTGGTTTCAAGTCCCAAAATAGGCCCTCGAAGCTACGGTGACTTGGTTAGCCTACACCTGCAACTAGGTCGCACACACTCATTTCTTCACTGATTCTTGTGAGATTTGGTTCAATGTGATCCTTGGTTCAGTGGCTTCAAGTCCACGTTCCTAGAATCCATTTTGGAGCTCCATTTCGAGGAACCCAGTTCTTGAACCGTGACTGTAAGTGGGGTTTCCATCCCTTTTTTCATTCATTTGAAATGATTCCAACGGATTTGAGACCCTTGGAGGATCTTGTTTCAGTCTTAAATGAAATAATGGGGTTTTGTTTTGGTCGGTTTAGACCTGCACTGTTGGAGGTCCATTAATGGCGTATGTGTACGGGTTTAGGGTTTTTCAAGCCTACCTGACCCTCCCAGTTCGCTCATAGTAATAGTAAACATCTCAGTGTTTCATGCATATAGTTATAAAGCTCAAATAACACTAAATAGTACTGAAAATTCTGAGAAAAATCAAAAACAATGTTAATGCCTTGTACCTTCTGGACTAGGATTTCCTTCTCTATTCGTGGCTCTGCTTGGTCCCTTCACACCCCTTCAAAGTTTCTCAATCCCTTCCTCTTGTGCACTTAAGTGAGACACACTCACATGCATGTATACACACTAGCTTGTATAATCATCCACAAAGTCTCTCTCTCTCTCACACACACACACACACACACACTCTCTCTCTCTCTCTCTCTCTCTCACCTACACGTCTGAACAGCACACACACACTTAAGGGTTTTGATTTTTAGAGTGTAAGGCTTGTACATATATAAGTGTACACCTATACCCTTACCCTATGCATGTACATCATGGAGTTTAGATGTGATCATGAGATCTGGGCGTAGACGTGATAATGGGGCTGAGGTGTAGGGTGATATGGGCTGAGTTGTTGCATGAATGGCCATTGGCTAATTTGGGAGGTGCACTCGGGCAATTTAGGTTTATGTATATTTTATTGTATAATTAATCACAAAAGTGCTGGCAGCCAACTTGATAAAAATTTTGGATGCTATTTCTTTCCTCACTAGGACGAGGGTTCAAATCCCCTTGGCCTCACATTTAGCATTTTCCCCTCATTTTAGGCTTATGCCTTGTTTGGCCAGCACGAATTCTCATTTCGGCTATTTCATTAATAACTTCTTTTCTATTGCTCATTTTGCGAAGCGGCTTCTTCCAGTGACTTCTTATTTAGGCTAGCTTCGATACCAAAGGCCTTGCGTCGGTTTTTATTTCTTGGTGATCATCATAGTTCGCTAATTCGAGTTTTCATAGTGTTAAAATGACATCATTTCACCTAATTAACTAGTAATTAGGTTCAAGTATTACACCCTCATCTCTTGGCGTGTTTAATTATTTTATTGGCCTAACGCAACCATCGAGAAACTCTCGATTAACTTTCTTGATTATTCTTTATGTAGTTTCTAGTTAATAGTTAGCGAACTAATTATTAATTAATCGGGTCGGGATGTTACATCCTACCCCCCTTAAAAGAAGTTTTGTCCTCAAAACTTAGTTGGTCATATCTAGGAGACTCTAATCTCTCTTATTCATAATTTCCCCTTGTTATTCGTCTCTCGGTCTCTAATGGTCTTTTAGATACTGTTTCTCCAAACGAGAAAATATTTTACACAAGTTCCACCATCCTTTCGTACTCTTCTTCTGTCACGCCCCGAATTTTCGCGAACCCAGGGAACGCCTGAACGAAATAAAAGAAAAGAAAAGAAATGTCAACGCAATAAATTTAAGTGAAATATCCCTTATTATTCTTCAAAATTTTCCCCAAGATTAAAATTAAATGCTTGTCCCAATTAATGCTCCAATTAATTTAAAGCATGTTTAAAAATAGTTCTTAAAATAGTCTTAAAGTATCCCCAAAAACCCCCCTAAAGTAATGTCTCGGATGCCCCCAAAACGTCCTAGGACATAGTCAAAAGATGGTAAAATATCAACCCAAAGGGTGCCCCAAAAATGGCTCAAAAAGATGGCCAAAAGGGTGGTGAAACAGGGCTGGACAGCAGGGTGTAGCAGCAAGTAGGACAACAGGGCAACAGGCCAAGCCATGGCAGGCAGCGCGCGGCACGCGCGTGGGGTGCGGCGCAGACGCGCGCGCGCACGGGCAGGGAGAGGGCGGCAGGGCACGCAGGTAGTGGCTTGGTGCAGTTTGATTTTCTGATTTTTTTCAGAGTTATTGTTCCGGACAGAGAGTAAATTCTCTGTCCAACAGTCCAATTTTCTCAGTTTATTGCTCCAAATTTTTCCATTTTTCCAAATTCTTTCCAAGTCTTTTAAACCTCTTTTTCACCCAGTTTACAGCCCATTTTTCCCAGCTTTTAAGCCCCCATTTTAGACATCTTTTCCCACCATTTTAAGGGTGTTTTACACCCATGTCTAGTGTTCAAGTTTTTTCGGCAATTTGGGCATAATTTCCTTTGTTTTTCCAAGGCTTTTCCACCTAATTTTTACAACATGTATGAATATAAATTCACCAACAACCCACCCTCATACGTTGGCTACAAATCCATCCAACCAAAACATGCATTCTCCATATCCAACATATCCATGTAAAATATAATTAAACTACAATCATTATACATTCATTTGATTCACAACTCATGCATATTAAAATGGCCCAAGGCCTAAAGTTTACAACTTGTTCCAATACAAAACAAAATAAATTAGGCTTATGCCCATACATCCAAAAAGTGCCCCAAGGGCCAAATCTTCAATTTAGTCTATGTCTTCCCATCCTTCAAGACTTGAAGAAGTCTCAAGTACCCGGGGTCTCATCTAAAATATATTGCCCACGAATGGGTCAGCTCAACTGCTAGGTATAATGCAACAGTAAGACTAGAACCAAATTTAAGGGCGTGGCATGTGCAAGTGTACATTTCAAAATTTTAATCCCATTTTCCCCCAATGCCATGCAATGTTTATATGCGTGACGCACACATGCAACACTATGCCACCCATGTCTCGCTTCACGCTTCTTCCCCATTGGCATGCAAGTACCAATATATGTCTCGCTTTACGATCCGGACCTCGATGGCATACGAGTACCAATGGTGTGCCCTTTTTCAAGTCATGCCATTTATTCCATAAAATACATAACTTAAAACACCAAAATATCATGTTCATCACATATATATCATGACTAAACATATCAACAATTATTCAAGTCACAATCTCACAATTCCCGCAATTTATAAAGAACATTGATGCTAGCACTTTTCGACTCGCAATAAGTGTGGGCTCCGTGACCTAGTAGAACACTCAGAAAGATAATCAGAGGACCACCGGATTGGCTCTGGCGGTAGCCGCTCCGATGCTTAAGTAAGTAAACTGAATTAAAAGACTGTATTGAAAGCCAAAGAATGAAGCATAAAAATAAAGCGTACCTTTAGGGTTTAATTTATAGGTCGTGGCCTTCCTAAGTTGATTAGGATTCGATGCCATGAATATAGGGATTTGATCATCGGAGATTGCAGTTACCTTGTGGAGTATTGAGTCGTAGATGGAGATAATCATAGATAGACTGTTTCCGTGTTGAAGACTGTTTCCTTATTCCCTGCTTGGCAGTTGTTAAGGAAGCCATAAGGTCGGAACCATATGAAATGCTTGAATGGATATTGCCCAGAGCATAAGGTCTGGAAGATATGTGCATGAGAATGCCTTGGAGGCTCCGCTTGCACTATATGACCGAGTTTGTCGGCTCTATAGGATATATATATGAGAATGCCCTGAAGGCTGTGAATGCTCTGTATGACAGAGTTTATCGGCTCTGTGTGATATATATATATATATATATATATATGAGAATACCCTGAAGGCTTCTGGCTGCTCTGTATGATCGAGATTATCAGCTCTGTATGATCGAGATTATTAACTCTGTAAGCACACGTGTCTCAAGGTGATTGGTGTGTCTGTTTGTGGTATATCAGCTACTCCCCCCCCCCCGGAGCCCTAGTTAGAAGCTAGGGCTTAACTAGGGTTATGGGCTTTGTGAAGAGTCACACGTTTTGTTTCTCCATTTCTCGAGACGTCGGTTTAATGAGTCATTTATTGCGCAGCCGATACTTGAGAAGCCATCATTATTTTCAACCGTTGTGTCGACTCGTCTTGGGAGGCTCCTATTTTGAATGTGTATATAAAGAGAGGGAAATGTCTTTTATACCTTTCTTCTGCACTTGCTTCTACAGTACCAGAGGCTGCCACCGCCATTTGATATATTTTGAAGTTTGAAGGATATCTGGTATTCATAGTCCTTTCTTGATTTCAGGTTTGATTTTAGTCCCCTTCTACATTCCTTCTCATTTGCTTCATTTCTTTCTTTTGTTCGCCATGTCTGGCCTTGAGTCACCCTCTGGTTCGGGCAGTCCTTCTAGGGACCGTCCCTCAACTTCAGTTAGGTGAATCTTCCTTCTATAGATGATGATGAGAATAGACTGATAGAGCCCCCCTCTAGTCTGGGGGTTAGGATTGTTGATGCATTTGATGAGCCCCCGAATACGGCTGGTGAGACCTCTGGTCGATTCGGTTACAGAGAGGAGGGTGAGAGTGCAATCACCGAGAAAATGTTGACGGAGTTGTGGGAGAAATTCAATCTTCCCTTAAACATTACTTTCAGGGTCCCTGACTCTCGGGATCGCCCAAGCGATGTTAGAGAGGGGGAAATCTGCGCCTACCTGGCCTAGGTTTGAAATGGGATTGACACTCCCCCTTCTTGATATTATAAAACAATTCTTCTGTTGGTTCGACCTTTGCCCCGCAGACCTGAACCTTAACAGTTGGAGACATCTGTTAAGCTTCATTGTGTTGGGGCATATGAATAATGTCAATGTGACCCTTGACCTGATCCATAGTAATATGGATCAAAAACTTCAGAAGGCAGAAGGACCTTTATTATATGTCTTTTGATAGTGGGTTCAGACCCCTTACTTCCGTGCCCTCTTCCAACAAGACCTGGAAGAAGTGGTATTTCTTCATGAAAGGAGGATGGGAATTCAAGGACTTCGAAGGCCAATCTTCAACATTCCCTCGAACCACTAGGCGAAAGGGTGAGGCCCAATTTTCCCGTGGCTGTGTTGATTTCATTTCGTACACCAATTGCTGAACTGATCAATTTTTGTGTTTTTCGTGCAGTTAAGAGCGTGTGGAGAAAACCTGAAATTCTCTTCTACGATTTAGAAGCAATACAAGAAGCTCTTAAAGCCCAGTAACCGAGACCATTCTTCCTATTGTCAATCCTGATAAATTGATGGCTGCCTAGAGGAAGTGTTGAGGAGCTTGCAAAGAACATGATGGCACGGTGGGAGACCGAGCCATCTTCATCTGTGGCAGTGGGGGAGGCTTCTTCCCTAGTGGACCCTCCCATCCAGGCGAAAAGGAGGAGGATACTCTCGATCTCTCCTGACCCCATTGAGGTGGAGAGAGAAACGCCTGCTCCCATTTCTATGGTCCCCCCAGCCCCGTCCAAGCAAGCGGGCAAGGGGGCATCATCTTCGGTGGCCCCTGATGTTGTGGGGGCCAAAAAGATTCTGGAGGACTTTTGGGCCAAAGGCTCAAGCAAAATTAGGCCCCTAGAAGCCGGAGAAGCTTCTTGCTGACCTGGCTTCTCTTCAGGTCAAGGTAAGTTCTTCGAGTCTTTATCTCCTTTCACTTTTTCCAAGTGTTTTGGTTGGTACTGAACTGTATGCTTTGTACACTATAGTTTCTACACACCCTTTCTGCCTTGTCGGAGGTCACTCCTCCTTCAGAGGAGGTTGATCAACTCAAGATCGAGCTAGACGATTTCAGGGTTTAGCTTGGTACTGCTCAGTCGGAGGCTCACGAATCTGCAGAGAAGCTGAAGGAGTCTCAGAATTCTCTGATCGTGACGGAGTCAGAGAGGGACCTTGTTGTTCAGCGGGAAAAGAGACTGAAAAGGGAGTTGGACGGCATGTGGTATGAATATAACCAAAAGCTTGACGATGCGGTGGAGCAGGCCAAGGTAGATAATGAGATGGAGATGAGGATGGAACTGGAAGGAATGGCCAACACCCTGATCATGTTTGGCTTTAACAACTTCCGAGATCGGTTCCTTGCCAAATTTCCTGACTTCGACATATCCTCGATTATGCCTCCAGGGGTTACCCCTCCTGAGGTTGCAGTTCCGAACGAGGTGGTCGACATTCTTCCTACCGCTCCTACCGAAGTTGTCGTCCCAAGTAAGACGATTGATGCTGCTCCTGTCGATCCCTTCCCAGCCGTTGAGCCTGTCTCTGCCGATCAGGCTTGAAATATACTTAGCTTAGGTTTTTTGCTTTTTTTTTTTTTTAACTTCAGTGTAACAGACTTTTTCAATGAAACAGATTTTCTTTATCAAATGTCTTCTCTTGTGCTTGGTTGACCCATATAGTATTTCTTTTGAATTTGTTGTTGATGTGAGAAATTGATGCAAGTAAGGCTGTTCTGGATCCCTCCAGATCAGCTTCCAAGAATTGGCAGTTATCTTTCGAACTGTAGTTGCGATAAGATAATGATTGTAGACTAGTTCTGATTGCTTCTTCCTCTTTGGAGGAGGTAGGAAAGCAATTTCAATCTGACATATAAGGATTTGACACTGATCTTATGCCACATATATATTGAGATAAAATGTCTGAAGAATTCTGAGGCAGCTTGTTCTGAACCCAAGTTTTGTAGTAAAAACGGTGTCTTGTGTCTGTTGCTCTGATGATGGAGACTTCTGCATCCTAAATCATTCAGACCTTGGACTGGTATATATCCGAACTGAAGCCTTTTTGTCATACACGTGGTCCGTCAAGGATCAACGGAATGGTAAAGACTGTGAGGTCTGTATGTTAGGCCGAAGGCCTTTGTATAAGGTGGATCGGACTTTGTTTGCTTTGATCAGTTCGGTATGCTTGGGGACGCCTTGTATCTTGTTGCCTAAGTATCCGAAATGACGATTCTATACGTCATCCATTTATACAGCTGTCTTTTTGATTTTCGAGACCAACCCTTTATTTAACCGTTGCGACGGTTCGTCTGGGTAAATTTTGGGCTTCGATGGTCTATATATATGAAGGAGGAGCGTAAGGTTGCCCCTATCTTTTACTTGTGTTCCCATACTGTTTCCCTGTCAGAGAGAATTTGAATGCCTTTTAGAGGCTTACCGTTTGCCCGGAGATGTTTGACGATTTTCAGTCCGAGTTGGGAATGATTAAACTGTGGTCGAGAGTTAACCTTCCCTTTGATTTAGTCTCTAAGGAAGGATTAGAGGAGGCTAAGATCTTCTTGTCCATCTTAGCATCAGGTCGAGATTTCTCCAATGGGAGGTGGACCCTCCTTGATTCAACCGAGGCTTGGAGCATTGGTGATGAAGACGAAGGTGGGATGCCTCCTTCCCTTTGTGTCTTGGCAGAGACCCTTGCTCAAATCGGCCGAGGTTGACAACTGCTTTGAGGGAGATGAATGGAGGTCCCTTGAGACCTAGAGCCCTCATCATCCGTTGGTTTTGAGATCAATGACAGTGATCATGAAATGGCCTGGGTGCTTCTTGATGCAGATTGGGGTTCAGGATTCCTTCCTTTCAAATGGAGTCGGCGGCGGCGGTAATGGAAGTTTGGATCTTGGATCCCTTTCTCATTCGAAGAAGAAAGCCAAGATGTTGTATAGTGTTTGCCTTTGTTGTAGCTTTTTGTGTACTTGTTATGTTTCCAGTCTTCTTGTACGGATGTAAATTTTCTGAATCATCAATAAAATTGAGTTCCTTCTTCTCAGATCTGATGTTTTTTGTACTTGAATGTGCCCTTCTGAAGTTAAAACTCCTTTTCATGCATTTCTGATGTCTAACTGTTCTAAGAATAGATCAAAGAAACTTTGTAGAAGTCATGAATTAAAGTACTTCAAACCTGCTCGGTACTGTAGTACTTGTTGCTTGTTGATAGATAAGCCAAATAATCAGCTCTGAGATATTCGAAACTTTAGTTTGGAGATGTTCGGAACTTCTGTCTTTGGATGGACTGGATCATAGAACCTATGTATTAGAGATGAACCAGGCTCGGAAGGCTTGTGCATTATAGATGGATCAGGCTCTAAAGGCCTGTGCATAAAAGATGGTCCAAGTTCTAAGACTTGTATATTATAGATGGACCAAGTACTAAGACTTGTGCATTATGGACCAGGCTCTAGAGGCCTGTGCATTATAGATGGACCAAGTACTAAGACTTGTACATTATGGACCAGGCTCTAGAGGCCTGTGCATTATAGATGGACCAAGTACTAAGACTTATACATTATGGACCAGGCTCTAAAGGCCTGTGTATTTATAGATGGACCAAGTACGAAGACTTGTACATTATGGACCAGGCTCTGGAGGCCTGTGCATTTATAGACAGACCAAGTACGAAGACTTGTACATTATGGACCAGGCTCTAGAGGCCTGTGCATTATAGATGGACCAAGTACGAAGACTTGTACATTATGGACCAGGCTCTAGAGGCCTGTGCATTTATAGATGGACCAAGTACTAAGACTTGTACATTATGGACCAGGCTCTAGGGGCCTGTGCATTATAGATGGACCAAGTACGAAGACTTATAGATTATGGACTAGGCTCTGGAGGCCTGTGCATTTATAGATGGACCAAGTACGAAGACTTGTACATTATGGACCAGGCTCTAGAGGCCTGTGCATTATAGATGGACCAAGTACAAAGACTTGTACATTATGAACCAGGCTCTAGAGACCTGTGCATTTATAGATGGACCAAGTACGAAGACTTGTACATTATGGACCAAGCTTAGAGGCCTGTGCATTTATAGATGGACTAAGTACTAAGACTTGTACATTATGGACCAGGCTCTGGAGGCTATGCATTATAGATGGACCAAGTACGAAGACCTGTACATTATAGACCAGGCTCTAGAGGCCTGTGCATTTATAGATGGACCAAGTATGAAGACTTGTACATTATGGACCAGACTCTAGAGGCCTGTGCATTTATAGATGAACATTCCATGGAAGTAAAAGAAAGAAACGTCTCTATCGATAATACTTCCGAAAAATGTTCCACATTCCATGGCCTAGGAATAGGCTTCCCAGTCACTTCTTCTAGCCAGTAGGTGGTAGGCCTAACAACCTTTGTTACTTTGTAGGGACCTTCCCAGTTTGGTGACAGTTTTCCCATTGTGGGATCCTTGGTGTTTTGAAAGACTCTTCTCAAGACAAAGTCTCCGACTTGAAAGTTGACCGTCTTGAGTCCTACCTTGGATTTGTCGACCATTCTCTGCTGATAGCTTCCATCCTGATGCTGGCTTGATCCCTTCTTTCATTAAGCCAAATCCAAATTTTCCATCAGCTGCTGATCATTGGATTCTTGTTCAAAGGCTTCAGTTCTCAAAGTTGGCATACCGATCTCAACCGGAATTACTGTTTCTGTACCATAGGCCAGTGAGAAGGGAGTTTCAGAGGTGGGAGTTCTTCTGGTGGTTCTTTAGGCCCAAATAACTCCAAGGAGTTCCTCTGCCCACTTTCCTTTAGCCTGTTCCAACCTTTTCTTTAATCCATCAAGGATCGTTCGGTTGGTGACCTCTACTTGCCCATTTGCTTGTGGATGGCCTGGAGAGGCAAAGTGTTGCCTAATGTTGAGATTTTCACAGAATTTCTTGAAGCCTTTACCAGTGAACTGTGTCCCATTGTCAGAGATAATCACACGTGGTATACTGAACGTGCAAACGATGTTCTTCCAAGTGAAGCTCTCAACTTCCTTTTCTGTGATATGTGTTAGGGGTTCAGCTTCAGCCTACTTAGAGAAGTGTCAATGGCTACCAAGAGATACTTCCTGTTTGGTGGGGCCCTTGGTAACGGACCCACGATGTCCATCCCCCACTGAGCAAAGGGCCAAGGACTGGGAATCGGGATGAGCTCGTGATGAGGTTGATATTGATAGAGGGCAAATCTTAGGCATTTGTCGTACTTCGAACATACTCCTTAGCTTGCTTTAGCATGCAAGGCCAGTAATAGCCCTGAGACAGAGCTCGGTGAGCTATAGTTCTACCCCCATTATGATTCCCGCAAATTCCTTCGTGTTTTTCAGCCAAGACATACTGTGATTCTTCTGGAGTTAAGCATTTTAACAGAGGTTGAGAATACGACTTTCTGTACAGCTTGTTGTTCAGGATCAGGTACCGAGCCGCTCTGATTCGGATTCTCCTGGCTTTGTTTTTGTCTTCTGGGAAGAGCCCAGATTGTAGGTACTAGAGGATTGGAGTCATCCAGTTCTGGGGCTGCTCAGCAATTTGAGCAACTTGGGCTTCCTCTATACTAGGTCCTGGCTGATAGGAGATTTTTACTGTGGAGTTTGCTTCGGACTTTAAGCGGGACGCCATGTTAGCCAAAGCATCTGCTCTGCAGTTCTGGCTTCTTTCAATTTTCTGGATAGAATGCTTGGAAGGAATGCTTTAAGTGGTTCACCAGTTCGGAGTACCGAAACATCCTATCATCTTTAATGGAGAATTCTCCCAGGACTTGGCTTACCACTAGTTGGGAGTCTGAGAAGACTTTTAGGTTCTGAACCTCACATTCTAGTGCTAACTTGATGCCTAAGATTAGGGCTTCATATTCTGCTTCATTGTTGGAAGCTTTGAATCCCAAGCTGATTACTTTTTCTGACGTGAGCCCATCAGGGGACTGTAGCACCAAGCCCACTCCTGAGCCTTGATCGGTTGACTATCCATCGATGTAGAGTAGCCAGGTTCCCGAGGTTTCGATGAGTTATGCCTTAGTCTTAAAGTGCCGGGGTGAACTCGGCAACAAAATCAGCCAAGGCCTGCCCTTTGATGGAGTTTCGGGGTACATATGATATGTCGAATTCCCTTAGCTCCACAGACCATTTTACTAATCTTCCCGATACCTCAGGTTTCCTCAATATTGACTTCAGAGGATAGGCAGTTGGGATTTCAATTGGATGGGCTTGGAAATAAGGTCGGAGCTGTCGAGCTGATATGACTAAGGCGAAGGCTAGCTTTTCTACTTCTGGATATCTCTTTTCTATGTCAAGTAGTGCCCTACTGACGTAGAATATGGGCCTTTGTACTCCTCTGTCCTGTCTGACTAATGCGGAGCTGACCGCGTTTTCAGAGACTGCAAGGTACAAGAGTAGCTTTTCTCCCTATACTGGTTTTGACAGAAGCTCTGGAGAGGCTAGATACTCCTTTAGTTCTTGAAAAGCTTTCTCGCATTCTTCCATCCACTGTAAAGCCTTGTTACCCTTCAGAGCTTTGAAAAAAGGTAGGCAGCGATCAGTGGATTTGGAGATAAATCTGCTTAGTGCCGCGATTCTGCCATTCAGTGCCTGAATCTCCTTTCTAGTTCTTGGTGACTTCAGTCCAATCAGAGCTTGGATCTGAGTGGGGTCTGCTTTGATACCCCTCTGAGAGACAATGTATCCCAAGAATTTTCCCTTCGAAACCCCGAAGGTACATTTCGAGGGGTTGAGCTTCATCTTGTGCTGTCTGAGGATATCAAAGGTCTGGGCTAAGTGCTGGAGGTGACTACCTTTCTGCAGACTTTTGACCAGCATGTCATCAATGTATACCTCCATGGTACTGCCAAGCAGTGAGCTGAACATCTTGTTCACTAACTGTTGATAAGTGGCTCCAGCGTTCTTTAAACCGAAAGACATTACTCTGTAACAGTAGAGACCTCGTTCGGTTATGAAGGCTGTCTTCTCTTGGTCTGAAAGGTACATCTGAATTTGATTATATCCAGAGTAGGCATCCATGAAGCTCATGAGCTCGTGCCCCGCAGTGGCGTCAACCAGTTGATCTATCCTTGGCAGTGGAAAGCTATCTTTGGGGCACGCCTTATTGAGGTCTGTATAATCAACGCAGACTCTCCACTTGCCATTCTTCTTCTTGTCTAAGACGGTATTGGCTAGCCACTCGGGATAGAACACTTCTCGTATCATTCTGGCTTCAAGCAGCCTCTGGACTTCTTAATTTATAATCCAATGCCGTTCAGGAGCAATCGGTCTTCTCTTCTGTCTGACTAGTGGATGATCTGGATCCACCATCAGCTTGTGAGTTATGAGGCTAGGGTCTACACCCTCCATGTCTCTGGTCTCCCAAGCAAATATAGAAAGGTTGTCTTTCAGAAACCTGACTATCTTCTCCTACTCGGTGTGCGTCAGATCTGGGCCGATGTACAAATAACGCCCCTCTGATTCTGAACTGACCAACACTTTGATGGGCTCACCAACAGGTTTGGCTCGGCTGTCTCGTCCCCTTGGGCTCAGGGGTTCTTCAATGCTGGATGGGCAACCTTCCACCTTGGGAGTGTGGGTGAGAACTAGATCTGCACAGTCCCGAGTGTACTGTAATTGCTATTTGGTGGCCTTCTCCTTGAATGCAATAGCATGGCACTCCGGGAGGTTGGCTGACATCCTCTGACAGAGTGTACGTTCTGGTTGTGGACATACTTCAGACACTAATGGAGGGTCGAAGTGACCGCCCCTATCTGGTGCAACCATGGTCTCCCGATTATGACGTTGTAGGGAGATTCATATTCAACACCATGTACTCTGAGATAGTGGTCTTCTGCCCTTCCCCCTCTCCTACAGTAGTAGGAAGGTCAATTCTCCCCAATGGGGTGCTGAGATTGCCATCAAAAGCTGCCATTACGGCAGTGGTGGGCTTGATGTTGTCGTGTTCCATTCCCATCTGTTTGAGTGGCTCATGGAACAGTATGTTAACGGAGCTGCCAGTATCGACCAAGACTCTCCTGATCTCGAAATTGGCGATTTTGAGAGTGATGACGAGGGCATCACTGTGAGGGCAGTGTACCCCCACTAGGTCCTGTTCGGTGAATTGGATCTCCGGTGCTGGCTAGAGTCTCTTTTCAACATTGGAGATCTGCAATACGTTCGAGGCAGCTCTGGCCTCCCGAGCATATCTCTTTCTTGCCCTGTTAGACATTCCTGTAATAGGGGAGTCAACATGGAGGACGTAGATGACATGGTTGTTCTACCTCTGAGGCTCGTTTCGTCCTTCCCTATGCTCCTGTCTCTGCTCGGGCCTCTAGTCTGGCCGTTGTTGAGGCTTGTCTTCTTGAGGGTTCTGCCTTCCGTCCTACTTGACGAACTCCCGAAGACGCCCCTTTCTTATGAGTTGCTCTATCTCATACCGGAGGGTCCTGCATGAGTTAGTCGTATGTCCATGATCTTTATGGAAATACTTACTTTGGTCCCGAAGACTGGGATCTCCTTTGATTGGTTCCGGCCACCTCAGGTTCTCCCGATCTCGAATCTGCCGGAGTACCTGGTTCGGTGTAGTGTTCAAAGGAGTGAAATTAGTGAACTCCCTTGGTCCAGAATTGTACACAGCTCTGGGTGTTGTTCTCTTCTCTGGGCTCCTGGCCCTCTTCTTGCTGGAGTCTCTTCTGTGGTCCTCCTTCTTGTGGTTCCTCCCTCTTCGGATTATCCCTCTGGGCCTGATCTTTGCCCTTCTGGGATATGCGGTTGGCTTCTTCCAGGTTGATATATTTCCTGGCCCGATCCATTAGTGCCGCCATGTCGGCTGGAGGGCTCTTTGTCAAGGAGTCTCTGAAGCCACTGTGGGCAAGCCCAGCAGTTAAGGCAGTTACAAGGAATTTTGGGTTGTAGTTAGTGATCTCCGTGAGTTTCGGCATTGAAGCGCGCAATGTAGGCTCTGAGGGATTCCTCCTTTGTCTGCTTGACATTTAACAGGAATTCTGGTCCCCTTCTGAGCCTTCTGCTGGTCATAAACCTATCCAAGAATTGTCTACCGAGCTCATAGAAGCTGGCTAAATTGAGTTCGGAGGGAGGTTGTGGAACCATTTCAGAGCAGTCCCCTTCAAGCTGGTGATGAAAGTTCGGCACATGAAAGCATCAGAGGCTCCGTGAAGGGCCATCGTATGCTGGTAGTGTGAGAGGTGATCTCCTGGATCTCAAGACCCATCGTACAGGGTGAACTTGGGCACCATGAACTTCCTGGGCCTTTCTTCTGACATGATGGCGTGAGTGAATGGGGTGGCAAGTCTTCCGAGCAGCCTGGCCAACTCGTCTTGCTCTGGAGGGTTCTGAGGACCTCTCAAGGCAATTGTTCAGTCCATAGACTCGGCAATTTCCTCTACCTTCCGTGAGTCTCTAAGTCTGACATCTTGCGAACCCTGTCTAATAGCCTCGGCTTCAGGAGTAGTCAGGTTGAGTACGTCCCTCAGATGGAAGAGGGTTCCAAATCGGATGGATTGGTGCTGCATGGGGATAAGGCTCCTGTAGTGTCGGATGTGCTCCAGAAGCCCTTGGAGTTGGGGCTCGAGTAGTGCTCCGGTAATGGACGTCAAGGACGAAGGCTGACGTTCCCCAGCCTGGAGCTGCTGACGGCTGTGGATCTCTTCTAACGTGGGCAATACCCTGGGGGTGCCCAGGCTGGTTATTTGGAGCCTGTTCGTGGGGTTCTTCATTCTAAGTGTTAATAGGGGGTTATGTTCCCGCAGCAATGTTGACCGGCGGGATTAGGAGGGTTCGTCCCTTGATTCTGTGTGAGCGTTGCCAGTGTTCTAGTGATGGCAAGTAACTGTTCCTGCACCAGTTCATTGTGTCGTTTGATCAATTCGATCTCTTGTCGCATGGGATCAACCGTTGGCCCCCTTGCTCGTGGAGTAGGCGGCCGACGTTGAGAGCTTTGCGGATTCTGAGTATTCTGTCACGGTCGGAGATTTGGGGCCATAGTTTTCCGGTGAGGAAAAAGATGAGTTTGTAAATAGAGCACTTAAAGATTAGTAGTTCCCAGAGACGGCGCCAAACTGATGCTGCACTTTTCGACTCGTAATAAATGTGGGCTCCGTGACCTGTAGAACACTCAGAAAGATGATCAGAAGACCACCGGATTGGCTCCGGCGGTAGCCGCTCCGATGCTTAAGTAAGTAAACTGAATTGAAAAGACTGTATTGAAAGCCAAAGAATAAGCATAAAAATAAAGCGTACCTTTAGGGTTTTAATTTATAGGTCGTGGCCTTCCTAAGTTGATTAGGATTCGATGCCATGAATATAGGGATTTGATCATCGGAGATTGCAGTTACCTAGTGGAGTATTGAGTCGTAGATGGAGATAATCATAGATAGACTGTTTCCGTGTTGAAGACTGTTTCCTTATTCCCTGCTTGGCAGTTGTTAAGGAAGCCATAAGGTCGGAACCATATGAAATGCTGAATGAATATTGCCCAGAGCATAAGGTCTGGAAGATATGTTGTAATATCCCGACCCGGGATACCGGGTCATATGGCACGTATTTCGAGATTAAAGAAAATTTGTGTAAAAATAATTACACCAAAGGAAATAATTGATTAAATAATTGATTATTTATTTATATGAAATTATTAACTCTAATTATGATTAAATAAATTTGAACACACAAACACACACTTTATGGTGTATTGTGTGTATGATATAAAGTGTATAAAAGTATATATATACACATGTACATGTATAAGTGTATATATAAATAGTTAAAATATTATTAATGTTATAAAGTTATATTAATACAAAATATCTAGTGAACAGTGTGTGAATGGTGTGTGTGTGTGACGGCTGTTGTGTGTGAGTGTGTGTAGATGAGTTTGTGTGTGTGTATATATAATATACATATATCACAAAAATATCAAGGATCCATTTAATGTAAGTTGCGAAAAATGAAAAAGCAGAATTAATGGAGTGTAAGATGGGTTGATAAGGTCAAGAATAAAGGCTACGAAATCAGAAAGAGAGAGAGAGAGAGAAAATGAGGAGAGAGAGAGAGAGAAAGAGGTCGGTTCTCTTCCTTTATAAGACAAACCAAAAGCATGCAAATCATGCTTGTATCTCGTGAAAGAAATCCGAAGAGGGAGAAACTGAGAAGCTAAGGAAGGATTTAAAGCGAGAAAAAGGAAGGAAACCGAGGGAAAGAAGGTAAGAAAACTCAAATTTCCATTTTTCTCTCTCTAGAATATTGCATTATTAAGAACTGTTTTAGAGTTATTCTTTTAAGTATGATGTTTAATATATGTTTAGAAGTGTTTTAAACATGAAAAGGAAGCCTTGAAAACACCTAAAAACATAAGACCTAGAAGAAACCGCCATTGAAGACCATGCTATAGCAGGTCTGAAACAAGGGGAGCCAAACTCTTTTTGGTGCATATGGACTTCAAGAAGAAGTCATGAGGGTTATAAAAACGTGTGACCGCGACCAAAAATCACAAACAATGGCCTCCAAATATTCACTTGCAGGTACGGGTTCAAAACCCCAACCTCACGAACTTTCATTTAAATCCATTTTCTTGAATGGGAAATAAAGCTCCATGAAGAGGGGATCATAACAAACGAAACCCCATGAAAAACCACCAAGAAATGAGCATGAACGACCCATGTACAGTTCGGATTATCAAACCTTTAAACCGAGCATATGAACTAGTTATAACTCCCAAGTGAACGCCAAGCTAGTCGTTATTACCTTAGGAGTGTTTTGGATCCAAAACAGTGAAGATTTGGTGAATAAAAAGTCACGAAATAGAAAGAAATGAAGAACTGTAATTAGGGTTTTCAGTCGGGTCTCGTGGGGAAGAAGAAGACGGGTCAACTCGGCCTTTAAATGAGGCTGAGTCAACTCGGATAGGTGGCAGCCTCTGGGCTTGCCACCGAATTAATGAGACGACGACGTTTTGAATGTCGGTAAAATTAATTTGAACGCTAGGGCTGACATCATCATGACGTCAGCCACATGTAAATAAACCGACCGTACCGGTTGGTTTATGACTAGACCGGACCGGTTCACTTTCAATTTAACTGAACCCTTTGGTTTTTCTAATTTAATTAAAACTAAATAAACCAAGACTTTTGGTTATTACGGATTGACCCCTGAGCTTCAGAAAAATTATACTGTGGCCCAACTGAGGGAGAAGTTATGCAATAAAGCCCCTGAAAAATAATTAAATAATTTATTTAATTATTTAATAAATAAAGCAAAATTACTATTTTGCCCCTAAGTCATATATGAAGTAAATGAAGTCCAAATCAAACATATGAATAGTGTATTTTTACTATTTCGGACATTCTAAGATCAATGGTAGGGTCCGTTTTACGAGACAGGGCCCAAAAAATAAAGACACGTAAAGGGGTAAATGACCAAAATACCCCTTGTCCAAAATTAACAAGTTATTAGTGTATCTTTACTATCTCGGACCTTCTGAGTCCAATGGTGAGGTCCACGACTCGAGATGAGGTCCCGAACATAAAGACACGTAAGGGGGTAAAATGACCAAATTATCCCTAGGACCCCGAAAGCCAAAATAAAATCAGAGAAGGTCTAAATTAACTTTCTTTGACATCCCGGACTCAAAAATGGAGTCCAAATTACGAAACGAAGTACAGAAAAATATGACACGTAAAACGATAAATGACCATTTTATCCTTTTACATATAAAAGCCCGAATTAAATTCTAAGAAAGCCTAAACCAACTTTCTTCGACGATCTGGACTCAATAATAGAGTCTATACGACCAAAAGAAGTGTCTAAAAGAAAAAGACATAAAATTTGATGAATAGCATCTGTCAGATGACTATGGACTGAAATATTGTTGAAGTATTAAACTGAGGCAAGTACGAGAAATGAAATATGAAAAGACACGATACGTAAACATGTCAAATAAATAACTTTAAATTACAGTTAATGGAGCTACCAGAAGAGTATAAATTGAAATAAATTCAATTCCTAACACATTAATTGTGACATAGGTTAAAGTACGAGTTAAGTTAAGTGTATACGAAATTATGAAATCGTTTTAGGATCTAATACGATTTAAGCATAAGTTAAGGAATATCGAGATGATATTACAATGAACGTGAAGTTGATGAGATGTTTATGAATTGTTCTTAGAAACTACAAGGAAAGTGGGAAAGCGCATTATTAGCACTAACCCTAAAGGACCAAGGTAAGTAACCCTGTGTTTGAATTGGAGATTTAACTCCATGGATTTGAAAAGGTTTTAAGTTCAAAGATATGAAATATTTGAAGTTTTCAAATACAGTATTTACATGATTCAGTTTTAAATTGTTCTGTTTTATAACTCTATTGTGACATGCTCAATGATTGGTTTTCCGCAACAGTTTTTCCTTCAAATATATTTTAGCATGTCCAGTTAAAATGCAATTATTGTTAAATATCCTGAATTTGCTTATTTCAAGTATACGAAGATTTTACGAAGTTATGAAAAGTATCTATGAGAAAAGTTACATGATAAATGTTTTGTAAGATAATGGTGCATAAGCACATAGACAGGATTTTGGGTTACATACGAACTCAATTGCCCTGTGACAAGATTTTGGGTTACATACGAACTCAATTGACAGTCAAATGCCCGGTAGCAGGACCTAGTCCCCCAGGCACTGAGATATCTCCATTTATACGTAAGATGGGAGTCCGGTTCTAAACGGATTCCACTAATAGAAGTGATAAGATGACAAATGATTTGAAATGGAAGCAGGTTTTACCCTCATTTTCAATATGCATATATTTTGAGTATTATATACTCTATTTAAGAAATACATGTTATGTTATATATTTTGAAGTTCATGAGTATAAGTATAGCTTGAATACTTTAAATGTTTCAAAGCTATTGTTTTACGAAATGCATATGTTTTGAGTTATATACTCTATTTGACGAAGTATGAGTTTAGCTTGAATACTTTAAATGTTTCAAAGCTACATGTTTTAAGGAATGCATATATTCTGTATTCAAAGTATACGAACAATTGGCGGTGATTATTTTACAACTTTTATGTTACTAAAAACCACTGCTAATTGAAAACCCCATGACGAATACTGGAATTGCTCACAAGCTTAGATTAGCTTACCCGGACTTTGTTCGGATCCCCCTTTCAGGTGATTAAGGGCAGTTTGATTAGAAGACGATGATGAAGAATCTGCCACTCTTGGGAAGATATGTTTAAGTAGTTTCTTTTGGAAACTTATGAACTCTAGTAAGACTAATTTGTATTTGTAGATGTTGTGAGAATATGTATTAAGCCCACGAGGCAACTGAACATGTAATGTTATAAGTCTTTAAGTTTAGTTATACTCTGAATGTGTAACTATGTATGCTATGTAAAGAGCGGCAGTATCGGACGGATGTGCGTAAATTTAAATAAGAAAAGAAAAGAAAAAGTTTTCACGCTTCCGCAATACGCATGTCGCACGTCTATTCGATACCGCTGCCTATGTGAGCCTTCGCCCAAGGGTCTCCTGGCCTGAGGGTGGCAGTCGCGATGCGAGATCCGCACAGGGTGGGTTTCGGGTCGTGACATATGTGTGTGAGAATGCCTTGGAGGCTCCGCCTGCACTGTATGACCGAGTTGTCGGCTCTGTAGGATATATATATATATATATATATATATCACACAGAGCCGATAAACTCGATCATACAGAGCATTCACAGCCTTCAGGGCATTCTCATATATATATATATATATATATATATGAGAATGCCCTGAAGGCTTGTGGTTGCTCTGTATGATCGAGATTATCAGCTCTGTATGATCGAGATTATTAACTCTATAAGCACACGTGTCTCAAAGTGATTGGTGTGTCTGTTTGTGGTATATCAAACATAAACATTCCATCAAGCACTAAAGCACAATTTCATCACATGGTCCAAACCACAAGATGTGTCAACATGCATATAGGTTTAAAAATTGTAGCAACACAATCCTAACCATGAAACACACCTAAGTCAAGGCAATAAATCATCAAACACACCAATAAACACAATATATTTCTAAACTACCAACTTTAAGCTTTTCAAGGGAACTACTTCTTAGGTGGGTTCCTAATCTCAAATACACATCCTAAAAAATCCAACAACATGAAAAAATACAAGAAAACTTAAATCTATTACTAGCTTAGCACTACATCATACCTAAAATCAGTTTTTCTTAAACTGAGAAGGCTGTACTTTCTGGATTTATAAACTATTTAATGAGTCTATAGTACTCATTGAGATGAACACTTTCTCAGAAGGAAGTTCAGCCCAATTCCCGCTTGAAATGTGTGTTCTGGCAGCTTGAAAATGTAGAATTTTAGGACTTCTCTCTCCCTCTCTCTATACGGACGAGATTTCTGCAATTTCAGAATGTATATGTGATAAGGATGGACTATATGAGCTGTATTTATAGTGGGGAATCAAAGGGGCAAGGGCAAATGACCATTTTGCCCTTAATGAGGCCATGAACCCCGTTACTCTACAGCTCATTCCTAAATGCTTCAAATTTAAATTCTGTTTTAACAAATATTCATAAAATTATTTTAAATGAAAATTCTTAGAATAAAATATTTTCATTTGAAGTCGGCTTAGGTCCGTTCCACCCGGGTCACCCGGGTGCCCTTTTTGTCCAATTCCGGAAACCATTTCCGTTTTGTCTAATTTTCATACATAAGATACCTCACATTATTCTAAGCACTTTACTCTTCTATGACACACTCTAATTATGTCTCTAAGTAGGTCGTTCGATGAAAATAGTGCAAAAAACATTTTACCAGTAAAACCGGCAAAACTGTGCATGCGAAATGTCCTACCGACAAAAATGAAAAATTTACCCTCATTTTTTTTTTTTTCAAATCTCTACATCTTCGTTTAATTTCTATGGTGATCTCGCAAGCCAAAAATTTGACTTTCAACTTCCTCGAACTTTTAAACTTAAGTTTCCAAATTCCTGCATCATCATTTCAATGTTCGTTTCTTTTATCCTCAGACATGTAGCTATGGATCCATTATGCTTCCATTACTCACTCGATGTCATCTTTTACAATTATTTGACTATTTCTCTCTGTTATGCCCATGGATCTCCACAATTTATAAACCTTTACCCTTCAATCAATTTCTTTGGTACTGATAATATAAAGGTAACGGTGTAGCTAATATACCCCTCTTATCATTTAGAATACATTAGATTTCTTTTCCAAGCATTTAGTCTTTATTTTAGAATAGAGTCTTTAGGTTACCAATTTCACTTTGGATTTTATCCCATGCACTTGGTGGCATGATTTGCAACAAGAGAAATGTCCACTAAAAGTTCATGTGGTTGGGGTTTGGACTAGAGAAACAAGAGAAACAGTCCTACCAGGTCGGCTGGAGGGTTAAATGATGATTGCAGTGCCAGTGGAATGTTGATTGCAACCAAACAAAGGTTAGATATGTTCACATCTAAGGAACAGGATGTTCTTTTAGATGTTGAATCAATTTTGACGTCTTCTTATTTCCTCACATACCCTTCTATTTTTACGATACAACATTAGCTCGTGAGAGGAGAAATTTTAAATTTCGTTCATGATTTTCAAGTACATGCCCAACTCTAAGGGTTATTTAAAGATTCACCAATTTCTTTTCATTTTATTTTGTACCATTTTATTGGCACATCCACCTTTGTTTTGAATTCTTATGCATTCACCTCTCTATCAATTAGATAGGTTGAGGATTTTGTTTCTTCATTCTTCTTAAGTTGAAGACTAGCATGAATACCTTTTTATCTTTTGCTTACGGTGGAGAGAAAAGTTTCTTTTCTACCAGTGGTCTCGATTGTGGCCTTAGGAAGTCTATAATGTAACAAGGCTTCACCTTTTCCATTGGTTAAGGTATATTTGCTTCCTTATTTGGTTATTTTAATCTTTTACCTGAGGACAAAGTCCTTGATGTATCTATTACATGTGTTTAATGGCGTATTCATTACATCACTCATTTACAGTTTTTCGCCTATCTACCAGGTCTTCTTTGGTTATCACTGTCATTGTATTTTTGGGGTCACATTTCCTTTGTTATGTTTATGATCATCCTTCGGTTTATTATGTTTCAAGGTTTTTTCCTAAGGGTAACTTTTAGATTTACCCGCGACGTTCATTTATGATCCCCGATCAGTGGTTCACTTTTTAAAGACTTCAGGTCAGCCTCTAATTGGGTAAAGAGTACCCATAACTTTAATTTCACATGATCCTTATACAACATCCCCAAATAATGACTCTCCCAATGGATATAGTAACAGTCAGCGGATAACCCAGGGGTTGCCTTCTATGTTCAGGTTAGTGAAAAATGTGGGTGATATAAATGAGTGCATGGATCCAGGTATAAATTAAAATGTGTACAGGCTGAGAAAAAACTGTAATAGTACCTGCAACTACCAAGGTAGTGGCCTGAACATCTCTAGGTGTAATAGCAAAGGCTCTTCCTGGTCGTTGCTGCTCGGTTCTCGGTTCAGGGTTACGTGGCTGGGGTTTGGCCACTGAGGCAGATGCATTTTGTGCAAAACTAACTGCGGAACTTACTCCCCTTGGGACAATCTCTCATGTAGTGCCCAGTCTATCCACATATGAAACAAGCATTGGTGTCCTTGTAGCATTGCCCTTTGTGAGTTCTATGATAGGTGGGGCATTTTGGGGCACTTTCATAGTTGGCCCTTCTCTAGCTAGGTCCTGCGCTGGAGTTTGTGTGATCCACTGCCAGTCCTAGAAAATGAAGGTCCCTACTTTTGACTCCGATTGTTTCCAAACCTCTAGTTTCCCCGCCTTTTTGCAAACTCCTCCTAGCTCTGCTCTATGATTTTGGCGATCTCCACTACCTCAACGTAGGTGGCAAGTCGGTGGGGCCGAATTCTATCCTTAATGGCCCATCTGAGACCGCTTTCAAACTTACGGGCTTTCATTTCTTATGTGTTTACAACATTTGGGGCGAATCTGGCCAACTTAGTAAACTTGGCCTCGTATTCTACAACAGACATGCTTCACTGCTAAAGGGTCATAAACTCAGCAATCTTTTGATTTTGGACTTCTCGGGGAAAGTACTTTTGATTGAAAATCTCAACAAATCGTGGCCAAGCCATATTAGATTCCCGGGCTTCCTGCAAAAGCCACCACATGTGCGCCGCCCCCATGAGCATATAAGTGGCATAAGCCACCTTTTGGGTATCTGTACATGTCAGAATTTTGAAGATCTTCTCCATTCCTAGCATCCACTCCTCAGCTACTGAGGATCCCCCTTTACCATCAAAAGTAGGTGGCTTCATATTCTGAAACCGTTTATAAAAATGAGTTGGGTCCTCCTCACGCCTAGGTTTGTCTTCTGGGCTGCAGGAATATCCTGTTGCGCCGGCCCATTTGCTTGAGCCTGCACCGTACGCAACACCTCCACTACACGGTTTAATATTTGCTCGATTAGGTCTAGCCTCTCTCTATCAGACTCCATTGCCATACTATGAGTCTGCACCATAGACTGTAAAAGGATAGTTCACAAAGCCTATCAATTATTTGACCTCTAGACTTATGACCCTCAAACTTTAGCGAGTTGTAATACTTTAGTCTTAATCTCCCATGGACCACTAGAACTATATGCTCTGATTACCACCTCTGTCACGACCCAAAACCCACCCTATACGGATTAGGGGTCCTTGACCGGGTCTACGGCCTATGGGCCGTTCCTCGTCAAAAGGATCTAAAATAGAAAGTAAAGTCTTAACAAAATATTTTATAATCATTAAAACATCTGGTGGTATAGTCAAGGCATCATTTAACATATGCCAAAAGAACATAAGTGTTTATAAGTACAGATCCTCAAAAACAGAACTGTCATGACCCGAAACCCACCCTATGCGGATCTCGTGTCGCGGGGCCGACCTTAAGGCCGTCCCTACTTTTTCCATTCCTATATCATAATACTAATATGCAAGTACTAATATCTTAAAACAATAACAGCGGAAGTCTTAGCAATGACAGTGATCAGCGGAAGTCTTTTCAGTACACAATGTCAACGGAAGTCTATTCAATACATTATATGGTTCTACAATAACAAAAATAAGAACCAGACATAACCAACACCCGTGGGTGGTGAATACATGGGAGAACTAAAAGATAGACTGGTACAGTTCCTCAAAATGCCCTCCTACGCTCTCAGACTCCTACTGGGGTCTTGTAGCGTCATTACTTGAAATGGGGGTAAGTAGGGTGGAATGAGCTACGAGAGCTCAGTAAGTAAAAACAGATCTCCGACACTAGTATCGGTGAAATATGAATCCATGAATAAGATTATGATAGCCAATCATAAGAGAATAGATGCTGTGATAGCCAATTGGAACAGTTGCCATGAGGGCCAATGAACAATAGGTCACAATGTACAATCATGAGTAATGGATACAACATCAACATGAACTCTCAATAACAATATATCAACATGAATGTACTACCAGAATAAACCGATCACAATCAAAACAATGAAGAATATCCTCTCAGTGTAAGATTAAGTTATAAAGAACTGTGTCACTCAACAATCATAGTCCTGTCAATCATATAAGAGATGCATTTACACTGTTCAGGGCTTAGCGAAGAACCCTCGATCTTTTGGGGCCCGGCATACCCCCCTTTTTGTACCATTCCTTTTAGCCATACATGTCCGTTCACAGACTAGACCCGTAGGTCTCCAGCAATCAAAAAGCATCAGATGGATGTTGTGACTGAGCACAATTCCGGTATTCATAACATATCATGATCATTCGTGATTCCATAGAGGTATAAAATGGAATATCATATATTCAATCAAGACATAGCAATAGGCCTTTCAAGGCATGGTGCAACATGATAACAACGATATAACAGTTAATCAATGTCCACAAGATAGAACAATATCACTTTGTGGAAACAATAATATGAGGTACTTTCAAGAGTACAAGTTTGGCAGTAAATAGAATAAACTTGGCTTTGGAAACACCACATGGAAGAGAAAGGGAATTTACTTACGTTTAAATGTGCATTCTTAAATCAATATCCCATAAGTTTGCCCTTCCTAGTCGAGTCCCCTATATATCAATAGATCCATCTTAGAATTAATGCTATTCATCAAATTTTATGTCTTGCTATCATAAGTATCTCTAACACTAATTTAGACCTTACCATTGAGTCCTGAACACTGAAGAAAGTCGGTTTAGGCTTTTGCGGAATTCCATTTGGACATTTGTACTTAAAAGAGCAAAATGATCATTTTTCGCTTTTACGGTTTCTTACTTCTCAAGACCTTTTTTTGCAAATTGGACTCCACAGTTGAGTCTGAAATGCTCGAAATAATAAAAATTCACTATTCACTCGCCTCGTTTGGACTTCGTTTGACCCTTATTTGAATTAGGGGCATTATTGTAAAAATAATATTTTATTTATTTTTCCTGTTTGGGCCTTAGTGAGATTTTCAAAAACTTCTGGGGTCGGTTCATAATTTCCAACAGTTCTGGTCTGAACCAGTGGGTTCACAGTTAAAAACCCTAAACCGATCTGACCCTTCACTAAACCAACCGGTTCAATTAAATTCAGAAAACCGGAACTCAATAACCCTTCCTTATCCTATCCATGGTTTGGATAACCCCAAACCCAAATTTCACATTTCCTATCCCTGCAACCAAACAAACCTATTCCAATTTAAAACCAATACAAAACGACGCAGTATAGCTTGCCCCTTTCATTTCCAGTCGGGTCCCGTCCCGATCCGACCCAAGCCCGGTTTCGTCTTAACCCACTATGCCCCCCGATATTCCAATCATCTTCCTCGATTGCTTTTCCGACCACAGTCGTCCGAAACAGTAAACCCTAGCCACTGTTTTTACAATTTTCAAGTCTAATTTTTACTATTTTTTAGATCTTTTAATGCCAAATCAATCCCATCAGTTTTAAGCCGTCATTTGGACAGTTTTAAACCTAAGAAAGCTACAGTTTCGATCATTCTTTTTCCCAATTTCTGGCATAGCACTGGTGAGGATTACTCGACTGTAACTCAGTTATTTTTGGGTCATTTTCTTGATTTTTGTTGCATTAGATTCATGCTTGAATTTCCTACCCATTTACAATCTCACAATTAAGTTTCATGCATCAGATCTCATAAAACCCGAATTATCCCTAAACCTGTAACTGGATTTTTCTCAGTCGTTCCTTGACCATTTTGTTTGATTCTTCTTGCTAAAGGTTCCTTATTTTTTAGTGATTCAGTCCCTACTATTAACATCCTAATATCATGCTTAATTTGTAAAGACAGAAGCATGATTTCTTACCTGGGTTTCTTGGTTTTGTCCTCGGTGACTCTCTCTGTGAACCCTATGCTTCCTTCAACTTCTATCTCTTCTTCTCCCCTTCAGTTCTTGATCCTTCCCTTTCTTTTCTAACCTCTCAACTCACAAACCCGTATATATATATATAGAGACATTCCACCGCCTCTCTCTTTCTCTCTCTCCTTTGTAGTCAGCCTTGACTGCAGTGAACCGTCCATTAAACCCTAACCATCCACACACCATGAATGCTATACATATATATATATATATATGCATAAGACCACTTGCACCAAGGTCGGTGGCCTTGGTGCTTTCCTCTCAGCCGCACAGCACACACACACACAGTGCCATATACATACACTTGATTACACTCACGTGGCCTCACATGTTGCATGGCAGCCCTCCTTCCCTTCTTCCTTTCTTTCCTTTTCATTTTCGTTTTATGTAATATACATAAATATATACTACACAATATTTATACATATATTTATACTATATGTATTTTTATACACAAATAAAATACATATTTTTATACATTAAATATATCCATAGTCTTGCAGATAAATTCATTTATAATAGTGCATGCATACACTAATTTTAGACGTACTACGTGTCTGAGAAATAAGTTCGTGCATGGGAATGCAGTGCATGCACGCATTACGATGTTGGGTCTTAAGGTGCTCGGGTGTTACCCGGCACTAGGTATACTAAGCAAACCATTCACATCCCTCAATCGTTTGGTTCCATGAAATACTATGATATAGAGCTCAAACAGCTCACATTACACTATTCAGTCGATTGACCTCGGTAAACGTGTCATATCCCGGGTCGGGATATCACAACAACTGACAAGACCGTGGTGACATGGAAGATGTTAAGACCTTCTAGTATTTAATTTAATACAAAACTCGCCAAAAAGAGCTACCGGTGGCTAACGGCATCTAAGCCTCTAGAGCGCCTGAGGGTTCTTCTACTTCCTGTTGACCTGAAAAAATAATAAGGGAGGGGTGAGCTAATAAAGCCCAGTAAGTAAGGTCCTTTCCTCTATTATGGGTCAAGATTAGTTCACGAAGGTAAGCAATGAACAAATACCAATCAATGCATGTCGGATCAGAAGACATGATAGAAGTCACAATAGCCAGTCACCAATGTATAAATCGATAGAAATGACCCTTAGGTCCTATGGGCATATCCCAAGGTGAGTGCACAAAACCACAACAAGGAATAGCCAAATAATGTGCTACCGAAATCAGAAAACGTCTACATAGGCATGTCATCATGTCAAATAGTACAACAAAGGGTATTCCAATGAAAAGCTCTCAAACATATCAAGAATCCAAGGAATACAATGTCAACGATGCTCAAAGGTATATAACACATTGAAAACCAAAAGCATATCATATGAGAGATAAAAGGAAACTGTCTGTTAGATGCTATATGTCAAGGCCCAGCATACCCTTTCGTGCTTACAGCACAACGCTATCAACTTTTCGTGTCCTCCCTAGACTCAAGTCGTACGTCATGCCTCGCATGACTACATGTCAATCGAGCGAAGTGACACGCTCACACCCACGTGTAGCCCGGTCGTGCGAAGTGATGCTCGCACCCACGTGTAGCCCGGTCGTGTGATGTGACGCTCACAACCACGTGTAGACTGTCAGAATCTTGCCCCTAAGGGCTGAAGTAACGAGTCAAGTACTACCACGGGAAAATCAAGTCATACATAGATAATTTCACAAGTCGTGGAGTAATACTTTTCTTATCATATAACATGTACTGTTCAGTATTCAAACATCAAAGAAATACGTATAAATCATATCAGGGTATCGACATGCAATCACTCATCAAGTCCACAAGATAGAACAATATCAATTATGGAGATCAAGACATATCAGATAATGGAGTACAAGGTGGCATCATGAAGAAAGAAATGTGACATGGCTAAGGAAAGACCACATAACAAAGTCCGGGATTTACTTACTTCAAAAATAACTTTCAGCAGTTCTATTAATTCAATTCTCCTTCTCCTTCCCTTCGGAGGTTCCTATAAATCTGAAATTTAATTATTATTAACTCATCTCAATTATTTAGGTCGATGTTAACGTCTATAATTTATTTAACTCTCACGGTACTATTTAATTATATTCTTAAGGTTGCTAAATTTATTACATCAGCCTTCAAAGTATTTTATTTGGGTAAACGGACTCCACCGTGGAGTCCCGAACGTCCATGAAAATAAATTTAGGCCTTCGCGGTTTTTTATTTGGCTTCGGGTACCCTAAGGGCAAAATGTTAATTTCATGTTTCAGGTGACTTAATTTTTTGGAACCTCGGTTGACAAAATGGACCTCACCATTGGGTCCAGAACGTTCGATTTAGTTGAAATACACTATTTGTTTAATTGATTTGGACATCGGGGCATTTACCTATTTTTAAGTAATTTAAATCAATTAATTAAATTAATTATATCAGTATATTATATATATTAGGTGTAACTTTTAACGGGTGCGCACTGGTGGCACAGTGGTTGAACCACTGCCACCTCCCCTCCTCGTGTTCGATTCAAACCCATGAAACAGCTATTGTTCCTATTTTTTTTTCAAACATTTCCTTATCCAAACAACGTATAAGGAGTAATCCGAGGATAAGCTATCCTCGTTCCACTCGCGAACATTGATTAACTCTATTAATTCCGTAACCAAATAGATCAGGATTTAGGTTTTAAAACACATAATGAAACGTCGCCGTTCCATTAATGTGCTGGCTTGCCCCACACTTCAACACGTGGCCGAGTTGACACGGCGGATCTGACAGAGTTGGACGAGTCGATTCGATGACTCGTCGTCTTCCCCATCGCGTAGGGCTACTGTTGCCCTAATTTTTTATTTTTCGAGTCTTTAATTTTGTGCATTTCTATGTGGATTTGTTCTCAGTTTTTGGGTGGTATTGATTACTGAGGGTGGGGGAAACAGTTTGGCATTGATTTCAGGTCTCAAAACAGACCCTAGAAGCTGCGGTGACTTGGTTAGCCTAGACTTGCAACTAGGTCGCACATACTCATTTCTTCACTGATTCTTCTGAGATTAGGTTCAATGTGATCCTTGGTTCAGTGGCTTCAAGTCCACGTTCCTAGAATCCATTTTAGAGCTCCATTTCGAGGAACACAGTTCTTGAACCGTGACTATAAGTAGGGTTTTCATCCCTATTTCTCATTCATTTGAAATGATTCCAACGGATTTGGGACCCTTGGAGGATCTTGTTTCAGTCTTAAATGAAATAATAGTGTTTCGTTTTGGTCGGTTCAAACCTGCACTGTTGAAGGTCCATTAATGGCACATGTGTACGGGTTTAGGGTTTCTCAAGCCTACCTGACCCCTCGCAGTTCACTCATAATAGTAGTAAACATTTCAGTGTTTCATGCATATAGTTAGAAAGCTCAAATAACACTAAATAGTACTGAAAATTCTGAGAAAAATCAAAAACAATGTTAATGCCTTGTACGGTCTAGACTGGGATTTCCTTCTCTATTCGTGGCTCTGCTTGGTCCCTTCACACCCCTTCAAAGTTTCTCAATCCCTTCCTCTTGTGCACTTAAGTGAGACACACTCATATGCATGTATAAACACTAGCTTGTATAATCATCCACAAAGTCTCTCACTCTCTCTTTTTCTCTCTCTCTCTCTCTCTCTCTCTCTCTCACACTTACACGTCTAAACAACACACACATACTTAAAGGTTTTGATTTTTAGAGTGTAAGGCCTGTACATATATAAGTGTACACCTATACCCTTACCCTATGCATGCACATCATGGACTTTAGATGTGATCATGAGAGCTGGTCGTAAACATGATAATGGGGCTGAGGTGTAGGGTGATGTGGGCTGAGTTGTTGCATGAATGGCCATTGGCAAATTTGGGAGGTGGACTTGGGCAATTTAGGTTTATATATATTTTATTGTATAATTAAGCACAAAAGTGCTGGCAGCCAACTTGATAAAAATTTTGGATGCTATTTCTTTCCTCACTTGGTCAAGGGTTCAAATCCCCTTGGCCTCACATTTAGCATTTTCCCCTCATTTTAGGCTTAAGCCTTGTTTGGCTGGCATGATTTCTCATTTTGGCTATTTCATTAATAACTTCTTTTCTATTGCTCATTTTACGAAGCAGCTTCTTCCAATGACTTCCTATTTGGGCTAGCTTCGATACCAAAGGCCTTGCGTTGGTTTTTATTTCTTGGTGATCATCATAGTTCGCTAATTTGAGTTTTCATAGTGTTAAAATGACATCATTTCACCTAATTAATTGGTAATTAGATTCGGGTATTACACCCTCATCTCTTGGCATGTTTAATTATTTTATTAGCCTAACGCAACCATCGAGAAATTTTCGACTAACTTTCTTGATTATTCTTTATGTTGTTTCTAGTTAATAATTAGCGAACTAATTATTAATTAATCAGGTCGGGATGTTATAATTAGGTCTTTGCATGAAATTATTTGGGTGAGGTGTAGGTCCAATAGGGTGTTGACACCTCAGCTTTTGAGCATGCAGACTTGTAAATTTATATGGGTTATATACAATTCTGTGGGATATATAGCACAAAAGTGTTGTAGCCAAGTTGGCTATATTTTTGGGTATAAGTTTTCTCCCTCGTTTTGGTCTTGTGTTCAATACTTTGGGCCAACACTTTTGGCCTTCTTTTCTTCATTTTTCCTTCTTATGCCTTATTTGGCATTTTGCACTTAATCCCTCCTTTCTTGTTGATTAATTTTGTCTTTTTCTTATGTACTTGTATTACTTATTTATTTTTCTCATGTGTCGATTTAATAAATCGAGATCTTATCAAATTTTTATAGTCTTCATTGTCTCATCCTGATGTATTTAAATGTATTTTAATTATTCTAATAGTTCATTATAATTATTAGAATAATCCTGATTAAATGCGCTCCATTCGTGCGTTATGCTTATCTTGCTCAAGTGCACTTCGTGCTACTCGTGTGTTAATCCTCGATTAACACTACTAGTAACTTCTTATCAAGTCATGACCCCTGGCATTAAATTTCATTCTCAAATTGGTCATCTCTAATTTAGAATTAATTGTTTTCATCAGTTATACATTTGCTTTCGTATTTACGAGTCACTAGTCATAACTAGCGTTGCTCATGGTTATTAAGCAAATTAACTCATGATAATCATCATTATCGTTAATTGTTCCACTTAATTGGGTCGGAATGTTACAGTAAACCTTTGGCAACTTTCACTTGGGGTCTTGAGTTCAATACTTGGCAAGTCCCTTTTTCACTCTTTTTCCTTTTTTGTTGTATTGGTAGAGAATTCTTTACTTTTATTTAATATTTTATTCATTCAATATACTTAATTCACATATTTCTTAATTACTTGGTTTATTTTTTACGTTCATGAAGATTTCTCTTTTCATGTAGTTAAATTAATTATACTTGACTAGTTATAATAGTAACTTACACATTTAGGTTTAACAATTATGTATTTCTTTATTAATTTCGTCATTGTTTTTCATATCAATTTCTTCTATCTTAATTCACTCAAAAATTATCTTTGCGACATTATTGTCATGATCTAATTATACACTAATGTTCTCTTAAAGCTTACTAAGCGTCCCTAAATTATACACTCGGGATGTCACACCTTCATTCGAACAAGCACCCGAAAGTTTGGTGTGATCTTCATTTGATACTCATTTGACACTCATTCAAACAAAGGGCACTCATTCGAACGACAACCTTGTTCATTCAAACGAGTGTAAAACACTTTTAAGTTGTGGGCTAAAAAGCAATTTTTCCAAAATTTCATTTTCTCTTCTCCATCAAACTCTCTCTAGATAAGGGGGAAAAATTTAGGGTTGAATATTTCTTGAGCATTCATGGATTTTTAAGCATTGTAAATACATCATACCACAAAGATTCAACTATAAGAAAATTTTCTACCAATTAAAAAGTTAGGATTTCAAGATTTCTTCAAGAACAAAATGTAAAATTTGGGGCTTTTCATTTTCTTTTGAAATTTCTTGCTTTTCATTGTAGATCTAGCTTGGTTGAGTGAAATAAACAGTGTAAAATCTTTCTTAGGGTTTATGGGCAAGGATTGAAGCTAAGATTTTGGAATCTCTCTCTCAACACACAAATCCACACTTGTTTGGAGGTAGAGATTCTAACCTAGGTTAATGGTTGAGTGTTTTCCATGTGAGGTATAATAAATTTTACGTATCTAGAAGTTTTCTCTACAATGCCATATTTTACTATATTGCTGAGGCCTTAGATTATAATGAAATGTTGAATATCTTGATTTCACTAGTATTAATATATCCTTATGATGAATGATGAAATGGTTGACAATTTGCATTGTTGGAGATATGATGAATAATCTATTGATATGTATGTATGTTGGTTGGAAACTTGTTTGAGACTTCACATCTCACATGCCTACACTTTGCACCACCTTAACTTTCCTTATTTTAGAATCTCTACTAGGGTTGTTGTTTTAGACCTACTAGATAAAAGTAATGGCAAGGAGTTGGCACCTTGATAACATGGATTATATGTAAAGATATGAAAAATCAAGGTAAATTTTTCGTTTTTGCCGGTAGGGCACTATTCATGCACTATTCATGCACTATTTGCCGGTAGGGCACTGTACATGCATCAATTAGACATAAGTCATATTTAAAAGCATATTCTGAGTATGTCATAGAAGGGAAATATGCTTATAATGTTAAAATTCACCTCTTGTGAGAATTTGAGCCTAATCAGAGATAGTTTGAAAAATGGACCAAAAAGGGTGGCCCGGGGACTCGGCTACACCCGTCAACAAGTGAAAATAAAATTTTTGAGAAAATATCATTTAAAATAATTTTAAGAACTTTGGTTAAAGAAAAATATCGAATTGAGGCATTTCGGGACAGGTTGTAGTGTAACGTGGTCACGTAGATCATTAAGGCCAAAAGAGTCTTTTCACCCCTTGACCCCTTTACTATAAATATGACCCTTGAGTGATAAAATTATCAGAAATGGGTCTGAGAAAGAGCAGTAGGTCGTGCATGGTGAGAAAATGTGAGGAAAACCTAGGTTTTTCAACTTTCCACCTTTCAAAACTCATCTCTAGTATTAGAATTTCACAAGGCGTCCTTCTAGGAAGTTGTTCCCCACCTCAAGGGCTACATTCTTACCAATTGGTTTGGCTGCACGTGAGCACAACTCCCTAGGGTTTATAAAAACCCTTTTACGTATGATATTTTGTTAAGTAAAGAATAGGGTTAAGTTTAAGAGTGTTTTTATATGTTGATTGTATGACTTACATGCTTACTTGTTGTTAGAAAACCACCTAGCATATAGTTGCTTTGAAAACCTAGGGTTGGTACTTTATGTACTTATGTATTCTTTGAGAATTTGGTGAAGTGATGAACATGTAACTTGAATATATGTATAATTCATTGCATTCTAGCTATGTTCATGTAGGCAAAGTCTTATAGTTTGAAAGTCATGGTTGCTCAATGTATTGGTACTTTGTGTATTTTTGTAATCTTTGAGAATTTGTTTAAGTTGTGAACATGTAACATGATTATATGTGTAATTGATTGGATTATATGCTAAGTTCATGTAGACAAAGTTTTATGGCTTAAAAGTTATAGTTTGTTTTATGTATGATCCATTATTTAAGGTATACCCTATGTGTTTGGTAAATGCCTTGTAAAGACTTGAAAAAAAATTTTAATAATAATAATAATAATAATAATAATAAATAAAATGAAATAAAATAAAAGGAATAAAATGCAGCATGAGTGTGTTTGGTGTCTGTGTAATATAATATATACATATATATATGACTACAAACACATGCAAGCAATTAATGCAAAATTAGAAAAAAGTGAGAAGAGAATAGGAAGAAATCAGAAATGGGGTGTGGGTGATTGTGTGTGTAAGTGAATGTGCAGTGTGTGTACAGTGTGCATGTATGTATATGTGTATATATGTGTATATATATATATATGTCAAAACACATGAGGTGTAGCATGTGTGTGGTTTTCCTTACACTTGAGTGTTACGTGTGGGTTTTCTTGTGAAATCAGAAGTGATGATAAGGGTGAGGTCTGATTGTAGAGAGAGAAAACTAGGAAGAGAGAGAGATATTATGTGGGTATATACTAGTGTGTGTTTGTGCATGTATGTGTGGGCATCTTCTTAGAGATCCAAAAAGAGAAACAAGATCAAAAAGGGTGGAGCTAGGAGCAGAAGCAAAACGGTGAAATAGAGAGGGAGGTAGTCACTGTTGAGGAGGTATAACACACCAAAGTTTTACATTTTTCTTATTTTGAAATTGATGTATTATTTCAGTCATTTTAAAAGCCCTACACTACTTGCATGCTTTAGATTTACACTAGGGGACCATTATGAACAAATGAAGAGGGTTAGGAAGGCTTGAAAGGCCCTAGAATAAGCTTGGCCGCCATTGACAAATGTCACGACCTGAAACCCACCCTATGCGGATCTCGTGTCGCAAGGCCGACCCGAAGGCCGTCCCTACTTTTTCCATTCCTGTATCATAGTACTAATATGCAAAGTACTAAAATCCTCAAACAATAACAGCGGAAGTCTTATCAGTAATAGTACATCAGCGGAAGTCTTTCAATACACAATGTTAGCGGAAGTCTTTACAATACATAATATGGTTCTACATAAACAAAATAAGAACCAAACGTAACCAGCACCCGAGGGTGGTGAATACATGGGAGAATTAAAACATAGACTGATACGTTTCCTCAAAATGTCCTCCTATGCTTTCAGACTCCTACTGGGGTCTTGCAGCATCATCACCTGAAATGCGGGTAAATGGGGGGAATGAGCTACGAGAGCTCAGCAAGTAAAAACAGATCTCCGACACTGGTATCGATAAGATACAAATCCATGAATAAGATTATGATAGCCAATCATAAGGAAGGAGATGTTGTGATAGCCAATGAGAACAGTTGCCATGAAGGCCAATGAATAATAAGTCACAATGTACAATCAGGAGTAAATGAAATAACATCAACTTGAATCTTTCAAAGATAACATAGCAAGGATGTACTGCCACAATAAACCGATCATAATCAATTCAATGAAGAGTGTCTTTTCAGTTAAGATAAGTCATACGGAATAGTGTTATTCAATAACGTAATCGTATTAATTCTTAGGAGATGCATTTACTCTGTTCTCAGGTAAAATGCCAATGTAGATGTAAATGAAATGCCAATGGAAATGCAATGAAAATGCCAATGTTTATGCCAGTTAATTGCCGGTGGAAAGCCTTCGAGGAATTCATTCCTGCCACCTGTCCATTTATGTACTTGACCCTTAGGTCTCCAGTCAATACAGAAAGCATCAGATGGATGTTGTGACTGAGCACAAATCCCGTATTCATAACATATCATGATTATTCATAATTCCACAGAAGTATAAAATGGAATATCATATATTCAATAAAGACATAACAGTAGGCCTTTCCAGGCATGGTTCACAATAAAGACATAGCAGACAATAAAGACATAGCAGTAAGCCTTTCAAGGCATGGTTCACATGATAACATGGACATAGCAGTCAATCAATGTCCACAAGATAGAACAATATCGCATTGTGGATAGCAATAACGTGAGGTACTTTCAAGAGTACAAGTCTGGCAGTAAAGAGAATAAACTTGGCTTGGAAACACCATATGGAAGAGAAAGGGAATTTACTTACCTCTATTGTGATTCTATATCCGAAATCTGTGAGTACGCCCTTGCCTTCCGAGTTCCCTATATATTAGTAATTACGTTTCAGAATAAATGCTATTCATCAAATTTTATGCCTTTCTATCATAAGTATTTCAAATACTAATTTAGACTTTACCATTGAGTCCGGAACGCCGAAGAAATTCGGTTTAGGCTTTCGCGGAATTCCATTTGGACTTTTGTACTAAAAAGGGCAAAATGGTCATTTTGTACTTTTACGGTATTTTATCCTTTGGGGTCCCGTCTCATAAAACGGACCCCACCATTGGACTCAGAACGTCCGAGATAATAAGTTTTGACTATTCACTTGTCTCATTTGGACTTCGTTTGACCCATATTTGAGATAGGGGTATTATTGTAAAAATTAACATTTAATTAATTTTCCTGTTTGGGCAACAGTGACATTTCCTAAAAATTTTGGGGTCAAAGTGTAATTACTCAAAGTTGCGGTCTGAACCAGTGGGTTCACTGTTTAGAAACCTTAACCGGTTCGGCTCCTCACTGAACCAAACGGTTCAGTTAAATTTAGAGAACCGGAATAACATATCCACTCTAACCACCTTATCCATGGTTTGGATAACCCCCAAACCTAATTTCCATTTCCTATCTCCATAGCCAAACAATCCAAATCCATTTAAATTAAAAACCCAAAATGACACAGTATCAATCCCATTTTATTTCCGGTCGGGTACCGACCCGATCCAAACTCGGACCCGTTCCTTTTAACCCGAATAGACCCACGACTTCACAGTCGTCTTCCCCGATATTCCGGTGAGAGAACATTAGGGTTCCGTCACCATCTCCGGTGATGGCAACCTAAATCCGACCAGTTTTTTGACCTAGCTCAATGCCATTCCCTCTATTTTTCCATGGGGATCTCGAATCCACTTTTGGTTTTCCATTTAAACAACTGGTTCTTCACGAAATAGGGTTTAAACATCTCCGGCCGATTCTCCGGCCAAGTGATATCTTCTATTTCATGGCGTTTTGTTCACTGTTTTGGCTCTTTTTCCATTCTATTAAAGTTCTGCACTTTTTTGGATCAATCCCATGCATTTTAAACTAAGTTTTTAGCATAAAATCCGTGTAACCCAGATTATTCATGAAACCTGCAACTCAACATTTCTCCTTCATCTTTCAACCGTTTTCCTTCATTTTTCTTTCATTAAATTCCTTTTTAATTCATCTATACGACCCTACAATCATATTTAAGTTTCATGAACTAAGAATCAAAAACAGAACTTCAATCACTTACCTGAGTTTCGGATTTAGCTCACTGTGACCTTCCCAATCTCTCTGTTTCTGAATCAGTCTCTCTCTCTTCTTCTCCCCTTCAGTTCCTGACCCTTCCTTTTTTTTTTCTAACCTCTCAACTCACAAACCCGTATACATATATAAAGAGACTCCACCGCCTCTCTCCCTCTTTCTCTCTCTCTCTCTCTCTCTCTCTACCTTATCACTCTCTCTCTGTCTCTTGCAGTCATTCTTGACTGTAGAGAACCGCCCCTTCAACTGTAGCCATCCACGTACCATGGTTGCTATATATATATATATATATATATATATATATATATATGTATGCACACAATCCACTTGCACCAAGGTCGGTGGCCTTGGTGCTTTTCTCTCAGCCGCACAGCACACACACACATACACACAATGACATATGCACTGGTCAGCAGCCCTCTTTCCTTTTTCCCTTATCTTTTCTTGATATTTCCTTTTATATTTATACATGTATTATGTATACATATACATATATATACATAACATAAATTATACCATATGTATTATACACATATATAATACGTATCTTATACGTGAGAGTATATCCATATACGTGCATGTATATCCATTTATGACAGTGTACGCATACACTGAATTTTGACGTACTATGTGTATGTGAAATATGGTCGTGCATGGAAATGCGTTCATGCACGCATTACGATGCGATATCCCGAGGTGCTCGGGTGTTGCCCGGCACTTGTTATACATTTCATCATTTACAGTTTCCATTTATTCATTTCCATGAAATACCCTAACATAGAGCTTAAAATCGCTCAGGTTATGCTATTCAGTCGACTTGCCTCGGTAAACGTGTCGTATCCCGGGTCGGGATATCACATTCTTACCTCCTTAAAAATAAGTTTGTCCGCAAACTTAACGATTCTAACTCCGGTGGTTCTCGTGGTTTCCGTGGTTCCTCTAATCGTCATGGCCTAACTAAATTAGGCGTTCATATTTAACTGGATAAAATTTTGCTACTGAGAATCAAGTTTTACTGTCACATCAGATCAAGTTTTACAGTCACATCAAATTATTGTAAGATTCTTTCTATAATTTTCGAGCGTACCTCGAAATCCTCACGTGAATCTTAATTCCTTTCCATGGTTCTCAACGGTTTCTGTAAATTTAAGATATCACTTAATGAACAAAATTTATAAAATTTCTTAAACGTGGTATTTAAAATTTTATTCATTCAGTTTACTAATATACCTGGGGTATATATCATTTCCATACATAACTTTCAGTGATAATGACTCTTTCAAGAGTCGCCATTAATTCAATCTCATTTACCAATATCTTATAACAGTATGTAATTCATTTTAAAGATTTACAAATCTTTACATTTCTATCATGAAATTACTCAACTCATCAATGCCCTTCAAATTCTATAAGATGGTAATATGTCAATTTAATACTTATACATATATGTTATGTACTCCACTTGTTTCATGTATAACATCTATCATCAATCATTCTCCTTGTGGAACTTGAACAGTTAATATATAACTTAAGAGTTCTGTCTCTATGTTCAACTAGCAGTAAATGTTGAAACTATAAATCAGTATGTAGAGCAATCATCTTAACAATATTGAGCATTTTGTAAACAACTATAAATACCTGTGACTACTGGTACAGTAGCCAAATCATCTCCCAGTTCACTATAAAAGATCAATGGTCAGTATTCACATACGAGTCTATTTATCATATTAGGATTTACTCTGACTAGATGTTATTGTTAACTCCACACCCTTTTCAGTGTACTTCTATTCCATGTCAATATTACTGTCAAACTCACCACTTTTCAAAGTGTCATATTTCCAATTCTATGTTACATTTTATCCTTCAATGCGCACTAATTGTTTCCTTTGTTCATTATGGAACATAATTCCAGCTCTCACAAATTTTCACAGTATAGAACAATCATTTAATTCGTAAACATCAAGTGCATAATCCGTAAATAGAAATTCAATTTTCAATAACTATCGTAACACAGAACGACCATCAAATCATAAATATCAAGTCTATAAGCTAGATATAGCAATTTGATTCTCAATGTCTCCCTCAATATGGAACAATCATTAAATTGTAACTTAATAAACATCTAGTACATGTTTCTATAAGATAAAACAATCATCAGGGTTTTCTAAATGTCATTTCTTCTATATCACTAAACCCATCTTCCAAGTATAGGTCAATCATTGAGAATACATGTGATCCTGATCTGTATCTCGTGTTTTCTATGTTTAATATTTCTAACAATAATCCTCGTGGTAACCATAAAATGGTTCAGTAAATGGCCCTAAGTTCACATGCTTTTCTGTTTAACATTTTCCAATAATAACTTCCCTGATATAATAAAATCAGAAATCAATCATCCAAGTGTTCAGTTGCTAAATTCAGTTTAGCAATTATATGATAACACAACCGAGTGTGTAAGGATCTTATAAGTGTCTAACAGGTTATAATTAACTGGACGGGTACCTTTAGCTATCTGTGTAGGAGGTTAATCTTTCCCTGATGCCACAGAGACTGGTGAGGTGGGTGTGGCACTGGTCGTAGCCTTGGCTTTCTGAGGGCAATTCCTTGCGAAGTGTCCATCATGTTCACAGTAATAACAAGTGTTTGTATTTCTAAGGCATTGCCCCTTGTGAGATTTTCCGCAGGTAGGGCATTGTAGGGGAGTTAGGTGTCTAATTATTACTTCTTTTTGGTTAGGCACCCTACGTTTGACTTTTCTCTTTGCGATTCCTTGTTTACCCCGTGTGGTGATCTTTACTGGTGCTATCACTTCGATGCACGTGGTTGACTGTTGAGGTTGGGCTCGAGGCAGAGATTTGAGAATCTCTTCCATAAGGTATTCAATTCGGTCTAATTGATCACTTCCTGTCTCAGCATTCTTGGTATGTCCCATTGCTGAAAACAATAAGTTTAGATAAGCATTTCTACATAGATCTACTCGTTCATGGTCTAACCGAGTCAGTATAACCTACCGAGGTATTCCTGTTTGTTAACCTTGTCTATAAGATAACCCGTAAATGCATAGAATAACAATCAATGTTCACATGGAATCTATATCAGAGAGACTTCTGTTCTATCTATTGATTCCAACTCTAAGTGATCTATGCAATTCACAACTATCAATGTATTTATTAAGATAACCATGTCTGTAAGATAACTAGTACTAAAGAGAACCCATAAGATGTCCAGTCAATGAATGAGAGAATAATCAATGATCGTATAAAATCTATATAAAGGATATTAGTTACATCTATTAACTTTAGTTATAAACGATCTATAAGTAATGGATTATTCCTCGCGTTAACCATGTCCGTAAAAGATAACCAATGAGATGACAAGTCAATACATAAGATGACAGTCAATGTTCGTATAAGGTAAAACGTCAGTCTTGTCTATCCATTCTAATTCTAGTCCTATCTCCCATGACTCACAATCGAACCTAAAGCTCTAATACCAAGCGGTCACGACCCGAAACCCACCCTATGCAGATCTCGTGTCGCGGGGCCGACCCGAAGGCCGTCCTTACTTTTTCCATTCCTGTATCATAGTACTAATATGCAAAGTACTAAAATCCTCAAACAATAACAGCAGAAGTCTTATCAGTAATAGTACATCAGCGGAAGTCTTTCAATACACAATGTTAGCGGAAGTCTTTACAATACATAATATGGTTCTACATAAACAAAATAAGAACCAAACGTAACCAGCACCCGAGGGTGGTGAATACATGGGAAAACTAAAACATAGACTGATACGTTTCCTCAAAATGTCCTCCTATGCTTTCAGACTCCTACTGGGGTCTTGCAGCGTCATCACCTGAAATGCGGGTAAATGGGGGGAATGAGCTACGAGAGCTCAGCAAGTAAAAACAGATCTCCGACACTGGTATCGATAAGATACAAATCCATGAATAAGATTATGATAGCCAATCATAAGGAAGGAGATGTTGTGATAGCCAATGAGAACAGTTGCCATGAAGGCCAATGAATAATAAGTCACAATGTACAATCAGGAGTAAATGAAATAACATCAACTTGAATCTTTCAAAGATAACATAGCAAGGATGTACTGCCACAATAAACCGATCATAATCAATTCAATGAAGAGTGTCTTTTCAGTTAAGATAAGTCATACGGAATAGTGTTATTCAATAACGTAATCGTATTAATTCTTAGGAGATGCATTTACTCTGTTCTCAGGTAAAATGCCAATGTAGATGTAAATGAAATGCCAATGGAAATGCAATGAAAATGCCAATGTTTATGCCAGTTAATTGCCGGTGGAAAGCCTTCGAGGAATTCATTCCTGCCACCTGTCCATTTATGTACTTGACCCTTAGGTCTCCAGTCAATACAGAAAGCATCAGATGGATGTTGTGACTGAGCACAAATCCCGTATTCATAACATATCATGATTATTCATAATTCCACAGAAGTATAAAATGGAATATCATATATTCAATAAAGACATAACAGTAGGCCTTTCCAGGCATGGTTCACAATAAAGACATAGCAGACAATAAAGACATAGCAGTAAGCCTTTCAAGGCATGGTTCACATGATAACATGGACATAGCAGTCAATCAATGTCCACAAGATAGAACAATATCGCATTGTGGATAGCAATAACGTGAGGTACTTTCAAGAGTACAAGTCTGGCAGTAAAGAGAATAAACTTGGCTTGGAAACACCATATGGAAGAGAAAGGGAATTTACTTACCTCTATTGTGATTCTATATCCGAAATCTGTGAGTACGCCCTTGCCTTCCGAGTTCCCTATATATTAGTAATTACGTTTCAGAATAAATGCTATTCATCAAATTTTATGCCTTTCTATCATAAGTATTTCAAATACTAATTTAGACTTTACCATTGAGTCCGGAACGCCGAAGAAATTCGGTTTAGGCTTTCGCGGAATTCCATTTGGACTTTTGTACTAAAAAGGGCAAAATGGTCATTTTGCACTTTTACGGTATTTTATCCTTTGGGGTCCCGTCTCATAAAACGGACCCCACCATTGGACTCAGAACGTCCGAGATAATAAGTTTTGACTATTCATTTGTCTCATTTGGACTTCGTTTGACCCATATTTGAGATAGGGGTATTATTGTAAAAATTAACATTTAATTAATTTTCCTGTTTGGGCAACAGTGACATTTCCTAAAACTTTTGGGGTCAAAGTGTAATTACTCAAAGTTACGGTCTGAACCAGTGGGTTCACTGTTTAGAAACCCTAACCGGTTCGGTTCCTCACTGAACCAAACGGTTCAGTTAAATTTAGAGAACCGGAATAACATATCCACTCTAACCACCTTATCCATGGTTTGGATAACCCCCAAACCTAATTTCCATTTCCTATCTCCATAGCCAAACAATCCAAATCCATTTAAATTAAAAACCCAAAATGACACAGTATCAATCCCATTTTATTTTCGGTCGGGTACCGACCCGATCCAAACTCGGACCCGTTCCTTTTAACCCGAATAGACCCACGACTTCACAATCGTCTTCCCCGATATTCCGGTGAGAGAACATTAGGGTTCCGTCACCATCTCCGGTGACGGCAACCTAAATCCGACCAGTTTTTTGACCTAGCTCAATGCCATTCCCTCTATTTTTCCATGGGGATCTCGAATCCACTTTTGGTTTTCCATTTAAACCACTGGTTCTTCACGAAATAGGGTTTAAACATCTCTGGCCGATTCTCCGGCCAAGTGATATCTTATATTTCATGGCGTTTTGTTCACTGTTTTGGCTCTTTTTCCATTCTATTAAAGTTCTGCACTTTATTGGATCAATCCCATGCATTTTAAACTAAGTTTTTAGCATAAAATCCGTGTAACCCAGATTATTCATGAAACCTGCAACTCAACCTTTCTCCTTCATCTTTCAACCGTTTTCCTTCATTTTTCTTTCATTAAATTCCTTTTTAATTCATCCATACGACCCTACAATCATATTTAAGTTTCATGAACTAAGAATCAAAAACAGAACTTTAGCTCACTGTGACCTTCCCAATCTCTCTGTTTCTGAATCAGTCTCTCTCTCTTCTTCTCCCTTTCAGTTCCTGACCCTTCCTTTTTTTTTCTAACCTCTCAACTCACAAACCCGTATACATATATAAAGAGACTCCACCGCATCTCTCCCTCTTTCTCTCTCTCTCTCTCTACCTTATCACTCTCTCTCTGTCTCTTGCAGTCATTCTTGACTGTAGAGAACCGCCCCTTCAACTGTAGCCATCCACGTACCATGGTTGCTATATATATATATATATATATATATATATATATATATATATGTATGCACACAATCCACTTGCACCAAGGTCGGTGGCCTTGGTGCTTTTCTCTCAGCCGCACAGCACACACACACATACACACAATGACATATGCACTGGTCAGCAGCCCTCTTTCCTTTTTCCCTAGTCTTTTCTTGATATTTCCTTTTATATTTATACATGTATTATGTATATATATACATATATATATATATATACATAACATAAATTATACCATATGTATTATACACATATATAATATGTATCTTATACGTGAGAGTATATCCATATACGTGCATGTATATCCATTTATGACAGTGTACGCATACACTGAATTTTGACGTACTATGTGTATGTGAAATATGGTCGTGCATGGAAATGCGTTCATGCACGCATTATGATGCGATATCCCGAGGTGCTCGGGTGTTGCCCGGCACTTGTTATACATTTCATCATTTACAGTTTCCATTTATTCATTTCCATGAAATACCCTAACATAGAGCTTAAAATCGCTCAAGTTATGCTATTCAGTTGACTTGTCTCGGTAAACGTGTCGTATCCCGGGTCGGGATATCACAACAAACCTCTCATGCAGCAGGTCTGAGGCGACCTTCATGAAGCTTGATTCTAACAGTTTAAACCTAAAATAGAACCTTCTAGCATTCCAAAAACCCTCAGACGCGACCCAAAACCTTAAGAAAAAACCTCTTAAAGTCGAGGTGCAGGTTTCAGGTTTTGAAACCACTTTCACAAAACTAAACCAAAATCGAGTTTTGAGGAGAGAAACTCAAACCCCATGATCAGTAGGTCACCATGGAAGAAATCCCACAAGGTTTGGTGAAGAAAAGGATGTGTGCGACCTAATTGCAGGTCTAGGCTGAACAAACCCACCATGGCCCCTAGAGTTTGATTCGAACTCTAAAACGAATGCCAAGATGTTGGCCTGACCCTTAGAATCTTATACCACCCAAAAGCAGAGGTTAGATTGATCCCAAACTTCACGAAAATTGAAAGGTTTTGAAAATGGGAATTAGGGCAACGCAGCGGGTGAGTGAGGAAGAAGGTGAACAGTGTTGGTTCGGACTCGGGTCGGGCCTTGACCCAACTACGAATGGTTTAAAACCTATTAATTAAAAGTACGCTGTTTTGATTGAGAATTTTAAAATTCAGGGCTGACGTCAACATTACACACTAAACCGGACAAAACCGGTTGGTCCATTGAAACCTTAGACTGGTTCACTTCAAAATAAAATAAACCCTCCGGTTTATTTCAAATATTTTTAAAAATTACACTTTGACCCCCAGGAATTTATGGAATTCCATTTTGACCCCAACAGTTTTATAGAATTATATTCTGGCCCAATTCTTGGAATTTTTATACGAATACACCCCTGAAAAATAATAAAATAATTTATTTAATTATTTTATTAAATGGACAAAATGACTATTTTACCCTTGGACATTAAATAAGTCAAACGAAGCCCAAATAAAATAAATAAATAGTGCATTTTTACTATTTCGAGCATTCCGAACTCAACGATGGAGTCCGATTTGGGGAATTAAGCCCCGAAAAATAAAGACACGCAAATGATAAATGACTGTAATACCCCGAATGATACTTAGGGCTAATTAAACATAAAAGATAGTCTAAAGTAACTATGTCGGATATTCTGGACCTAGTAGTGAGGTCCATTTTGGAAACCGAGGTCCCGAAAATGTAGTTATACAACATGTGAAATTACTAAAATGCCCCTGAGCATGGTAAGTGCAAAGTAGAGGCCAAATAAAGGCCAATCTGATCTAATAAATTGTCCTAAGCATAATTAAGACTCTAGAACAGTCAACGTATAAAATAAGAAATGACCGATGTGTCCCGATGATCAAAAGCAGATACCAAATGAAGTCCAAAAGACTTAGAAAATTATATATAAGATATATGGGTTATTCTAAGGACCACGATAGGGTTCGTGACAAGAATGAAAAAATTACCGTTTTGCCCTTTTTAGTACAAAAGTCCAAATTGAGTTCCATAAAAGCCCAAACCGACTTTGTTCGGTGTTCCGGACTCAATGGTAGAGTTTATTTTAGCAAAATAGAAACTCATAAAATAAAGACATAAAATTTGATGAATAACACAATTCAAGTAGCAAATGAACTGAGTCATATTTCATGATTTTAGGAACATTGAAAGATGAAGAGAAGGTGGTCTGACCTTCTGCATTCTTACTGTTAGTTCCGCTACATTACGAGTACGACTTCTTGGGTTGAGACAAACCCGTCAGGTATGATATATTGTGCTAAGTAAGAAATAGGATTAAGTTAGGAATAATTGTCATGTTGACTTGATGATTCACATATTTGTTTGACTGGTTATGTGCTTATGTGTTTCTTGTTATCTTCGTGAAAGTTTGGTTAAGTGATGGATGTAGATCATGACTATATGCATATCGCATGTGTTAGCATAATGTGTGAATTATATTCTTCGAGAATTGTTAAGATTATGAAATATATAACTTAAAGCATGTGTTTAGATGGACTATGTATGGCATGTACCCTTGATGAAGGGGTTTTGTGATTGGAATGTTATTATGTAATATATTGTCTAAAGCATGCCTTATGTGTGGATAAGATGCTTTATTAAGATTATATCATGGCGTAGTGGAATCAGAGCATGTTGGCATAGTGTGATTCCTTGGAACATGGTGTGAGTTGAGCACCTGGTGCTGTACATTATGAGGGTGTAGATCCTGTGGTGAAAAACCCAAAATCGGCCATTGATACTCGTATGCCAAACGGGGTCCGGACCGTGAAGCGAGACATATTGTGGTACTTGGAAGCCAGAGGGGAAGGACCGTAAAGCGAGACATGGGTGTGGCATAGAGTTGTGTGGGTGTGTCACGCATATTTTCATTACATCGTATTAATGAATTCATGGATGTGGTATAGAATTTGTATGAATGTGTGATAAATCTGGTTAATGCATTGTATGGGTGAATTGGATGGCATGTAAGTTATAATTGTGCATGTAGATATAAATGTACACTTTCACATGCCACGCCTTAATTTTGTTCCTTGCATTAACATTATATTATACCAGCAATTGAGCTGACCCATTCGTGGGATAACATATTACAGATGACGCTCCCGGCACTTGAGACTTGAGGAAGTCTTGCAGAGTGGAGGAGATATGAGCTTAGAAGGATATTTGGCTCGTGGGGGCATACTTTATGATGTAGGGCTTAAGCCCAAATGACATGTTGAATGTTTTTATTAATTGTGCTTTACATGGATGTACATTGAAGGAAATGAATGTAAGTTTGAGTTGAATCCATTAGATTGTCCTTTATTTTATTTTCTTATAGTTTCGTTACACTCAGCCCTGGGTTCATGGAAATTTGGGGCGTGACATGCCTCATTGAAATTGCATAGAACAATCAAGGCATCTTGGCATACTTGAATCCTTGGAAACATGGCGTGTGTTGAGCACTTCGGTGCAATGCATTATGAGGGTGTAGATCATGTGGTGAAAAACCCAAAATCTGGCCAATGATAGTACTCGTGCGCTGACGGGGGCGGACCGTAAAGCAAGGCATAGGTGGGCATAGAGTTGCATGTGTGTGTCATGCATATTGGCATTGCATTGCATTGAGGAATTGGAAAGGCATAGCTTATAAATGTACACTTTGCACATGCCACGCCTTAACTGTAATACCCTGACCCGGATTAGCACATATACCGAGGTAGACCGGGTCGAACAGTGTGCTATAAATTGTAAACCAAACTGTTTAAGCTGTATATCGTATCACCAATTTCACTACATGATTTTAGAACATAAATAATATCAGTTATATAGCCAGTACCGAGCAATACACAGCAACCTCGAACCTTGCCTCGAAAAGCGTGCATGCACATAAACCCATGCATGCATACGTACGTATACATGATAGGCCTCGAAAAATTAGTATATGTATATATGATTAAAAATAGATTTATGTGCCTACATATGGATATACATACACGTATAAAAAATGTATTTTCTATGTATATATATATATATGTATAACATGATGTATGATACGTATATATGAGTATATATATATATATATAAGAAATTAAAAAGAAAAGAAAAGAAATAAAGGAAGGAAAGAAAGGGATAAGGCATGCAGCAGGTGCATGCATATAAATATTTGTGTATGTAAGTATGTGTGTGTTAGTGTGTGTATATATATTAGATACATATAATATATAAATATCCTATAGGAATTGAATGCAAAGCTGCATTCTTAGAAAAGAGAAAAAGAGGAATTGAATGAGAGTAGAAAGGGGAGTCAAGGAAAGCTGCAAGGAGAGAGAGGAAGGATAGAAAGAGAGAGAGAGAGAGAGAGAGAGAGAGAGAGAAGGGTCAGTTTCTTCTCTTTAAAAGCAAAGCATGCTAGCTTCTTACAAAAGAAACCAAAAGAAGAGAAACTGAGGTGAATAGAGGAAGAATCAGAAGTAGAACAAAGAGAGAAATCATTGTAAACAGGTAAAATTCTAACTTTTTATATTTTTCTCTCTCTAAGATATCTTACATGTATGTAAGAAAAATCAACTGTTTCATGTCTATATGATGTTTAGACTATATTTAGACTTGTTCAGGAATGATTTTAGGCCATGAAAACGCTTGAAAACACCAAACCCATGAACAAACCGCCATTGAAGACCTTACTCAAGCAGGTCTGAACCGACTTCTACCAAACCAGTTATGGCTTATCAAGACTTCTAACAGAGACCAAGAGGGTTTTAAAAACCCTAATACGTGACCCAAAAGCTCAAGAACTGACCTTCAAAGGACGAGTTGCAAGTACAGGTTTCAAAACCCAACCTCACAAACTCACAATTAAACCTACCTTTGTTAATGAAATATGAAACCCCATGATAAATGGATGATAACAGAACAAACCCCATGAAGATTAAACCAAAGATGAACATCTACAACCGACTTACAGGTCGGATTATCAAAACTAAAACCGAGCTAATAAGTTCGATTTGAACTCTCAAATGAATGCCAAGATGATCCTTATGATGCCAGAAACGTTTCAGAATCAAAACAGTGGAGATTGGGTGAACCAAAATCCACGAAATAGAAGAAAAAGGAACCAAAAAATTAGGGCAACCGTCGTGGTCGAACGAGGAAGGTGACAGTGAGTCAACTCGGTTTTTAAAACTCAGGTTGAGTCGACTCGTACTCGTGGCAGCATCCAGGTTGCCACCGAATAATTGGAACGATGACGTTTTGTTTCAGTTTTAAGTTTAAAATATTTAGGGCTGACGTCAGCACTACGCATTGAACCGTGTGGACCGGACTGGTTCACTTAAATCCTAACTGAACCAATCGGTTCAGACCGAAACTTATGAAAATTAGATTTTTGACCCCAACTATTTTACTGATTTATACTGTGGCCCAATTTTTGGAAATTTTATGCGATTTGACCCCTGGAAAAATAATTAAATTAATTATTTAATAAATAAAGTAAAATTATTATTTTTGCCCTAGGTCATAAATAGAGCAAATGAAGTCCAAATTAAACATGTGAATAGTGTATTTTAACTATTTTGGGTATTTTGAAGCCAATAGCGAGGGCCGTTTTATGAGATGGGGCCTCGAAAAATAAAGACACAGTAAAGGGGTAAAATGACCAAAATACCCCTAGTACCCCTGAAGCCAAATTGAAACCAGAGAAGGTCTAAATTGACTTTCTTCGACATTCTGGACTCAATGGTGAGGTTCAAAATATGAAACGAAGTACAGAAAAATATGACACGTGAATAGGTAAATGACCATTTTTCCCTTTTACATACAAAAGTCCGAATTGAATTCTGCGAAAGCCTAAATCGACTTTGTTCGACATTCCAGATTCAATAGTAGAGTCTAAATTAATAAACGATGAAGTAATAGTAAAGAGGCATAAAATTTGATGAATAGCATAACTTATGAAAAGGTAAACTGAGATATACTACCTATTGATGAATAGGGATTTCAAAGAGGAAGGAACAGTGAATTGGTTTTATTGTGAAAGAACAGAAATGGTTTAAGAGGTAAGTAATCTCTGATCTCTGCTTATGTTACATTCCAAGCCATGTCAACAGTTTTTCATATATCACTTGTTGTATTCCATATATACCAGAGTTTATTGAGCCACATTGATATTGCCCTATCATGTGGGAACCAGTTATTGATTTCTATATATATCTCGATCTTGATTGTACATTTGTGCATGGATTCTTTTTTGTACACTTGTACCTAGGGCCGTGAGGGCCAAACAGTTTTATTCGAAGCAATCTAGTAACCGTAGTTTAGCTAACTATCGTTACGTCAGATTTTCCTAGAATCAGTTATGATTCCACTATACTCTTCGTGGAAGATAGCATGATCCTGATATATTATTAGTGCCGGATTTGTGCTCAGTCACATCTCCATCTGATGCTATTTATGACCTTCGGGTCTAGGTTCCGAGTGAAACATTTATTATACATAGAGCAGTATTATTCGGCGAGGCCTAGAGCACCGAATACGAGCTCAGAGCAATATCATTCAGCGAGGCCTAGAGCACTTGATTATGCCCAAAGAATAACGCTGTAGTTGTAGTGTAGCTTTGGGGTGTCGATTCCACAGGGAGACTAAATAAAAAGAATAATAAACAGAATTTCTGAAACTACAGAAGTATTAGACGGTTAACGAGAAAATAAAATATAAAAAGTGATTTTGAATGCAACTAAAAATTAAACAAGCTGAATAACGGACAAAGTATTCAAATTTAACGAACAGTAGAGTTTCGGGAATCCCTTGCACATATATGGTATATTAATTATTTTTAATTCACTGACAACTCAATTGAGAAATTAAATTCCAAAAATCTCAATCAAAAGATATAAAATTATGAACTAAAATTAAACTAAAAATAACCCTTTGAAAAATCATTCAACACTTTTAAATCACTCAAATTATTATTCACATTGAGAAAACCCAACGACGACAATATACCCAACGAGCAATACTACAGCAGAGAATTGAATCAATATAAATAACTAATTGTTCCAAAAATAATCAAAACATTAATCCATTCGATAGAAAAAGCATGACTGAATCTATAAACAGACTGAACCCTTTAATTATTCGGAAATAAAATCCAACAATAAATTATGAATGATCATCAAAGAATTTAATAAGTGAAAACCACGCACAAGAATCAAAAATAAATTAAAACAATCATCTATGATGCAAGTTCATCCCTAACTCCACTTAAAAATTTAGTTACCCATGTAGAGGATGGACAACATAAATTTTACGGAGAAAACTCTGGCCATGGCTTGACTGCGACTGATTTCTTCTGTTGCTGCCACACAGCCTGCGCTGCACTGTTCTGTTCATTGTCGTCCTTGTATATTTTTCTCCTCCGCCGCCCAGTGCTGTGCCCCCCTTTTATGTATATATTTTTTCCTCTTTAATTAGCCCTAAGAACCACCTCCGCACTGGGCTCGCGCATCAGCAATCCAAGCCACACAAGCCATTAGCAATGCCTTGCCTCAAGTAAGCCCAACCGCCAATTCTAGCCTCAACAGTTCACTCTCCTGGGCCCCACTCATTAGCAGCCGCACCATCAGTCAGCGCAGGGCCCACTTCAATTCAGCCGTCTCACCACACCTCTCTAATTCATTTTCATTTTAACTGCAAATGGGCCCCCATACATACATCAGCCCAGCGCGCGTTGCCCCTTGGTCCAGTCAGCGCCCCGCTTCAGTTTACTCCAGCCGCGTCTCCACTGCACACAAGGCTGCTCTACATCAGCGCCCAGCCAAGCCTCTTCTTCAATTGCCTTTTTTTCTCCAAGCCGTGGGCTCCACAGCCAATGTCCAAACTAGCCATTGCTTTCTGAATTCAACCCATGCGCCTCAATTGCATCCAACAGGGCCCCACCTAATTTATTCCTTTTCTTTATTTTGCAATCCAGCCCCACTAAATCAGCCCTCAAGCACAAAGCTTATTTTTATTTTCCTTTTCACCAACGGAGGCCCCACCTGCTTTGAACTGCCGCACAACACCTCAAGGGTCATTTGCTTTTCAAAATTTTTTTCTTTTGTTTTTCTTTCTTCACGCACACAACCAGCAGCCGTCAACTTTACGCCCCATTTTCTATCAGATAATAACTGAATCTTAACTCGGGCTCTTCACGAAAGTTGTAGCCCCGGATGATTAAATAATTTTAGGCTTAAAAACCACTTGATTTGGACTTTGGAAGCTCAAGTTATGGCCTCTTCAAGTTGGCTGGACGGACAGAATTTGTAACAGCTTTCCAGACCTGATTTCGAAACAATGTTTGGAGGCCCAAACGAACTCCGATTTTTGCAAACTAAACCTTTCTGAAAAGCCCAAGACGTCCTCTAAAAACTCATGAAGACCAGTTTTCTCATTCTGAAACTCTTATGAGATCCAAATCTCAATTGAAACTCAATGGTCGAATCTGCCAAAAAGCCAAAAATAGTTCCAAAAATATTAAGTGTAAAGCGCAATTGCAAACTATCTCTCGCCAACAAATAATGCAATATTTGAGATATAAAATCTTATAAATTAATGCTCAAATACCTCTTATTGTAAATAGAAATTAAATTTAATAAAATCAATTGAAGCCCAACATTTCTATTCATATTTCTAGCAATTTTAATCAAATAATAGGACATTTAGAGTGCACTTTTGCGCACTCATCAGCACTGAATGTGAGCCTAAGGGGTAGCCGGGCCCCACGAGAGCATCCCAGTTTTAGTTGATATCACCATCATTTATTATTGATTATCATAGCTTGATCATATTATTTCATTATGAATGATCATGAGATTTCACAGCTTTTATTTGAGTGCATATGATTATACTTGAGACAGCTCATGACTGTAGCTTGTATGATTATATTATCAGACAGATTTCATTGCTTTATCATTTGAGTTTCTATCATTTGATATTGAGTTCTATATTCATTGACTGGCTAGCACATCTGCATTTATCCTAGTTCTTTTATGGATAATGTTTTCTATATTCATGTATACATGACAGAGCAAAGGAGAATTACTTATTGGGCTTTAGTTAGCTCACCCCAAACTTACCACCCTTTTCAAGAAATAAAGTTGTAGAAGAGCAGTAACAGTAGCAGTTAGCTAGATAGCAGTGGACATCTCTTTTGAAGTCAGTGTGTAATATTTAGTACAGACAGTCTTATAACTCTCCCATGTTATTCACGTCTTGGGAATGAACAGTTGTATTAAAAAAAAATTTATTCCACATTTTTGTAAACATTATATATATCACATGCAGCTTTTATAATTTTTATTCCACATTTTAGTCGTTGCATGTTAGTAGCACTGATTGTATAGCAAGTTGAGACCCTTGGTTCAACAAGCAGCATCGGATCGGGTGCGTGACACGAGATCCCACCTTATGCGGATCTCGTGTCGCGCACCCAATCCGACGCTGCTTGTCGAACCAAGGGTCTTAACTTGCTACACAATCAGTGCTTTTAACATGCAACTACTAAAATGCGGAAGAAAATATAATTTAGTTACATGTGATATATTTAATGTTTACAAAAGGCGGAATATAAAATTTCTTAATACAACTATTCATCCCCAAGACGTGGATAACATGGGAGAGCTACAAGACTGTTTGTACTAAGTATTACACTTACAACTTCAAAAGAAATGTCCACTGCTATCTAGCTAACTGCTACTGCTACTGTTGCTGCCCTTCTACAGCTTTCTTTCCTGAAAGGGTTGGTAAGTTTGGGGTGAGCTAACTAAAGCTCAATAAGTAATTCTTCTTTGCTCTGCCATGTGTACAAGAATATAGAAAGCATTATCCATAAAAGAACTAGGATAAATGCAAATGTGCTGGCCAGTCAAGAAGTAAGGAACTTATCAAGGAATATCAAATGGTAAGAACTCAAATGATAAAGCAATGAAAATCTGTCTGATAATATAATTATACAAGCTATAGTCATGAGCTGTCTCAAGCATAATCATATGCACTCAAATGAAAGCTGTGAAATCTCATGATCATTCATAATGAAATAATATGATCAAGCTATGATAATCAATAATAAATGATAGTGATATCAACTAAAAATGGGATGCTCTCGTGGGACCCGAAAATCCCCCTGAGCTAGTATCCAGATCCTCTCGGGCTGTATGAATACTGCTCTGTGTACACTGTAACTCCACGTCCCATGCCTCGCATAGCGACGGGTAAATGTTCCACTCAGAACCTAGACCCGAAGGTCATAAATAGCATCAGAATGGAGATGTGACTGAGCACAAACCCGGCAATAATAATATATCAGGATCATGCTATCTTCCACGAAGAGTATAGTGGAATCATAACTGGTTCTAGGCAATCTAACGTAACGATAGTTAGCTAAACTACGGTTACTAGACTGCTTCAAATAAAACTGTCTGGCCCTCACGGCCTTAGGTACAAGCGTACAAAAAGGAATCCATGCACAAGTGTACAATCATGATCGAGATATATATATATATATATATAAATCAATAACTGGTTCCCACATGATAGGGCAATATCAATGTGGCTCAATAAACTCTAGTATATATGGAATACAACAAGTGATATACGAAAAACTGTTGACATGGCTTGGAATGTAACATATGTAGAGATCAGAGATTACTTACTTCTTTCTGTATCTGTCTAGAAGGTCAAAACTGCCTTCTTCTTGTATCTTGATGTTCCTGAGATTTAGGAAACACATCTTAGTCCATCGTTACTTGAATTATGCTATTCATTAAATTTTATGTCACTTTACTATTGATACTTATTTTACTTAAATAGACTCTACTATTGAGTCCGGAATGTCAAACTAAGTCGATTTGGGCTTTTACAGAATTCAATTTGGACTTCGGTGTTAAAAAAGGCAAAATGGTCATTTTGCACTTTTACGGGTTATGATTTCTTGGGACCTTTTTTCACAAATCGGACTCCACGATTGAGTCTAGAATGCTCAAAATAATAAAAATCCACTATTCAATTAATTTATTCGGAGTCTGTTGGACTACTTTTCGACTTAGGGGCATTTTGGTAATTTCCCCTTTAAATAATTATTTAATTAAATATTATTTATTCATTTGGGTCAATTCACAATTAATCCTAATTTCTGGGTATAATTAAAATATCACAAGGTTCTATTTACTGCCCATAATTTTTCCAATTCCTATAAGTTTACATTATTTTTTCCGTACGTTTCTATTTTAAGTCAATTATTGGATAGCTTCTCCTTTTCAACCAAACACCTTCCGAACTCAAATCTAAAATTTTACTCATGAAGTAATAGTACTGGGCAGCCATCTGAATGGGTGAGTTGGGTCAGACTCAACCCGGTTTGGCCCAAATAAAATTACAAAACTCAGCCTAGCGGCTGTGTTTCCTTCTTGGATTATTTTTTCTTCTTGATTCCACTTTAAAATTCTAAAATAATATAATTTCTATGTTTAATGAAATCCCAAAGTAAATCTGATTATTCATACTTCTAAAAATTCAAGACTAAAAGTCAGTATCTTACCCTGTTGCTACCTCTGTACAGCTCTTGTACCTCTGATTAATTTCTTCTAGTTTTTACTCCTCAAACTGCATTGGACAGTGGATAATCCACCATGACTGAGCCTGCTCTCCCGTATTTTCTTTCAACAACAATACCACCAAACTGTACCCAGACAGCAACCACTCACCAAACCTTCCAATCCATCCGATCCTACGGCTACTGCTTCTCTCAATTTCTTTTCTTTCTAATTTCTCATTTGCTGCCACTGTCACAATACAAGTATACATATATATTTATTTGTTCCTACACTGCCACAACCATACGCATTCACATATATATAACTATATATTTCCATGGATCTCTTGAACCCCCACCGCTGTTGCCATACTACACAAAATTCCTAACAACAGTGACATTTCTCCCTCAAACCGCTACTGGTTTGCCGCTTGCTACACCACCACACCACAACACCACACGGTGCGGCGCAGCACCACGCAGCGCTACACCGTGCACCACGCAGCGCCACTGCTGCTTTGCCGCAACAGCGGCTGCCGCTCCTTCCTCTATTTCTCTTTTTTCTTTCTTTTAAATTTTCTTTTCTTTCTTTTTGTTTCACTTTAGATATATATATATATATATATACAAGACACACTACACAACCACATATATAATATATACATTGCACCATCCCAAATCTCCCTCTCTTTTCTCTCTTTTCTTTTCTTTTCTCTTCCTGTACACACAACTTGTGTCACATCCCGAACCCCACCCTACGCGGATGTTGAGGACGTGACTGCCAGTTGGTCGCGACGCGACCAACCAAAGGCAAATTCTGAACTTTCCGACAAATTGCACTCCAACTGTAGGGTCAGATGCAGCGGAATTTAAAACTTTTCTTTGTGTCACGGGAATGCAACTCACTTATCCATCATAAGTATATGTTTCACAGAGCAAGACTAAATCCAGTCAGTCAACAATTCTAATTTCAGAGCATATCTAAAATCAAGCATATAACAACAGAGCAGATCTAATATCTCTAGAGTACCATTAGTTCCATGAGCCATGTCTATCTAGTATATATCAGTCAAGTCAATCATAACATACCACTCACCGGAATAACCAGGTTCGATCTACAATAAACCAATCTCTACAATTCAGTGCCGTCAGATCCTTACTTGCGATGCCACTTGGCCTATTCACGTCATGTCATAGTACCTTCTAATCCAATGGAGGTAATTCCTGAAAAATGTCAGAATAATGGGGTGAGCTTAAATAAGCCCAGTGAGTAACACAGATTCCCTATCATGGGTTTCAAAACCAGTTTTGTGCTCCCAAGGCACATGGATAATTTAGTCATTACAAAAATAACTATTTTTATAGATCCATTTCATAAGCAGTCTAGTACAATAAAACAGAATCGAACAGACAATACAAACGGATCGGAACATGACATAACCAATCGGTCAGAACAATAACTATTGCTAATCTATCGGTCAAGACACAGACTCTTCATTAACGGAACGAATCATAACGGAACCGGACCATATATCAATCAAGACAGACAGATCATCAACGGACGGAACATGTCGGAACCGGACGGAACATATCAATCGAGGTAGACATAACATTTACGGACGGAATATAACGGAATCGGACGGTAACAATACATCAGTCAAGCAAAGGCATATCGCGAACGGATAAAATTATAACGGAACTAAACGGAAACAATACACTAATCAGGACACAGGCAAATCATGAACAGGACAAATCATAACGGAACTGGGTAGAAACAATATAACAATCAAGTCAGGGACACATCACTGTCAGAACTAATCATAACTGGACTGAACAATATTTCAATCAAGACAGACGTATCATTAACGGACAATACACAACGGAACTGGACCATATATCAATCAAGGCAGACACATTATCAATGAACGGAACATAACAGAATCGAACAGAACAAAACATTAGTCAAAGCAAAGACATATCATCAACGGACAGATCATAACGGAGCTGGACCATATATCGATCAAGGCGGACTTAACATCATTAACGGACGGAACATGTCAGAACCGGACGGAACATATCAATCGAGGCAGACATATCATTAACGGACAGCACATAACCGAACTGAACGGAATTCCTAATTCGAAGGATACAAGCACATCACGTGGAATGTGATACAAAGGGCGTACATTAAGTACATACATTTAAACAATATAGCATTCAGACAGTATACTATACAAAGTTGTACGGTACAACAAAAATGTTGTTCTTTGCCTATATCACATGGTTTATTTAATCATTTCGGAAATAATGGTTCAATATATCCATTTTATCTCAACAGTTCAAAACAGGCAAAACAGTACGGAATGCTAGCACAGGGATCAGGAATATAGTCAATTATTTAAAAAGACTAAAACCATGTCATAAGTGATATAGTACGGAAAAGCATGCATTTAAATAATTGCACTTAAATAATTGCATTTAAAACAGATCAGTAAATCAAGGGACAATATCAAAACAGTGTCAGAAGTTACTCACAAACTTTACGCTTATTTCCTTGCATAAATAATCCGATAACCTCCAGGTACGTCAGGCATTTCCATGTATATCCTGAATAATAATCATCAATCACAGACAGATCAGAACTCATCCATTCAGGTCTCATTCGTCATCTTAGGTATCTATCGGATTACCTAAGGTAGCCTAGTAGCCTATCGCCTTTCCATTGGGTCTCACCCGAGGCTACTTCATTCTTTAATTAGGCTTAGCAGTTATTAGGATTATATCCTAAGTCATTTAGACTTCAATTGTTATCAGTCAGGCACTCATCCAACCTTAGGGGCAAAATGGTAATTTTACCATTCTTGTCCCGGACCCTGTCGTGGTCTTCGGAATAGTCTTTATATCTTAAGTACAAAGTTCTACGTCCTTTGGACTCCAATCGGTATCAGTTAGGTTCTCATTTTAACCATAGGGGCAAAATGGTAATTTTGCCATTCTTATCCCGGACCCTGTTGTGGTCCTCAGAATATCCCATATATCGTATATATGAAGTTTTAAGTCTTTTAGACTTTAATCGGTATCAGTTGGGTACTTATTTAGTCTTAGGGGCAAAATGGTAATTTTGTCATTTTTGCCCGGGACCCTATCATGGTCCTCAGAACGTCCCATATATCTCATGTATAAATTTGTAAGTCCCTTGGACTTCATTTGGTATCTGCTTTAGATCGTCGGGACACATCGGTCATTTCTCGTTTTACGCGTTGACTGTCTCAGAGTCTTATTTAGCCCTTCAGTGTTCATAATTATCCCTATGATAATTTATCAGATCAGTTTGACCTCTACTTTGCACTTATAGTGCTCAGGGGTATTTTGGTCATTTTACGTTTTGTGTAATTCTGACCCCGATTCGTCATCTAATCAACTATACAGTCTCACCAGTGTCTGGGCTCCTACCGGTATCAGTTTCGTCCCAATCGGACTTTGTTTAGGTCTCGTACGGTATCAGGGGTAATTTGGTAATTTCATGTGTCGTATTTTTCGGCACGTCAGTTCATAAAATGGACCCCACCATTGGGTCCAGAGCGTCCAACATAGTGAAATTGGACTGTCTGTTATGTTTAATCGGCCCTGGGTATCATTAAGGGCAATTCAGTCATTTACACCTACGTGTCTGTATTTTTCGGGACTTCAGTTCATTAAACGGACCTCACCGTTGAGTCCAGAATGCCCGAGATAGTCAAAATAGGCTATCTGATATTTTTATTTGGGTCTGGGTACCATCAGGGGCAGTACAGTAATTTATCACTTACAGGTCTGTATTTTTCGGGACTGTATTTCCAAAATCGGACTGTACCATTGAGTCCAGAATATTTGAAATAGTGAAAATACACTATTTATTTACTTAGTTTGGACTCCGTTTGACATATTTAATGTCTAGGGGTAAAATTGTAATTTTACCTATTTAATAAAATAATTAAATAATTATTTTATTATTTAATTAATTTATTCAGGGCTTAAATGTATAAATTTTCAGAAGTCTGGGCCACTGTGTAATTCCCCAAAACTGTTGGGGTCAAAAACCAATTTACAAAAGTTCTGGTTCAGTTTTTTAATTTCAAACAGTGGACCATTGGGTTTTCAATTCAAAACCCTAAACTGGTCCCTTTATCAACTGAATCAGCCGGTTCAGGTCCCCCAGAGAACCGGGATAACATATGCCTCATATCCCAATTTGGTCCTTATCCGTATACAGGTTTAGCCCCAAATCAATTTCAATTTGTTAACCATGTTACCAAACAGGCCGAATTCAGGTTTTAATTTAAAACCTTTAACCTCAAACGGTGCCGTTCCACTTAAAGCCCGTTTGCGCGATGGGTCGGGTCCCGACCCGAACCCGAAATTGACCCGAACCGTGTCCGGTACTGTTCATCATCTTCCTCACGACGATGAACAGTAACCCTAGTTTTCAGTTTTCTTTTCCTTCATTTTCGTAGAGTTTCAGGTAGGGTTTTTCAACTGTTTTGATCCCAAACGATTACCAGAAATGAATCCAACAATTTGGCATTCTTTTTAAGCTTCGAATCAAGCCAAAATGCTTGATCTAGGTGGGGATTAACCGGACCTGCAACTCGGTTGCAAATCCTTATTTCTCAACCAAATGTTGTGAGATTTGTTTTAAAATGATCCTTGAGTCATGTGGTTTCAAGTCCCATTATCAAAATCTAGTTTAGGAGTCTTAAACAGTGGCTGGGTTTCATAGCCGAAACCTGCAACTCCGATTTTGAGGGTCTTAACCTGAGCGTTGGGGTCGCGGTCCAGGGTTTTTAGAACCCTCTCGAGGTCTAGAACAGGTCTAGGCAAGCCAAAATAGGTTTGGCTAGAGTCGAATCAGACCTGCTGTATGGGAGGTCGTCAATGGCAGTTTCTAAGGGAGGGTGTGTTTCGAGCCTTCTAGGCTCTCTCAAACTATTTAAATCCGTCCCTAGGTGTCACAGTAGCTTATGCATGCAATTTATATGGCCTCAATTGACTGAAAATAGCAACAGAATTTCTTAACAGAAAATTTACAAATTCCGGATTTTTACCTTCAAAAGTCAGACCCTCTTAGGTTCGGTTGTGGTTTCATGCATGCTGTTCCAGTGCAGTCGTGCCCCTCAGTCTAGCCACATTGTGCACAGCTCTCCTCCTTTGTGTATCACATGAAGACACACAATGGTCAACACACAACATGGCCTCACATGGACTCTCTCTCAACCCATTCTCTTCTACCCGAGCACCCACACACATAGAGAATTGTTCTCCAATTCTGAGACACACAAGAACTCATATATGTATATAATACATATAGACACATATGCATTTTTATATGCTTGTTGATTTGATGTGCATGCTTCTCCATTGGTGGAGAGAATGGCCCAATCAGATTATATATATATATATATATACATAGATATATATATATATATATAACATTTATTATATATCATATATGGTTGCATGAAATCCCATTGGCCCAATTTGAGGTGGAGCCTTGGGCAATTTGAGTATATATACAATTTAGTTGTATATATGTGCACAAGGATATGGCAGCCAAGTTGGTAAGCTTTTTGAGAAAAATTCATTCCCTCCATAGGTCAAGGGTTCAATTCCCCTTGACCACCAATTTGGTCATTTTTCCACAATTTGGGCTAAGGCCCTGTTTGGCTGCGCATTAATTCAGTTTCTGATGTTTGCCTCATAACTTTCATTCCGTAACTCTTTTTTCGGTGCAGTTTCTTCCGGTCAGTTTCTATTTCAGTTATCTACAGTGTCAGAGGTTCCGTGTCATTTATTAGTCATTCGGAATTTTCGTGGTTAATTAATTCGAATTCCATCAGTGTTAAATTGACATTATTTCACCTAATTAATTGGTAATTAGGTTCGGGTATTATACCCTATTCTCGGACATGTTTAATCATTCTATTGGTCTAGTGTGACCACCGGGAGATTAAGGTTAATTTCCTTAATTATTCCCTAAGCCGGTACTAATTAATAATTAATTATTTAATTATTAATTATACAGAGTCGGGGTGTTACAACTTGCATATATATATATATATATATATATATATAAAGTCTCTTATGCACCGACCTGCACCTTACACACCTGCACTGTCCCTACGCCTGTTGCACCGTTTCACAACCATGCACACATACATATATATAACTTAATCTATTTTGTTCCCGCTTTAGCCCCTTTTGTTGACCCACTATTTCGGCTACTTTAATTTTTCTCTTTTCTATTCTTTTGCTTTTCTGATTTCCTTTTGGTCCCTTCCTCATTCTTATCTTACTTTCTTTTCTCTTTTACTTTTTCATTTCTTGTTTCACTGGTTCACATGAGATACTATATATTTATATATATATATACATATATTATATCATAATATATATTAAACACACACCACCAACACGCTACACTTGCACCAAACACAGCTCTACATTCTTTTTTCTTTTCTTTCTTTATTTTTATTTTTTTTTTCTTTCCAACTACATGCTTTTGCATGCCTATATATATAATAAAACTGTATTTTATTATATATATATATATATAATATATCTATTTATACTAATACATATTTTTATAAAATACATATATATACATAAGTGTATATATATATTTATACTTGCATACATATTTTATATTTATTTATATATATGCATATATATATATATAATCTCATATATATATATATATATATCCTTGTATTTATTAAAATACATTGTGCACATATAACGAGGCATATACTGGCCTACGTACGCGAGTCTCTGTACTGCTCGGGTTTAATAGTACGATATTCCAAAGTGTTTGGGTTTGCTTTAAATTAAATTCTCGTATTTTTTAAATATCGTAATTACTTCATTTATGATTCTTAATATCTGTTTCGAACTACGTGCCCATCACGATACATAACTTACTGTGATGACTCGGGTTTATTTCAGAATTATATTTATCAGCTCGATTTGGTCGTAATTGGCTTTTCTTAATCTCAAAATTCCCTGAGGTTACAACGTCTACTAATTTCCTCAATAATCGTACCCGTCACTGTATATTACCCATTAAAGTAGTTTGTCTAGTCTCAGTCTGAACCGGTCTCGGTTTATCTCTGATAGTATATTCATTACTCGGTTAAAGCTCGGTATTATTATTTGACCTTTTTGGATAAAATGAAATTATATAAATTTATTCAGAACTTACGTTCGGTTATAACAGGTAGTACGCTACTTGGCTCGACTTATCTTGGTTTACGTGTACTCGATCGGGTCTACCTCGGTCTATGTGCCTTATCCCGAGTCGGGATATTACAAGAAGACTACATTCACATGCCCCTATGGAACATTTGCTTTTAGGAGGATGCCCTTTGGATTGTGTAATGCCCCAGAGACATTTCAACGTTGCGTGATGGCTATCTTTTCTGATATGGTGGAAGACATAATGGAGATTTTCATGAATGACTTTTCAGTTTATGGTACATCTTTTGATCATTGTTTGCATAATTTAGCTCTTGTTTTGCAGAGATGTGAAGATAAGAATCTAGTCCTGAACTGGGAGAAGTGTCATTTCATGGTTCAAGAAGGGATCGTGTCGGGCCATAGAGTGTCATCTAAAGGAATTGAGGTTGATCGAGTTAAAATTGCAACTATAGAAAGACTACCACCTCCAAAGAATGTGAAGGGAATCAGAAGCTTTTTGGGACATACAGGATTTTATAGAAGATTTATAAAGGATTTTTCTAAACTCTCTAAACCTTTATGTAATCTTCTTGAAAAAAATTCTGCATTTGACTTTGATGATGATTGTTTGCAGGCCTTTAATGCAATCAAGGAGAAACTAATTTCAGCACCAGTTATGACTATACCTGATTGGAGTCAAACTTTTGAAGTCATGTGTGATGCAAGTGACTTTACACTTGGAGATGTGTTAGGACAAAGGCTAGAAAAACTGTTTAAGGCCATATATTATGCAAGCCGGACATTGAATGAAGCTCAATTGAATTATACAACAACTGAGAAGAAGATGCTTGCTGTGGTGTTTGCTTGTGACAAATTTCAGGCTTACCTCATTGGTTCAAAGGTGATAGTGTTCACCAATCATGCAGCACTTCGTTATTTGTTTGGCAAGAAGGATGCAAAGCCTAGGTTGATTCATTGGATCCTGCTTCTTCAAGAATTTGATTTGGAGGTTCGAGATACGAAAGGAAGTGAAAATTCAGTTGTTGATCATCTCTCTCGGTTGGAGCAAGAGGAAGTAAGACCAGATTTCGTGATCCAAGAAACATACCCTGATGAGCAGTTGTTTGCATGTGAGATCAAGCTTCCTTGGTATGCTGATATTGTAAACGACCTAGCTTGTAAAGTACTGCCACCAGATCTCACTTACCACCAACGCAAGAAGTTTCTACACGATGTGAAATATTATCTTTGGGATGAGCCTTTGCTATTCAAAAGATGCCCTGATCAAATCATCTGAAGATGTGTGCCAGAAGAAGAGATGCAAGCTATTCTCCATCATATGGAGGACACTTTGGAGCAACACGAACAGCAGCTAAGGTACTTCAAAGTGGTTTTTATTGGCCTTCTATTTTTCATGATAGTTATACCTTGGTGAAAACTTGTGACTGGTGCCAACGTATAGGAAATATTTCATGGTGTCAGGAGCTCTCACTGAACAATATCTTAGAGGTTGAGTTATTTGATGTTTGGGGAATGGATTTTATGGGTCCTTTTCCTCCTTCTTTTGGCTGTGTTTATATTTTGTTAGCAGTTGATTATGTGTCAAAATGGGTGGAAGCAATTGCTATAACAACAAACGATGCAAAGGTAGTGCTCAAATTTCTACATAAGAATATCTTCACAAGATTTGGCACTCCACAGGCTATTATCAGTGATGAAGGAACCCACTTTTGCAACAAATTGTTTGACAACCTTCTTTCTAAATATGGTGTGAAGCACAAGATAGCACTTGGCTAACAGCCTCAAACTAATGGCCAAGCTGAAATTTCAAATCGAGAAATCAAAAACATCCTTGAGAAGACGGTCAACACCAATAGAAATGAATGGGCAAAGAAGCTTAATGATGCTTTGTGGGCATATTGTACAGCTTTCAAAACACCTATCGGGATGTCTCCTTATCGATTAGTGTTTGGAAAAACATGTCATCTCCCTGTTGAGTTGGAGCATAGAGCTTATTGGGCTGTAAAAAAGTTTAATTTTGACATGCAGGCAGCAGGGGGAAAACGACTTCTTCAATTGAATGAGATGGATGAGTTCTGTAATGATGCTTATGAAAATGCAAAGATGTAATATCCCGACTCGGGATACCGGGTCATATGACACGTATTACGAGAATTAACAAAAATAATTAATTAATTTAATTATTAATTAATTAAGGTAAAGGAATATTATATATTAATTAAATAATATATGTATATGTATAAAGTGAAATATGTATGTATGTATATGGAAGCATGTATGTATGCAAGTATGTATATGAAAAAGTGTGAACAGTGTGTGAATGGTGTGTGTGTGTGTCGGCTGGTGTGTGTGTGTGTGTGTTGTCTTGTATATATGTGTATATGTATATATATGTATATATTATATGTATAAATATCTTGCCAAAATTGAATGCAAAGTAGAAAAGAGAAAAAGAAAAATTGATGAGATGGGAGGGCTAATGTAGGGCTACAAACCAGAAGAGAGAGAGGGAACAGTAGAGAGAGAAAGGTCGGTTCTCTCTTTAAAAGCAAGGCATGCAAAGCATGCTTTGCTTCATACGAAAGAAATCAGAGAGGGAGAAACTGAGAAACCAAAGGAAAGGAACTGAGGAGATAGAAGAAGAGATTCAGAGCAAGAAAGAAGGAGAAAAACAGTAGTGAAAGGTGAACCCATGAAAACTCTAAAAATTCTCTCTCTAGAATATTTTGCATGTGTTAAGAGATTAGGTTATGATTTGTATATATGATGCTTAAATGTATATCTAGACATGTATTAAGCATGAAAATGGGCTATGAAAACGACTGAAAACACGAAACCTAGTTAAGGCAGCCATTGAAGACCTTGCCCATGGCAGGTCTGAATCGACTTCCTCCAAGCTCAAATTGGCTTATCAGGACCTCAAGAAGACTCTAAGGGTATTCTAAAAACCTATACCCGCGAGCACAAAACTAAAGAACCGACCTCCATAAAGTGAGTTACAGGTTTCGGTTGTTGAAACCAACCTGTCAAACTCCTACCAAAATGGATAAAATAGAATGGGAAATGAATCTATGAAGAAAATGAATCAAGATAGAACAAATCCCATGGGATTTGGCCAAGAAATGAGTATGAACCGACAGTTTATAGGTTGGATTATCATATCCTAAACCGAACACACGAACGAGTTTTGAACTCTAAAATGAATGCCAAATCGGTTCTTCATGCCTTAGGAACAAAATGGAACGAAAACAGTAAGGATCCATGGATCCAAACTGCACGAAATAGAAAGAAAAGGGATTCTGAAATTAGGGTTTTCAGTCGGTCGAAGTGGGGAAGACGATGACGGGTTAACTCGTTTCAAAATAACCGAGTTGGCTCGGACAGGTGGCAGCCTCTGGGCTTGCCACCGAATTAATTGGACGACGACGTTTTGGTCGTGGTTTAATTTGAATGAGATGACGTCAGCCACATGTGAATAAACCGACCGAACCGGTTGGTTTATGACTAGACCGGACCGGTTCACTTCCAATTTAAATGAACCCTTTGGTTTTTATAATTTAATTAAAAATCAAATAAACCAAGACTTTTGGATATTACGGATTGACCCCTGAGCTTTAGAAAAATTCCACTGTGGCCCAACTGATGAAGATTTTATGCAATTAGACCCCTGGAAAAATAATTAAATAATTAATTTAATTATTTAATAAATAAAGTAAAATTACTATTTTGCCATTGGGTCATAAATGGAGCAAATGAAGTCCAAATTAAACATATGAATAGTGTATCCTTACTATTTTGGATATTCTGAGACTAATGGTAGGGTCCGTTTTACGAGACGAGTCCCAAAAAATAAAGACATGTAAAGGGGTAAAATGACCAAAATACCCCTGGTACCCCTAAGGCCAAAATGAAATCAGAGAAGGTCTAAATTGACTTTCTTTGACATCCCAGACTCAATAATGGAGTCCGAATTTCGAAACGAAGTACAGAAAAATATGACACGTAAAACGGTAAATGACCATTTTGCCCTTTTACATATAACAGTCCGAATTAAATGTTAGGAAAGCCTAAACCAACTTTCTTGGACACTCCGGACTCAATGGTAGAGTCTATTCGACCTAAAGAAATGTCTAAAATAAAAAGACATAAAATTTGATGAATAGAATCTGTCAGATGACTATAAATTAGAGTAATGCCAAAGTACTAATACTAAGGCATGTACGAGAAATGAAATACGAAAAGAGACGACACGTAAACATGTCAAATAAATAACTTTACATTAAGGTTAATGGAGCTACCAGAAGAGTATGATTGTAGAAATCTATTTTTCTGACACATTAAACTGTGTTTTAAGCAGAGAATTAAATAGACACAAAAATGAACCAAGAACGAGAAGTTCTCCCAATGATGACAAGGGCTCAAATAGAAAATGATCCAAAACAGCAAGTTTTCCGGGAGAAGCTAGAGAAGCAACTCCAGGTAGTTCAGAAACATATTCGAATTGCTAAAACAAATGAGTGGTCTGCGTTCGCCCCTTCATTTACAAGACTATAACCAAGGAGCAACTGGCAGCGAAAAAGATTAAGAAACAAGAAGACACTGAAACACTGCAAGAATGGCTTCACAGGTTGAGGGAAGCCAAAGGAAAGGCGACTAAATAGATCGAAAACCAGAAGTACAAGGTGAGTAACCCTGTGTTTGAATTGGAGATTTAACTCCATGGATTTGAAAAGGTTTTAAGTTCAAAGATATGAAGTATTTGAAGTTTCAAATTCAGTATTTACATGATTCAGTTTTTAATTGTACTGTTTTATAACTCTATTATGACATGCTCAGTGATTGGTATCTATCATAGTTTTCTTAAAACATATTTCAGCATGTCTAAAGTTTTAAATGCCAAATTATGTTAAATATTCTGAATTTGACTGTTACAAGTATTTTAAGTCCTATTGTAGAAATTATACATTTCATGTTTTAAATACTCATGAAAGTATCTATTGAAGAAGTTATGTGATAAATGTTTTACAAGATAAACGGTACTAAGTACCACCCCCTATGATGATTGAAATCCTTCGGGATTCAACAGTAAATGCCCAGTAGCAGGATCTAATCCCCCAGGCAAATGAGATCGACAGTATTGGCAGTAAAATGGGAGTCTGGTTCAAAACAGATTCCACCTAATTAAAGAGAAAAGATGACAAGTGATTTTGGAAATGAAAGCAGGTTTTACCCTCATTTTCAAATACATATTTATGTGATTTAAAGTTTATATACTTTATCTGATGAAGTACGAGTTTCGCTTGGATATCTTAAATGTTTTCAAGCTAATTGAAATGCATATGTTTCGAGTTATATACTCCATTTGACGAAGTACGAATTTAGCTTGAATACTTAAAATGTTTCAAAGCTATCTGTTTTAAGAATGCATGTACTCTATATTCTAAATTGTATAAGCAATTGGCAGTGAATGTTTTACAACCCTTATGTACTAAAAACCACTGCTAATTGAAAACCCCATGACGAATACTGGAATTGCTCACAAGCTTAGATTAGCTTACCCGAACTTTGTTCGGACCCCCCTTTCAGGTAATTAGCAGCAGTCTTTACTTGAGGACGACGATGATGAATCTGCTGATTTTGGAAGACTATGTTCAAGAAGTTTTTGTCTAGTACTACGAACATTAAGTATGGAGTTTTTGTATTAGTAAAATAGTACCCTGTTATGTGTAAGCCCCACGGGGCAATTAAACATTTATTGTTTATAAAGTTTTAAGTTTTAGTTACACTCTAAATGTGTAACCATGTATGTTATGTATGGAGTGGCAGTACCGGACGGATGTGCGTAATTTAAAAATAAGAAAAGAAAAGAAAAAAGTGTTTCACGCTTCCGCAATCATGTGTCGCACATCTATTCGATACCGCTGCTTATGTGAGCCTTCGCCTAAGGGTCCTCGGGCCTGAGGGTGGCGGTCGCGATGCGAGATCCGCACAGGGTGGGTTTTGGGTCGTGACAAAAGATCTATAAAGAACGGACAAAGAAGTGGCATGACAAGAAGATTCTTAGGCGTGAGTTTGCTCCAGGACAGCAGGTTTTACTCTTCAATTCGCAACTCAAACTCTTCCCGGGCAAGCTAAAATCAAGATGGACAAGTCCTTATACAATTGACAAAGTTTCTTCTTTTGGAGCAATAGACTTGAAGGACAAGACAGGAAATACATTCAAAGTCAACGGTCAGAGATTGAAGCACTATTATGGAGAACAAGTGGAGAGGAACTTTGCATTTATTCCTCTTGGAGCTCCTAATTGATGAAGACTGAAAAGTCTAGTTGTAGACTTTAAAACAAGCGCTTATGGAAGGCAGCCATAGAACTTTATTTTATTTATTTATTTATTTTCTATTATTATTATTATTATTTTAATAATTTATATTTTGATGCAGGTTTATTTAGCATGAATAAAGAGCTGAAAATTACAACATACGGCTGATTCACCATGAAACCAGGGAAGTTGCTTTCATTTCTCTACTCTTTCTCACTTTTGACTTACAATGAGGACATTGTTTAATTTAAGTTTGGGGGGGTAAACTCCTAGAGTTATTTTGCCTTCTTGATTGTTGGTTATGAGTTTTGAGTTGTTGGATTCTCTTACCAAGCATGCATTTAAGTATGATTGAATTCTCTATGACTCTGAAATTTTAGATTGGGGATGGGATTGAGAAAATTTTTCAAAAATTTCTTTTATGTCAGGCTAGAGTTTTGTGGGTACTTTGATTTAATTCTTTGTCCTTGAACATAATTGAGCACCTAGTCTTTTTTTTTCTCTATTCCATCTTGCTTATGAAGAGAAGGAGTTGAATTAACTGGGTCAGGGTAGTTCAATCTCACTTTGCTCTAGAATCTATTGATGAATCCTTGAGGCAAAATCCTAGTTGATGCCAAATATTAGAGAAATGATCTAAGCCATCTTTTTTATAACCAAAAAGCCTTTCCAGCCGTCCTAGTTATCATGTCATCATTGCATGGTGTATTTCCATAGTCAGCCCCTTGAGCCTTAATGGACATAAGCCTTGATTTGTTCTTTTACCTACATAAATCATTCCCGTTTTAAGCCTCAAAAACCATGAATTTACCTTTACAGTTGAGAAGATACTTTGGTAGAAATTTACATTTAAAGAGAAAGTAGTTTAAATGAAATATTCCACATTATGTTTGCTCTGTTTGATCAAAGTGTGAAAAAAAAAAAAAAGTGAACAGAAAAAAAAAATGAGAAGAAAAAGAAGAAGGTATTTTTGCTGGGTTTGTCTTTTATGCAGAAGTGATTTATTCATCACGGAAGAAAAAGAAAAAAAAAAGTATGGGCATATTGTCGAGAAAAAGTTATGGTTTGAATCCTGTGGAATTCTATTGTATTGTTCTTTTCGCCAAGTATTTTTCCAGTTTGCTTTGAATTTCCATATCAATTTTTTTCTTAACCCTCACCTTGTGGCCTGTCATTACAACCAAATTAAAGACCTTTTGATCTCTAATTTTGGTGTTGACTACATCAGTGGAGAGGATTTCTAAAAATTGGACTTATGGGGTTAAGTTTTGAGAGAATTATTCTGGTTTCAGTTGATCTGCTTTTATCTGAGTTTGCAAGGTGGTTTGGAGTTAAATTGACTATATATCACACACACACACTCAAGGTCTTAGCTTTAGGTTGAAGTAAACGCTTACCTTTTGCTTGACAAATTGTTAAATTTTTTTATTGATTTTCCTAGCTATCTTTGATCTTAAAAGAGTAAGATGCTAGTGATGAAATCTAATTTCAGATCATGGCTTGGTGAGTGATGAGATTTTTTTTATGGGGTCTGGTTTTTGTTTGAGGACAAACAAAGTCTCAAGTTTGGGGGTGTTTGATGACTTGCATAATTTGAATATTTTATCACCTTTAATCTTTAAACTTTAATCTATTTTTATTTATTTTCTGATTTTTTTAGGCTTCATTGTCAGTTTTTAAATTTTATTGCAGATTTGAAGATAAAGGTGTGACTTGGTATAATTGGCTTGTTTTATCTACCTACTCACTTGATAAAATATGAGTTGATCTAAATTGGACTTAAGCCGTCCAGCAAAAGCCCAAGAAGAAGCAAAACAAGCGGCTGGGATCTTGTGTTTGACCAATGAAGCAGGCGTAGCAGGTTTTGGAGAATAAAAAAAAAAAACACTAGAAGCCAAGCGGCTTAAGGCTGGAGTAGGAAATCAAGAGAAAAGTCAGAGCAAGAGAGCTACAGCTGGGCAAAAAAACAAAGCAGAGAAGAGTTAACAAGGTGGGCCGGGTTGGAGAAGATATAGAAAGAAAAACAAAAAAAAAAAAAAAAAGAGAAGCCCAGTAGGAAATTGACGTAAGCCCATGAACAGCAGTGCCTGAACCTGATGATCCTGGGCTTAGAGATCGTGTAGGGCTTAAAAGACGAGTAAGTAGCGTGTATAAAGGAGACAGCGCAGAAGGAAAAAAAGGGGTGGGCAGCGTGTAAAGAGAAAAAGCACGGGACTTACGGCTGAAGCTAAGAAAGAAAAGAAAAACGTTGGCTGCGGCGCAAGGAATACCAAGTTGTGTGGCTGAGGCTTTCTTGCGTGAGGCGGCTGGGGAGAATAACAAGAAGCAAAAATCCAGGTTGACGTAAGTGACAGTACAGGAGATCAAGAAGAGGTGCGGCGCAAGGGCTACCAGCGTGGAATGCTTTTGGGGCACAAAGTAGAACAGTAGCAACTGAGAGGAAAAGCTGAACGGCTAGGACTGCACTGCAGACTGCTGCGTGATTATTTTTCAGTGTTTATTTTCTTCCGTTTCTCTCAGAAAAATCATGGATGAATTCATTTATGTTGAAATTAATTTTTAGCATGAACTAATTTTTATTTATTCTAGGAAAACGATGTAGTCTAATTTTGAACTATGCTTACTTTTCTATGCTAAATTGAAGTAATTCTTTTCCATGTTTGTCTGATTTATTCTGAGTTTAATGCTTCTAATTAATTGGCGCGCCTACTAATTAGATGATTTTAATTCTGTGATTTGCTGTTGAAAGAGGGAATCATAGGATAGATCCTGAATATTTCGGCATAGGTAAACATAGAGATCGAAAGACTTATATGAACCTATGTAGTATTAAAAAAATCATTGGTCTTAGTGCATTCTTGCTTTATTAATTTTCATACTCTTGTGTAAAATAATGAACAAGAATAGTTTCCAATTGACTGTCGAAAGAGGCTTTTGGATGATTTGGAGATTTGCTAAGAAACATAGAGAATTAAATTCAATTAATTGATGAGTAAAGCATAGTGAGAAATTAGATGAAATATTAGATGAAATCGATTTCCTAGAATGCTTCTCTCCTATTAATTTAATTTTCGAACAATATCTCTCTTTTCATTTAAGTATTTTCTTTGCATTAGTTTTATTTTAAGTTGCAATTCCAAAGATTTTAGCGAACTTTCTAAATAAAATCGAGATTAGTTTAATTTCGGTACTTGTCAAAAGTAAGACACCAATCCCTGAGGACAATACTCTACTTATCACTTTACTATAAAACTACAGATACTGTGCACTTGCAGTTTTGCACCGATCAATTGGGATCACTTGAAATTGTACTATGAATATACTGAATTGGTAATAGGTTTTGAGTTATGAGTGTATGGACTGGCCAATCCATCACCCAGTAACGAAAGGAGCTGTGATCCATGAAGGGTACCTAGTTATATACAGAAAAAAAGGGTAAAAGATACCTAATAAGACGATTTAAGGCAGCAAGAAAAAAATGAATTAACTAAGGCAAACTTGCATGAGTATGTACTAATTACATGATGGAAACGTGATGCATCTTTAGTAATTGTCAAGGTTTGATTGATTTGTTATATGTGTTAAGTATGAGATTTTTTTTTTCTTAATGTATGTGTAAGGTATGTGGGTATAAATGAAGTATGTTAAATTCTTTGATGTGTAAGAGATATGTATTGCATGTTTTGTTTTTATATACACCCATGGATTGGGTACATATGTACTTACATGCTTATGTTGCATTTTGGAGCATGTCATTAGATATGCATGGAATTAGAAGCTTGAAAGCTTAAAAGGGTGAAGATGGAAAAACTTTTAACCATATGTGGCAGTGTGTATGGAATATACCTTGGATACGGGGTAGAAGAGATTTTAATTTATTTTTGATGAATTAGATTACTGAACTACTTGTTGATGATAGTGTTGTTGATATAGAGAGTGAATTGTGAATGGCATGGTTAGGTCAAGTTGGTGGTGAGTATGATTTCAAATTTTGTTTAACATGTAAATTGAGAATGGAAATTTTTATTGGAAAATGGAATGATCTTGTGGCAGTCCAAGGACTTGTGAACAGAAATAGTAAATTATTGTTAATATTGGGTTATGATTTATTGCCAATAGTGATGGATACTCTTGGAATGTAAGATTAGTTAGAGATAGTATGTCTCGGGGATGGAGTGACTTATAGATATGCATATTGAACTGTGGTTGGCTACTGAGAATTATAATAGTGCAATTGATGGCTTTTGATTTTTAAGGAGTATGAAAGTGCTAGGAATTTTTTTATGACTATTTCCTGTTGTGGCCACATGGTGATTGGATTGATCTTCAAGGATGAGGCTTTCTATTATATTTCTTTGATAATAGAAGTCATTTTGTTAGTAAGGCCTATGCATGCTTGTTTTGTTTTTCCCTAGTTGATGGATGATAGATTATAATCATAAATTTACATGATGAGTGAACACTAATAGTGATGAATTAGTTTGGGACATTCTGATGATTTACTTGGGGAAATTATTATTGTGGGGGGAGTGAATTGTAACACCCCGATCCTGTATAATTAATAATTAAATATTAATTATTAATTAATTACTGGCTCAGAGAATAATCAAGGGAATTAACCCTAATCTCCCGACGGTCAAGATAGACCGATAAAACAATTAAAACATGTTCGAGAATAGGGTACAATACCTGAACCTAATTACCAATTAATTAGGTGAAATAATGTCAATCTAACACTGACGGAATTCGAATTAATTAACCACGGAAATCCCGAATGACTAATAAATGACATGGAACCTCTGACATTGTAGATAACTGAAATATGAAACTCTCGGAACAAACCGCATCGAAAAAGGAGTTACGAAATGAAAGTTATGAGGCAAACATCAAAAACTGAATTAATGCGGAGCCAAACGTGGCCTTAACCAAAAACGGTGAAAATGGCCAAAAAGGAGGCCAAGGGAATTGAACCCTTGACCTTTAAGTGGAATGAATTTTACCCAAAACTTTATCAGTTGGGCTACCCACACCTTTGTGCACATATATACAACTTAATTGTTTATATTCCTGAGTTACCCAAGCTCCACCTCAAATTGGACCAATGAGGTTACATGCAAACCCCATATGATGGTTTCCCTCAGCCCACCTCAGCCCTAAGATCCCACTAATTCTCTGATATATACACATATATATAAAGATGTATATGTATAAGAGTATATATATATATATATGTATGGTGTGTATATATGAGGTGGAATATTATGGCCACAAATGGTCTTGTGTGTAATCAGAACATAGTGAATGAGAGACCTAAGAACTGCCTGTGTGTGGGCTCGGTTAGAGAGGGCTGCCATGGTGAGCTTGCCATGCGAGTGTGTGTGTACCCATGGTATATGTGTGTATCTTCATGGAGATGCACCAATGGAGGGTGGAGCTGTGCATTATGTGGCTGCACTGAGGGGCACGACTGCACTGGAGCAGCATGCATAAAGCCACAGCCGAGCCAAAAGAGAACAGCCACTGTCCGAAGGTAAAACACCAAAAATTTCCCGAATTTTCCTCTCAAGCATGCCTACTGTTTTCAGTGTATTTAATCTATATAAACTGTATACATAGGCTCCTGTGAGACCTTAGAATTGTCATGAACAACTGAAAAGGTTGGATAAGTTTAGAAAACATAAAACCGAGACCCAACCGCCATGGATGGAGCTTCCCTATAGCAGGTCTGATTTGACCTCCATAAAACTGAATCTTGATGGTCTAAACATGAACTAGACCTTCCTAAGGTGTCAAAACCACGGATCCGCGACCTAGAAACCTAGGTCTAGACCCTCAAAACCGAACCTATGGGTCTCGGCCATGTAACCCAAAATCTGAAATAAACACCTAAACTGAAGTTTGTAAATGGGGAATTGAAGCCCCTGTTCTAAGGGTCACAAAGAACCAAACCGTGTGAGATTTGGTTGAGAAATAAGGCCCCACGACCGAACTGAAATTCTGCGCAATAATCGGCTAAACAGAACTCCATGCATGGATTCGAAGCCCTAAACCGTTTCCAATATGTTGTTTTCACTTCTAGAAAGCTTTTGGAACCAAAATCAGTTGAAATCCATGCTTGAAACTCCACGAAAATGGAAAAAAAAAAAACCGAAACTGTAACTAGGGCTACAGCACTTGACATGGTGAAGAAGACGACGAGTCGACTGGGTCGACTCGTCCAACACGCCTAAACCCACTAAACCGACTCGGACACGTGTCTGTCCACGAGCGTGCCACCGAATTATTGAAACTGCGCCGTTTTGGGTTAACTGTTTTAAATTTAAAATCGAATTCCAGCTGTTTGGCTACGGCAATAATAAATTAAAATTGGGATTAGGGGCAACTGAAACACGGATAGGGACTGAAATTGGGAATATGAGGGATATGTTATCCCGATTTTCCTGAAATGACTGAACCGGTTGGCTCAGTTGGTAAGAGGACCGGTTCAACAGTTTGAACCTAAAACCCTTTGGTTTTTGAACCCCTAAACTATGTAATTACATTTTGACCCCTGAAGTTTCCTGAAATTACGATTTAACCCCTGACAGTTTTAAATATTGTACAGTGGCCCATATTTTGGAAAATTTCTTCATTTAAGCCCTGAATAAATTAATTAAATAATAAAATAATTATTTAATTATTTTATTAAATAGGTAAAATTACAATTTTACCCCTAGACATTAAATATGTCAAACGGAGTCCAAATAAATTAAATGAATAGTGTATTTTCACTATTTCAAATATTCTGGACTCAATGGTACAGTCCGATTTTGGAAATACAGTCCCGAAAAATACAGACCCGTAAGTGATAAATGACCGAACTACCCCTGATGGTACCCAGACCCAAATAAAAATATCAAATAGCCTCTTTTGACTACCTCGGGCATTCTGAACTCAACGGTGAGGTCCGTTTAATGAACCGAGGTCCCGAAAAAAATACAGACACGTAGGTGTAAATGATTGAATTGCCCTTAATGATACCCAGGGCCGATTAAACATAACAGACAGTCCAATTTCACTATGTTGGACGCTCTGGACCCAATGGTGGGGTCCATTTTATGAACTGACGTGCTGAAAAAATACGACACATGAAATGACCAAAATACCCCTGAGCACTGTAAGTGCAAAGTAGAGGTCGAATAAAGCTCAAACTGATCTGATAAATTATCATAGGGATGATTATAAACACTGAAGGGCTAAATAAGACTCCGAGACAGTCAACGCGTAAAATGAGAAATGACCGATGTGTCCCGACGATCTAAAGCAGATACCAAATGAAGTCCAAGGGACTTACAAATTTATACATGAGATATATGGGACGTTCTGAGGACCATGATAGGGTCCGGGGCAAAAATGATAAAATTACCATTTTGCCCCTAAGACTAAATAAGTACCCAACTGATCCCGATTAAAGTCTAAAAGACTTAAAACTTCATATATACGATATATGGGATATTCTGAGGACCATAACAGGGTCCGGGATAAGAATGGAAAAATTACCATTTTGCCCCTATGGTTAAAATGAGAACCTAACTGATACCGATTGGAGTCCAAAGGACGTAGAACTTTGTACTTAAGGTATAAAGACTATTCCGAAGACCACGACAGGGTCCGGGACAAGAATGGTAAAATTACCATTTTGCCCCTAAGGTTGAATGAGTGCCTGACTGATAACAATTGAAGTCTAAATGACTTAGGATATAATCCTAATAACTGCTAAGCCTAATTAAAGAATGAGATAGCCTCGGGTGAGACCCAATGGAAGGGCGATAGGCTACTAGGCTATCTTAAGTAATCCGATAGATACCTAAAATGACGAATGAGACCTGAACGGATGAGTTCTGATCTGTCTGTGATTGATGATTATTATTCAGGATATACATGGAGATGCCTGACGTACCTGGAGGTTATCGGATTATTTATGCAAGGCAATAAGCGTAAAGTTTGTGAGTAACTTCTGACACTGTTTTGATACTGTCCCTTGATCTACTGATTTGTTTTGAATGCCATACGGTTTAAATGCAAATATTTAAATGCATGCTTCTCGTACTATATCACTTATGACATGGTTTTAGTCCTTTTAAATAATTGACTATATTCCTGATCCCTGTGCTAGCATCCCGTACTGTTTTGCCCGTTTTGAACTGTTGAGATAAAATGGATATATTGAACCATTATTTCCGAAACGATTAAATAAACCATGTGATATAGGCAAAGAACAAAATTTTGTTGTATCGTACCGCTTTGTATAGTATACTGTCTGAATGCTATATTGTTTAAATGTATGTACTTAATGTACGCCCTTTGTATCACATTCCACGTGATGTGCTTGTATCCTTCGAATTAGGAATTCCAGTTCAGTTCGGTTATGTGCTGTTCGTTAATGATATGTCTGCCTCGATTGATATGTTCCGTCCGGTTCTGACATGTTCCTTCCGTTAATGATGTTAAGTCCGCCTTGATTGATATATGGTCCAGTTCCGTTGTGTACTGTCCGTTGATGATACGTCTGTCTTGATTGAAACATTGTTCAGTCCAGTTATGATTAGTTCCGACAATGATGTGTCCCTGGCTTGATTGTTATATTGTTTCTACCCAGTTCCGTTATGTTGTGTCCTGTTCATGATTTGCCTGTGTCTTGATTAGTGTATTGTTTCCGTTTAGTTCCGTTATAATTTTATCCGTTTGCGATATGCCTTTGCTTGACTGATGTATTGTTTCCGTTCGATTCTATTATATTCCGTCCTGTTGATGATATGTCTGGCCTGATTGATAGATGGTCTAGTTCCGTTATGTTTTTCGTCCTGTTATTGGTATGCCTTGTCTTGATCGATCTTATTCAACTCCGCTATGTTCTAGTCATTGATAATATGCCCCTGTCTTGACTGACTTATTGTTCCCACTCAGTCCTGATTGTGATTCGTTCCGTTAATGAAAAGTCTGTGTCTTGACCGATATATTAGCGATAGTTATTGTTTTGACCGATTGGTTATGTCATGTTCCGATCCGTTTGTATTGTTTGTTCGATTCTGTTTTATTGTACTAGACTGCTTATGAAATGGATTTATAAAAATAGTTATTTTTGAAATGACTAAATTATCCATGTGCCTTGGAAGCACAAAACTGGTTTTGAAACCCATGATAGGGAACCTGTGTTACTCACTGGGCTTATTTAAGCTCACCCCATTATTCTGAAATTTTTCAGGAATTACCTCCATTGGATTAGAAGGTACTATGACATGACGTGAATAGGCTAAGTGGCATCAAGTAAGGATCTGACGGCACTGAATTGTAGAGACTGGTTTATTATAGATTGAACCTGGTTATTCCGGTGAGTGGTATGTTATGACTAACTTGACTGATATATACTAGATAGACATGGCTTATGGAACTAATGGTACTCTAGAGATATTAGATCTGCTCTGTTGTTATATGCTTGATTTTAGATATGCTCTGAGATTAGAATTGTTGAATGACTGGATTTAGTCTTGCTCTGTGATACATATTCTTATGATGGATAAGTGAGTTGCATTCCCGTGACACAAAGAAAAAGTTTTAAATTCCGCTGCATCTGACCCTACAGTTGGAGTGCAATTCGTCGAAAAGTTCAGAATTTGCCTTTGGTTGGTCGCATCGCGACCGACTGGCAGTCACGTCCTCGACATTCGCGTAGGGTGGGGTTCGGGATGTGACATGAATTCTCCATGGAATAATTTGATAATGTATCTTATGATGATTGTGAAACTATATGAGTTGAAAACTCAATTTGAGGACTTATGAAGAAATGACTAAATGATGAATATGGTGTGTAGAATGGTTTTAGCTTGTGTTGATTATAATGACTAAATTAAGTTAGATTTGAAACTAATGTAATAAATTTCATATGATTGACGGGTTCTTTTAATTAGTCAAGAACGCAACGTGAGTGTAATAGACCTTTGCAAGATCTTGATTGATAAAAGTATTGGAGAAGTAGCTTATCAATTGGCGTTACTACCACAGTTATCTGGGGTTCATAAAATCTTTCATGTATTGAGGTTGAGGAAGTATGAGTCTGACCCTTCATGTGTACTATATTAGGTCGATCTTGAAATAGAGAGTGATGTTTCTTATGATGAGAGGCCTGTGGAGATATTGGACTTGAGGGACCAGGTTTTTCAGGGTAAGACCATCCCTTTGGTCAAGGTTCCTTGGAACCATCATAGGGTCGAGGAGGCCATTTGGGAATGTGAGACTGAAACTCATGCTAGGTATTCGGAGTCGTTTGTTTCTAGAGGTACAATTTTTTTTAAAATTTTGGGACAAAATTTATTTAAAAGGGGAAGGATGTAGAGACCTGAAATATGAGGATAAATTTTTTTTTTTTGCCGGTAGGGTACTATTCATACACCGTTTGTCGGTAGGGCGTTATACGTGCACATTTAGCTATAAGTCATATTTAGGGACATATTTTGATTATGTTATAGAAGAAAAATATTCTTATAATATTGAAATAAACCTCCTGTAGAAATGTGAGCCTATTCGGAGATAGTTTTAAAAATGGGACCAAAAGGGCATTCTAGGTGGCTCGGGTAGAACCGGCCAAGCCCAGCCGCAAGCAATAATAAATTTTTTTGAAAATTTTTATTTTATTTTAAGAACTTTGGCCGAAACAAAATACCAAATTGAGGCGTTTCGGGACAAGTTGTAGTGTTACGAGTCCCGAATTCATTAAGGGCAAAAGGGTCATTTTACACCTTTGCCCCTCCACTATAAATATAGCCCCTTAGTGTATTTTTTTTCATGTTTTGGTCTAAGATTCAAAGCAGAAGTCGTGCATGGGAGAAAAGTGAAGAAAGACCCTAGGTTCTTCAAGTTTCAAGCCACCAAAACACACTCCTAGGTCAAGATTCTTGCAAGGCTTCCTTTTAGGAAGTTGTTTCTTTCATCAAGACCTATATTCTCACCAATTGGTTCGGCTGCACAGCGAACAAAACTTCCTCGATTTGAGAAAAACCATTTTAGGTATGATATCTTACTAAGTTAGGAATAGGTTTAAGTTTATTTGCCTTTCTATATGTTATTTGAGTGATTACGGCATTTACTTGATATTAGGAAATCACTTAGGAGGTAGTTGCTTTGAAAACATAGAGTTGGTAGTTTAGGTGTTTGTGTGTTCTTTGAATTCTTTGTTGATTTGTTGCTATAATGAAGATGTATCTTGCCTATGTGTTTGGATTGTTATATTTTGGCTTATATTCATGTTGATATATGTTGTGTTTTGGAAGATATGATTGTTTGATGCATTGGCGCTCTATGAAATTATGTGTTCTTTGTGAATTAGTAAGATTGTGAATATGTGGCTTGAGCATGTGTTGAAATGGATAGTTTATAGAATATGTTCATGTAAAAGAAGTTTAGGGATTTTGAAGTTATGATTTCTGTTGGGTATAATGCATGACTTGAGGTGAACACCGTGTAATTGATGAATTGTCTCATTGAAGTTGCATAATGAAATCAAGGCATTTTGGCATATTATGATTCCTTGGAAACATGGCGTGGGTTGAGCACTTGGTGCTATGCATTATGAGGGTATAGATCCTATGGTGAAAAATCCAAAATTGGCCATTGCATTAGTGCCCAGTATCCAACGGAAGCAATCCGTGAACGGGTGTTGGTACTCAGGGTTCATCGGGAACGATCCGTAAATGAGACAGTGGGTGTGGCATAGAGTTGAATGTGTGTGTCATGCATATTGATATTACAGAACATTGGCGGATTGGATGGTTATAGATTTTAAAATCTACACTTGCACATGCCACGCCTTAAATTTGTTCCTAGCATTAGCATTTTGTCATACCAGTAGTTGAGTTGACCCATTCGTGGGATATCATATTACAGATGACGCTCCTAGTACTCAAGACTTGTTGAAGTCTTGAAGAAAGGAAGGAAAATGGATTATGAAGAAGATTTGGCCCCTAGGGCATATTTTGTATATATAGCATAAGCCCAAAAGACTTGTATTTCAATGTAGATAAATGGTGAACTATAGACCTTGAATCATTTTGTAATGTAATGGCTTAAAACCCAAATGACATGTAGTGTGCTTTAGTTAAATATGTATCAAATGTATAGATGTTGAAAGAAATGATATGTAAGATATTTTTATCCAATAAGCATCATATATATATATATATATTAAGACAAATAGATATATATGTGAAAACAAGGGATGTATGTTTAATTTACATGAATTGTGGCCACCGAGTGAGGGTGGGTTGTGACGTGTTTATACATATGAAGTATCATGAATATTAGGTGGGAAGAAGGCTTAAAAAACAAAGGAAGTTATGTTAAAATTTTAGTGAAATTAAGGGAAAGAAATTAAGTGTGTAAAATACCATTTAAATAGATGAGAAAAATGCTCAAAACAGAGGGTTAGAAACCTTAAAGAAATAGGCTAAAAATGGAGAAAAAGAGACCTTCAAAAGTTGGAAAAAAAGTTACAAAATAGGGAAAATTAGTGCAGCTGACAGAGAAATTCACTTGTAGTAATTACACTGTTGCTACAGTGTTTATGCAGAAAATCAAAAAATTAGGCCTGCACCAACCCCTGTCCGCCCAGCCGCGTGCGCCGCTCGCTACTGCCTGCCCTTGCGCGCCTACAGTCTGCCCTTGTGCACCCACTACCATGTGCGTGGCCTACTGCTGCCAGCCACCTGCTGCCCAGCCCTTGACACCTCCTGACACCAGCCCCTTTGGCCACCTTTTTGAGCCATGTTTGGGCACCTTTTTGGACTATGTTTGGGCACCATATTGGGCCATGTTTGGCCAACCTTTGGGCCACGTTTAGCCACCTTTTTGGGCTATTTTTGGTAACCTTTTTGGGCCATGTTTGGTCCCTTTCCTTAGATAATTTTTGGTGGACTTCTTAACCCATTCTTGGACCATGCCTTAGGGCATTTTAGGGGCCCATTTGGGCCATAATTCCAAGGCATTTTTAGGAATGATTTGTGACCATTTTAGAGACCATTTTTGGACACTACTTGGACCACCTTGACCATTAGTTGGGGGAGGTGTTTGATTACTATTTGGGACTCATCTTGGGTGGGTCTAATTAATAAATTTTCATTTCTAATTTTGGGGAAAACATGGAGAAGTGAATGAATGAGCAATTAAACTCACCTTATGACCTTTCATTTACTTTTCTTATTTCATTTCACTCACTTCCCCAGGTTTGTGAAAATTTGGGGCATGACAACAATAATTCAATAATGGGGACTTAGCCTATACAATAATTAGCTACCACAATTCATAAGGTATCACAAATAGCCAAATCGAATCAAATGATAGGCTTGCAAGCCATATCAGTAATCAACACGTACCATTAATTAAGTGTATCAATAAACAAGGATGCATCATCAGATAATCATCACTAGGCATAGCAAGCATATCAAAAATCAGAGAGTGTAATATCAAAATATCAATAAATGATATGAATACTAACATAATAGATGCTAACAGAATAGATGTTATTATATATAGGGCCCGACATACCCTCAAAAGTACTCATCCAAGTCCACTTCCCCTTCAAACCACTGGATTTGTTTCATTTAGGATGCACTTAAGGCCCCTCCCCCCTTGGAATCGCTATCGTTGGCGGGGAGTGTCACCACCATCCGTCCATGTCACTAGAGCTCTACACATATATCATGTCCTCCAAAGACTAGGTGTTGGGCTCATCCCCAAACACCAATCAAGCATTCGTGAATTAGATGGACGTTGTGACTGATCACAACTTCGGCACTCATGAACATATCATGATCATCGTAATTCACAGGCGATGTACAAATTTGTGGAATAGCAAATTATCAGTAGTGGGAGGCATAACAATTTTTCAATATCCAAGTAAGTATAAAAATGAATAAATAAGCATGTAAGGATATTGGCAATCAATTTCTCAACGAATCCACAATGTAGAACAAGCATCAAGTACCTAGATCATTAAGGTCAAGTATGTATAGATTACAAATTGGCAGCATCAAGAAAGAAATTGTGACATGGCTACGAATACCACATGCTAAAGTTCGGGTTTACTTACATTGAAACGTTTCTCTTTTCCTTAAAGGGTCTTAGACTACCTTTTCCTTTCCTTTTGACATCCCTTATAATCAGGAAGCATTTCTTAGTTCAATACTGCGTAAAATTTTAATCTGAGTTTATTTATGAATCTATGGTCTTGTTTTGGCACAACGGACTCCACCGTTGAGTCCAGAACGTTGAAGAAAATCAATTTCGTCTTTTACAGACTTTCATTTGGCTTTGGACGTCACTGAGGGCAAAACAGTAATTTTATATTTTACGTGTCTTAATTTTTTGGGATCCCGTCTCATAAAATGGACCCCATCATTGGGTCTAGAATGCCCAAAATAATAAATTTACACTATCTTTATGTTTTATTCGGGTATCGGGCTATTTTCCATAATTAAGTTAATATAATTTATTTTGGAGTAAATTACACCTACCTCCCTTGAGGTTTCTAACAATTGCAGAAACTTCTCCTATAGTTTTTGAAATAACACTGTCCCCCTGTCAATCTTTTCTCCTTAACTCCGTTAACGGAATTAGAAAAATTACTAATTTACCCTTATATTTTAATATTATAATTTTATCAAAAAAATCTATAACACTCTCTCTCCTCTTCCTCCATCCTCTCTTTCTATCCAAATCCCCCTTAGCCCTAACCCCAAACAGTACACAGCCCCCCCTCTCATATCCGATTGAATACAAATAGGGATTTCTCGACTCCGAGAAACAAAATCGGAGTGATGGAGGATTCTCCAGTTGGTCGGACGGAGGGGTGCGATGATCGGTGGCACATCTCAGATTCCTTTACTCTCTCTCATTGCCTTCCCTTTTTTCTATTCCTAGAAGATGGGACTTCAAAGATTAGTAGTGACATTTTTGTTAGGGTTTCTGTTGGTCAATTTATACCCATCAGCGATGGCTTGGTTTGTGGTGGAAAAGAATAGCTTAACGGTGGCATCCCTAGATAGCATCAAAGGTACTCACGACAGTGCCATTGGCAACTTTGGGATTCCTCAATACAGAGGCAGCATGGCGGGGACGGTGGCATACCCCAAAGAGAACCGAAAGGGTTGTCACAATTTTGACGAATCTAGAATATTGTTCAAGTCCAAGCTTGGTGCTCTGCCGACGTTTGTTTTAGTCAATCGTGGAGATACTTTTTTTGTAATTGTGATTAATTACTTGTTTTTTGCTATTTTTTATTGACGCCTGAGGTAAATTGGTTGTTTCTTAGAGTACCCTTTTGTTCATTTTGATTGATTTTAACTGTTTCTTATGCCTTAAAACAATGGTTGTGAAGGTAACCTTTTGTCGATTTTGATTAATTCAACTTTTTTCCCATTATTTTTATTGATGTTGAAGGTTTGAATTGGCCCATTTTGTCACGACCCGAAACCCACCCTATGCGGATCTCGTGTCGCGGGGCCGACCCGAAGGCCGTCCCTACTTTTTCCATTCCTGTATCATAGTACTAATATGCAATGTACTAAAATCTTAAACAATGAACAGCGGAAGTCTTTATCAATTACAGTAATCCAGCGGAAGTCTTTTAAATAATTTAAACAGTGGAAGTCTATTAAATACATGACATAGTTCTACATAAGACAAAATGAGAACTAAACGTAACCAGCACCCGGGGGTGGTGAATACATGGGAGAACTAACATTGACTGATACCGTACTTCAAAATGTCCCCCTACACTCTCAGACTCCTACTGGGGTCTCGCAGCGTCATCACCTGAAATGGGGGTAAGTGGGGTGGAATGAGCTACAAAGCTCAGTAAGTAAATGCAGATCTCCAACACTGGTATCGATGATCAATGAATCCATGAATAAGATTATGATAGCCAATCATAAGAATAAGATACTGTGATAGCCAATGGAAACAATTGCCACAAGGGCCAATGAACAGTAATCACAATACACAATCAGAAGTATTGGTGTAATAGCGATATGAAGAAATCCAGTGATAATATAACAACAATGAAGTACTGCCACAATGAACCGATCATAATCAAATCAATCAATGCAAGTCTTTCGAGACTCGAAGAATAATAAGGAATAATACCATTCAACAATCAAGTTCTGTCAGTCATAAAAGATGCTTTTATTCTGTAACATGCCAGTGAATTTGCAAATGCAATGCCAGTGAAAATGCAATGAGATGCCAATGATCATGCTAGTCAATTGCCGGTGGAAAGCCTTCGAGGAATTCATTCCTGCCACCTGTCCATTCATGGACTTGACCCTTAGGTCTCCAGTCAATACAGAAGCATCGAATGGATGTTGTGACTGAGCACAAATCCAGTATTCATAACATTTCATGATCATTCGTGATTCCATAGAAGTATAAAATGGAATATCATAGATTCAATGAAAGCATAACAGTACGCCTTTCAAGGCATGGTTCAACATGATAACAATGATACAATAGTCAATCAATGTCCACAAGATAGAACAATATCACATTGTGGATAGCAATAACATGAGGTACTTTCAAGGCACAGTGAAACATGATAACAATGATACATCAGTCAATCAAATGTCCACAAGATAGGAAATATCGAATTGTGGACACAAGGATGTCAATACATTTAAGAGTACGAGTTTGGCAGTAGAAGAATGAACTTGGCTTGTGTAAACACCACATGTAAGAGAGAGTGATCCACTTACCTCTATCGTGATTCTAGATCAGGAATCCGTGAGTGTACCCTTGCCTTTCAAGTTCTCTATATATCAATGAATACGTTTTAGAATAGATTCTATTCATCAAATTTTATGCCTTTCCATCATAAGTATTTCAAATACTAATTTAGACTTTACCATTGAGTCCGGAATGCCGAAGAAAGTCGGTTTTGGCTTTCGCGGAATTCCATTTGGACTTTTGTACTGAAAAGGGTAAAATGGTCATTTTGTACTTTTACGGTATTTTATCCTTTGGGGTCTCGTCTCGTAAAACGGGCCCCACCATTGGACTCAGAACGTCTGACATAATAAATTTTGACTATTCATTTACCCCGTTTGGACTTCGTTGGACCCACATTTGAAATAGGGGTATTTTTGTAAAATTAATATTTTATTAATTTCCTGTTTGGGCCTTAGTGGGATTTCTTAAAACATTTGGGGTCAAAATGAAATTTTCCTAAGTTCCGGTCTGAACCAGTGGGCTCACGGCTAGGAACCCTAAACCGGTTTGGTTCTTCACTGAACCAAACGGTTCAGTCTATTTCAGAGAACCGGATTCCAATATCCTGGTTCTTACCCTATCCTTGGTTTGGTTAAACCCAAACCTAATTTCCATTTATTATCCTTGCAACCAAACAGCCCAAAATCCATTTAAATTCAAAACCAAAAATGACACAGTTTCATGCCCATTTCATATCCGGTCGGGTACCGACCCGATCCGAACCCGGACCCGTTTCAGTTTTGACCCGATAGCCCCCACGACTTTCCGGTCGTCTTCCCCACCACTTCGATAAGGTTCCGGCGGTGAACAGTCGTCTTCTCCGGCGACTGTCACCGATTTTCCGATGGTTTTTCCTCCCATTTCGAATGCCATTTTACTCCCCATCACATGGGGATCATGAATCCATCCTCTGTTCTGATCAAGACTGTCTTGATCTTCACAAATAGTGGTCCAAATATCTCCGGCCGATTCTCCGGCCAAGTGATATTTTCCATTTTCGTGACCGTTTCTTCTCGGTTTTAAACCCATTTCGATCCTAAAGTGTTTCTGTACTAAACCACTGCCAATTGAAAACCCCATGACGAATACTGGAATTGCTCACAAGCTTAGATTAGCTTACCCGGACTTTGTTCGGACCCCCCCTTCAGGTAATTAGCAGCAGTCTTGACTTAAGGACGACGATGACGAACCTGCTGATTTTGGGAAGATATGGTTAAATAGTTTCTTTTGATAAGTCTATGAACTCTAATAGTACTTTTGTATTAGTAGACATAGTAAGGACATGTAATAAGCCCTCTGGGCAAATCGAACATGTATTGTAATTAATGTTATAAGTTTTTTTAAGTTTTTAGTTATACTCTGAATGTGTAACCATGTATGCTATGTATGGAGCAGCAGTACCGAACGGATGTGCATAATTTAAAAATGAGAAAAGAAAAGAAAAAGTTTTTCACGCTTCCGCAAAACGTATGTTGCACATCTATTCGATACCGCTGCATATACGAGCCTTGTCTCGGGGCCCTCGGGTCTCGGGGCGGCGATCGCGATCCGGTAATCCGCAGAGGGTGGGTTTCGGGTCGTGACAGTTTTCATAGCTCATCAGATACTACACAAACATTATGCAAGTAATGAAGCTACTGTTGAATGTGGGGATCAGAATCCTGAACGGGCGTAGGATTGTTGCAGATTTGATGTACTGTAGGGATTATTTTTTATAGTAATGTATAGTGCTTGTCCTATGTTCTCCCATCACTCCGCGTCCTGGGGATAGTTGTATTTTGAAATTTTGGGTCTGTAAAGAACTCTAGTAATATCAACGTAAAATTTTATAAAGTCTTCCACTGCATATTTAAATTCTGATTGCATGTTATTAACTCACATATAAAGTCGAGTTAAAGTGAAAAAGGAAAAATAGGGTTCGGTCGTTGGGTCGGATCGAAGTCGCGATGCCAGATCCGCACAGGGTGGGTTTCGGGTCGTGACAACACTCTCATGAAGGTGGGGGCCCAGACCTTTCCCCCTATCATGAGATAGAAGACTACCTGGCTAGAATTCATGAACCTCTAAGTCCTAGAGGAAGGGACAGTAAGGCCAAGCCCGTAGGGGATCCTATCAAGGTGCTAGTCAGCTCTAAAGACCAAGGGTGGTACCTGCATGTAATATCCCGACCCGGGATACCGGGTCACATGACACGTGTAATATCCCGACCCGGGATATAGCATGTGCACCGGGCTGGACCGGGCTATAAAATGTAATCCCGAATTATGAGCCGTTATATGACATAAATAAAAGGGGATGCGTAATAGACTGTATTGTTTAATTACGATGCATAGGTACGAGAGGCAAACAATCACGGGTGTCCAGGTGCCGTTGCACCGGAAGCCGAGTTTATTGAAAAACGTGCAAGTGAATGTCGACGCATAAATTTTTATTGTAAATCTAAATGATTATGAATATCATATATATATACGGTTGGATGATATATATATATATTATAATACAATATTATTTATATATGTATATATGTGTATACGGTTGCATATATATATATAATAGGTATGTAAAGTGGGCCTTGCATGATGAGGAGGTGGCAAAGCCACCGAGTGGGAAATCGGCAAGAGAGGGCTAGGGTGCAACGTGTGAGGAGGAGAGAGAGAGAGAGAGAAAGCTATGTGTGTGAGGTGTCTTGTGTGCATGTGTGTGCTGCCACCGTGGCTATAGGTGGCAAAAGCCACCGATTGAGGAAGCGGTTGAAAGAATTAAAGGGAAAGAGGATGAGAATAGAGAAATAAAACTGAATCGCAAGAAATAGAGAGAGAAAGAAAGAAAATGAATTTTTGGAAAAGGGTTGAGAAAATCTACAAGCAGGTATATTCCTGATTTAAATTATGTTCATTTATATTGTTAATAGGTATCGTTACTGTTAGAGTTGATGAGAATCCGAAATAGAAAAGAAAAACAAGAAAAACCAAAACTGGGTTACGGCTGGCAATGGTGATTAAAAATTGGTGGAACCAAATTAAGATTTGAACCATAATATGGATAGGAAAAGTCTCTAGGGACCCAACGCACTTTGAATCAGCTTAAATGGTCAAGAAATGGCCATTTTGTGGCCAGTTATTCCCTCACCGGTGCAACGCCGGAAACTGGGAATGGGTGTGTGAAACCGGTGATGTGGGAGGTTAAAATCAGTCCTAACATGTTCCTTATAATCCTAGAATTCATTGGGAAGAAAAACAGTAAAGTTTGGACGTAAAATCACGAAGATCCGTGAGGAATTTCGCTATTCCGGCGACCGTGGCCGGAAAACCCACCGGAGAAGACGACCGGACTATCGGGGGCTTCTTCGGGTCATAACGGGATCGGGTCTGGGTCGGGTCGGGTTGAGATCCGACCGACCGCAATACAGGTACCAACACTGTGTCGTTTTGAATGTGAAATTAAAATTAATTGGGCTGTTTGGTTGCAGAGACAATAAATAGAGATGGGGTTTAGGGGTTAACCGAACCATGGATAGGGATAGGGAATTGGGTTATTGTATTCCGGTTCTTGAATGAAACTGAACCGTTTGGTTCAGAAGAAAGGCTGACCGGTTTAGGGTTTTGGGGTTTGAACCAACTGGTTCAGACCGCAGCTTATGAAATTTATGAACCAGCCCCAAATGTTTTGAAAAATTCCACTAAGGCCCAACAGAAAAAATGTTAATTTTACAAAAATACCCCTGACTCAAAAGTGGGTCAAACGAGGTCCAAATAGGGCAAATGAATAGTCAATTTTTATTATCTTGGATGCTCTGAGTCCAATGGTGAGGTCCGTTTCACGAGACGGAGTCCCAAAAAGTTACGACTTGTAAAAATGACCAAAATACCCCTACTTCATAGGTGAGTCAAATGGACTCCGATTGAATTAAATAATTAGTGAATTTTTATTATTCTGAACCTTCCGAATCTATTGGTAATGTCAAAATTATGAAAAGAGGTTCCGAGAACAACGGACATATAAAAGTCTAAATAAGTATTAGAAATACTGATCATAGCAAGGCATAGAATTTGGTGAATAGAAATTATTCTGAAACGTATTTACTGATATATAGGGAACTCAACGGGAAAAGGAAAACCTACAGAAGACTGATTTAGCAATGCATTAGAGGTAAGTAGATACCCTTTCTCTTCCATGTGGTGTTATCAAGCCAAGTTCATTCTTTTACTGCCAAACTTGTACTCTTGAGCGTATCTGACGTTATTGTCTCCACAACGTGATATTGTTCTATCTGGTGGACATTGATTTATTGTTGTACCATTGTTATCATGTTGAACCATACTTTCAAATGCCTATTGTTATGCTTCCATTGAATTGATGATATTCCATTTTATATACTCTTATGGAATCATTTATGATCATGAAATGTTTATGTATACAGGATTTGTGCTCAGTCACAATATCCATCCGATGCTTTTAAATACACTGAAGACCTTCGGGTCGAGTCCGTGAACGGACATATGGCCATACACTGGAATGCACTGAAGGGGGTAAACCGGGCCCCCAAGGACCGAGGGCATATCAAGCCCTGACACAGAACAAAAGCATCTCTTATACGATTGTTCAACTATAACTGTTGAATTACATTGTTCTTATGATTATCTTGTATTGCGAGATATCCCTTTATTGATTTATTGTGATCAATTATAATGGCAGTACTTTCTTGTTATTGTATTATCGTTGAGAGTTCCAGGACATTGTTATGCTATTCCTACTGATTACACATTGTGATCCCACTGTTCATTTGCCACTGTTCACATGTTAAGAGTTTCATGTTGATGTGATGTCCCTTACTCCTAATTGTACAATGTGTTCTATTGTTTATTGGCCTTTATGGCAACTGTGCCCATTGGCTATCATAGCATCTTATTTCTTATGATTGGCTATCATATTCTTGTTCTTGGATTCATATTCTTTTATGATCCTCGATACCAGTGTCGGAGATCTGTATTTACTTGTTGGGCTCTTGTAGCTCATTCCACCCTCCTCACCCCCATTTCAGGTACTGATGCCGCGAGACCCCGGTAGGAGTCTAAAGACATAGAAGGACGTTTGAGAAAATGCATCAGTTTATGTTTTAGTTCTCCCATGTATTCACCACCCTCGGGTGCTGGTCATGTTTGGTTCTTATTTTATTTATGTAGAACCATATTATGTATTGTAAAGACTTTCACTAACATTGTGTATTGAAAAGACTTCCGCTGTTATTGTTTTGAGGTTTTAGTACTTTGCATATTAGTACTATGATACAGGAATGGAAAAAGTAGGGACGGCCTTCGGGTCGGCCCCGCGACACGAGATCCGCATAGGGTGGATTTCGGGTCGTGACAACACGTATCACAAGGAAAAGAAATTATATATATATATAATTAATTAATTATTAAATTAATTAAGTAATTATAAGAAATGTATATGTATATATATATATATATATATTGATTAAATGTGTATATATATATATATATGTATTAATTAATGATATGTCAAAATGTTAAAAAGTAAAATGGAAAAAGTGTGAAAAGGTGTGTGTGTGTCGGCTGGTGTGTGTGTGTGTCTTGTATATATGTGTATATGTATATATATGTATATATTATATGTATAAATATCTTATAGAAATTTAATGCAAAGTTGAAAGAGAAAAAGCAAAAAATTAATGAGATGGGAGAGCTGTGTAGGGCTAGAAATCAGAATGAAGAGAGAGAGAGAGCTGTAGGGAGAGATTTGGAGGAGAGAGAGAGAGGTCGGTCACCTTCTCTATAAAAATCCCAAGCATGCAAGTCATGCTTTCTCCTTGCAAAAGAAACCAAAAGAAGAAGAAGTGAGGAGAATAGAGAGAGAATTGGAAGTAGAACAAGATAGAAATCAGGCATAACAGGTAAAGTTTCCAAACTTTTACATTTTTCCCTCTCTAAGGTTTTGATTTATATGAACTGTTTTAAGTTGTTATATGCGTAAGATATGTTATATACATGTTTAGAAGTGTAATAAGCATGAAATTTAAGCTTTAAAACACCTAAAAACACCTAACCCAGAAGCATCCTCCATTGATGACCTTGCATGAAGCAGGTCTGATCCGAGGGAAACCAAACTTGGTTTGGTGTATAAGGACCTCTAGTAGACCCTACAAGCATGTGAAAAACCCACGTGCGCGACCTTAAAGCTCGAAAATCGACCCTCAAATGTCAAAGTGCAGGTTACGGGTTTACACCCCAAACCTCTAAACTCATGATTTAAGCTATTTCTTTAAATGAAAACTAGATCTCCATGAAGAGGGGACCATAACAAGCCAAATATCATGAAAAACTGTCACAACCCGAAATCCACCCTATGCAGATCTCGTGTCGCGGGGCCGACCCGAAGGCCGTCCCTACTTTTTCCATTCCTGTATCATAGTACTAACATGCATGTACTAAAAATTTTAAACAATAAACAGCGGAAGTCTTTATCAATTACAGAAATCCAGCGGAAGTTTTTTTTAAACAAATTAAACAGCGGAAGTCTATTAAATACATGACATAGTTCTACATAATTCAAAATGAGAACTAAAACGTAACCAGCACCCGGGGGTGGTGAATACATGGGAGAACTAACATAGACTGATACAGTGCTTCAAAATGTCCCCCTACGCTCTCAGACTCCTACTGGGGTCTCGCAGCGTCATCACCTGAAATGGGGGTAAGTGGGGTGAAATGAGCTATGAAGCTCAGCAAGTAAACCAGATCTCCGACACTGGTATCGATGACTATAAAGAACATGAATCCATGAATAAAATATGACAGCCAATCATAAGAAAGGAGATGCTGTGATAGCCAATAAGAACAGTTGCCATGATGGCCAATAAATAGTGGGGCACAATATACAATCAGAAGAAATGAATAAGCAGTGATAAGGGTTTCTCAACAATAACCTGTCACAATAAAAGTACTGCCACAATAAATCGATTACAATCAAACCAATGAACAACGTAAGGTAACCCATAAGAAACAGTAATCCATAAGGTACAGTAACCATTCAACAATATATCCATAACAATAATCCAATGGAGATGCTTATAATCTGTAGTAGGGAATGGCAACCCCTCTGCGTAATTCGAGGCCCGGCATACCTCTCAGTTAAACTCACATCTTTTGCCACACGTCCGTTCACGGACTAGTTCGTCACAGAAGCATCGGATGGATATTGTGACTGAGCACAATTCCAGCATTTATAAACATAGCATGATCATTTGTGATTCCATAAGGAGTATGAAAATGGAATATCATTGATATACCATAAACAGACACACCAATCAGTTTGAGACACGTGTGCCTATCAGATTAACAAATCTCGATCCTACAGAGCTCATATATTTCGGTCATACAGAACAGCTACAAGCCTTCGGGGTATTCTCATATATGTCTATCATACAGAGCAGCCATAAGCCTTCGGGGCATTCTTATTTATATATCATTCAGAACCGATGAACTCGGTCATACAGTACAGATGGAGCATTCAGGATATTCTCATGTACATCGTCCAGACCTCCTGTTCTGGACAGTATTTATTCGACACTGCATATATGGTTTCCTTAACAGCCGTTAAGTGGGGAATAAGGAAACAGCCTTCAACATGGAAACTACTATCTATGGTTATCTCCATCTACGATTCAATGCTCCACAAGGTAACTGCAAATCTCTGATGATCAAATCCCGATATTCGTGGCGGCAAAACCTAATCAAAATTAGGAGAATCACGGCTTATATATTAAACCCTAGAGGTACGCTTTGGATTCTTATGCTCATTCTTTGACTTTCAATACAGTCTTTCAATTCCCTTACTTACTTAAGCATCGGAGCGGCTACCGCCGGAGCCAATCCGGTGGTCCTCTGATCATCTTTCTGAGTGTTCTACAGGTCACGGAGCCCTCACGTGTTGCGAGTCAAAAAGTGCAGCATCAGTTTGGCGCCGTCTGTGGGAACGACTAATCTCTACGTGCTTTACTCGTAAACTCATCTTTTTCCCCATCGGAAAACCATGGCACCAAATCTCCGACCCCGACAGAATACTCAGAGTTCGCAAAACGCTCAACGTCAGCCGCCTGCTCCACGCACAAGGGGACCAGCGGCCAACCCTATGCGACAAGAGATCGAAGCAATAAAACGACACAATGAGCTGGTGCAGGAGTAGTTGCTAGCCATTACTAGAACGCTGGCAACGCTCACGCAGAACCAAGCGGCGGCTTCTCCTAGCCCACCGGTCAACTTCGTTGCAGGAACGCAACCCCCGGTTGCCACGGGGAATGAAGAACTTCGTGGGCAGGCCCCCACTAACCAGCCTGGGCACCCCTCAGGCGTTGCTCACGCTGGCCGAGATCCACAGCCATCAACAGTCCCTGGCTAGGGAACATCCGCTTTTGTCCCCGACGTGCATTATTGGAGCACTACTCGAGCCCCAACTCCTAGGGTTTCGGCAGCACCCCCGGCACCACAGGAACCTTATCATGCAGTGCCAGTCCCACCGGTTCGGATTCCTCCTCCATCCGAAGGGCGCACTCCACCCTACTACCTTGAAGCCGAGGCTGTCAGGCAGGGTTCACAAGATGTCAGACTCAGAGACCCGCGAAGGATAGAGGAGATTACCGAGTCTATGGACCGGACAATCGGCTTAAGAGGACCTCAGAACCCTCTAGAGCAAGACGAACTGGCCAGGCTGCTCGGAAGACTAGCCACTCCGTTCACCCACGCCATCATATCCGAAGAGAGGCCTAGAAAGTTCGTGGTGCCCAAATTCACTCTCTACGACGGATCTGGAGATCCAGGGGATCACCTATCTCATTATCAGCATACGATGGCCCTTCACGGAGCCTCAGATGCTTTCATGTGCCGAACGTTCATCACCAGCTTGAAGGGAACAACTCTGAAGTGGTTCCACAACCTCCCTCCGAACTCCGTTGCCAGCTTTTACGAGCTCGGTAGACAGTTCTTGGATAGATTTATGACCAGCAGGAGGCTCAGAAGGGGGCCAGAATTCCTGCTGAATGTTAAGCAGACCAGGGAGGAATCCCTCCGGGCCTACATTGCCCGCTTCAACACCGAGCTCACTGAGATCACGGATTGCAGCCCGAAATTCCTTGTTGCGGCCCTTACTGCCGGGCTTGCCCAAGGTGGCTTCAGAGATTCCTTGACAAAGAGCCCCCCGGCCGATATGGCAGCATTGATGGATCGGGCCAAGAAATACATCAACCTGGAAGAAGCCAACCGCTCAGCCCAGAAGGGCAAGGATCAGACCCAGAGGGATAATCCGAAGCGGGAGGACCATAAGAAGGAGGATCACAGAAAAGACTCCAACAAAAAGAGGGTCAGAAGCCCAGAGAAGAAAACAGCTCCCAGAGCTGTGTACAACTCCGCACCAAGGGAGTTCACCAACTTCACGACTTTGAACACCACTCCGAACCAGGTACTCCAGCAGATCCGAGATCGGGAGAACCTGAGGTGGCCAGAGCCAATCAAAGGAGATCCCAGCCTGCGGGACCAAAGTAAGTATTGCAATTTCCATAAAGATCATGGGCATACTACTAACACTTGCAGGACCCTCCGATATGAGATAGAACAGCTCATAAAGAAGGGACGTCTTCGGGAGTTCGTCAAACAAGACGGAAGGCAGAACCCCCAAGAAGACAAGCCTCAGCAGCGGCCAGATCAGAGGCCCGAACAGAGGCAAGAGCAGCGGGAAGGACGAAACGAGCCTCAGAGGCAGAACAACCATGTTATCTACGTCCTTCATGCTGACTCCCCTGTTACAGGAATGTCCAACAGGGCAAGAAAAAGATATGCTCGGGAGGCCAGAACCGCCCCAAACATCTTGCAGGTCTCCAACGTCGAAAAGAGGCTCAAGCCAGGGCCAGAGATCCAGTTCACCGAGCAAGATCTAGCAGGGGTACACTGCCCTCACAGTGATGCCCTTGTTATCACCCTCAGAATCGCCAACTTCGAAACTAGAAGAGTCATAGTCGACACTGGCAGCTCAGTCAACATTCTATTCTATGAACCGCTTAAGCAGATGGGCATAGACCAGGACAGCGTCAAGCCCACCACTGCCGTAATGGCAGCTTTTGATGGCAACCTCAGCACCCCCCTGGGGAGAGTTGACCTTCCTACCACTATTAGGGAAGGTGAAGGGCAGAAGACCACCATCTCTGAATACATGGTGTTGAACATGAAGTCTCCATACAACGTCATCATCGGGAGACCCTGGTTACACCAGATAGGGGCGGTCACTTCGACCCTTCATCAGTGTCTGAAGTACGTCCACAATCAGAGCGTGCACTCGGTCCAAGGATGTCAGCCAACCTCACGAGAATGTCACGCTATTGCCCTCAAGGAGACAGCTCCAAAATAGCAATTACAGTACACTCGGGACTGTGCAGATCCGGTTTTCACTCACACTCCCGAGGTGGAAGATTGCCCATCCGGCGTTGAAGAGCCCCTGAGCCCAAGGGGACGTGATAGCCGAGCCAAGCCTGTTGGCGAGCCCATCAAGATACTGGTCAGTTCAGAAGCAGAGGGGCGTTATTTGTACATCGGCCCAGACCTTACGCCCACCGAGCAGGAAAAGATAGTCAGGTTTCTGAAGAACAACCTCTCTACCTTTGCTTGGGAAACCAGGGACATGGAGGGAATAGATCCTAATCTGATAACTCACAAACTGATGGTAGATCCAGATCACCCCCCAGTCAGACAGAAGAGAAGACTGATCGCTCCCGAACGGCATCGGGTTATAGACGAAGAAGTCCAGAGGCTGCTGGACGCCAGGATGATACGGGAAGTTTTCTATCCCGAGTGGCTAGCCAACACTGTGCTCGTCAAGAAGAAGAACGGCAAGTGGAGAGTCTGTGTTGACTATACAGACCTCAACAAAGCATGCCCCAAGGACAGCTTTCCACTGCCGAGAATAGATCAACTAGTTGACGCCACTGCAGGGCATGAGCTTATGAGTTTCATGGACGCCTACTCTGGATACAACCAGATCCAGATGTACCCTCCAGATCAGGAAAAGACTGCCTTCATAACCGAAAGAGGACTCTACTACTACAGAGTGATGCCTTTCGGTTTGAAGAATGCTGGAGCCACTTACCAACGGTAGGTGAACAAGATGTTCAGCCCACTGGTTGGCAGCACCATGGAGGTATACATCGACGACATGCTGGTAAAGAGCCTCCAGAAAGGCAGCCACCTCCAGCACTTAGCCCAGACCTTCGATATCCTCAGACAGCACAAGATGAAGCTCAACCCCTCGAAATGTACCTTCGGAGTTACGAAGGGAAAATTCTTGGGGTACATCGTCTCTCAAAGAGGTATCGAAGCAGATCCCACTCAGATCCAAGCCCTGATTGGACTGAAGTCGCCAAAGACTAGAAAGGAGATTCAGGCACTGAACGGCAGAGTCGCCGCATTGAGCAGATTTATATCCAAGTCCACCGATCGCTGCCTACCTTTCTTTAAAGCTCTAAAGGGCAGCAAGGCTTTGCAATGGACAGAAGAATGCGAGCATTCCTTCCAAGAACTAAAGGAGTACCTAGCCTCTCCAGAGCTCTTGTCAAAACCTGTACAAGGAGAAAAGCTGCTCCTGTACCTAGCAGTCTCTGAGAACGCGGTCAGTTCCGCACTAATCAGACAGGACAAAGGAGTACAGAGGCCTATATTCTACGTCAGTAGGGCACTACTTGACACGGAGAAAAGATACCCAGAAGTAGAGAAGCTGGCCTATGCCTTGGTCATATCAGCCCGGAAGCTTCGACCTTACTTCCAGGCCCATCCAATTGAGATTCCAACTGCCTATCCTCTAAAGTCAATACTGAGGAAACCCGAGGTATCGGGAAGATTGGTCAAATGGTCTGTGGAGCTAGGGGAGTTTGACATAGCATATGTACCCCGAAACTCCATTAAAGGGCAGGCCTTAGCTGACTTTGTAGCCGAGTTCACCCCGGCACTGCAGAACGAAGCACAAATCGCCGAAACTACAGGAACCTGGCTGCTGTATATTGATGGATCATCAACCGATCAAGGATCAGGGGTAGGACTGGTACTACAGTCCCCTGATGGACTTACATCGGAAAAAGCAGTCAGCCTGGGATTTAGAGCTTCTAATAATGAAGCTGAATATGACGCTCTAATCTTAGGGATGAGGCTTGCCCTGGAATGCGAGGCTCAGAACCTCGATGTCTTCTTTGACTCCCAACTGGTAGTAAGCCAAGTTTTGGGAGAGTTTGCCATTAAGGATGACAGGATGCTTCGGTACTCCGAATTGGTGAACCATTTAAAGCATTCTTTCCAGACTTTCACTATCTAGAAGATTGAGAGAAGTCAGAACTGCAGAGCAGATGCTCTGGCTAACATGGCCTCCCGCCTCAAGTCTGAAACAGACTCCACCGTTAAAATCTCTTTTCAGCCAGGATCCAGCATTGAGAAAGCATCAGTTGCTCAAATTGATGAACAGACCCAGAGCTGGATGACCCCAATCCTCCAGTATCTAAGATCCGGGCTCCTCCCAGAGGATAAAAACAAAGCCAGGAGAATCCGAATCAGAGCGGCTCGGTACCTGATCCTGAACAACAAACTTTACAGGAGGTCATATTCTCAACCTCTGTTAAAGTGTTTGGCTCCAGACGAGTCACAATATGTTTTGGCTGAAATTCACGAGGGAATTTGCGAGAATCACAATGGGGGCAGAACTATAGCCCACCGAGCTCTATCACAGGGCTACTACTGGCCCGGCATGCTGAAACAGGCTAAAGAATATGTTCGGAAGTGTGACAAATGTCAGAGATTCGCCTCGTACCAACACCAGCCTCAGCACGAGCTCATCCCGATTCCTAGTCCTTGGCCCTTTGCTCAATGGGAAATGGACATTGTGGGCCCGTTACCACGAGCACCTCCAAACAGGAAGTACCTCTTGGTGGCTATCGACTACTTCTCTAAATGGGCCGAAGCCGAGCCTTTAACGCATATTACAGAAAAGGAAGTCGAAAGCTTCACCTGGAAGAACATTGTCTGCAGGTTTGGCATACCACGTGTAATTATCTCGGATAATGGGACACAATTTACTGGTAAAGGCTTCAAGGCATTCTGCGAAAATCTCAACATCAGGCCAGCATCAGTTAATGCACAGGCCTCCAGAGCCTGGTCCATCTATTAATGCACAAGTCTTATGACTTGGTCCATCTATTAATGCACAGGCCTTCAGAGCCTAGTCCATCTATTAATGCACAAGTCTTATGACTTGGTCCATCTATTAATGTACAGGCCTTCAGAGCCTGGTCCATCTATTAATGCACAAGTCTTATGACTTGGTCTGTAATATCCCGACCCGGGATACCGGGTCATATGGCACGTGTCACGACCCAAAACCCACCCTAAGCGGATTACCGGATCGCGATCGCCGCCCCGAGACCCGAGGGCCCCGAGACAAGGCTCGCATATGCAGCGGTATCGAATAGATGTGCAACATACGTTTTGCGGAAGCGTGAAAAACTTTTTCTTTTCTTTTCTCATTTTTAAATTATGCACATCCGTTCGGTACTGCCGCTCCATACATAGCATACATGGTTACACATTCAGAGTATAACTGAAACTTAAAAACTTATAACATTAATACAATACATGTTCAGTTGCCCTGAGGGCTTAATACATATTCTTACATTATCTATTAATACAAAATGTACTACTAGAGTTCATAGGTTTCTGAAGAGAAACTACTTAAACTTATCTTCCCAAAATCAGTAGATTCATCATCAACGTCCTCAAGTCAAGACTGCTGCTAATTACCTGAAAGGGGGGTCCGAACAAAGTCCGGGTAAGCTAATCTAAGCTTGTGAGCAATTCCAGCATTCGTCATGGGGTTTTCAATTAGCAGTGGTTTAGTACATAAGAGTTTGTAAAATAATCACCGCCAATTGTTCGTATACTTTGAATACAGAATATATGTATTCCTTAAATCATGTAGCTTTGAAACATTAAAAGTATTCAAGCTAAACTCATACTTTGTCAATAGAGTATATAACTCAAAACATATTGCATTTCGTAAAACAATAGCTTTGAAACATTTGAAGTATTCAAGCTATACTTATACTTCGTTAAATAGAGTATGTAACTCAAAACATTTTGCATTTCGTAAGACAATAGCTTTGAAACATTTTAAGTATTCAAGCTATACTTATACATGTGAACTTTTAAAACATATTTCATATCATGTATTTCTTAAATAGAGTATATAAAACTCAACATATGCATATTGAAAATGAGAGTAAAAACTTGCTTCCATTTTCAAACCATTTATCATCTTATCACTTCCATTAGTGGAATCCGTTTCGAACCGGAGTCCCATATTACTTATCTATGGAGATATCTCATGCCTGGGGGATTAGATCCTGCTACCGGGCATTTGACAGTCAATTGAGTTCGTATGTAACCCAAAATCTTGTCACATGTTTACAGATTAATTGAGTTCCGTACAACCCAAAAATCTGTTATTTAGAAAGTCGGCTGAGTTCCGTACAACCCAACCAAAAACCATAGTGCTTAGGCACAGCTTTTCTTACATTCAAATACATTTAATACATGATTTCTTCAAATAGATGTTTCTCATAAACAGTTAAAACATCATGTACATAATTTCATAATACATCTGTTAAATGCTTGATATAAACAAATTCAGAACACTTTACATAATTTGGCATTTAAAACTTTAGACATGCTGAATTATGTTTTAAGAAAACCATGAAAGAAACCATTCACTAAGCATGTCATAATAGAGTTTATAAAAACAGAACAATTTAACTGAATCATGTAAATACTGAATTCGAATTTTCAAACACTTCATATCTGTGCATTTAAAACCTTTTCAAATCCATGGAGTTAAATCTCCACTTCAAATACAGGGTTACTCACCTTGGTTCTTTAGGGTTAGTGCTAAAAGTGCGCTTTCCCACTTTCCTGGTAGTTCCTAAGAACAATTCATAAACATCTCATCAACTTCACATTCATTGTAATATCATCATGATATTCCTTAACTTATGCTTAAATCGTATTAGATCCTAAAACGATTTCGTAATTTCGTATGTACTTAATGTAACTCGTATTCTTAACCTATGACACAATTTAATGTGTTAGAAATTGAATCTATTTCAATTTATACTCTTCTGGGAGTTCCATTAACTTTAATGTAAAGTTATTTATTTGACGTGTTTACGTGTCGTGTCTTTTCGTATTTCGTTTCTTGTACTTGCCTTAGTATTAGTACTTTGGCATCATTTCAATTCATAGTCATCTAACAGATGCTATTCATCAAATTTTATATCTTTTTATTTTAGACATTTCTTTAGGTCGAATAGACTCTACCATTGAGTCCAGAGTGTCGAAGAAAGTCGGTTTAGGCTTTCGTAACATTTAATTCGGACTGTTATATGTAAAAGGGCAAAATAGTCATTTATCGTTTTACGCGTCATATTTTTCTGTACTTCGTTTCGTAATTTGGACTCCATTTTTGAGTCCGGGATGTCAAAGAAAGTTAATTTAGACCTTCTCTGATTTCATTTTGGCTTTAGGGGTACCAGGGGTATTTTGGTCATTTTACCCCTTTACGTGTCTTTATTTTTCGGGACCCCGTCTCGTGTCGTGGACCTCACCATTGGACTCAGAAGGTCCAAAATAGTAAGAATACACTAATAACTTGTTAATTTTTGGTCAAGGGGTATTTTGGTCATTTACCCCTTACGTGTATTTATTTTTCGGGCTCCGTCTCGTAAAACGGACCCTACCATTGATCTCAGAATGTCCAAAATAGTAAAGATACACTATTCGTATGCTTAATTTGGACTTCGTTTACTCTATTTATGACCCAAGGGCAAAATAGTCATTTTACTTTATTTATTAAATAATTAAATTAATTATTTAATTATTTAATTATTTTTCCAGGGGTCTAAATGCATAAAAACTTCATAATCTGGGCAACAGTAGAATTCTTTTAAACAGTTGGGGCCAATCCGTAATTATAGAAAGTCATGGTTTATTTATTTTAAATAAACTTGAAAACCAAAGGGTTTGGTTTAATTTTAAGTGAACCGTCCGGTCTGGTTGAAAACCAACCGGTTTAGCCGGTCTGCTTACATGTGGCTGACGTCATCATGACGTCAGCCCTAATCTCATTTTAAATTAACCGACAGTCAAAACGACGTCGTTGAATTTAATCGGTGGCAAGCCCAGAGGCTGCCACCTGTCCGAGTCAACTCGGCCATTTTAAACCGAGTTAACTCATCGTCATCTTCCTCATTTCGCCCCTACGTTGCCCTAATTTGCAGGTTTTCTTTTCCTTCTATTTCGTGACATTTTACTCTTCTATTTTTTCTGCTTTTCTTCCCAATCACTTCCTATCATCTAAATGCATGTTTTAGCATTGATTTGAAACTTCGAATATGGCTCAAAGTTTCGGTTTTGGTCGCGATAGCTAAACCTGTGTTAGCCTCGGTTCACACTCGTTTCTTGACCATTTTCGATGAGGCTTGGCTTGTTCTGTTCCTCTACTCAAGAGGTTTCATAATCCGTTCATAAGGGTCGGTTTAATAGTGGGGTTCAAGAACTGGGTCTTGTAACCCGTACCTGCAACTCCATTTTTGGAAGGCTTTCCCTTTGATTTTTGATCGCGTACATAGGTTTTTATAACCCTCATGACTTTATCTTGAGGTCTTGGTAGGTTAGAACCTATTTGATTTCACCCATTTCAGACCTGCTTTCTTGAAGGTCATCCATGGCAGCCGACCTTGGGTTTCATGTTTTTAGGTGCTCTAATACTAGATTTTCATGCTTGGTTCAACTTTAAACGTATATTGAACATCATATAATGAAAACAAACTCTAAAACAGTTCATATCCATTCTATATTTTTAGAGAGAGAAAATACCTATTTTTGATATTCTGTATCCTTCTCTCTCTCTGATTCTCTACTTCTTCTTCCTTTAGCTTCTGATTCTTCCTCTATTCTCCTTCTCTGCTTCCTTAAGGTTCAAACATACAAGATATGTATTGGCTTTTCTTTTAAAGAGAAGAGACCGACCTCTCTCTCTCCTCACTTTCTCTCTCTATCTCTACACGTTTGTAGCCCTCATTCTTGACCTTATCATCCCATCTTACACTCCATAATTTCTACTTTTTCATCTTTGGCAACTTACATTAAATGGCCCCTTGATATTTTGTATATTGTATATTATATATATATATATATATATATATCACACACACACCAACACATGGAGACACACACACACACAGCTCAACCGACACACACACACCTTGTGCACTGTTCATACTTTACACATGTATATCTATATATATGTATATAAATATATATGAACAATTGATTATATATAAATACATATATAATGTATCTATGTACATACATGCATACATAATTATACATATACATGCCTTCATGAATTGTATATAAAATAATTATTTTAACTATTTATATATACATACTTATACATGGACATGTGTATATATATATTTTTATACACTTTATATCATACACACAATACACCATAAAGTGTGTGTTTGTGTATTCAAAATTTATTTAATCATAATTAGCGTTAATAATTTCATATTAATAAATAATTAATTATTTAATTAATTATTTCCTTTGGTGTAAATATTTTTACACAAATTTCCTTTAATCTCGAATTACGTGCCATATGACCCGGTATCCCGGGTCGGGATATTACAGCACGTATTTCGAGATTTAAGGAAATTTGTGTAAAAATATTTACACCAAAGGAAATAATTAATTAAATAATTAATTATTTATTTATATGAAATTATTAACTCTAATTATGATTAAATAAATTTGAATACACAAACACACACTTTATGGTGTATTGTGTGTATGATATAAAGTGTATAAAAGTATATATATACACATGTCCATGTATAGGTATGTATATATAAATAGTTAAAATAATTATTTCATACACAATTCATGAAGGCATGTATATGTATAATTATGTATGCATGTATGTACATAGATACATTATATATGTATTTATATATAATTAATTGTTCATATATATTTATATACATTTATATAGATATACATGTGTAAAGTATGAACAGTGCACAAGGTGTGTGTGTGTCGGTTGAGCTGTGTGTGTGTGTGTGTCTCCATGCGTTGGGGTGTGTGTGTGATATATATATATATATATAATATACAATATACAAAATATCAAGGATCCATACAAAATATCTAGCCTATCAAACTTTAAACCAATGTACCAGAAATGGATTAGGTTAGAAACAGTGAAGAAAGATTGGTTGAAATGTCACGAAATAGAAGGAAAAGAAAACCTGCAAATTAGGGCAACGTAGGGGCGAAATGAAGAAGATGACGATGAGTTAACTCGGTTTAAAATGGCCGAGTTGACTCGGACAGGTGGCAGCCTCTGGGCTTGCCACCAATTAAATCCAACGACGTCGTTTTGGACTGTCGGTTAATTTAAATGAGATTTAGGGCTGACGTCATGATGACGTCAGCCACATGTAAGCAGACCGGCTAAACCGGTTGGTTTATGACTAGACCGGACGGTTCACTTAAAATTAAACCAAACCCTTTGGTTTTCAAGTTATTTAAAATAAAATAAAACCAATACTTTACTTAATTGCGGATTGACCCCAGAACTTCTGGACAATCCTAGTGTTGCCCAATTTATGGAAGTTTTATGCATTTAGACCCCTGGAAAAATAATTAAATAATTAATTTAATTATTTAATAAATAAAGTAAAATGACTATTTTGCCCTTGGGTCATAAATAGAGTAAACGAAGTCCAAATTAAGCATATGAATAGTGTATTTTTACTATTTTGGACATTTTGAGATCAATGGTAGGGTCCGTTTTACGAGACGGAGTCCGAAAAATAAATACATGTAAGGGGTAAATGACCAAAATACCCCTTGACCAAAATTTAACAAGTTATTAGTGTACTCTTACTATCTCGGACCTTCTGAGTCCAATGGTGAGGTCCACGACACGAGACGGGGTCCCAAAAAATAAAGACACGTAAAGGGGTAAAATGACCAAAATACCCCTAGTACCCCTAAAGCCAAAATGAAATCAGAGAAGGTCTAAATTAACTTTCCTTGACATCCCGGACTCAAAAATGGAGTCCAAATTACGAAACGAAGTACAGAAAAATATGACACGTAAAACGGTAAATGACCATTTTGCCCTTTTACATATAACAGTCCGAATTAAATGTTACGAAAGCCTAAACCGACTTTCTTGGACACTCCGGACTCAATGGTAGAGTCTATTCGACCTAAAGAAATGTCTAAAATAAAAAGACATAAAATTTGATGAATAGCATCTGTTAGATGACTATGAACTGAAGTATTGCCAAAGAACTAAACTGAGGCAAGTACGAGAAACGAAATACGAAAAGACACGACACGTAAACACGTCAAATAAATAACTTTAAATTAAAGTTAATGGAACTCCCAGAAGAGTATAAATTGAAGTAGATTCAATTTCTAACACATTAAATTGTGTCATAGGTTAAGAATACGAGTTACATTAAGTACATACGAAATTACGAAATCGTTTTAGGATCTAATACGATTTAAGCATAAGTTAAGGAATATCATGATGATATTACAATGAATGTGAAGTTGATGAGATGTTTATGAATTGTTCTTAGGAACTACCAGGAAAGTGGGAAAGCGCATTTTTAGCACTAACCCTAAAGAACCAAGGTGAGTAACCCTGTGTTTGAATTGGAAATTTGACTCCATGATTTAAAAAGAGTTTTAAGTATAAGATATGAAGTATTTGAAGTTTCAAATTCAGTATTTACATGATTCAGTTTTTAATTGTTCTGTTTTAGAAATTCATTGTGACATGCTTAGTGATTGGTTTCTGCAACAGTTTTTCCTTCAAATACTTTTTAGCATGTCTAGTTAAAATGCAATTATTGTTAAATATTCTGAATTTGCTTATTTCAAGTATACGAATGTTATTTACGAATTTATGAAAAGTATCTATGAGACAAGTCACATGATAAATGTTTTATAAGATAATGGTGCATAAGCACACAGGCAGTATTTTGGGTTTCTTCGGATCCCATTGACCTGTCAAAAAACCACATAGTCAGTATTTTGGGTTCTTATTGTAACTCATTGATGTAATATCCCGACCCGGGATATAGCATGTGCACCGGGCTGGACCGGGCTATAAATGTAATTCCGAATTATAAGCCGTGAAATGATATAAATAAAAGTGGATGTGTAATGGACTGTATTGTTTAATTACGATGCATAGGTACGAGAGGCAAACAGTCACGGGTGTCCGGGTGCCGTTGCACCGGAAGCCGAGTTTACTGAAAAACGTGCAAGTGAATGGCGACGCATAATTTTCTTCGAAATAAATCTAAATGATTATGAATATAAAAATATATATATGTGTATACGGTCAGCTTATAATATATGTATATATTATAATCCAATGGAAGTAAAAGAAAAGAAAGAAAAAGAAAAGAAATGGGCAGGTGGCAATCTCAAGATTTCATGTAGTGCATGAGAGAGCAATATATATTACAAATGTGTATATTGTGTAACGTGACAACCTTGATACCATGGGGCAACTGAGTGATATATAATATTATATATATAAATATTGTGGGGTGCAACGTGTGAGGAGGAGAGAGAGAGAGAGAAAACTATGTGTGAGGTGTTGTTTGTGCATGGGTGTGCTGCCACCGCAGCTACAAGTGGCAAGGGCCACCGACTGGGGGATCGGTTAAAGGGAATGAAGAAAGAGATGGGAAGAGAGAGAGATAAGGTAGAGAGAGAAGAGGCGGTGAGTGTTTTGTATACATATATATATATGTATACGGGTTTGAGAGATGAGAGGTTAGAAAAGGAAAGAAAGGTCAGGAACTCAAGGGGAGAAGAAGGGAGAGAGATTGGTTCAGAAACAGAAAGGTGGGAGAGTCACAGCGAGCTCAAAATCCGAAACCCAGGTAATTGATTTCAGCTCTGTTATTTCAATTTAAAGCATAAAGCTTAGATATAATGGTAGGGTCTGAACAAGCATGAAATATAGAAATTATTGCAAAAAGAATGAAGCTAAATGGTGTAGAAACCATAGAGAAAATTGGAGTTGCAGGTTGATGGAATAATCTCGGTTCCATGAATTTTATGGTTAAAATTTGTTTAAATGTTTATGAAAACGATCCTTATGCATGCAGAAAACTATTGGGAACAATTTAGATCCAAAACAGTCAAGAAACTGTTACGAAATCAAGAAAATCAGTTCACCGGAAAACCGGCCGGAACTGATAATCACCCTATTCGTGAGGTTAGAGAAGTTCAAATGGGAAACCAAAGATAGATTCGTGATCCCCATGTGATGAGGGATAAAATGGCATTAAAAATACATTAGAAAAATAAATGGAAACAGTCACCGGCGTCGGAAGGGACGCCGGAACCCTACTGTTGCTCACCGGAACTTTGAGGGAGATGATCGGAAAATCGGGGGGCTACCGGGTTAAAAGGAACGGGTTTGGGTTTGAATCGGGTTGGGACCCGACCGGTTATAAAAAGGGTAAGTTAAGCTGTGTCGTTTTGGGTTTGAAATTAAATGGGATTGGGCTTGTTTGGTTGCAGGGACAATAAATAGAGATGGGGTTTGGGGGTTATCCAAACCATGGATAAGGTGGTTAGGGTGGATATGTTAATCCGGTTCTCTAAATTTAACTGAACCGTTTGGTTCAGTGAAGAACCGAACCGGTTAGGGTTTCTAGTCAGTGAACCCAATGGTTCAGACCGCAACTCTGGCTATTTACATTTTGACCCCAAATGTTTTGGAAAATTCCACTAAGGCCCAACAGAAAAAATATTGATTTTACAAAAATACCCCTGACTCAAAAGTGGGTCAAACGAGGTCTAAATAGGGCAAATGAATAGTCAATTTTTATTATCTCGGACGCTCTGAGTCCAATGGTGAGGTCCGTTTCACGAGACGGAGTCCCGAAAAGTTACGGCTTGTAAAAATGACCAAAATACCCCTGCTTCATAGGTGAGTCAAATGGACTCCGATTGAATTAAATAACTAGTGAATTTTTATTATTCTGAACCTTCCGAATCTATTGGTAAGGTCAAAATTATGAAAAGAGGTTCCGAGAACAACGGACATATTAAAAGTCTAAATAAGTATTAGAAATACTGATCATAGCAAGGCATAGAATCTGGTGAATAGAAATTATTCTGAAACGTATTTACTGGTATATAGGGAACTCAACGGGAAAAGGAAAACCTACAGGAGACTGATTTAGCAATGCATTAGAGGTAAGTAGATACCCTTTCTCTTCCATGTGGTGTTATCAAGCCAAGTTCATTCTTTTACTGCCAAACTCGTACTCCTGAGCGTATCTGATGTTATTGTCTCCACAATGTGATATTGTTCTGTCTGGTGGACATTGATTTATTGTTGTACCATTGTTATCATGTTGAACCGTACTTTCAAATGCCTATTGTTATGTTTCCATTGAACTGATGATATTCCATTTTATATACTCTTATGGAATCATTTATGATCATGAAATGTTTATGTATACTGGATTTGTGCTCAGTCACAATATCCATCCGATGCTTTTAAATACACTGAAGACCTTCGGGTCGAGTCCGTGAACGGACATATGGCCATACACTGGAATGCACTGAAGGGGGTAAACCGGGCCCCCAAAGACCGAGGGCAAATCAAGCCCTGACACAGAACAAAAGCATCTCTTATATGATTGCTCAACTAAAATTGTTGAGTTACATTATTCTTGTGATTATCTTGTATTGCGAGATATTCCTTATTGATTTATTGTGATCAATTATAATGGCAGTACTTTCTTGTTATTGTATTATCGTTGAGAATTCCAGAACATTGTTATGCCATTCCTACTGATTCTACATTGTGTTCCATTGTTTATTGGCCTTAATGGCAACTGTTTCCATTGGCTATTATAGCATCCTATTTTTATGATTGGCTATCATATTCTTATTCTTGGATTCATATTCTTTTATGATCCTCGATCCAGTGTCGGAGATCTGTATTTACTTGCTGGGCTCTTGTAGCTCATTCCACCCTCCTCACCCCCATTTCAGGTACTGATGCCGCGAGACCCCGGTAGGAGTCTAAAGACATAGAAGGACGTTTGAGAAAATGCATCAGTTTATGTTTTAGTTCTCCCATGTATTCACCACCCTCGGGTGCTGGTCATGTTGGTTCTTAATTTATTTATGTAGAACCATAGTATGTATTGTAAAGACTTTCGCTAACATTGTGTATTGAAAGACTTCCGCTGATGTACTATTACTGATAAGACTTCCGCTGTTATTGTTTTGAGGTTTTAGTACTTTACATATTAGTACTATGATACGGGAATGGAAAAAGTAGGGACGGCCTTCGGGTCGGCCCCGCGACACGAGATCCGCATAGGGTGGGTTTCGGGTCGTGACAGCTTGGTATCAGAGCTATAGGTTCGATTGTGAGTCATGGGAGACAGGACTAGAAATAGAATAAATAGATATAACTGACATTCTTTATATAGAGTTAATACGATCCTTGATCATTCTCTTATTGATTGATTAGACAATTTACGAGTTATCCTTACTAGTTATTTTTATAGACATGGTTATTCCAAGGAATACATCGATAGTTACGAATTACATAGATCACTTAGAGTTAGAATCAGTAGATAGAATTGAAGTCTCTATGATATAGATTTCATGTGAACATTGATTGTTATTTTGAGCATTGGTGGTTATCTTATAGACAAGGTTAACAAAAAGGAATATCTCAATAGATTATATTGACTCGATTAGACCAAAGACGAGTAGACTTTTATGGACATACTTATCTAAAACTTATGGTTTAGAGCAATGGTGTATACTAGAAATATTGGGATAGGGAAGGATCAATTAGACTGAATTGAGCGCCTTATAGAAGAGATTCTCAAATCTCTACCTCAAGCTCACTCCAACAGACAACTATGTACATCGGAATAGTGGCACCGTTAAGGATCACCCCGCAAGGTGAATAAGGAACTGTCCTCGGAAAGCTAAGGCTACGACCAGTGCCACACCTACCTCACCAATCTTGTTGGTGTCAAGGAAAGATTAAACTACTACTCAGATAGCCACAGGTACCCTTCCAGTTATTTATAACTTGTTTAGATCTTAAGAGATCCTTACATACTTGATTGTGTTTCCATGTAATTGCCGAACTGAACTTAGTAACTGAACATTTGGAGTATTGATTTACTGATTCTATCACATCTGCAAGGTTAATACTGGAGAATGTTAGACAGAGAAACACGAGAACTTTAATGGTTACCTTAAGGATTATTGTTTAGAAATATGGAGCATAGAACACGAGATACGGAGCAAAATCACGAATATTATTAACAAGTGACCTATACTTGGAAGTTAGGTCTAGTGATGTAGAAGAGATCGAGACTGAAGATTAGGAGTAAATATAAATTATGTAAATGGATAACGGTGATTGTAAACGGTTAAAAAGAGAAAATGTGGAAAATTGACAGTCACTGATGTGCTATCAGGACCTCTGTTACAGGTGAGGAACGGCCGCCTTATCATGTAACTAGGGTAACTGAGAAACACACAGTGCCACCTTAGCCAATCTAGATACTACGAATCCTTTATGATACTGTTAGAACGACGTATACCCCAGAGGACTTGAGGATTAGAATGCTACAATATCACGACATCTATCCTACCAAACCTAGTGATGCTAGGAAATGATTGGAGCATTAAGTCAAATTCTTAGGCTCAGCTGGTATTAAAAGATTTAGTGTTAAAACAGCTTTGTAATAGTGGTTCATGGGAAATGAGATTGATGCACCGGTATTACTAATGCCAAATAGAGTAAATCCTGACATGATAGATAGACTTATATGTGAATTCTGACCATTGATCTTTTACAGCGAATTGAGAGATGATCAGGCTACTGTACCAGTAGTCGCAGGTATTATTTACAGTTGTTTACAAATGCTCAATATTGTTAAATATTACTCTACATACTGATTATAATTTCAACATTTACTGCTAACTGAACATAGAGACAGAACTCTTAGGTTATATGTTAACTGTTCAAGGATGATGATTGATGATAGATGATATGCATGAAATAAGTAGAGTATGTAACATAGATATATGAGTGTTAGATTGACATATTATTCACTTGTAAAATTAAAAGACATTGATGAGCCAAGTGATTTCATAATTAATAAATTTCAGGGAATAATGATAGAATAAATGTAAGATTTATAATCCTTAAAATGAATTACATACTGTTATAGATAAGAATGATTACTGGATAGACGAGATTGAATAAATGTCAACTCTTGAAAGAGTCATTATCACTGAATACTATACACTGGGGAATCATTAGAAATGAACAATATACATAGAATTTGGGAGGTACAGATCATAAGTGTATAGTTTAACTGATCCGAGAAAGAACTTGGTGTATTGAAACACATTAAATGAATTGGGACTGTCGAAAGACAAAAGCAAGTTAAGATATCAACAGTCACCTAGTCTTGGAAAACGACTACATATTAAAATGAAAATTTATGATTATTGACTAATGACCCTTAAGGATAGTAGTGTACTTAAGGATAAGTGATGAGAATTTTTGAGATTGGACATTAACAATACTGAAGGAGGTTTCAATAACTGATATAGACAGATAAGTGAAACTTGAGTAGGAAATAGTAGTCATACTTAAAAGAAATTGGAAGGAATCATAGCAATAATGAAATAAATAATCCGTAATGATCATTTTGTCTTATGAAGGCACATAATGAATATTCATTGAATTACAATTTGATGATTATTATGTATGTAAGGGAACTTAAGGGGGTAAGTACAGGGGAATTGATATTCTAAATAAGTTGATGACGTACCGGGAAATATGAAGAGTCTTGAGTAAAATATAGATAGATCTAGAAATCCTTAAGATTGTTTTATCTTATGGAAACCTGTACTTGATATTTATTGAGTTATGGTTAATGATTGTTCTGTACTGAGGGAGCCTTAAGAATTAAATTACTATATCTAGTCTACAGACTTGATGTTTATGATCGAACGATCGATCTATATTACGAGAGTTATTGAGAATTGAAATTCTATTTACGGATTAGGAACTTGTTGATTTTTCTATACAGTGAAAATCTGTGAGAATTAAATTATGTTTCATAATAAACGAGGGAAACGATTCGTGCTCATTGAGGGATAGAATGTAATATAGAATTGGAAACATGACGCTTTGAAAAGTAGTGAATTTGACAGTAATATCTAAATGAAATGAAAATACCTTGCAAAGGGTAATAAATTAACTGTGATATCTAGATAAAGGAATGACACCTTGAAAGGTGATACAAGTGATGAGTAATAGTTAATCCAAATACATTATTGGAAAATGATACTTTTAGGGTTACTTATGATCGGTTTATCTTCTATGTTATGTTACACATTTAATGTGTTCCCATATGTTACTAACTGACTGTAGGAACTGAACGCCTGGACCATTGACTCATTGCTTACGTGACCGTCAAGAGAACTATCATTGAAACGTGTTAAATACAGGACATGTTAAATATAGACTATGGATACAAATACTCTTACATAGCTGACTTGAGGTTAAGGAACGATTAGTAGAATAACAGATTGATTGTAGAGGAAATGATACATAGAAGTCGATGTGAACCCTATGAGTTCCACATAATATCATTTCAAATGATACATATACCCTAGATATATTAGTAGACTGAATGGATAGAGTTTTGTCAAGCTACGATTAGAAATTTTAAAATTTCCTTCATCAAAAGATATCTTAAATTATAGAAGCCGAAAAGAACCATAGCGAGGAATTGTGTTTCATGGGAAGATTTTGAAGCATACGTGGAATTATAAAGAAGATAGTACAGTTACAAATGTGACAGTGAGACTTGATCTGATGTGACTGTAAAACTTGATCTAACGTGACAGTAAAACTTGATTCTCAGCAGAAAATCTTTATTTAGTTAATGTAACAGCTTATTTAAGTTATATCGTGATGTAAAAGGAACCACGAAAACCACCGAGTTGGAACCGTTAAGTTTGGGGACAAACTTATTTTTAAGGGGGTAAGAATGTAATATCCCGACCCGGGATATAGCATGTGCACCGGGCTGGACCGGGCTATAAATGTAATTCCGAATTATAAGCCGTGAAATGATATAAATAAAAGTGGATGTGTAATGGACTGTATTGTTTAATTACGATGCATAGGTACGAGAGGCAAACAGTCACGGGTGTCCGGGTGCCGTTGCACCGGAAGCCGAGTTTACTGAAAAACGTGCAAGTGAATGGCGACGCATAATTTTCTTCGAAATAAATCTAAATGATTATGAATATAAAAATATATATATGTGTATACGGTCAGCTTATAATATATGTATATATTATAATCCAATGGAAGTAAAAGAAAAGAAAGAAAAAGAAAAGAAATGGGCAGGTGGCAATCTCAAGATTTCATGTAGTGCATGAGAGAGCAATATATATTACAAATGTGTATATTGTGTAACGTGACAGCCTTGATACCATGGGGCAACTGAGTGATATATAATATTATATATATAAATATTGTGGGGTGCAACGTGTGAGGAGGAGAGAGAGAGAGAAAACTATGTGTGAGGTGTTGTTTGTGCATGGGTGTGCTGCCACCGCAGCTACAAGTGGCAAGGGCCACCGACTGGGGGATCGGTTAAAGGGAATGAAGAAAGAGATGGGAAGAGAGAGAGATAAGGTAGAGAGAGAAGAGGCGGTGAGTGTTTTGTATACATATATATATGTATACGGGTTTCAGAGATGAGAGGTTAGAAAAGGAAAGAAAGGTCAGGAACTCAAGGGGAGAAGAAGGGAGAGAGATTGGTTCAGAAACAGAAAGGTGGGAGAGTCACAGCGAGCTCAAAATCCGAAACCCAGGTAATTGATTTCAGCTCTGTTATTTCAATTTAAAGCATAAAGCTTAGATATAATGGTAGGGTCTGAACAAGCATGAAATATAGAAATTATTGCAAAAAGAATGAAGCTAAATGGTGTAGAAACCATAGAGAAAATTGGAGTTGCAGGTTGATGGAATAATCTCGGTTCCATGAATTTTATGGTTAAAATTTGTTTAAATGTTTATGAAAACGATCCTTATGCATGCAGAAAACTATTGGGAACAATTTAGATCCAAAACAGTCAAGAAACTGTTACGAAATCAAGAAAATCAGTTCACCGGAAAACCGGCCGGAACTGATAATCACCCTATTCGTGAGGTTAGAGAAGTTCAAATGGGAAACCAAAGATAGATTCGTGATCCCCATGTGATGAGGGATAAAATGGCATTAAAAATACATTAGAAAAATAAATGGAAACAGTCACCGGCGTCGGAAGGGACGCCGGAACCCTACTGTTGCTCACCGGAACTTTGAGGGAGATGATCGGAAAATCGGGGGGCTACCGGGTTAAAAGGAACGGGTTTGGGTTTGAATCGGGTCGGGACCCGACCGGTTATAAAAAGGGTAAGTTAAGCTGTGTCGTTTTGGGTTTGAAATTAAATGGGATTGGGCTTGTTTGGTTGCAGGGACAATAAATAGAGATGGGGTTTGGGGGTTATCCAAACCATGGATAAGGTGGTTAGGGTGGATATGTTAATCCGGTTCTCTAAATTTAACTGAACCGTTTGGTTCAGTGAAGAACCGAACCGGTTAGGGTTTCTAGTCAGTGAACCCAATGGTTCAGACCGCAACTCTGGCTATTTACATTTTGACCCCAAATGTTTTGGAAAATTCCACTAAGGCCCAACAGAAAAAATATTGATTTTACAAAAATACCCCTGACTCAAAAGTGGGTCAAACGAGGTCTAAATAGGGCAAATGAATAGTCAATTTTTATTATCTCGGACGCTCTGAGTCCAATGGTGAGGTCCGTTTCACGAGACGGAGTCCCGAAAAGTTACGGCTTGTAAAAATGACCAAAATACCCCTGCTTCATAGGTGAGTCAAATGGACTCCGATTGAATTAAATAACTAGTGAATTTTTATTATTCTGAACCTTCCGAATCTATTGGTAAGGTCAAAATTATGAAAAGAGGTTCCGAGAACAACGGACATATTAAAAGTCTAAATAAGTATTAGAAATACTGATCATAGCAAGGCATAGAATCTGGTGAATAGAAATTATTCTGAAACGTATTTACTGGTATATAGGGAACTCAACGGGAAAAGGAAAACCTACAGGAGACTGATTTAGCAATGCATTAGAGGTAAGTAGATACCCTTTCTCTTCCATGTGGTGTTATCAAGCCAAGTTCATTCTTTTACTGCCAAACTCGTACTCCTGAGCGTATCTGATGTTATTGTCTCCACAATGTGATATTGTTCTGTCTGGTGGACATTGATTTATTGTTGTACCATTGTTATCATGTTGAACTGTACTTTCAAATGCCTATTGTTATGTTTCCATTGAACTGATGATATTCCATTTTATATACTCTTATGGAATCATTTATGATCATGAAATGTTTATGTATACTGGATTTGTGCTCAGTCACAATATCCATCCGATGCTTTTAAATACACTGAAGACCTTCGGGTCGAGTCCGTGAACGGACATATGGCCATACACTGGAATGCACTGAAGGGGGTAAACCGGGCCCCCAAAGACCGAGGGCAAATCAAGCCCTGACACAGAACAAAAGCATCTCTTATATGATTGCTCAACTAAAATTGTTGAGTTACATTATTCTTGTGATTATCTTGTATTGCGAGATATTCCTTATTGATTTATTGTGATCAATTATAATGGCAGTACTTTCTTGTTATTGTATTATCGTTGAGAATTCCAGAACATTGTTATGCCATTCCTACTGATTCTACATTGTGTTCCATTGTTTATTGGCCTTAATGGCAACTGTTTCCATTGGCTATTATAGCATCCTATTTTTATGATTGGCTATCATATTCTTATTCTTGGATTCATATTCTTTTATGATCCTCGATACCAGTGTCGGAGATCTGTATTTACTTGCTGGGCTCTTGTAGCTCATTCCACCCTCCTCACCCCCATTTCAGGTACTGATGCCGCGAGACCCCGGTAGGAGTCTAAAGACATAGAAGGACGTTTGAGAAAATGCATCAGTTTATGTTTTAGTTCTCCCATGTATTCACCACCCTCGGGTGCTGGTCATGTTGGTTCTTAATTTATTTATGTAGAACCATAGTATGTATTGTAAAGACTTTCGCTAACATTGTGTATTGAAAGACTTCCGCTGATGTACTATTACTGATAAGACTTCCGCTGTTATTGTTTTGAGGTTTTAGTACTTTACATATTAGTACTATGATACGGGAATGGAAAAAGTAGGGACGGCCTTCGGGTCGGCCCCGCGACACGAGATCCGCATAGGGTGGGTTTCGGGTCGTGACAATTGACCTGTCATGTGACATGCCCGGTAGCAGGATCTAATCCCCCAGGCAAATGAGATATCTCCATTTATAAGTAAGATGGGAGTCCGGTTCGAAACGGATTCCACTAATGAAAGTGATAAGATGACAAATGATTTGAAAATGGAAGCAGGTTTTACCCTCATTTTCAATATGCATATGTTTTGAGTTTTATATACTCTATTTAAGAAATACATGTTATGTTATATGTTTTGAAGTTCATGAGTATAAGTATAGCTTGGATACTTTAAATGTTTCAAAGCTATTGTTTTACGAAATGTATATGTTTGAGTTACATACTCTATTTGACGAAGTATAAGTATAGCTTGAATACTTTAAATGTTTCAAAGCTATTGTTTTACGAAATGCAATATGTTTTGAGTTATATACTCTATTGACAAAGTATGAGTTTAGCTTGAATACTTTAAATGTTTCAAAGCTACATGATTTAAGGAATACATATATTCTGTATTCAAAGTATACGAACAATTGGCGGTGATTATTTTACAAACTCTTATGTACTAAACCACTGCTAATTGAAAACCTCATGACGAATGCTGGAATTGCTCACAAGCTTAGATTAGCTTACCCGGACTTTGTTCGGACCCCCCCTTTCAGGTAATTAGCAGCAGTCTTGACTTGAGGACGTTGATGATGAGTCTAGCTGATTTTGGGAAGATAAGTTTAAGTAGTTTCTCTTCAGAAACCTATGAACTCTAGTAGTACATTTTGTATTAGTAGATAATGTAAGAATATGTATTAAGCCCTTAGGGCAACTGAACATGTATTGTATTAATGTTATAAGTCTTTAAGTTTTTAGTTATACTCTGAATGTGTAACCATGTATGCTATGTATGGAGCGGCAGTACCGAACGGATGTGCATAATTTAAAAATGATAAAAGAAAAAGAAAAAGCTTTTCACGCTTCCGCAAAACGTATGTTGCACTTCTATTCGATACCGCTGCATATGCGAGCCTTGTCTCGGGGCCCTCGGGTCTCGGGGCGGCGATCGCGATCCGGTGATCCGCTTAGGGTGGGTTTCGGGTCGTGACATGGTCCATCTATTAATGTACAGGCCTTCAGAGCCTGGTCCATCTATTAATGCACAGGCCTTCAGAGCCTGGTCCATCTATTAATGCACAAGTCTTATGACTTGGTCCATCTATTAATGCACAGGCCTTCAGAGCCTGGTCCATCTATTAATGTACAGGCCTTCAGAGCCTGGTCCATCTATTAATGCACAAGTCTTATGACTTGGTCCATCTATTAATGCACAGGCCTTCAGAGCCTGGTCCATCTATTAATGCACAGGCCTTCAGAGCCTGGTCCATCTATTAATGCACAAGTCTTATGACTTGGTCCATCTATTAATGCACAGGCCTTCAGAGCCTGGTCCATCTATTAATGCACAAGTCTTATGACTTGGTCCATCTATTAATGCACAGGCCTTCAGAGCCTGGTCCATCTATTAATGCACAAGTCTTATGACTTGGTCCATCTATTAATGCACAAGTCTTATGACTTGGTCCATCTATTAATGCACAGGCCTTCAGAGCCTGGTCCATCTATTAATGCACAAGTCTTATGACTTGGTCCATCTATTAATGCACAGGCCTTCAGAGCCTGGTCCATCTATTAATGCACAAGTCTTATGACTTGGTCCATCTATTAATGCACAGGTCTTCAGAGCCTGGTCCATCTATTAATGCACAAGTCTTATAACTTGGTCCATATATTAATGCACAGGCCTCCAGAGCCTAGTCCATATATTAATGCACAGGCCTCCAGAGCCTGGTCTATCTATTAATGCACAGGCCTTTAGAGCCTGGTCCATCTTCAACTAGCGGATTCTGTGATCCGGTCTATCCAAAGGTGTCACGACCCGAAACCCACCCTATGCGGATCTCGTGTCGCGGGGCCGACCCGAAGGCCGTCCCTACTTTTTCCATTCCTGTATCATAGTACTAATGTGCAAAGTACTAAAACCTCAAAACAATAATAGCGGAAGTCTTTTCAATACACAATGTTAGTGAAAGTCTTTACAATACATAATATGGTTCTACATAAACAACATAAGAACCAAACATGACCAGCACCCAAGGGTGGTGAATACATGGGAGAACTAAAACATAAACTGATGCATTTCCTCAAATGTCCTTCTACGTCTTTAGACTCCTACCGGGGTCTCGCGGCATCAGTACCTGAAATGGGGGTGAGGAGGGTGGAATGAGCTACAAGAGCCCAGCAAGTAAATACAGATCTCCGACACTGGTATCGAGGATCATAAAAGAATATGAATCCAAGAACAAGAATATGATAGCCAATCATAAGAAATAAGATGCTATGATAGCCAATGGGAACAGTTGCCATAAGGGCCAATAAACAATAGAACACCATGTACAATTAGGAGTAAGGGACATAACATCAACATGAAACTCTTAACATGTGAACAGTGGCAAATGAACAGTGGAATCACAATGTGTAATCAGTAGGAATGGCATAACAATGTCCTGGAATTCTCGACGATAATACAATAACAAAAAAGTACTGCCATTATAATTGATCACAATAGATCGATAAAGGAATATCTCGCAATACAAGATAATCACAAGAACAATGTAATTCAACAATTATAGTTGAGCAATCGTATAAGAGATGCTTTTGTTCTGTGTCAGGGCTTGATATGCCCTCGGTCCTTGGGGGCCCGGTTTACCCCCCTTCAGTGCATTCCAGTGTATGGCCATATGTCCGTTCACGGACTTGACCCTAAGGTCTTCAGTGAATTTAAAAGCATCGGATGGATATTGTGACTGAGCACAAATCCAGTATACATAAACATTTCATGATCATAAATGATTCCATAGGAGTATATAAAAATGGAATATCATCATTTCAATGGAAATATAACAATAGGCATTTCAAAGCACGGTTCAACATGATAACAGTAGTACAACAATAAATCAATGTCCACCAGATAGAACAATATCACATTGTGGAGACAATAACATCAGATACGCTCAGGAGTACAAGTTTGGCAGTAAAAGAATGAACTTGGCTTGATAACACCACATGGAAGAGAAAGGGTATCTACTTACCTCTAATGCATTGCTAAATCAGTCTCCTGTAGGTTTTCCTTTTCCCGTTGAGTTCCCTATATATCAGTAAATACGTTTCAGAATAATTTCTATTCACCAAATTCTATGCCTTGCTATGATCAGTATTTCTAATACTTATTTAGACTTTTATATGTCCGTTGTTCTCGGAACCTCTTTTCATAATTTTGACATTACCAATAGATTCGGAAGGTTCAGAATAATAAAAATTCACTATTTATTTAATTCAATCGGAGTCCATTTGACTCACCTATGAAGCAGGGGTATTTTGGTCATTTTTACAAGTTGTAACTTTTCGGGACTCCGTCTCGTGAAACGGACCTCACCATTGGACTCAGAGCATCCGAGATAATAAAAATTGACTATTCATTTGCCCTATTTGGACCTCGTTTGACCCACTTTTGAGTCAGGGGTATTTTTGTAAAATTAACATTTCTCTGTTGGGCCTTAGTGGAATTATCTATAACTTTTGGGGTTTAAATGTAAATAGCCAGAGTGGCGGTCTGAACCATTGGGTTCACTGACTAGAAACCCTAACCGGTTCGGTTCTTCACTGAACCAAACGGTTCAGTTAAATTTAGAGAACCGGATTAACATATCCACCCTAACCACCTTATCCATGGTTTGGATAACCCCCAAACCCCATCTCTATTTATTGTCCCTGCAACCAAACAGCCCAAAACCCATTTAATTTCAAAACCCAAAACGACACAGTATCATGCCCCATTCATATCCGGTCGGGTACCGACCCGATCCGAACCCGGATCCGTCTAGACTTAACCCGATAACCCCCCACGCTTTTTCGGTCATCTCCCCCAAAGCTCCGGTGAGCGAACAGTAGGGTTCCGTCGCCTTCTCCGGTGACGGCAACCACTTTCCGATGGTTTTTAAACCCATTTTCAATGCAGTTTTATTCCCTTCACTTCAAGGATCTCGAATTCACCCTCGGTTTCCATTGAAGCCCTCCCCATCATCACGAAATAGGGGTTTAACATTTCCGGCCGATTTTCCGGCCATGTGGATTCTTCTATTTCATGGCGTTTAAATCACGGTTTTAGCTCAAAAATGTTTCTAGTGTGTTTCTACACTTGTGTAGGTCATTTCTAACAACTCAAAACAAGTTTTTAAACATAAAGTTCATGGAACCCGATTATCCTCCCGAACCTGCAACTCAAATTTTCTCTATGGTTTCTACACCATTTAACTTCATTCTTTTTGCAATAATTTCTATATTTCATGCTTGTTCAGACCCCACAATTATATCTAAGCTTTATGCTTTAAATCGAAATAACAGAACTGAAATCAATTACCTGGGTTTCGGATTTTGAGCTCACTGTGACTCTCCCACCTTTCTGTTTCTGAACCAATCTCTCTCCCTTCTTCTCCCCTTCAGTTCCTGACCCTTCTTTCCTTTTCTAACCTCTCATCTCTCAAACCCGTATACATATATATATCTACAAAACACTCACCGCCTCTTCTCTCTCTACCTTATCTCTCTCTCTTCCAATCTCTTTCTTCATTCCCTTTAACCGATCCCCCAGTCGGTGGCCCTTGCCACTTGTAGCCGCGGTGGCAGCACACTCATGCACACAAGACACCTCACACATAGCTTTCTCTTGGCTGATTTTCAGTCGGTGGCCTTGCCACCTAACACACACCTCACTTACATCACAGCTGTATGCTGCCCAAGGGCAGTTCCCCTTTTTCCTTTTTCCTTTCTTTTTGTTTCTTATGTAGATATACATATATACATAAATACATCATACATGTATAATACATTATATCTTATACATATACACATAAAATACACCTCTTTTATACATGTATATACATGTATATGTAGGGGTCTAATTCCATTTTAAACCATATTTACATACCTTGATTTTTATTAAGCTACACATCTATGTTTACGTATGCATGCATGGAAATACGTGCATGCACGCATTTCGATGCAATGCCATGTGATGCTCGGGTGTCACCTAGCCTTGGTCATTCATTTCTATGATTCACAGTTCCAGTCATTCATTTCCATGAAAATACTATGATATACATATCTTACCGTTCAAGTTACATGTGTTAACCGACCTACCTCGGTATACGTGACGTATCCCGGGTCGGGATATTACAAAAGGCAGAAGTTCCGAGCATCTGTCAACTAAAGTTTCCTAGAACGGAATACCTCGGATCTGACACTTACATTATTTGACTTATCTGTCAAACAAACCAGCACCATGGTTTCAACCAAAGGTGAAGTACTTCGATTCTGGCATTTTTCTAAGTTTTTGATTTATTTTCAGAACAATCGGCAATGCATTAGAAGGTGCTTAAGTTTCAAAAGAGCACATTCACAGAAAATATCAGATCTGAGAAGAAGAAATTCAACTTTATTGATAACTCAAAAGATTTACATCAGTACCAAGACACTACAGAAGCTATTACAGAAGCTACTACAGAAGCTATTACAGAAGCTATTACAGAAGCTATTACAGAAGCTACGCTTGGCAACATAATGGCTCTTCTCCTGGGATGATAAAGGGGCACAAGATCCAAAACCTTCAAAACCGCCTTCATCGGCTCCATTTGAAAGGAAGGAACCCTGAACCCCAGTTTGCATCAAGTAGTGCCCAGGCCATTTCATCATCACTATCACTGGTCCTCTGACCAACCGATGATGAGGGCTTTGAGCCTCAGAAGACTTTTCGTTCTCCACCTTTGTAATCGGCATAACGCCCCAGCCAATTGAAGCAAGGGTTCCTGCCAAGTCACAAAGGGGAGGAGGCGGCCCCCGTTCATCTCCCTCAGAGCAGTTGTCACTGCCAAGTTATAAGCGGGAGGAGGCAACCCACCTTCAATCTTCTTCTTCACACCATCTGTTTCACCCCAGCCACTTGGAGCAAGGGTCTCTGACAGGGCGTAAGGAAGAGGAGGCAACTCACCTTCGTCTTCATCACCAACGCTCCAGGCCTCGGTTGAATCAGGGAGGGACCACCACCAGTCGGAGAAATCTCGACTAGATATCGGAGGAAACAAGAAGACTTGTGCCTCCTTCAATCCTTCCTTGGAGACTGAAAATAGGGGAGGGTTAACTTTTGGCCACAGTTCAGTTATTCCCAACTCAGGCAAGGAATCATCCATCATCTCCGAACGAGTGGAAGAACTCCGGCAGCATATAAAAACCTCTCTTACAAACAATTCGGGGAGCAGAAGGGTTGAGCACAACCATATGCCCTCGTTTCCATATATATAGACACTGGAAGACCAAAGGCCACCCAGCTGAACCATCACAACAGTTAAGCGAAGTGCTGGCTTCGAAATCCCAAACGGCGAAGGTGCAATAAATGGAGTATTAAACCACCTTCTCGGGAGAAACAAAAGGCAGGGCCATACACGTAATACACAGGCTTTTAATCTTTCCCATGTATGTGACGTGACGGTTTCTCCATGTCATTAACACTTACAGGACCACGTGTACAACAGAGGTCCATCAACTATGACGTTTCTTGATTTCTAACAGATCTGGAGACAGAAGATCTGATCAACCAAACTACAACCGCAAAGATATCCACTTATTATTATGTCCCCGAATTCAGAACGGTCAGCTTTGAAATACTTCAAAACAAAAGTCTCCAATTACTGGCCTAAGGCAAGTAAAGAAGTTCGGAACACAGCTTCCTGTAGAAGAAAATCTGATCTGGTATACACTAAACTCCAGAGCAGTGTAACTTGCAACAATTATTACCATCAACTACATGTTAAGGCACTACAGAGCTACATAACTCAAAGATACGCACAAATGCTACAGAGCAATATAACCAAAGAGGCGAGCATTAACCAAAAGACTGTTCCATTAAATAAATGTATGTCTCAAGTACATTGAAAAATAACAAAATATAGATCCTAAGCCTGATCAGCAGGAACAGGATCAACGACAGGAGAAGGTTCGGCAGGTACAGTATCAACCACCTCAGTCGGTACAACCACTTCCGTGGGATCGGCCGGGAGGACATCAGCCACTTCGTCCTGGTTGACCTCTGGAGGTTCAGACCCAGGCGGCACAATAAAGGAGACATCTAGATCGGGAAACTTGGCAAGAAGCCGAGAGCTGAAGTTATTAAACCCAAACGTAATCAAGCGATGGGCCATTCCTTCCAGCTTCGACCTCATCTCATCCTCATTGTCCATTAGTGCCTGCTCCACGGCTTCATCGAGCTGCCTACGGTGCTGGTACCGCAAGCCGTTCATCTCCACCTGCAACCTCCTCGCCCGCTCAACGGCAAGGTTCCTCTCCGACTCCATCACAGTCAAGGAGTTCTGATACTCCTTCAACTTCTCCGCAGAGTCATGAGCCTCCGACCGAGCAGTACCCAACTGGAGTCCCAGTTCGTCCAGATTGGCCCTAAGTTGGTCGAGCTCCTCCACAGATGGAGAAACCTCCACCAAAGCAGAAAGGGTATGCAAGGTTTGCATAACACAAAGAAAACGACTCAAACACCAGTAGAAACGCTTAAAGGTAAGGAAAATATGGTCCTAACGAGCTCACCTTAACCTGAAGAGCGGTCAAGTCAGCAAGAAGCTTCCCAGACGCCTGAGGCTTAATTTTAACTGAGCCTTTGGCCCAGAACTCACTCAGAATCTTCTTGGCTCCCTGACCAGCAACGTCAGGAGCCACCGATGATGATGCCTCCTTACCCGCTCGACGAGACGGGATTGGAGGAACCACCGTGATAAGGACGGGAGCCTCTTCCTCCCTCTCAGCAGGCCCAGGAGAGGACGAAATCAGCCTCCGCTTCTTCGGAACGGGAGGGACCACTGGAGAAGAAGCCTCCCCCACCGCAGGCGGTGATGGCCCGGACTCCCACTGAGCCATCACATTATCAGCAATCTCCTCGACACTACCCCTGGCAGCCATTAATTTATCAGGGTTGACAATGGAAGAATGATCCCTAATGCTGGGCTTCAAAAGCTTCTTATACTGCTTCTGAATCGCGGGAGAGAAATCTGGTCTCTTCCACGCACTCTTAACTGCAAAGCAAACACAGAAATTGATCAGTTCAACAAATTGGCAAACAAAACAGAGTCAACGCAGCCACGGAAAAGTTAAACCTCACCCCTTGGCCCAGTGGTTCGAGGGAATGTGGAAGGTTGACCCTCGAAGTTCTTGAATTCCCATCCTCCTTTAATAAAGAAGTACCATTTCTTCCAGGTCTTGTTGGAGGAGGGCACAAAAGTAAGGGGTCTGAACCCACTATCAAAAGACATGTAATAAAGGCCTTCCGCCTTTTGAAGTTTTAGATCCATATTGCTACGAATCAGGTCAAGGGACACCTCGACATTATTCATATGCCCTAATACGATAAAGCTCAACAGATGTCTCCAACTGTTAAGGTTCAGGTCTGCGGGGCACATATCAAACCAACAAAAGAATTGTTTTATTATATCAGGAAAGGGGAGTGTAAGACCCAGTTCAAACCAGGCCAGATAGGCACAGATTTCTCCATCTCTAACATCGCCCGGGAGATCTTGAGAATCTGGGACCCTGAAAGCGACATTTTTGGGAAGTTTGAACTTCACCCATAACTCCTTCAGCATACTTTCAGTAATTACACTCTCACCCTCTTCTCTGCGACCAGACCGACCAGAGGTTTCGCCAGCCCTGTTCGGGGGATCATCAAAAGCATCGACAATCCTGACCCCCGGACTAGAGGGAGGAACTACCATTCTATTTTCATCAACATTCACTAATTGCATTTGAGGATCAGTCTCAGAAGGACTTCCCAAACCAGAGTGTGATTCTAAGCCAGACATGGCGAACAAGAGAAAGAGATGAAACAAACAAGAAGGAATGAAGAAGGGGACTAAAAGTCGAACCTGAAACCAAGAAAGAGTTATGAACACCGGGGATCCTCCAAAACTTCAAGATATGTCGAATGGCGGTCTAGTACTGTAGAAGTAAATGCAGAAGAAAGGTATGAAAGGCTTTTCCCTCTCTCTATATACACATTCGAAATATGAGCCTTCCAAGACGAGCCGACACAACGATTGAAAGTAATGATGAGTTCTCGAGTATCGGCTGCGCAATAAATGACGCGTTAAACCGGCGTCTTGAGAAATGGGAACGCAAAACGTATGACTCTTCACAAAACCCTCAACCCTAGTTAAAACCCTAGCTTTTAACAAGGGCTCGGGGGGGGAGTAGCTGATATACCATAAACAGACACACCAATCAGTTTGAGACACGTGTGCCTATCAGATTAACAAATCTCGATCCTACAGAGCTCATATATTTCGGTCATACAGAACAGCTACAAGCCTTCGGGGTATTCTCATATATGTCTATCATACAGAGCAGCCATAAGCCTTCGGGGCATTCTTATTTATATATCATTCAGAACCGATGAACTCGGTCATACAGTACAGATGGAGCATTCAGGATATTCTCATGTACATCGTCCAGACCTCCTGTTCTGGACAGTATTTATTCGACACTGCATATATGGTTTCCTTAACAGCCGTTAAGCGGGGGAATAAGGAAACAGCCTTCAACATGGAAACTATTATCTATGGTTATCTCTATCTACGATTCAATGCTCCACAAGGTAACTGCAAATCTCTGATGATCAAATCCCGATATTCGTGGCGGCAAAACCTAATCAAAATTAAGAGAACCACGGCTTATATATTAAACCCTAGAGGTACGCTTTGGATTCTTATGCTCATTCTTTGACTTTTAATACAGTCTTTCAATTCCCTTACTTACTTAAGCATCGGAGCGGCTACCGCCGGAGCCAATCCGGTGGTCCTCTGATCATCTTTCTGAGTGTTCTACAGGTCACGGAGCCCTCACGTGTTGCGAGTCAAAAAGTGCAGCATCAATCATGTACACAGTAAGCATAACAGTAAGCCTTTCAAGGCATGGTTCAATATGATAACAATAGTACCATAGTCAATCAATGTCCACAAGATAGAACAATATCACATTGTGGATAGCAATAACATGAAGTACTTTCAAGAGTACAAGTTTGGCAGTAAAGAATAAACTTGGCTTTAGAAACACCACATGGAAGAGAAAGTGATCCACTTACCTCTATCGTGATTCTATCTCAGAAATCCGTGAGTATACCCTTGCCTTTCGAGTTTCCTATATAACAGTGAATACGTTTTAGAATAGATTCTATTTATCAAATTTTATGCCTTTCTATCATAAGTATTTCAAATACTATTTTAGACTTTACCATTGAGTCCGGAACGCCGAAGAAAGTCGGTTTAGGCTTTCGCGGAATTCCATTTGGACTTTTGCACTAAAAAGGGCAAAATGGTCATTTTGCACTTTTACGGTATTTTATCCTTTGGGGTCTCATCTCGTAAAATGGACCCCACCATTAGACTCAGAATGTCCGAGATAATAGGTTTTGACTATTCATTTGTATCGTTTGGACTTCGTTTGACCCAATTTTGAAATAGGGGCATTATTGAAAAAATTAATATTTAATTAATTTTTATACTTGGGCAACAGTGTAATTTTTCAAAACATTTGGGGCCGGTTCACAATTTCTAAAAGCTGCGGTCTGAACCAGTTGGTTCAGACCTAAAAACCCTAAACCGGTCAGCCCTTCTCCTGAACCAAACGGTTCAGTTTCATTCAAGAACCGGAATACAATAAACCTGTTTCCCTATCCCTATCCTTGGTTTGGATAACCTCAAACCAAATCCTCACATTTCTTATCACCATAACCAAACAGCCCAAAACCCATTTAAATTAAAAACAAAACGACACAGCTTCGGTCCCGTTTCATATCCGGTCGGGTCCCGACCCGATCCAAACCCAGACCCGTTCCTTTTAACCCGGTAGCCTCTCCGATTTTTCCGATCATCTCCCTCAAAGCTCCGGTGAGCAAACAGTAGGGTTCCGTCACCTTCTCCGGTGACGGTAACCAATTTTCCGATGGTTTTCCCCCCCCCATTTGAATGCCATTTTCTTCCTTTCTTCCCCACGACCTCATTCCTATCCTCGGCTTGCCCTAAAACCCTCCCCATCTTCACGAAATAGGGTTTAAAGGGGTCGGCCCGATTTTTCCGGTGACCTATATTTTTCCTATTTCGTGACTCTTTGAGTACGGTTTTGGCCCTAATCCATTTCAAATGGTTTTCTGCACCTCTAAGGATCATTTCCATAAACAAATATCAAAGTTTTAAGCATAAAATCAGTGAGACCCGATTATCCTCCCGAACCTGCAACTTAGATTTTCTCTATGGTTTCTTAACCATTTAACATCATTCTTTTTGCAATAAATTCTATATTTCATGCTTGTTTAGACCCTAGCTTTAGTTCAAACATTCATGCTTAAAATTATTAAAAACAGAACGTGATTACTCACCTGGGTTTTCTTGTTTGATCTCGGTTGTTATGCCCTTGAACCCCTTTGCTTCTGTTTTTTCTCCACAATTTATTTCCAACTTTTGGACAGTGTTCACGGCCCTCCAACCTTTCTGTTTTCTTTTCTTTTCATGTAATACACACACATATATATATAGATATATTTTCCTTACACGACACACCACCGCCCCTCTCAGTTCTCTCTCTTGATTCTCCCTCCTTCTAGAGCCCCTTTTCTTGACCAAGAACTCTGATTTTCCCTCTCCCAAATGCAACTTTGCATTTAAGTGATGTAGATATTTGTGTATATGTAACATATATATAATATATATATATATATATATCACACACTACACACACCTTTCTCAACCGACACACACACACACACACACACACACACTGATATGTGGTTGCTTGGAAGCTTCCTTTCCCCTTTTTCTCTTTATTTTAATTTATATACATAATACATTTACATTATACATATATATACATATAAAATACATAGTTTTATACATGTCATTATAATCATATATATACGTATAACTGCATTTTTAATCACGTACACATACACTAATATTCCGTGAACTATGCATGTGTACGTACGTATGCATGCATGGGTTGCATGCATGCACGCTTTTCGAGGTAAGGTTCTGAGTTGCTCGGGTACCACCCGACACTGGCCTTACTAATCAAAACATTTATCTTTTGAAATTGGGTTCAGTTCTATAATTATTGTGACATAGAGTTTAAGACAGCTCAAGCTATGCTATTCAGTCGACTTGCCTCGGTAATTCGTGTCGTATCTCGGGTCGGGATATCACAAAAAGCATCAAGAAATAAGCATGAACGAACAACTTACAGTTCGGATTATCCACTTCAAAATCGAACATATGAAGGGGTTTTAAACTCCAAAACGAATGCCAATCGAATCGTTTATCCCTTAGGAACAATTTGGGACAAAAACAGTGAGGATCCATGGATCCAAACTGCACGAAATAGAAGAAAAGGAATTCTGAGATTAGGGCAACAGTCCTGGTCGAAGTGGGGAAAACGATGAGTCAACTCGTCACTCGGTTTAAACGGGTGGGTCGACTCGGGACAGGTGGCAGCCTCTAGGCTTGCCACCGAAAAAATGAAACGGCAGCGTTTCAATAAGGTTTTAAAACCTTTTAAACGTTAGGGCTGACGTCATCATGACGTCAGCAACACGTACAAAACTGGATGGACCGGTTGGTTTATGACTGGACCGGACTGGTTCACTTATATTTTAACCAAACCCTTTGGTTTATTTAATTAATTAAAAATCAAATAAACCAAGACTTTTCCTTATTACGGATTGACCCCAGAAGTTTTTAGAAATGCTACTGTGGCCCAACTGAGGGAAAATTATGCATTAAGGCCCCTGAAAAATAATTAAATAATTAAATTATTAATTTAATTATTTAATAAATAAGGTTAAATTACTATTTTACCCTTGGCTCATAAATAGAGCAAACGAAGTCCAAATTTAACATATGAATAGTAGAATTTTACTATTTTGGACATTCTGAGATCAATGGTAGGGTCCGTTTTACGAGACGGAGCCCTGAAAAATAAAGACACGTAAGGGGTAAATGACCAAAATACCCCTTGACCAAAATTTACAAGTTATTAGTGTATTCTTACTATCTCGGACCTTCTGAGTCTAATGGATGAGGTCCACGACATGAGACGGGGTCCCGAAAAATAAAGACACGTAGGGAGGGTAAAATGACAAAAATACCCCTGGTACCCCTAAAGCCAAAATGAAATCAGAGAAGGTCTAAATTAACTTTCTTTGACATTCCGGACTCAAAAATGGAGTCCAAATTACGAAACGAAGTACAGAAAAATATGACATGTAAAACAGTAAATGACCATTTTTCCCTTTTCCATATAAGAGGCCGAATTAAATATTAGGAAAGCCTAAACCGACTTTCTTGGACACTCCGGACTCATTGATAGAGTCTATTCGACCAAAAGAAATGTTTAAAATAAAAAGACATAAAATTTGTTGAATAGCATTGTTAGATGACTATGAACTGAAATGTTGCCAAAGAACTAAACTAAGGCAAGTACAAGAAATGAAATACGAAAAGACACGACACGTAAACATGTCAAATAAATAACTTTAAATTAAAGTTAATGGAACTCCCAGAAGAGTATGATTGTAGAAATCTGCTTTCTTGACACGTTAAATTGTGTTTTAAACAGAGAATTTAATAGATACAAAAATGAGCCAAGAACAAGAAGTCGCTCCTATGATGACAAGGGCCCAATTAGCAAACGACCCAAAACAGCAAGCTTTCCGGAAGCAGCTGGAAAAACAACTCCTGGTGATCCAGAATCGAATTCGGATTTCCCAAACAAATGAAGTGGCCAGTATTAACCCCTTCATTTACAAGACTATAACTAGGGAGCAACTAGCAGCGAGAAAGCTTAAGAAACAGGAGGGATACAGAAACGTTGCAAGAATGGCTTCAAAGGTTAAGGAAAGCCAAGGGAAAAGCGCCCAAATAGAGTAGGACTAGAAGTACAAGGTGAGTAACCCTTGTGTTTGAATTGGAGATTTAACTCCATGAATTTGACAAGGTTTTAAGTTTAAAGATATAAAGCATTTGAAATTTCAAATTCAGTATTTACATGATTCAATTTTTAATTGTTCTATTTTATAACCCCATTGTGACATGCTTAGTGATTGGTTTCTGCAACAGTTTTTCCTTCAAATACTTTTCAGCATGTCTAGTTAAAATGCAATTATTGTTAAATATTCTGAATTTGCTTATTTCAAGTATACGAATGTTTATTACGAATTTATGAAAAGTATCTATGAGACAAGTCACATGATAAATGTTTTATAAGATGAATGGTGCATAAGCACTTAGACAGGATTCTGAGTTTTCAGTTGCCCTGTAAAATAGGCAGGATTTTGGGTTTTACGGAACTCAATTGCCCTGTAAAATGCCCGGTAGCAGGATCTAATCCCCCAGGCAGATAAGATATCTCCATTTATAAGTAAAACGGGTGTCCGGTTCGAAACGGATTCCACTAATGGAAGTGATAAGATGACAAATGATTTGAAAATGGAAGCAAGTTTTTACTCTCATTTTCAATATGCATATGTTTGAGTTTTATATACTCTTTTTAAGAATGCATGACATGTTATATGTTTTAAAGTTCATATGTATAAGTCTAGCTTGAATACTTTAAATGTTTCAAAGCTACATGTTTTAAGGAATGCATATATTCTGTATTCAAAGTATACGAACAATTGGCGGTGACTATTTTACAAACTCTTATGTACTAAACCACTGCTAATTGAAAACCCCATGACGAATACTGGAATTGCTCACAAGCTTAGATTAGCTTACCCGGACTTTGTTCGGACCCCCCCTTTCAGGTAATTAGCAGCAGTCTTGACTTAAGGACGACGATGATGAATCTGCTGATTTTGGGAAGATATGATTAAATAGTTTCTTTTGAAAAATCTATGGACTCTAATAGTACCTTTTGTATTAGTAGACATTGTAAGGATATGTAATAAGCCCTCTGGGCAATTGAACATGTATTGTAATTAATGTTATAAGTCTTTAAGTTTTTTTAGTTATACTCTGAATGTGTAACCATGTATGTTATGTATGGAGCGGCAGTACCGGACGGATGTGCAGAATTTAAAAATGAGAAAAGAAAAGAAAAAGTTTTTCACGCTTCCGCAAAACGTATGTTGCACATCTATTCGATACCGCTGTATATGCGAGCCTTGTCTCGAGGCCCTCGGGTCTCGGGGCGGCGATCGCGATCCGGTAATCCGCTTAGGGTGCGTTTCGGGTCGTGACACTACAAATAGGTCCAGACCTGACATCGTTCGAGCAAAAAGAGATGGTAAAATTCCTAAAGAACAACCTCACAGTGTTCACTTGGGAAGCTAAAGATATAGAAGGAATAGATCCAGACCTCATTACCCACAAGTTGATGACAGATCCTGACCACCCTCCAATAAGACAGAGAAGGAGGACGCTAGCTTTAGAGCGGCACCAAATCATTAATGAAGAAGTACAGAGGTTGCTGGATGCCAAGATGATAAAAGAGGTATTCTATCCAAAATGGCTTGCCAACACTATTCTAGTCAAGAAGAAAAATGGTAAGTGAAGGGTCTACGTCGATTACACAGATCTCAACAAAGCCTGCCCTAAAGATAGCTTTCCACTCCCAAGGATAGACCAACTGGTCAATGCAACGGTAGGACATAAGCTTATGAGCTTATGAGCTTCATGGACACCTATTCTAGATACAACCAAATCCAGATATACCCTCCAGACCAAGAAGAAATAGCTTTCATAAACAAGCGAGGTCTCTATTGCTATAGAGTGATGCCGTTCGGTCTGAAAAATACTAGGGCAACATATCAGCGTCTGGTCAACAAGATGTTCATCCCTCTAATTGGTAGTACAATAAAAGTTTACATAGATGACATGCTGGTCAAAAGCCTACAGAAGAGCTGCCACATCCAACACTTAAGCCAGACGTTTGATATCTTGAAACAACACAAGATGAAATTAAACCACTTAAAGTGCACCTTCGGTGTAACTAAGGGAAAGTTCTTGGGTTACCTTGTTTCCCAGAGGGGTATTGAAGCAAACCCTACTCAGATCAAAGCTTTGATCGAGCTGGAATCACCAAGGACAAAGAAAAACATTCAGGCTCTGAACGGGAAAGTTGTGACTCTGAATCGATTCATCTCCAAATCTACTAATCACTGCCTACCGTTCTTCAAAGCCTTGAAAGGCAACCAAGCATTGTAGTGGTTCGAAGAATGTGAAAAATCCTTTCAAGAGCTGAAGAAGTACTTGGCTTCCCTTGAACTCTTATCAAAGCCAATCCTGGAAGAGAAACTACTGCTCTATCTTGCGGTCTCTGAAAATGTCGCAAGTTCTATACTGGTCAGGCAGGACAGTGGAGTTCAGAAGCCCATATTTTATGTAAGAAAGGCACTGTTGGATGCACAAAAAAGATATCCCGAGATTGTGAAATTGGCGTTTGCCCTAATAATCTCTGCACGAAAGCTTCGACCTTACTTCCGGGCTCATCCCATTAAGATCCCAACTGCCTATCCATTAAAGTCAGTACTACGAAAGCCTGAAGTCTCAGGACAATTAGTCAAATGGTCTGTGGAATTAGGAGAATTTGACATATCCTAGGTTCCACATACCTCTATTAAAGGGCAAGCATTGGCAGATTTTGTTGTTGAGTTCACCCCAGCACTGCACGATAAGGCACAGCTTAGTAAGAATTCTGCTACCTGGCAACTCTACACTGATGGATCATCCACAGACCGAGGTTCTGGTGTCGGCTTAGTGTTATGATCCCCTGAGGGACTTATAGTTGAAAAAGCAGTTAGCTTGGGGGTTCAGAGCTTCCAACAATGAAGTTGAGTATGAAGCCCTTATCCTTGGGATGAAACTAGTTATGGAATGTGAAGCCTGAAACCTCGAAGTTTTCTCTGACTCCCAATTGGTGGTAAGCCAAGTTCTGGGAGAATTTTTCATCAAAGATGACAGAATGCTTCGGTATTCAGAGCTAGTAGGTTTACTGAAGCGCTCCTTCAATGAATTCACCATCCAAAAAATCGAAAGGGGTCAAAACTCCAGGGTCGACGCCTTGGCAAACATGGCCTCTCATTTCAAGGCAGAAGGAGAATCCACACTGAAGATCTCTCACCAGCCAAGGCCGAGCATAAAAGAGATTCAGACATACCAGGTTACCAAACAAACCCAAAATTGGATGACTCCTATCCTCTACTACATAGAAAGAGGGCTGCTCTTAGAAGGTAAAAACATGGCCCGAAGAATTCGAATCAGGGCAGCTCAGTACCTGGTCACAAATGGGAAGCTCTATCGCAAATCTTACTCCAAACCATTGATGAGGTGCCTGACCCTAGAAGAATCTCGCTATGTTTTGGCAGAAATACATAAGGGAATCTATGGCAACCATAATGGGGGCAAAACCATAGCCCACCGAGCTTTAACACAGGGCTACTATTAGCCCAGTATGTCCAGAAATGTGACAAATGCCAACGGTTTGCTCCATACCAGCACCAGCCCTACCATGAGCTCATTCCTATCACCAGCCCATGGCCCTTCACTCAATGGGGAATGGACATTATAGGGCCACTGCCAAAGGCCACTCCAAACAAAAAATACCTCCTGGTCACCATTGATTATTTCTCCAAATGGGCAAAGGCCTAGCCCCTAACTCACATCACCGAGAAAGAAGTCAAAAGATGTACTTGGAGGAACATAGTCTACAGATTTGGCATACCGCGTGTTATCATCTCTGACAATGGCACTCAGTTTGTTGGGAAAGTTTTTAAAAAATTATGCCAAGACCTGCACACCAGTCATCATTTTGCCTCTCCAGGACACCCCCCAAGCCAACGGGCAAGCAGAAGTCACCAACCGAACAATTCTTGATGCCTTTAAGAAAACGTTGGAAGAAGCCAAGGGGAGATGGGTTGAAGAACTTCCTGGTGTTCTCTGGGCTTACAGAACTACAAGAAGAATACCAACCTCTAAAACTCCATTCTCACTTTCCTATGGCTCAGAAGCAATGATTCTTGTTGAGATTGGTATGCTTACCTTGAGGACGGAAGCTTTTGACTAAGGGGCCAATGATCAACAGCTTTCGGAAAACTTGGACCTACTTGAAGAAAAGCGTGACCAAGCCAGAATCAGGATGGAAACATATCAACATAGGATGGCCAATAGTTCCAAACTAGGGCTAAAGCCCCTTAGTTTCTAGGTTGGGGATCTCGTCCTAAAAAGAGTTTTCCCAAACACCAAGGATCCCACTATGGGAAAGCTATCACCCAACTGGGAAGGCCCTTACAGGGTAACAAAGATTATCAGACCTACCACATATTGGTTAGAAGACGTGGCTGGGAAACCTAGACCCAGGCCATGAAATGTAGAACACTTATAAAAATATTATCAATAAAAATTTTTTCTTTCTTGAAATACCTCCAAAAAGTATAATCTCAATGAACAGACCCCTAAAAACCTTGCAGCATGTGCAAGAGTTATAGGTCTAGTCCATCTCAATGTACAGACCCCTAAAAACCATGCAGCCTGTGCAAGAGTTATAAGTCTGGTCCATCTCAATGTGCAGACCCCTACAAACCTTGCAGCCTGTGCAAGAGTTATAGATCTGGTCCATCTCAATGTACAAACCCTTAAAAACCTTGCATCCTGTGCAAGAGTTATAGGTCTGGTCCATCTCAATGTGCAGACCCCTAAAAACCTTGCAGCCTGTGCAAGAGTTATAGGTTGGTCCATCTCAATGTACAAACCCTTAAAAACCTTGCATCCTGTGCAAGAGTTATAGGTCTGGTCCATCTCAATGTGCAGACCCCTAAAAATCTTGCAACCTTTGCAAGAGTTATAGGTTTGGTCCATCTCAATGTACAGACCCCTAAAAGCCTTATAGCTTGTGCAAGAGTTATAGGTCTGGTCTATCTCGATGTGCAGACCCCTAAAGACCTTGCAGCCTATGCGAAGATCTTAAGGTCTGATCTATCTCAGCATATTGATCGTCACAATCTTTGGAAACCATCTCAAGAATTACGGATCAGCGACCTTTAAAAAGGATCCTTCCGCCCAACACAAGCAATGAGGCTTTAAAATGTCTTACAAGGGAGATTAATCAGTATCAGTTCTTGGGTTCAAATTAACCTTGCTCAAGGAATTACCAGTTTCGGTTCAGTTATTCGATTATCTCCAAAGCCAAGGATAGAAGGCTTGTTTAATTACTCTACTACGTAATAACAAGTGGTTTTGCTCAATCAATACCAATTCTGGTTCAATCATTGCAAGTCTATCTGTTCAGTTATTATCAGTCCTGGTGATAAAAGCTCTGATCATGGGAGATTTAACCAGTTATCATTACAAGTCCTCTTGTCCAATTATTCATTCCCAGTTCTGGTGGACAAGCTCTGATTATGTTATAGTCCCAGTTCTGGTCCAATTATCATCACGTCTACCTGTTCAGTTATCATCAGTCCTGGCAACTGAAGTTCTGATTAAAAAAGATCTGTTCAATCACTATCATTGATTAATTACAAGTTTTTGTTCGGAAGACATCACTCCCGGAAGCCGAGTTTACTGAAAAACGTGCAAGTGAATGGCGACGCATAATTTTCTTCGAAATAAATCTAAATGATTATGAATATAAAAATATATATATGTGTATACGGTCAGCTTATAATATATGTATATATTATAATCCAATGGAAGTAAAAGAAAAGAAAGAAAAAGAAAAGAAATGGGCAGGTGGCAATCTCAAGATTTCATGTAGTGCATGAGAGAGCAATATATATTACAAATGTGTATATTGTGTAACGTGATAGCCTTGATACCATGGGGCAACTGAGTGATATATAATATTATATATATAAATATTGTGGGGTGCAACGTGTGAGGAGGAGAGAGAGAGAGAGAGAAAACTATGTGTGAGGTGTTGTTTGTGCATGGGTGTGCTGCCACCGCAGCTACAAGTGGCAAGGGCCACCGACTGGGGGATCGGTTAAAGGGAATGAAGAAAGAGATGGGAAGAGAGAGAGATAAGGTAGAGAGAGAAGAGGCGGTGAGTGTTTTGTATACATATATATATGTATACGGGTTTGAGAGATGAGAGGTTAGAAAAGGAAAGAAAGGTCAGGAACTCAAGGGGAGAAGAAGGGAGAGAGATTGGTTCAGAAACAGAAAGGTGGGAGAGCCACAGTGAGCTCAAAATCCGAAACCCAGGTAATTGATTTCAGCTCTGTTATTTCAATTTAAAGCATAAAGCTTAGATATAATGGTAGGGTCTGAACAAGCATGAAATATAGAAATTATTGCAAAAAGAATGAAGCTAAATGGTGTAGAAACCATAGAGAAAATTGGAGTTGCAGGTTGATGGAATAATCTCGGTTCCATGAATTTTATGGTTAAAATTTGTTTAAATGTTTATGAAAACGATCCTTATGCATGCAGAAAACTATTGGGAACAATTTAGATCCAAAACAGTCAAGAAACTGTTACGAAATCAAGAAAATCAGTTCACCGGAAAACCGGCCGGAACTGATAATCACCCTATTCGTGAGGTTAGAGAAGTTCAAATGGGAAACCAAAGATAGATTCGTGATCCCCATGTGATGAGGGATAAAATGGCATTAAAAATACATTAGAAAAATAAATGGAAACAGTCACCGGCGTCGGAAGGGACGCCGGAACCCTACTGTTGCTCACCGGAACTTTGAGGGAGATGATCGGAAAATCGGGGGGCTACCGGGTTAAAAGGAACGGGTTTGGGTTTGAATCGGGTCGGGACCCGACCGGTTATAAAAAGGGTAAGTTAAGCTGTGTCGTTTTGGGTTTGAAATTAAATGGGATTGGGCTTGTTTGGTTGCAGGGACAATAAATAGAGATGGGGTTTGGGGGTTATCCAAACCATGGATAAGGTGGTTAGGGTGGATATGTTAATCCGGTTCTCTAAATTTAACTGAACCGTTTGGTTCAGTGAAGAACCGAACCGGTTAGAGTTTCTAGTCAGTGAACCCAATGGTTCAGACCGCAACTCTGGCTATTTACATTTTGACCCCAAATGTTTTGGAAAATTCCACTAGGGCCCAACAGAAAAATATTGATTTTACAAAAATACCCCTGACTCAAAAGTGGGTCAAACGAGGTCTAAATAGGGCAAATGAATAGTCAATTTTTATTATCTCGGACGCTCTGAGTCCAATGGTGAGGTCCGTTTCACGAGACGGAGTCCCGAAAAGTTACGGCTTGTAAAAATGACCAAAATACCCCTGCTTCATAGGTGAGTCAAATGGACTCCGATTGAATTAAATAACTAGTGAATTTTTATTATTCTGAACCTTCCGAATCTATTGGTAAGGTCAAAATTATGAAAAGAGGTTCCGAGAACAACGGACATATTAAAAGTCTAAATAAGTATTAGAAATACTGATCATAGCAAGGCATAGAATCTGGTGAATAGAAATTATTCTGAAACGTATTTACTGGTATATAGGGAACTCAACGGGAAAAGGAAAACCTACAGGAGACTGATTTAGCAATGCATTAGAGGTAAGTAGATACCCTTTCTCTTCCATGTGGTGTTATCAAGCCAAGTTCATTCTTTTACTGCCAAACTCGTACTCCTGAGCGTATCTGATGTTATTGTCTCCACAATGTGATATTGTTCTGTCTGGTGGACATTGATTTATTGTTGTACCATTGTTATCATGTTGAACCGTACTTTCAAATGCCTATTGTTATGTTTCCATTGAACTGATGATATTCCATTTTATATACTCTTATGGAATCATTTATGATCATGAAATGTTTATGTATACTGGATTTGTGCTCAGTCACAATATCCATCCGATGCTTTTAAATACACTGAAGACCTTCGGGTCGAGTCCGTGAACGGACATATGGCCATACACTGGAATGCACTGAAGGGGGTAAACCGGGCCCCCAAAGACCGAGGGCAAATCAAGCCCTGACACAGAACAAAAGCATCTCTTATATGATTGCTCAACTAAAATTGTTGAGTTACATTATTCTTGTGATTATCTTGTATTGCGAGATATTCCTTATTGATTTATTGTGATCAATTATAATGGCAGTACTTTCTTGTTATTGTATTATCGATGAGAATTCCAGAACATTGTTATGCCATTCCTACTGATTCTACATTGTGTTCCATTGTTTATTGGCCTTAATGGCAACTGTTTCCATTGGCTATTATAGCATCCTATTTTTATGATTGGCTATCATATTCTTATTCTTGGATTCATATTCTTTTATGATCCTCGATACCAGTGTCGGAGATCTGTATTTACTTGCTGGGCTCTTGTAGCTCATTCCACCCTCCTCACCCCCATTTCAGGTACTGATGCCGCGAGACCCCGGTAGGAGTCTAAAGACATAGAAGGACGTTTGAGAAAATGCATCAGTTTATGTTTTAGTTCTCCCATGTATTCACTACCCTCGGGTGCTGGTCATGTTGGTTCTTAATTTATTTATGTAGAACCATAGTATGTATTGTAAAGACTTTCGCTAACATTGTGTATTGAAAGACTTCCGCTGATGTACTATTACTGATAAGACTTCCGCTGTTATTGTTTTGAGGTTTTAGTACTTTACATATTAGTACTATGATACGGGAATGGAAAAAGTAGGGACGGCCTTCGGGTCGGCCCCGCGACACGAGATCCGCATAGGGTGGGTTTCGGGTCGTGACAACTCAGCTTGTGCTCAGTTGAAAGATTTAAGGGGAGATCTGAAGTATATTCAACTCCTGAACATTCTGTCTTTATGAAATTAAAGCTTAAAGGGCTGGAACCCAAACTTATACTTCAGAGCAGTTATGGTTTTGTACAGTACTGAAGTCCATTTGGCATCCACAACAGTTCACAAAATTTACAAGTATTGTTATTCGAAAGAATGAAAAGATACTCAAGCACTAAAGAAAGATGATTTTCATTGATAGATATTACAAAGAGTACATTAGTTTTAAAAAAAAAAAAAAAGAGTTACAAATAAAAATCCTAAGCTTCTGTTGGAGGATCGGCTGGGGCAGGCACTTCAGCACCATCCTTTAGAACCTCGGCCTCAACCACAGGGACTTCAACATCATCAAGCCCAGACAAGTCGAGGTCGGGGTACTTCACGAGGAGCTTGGATATGCAAGTATCATACCCGTGCTGGATCAAATCCTCACCCATCCCTTCAACCTCGGCCTTCATCTCTGCTTCGGTCTAAGCCTTAGTAGATTCGACGGCCTCCTTAATCTTTTGGGCGGTGGCGGCTTGGAGATCATCATTCTTCTTCTTCAGCTCCTCTAATTGCCGAACAAGGGAATCTCTCTCAGATTCCATTATAGAAAAGGAGTTCTTTGCCTCCCTCAACTTCTCCTCATTAGCAGAAGCATTAAACTGGGCTGTCCCCAGTTGGAGCTTGGCCTTATCAAGCTCATCCTGAAGGTTTTCTACCACCTTTGGATCAATTATGGAGTCTATGAGAGCGGTCAGGCCATGCATGGTTTACAAGACAAGAAATAGACAAGTCAGAACAGAAACGGCTAATAAAGCATAAAAAGTAGAAGGAAAGGAGTTCGGGAGTTACCTTTAGCTGAATACCCATCAGCTCTATAATGGTCTGCTCTGCCTTTTGTCCTTTGTACCTCTAGGGGCCATCCATCCAGAATGTAATATCCTGACCCGGGATACCGGGTCATATGGCACGTATTACGAAGCAACAAAAAATTGTGTAAAAATTTTACACTTAAGAGAAAAAGAAAAAGATTAATTAAATAATTAATTAATTTATTATATGAGAATAAAATTAATTATTAAAATTAATTTTAAATAAACACACATATACACACATTTTGTGTATTGTGTGTGTATGCTATCAAGTGTATATAAACATGTATAAGTATACAAGTGGGTATATATATTATGTATATATATATACCTATATACATATGTATAAGTATGAAGTATAAAGTATAAATAAACTATTATATATATATTATGTATAAAATGGAAAGATAATACAAAATATACATGTGTAAAGTATGAACAATGCACAAGGTGTGTGTGTGTCGGCAATGTGTGTGTCTCCATGTGTGTGTGTGTGTGTTGTATTATATATATATATATATTGTCACGACCCGAAACCCACCCTATGCGGATCTCGTGTCGCGGGGCCAACCCGAAGGCCGTCCCTACTTTTTCCATTCCTGTATCATAGTACTAATATGCAATGTACTAAAATTTTAAAACGATAAACAGCGGAAGTCATTTATCAGTTACAGTAATCCAGCGGAAGTCTTTAAAATAAATTTAACAGCGGAAGTCTATTAAATACATGACATAGTTCTACAAAATTCAAAATGAGAACTAAACCGTAACCAGCACCCGGGGGTGGTGAATACATGGGAGAACTAACATAGACTGATACAATACTTCAAAATGTCCCCCTACGCTTTCAGACTCCTACTGGGGTCTCGCAGCGTCATCACCTGAAATGGGGGTAAATGGGGTGGAATGAGCTACAAAGCTCAGTAAGTAAAACAGATCTCCAACACTGGTATCGATGATCAATGTGAATCCATGAATGATATAATGATAGTCAATCATAAGGAAGGAGATGCTGTGATAGCCAATGAACATAATTGCCACGAGAGCCAATGGAAGGTAATCACAATACACAATCAGAAGTAATAGTGTAAAATGAAAGTATAACAACAATGAAGTACTGCCACAATGAACCGATCACAATCAAATTAATCAATGCAAGTCTTTCGAGACTTGAAGAATTATAAGGAATAGTGCCATTCAACAATCAAGTTCTGTTAATCATAAGAGATGCTGTTATTCTGTTTCAGGGCTCGCAGACCCTCGATCTTTTGGGGCCCGGCATACCCCCCAGTCAGTTCCAATAAATTGCCATTTGTCCGTTCACGGACTTGACCCGTAGGTCCCATTCAATCAGATAGCATCAGATGGGTGTTGTGACTGAGCACAACTCCCGTGTCCATAAACATGTCATGATCATAGTAATTCCATAGAATATAAAAATGGAATGTCATTCATTCAATGAGGATACAGTAGTAGGCCTTTCAAGGCATGGTTTTAACATGATAACAATGATATAGCAATCAAGCAATGTCCACGAGATAGAACAATATCACAAAGTGGATAGCAATAACATATGTACTTTCGAAGCACAGTGAAACATGATAACAGTGATACATCAGTCAATGATATGTCCACAAGATAGAAAACATCGAATTGTGGAACACAAGGATATCAATACTTTCAAGAGTACGAGTTTGGCAGTAAAAGAATAAACTTGGCTTGTGGAAACACCACATGTAAGAGAGAGTGATCCACTTACCTCTATCGTGATTCTATCTCAGAAATCCGTGAGTATACCCTTGCCTTTCGAGTTTCCGGTCATCTCCCTCAAAGCTCCGGTGAGCTGTATTAGGGTTCCGGCGTCCCTTCCGACACCGGTGACTGTTCCCATTCATTTTTCTCATGTATTTTCAATGCCATTTTATTCTCCTATTTATGTAGATTATATTTCTAGCTTTAGTTTTCCATTTAGCCTTTCAATTCTTCACGAAATAGAGCTTAAACATCTCCGGCCGAATTTCCGGCCAAGTGATTTTTCTCATTTCCATGACTGTTCCTTCTCGGTTTCAAACCCATTTCAATCCTAAAGTGTTTCTGCACTTTATAGCATCATTCCTACGAACTAAAAGCAAGGTTTTAAACATAAAATTAGTGAGACCCGATTATCCTCCCGAACCTGCAACTCCCAATTTCTCTATGGTTTCTCAACCGTTTTTCATGATTCTTTTTGCATTATAACCTATATTTCATGCTTGTTTAGACCATATAATTATATATAAGCTTCATGCTCAAAAAAAATAAAAACAGAACCTAACTCACTTACCTCGGTTTCGGTTTTTAGCCCACTGTGACCTTCCCAAACCTCTCTGTTTCTGCTTCAATCTTTCTCTCTTCTTCTCCCCTTCAGTTCCTGACCTTTCCCTTCTTTTCTAACCTCTCATCTCTCAAACCCGTATACATATATAAAGAGACATTCACCCACCGCCTCTTCTCTCTCTACCTTATCTCTCTCTCTCTTTCTCTCTTTCAGTCAAGAATGACTGCAGAGAACTGCCCCTTAAATCTCCTCCATCCACGTACCTCATATACATGCATATATACATATATTACATATACACACCCACCACCTCACCAAGTCGGTTGGTGGGTTTCCCAAACACTTACACACACAGTGATGCATACACACACACACAGTGATGCACACACACACTATATTTGTATTGGAAGCTTCCCTTCCTTTTTCTTTCTTCATTTAATTTTATATATATAATACATTATATACATAATACATTTATATTATATATATATACCTATAAAATACATAGTTTATACATGTCATTATAATCATATATATACGTATAACGGTATTTTTAATCACGTACACATACACTATTATTCCATGAACTATGCATGTGTACGTACGTATGCATGCATGGGTTGCATGCATGCACGCTTTTCGAGGTAAGGTTCCGAGTTGCTCGGGTACCACCCGACACTGGCCTTACTAATCAAAACATTTATCTTTTCAAATTAGGTTCAGTTCCATAATTATTGTGACAGAGTTTAAGACAGCTCAGGCTATGCTATTCAGTCGACTTGCCTCGGTAATCGTGTCGTATCCCGAGTCGGGATATCACATATATATACACATTATATACAAATATCCTACAACAATAAATGTAAAGCAATAAAGAGAAAATGAAAAATTAAAAATGTGTAAGAGGGATTTATGAGAAGTGAGGGCTAGTGTAGGGCTATGGAGTCAGAATAGAGAGAGAGAGAGAGAGAGAGAGAGAGGTCGGTTGCCTCTTCTTTAAAAAGAGACAAGCATGCATTACATGCTTGTTTTGTAAGAAAAGAACTAAGGAACTGAAGGAGAAGAAGAGGAGGAAAACCAGAAAGAGAAAGAGAGAAAACCGTAGCCAAAAAGGTGAGAAATATTCAAAGTTATCATTTTCTCTCTCTAGAATTTTGAGTATGATAGGAACTGTTTTGAGTTTGTTATGTATATATGAGGCTTAATATATGTCTAGACGTGTATCAAGCATGAAAATTGGCTAAGAAAACGACTAAAAACATGAAACCCAGAAGCATCCGCCATTGAAGACCATGCCATAGCAGGTCTGAAACAATGGGAGCCAAACTATTTTTGGTTCATATGGACTTCAAGAAGAAGTCACGAGGGTCATGAAAACACTTACCCGCGATCAAGAAACCTAAGAACAACCCTCCAAAAATGGAGTTACAGTTTCGGGTTTCCAAAAGAAACCCCACAAACTTGCTTCTAAACCTACCTTTATAAACGAAAACTAAATCCCCATGACTAGGGGATCAAAACAAGCTAAACCCCATGGAAAACGATCAAGAAATAAGCATGAACCAGATCGTTACAGGTCTGGTTATCGTGGCTCGAACCGTGCGATTGAACTAAATTCGAGTCCCAAAAACAATGTAGAAACATGTCTTAAGATGTTAGGAATTGATTGGAAAAGAAAACAGGAAAAATGGAGTTGTAAAATTGCACGAAATACCACTGAAAAATTTTAGGGTTTGAGATGAACAGTGTCAACCCTCATGGGGAAGACGACACTGTTCAGGTCGGGTCGGTCTACGGGTCGGTTACGGGTCCGGGTCAAATCCGGTTATGGGTTCATTTAAACGGTGACGTTTAGAGGTTTAAAAATTTTAAATTTTAACCATTAGGGCTGACGTCAACATTACATGGCAAACCGGTTAAACCGGTTGGTTTGTAGGTGAACCGGAACCGGTTCACTTAAGATCTAACCGAACCCTTTGGTTTTTGGTTTTAAATCCAATTCAATAAACCAACACTTTTGTTAATTACAGTTTGACCCCAACTGTTTTATGAAATTATTCTGTGGCCCAACTAATGAAAAATTTATGCAATTAAGCCCATGAAAAATAATTAAATAATTTATTTAATTATTTAATAAATAAGGCAAAATTTTTATTTTGCCCCTGACTCATATATGAAGCAAATGAAGTCCAAATTAAACATATGAATAGTGTATTCTTACTATTTTGGACATTCTGAGACTAATGGTAGGGTCCGTTTTACGAGACGGGGTCCGAAAAATAAAGACACGTAAAGGGATAAATGACCAAAATACCCTTTGCCTAAAATTAACAAATTATTAGTGTAATCTTACTATCTCGGACCTTCTGACTCCAATGGTGAGGTCCACGACACGAGATGAGGTCCCGAACATAAAGACACGTAAGGGGGTGAAATGACCAAATTACCCCTAGTACCTCAAAAGCCAAATTAAAACCAAGGAAGGTTTAAATTGACTTTCTTTGACATCCCGGACTCAATAATGGAGTCCAAATTACGAAACGAAGTACGAAAAAAATATGACACGTAAAACGATAAATGTCCATTTTGCCCTTTTACATACAAAAGTCCAAATTAAATTTTAGGAAAGCCTAAACTGACTTTCTTCGACGCTTTGGACTAAATGGTAAAGTCTATTTGACCAAAAGAAATGTCTAAAATAAAAAGACATAAAATTTGATGAATAGCATCTGTCGGATGACTATGAATTAAAGTAATGCCAAAGTACTAATCTACGGCGTATACGAGGACATGAATTACGAAAAGACACGACAACACATCAACCTTAGAATAAAATTTCTAACTCATAAATTGATCTTAGGTGATAATTATGGATGCACCACCACCAAAGTTCACGATCATGAACAAGGCCCAAAGGGCTAAGAACCCAAAACAGCAAGCTTTTATGCAAGAACTGTTACGGCAGCAGAGAGTGATTGCCAGGTTCATCAAGATAGCCAAGGCTGTAATACCCAGACCCAAATTAGGGACTATTAAGCTGTTGTGTTGAAATTGGAAATCAACGCCTTTAGTAACAAGGTCGGTGTCGACCCCGACGCACGAACTTTTAAGTAAATGTCCTGAAAAGTCAGGATGACTGTACATCACTTTCGTTGCAATCACCAACATGTCGATTTTGATGATAATTATATTTTCACGTCAACTACCGATTATTGATACGAGTACGAGAAATTGGGCACGTATTACGAGGATATGAAGATTAGTACAAGATAATACATTTAAGAAAATAATTAATTTTTTTAAAGTAATTAATTATTTTAAGTATAAGAAATAAATAGTAACAATTAATATACATAATTAAATACAAAAAATATATATACTGAATAAATAATTATAACCTTAAATATATATATATAATTATACATAAATATGTATATATGGGTATGTGTATGCATGCATGCATGTATGCCAAAATATGTATGTATGAAATGTATGTATAATAGGGCATGCTATTGTCCAAAGTGTACAAAAGTGAGAGAGGTGTGTGTATTATCCAAGGGTATTAAGGGTGAGCCATGTATATATACATATATATATATGTGTGAGTCAAACACCACACACACACACAACCGGCCACTCATGGCCTGCCCAACAGTGGCAATTCAGGCCACTCATGAAGAAGCCTGAAATGGGTTAACCCAAAGAGAGGGGCAATCAGAAATTTGCCATGATTCACTTTCTTCATACAAGAATACATGGTGCTTGTACACACACACACAACCATCCGAGAGTGAAGGAGAGTTTGAAGGAGTTTCTGGGACATTCAGAAGTAAGAAGCAAGGAGCAAGGAAGAGAGAAACAGTTTGAAACAAGGTAAACCCTCAAACACTTGAATTTCTCTCTCTAGAATTTTTATATGTATGAATCTGTTTTAAGCCTTTGATTTAGCATATATGATGATTAGGATGAATATACATGAATTAGGCATGAAAATCTCGACCTAAAACACCTAAGAAGCACAAGCCGTACACAAGGCAGCCATGGATGGACCTTGCTTGAAGCAGGTCTGAACTGAGTCACACCAAACCAGATTTGGTTTATCAAAACCTAAACTAGACCCTTATAGCATGCCAAAAACCCTAATACGCGACCACGAAGCTCAAGAAAAGACCTCCGAACATGAACTTGCAGGTTACGGGTTTACAACCCAAACCCTTAAACTCTCATTTAAACCAACATCCATGAATGGGAATTGAATCCTCATGAAGAGGGGATCAAAATAAGCCCAACCTCACTAAAAATGATGAAGAAATGACCATGAACCAACGATGAACAGGTTCAGATTATCGTGGCTTAAACCAAGCTTTTGAGCCACATTCGAATCTCCAAATGAATGCCAAAACACTCCATAATGTTTTAGAAACATTTTAGGTTGAAAACAGCAGCAAAACAGTTGGCCAAATCCACGAAATAGGAAGAAATGGAAACCTGCAACTAGGGTTACAGTGGGGAAGAAATGGGGAAGACGACAGTGAGTTGACTCGGTCTTTTAAAATTTTCGTGTCGACTCGGACGCGTGGCAGCCTCTGGGCTTGCCACCGAATTAATGGGGCGACGTCGTTTTGGGCATTGGGATATATATATATATATATATATATATATATATATATAACGGTTTAAATTAAAAGAAAAGGGAAGGATTTGTTGCTACGGGGTATCGAACCCCTGACCCCCACGCGCCCATGCACGCCCTTTCCACTCGGCCACGCATGCGCGTGTGCCATATATGCGAACCAATATATATATATAATAAACCTAATAAAATCCGAAAATAAAAAAAGGTGCAATTGCACCTTACAGGATTCGAACGTGGGACGTATGGGGAGGGAGGTGACACGCTGGCCAGCGTGCCACCCTATTCAACCTGTTCCATAATCCCCCCTTAAATATATATATATACTATATTTATTAGATTAATTTAATTAAATGAAATTAATTAAATTAAATACTCTGAAATGGTCCGTTGTCCAAAAATTACAAGTCATATATGTAACCTTACTATCTTGGACCCTCTGAGTCCATTGGTGAGGTCCGTGACATGAGATGAGGCCCCGAAAAATTAAAGACCCCTAAAAATGTCAAAATGACCAAAATACCCCTGCCTCATAAATGAGTCAAACAAGGTCCAAATGAAATAAATAAATAGTATATTTTGACTATTTGGAACATTCTGAATCTAATGGTGGGGTCCGTTTCACGAGACGGGACTCCAAAAAATTTAGACACGTTAAGGTATAAATTACCAAAATACCCCTAACATGTCCTAAGCCGAATTAAATTCTACGAAGGCCTAAACTGACTTCCTTCGACGCTCCGGACTCAATGGTAGAGTCTATTCGACCAAAAGAGATGTCTAAAATAAAAATACATAAAATTTGATGAATAGCATCTATCAGATGACTATAAATTAAAGTGATGCCAAAGTACTAATCTACGGCATATACGAAGACATGACAACTCATCAACCTTAGAATAAAAATTTCTAACTCATAAATTGATCTTAGGTAAATCATGGAAGAACAACGACCCAAGTACACGATTATGACCAAGGCCCAAAGGGCCAAGGACCCAAAGCAACAGGCCTTCATGCAAGAGCTGTTGCGTCGATAGAGAGTGATCGACAGATTTGTCAAGATAGCCAAGGCGACAGAGGTCGTCTCGGTAAGCCCCTTCATGTTCAAATCACCCACCAAGGCCATGGTGGCGGAGGCTAAAAAGAAGAAGGAGGAAAAAAGGAAATTGGAAGAGGAGAGAGAGAACACAGAAACCTTAGCCGAATGGCGTCGCAGGTAATATTATTATCATTAAGAACATGAGTTACTAGATCTGTATTACAGTTATAAGACAGACAGGTATGAGAATTTAGGCTTCTCATAGTCTACACTTAGTGAGTGGTGAAGTTGATTAAGTACATATGAAAATTTATGAAATCTTCATAAATCTTGATAGGCTAAGGAAAGAGAAAGTTAAAGGGAAGGCGCCTCAGTAGAGCTAACCCTAAAGGACCGAGGTGAGTAATCCTGTATTTGAACTGGAGATTTAACTTCATATATTTGAAGAAGTTTTAAGCTCATGTTATTGCAGCCTTTGAATATCAAATTCAGTCTTTATATGATTCCGTTCTTTTAAAATATTCTGTTACGGCATGCTTATTAAACGTTTTAAATTCAGCTCTTTTCTTGAAAATAAATCAGCATGTCTAAATCAAATGCAAACCCCTTTAATATTCTGAATTTGATTATCACGTGTATTTGAAGCTTTATTGTAGAATTTATACATTTCATGCTTTAAATGTTCATGAAAAATATTTATTGAAGAAGTCATGTGACAAATGTTTTATAAGATAAACGGTACTAAGTACCACCCTCTATGATGGATTGAAATCCTTCGGGATTCAACAGTACATGCCCGGTAGAAGGATCTAATCCCCCAGGCAAATGAGATATCTCCATCGACAGTATTGGCAGTAAAATGGGAGTCTGGTTCGAAACGGATTCCGCCTAATAAAAGAGAAAAGATGACAAGTGATTTTGAAAATAGAAGTAGGTATTATCCCTATTCTATTTCACGTGTTTATATGCTTTTTAAATTGCATATGCTCTATTTGAAGAAAATGTGTATTTAGCTTGAATACTTTAATTGTTCAAAGCTATCGTGTTAAGAATGCATATATTCTGTGCTCTAAAATGTACAAGCAAATGGTAGTGAGTATTTCATAAACCCTCGTGTGCTAAAACCACTACCAGTTGAAAACCCCATGACGAATGCAGGAATTACTCACGAGCTTTGATTAGCTTACCCGGATTTTATCCGCCCCCCTTTCAGGTGACTAAGGGCAGATCGATTTTTGAAGACTATAAGGATGAACCTAGCTTTTGGGAAGATTTGCTTGAGGAGTTCTTTTGGGGAAAAATCACATGAACTCTGATTAATATGTTTTGTATTAGCTGATATCTTAAGGACGTGTATTAAGCCCCACGGGGCAGTTGAATTAAGATTTCAATTATGAAGCCTTTTAAGTTTTAGTTATGCTCTGATTTTATATGAATGTGTGAACATGTGTACCATTGAGAATAGCGGCAGTATCGGACGGATGTGCAAATTTTAAATAAGAAAAAAAAAGAAAAAAAAAAGTTTTTCACGCTTCCGCAACCACATGACGCACATCTATTCGATATCGCTGCCTATGCGAGCCTTGTCTCGAGGCCTTCGGGTCTCGGGGCGGCGGTCGCGATCCGGTAATCCGCGTAGGGTGGGTTTCGGGTCGTGACAAAGGCAATGGAGGTCGTCTCAGTAAACCCATTCATTCATAAATCACCCACCAAGGCAATGGTGGCCGAGGCCAAGAAAAAGAAAGAGGAAGAAAAGAAAAGGGAAGAGGAAAGAGAGAACACCGAAACCTTAGCTGAACTGCGTCGCAGGTAATATTATTATCATTAAGTACATAAGTTGTTAGATCTATAATACAGCTATAAGTCGGACCAGTATAAGAATTTAGGCTTTTCACAGTCTACAATTGGTGAGTTATGAAGTTGATTAAGCACATATGGAATTTATGAAATCTTCATAAATCTTGATAGGCTAAGGAAGGAGAAGGGTAAAGGGAAGGCACCTTTATAGAGCCAACCCAGACATATGAGGTGAGTAACCCTATGTTTGAAGTGGAGATTTAACTCCATGGATTTAAAAAGGTTTTAAATGCAAAGATATGAAATGTTGGAATTCCAAATTCAGTGTTTACATGATTCAGTTTTTAATTGTTCTGTTTTATAACCCCATTGTGACATGCTCAGTGATTGGTTTCTGCAACAGTTTTTCCTTCAAATACTTTTCAGCATTTCTAGTTAAAATGTAATTATTGTTAAATATTCTGAATTTGCTTATTTCAAGTATACGAATGTTTATCACGAAGTTATGAATGTTATGTTTTAAAGTACTCACGAGAAATATCTATTTGATATACTCATATGTTAAATGTATTTTAAATGCAAGATGAATGGTGCATAAGCACTTAGACAGGATTCTAAGTTTTCAGTTGCCCTGTAAAATAGGCAGGATTTTGGGTTGTACGGAACTCAATTGCCCTGTAAAATGCCAGGTAGCAAGATCTAATCCCCCAGGCATGAGATATCTCCATTTATAAGTAATATGGGAGTCCGGTTCGAAACGGATTCCACTAATGGAAGTGATAAGATGACAAATGATTTGAAAATGGAAGTAGGTTTTTCCCCTCATTTCAATGTGCATATGTTTTAAGTTTTATATACTCTATTTAAGAAATACATGATATGTTATATGTTTTGAAGTTCATATGTATAAGTTTAGCTTGAATACTTTAAATGTTTCAAAGCTACATGTTTTAAGGAATGCATATATTCTGTATTCAAGTATATGAACAATTGGCGGTGATTATTTTACAAACTCTTATGTACTAAAAACCACTGCTAATTGAAAACCCCATGACGAATACTGGAATTGCTCACAAGCTTAGATTAGCTTACCCGGACTTTGTTCGGACCCCCCTTTCAGGTGATTCACAACAGACAAGGTCTTGAGGACGATGGCGATGAGTCTAGCTGTTTTTGGGAAGATATGTTTAAGTAGTTTCTTTTGAGGAACCTATGAACTCTAGTAGTACATTTTGTATTCGTAGATAATGTAAGAATATGTATTAAGCCCTCTGGGCAACCGAACATGTATTGTATTAATGTATTAAGTCTTTAAGTTTTAGTTATACTCTGAATGTGTAACCATGTATGCTATGTATGGAGCGGCAATATCGGACGGATGTGCATAATTTAAAAATGAGAAAAGAAAAGAAAAAGTTTTTCACGCTTCCGCAAAACGCATGTCGCACATCTATTCGATACCGCTGCCTATGTGAGCCTTCGCCCAAGGGTTCTCGGGCCTGAGGGTGGCGGTCGCGATGCGAGATCCGCACAGGGTGGGTTTCAGGTCGTGACACAGAACTCATCAAATGCCTGCTTGGCAAACAAATACCCATCTGGCATCAGGGCAGGATCTATAGCTGCCCTCCCCTTCCCTTTTTTTGGGACTTTAGGGATAGGAGTAAGGGCACGCTCGGCGATCACTGTGCCTTTTTTAGCAAGAGCAGGGGCTGGGGGGTTAGAATGGAGCCTCATCTTCTTTGCCTAAGGAAGATCAGTGGGGGAAGAGGTCTGCCCCGTCTTCTTCTTCGGGGCCCATTTCGTCAGTAAAGACTTCTTTAAGTTCTCTACTCGGCCCTTGTTCTGGTCGGCTGCCATCAAATTTTCTGGCGTGATGATGGCTCTATGATCTCGGTTACTGGTCTAAAGGAGCCTATGGTATTTGTCTTGAAGGTCAACTGTAATACCCCGACCTAAAGACACCGGGTCATATTGGGCACACATTATGAGGATAAGAAAGATCAGTGTAAAGATGATGAATTTAAGAAAATTATTAATTTTTAAAAGTAATTAATTATTTTAATATAAGAAATGAGTTATAATATATATAATTAAATAAGTTGTAATATATATATATATATATATAATTAAATATAAATATATAAGTATAAATAACTAATTATAACTTCAGATATATATGTGTAAATATATACATATGTATTCATAAAAATATATGTATGCATGTGTGTGTATTCAATGAAGGCATGCAAATACCCAATGGGTATTGAGGTGTGTGTGTGTGTGTCCAAAGGAGTTGGCGTGTGTGCATGTGAGTGTGATATATATATATATATATACAAAGCCAAAACAAAACACACACACCCGGCCACTTTATTGGCCTGCCCCAAAACAGTAAAAAGCTGAGCATGGATGCTGCCATAAGTTAAGCTAGTGGTTGGGGCAAAATCAAGAAGTGCAATGATAATGCATAGTTACAAACACATATATACATATTGTGTACACATGCCACACACGGTTTCAGTCATACAAAAAGAGAAAGAGAAAGAGAGAGGAGTTTTATGAGAAGGGAGAGATAGAGTGAGAGAGGAAGGGAACTGGAGCAACAGAAGCAAGGATTGAAGAAGAAGAGATATGGGAAAATTAGTTAAACAGGTATATTTTTCGATTGAGTTATATTTAATTATAGTTTAGATTTAAAGTTTGCAAATATAGGGCCTTAATATATGTAGTATAAGCTTCAATCGGCAAGAAAAATGATTAAAAATCATGAAGAATCGACCGAGAAAATTTGAATTATAGGTTGAGGAAAAATTTGGAAATGTTAGGGCAGTTCTGATTCGTTGTAAACTAAACCTAAATCTGTGTATTGGAACCTTAATAAGGTCTTATCAGTGTCCTAAAAACCCAAGACCGCGACCTTAAAACCGTAGGAATGGATACAAAAACTTGAGTTGCAGGTTTCGGGTTTGAAACCCAACCCGTCAAACTCGATGTAAAACTTGCCTTTGTGAATGGGAAATGAAATCTTATGGAAAATGAAGCACATCAGAACAAACTCCATCGAGTTTGGCTCAAAAATGAGCATATACAACCGAGACACAGGTTTGATTATCAAACCTTTAACCGAGCTGATGACGCTTGTTTGATGCATAAAATGAATGAAAACCTCTTAAACAATGTCCCAGAAATGGATTAAGTTAAAAACAGTGGAGTTTGAGTAGCTCAAAACGCACGAAAATGAAAGCTTTTAGCTTCGAAAATTAGGGCAACACAGGGAATTGGTGAAGAAGACGACACCAAGTCGACTCGCAAACTGTTTAAAACTGTGGGTGAACTCGGGACGCGTGGCCGCGTTTAAAGCTGCCACCGAATAAATGCAGCGACGGCGTTTTGGGAGGGGGGGCCTGATACATATATATAAACTGTTTTAAATTTTAAAAAGAGGAAGGAACATTTGCGGTTCTGGGGTTTCGAACCCCTAACCTCACGTGCCCACGCGCCCCTTCTTTCCACTCGGCCACGCACTCGCGTGTGCCATATATGGGACCAAAATATATATATATATATTATATATTAAATACAAATCAGAAAATAAAAAGGTACCATTGCACCTATTGGGAATCGAACGCAGTGTCTTTTAGGAGGGAGGCGGCACGCTGGCCAGCATGCCACCCTATTCAACCGTTCATAAATTGCACACTAAATATATATATATATATATATATTATACCTCATGAGTTTAATTTAATTAAATTTATTTAATTAAATTAAATACTCCTAAATGGCCCGAAGCCCAAATTTGACAAGTTATATGTGTATTTCTACTATCTCAGACCTCCTAAGTCCATTGGTGAGGTCCACAACATGAGATGAGGTCCCAAAAAATTTAAGACCCGTAAAAATGTCAAAATGACCAAAATGCCCCTACTCCATAAACGAGTCAATGAGGTCCAACTTAAACAAATAAATAATGGATTTTTAACTATTTCAAACATTCTGAATCTACTGGTGGGGTCCGTTTCATGAGACGAGACTCTAAAAAATTTAGACACATTAAGGTATAAATTACCAAAATGCCCCTAACATGTCCTAAGCAGAATTAAATTCTAAGAAAGCCTAAATTGAATTTCTTCGACGTTCCAGACTCAATGGAAAAGTCTGTTCCACCAAAAGAAGTGTCTAAAATAAAGAGACATAAAATTTGATGAATAGCATTAGTCAGATGACTATAAATTTAAAACATTGTCGAAGTACTAAACTAAGGCACGTACGTCAAAATGATATACGGAAAGACACGGCACGTCGACATATGAAGTAATTAAAATTAATTTAAAGTTAATGGAGCTACCAGAAGAGTATAGTTAAAATGAAATAAATTCCTAACACATTAGATTGTGTGGTGGGCTAAGAATATGAGTCGAATTAAGTAAATACGAAATTATGGGATGTTCGTAAATCAGTTAGGATTAAATATGACATAAGCATAAGTTAAGAAGCATCGATAGATGATATTGCAGTGAATGTGAAGTTGATGAGATTGTTTATGAATTGTTCTTAGGAACTACAGGAGAGGTGGGAAAGTGCATTTTTAGCACTAACCCTAAAGGACTGAAGTGAGTAACCCTGCCTTTGAAGTGGAGATTTAACTCCATGAATTTGAAGAAGTTTTAAGTTCAATTTATTTGAAGCCTCGAATATCAAATTCAATATCATATGATTCCTGTTTTAAAATATTTTCTGCTTTCATAAATTGTATTATGACATGCTGGGTGATTGGTTTGAATCACGGTTTTCCTTTTTAATTATGTTTCAGCATGTCTGGGTTTAAAATGCTAAATTTTCATAAATGTTCTGAATTTGATTATTCCAAATATTGAAGTTCTATTGCAGAAGTTATGTATTTCATGTTTTAAAGATTCATGAAAAATATCTATTGAAGAAGTCATGTGATAAGTTATATATATTTCATGTTTTAAAAAAATTCATGAAAAATACCTATTGAAGAAGCCATGTGATAAGTTATGTATATTTCATGCTTTAAATATTCATGAAAAGTATTTATTGAAGTAGCCATGTGATAAATATTTTACAAGATAAATGGTGTTTAAAGCACCCCCTATGATGGTTGAAATCCTTCGGGATTCAACAGTAAATGTCACATAGTCAGGATTTTGGGTTTCTTCGGAACTCAATTGCCCTGTCATGTGAAATGCCCGGTAGCAGGATCTAATCCCCCAGGCAAATATGATTGGCAATATTGGCAGTAAAATGGGAGTCTGGTTCGAAACAGATTCCACCTAATTAAAGAGAAAATATGACAAATGTTTTTTGAAATGGAAGCAGGTTTTTACCCCCATTTTATTTTATGTGTTTGTATGCTTTTAAATTGCATATGCTCTATTTGAAGAAATGTGTCTCTAGCTTGAATACTTTAAATGTTTCAAAGCTATCTGTTTTAAGAATGCATATACTCTGTGTTCTAAAATGTACAAGCAATTGGTAGTGAGTATTTTATAAACTCTCATGTGCTAAACCACTACCAGTTGAAAACCCCATGACGAATGCAGGAATTACTCACAAGCTTAGATTAGCTTACCCGGATTTATATCCACCCCCTTTCAAGTAAATGATGGCAGCTTGATCTTGATGGCGATAATGATAAGCCTATCTATTTTGGAAGAAGAGTTAGACAACTAATCACAGGACTAGCAATTCTCCTTGGGGATGTATTAGGAAGTTGGCAATGTTTCATATTTGGAAGTATTTCGCTATTGTGTATTAAGTCTCGTGGAATAGTTAAACATGTATTAATTATGAAGCATTTAAGTTTTTAGTTATACTCTGAATGTATGATCATGTGTACCATTGTGAATAGCGGCAGTATCGGACGGATGTGCAAATTTTAAAATGAGAAAAGAAAAGAAAAAGTTTTTTTCACGCTTCCGCAACCACATGAAGCACATCTATTCAATACCGCTGCAGATACGAGCCTTGTCCGGAGGCGATCGAGCCTTCGGGCGGCGGTCGCGACTCGGGGTTCGCGCGAGGCAGATTTCGGGTCATGACATCAACTGTAAAGACTGACCTCTTCCAAGCACTTTTGTCTGTACAGAAAACATGAACACAGTTGTTAGATAAGCAGTTCAGAAGTGAAAGCATAAATAGAAGCAGAATTGTTACAAAAGAAGGGGGTCTCACCCTTAATCCCAGTACTCCGAAGGAATGTCAAAATCTGATCCTAGAAATCCTCCAACTCCCATCCTCTTCCTACGAAGAAGTACCACTTCTTCCAAGTTTTGTTGGAAGTTGGTACCAAGGAGAGGGGACTGAAGGCCTTGACAAACGACATGTAGAAGAGGCCTTCCGACCTCTTATATTTGAGATCCATATTACTACGGATCAAGTCAAGGGTCACCTCGACCCCGTTCTAATGTCCTAGCACTATGAACGCTAACAGGTGCCTCTAACTATTGAGATTAAAGTCGGCAAAGCAGATATTAAACCAAGTAAAAAACTGCCTAACTAGATCGGGAAGAGGGAGTCTTAGCCCCATCTCGAACCAGGCGAGATAGACACAAATCTCACCTTCTCGAACATCAGAGGGGCGATCTAAGGAACTAGGGGCCGTACAGGTTACATTTTTGGGGAAATCAAAAGAGGCCTTCAGGCCGTCCAACATGGCCGGAGTGATGGCACTCTGTCCCTCCTCTCTATGGGAAGGCCTGCCAGAAGCCTCCCCCATTTTATTCCTAGGCTCTACAAATGCATCAACAATCTTAACCCTAGAACTAGAAGGGGATCCTACTGACCTATTCCTAGAGGAGTACTACCTACAGTATGCATTTGGGACGGCACAGTCGTCTCCAAAGAGCTTCCTATGCCATCACCAATACCAGAAGACGCAGTGGAAATCGACATTGCAAATGATAAATGATAAACAGAGGGGGAGAAGAAGAATCAAAGAGAAAAAAGGAAGAAAACAAACTGAAAGGAAGCAGACCAAACCTGAGGATGACCGGAGATAGGAGCTTCAGGCAACGAAGACCTTCTCAAATGCTCACTGGTTTCTCTGACTTGATGGCCAGGATTCTTTTGAAGTGAAGAAAATGACGAAGGGAAGGGCGTACGAGTATCCCTTCCCTCCTTATATAAGTTCACATAAGTAGGGGCCCAACTAGCCGAACCGTCATGACGGTTGGAGGCAATGACGGCCTCGACAGCCCAAACGATGGACTGCGCAATGAATGTCACATCAATCGGTCGTCTCGGGAAATGGAAAGACAAAACGCTTGACTTTGAGGAAAACCTCAGCCCTAGTTATGCGTATTGCTAAACTAAGGCTCGGGGGGAATAGCTGATAAACCATAAAGTGACAAACCAATCTCCACATGACATGTGTGCCTACCAAGCACCCAAAGCTCATCCATCCAGAACAGATATAAACATATGACCTTCAGAGCTTACGGGTCGGAAGCCCAAGCAACCCTTAGACCCACCTCGAGCTCAGAAGGAACTACGAATACTCACAAGAGGGTTCCAAGCTTATCACTGCCTTAAACACCCTACCGAGCTAATGATAAGGAAACAGTATTCAACAAAAAAACTGTCATTCACGAAGCGCAGTGTTCAACATGGTAACTGCCATTCTCTGGTGATCAAATCCCTATTTTTACTACTCCAAATCCTAATCAACTTAGGAGATCCACAGCCTATAAATAAAGCCCTAAGGTGCACTTTTTATTTCATGCTCATTCAATTACTTTCAATTACAGTCTTTCAATTCAGTTTTATTGACTTTATCATCAGAGCGGCTACTATCGGAGCCAACCCGATGGCCCTCTAATTTCTTTCTTTGAGTGTTCAATAAGCAACAAAAAATGGAGCCCCTACCGACCAAAAAATGCAGCATCAGTATCAATTTTATTTTACTTTATATTTCAACTTTCTCGATTAATTGATTTCTCGCAATCTAATAAAAAAGTAGTCAAATACTCAAATAGTGGTATACCATAAAAGGACAAGCCAATCAACACTTGACACGTATGACCACAGTCCGATTTATGTTCAACTAGCATGATTCTTGCTCAGCCAATGACATCTAGATCATCACATAAGGTCGGAAATGACCAACAAATATATCCAGAACTGACCACAGGGTCCAGACCATAGCTTCAGATCTCGTCACCGCCTTAGCGGATTCCGAGCAGAGAATAAGGAAGCAGTCTCCGATACGGAAACTACCATTTGTGATTATCTCCGCCTTAGCGGATTCCGGGCAAAGGATAAGGGAGCAGTCTCCGATACGGAAACTACCGTTTATGATTATCTCCATCTACGACTCAATGCCCACAAGGAAACTGCAATCTCCGATGATCATATCCCTATATTCATGGCGTCGAATCCTAACCAACTTAGGAAAGCTTCGGCCTATATATTAAACCCTAGAGGTACGCTTTTAAACTCATGCTCATTCTTTGACTTTCAATACAGTCTTTCAAATTCCCTTACTTACTTAAGCATCGGAGCGGCTACCGCCAGAGCCAACCCGGTGGTCCTCTGATCATCTTTCTGAGTGTTCTACAGGTCACGGAGCCCTCACGTGTTGCGAGTCAAAAAGTGCAGCATCAGTTTGGCGCCGTCTGTGGGAAACGACTAATCTCTACGTGCTTTATTCGTAAACTCATCTTTTTCCCCACCGGAAAACCATGGCACCAAATCTCCGACCCCGACAGAATACTCAGAGTTCGCAAAACGCTCAGCGTCAGCCGCCTGCTCCACGCACAAGAGGACCAGCGGCCAACCCTATGCGACAAGAGATCGAAGCAATAAAACGACACAATGACCTGGTGCAGGAGCAGTTGCTAGCCATCACTAGAACGCTGGCCACGCTCACGCAGAACCAAGCAGTGGCTTCTCCTAGCCCGCCGGCCAACTTCGTTGCAGGAACGCAACCCCCGGTTGCCACGGGGAATGAAGAACTTCGTGGGCAGGCCCCTACTGACCAGCCTGAGCACCCTTCAGGCGTTGCTCACAACGGCCGAGATCCACAGCCATCAACAGTTCCCGGCTGGGGAACATCCGCTTTTGTCCCCGACGTGCATTACCGGAGCACTACTCGAGCCCCAACTCCGAGGGTTTCGGGAGCACCCCCGGCACCACAGGAACCTCATCATGCAACGCCAGTCCCGCCAGTTCGGATTCCTCCTCCATCCGAAGGGCGCACTCCACCCTATTACCCTGAAGCCGAGGCTGTCAGGCAGGGTTCACAAGATGTCAGACTCAGAGACCCGCGAAGGGTAGAGGAGATTGCCGAGTCTATGGACCGGACAATCGGCTTAAAAGGACCTCAGAACTCTCCAGAGCAGGACGAACTGGCCAGGCTGCTCGGAAGACTAGCCACACCATTCTCCTTCGCCATCATGTCCGAAGAGAGGCCTAGAAAGTTCGTGGTGCCCAAATTCACTCTCTATGATGGATCTGGAGATCCAGGGGATCACCTATCTCATTATCAACATACGATGGCCCTTCACGGAGCTTCAGATGCTTTCATGTGCCGAACGTTCATCACCAGCTTGAAGGGAACAGCTCTGAAGTGGTTCCACAACCTCCCTCCGAACTCAGTTACCAGCTTTTACGAGCTCGGTAGACAATTTTTGGATAGATTTATGACCAGCAGAAGGCTCAGAAGGGGGCCAGAATTCCTGCTGAATGTTAAACAGACCAGGGAAGAATCCCTCCGGGCCTACATTGCCCGTTTCAACACCGAGCTTACTGAGATCACGGATTGCAGCCCGAAATTCCTTGTTGCGGCCCTTACTGCCGGGCTTGCCCAAGGAGGTTTCAGAGACTCCTTGACCAAAAGCCCCCCGGCTGATATGGCAGCATTGATGGATCGGGCCAAAAAATACATCAACCTGGAAGAAGCCCACCGCTCAGCCCAGAAGGGCAAGGATCAGACCCAGAGGGATAATCCGAAGCGGGAGGACCATAAGAAGGAGGATCACAGAAGAGACTCCAACAAAAAGAGGGTCAGGAGCCCAGAGAAGAAAACAGCTCCCAGAGCGGTGTACAACTCCGCACCAAGGGAGTTCACCAACTTCACACCTTTGAACACTACTCCGAACCAGGTACTCCAGCAGATCCGAGATCGGGAGAACCTGAGGTGGCCAGAGCCGATCAAAGGAGATCCCAGCCTGCGGGACCAAAGTAAGTACTGCAATTTCCATAAAGATCATGGGCATACTACTAACACTTGCAGGACCCTCCGACATGAGATAGAACAGCTCATAAAGAAGGGACGTCTTCGGGAGTTCGTCAAACAAGATGGAAGGCAGAACCCCCAAGAAGACAAGCCTCAGCAGCGGCCAGATCAGAGGCCCGAACAAAGGCAAGAGCAGCGGGAAGGACGAAACGAGCCTCAGAGGCAGAACAACCATGTTATCTACGTCCTCCATGCTGACTCCCCTGTTACAGGAATGTCCAACAGGGCGAGAAAGAGATATGCTCGGGAGGCCAGAACCGCCCCAAACATCTTGCAGGTCTCCAACGTCGAAAAAAGGCTCAAGCCAGGGCCAGAGATCCAGTTCACCGAGCAAGATCTAGCAGGGGTACACTGCCCTCATAGTGATGCCCTTGTTATCACCCTCAGAATCGCCAACTTCGAAACTAGAAGAGTCCTAGTCGACACTGGCAGCTCAGTCAACATTCTATTCTACGAACCGCTTAAGCGGATGGGCATAGACCAGGACAGCGTCAAACCCACCACTGCCGTAATGGCAGCTTTTGATGGCAGCCTCAGCACCCCCCTGGGGAGAGTTGACCTTCCTACCACTATTGGGGAAGATGAAGGGCAGAAGACCACCATCTCAGAGTACATGGTGTTGAACATGAAGTCTCCATACAACGTCATCATTGGGAGACCCTGGTTACACCAGATAGGGGCGGTCACTTCGACCCTTCATCAGTGTCTGAAGTACGTCCACAATCAGAGCGTGCACTCGGTCCGGGGATGTCAGCCAACCTCACGAGAATGTCACGCTATTGCCCTCAAGGAGACAGCTCCAAAATAGCAATTACAGTACACTCGGGACTGTGCAGATCCGGTTTTCACTCACACTCCCGAGGTGGAAGATTGCCCATCCGGCGTTGAAGAGCCCCTGAGCCCAAGGGGACGAGATAGCCGAGCCAAGCCTGTTGGCGAGCCCATCAAGATACTGGTCAGTTCAGAAACAGAAGGGCGTTATTTGTACATCGGCCCAGACCTTACGCCCGCCGAGCAGGAAAAGATAGTCAAGTTTCTAAAGAACAATCTCTCTATCTTTGCTTGGGAAACTAGGGACATGGAGGGAATAGATCCTAATCTGATAACTCACAAACTGATGGTAGATCCAGATCACCCCCCGGTCAGACAAAAGAGAAGACCGATCGCTCCCGAACGGCATCGGGTTATAAACGAAGAAGTCCAGAGGCTGCTGGACGCCGGGATGATACGGGAAGTTTTCTATCCCGAGTGGTTAGCCAACACTGTGCTCGTCAAGAAGAAGAACGGCAAGTGGAGAGTCTGTGTTGACTATACAGACCTCAACAAAGCATGCCCCAAGGACAGCTTTCCACTACCGAGAATAGATCAACTGGTTGACGCCACTGCAGGGCATGAGCTTATGAGTTTCATGGACGCCTATTCTGGATACAACCAGATCCAGATGTACCCTCCAGATCAGGAAAAGACCGCCTTCATAACCGAAAGAGGACTCTACTGCTACAGAGTGATGCCTTTCGGTTTAAAGAATGCTGGAGCCACTTACCAACGGTTGGTGAACAAGATGTTCAGCCCACTGCTTGGCAGCACCATGAAGGTATACATCGACGACATGCTGGTAAAGAGCCTCCAAAAAGGCAGCCACCTCCAGCACTTAGCCCAGACCTTCGATATCCTCAGACAGCACAAGATGAAGCTCAACCCCTCGAAATGTACCTTCGGAGTTACGAAGGGAAAATTCTTGGGGTACATCGTCTCTCGAAGAGGTATCGAAGCAGATCCCACTCAGATCCAAGCCCTGATTGGACTGAAGTCGCCAAGGACCAGAAAGGAGATTCAGGCACTAAACGGCAGAGTCGCCGCATTGAGCAGATTCATATCCAAGTCCACCGATCGCTGCCTACCTTTCTTTAAAGCTCTGAAGGGCAGCAAGGCCTTGCAATGGACAGAAGAATGCGAGCTTTCCTTCCAAGAACTAAAAGAGTACCTAGCCTCTCCAGAGCTCCTGTCAAAGCCTGTACAAGGAGAAAAGTTGCTCCTGTACCTAGCAGTCTCTGAGAACGCGGTCAGTTCCGCACTGATCAGACAGGACAAAGGAGTACAGAGGCCTATATTCTACGTCAGTAGGGCACTACTTGACACGGAGAAAAGGTACCCAGAAGTAGAGAAGCTGGCCTATGCCTTGGTCGTATCAGCCCGAAAACTTCGACCTTACTTCCAGGCCCATCCAATTGAGATTCCAACTGCTTATCCTCTAAAGTCAATACTGAGGAAACCCGAGGTATCGGGAAGATTGGTCAAGTGGTCTGTGGAGCTAGGGGAGTTTGACATAGCATATGTACCCCGAAACTCCATCAAAGGGCAGGCCTTAGCCGACTTTGTAGCCGAGTTCACCCCGGCACTGCAGAACGAAGCACAAAACGCCGAAACTACAGGAACTTGGCTGCTGTATATTGATGGTTCGTCAACCGATCAAGGATCAGGGGTAGGACTGGTACTACAGTCCCCTGATGGACTTACATCGGAAAAAGCAGTCAGCCTGGGATTTAGGGCTTCTAATAATGAAGCTGAATACGAGGCCCTAATCTTAGGGATGAAGCTTGCCCTGGAATGCGAGGCTCAGAACCTCGATGTCTTCTCTGACTCCCAACTGGTAGTAAGCCAAGTTTTGGGAGAGTTTGCCATTAAGGATGAAAGGATGCTTCGGTACTCCGAACTGGTAAACCGTTTAAAGCATTCTTTCCAGACTTTCACTATCCAGAAGATTGAGAGAAGTCAGAACTGCAGAGCAGATGCTCTGGCTAACATGGCCTCCCGCCTCAAGTCTGAAGCAGAGTCCACCATTAAAATCTCTTTTCAACCAGGGTCCAGCATTGAGGAAGCATCGGTTGCTCAAATCAATGAACAAACCCAGAGCTGGATGACCCCAATCCTCCAATATCTAAGATCCGGGCTCCTCCCAGAGGATAAAAACAAAGCCAGGAGAATCCGAATCAGAGCGGCCCGGTACCTGATCCTAAACGACAAACTTTACAGGAGATCATACTCTCAACCTCTGTTAAAGTGTTTGGCCCCAGACGAGTCACAATATGTTTTGGCTGAAATTCACGAGGGAATTTGCGGGAATCACAATGGGGGCAGGACTATAGCCCACCGAGCTCTATCACAGGGCTACTACTGGCCCGGAATGCTGAAACAGGCCAAAGAATATGTTCGGAAGTGTGACAAATGTCAGAGATTTGCCTCGTACCAACACCAGCCTCAGCACGAGCTCATCCCGATTCCTAGTCCCTGGCCCTTTGCTCAATGGGGAATGGACATTGTGGGCCCGTTACCACGAGCACCTCCAAACAGGAAGTACCTCCTGGTGGCTATCGACTACTTCTCTAAATGGGCCGAAGCCGAACCTTTAACGCATATTACAGAGAAGGAAGTCGAAAACTTCACCTGGAAGAACATTGTCTGCAGATTTGGCATACCACGTGTAATTATCTCGGATAATGGGACACAATTTACTGGTAAAGGCTTCAAGGCATTCTGCGAAAATCTCAACATCAGGCAGCACTTTGCCTCTCCAGGCCATCCACAAGCAAATGGGCAGGCAGAGGTCACCAACCGAACAATCCTTGATGGGTTAAAGAAAAGGTTGGAGCAAGCCAAAGGAAAGTGGGCAGAAGAGCTCCCAGGAGTCCTTTGGGCCTACCGTACAACCAGAAGAACCCCCACCTCTGAAACACCTTTCTCATTAGCCTATGGGACAGAAGCAGTAATTCCGGTTGAAATCGGTATGCCAACTCTGAGGACTGAGGCCTTTGAGCAAGAATCCAATGATCAGCAGCTGATGGAGAACTTGGATTTGCTCGAAGAGAGAAGGGATCAAGCCAGCATCAGGATGGAAGCCTACCAACCAAGAATGGTCAATAAATCCAGGATAGGACTCAAGACAGTCAGCTTTCAAGTTGGAGACTTCGTCTTAAGAAGAGTCTTTCAGAACACCAAGGATCCCACCATGGGAAAATTGTCACCAAATTGGGAGGGCCCCTACAAAGTGACGAAAGTCGTTCGACCTACCACTTACTGGCTTGAAGACACGACTGGGAAACCTGTTCCTAGGCCATGGAACGTAGAACACTTGCGGAAGTATTATCAATAAAAATTCTTTCTTTTACTTCCTTAAAACTGTTCATCTATTAATGCACAGGCCTCCAGAGCCTGGTCCATCTATTAATGCACAGGCCTCTAGAGCCTGGTCCATCTATTAATGCACAGGCCTCCAGAGCCTGGTCCATCTATTAATGCACAGGCCTCCAGAGCCTGGTCCATCTATTAATGCACAGGCCTCCAGAGTATGGTCCATCTATTAATGCACAAGTCTTATGACTTGGTCCATCTATTAATGCACAGGCCTCCAGAGCCTGGTCCATCTATTAATGCACAAGTCTTATGACTTGGTCCATCTATTAATGCACAAGTCTTATGACTTGGTCCATCTATTAATGCACAAGTCTTATGACTTGGTCCATCTATTAATGCACAAGTCTTATGACTTGGTCCATCTAATAATGCACAGGCCTCCAGAGCCTGGTCCATCTATTAATGTACAGGCCTCCAGAGCCTGGTCCATCTATTAATGTACAGGCCTCCAGAGCCTGGTCCATCTATTAATGCACAAGCCTTCAGAGCCTGATCCATCTATTAATGCACAAGTCTTATGACTTGGTCCATCTATTAATGCACAAGTCTTATGACTTGGTCCATCTATTAATGCACAAGTCTTATGGCTTGGTCCATCTATTAATGCACAGGCCTCCAGAGCCTGGTCCATCTATTAATGCACAAGTCTTATGACTTGGTCCATCTATTAATGCACAGGCCTTCAGAGCCTGGACCATCTTCAACTAGCGGGTTCTGTAATCCAGTCTATCCAAAGGCAGAAGTTCCGAGCACTTGTCAACTAAAGTTTACTAGAACGGAATACCTCGGATCTGACACTTACATTATTTGACTTATCTGTCAAATAAACCAGCACCATGGTTTCAACCAAAGGTGAAGTACTTTGATTCTGGCATTTTTCTAAGTTTTTGATTTATTCTCAGAACAATCGGCAACGCATTAGAAGATGCTTAAGTTTCAAAAGAGCACATTCACAGAAAGTATCAGATCAGAGAAGAAAAAATTCAACTTTATTAATAACTCAAAAAGATTTACATCAGTACCAAAAGGCTATTACAGAAGCTATTACAGAAGCTATTACAGAAGCTACTACAGAAGCGATTACAGAAGCTACTACAGAAGCTATTACAGAAGCTACGCTTGGCAACATAATGGCTCTTCTCCTGGGATGATAAAGGGGCACAAGATCCAAAACCTTCAAAACCGCCTTCATCGGCTCCATTTGAAAGGAAGGAACCCTGAACCCCAATCTGCATCACGTAGTACCCAGGCCATTTCATCATCACTATCACTGGTCCCATGACCAATGGATGATGAGGGCTCTGAGCCTCAAGAGACTTTTCATTCTCCACCTTTGTAATCGGCATGACTCCTCAGAAGAATAAAGCAAGGGTCTCTGCCAAGACACATGGGGGGGAAGGTAGCCCACCTTCAATCTTCTTCTTCACACCGTCTGTTTCACCCCAGCCACTTAGAGCAAGGGTATCTGACAGAGCGTGAGGAAGGGGAGGCAACTCACCTTCGTCTTCATCACCAACACTCCAGGCCTCGGTTGAATCCGGGAGGGGCCATCACCAATCGGAGAAATCTCGACCGGATGCCAGAGGAAACAAGAAGACTTGGGCCTCTTTCAATCCTTCCTTGGAGACTGAAAAAAGGGGGAGGTTAACTCTCAGCCACAGGCTCATTATTCCTAACTCAGGCAAGGAATCTTCCATCATCTTCGGACGAATGGGAGAAACTCCGGCAGCATATAAGGCTTCTCTCACAAACAAATCGGGGAGCAAAAGGGTTGAGCGCAACCGTATGCCCCGTTTCCATATATATAGACCCTTGAAGTCCAAAAGCCACCCAACTGAACCGTCGCAACGGTGAAAAAGAGAATGGCCTCGAAAACCCAAACGACGGTCGAATGACTAAGCGGTGCATTAAATAAGCCTCTTTAATATACCAAGAGACAGAGTACAGAGTTCTCAAGACAGAGACCGCAGTCCAGTACTTGAGCTCCCAAATCAATAAAGAGGGGAACAAAGTCTAAAGTAAATAGACCCCCAATTCAAAGATTCAGACCTATTGGTCTTAACTATTTCATAACGGGTCAAGACACATAACAAAGACCAAGCAGATCGGATATATCCCAATCCCGAGTACTCAGCATACCGAGCATCATAATAACGAGCACAAGCTGCTCAGTTAACCTCACAGACTCTTAATTTAGAGCAGTCTATCTCAGGGCTCTACAGAGATCCACTCCCGCTCTATCAGGCTCTATCTATCTGGCTATATCTACTTTCTCGTTTTACTTTTATAAGGCAGATCTATATTCACTATTCAATGACAAGTATTGAAGATTGGAAAGCAATTGTTTGATCTAAAATGCAAAGGGTTCAGCGCAGCCACACTTGCAACAAAATTCACAAGAGGGAAAAATACAAGCAGAATCTGAAGAAAAGTCAATCTTATTGATCAAAAGGGAAAGTATATTCACTACATCAAAAAAAAAAAAAAAAAAGAGAACCAAAAGCCTATAAAGCCTCAAGATTTCCCAGAGGGGCCTGCGTCCTCTTCCAAATTAAGGGCACGAGCCCCAGCAGTCTTATCCGGATCAGGACGAGATGAGATAGGTTCAGGAGGAACGATTGATGACACATCAAAGTCCGGGAACTGAAGTTGGAATCTAGTTCGGAAATTCTCAAAGCCGAGCAGGATCAGGTCATCACCCATCTGATCAACTTCCTCTTTTAATTCCATCTCAGCCTCAGCTTTGGCTTGACCAACTGCCTTCTGAACCCTCTGATCAATGGAACTACGGAGACCAACCAACTCCGCCTCAAGCCTCTCAACCGTCTGAGCAAATATATCCCTCTCAGACTCTGCTACCTTAAGGCTGGTGGTAGCTTTCTCCAGACCCTCTTCAGCAGACTGAATTTTGGAACGGGCTGTTCCGAGCTCCAGTCTCATCTCGTTCACCTCCGTCCTCAGCTTCTCGGCCTCCTCAAGGCCCATGGGGGTCACCATCAGAGCAGCTAAACTATGCATGCTTTGTATAAAGCAAGACAGATAAATTAGAGGGAAACAAATGAGCAAACAAAAGGCCAGGGAAAGGCTTCAGAAGTTACCTTCATCTGGAGAGTCATCATCTCAGTCATCAATTTGGAGGGATCATCCCCTCTGTACCGATGCGGGCCCTGAGCCCATATTTGATCAAATGCCTTCTTGGCAATTTGATAATCCGGCTCAACAAATGGCTCAGAAGGTGCGGCAGGAGCTTTCCCCTTCCTAGACCTCTTGCTCGGACCAGGAGGAACAGCCGATACAGGAATGGCAGGCTCGACTTCCTCAGCCTCGGCAGGGGAGGGCTCAGGGGAATCAGAGATCAGTCTCCTCCTCTTCACTTCTAAAGGAGCATCAGGCTCAACTGGGGAGGAAGACTCCCCCACCACTGGAGGTTTCGGCACTTCCCATCTCGAGGCTAGCCTCCTCTTAAAATCTGCGCTACGGGTGGCCATCACTTGGTCCGGAGTGACGATAACAGTATGAGCCCGGTTAGAAGTTGAAAGTAAAGCCCGGTACTGATCCTGCAGAACCTTAGTAAACTTGGGCCTCTTCCGAGCACTCTTGACTGCACAAAGGAAATGAAAAATACCAAGTTTGTCAGTTCTGAGGATAGAAGCAAAGCTAAAGCAAACCCAAGAGAATAAGTCTCACCCCTATGGCCCGTAACACAAGGAAACGACGAGGTCTCTCCGGCCTGGAAGTCCTTATGCTCCCATCCTCCTCCAACGAAGAAGTACCACTTCTTCCACGTCTTGTTGGAAGTAGGAACGGAAGACAGGGGTCGGAACCCCTTCTCGAAGGACATATAATAGAGGCCCTCTGCCTGCTTGAACTTCAGATCCATATTGCTACGGATCAAGTCCAGAGACACGTCCACTTTGTTCAGGTGTCCCAGCACCATAAAACCTAGAAGATGCCGCCAGCTATTGAGATTCAAGTCGGCGGGGCAGAGCTTGAACCAACAGAAGAATTGCCTGACTAAATCCGGCAATGGAAGCCTTAAGCCCATTTCAAACCAGGCGAGGAAAACACAAATCTCCCCGGCTTTAACATCTTGAGGACGGTCCATGGGTCCTGGAACTCTGCAAGTCACATTTGGGGGAAATTCGAATTTCACCCTCCATTCATCTAAGAGGCTTTGAGTGACGGCACTCTCACCCTCTTCTCTATGAGAAGACCTACCAGAGGTCTCCCCGGCCCTGTCTCGGGGCTCTTCGAAAGCATCAACTATTCTAACCCCTGGACTAGGGGGAGGATCAACAGGTCTCTCCTCAATAATTTCAAGAGCAGGGTTACCTACATCTCCTACAACAGGCGGACCAGCCATTTCAGAATGGTCTCCCACTCCCTCATTCACAATTTGAGAATCCGAAGGCGCAGACATTGTTCTCAGACTCAAGAAGAAAGAAGCAAGAGAGGGGAAAAAATCAGTCGAACCTGTTTTCACTTAGGGGATCTGTATTCTTCAAGGTCGCACGAACCAACAATGGCGAATGAAATCTTCTAGCACAGTAAAAATGTCGAGGGAAAGGTCATTTCAAAAAATCTCATCCCGTATTTATAAACACGGTATCAGAAGGGACCCACCAAGCCCAAACGCCATGACGGTTCAGAACAATGATGTTCTCGAGAAAACCAACTGTCCGCCCAGTGTAATTGTGACCTTGAGAAGACTTAATCACCAACTACGCAATAAATGGCGCCCCAACAATTGTCTTGGAAGGCGAACAAGCGAGATACATAACTCTCTCAGCCCTAGTTACTTACATCAAACTAGGACTTAGGGGGGGAGTAACTGGTATACCATAAAAGGACAAGCCAATCAACACTTGACACGTATGACCACAGTCCGATTTATGTTCAACTAGCATGATTCTTGCTCAGCCAATGACATCCAGATCATCACATAAGGTCGGAAATGACCAACAAATATATCCAGAACTGACCACAGGGTCCAGACCATAGCTTCAGATCTCGTCACCGCCTTAGCGGATTCCGAGCAGAGAATAAGGAAGCAGTCTCCGATACGGAAACTACCATTTGTGATTATCTCCGCCTTAGCGGATTCCAGGCAAAGGATAAGGGAGCAGTCTCCGATACGGAAACTACCGTTTATGATTATCTCCATCTACGACTCAATGCCCACAAGGAAACTGCAATCTCCGATGATCATATCCCTATATTCATGGCGTCGAATCCTAACCAACTTAGGAAAGCTTCGGCCTATATATTAAACCCTAGAGGTACGCTTTTAAACTCATGCTCATTCTTTGACTTTCAATACAGTCTTTCAAATTCCCTTACTTACTTAAGCATCGGAGCGGCTACCGCCGGAGCCAACCCGGTGGTCCTCTGATCATCTTTCTGAGTGTTCTACAGGTCACGGAGCCCTCACGTGTTGCGAGTCAAAAAGTGCAGCATCAAATAGTATCTCAAGATAATAAGAAAAGAGTAAAATAAAAGATCATAAAACTCTAATTGACAGTGCTTTAAACAATTGCACATCCGGCCAAAAAATGTTTGCTCAAAGGAGAAAGACATTACTTTTCATGTGACAGGAGAAATAGCTGACTACTCGCATGCGGCAAGTATACAAGTTTAGACAAAATTACAATTTTGAAGTCAAGATTATATAGGAAAAAAAAACACACACACACACATACAAACATCTACATGCATATAAAAATAGAAAAATCCTAATGCGGACAGGAGCCAATCTTATTTGTTTGGGGACGAAAAATTAAGAAAAAAATGGAGGGCGTTTAGTTCAATAGGCATGAGATTCCTGGGTCTTCCTAATTGATTTGTGAATCTTAAGAGTTTTTTTTTAAAAAAAAATTGCTTTGTAATTATTCCGTGTCCGTCCCACAATTAAATTAAGCATAAACGTAACAAATATTAATCCCATAAATTTAAAAGAACCAATGAAAAGTGGCTAAGAAAAAAGGAGTACCCAAGTTATTTAATTTTATTAGAATATTTATTAATTGGAGACCCAAGTTTTTTTATGTTTATTCCTCAAGAATTGAGGTAACTATATAACGTAGAATTTTATTATTTAGTATTTTTACTTAAGTCTTAATAATCACCATTATCGTTAACAATCTACCAAAAGAAATCATTATTAGTAAGCATTTATTAAAAGAAGAATTGAGGTAATTATATAATGTAGAATTTTATTAAAGGGTATCTTTGTCAAAAAAAATATAAAATACTTTTTGAAAAAACATCCATATTTTTATATATAGAAAATAGATATAGATATAGATATAGAAAGATAGATAGATAGATATAGACACACAAATACATACATACATACATATATATATGGACGAGCGCACATACACATCATTTGTAATAGTGCATCTATAAAATCTTATTATAATTCAAATTAATAATATTATTACAAATTTTTATACCAAATTTAGTATTTTAAATAATGTTTCATTATGATACTTATTTAATGATTTACGATTGTCATATTATTTGTGACGTAAAATTGAATAGAAAGCTTTGAATAATGTAACAGGCCAAGACGAAATCCCAGTGAACTTCACTAAAAATCAGTCCCATCAACACTCATTCTTGGGAACTTCGAGTAATCAAACTAAATCGAGCCAGTGCACCCTCCTACTTTGGATTTTGACTCTGAATAAGCTTGGACGAAGCTGGGTGCCGGCGGCGTTCATAACCAATTTAGGATATGTTTGGTGATGCGTGGACAGGTCAAATAATGAGACCCTCACGCAATGGGACCAGCCTGGCCGCCAAACGAGCTCTTCGACCCGTCTTCAAGGCCGAAACTAGTTTTCCAGCTGAGGCAACTAATTGGGCCCAGAAAACTTGTTGGCCAAAAAATTGAAAGGAGCAATTCTCCTACGCTGCCATTGCTCTCCCCATTACTGATTCGCCACAAAAAACCAGCGCCAAACGGCCGATGACTGCCACCAAGCACAGAACATGTTACAGCTTTGACGAGTTTTTGGGGTTTTTGAGGCTTGGGTTGGGGTGGTCAAAGGTAAAGAGATCTATAACATTATAAATGCCCAAACATTAAATCTCATGTTTGGCGATTTCTACATCTTTTCTTCTTTTATTTCTAACAAAGAAAAAATACAAATATAATTATCTGAATCAATGGTGAGCCTGTGGCTAGCAAAGTCAGAGGGACTATAACAAATGGGGAAAGAGAGTTATTACACAATTACAAACTGTGCCATTAAGAAAAAAAAACATCATAAGAAAACTCTGGACTCTGATCTGCCACCATTGCGTAAGATTAATTCTTCTTTTGAATGTCCATTGGGATCGACTTTTGTCAATCTCGGACGATGATTTCTGGCAAACTGAAAGAAGCAGGAGCAATTAGACGATATATGTGCACAAGTTGCTCTGTCACTGTCCTCGAGGCTTTCCATTCATCCTGCACGAACATTATGAACAATCAGTTCTAGCAAAAACCCATCAAGCAATGCTAAAGGCCTCAGAACCACTAAAATTCAGGTCATGCTGAACAGAGTATATTTTCCTTGGGAGTAGGGTCTAACATAAAAACACACGGTATAAATCGAATGCACCAAAGGACAGTCCAATGAAACCTTTCACTCCATAGAATGCAATTTCTTAAATGAACAACATATCTAAATACCAGAAGACAATTCCTAGTATTTACTATTTAGCACGTTGAGAGAAATCATCAATGATGAATAGGATTTGGATTCACCATTAAAAAAAAATGAAGCAACCCCAATCCACTGTTGCTGCGTACATTAAATTATTTCTTGAAACTTTTATCACATAACAACGGAAGCAGTAAAAATAAGTAATTAAGGACTCTAAGAGAGATTGCCAGAAAAATTATGCACCTTTGCTAAAATCAGGACCCTTCAAACGAGTTAACAAGGTTGTCCTCAAATTCACCAAAAATGTGTGGGCATCCATCCCATTTTCCTTGCTCTCTTGCTTCCCAGTATCCACCCACATAGCGGAAGGGACCGTCTTCACCTTCCTTTCTGAACCATCTGGGCTTCCACCCATTTTCTTGTAATTTCCTTGACTGTATGAGATGAGAGTGTGATCATCACAAACGAAAAGAATATAATAAGGTTTTGATAAATATAAACATATAATTTGAGTACTTTGCTAAATATAAACATATATTTTGAGTAAATCTTTGCCAAATATAAATATAAATTTCAAGTAAATCTTTGCTAAATGTCAATATGCTCACTGATATGGTTAACGATTTTCAGATGTAATATCCTACTAATATGGCTATGAAATTTGCAGCATAACCACCCTAATATAGTTTGTACTCATGACTGTTTTCAATTACATTACAGTGATTGTTCTACATAAAATGAGTGCAGAATGTCCATTGTACAGTTTCCATAGGTGTGAAAATTAGATCCAAGAAGTTACTGAGAAAACTCAAGACTACTGTGGCATTTGTAAAACAAATTCATATAAAATGAAAGTGAGGGAACAAGGAGTTTAAAGCGATACTCTGAATTTTGAAATTGACAGAATCACAGTACTTGAATGTACATTGAAAATGATTTCCTATTTCTCTCACTTATCGAAGATTTTTTTTCCATGTCCTGCTTGGAAAAATTCTTCTTTATCCACCACACTTTAATCATGTTATCCCTTTAAATAATAAAAGAACATACTTGGCCACAACCTATGATGCAATGACATCAATTGATTTCTATCACCTCTAGAATAAATTATGGCACCAGAGATTAAGGCAGCCTTGCTATTATATTTAGGCAAATCATATTGATTCCAAATTTATAAAAATAAAAAAAACAAAAAAAAAACTATTACATCATAATTCTACTTGATATAAATTGTATCCTTGCCCTTGTTATAACACTGTTCTTTCTATTTAACTCATTTTAAATTAACATTTTGGAGGATGCCAGTAACTAATCTATTATTAAGTGTAAAATGATATTTTAATTGATTAAAAATAAAAGAAAAGGCACATAAAGCGCATGCTTTCAACAATTTTTCTTTTACTTTTTTTTTATTTTATTTTTGGTGTGAACTTCTAGATGGTTCTATAATCCTGATTTGAAATCACAACACCACACAGAACAAATTAACATGGCATAAAGTCTAGACCTTTCAGTAACTAGGTCATGTGCAAGTCAAGTACCATTCTTGGAATATGGCTCCATTTCACTGGGGCACTAACATGGTTGTGAATGAGATACAACTTCAAGATTCCACTTTGCATATAAAACAACTAAGAATATCTGCAATATAATCCATTTCCTAATTTTGGCAAGGGTTAACATTCGAGTCAAATTGGCCTAACTTTTGTAAAAATTGAGTGAGCCCAATCAGCTCAGCCCAAGATAAAAATTAAGTCCAATCGGGCCCAAATGTGCAGAGCCCAGATGAGCTGCGTCCCTTTCTTTCAACCAAATACTCCAAGAAGAAACATCTACAAGATCATACACATTTCACTGTCAAGCTTAATCACCTCCCAATTTCAATGGACTTATTTTTCTCTGTCTTCCTGTGGGTTAAGGAGGGACAAGTTTCCTTGATAAAAAAGCAAATATTGTTAAATTCACATATAGGCAAGCTTAGGTGTCCCTAAATAATTTCTCAAGACTGCACAATTGGGAACTAAACAATATTAGGCTAGGAACTCCCTAGATATTTCAAATGCAATATTAGGCTGCACAATTGGGACGACAGTTATAATGTAGGGCCTAAAGATTTGTAAGATTATGTTTGGCCGTGAACCTATTTGCACAAATTTGACCCAAAGTAAAGGTGGTTTGATAGAAATTTTTTTTATATGATTCGTTGTTTGTCACCGATCCTAGGGATTGTGGGTGTGATTATTGATGGATTGAGTGATGATTTAATGATGGATTTTTTATGGCGTTTTCTTATGATTTTGTGTATATGTATATACAAGCCATCACATTCACATCCACACCATTGCTCGCATCGCCATCTACATCACCTTAGACCTCACCATCAAGGTCTACAACCGAGACAAATACTCATTGGATTACCCCTCACGCAATGTGCAATTTGGTATAGGGAGAAGCAACTAGGATCATCATATTATAATTCTTATTATATTTGTGCAATTTGGTTCAAGGACTTGTACACACACACACTAAATGTATATACATGTATATATGCGCGGACTTATACATGTGTATATGCAGGGACATACATCTAGTGTGTGCGTGTGTCTGTGTTATATAGCTTTTCTAATTCCACAAAATGTGGTTCAGGGACATATTATATGTATATCTATGTTATTCGGTTGAGGGACATATTATATGTATATCTATTATATAGCTTTTAAGATTTTGTAAATTCATAGAATGTTTGAGATAGTGTTAGAGTGAGTCAAAATTTTGAGAGACACAATTATGATTCTTGTGTTTTTTTCATTGGGTATTTTTTTCAGCAATTGGGTATTATCTTTTCAATTTTGATAATTTTAGAAAGTTATCAAATATACATAAAATACGCCACCTGAGAGAAGAAATTGCACTACTTCTGATAAATCATAAATGAATGGCACATAATTGAATTTGAAACCCGTAATTGTGCTGAGAAGTTATTAATGCTACAAGTGATGCTTTTTGAGATAAAAAGAGAGTTCAGAGAATTTTAGAGAGAGTGAAATTTTAGAGATAAAGAGAGATTTTAGGAACTTTTGAGATACAAATTTGTAAAGAGAGATTAAATGCTTGTTTCGATTTAAGAGAGATTTTAGAGAGAAAATTTAGGGATTTAGAGATAAGTGATTTGAGAGAGATTTTAGGACCTTCTGAGAAATAAATTTTAAAGAGATACGAAACATACTTTTAAAGAGGAATTTTTTGGACTTTTGAGATAGAGAAATTTGAGAGAGATAGAACATGAGTTTTATTAGACAATAATTTTTTCAAAGAGAGTTTGTTAGAGAGAAAAAAATTTACATAGAGAGCTTACAAAAATGGTGGGAATGAGGTAGCTTAGCAATATTGTCATTTTACAAGAGGATGTGGGATAATCTTGTAAGCTTCACATTTTATATAGGGGCAAGAGGGTCTTTTTACAAATATCAAATCAATGTCAATTTTGTCAATTACATGTCATTTGGGGGTTAATATAATCAATCCACTATTTTTAAGAGTAATTTCGGCACTTCAGATAATTTTTTGGCTGACATCATCAATTCCCGTCTGTGTCAGAAACAAACAAGAATGGGAAATTTATTACCTACATTGAAACCAAAAAGGGGACAGTGTAATTTCAAAAAACCTAGGGGTACTGCCTATGATTTTCAGCTATTCAGATACCGGATGGGAGGTCAGTGTAATTATTCCCCAAAAAAAAGTATATTAAGTAATAAATATCATCCAATGTGATACAAGGAAGTCACAGGAGAAATAAGAGAATCTCATTAGATGCTTCTGACTGGCCATCCATTTTCTGCAAATTGCATCACTCGGGCAGCTGCAGTGGTCCTCAATATACTAAATTCATCATCTTTTTTTTTTTACAAATCATCTTTGCAAGTTTGCATATAAATGTCCAGTTTTATGGATGGTTGTGATTGATATTTCATATGCCTGCAGTTATGTAGAAAATCTTTCGCTCCAGAATCTCCAAAGTAGATAAGAAAATAATCAACAAAATAAGAAGGCATGAACACTTGGGCAGTGAAAAAATTAAAAGAGAAGTGCTAGACGTACCATCCGTTGCCGCATCTCCAACCGTAGTTTCTCCGAATTTGCCTTCTCATACTCCCCATTCTCCAGATGTCGTTGGTCTGGTCTAAGTCTTGAATCCGTAGGTGGAAGCTTCTCCTTAATCCGTTATCAAATACCCGGGATCAGACACAGCTATAAAAGGCAATTACAAATGCATAAGAGGAAAATATGCATGTGAAAAAATTGATTCAATACATCATCTCTACCTGCAATCCGGGTGTTAACTCATTTAGTGTCATTGCAAATGACGTCAAGTTGTACCGAGTGAGATTGGTAGGAGGCTTGCTCCTTTTCCACAATAAAGATGCATCTAACAAATCCTTTGGTCTGCTGGTCCCATCTCCATTCATATAGTACATGCTGTCATCCCACTTCCCACATAATGTGGCAACTTTCTTGCCCGTAACATCTTCAACAAATCCATGAACCTGTGCCGTGAGTGGAATCTTTTATATGGATACTGTTATTACGTTTCAAAGTAACAGTAGTGCATAATGAGATGCATACAGAAGTAGGGAGGTTTCAACTATGAGACTACAAGCACACAGTCAATTACCCAATGTTGATCCTACTAACGTGGGGGTAATGGTAGGGAATGGGAGGGGTCAATTGGATAAAGACCTAATCTTAAGAAACACTTGCACAGAGGGGATGCTGATAAACTCAAATGCCATGTTCACACACTTGGCAGCCTGAGAGTGCACCATTGCACCAAGCAATGGCCCCTAGGTTTCAACTATAAGATCAATTTGCTAAATAACAAGCACTTGTGTAGAACAGAAAGTTTTAACATTTTCCACAAAGATAAGACATGAAAACAGGTGATGAAACTGCAAACAACTATAATAGAATATGGTAGATGTAAGATCTCCTTATTTACCCGGTGAGGATTTCGGTCAAGAATAGACTGTTCTTTGAATGTGAGTTTGCATGAATATTGGCGATTACCATGTATCTGCATTGTTCCATGGTGATCACAGTACACTTTCCCAAGGATAAGATTATAAATGGTTGTTGTGACCTAAAAACAGAATGATAAAGGTTTAGAATAACTGTATCAGATGAATAACAAGGAAACTAGTAAGATCAGAATAGTCTAGCAGCGTATATATTGCACAAGCGCAACCATGTGGCAGTGCAAACCTTGCTCCACTGGAAAATCTCGCCATCTTCAAACTCTAATGTTAGCATTCCAACAGGATCAAGCTGAATTGACCTCCCCCAAAATTTTGTTCTAAGATTACTGTCGCCCCAAAATTTCCACCCTTTACCTTCACAGTGGCAGGCAATTAGTGTTGGGTGGTGACTAACCTGTTTGACAGAGTGACCAGAAAAAAAAAGATATATAAGAATTCTTGCAAATATAGACTTGGTAAGAATCCATAACATTAACCGGGTAGAAGTGTAAAAAGTAAAATCTGGCCAAAGAACTCAGACATGATGTTTTACTCGTATAGCTGTCTTGGGTACTTTTAGCCTTTGGGAAAGTCTCTTTAAGATGTACTGCAGTTGCTTTTACCATTTTGTCAAGAGTTTGTCATTTTAATTCTTAAAGGTTCTCAAAAATAGTGGCCAAATCATGATGTTACCTACCAAAAAGATGTTTCATATAGGCTATTGAGAATATCATTAAGCCATAATTTAGGCACCAGCCTACTAGATGTTTCATTTTGTTAAAAGATAAAAATAATATAAGAGTGCATAAATTACCATAAATGTAATACATTGTCCGGTGAAAAATAGATTATAATTTATAAAAAAAAAAAAAACTGCAGGCACGTGTCCAACAACGACCTCAGTGGTTGTTATGTACAAAAACCCAAATTTCCCATGTAACCAACTAAATTAAAATTATCATCAGTATTGAACTAAAGACGAAAACAATACTTTAATAGTGATCAATTATATTCAACATAAAAGAAGTTTGGCTAAGGAAATTATTAACTCTGAACCAACACCCTCAAATAAGTATCTAGTAGCATTCTATTCAAAAAAACTCCATATTTGCAATCTCATGTGTCATGTTCAGACCGAAATTATTATTGAAAATGGGGATCTTAGTAAAGATCTAAATGAAATTGCATATAGTTATCAAGGTAAAAAAAGAAATACTTATCAATAATAACAGTAATAGCAATAGAAGCAACAATAACAACAATGATGATGATAATGAACTTTTGTTCCTCGAGAAAGTTCTTATGGAATTTCACTACTCTAATGTTGTAGAATCATTTGATAAAAGTCTTGTAATTTCCTTTCATGAATTGTAATTTTTGGTCTGTAATTCAATATAAAAATAGGTTATAGCCTGAAGGTCTAAATTCTAGATGTGTTCTTCTACCTTTTTTCAGTTTCTGAAGAACAACAAAAATAATGTATCATGTCAGTTCCTTTTTTTCTTAAATGAAAATTTTCTGTCAGTTTCTCTGTCCAAGGATGCAGAATCTCTTTGAACCAAGCAGTGAACCCTAGTTTAAATGTGAAAAAGAATATCCCAATCTCAAGTCAATTAGTAGACCATTCTTCTGTTTGAGATTGACAGCATTGGTGCTTCTTTCTGTGGGCACTTACCTTCTCAGAGAAGAAGCGAACTCCTATCTCAGGATAGTCAGCTTCGTAAGTTTCACCCAACAAAGGATTGAAGGGTTTACAATGCCGACCTTCCGATGAAGCATATCCAGAAACAGCAAAAGCAGCAACATTCAAAACTCTAAGAAGATGGTTGCCCTAGAAGCATAATACAAGATCCATGAGAGTGAAATGTCAGACTTCAATACATATGAGTGACATTGTTATATCTATAGAAAATATGTTTTACTCTATTAATCATGCCAACAAAGAAATCATAGAAAAGCCAGACACGTAGTTGTGGATGAACATAAACCTCTAGACACCAAAAAAAAAAAAAAAAATCTTGCAGTTCCTGTGAAGGTAAGCAGTGATCATGAATAAATAGAAGACAACAAAATCTTGAACCTTGCTATACAAATATACAAAGACATATAAATTTAATCAATTTTCAAATAATTGGAAACCCAAAAAATCAAAACAATCAAAAGGAAAATTCAAGAAATATGATTGTAAGGATCTTCATATGGAAATTACGGAAACTTGAATTTTGTTTAAGCCAATATGAATCATTAAATGTCCTAACTAGATAATTTTCACAATACAGGAGTTATTCAGGAATAATGGTTCACTAGATTAGTTCAGTAATAAATGCAGGTGCACTAGATCATCTATCTCATATTCAATCATTTAGACAGCCAAAATTTTGTACCCTCACTGTCGAATGGTTCATTTTAGATGAATGGTAAACAAACCATAGCATACAGAACACAACCCAATGGTACAAAATTTGAGAAATTTGAATTTGAGGAATCAGTTTTTTTTTTGATAGGTAAATCATTCACACTCACTTTGCCCCTTACGGGGACTTGAACCTTCAACCTCCCATATGGGGAGGTGGAGGTGGAGGTGGAGGTGGAGGAGGTCCCAACTAAGCTGAAGCTTGTTGGTTGAGGAATTAGTTTTTAATACTTTGTAGACTAGGGAGAACATCATTTGTTGAAAAGAATACAGATCACTTCAAAACACATTTTGTTCCACAGTGCTAACGTGGTAAATTTTGAAAAGCCTTTCTCATTAGAGCAGCACCATTATACATTAGATCACTTTGTACCCTTAACTAGACATTCTCGTAGCCATCAAAAAGAAACTTAAAACTAATAATAACAATTGCCTTAAAGATCGAAAAGGTATCAGGTAATTTTAGCATATGTAAAAGTAGCATAATATCGGAAATATGTACACAACGACTAGAGGAAGAAAAGGAATGACGCCAATTAAAGTTTCAAACAGGTGTATCTAATCAATATGATGAGAGAGAGAGAGAGAGAGAGAGAGAGAGAGAGAGAGAGAGAAGAAAGAAAAGAAGAAAAAAAAACTCATTCAACCATTATCAAAAACACAAAGGACTAACCCAATTTCCATGGAAAGTCCACACTCACCATAATATATTTAGCAATCTTGTAGCAGTTATTTCTATTAAGCAAATAGAATCCAGAAACAACCCATTTCAAACACACAATATAAACAGGCAGTAATGAAAGGAAACAGACCGCAACAAGAAGATTGTTTGACTTTTAGACACTCAATGGTACAGATTATCTCCCAACCACAGCAGATAATAAGATGTAGTTAATTTAATCATACCGCTTTTCCATGCTCATATGCTCGATCCAAAAGATAAGAGTACTCCAAGTCCTCAAAACACTTTTGGAGGGATGATATCGGCTCGTTAAAGTACACTGGAAGACAAACTCGCGTTAAATCCTTTCCTACATTGTCTTTGATCATAGACCAAAGACTGACCCCTTTCTCTTTCTCAACTGGATCTGGAAGCTTCTTTCGCCTTTCAATTTGTGGATATCTGGAGTCAATAATTTCCTTCTCAGCATTAATCTTCTTCATATCATTAATTTGATTTTCAGGCCCCACAGGCTCACTCATATGATTTGCAACTTCAATTACAGACCCACAACAAGCAGTTGGCTCACAGAAGTATTCTCTTGTGTCAAAAAAGGAAGTTTGCTCTTCATCTGACACTTCCTCGAGCTCTTGTTTCTCAATATCATCAGATGATTCAGTTGTGCTACATTCTGAGCACCAAAATAAGATGCCAAGAAAATTAGGATACATGGATAAACCAAACTACGCTAAACACAGAACTAGTTTACAAACAGAGTGAAGATGGACAAATTATTCATTGTAATTTCCATTAATTTGATATAAAATTCTTGCTGATCAAAAAGTATGTACCACTGCAACCAACCCCTAATAATAATTTTTTTTTTTATAAATGCCAATAATAAATTAATCAAGTGTCACAAATAGATTGATTAAAATAATTATTACATCCAAGTGCAATTTACATAGAGCAAGGGTTCCCACAAAAAAGCTGGTATTGGTGTTGAATGTAGCTCATTGAGAGGGAGAAAAAAGGGGGGGAGGGGGGAAGAGAGAGAGTGATGTTCAAAATTGATGAAGATGAAGGAAGAAGAGGAATAACAAAAAGAGGATGCTGACTAGTGAGTAACTACTCCCTTTCATCTTGGTGAGATGGCAAGCTCATGCATGAAATACAATCAGTAGTTAACGTCAAAGGAAAGTTGAGTCCTCGTTTAGAAAGTAAGTGTTAAAGAATATAAGAATTTTTATTTCACAAGGACATCCCACAAATGAGAATTGAATTTTTTTTCTAAAATGTATAATTATACCATTATCTATATTTTATATGTAATAACTAATAAGTGATGATAAGTACAGAATTTTCAATAAAGATCCTAAAATAGTTAATGATATTATTATATACTTGATATTTACTACTGCACCAAGAGTATTTCTCAAAAATCAACAACTATTAATATTATATCTTTATCAATAAAAAATTATTCAAGAGAAAACCGCAGTGAAAATATTAAACAGAACAAAAAAAAGAATAGAATGAATTTTCAGTCACTATTTTTATTTGAAAGAGACAGTAGACATGAGTAACACATATCACATGTACCGCTATATTTTCCACGCCCTGAACTAGAATATTCGTTCTTTGTCAATTGGTAGTCATTATCATGAATTCCAGAGGCTTCAGCTTCAATATTAGCTGCCTGCATATGCAAAACAAAATGATTAATATAAAATCACAAGCTTATATGTAATATGTTAACTATACATGTCAAGTAATACACAAAATGGGGAGCCATTCAAATATGTATACTAATATAAAGCCAGGAGACCTGGGTGATACCCATTTTTGAAGTCCTGTCATATTTTCTTTTGGACCAAACAACCAACAATTTTATACAAAGATATTCGACTTTTTTCCTTGGTTCATAATGGACATTTTGAATTTTTTTTAAACAATTTAAATGTGGCGTTTTAAAATAATGGAGTAACTAAGAAGAAGAAGGGAAACAATTGAGAGAAAGAGAGGGTGGGGAAAATTTATCCAATCCATATCTTCCCGTTCCTTATTTTACTCCCACGTTTCCCTCTAGTACATCTTTGTTGGGGCTAAGATCATGAGCATCGCAGCATGCAACATTTCTAGTATTGTTAAAGTGAAAGCACAGACCAAAACAAAGTAACATAACAACCAAGATATTAATCTTAAACAATTAAACATCAATTAGTAAAGTTTCAACAATGAAATTGGTATACTTCCACACAAGACCTATATAATACAGGGAGCACATTGATACCAACACCTTAAATGCAATGCTAAACCGAGGTAACTGGCAGTGCCACAACAAACATTTTTTGACACTAATCACTTGTCTAAACTGCTCAGGCAATGTATAATCAAGTGTTACAATGAAAAGTTAGTTTTTTAAGTTCTGAAAATAATAACACAGCCACATCTATATTCTTGGCAACATACAAATATAAAGTAGATTCTTGCTTCTATCAGAGTTGAAGGATAAATTAGAGATGAAGGTAACAGAATATTCACAATCATTTTGTGTAAGATGGTTCCCTCTCTAACACGGTCAGCTGATCAGAGTTTACATCTACAAGCACGCATGCACCTCTTGCCATAAACAATTCTCATCAACTCACACCAGAAACAATAAGATAATTAATTATTATACTTCAAGTAGTAAAATGAGTTCTTTTTCTTTGGTTCCTACTTCCTATCTTGTTTCAGTACTTGAATTTGTAAAATGAAAATTATGATAATCCATACAACCAAACACATTCATTCCATGCAATAATGAAAAATACAACAAAAAAACAAACCATATAAGCAAAAATTATTATTCCAAATATCTTGCTCTAAGATACAATAAGAAAGGCAGTCAAAAAATACATTTTTAAAATAAAGAATGCAGATATTAGAATGAATGAGTAACAAAACTAGAATGAATGAGCAACAAAACAAGAAATTGGAAAAGATAATTTTCTTTGCAGCGAAGATAACCACCCCATCAATATGGAAGATATGTTCAATGCATTGTGAGGACGAGAAGAAAACTAAATTGACTGTGGCTCCAATCTCAATAAAGATGTGATGATATTGATTTAATAGAAAATATGGCCATAAAGCAAAACAGTGAAAAAGAATTCCGTATGAAAAAGAAATAGTTGGGTCAAAGCTTTTTAGAGTACAATTAGTGAGTTAATCCACAAATGTGTGAGAGTCACTATCACTTTAATTTGTCAAGTCTACTGATTAAATTAGTTTAAAATTTGGGAAAACATGAAATTTCACCCCAATTAGTTATGTGAATTATGGTTTAAGCTTAGCTAATTATGTGAATTCATCTAATAAATGTAAAAGAGATAATGCGACCAGATTGTGATTTCATTCTCATTAAAAAAAATGTCACCACTAAAATAATACATCTAGAAAGTACCATGCTTGTTATTGTAGAAATACACTAACTATTGAGTACAACTTACCTCCAACTGCCTTAATGTGTCAAGCAAATTGGAACGCTCTTCACAAAGAACTTTAAATTGTCCTTGTATTTCCAAAAATTCCGAGTGCATTATCTGCTCGCAGTCCTTGACAAGTACCTCACTGATCCCCTCTTCAAGCAAGCGTTTCTTCAGCCTTTCAGTTGATATGGATACATCACTAGGAACAAGGGAGAGATTATCATTCAATGGTCTAAGTGAAAATAGGCTTCTACTTGAAACCAAAGCTTCTATCCAAGCCACTCTATCTTTCTTTGAGTTAGTCCTCAGATGAAGAGTCTTCGTAGCAGTAAAGATGTAAAATCGCCTGTCATCCGACTTGCTCTCTCGAAATGAAGAGATCTGCTAAGAATTAAGATATATGTATTTGAATTGCAGCATCTTCACACATTGCCCAACATGCACTGATACACTTGCAATCAATGGTATTGCAACTATACTTCAATATCATAGAGTAATAAAAATAAGTGTAATACCAGTTCAATTATCAAGCACGACTCTTCTAAAAATTCCTAAAAGCTATAGTTCCTTAATAGTAAAATGTGAATTAATAGCCCTAGATGATAGAACCACCATCATGGTACCGCTAAAATTTAAACATACCCAGAATAAAACCATTAAACAGAACTCAATCCACTCATTTCACCTACAACACTATCCAGTTTAAACCATTTTTCAACGAAATGCTTACAAAAAATGCGGTTTGGAGAGGAGGATAAACATGAGTAAAAACCGAATTACCTTACCAATACTACAGCCAGGAAAGAGCATAAAACCGGGGTCAAGTGTTCTAATTTAACAGGAATCGCACCCTTCGCATGGGAATATGCAAGAAGAACCATAAGATATCCTTTCCCAGTTTTGCCAATTACCATTCAAACCATTCGACATGAAGGCCAAAGATGAATAAGTCAAAAATACAAACACATAAGCCGCTCGATCAGTGCAAACTTTTTTTTATCTATACTTTTTGGAAGAAAAAAAGTTTTAATAGTGTTCCCATTTGCTATTATTTTATAAGAACAAAACAAAAGATGAGATTTCACGGTGATTGAGGTCTAGACTCTAGACACGAGATCGGCACTGAAGGTGGAGAATGCAGGCGACGACTGGTGACGCGAGTTAAGCGTTGAAACGAGCATACTAGATCCACGTATATATTTTTTTTTTTAATGATATTCCCCTTTACCTTTTTTACGATATTGGAGGGTCTTGAGCGTTAGGATGTAATTTTTCTTCTCCTTCGCAGAGTTTGCCCTTTTCCCAAAAAAAAAAATATCAAAAACTCAACGAAGAAACCCGAATATTGATAATATGAGGCATAAAATCTGATCAAAACGATGATGTGACCACAGCTTAAAACCTAGGCCTACAACATAGACTATCGTGGCCCCTATTCACCTGTTGATGTGACCCACTAAAGATTAACAACCAGTTAAATATACAGTAAAAATAAAAAAGAAATTTATACACAAAGAAGAGAGAGAAAGATCAGAGAGAACGAGAGGTCGGATCACAGTGGAAAAACCTCCGGTTACGCACCATAGCTCAGATATCAAAGCTATTTGGTGACAGAGAAAAGTGAAGAAAATTTCACAAAGAAACGACGAAAAGGATAACAATGGGAGTAAATCTTTTGAATTAAAATACTTGCCGATAGTGGAAAGTTTTGTGAAGTTTTGTTAATTAGCGCCAAAAACAAACAACTACTATAACAGAGCCTTCCGATTGAAAACTTTGGATCATGCAAAAGAACCGATCGTATAATTGCTCACTCAGTTTCTCTCTACAATAAACTCTTTCTCTAGTACTCTTTACCTTGAGATGAACGATTCCAACCGATTTTTGGTGCTTGCCTCTCCCCGAACTGCCTAGGCGCGAAAGCCGATTGGTGGAGACGTCACCGATCAGTCGGACGTCCTCTCCGGCAGGAGAGAGAGCCAGGTTTTCCGGCCGGAGAATCTTGGAGTACGAGAGCACGCCGTTACGCAACAGAAACCACCTGGATCTCCAGCCTTTACCGTAATTCGTCCACTTGTAGAGAACTCCGGCGAAGCAGGCTTCAGATCCCGCCCGTCGTCCGGCATTGCCGTCAGATCCGCGGAAAACCATAGACGCCGGCAGAGAGGCAGTTCTGGACAGCGTCACCTCCGGCGAGCGGTCCCCGATCCCCGGACTCTCCAGCAATATACAACAGAGGGGATGCATTTCCTTGGCTCGCATTCTGATCTACGAATCCAAATTCAGAGCATCAAATCGCCATTTCAAATTACTGCCACATAAAAATTAGAACCAATAACATTTATATGTGAGCATTCACAAACACCATTTGATGTATGCTTTTTTAGGGCAACAAAACCAACAAAGGAGGATCTCGAGGTGCAGATAGAAACCTATGAGAGCTCTGAAACTGAGAGATTGGGGTTAGAAAGAGAAAGAGAGAGGGATGTGGTGTGGTGTGATGAATTTCGAAAGATTAATAAAATAAACAGTCCATTGGTTTTGATCGATTATAAAAATACTTTGAAATAATATATATAAGTTTATATACGGCAAGAAGCCCGATGGCAAAATCGTAATTAACCACACCATTGACACAGAATTTGGTAGAGAAACGTCTCCATTTTCTCCCACTAGCGTACGCAGCATAGAGAGATGACGGGGAGAGACAGATCTCGCGAATTATCGTAAATGACTGAAAGTTTCGGTAAATTATCGGGGAGTGTACGGCAAGTGTTATAACAACGACGAGTGCGTGGCTGATGAGTGCCAACTGCAACGTGTTTTAAATACAGCATTTACTGCATAATCATCAATTTTCTTTTCAAATACTATAATTATAGAAAATAATCATTTTTTCTTCTTTC